>CM070777.1:90297133-91749008 GCA_036346955.1 Dipus sagitta | reverse complement strand
GCACAAGGAGCGAGCCACAGGTGTAAAATGTTTTAAAAACCTATTGAGACATATACAGATCAACAGCACATAAAACTCACCTGTTTTTGCATCTTTCCACTCATCTGAAAGAATCGTCTTGGTCTGGATGGTGTACTTAGAGATAGGGCTGTGATTGTCTGAACCGCGGCTCCATGTCAGAGCCACAGAAGTGGCCCTAATGTCTTCTATTCTCAGGCCACCTGGAGGGCCTGGAGGGCCTGTAATAAAATTTGGGTAGTGAATCAGTGAGTCCCAGCTAGGGAATCAAACACACATTAGAATACAACAATGTCCTCCTTATAGTTTTCTGAACAGTATTATTAATATGCAATCTGTCTAACTGTACTTCCTTTAATATAAAATATAAGCAGCAATAGCATCACATGTGGTTTATGTGGAATTATTTCACCTGACTCTTTTGAAGAAATGAAATGCTGTCATTAAAAACAGCATTATTACTAAGGAATATATGGATTTTTTTTGACAAAATTGCAATTAACACCAGCAAGTCCTAATCCAGATTATATATAACACAGTGAGATTTAATGAATGGTTGTTGAATGCAGAAATCAGATATGGTAGCACAATTCAATCCAAATACGAGATTACTTGATCTAATGTTTCATCTGCTTCCAAAATTGGGAAAAAATAATTTCTTGTAACCTTACATGCTATAACATTAACAGAAATGATAATGTAGGTAATATATTTTACTTAGAGCAGAACTTTCTGTCAATCATTTTATGTATTATCTTGGACAGTAAATTTTCATGTTAATTATGGCAATAAAAATAGATAGCAGTTTCTACTTATATAAAATATTAACAATATTAACTAAGAAGGACAAGTAATGCTCAGAAAATATTACATGATATGTTGAAGAGTCTTGGGAATTTGAGTTGTTATCACAGAACATAAAGCGATGTTAAAAAATAGTGTTCAGATAAAGTATTTTAAAGATATATAAGCAAATACTTATGTGCTTCTCTATTGGCTTGTTGATCAAAAATATGCTACAAAAGATAAATTAAGACTACAAATGAAATGATTTAAAAACGGATGTTCAAGGATGCTTCCTAACGGTAACTATGATATTTATTTATTTTCTAAACACTACATGTGCTGAGCAGTAGAGGTGAAATGACAAGTGAGACATGCCTTATGGGTTTTCAGAAGCTCTTTGAATTGGGAAGGCAGTGGTAATTGCCTTGATAATGATAATTAAAATTCTTAGATCTCAGATCATAATTTCTTATTAAAATGAAGAAAAAGCATTTTAAGTGATAATTCACATCTGTCATTTATGGTGTTGGTTAAGAAATATTCAGACATTTCAGAAAATGACATTATTCCTTTTCTTTGTCTCACAGAGGAGTCCTTCTCTAACTGAACTAGACATCAAATATAACAAATTGACAACTTGTTAAAATAGCAGCTATCTTCAAAAAATAATAAATTGTACTAAATACCATATTTGCCATCATCTTTGAGATGGAAACAAATGCTCTCCTATGCTGTCAAGGGAGCTGCTTGGCCAGCATGACTTGTGCTGCATATTGCCTTGCTCTTTGGAGATACATAAGCAACACACAATATATTTACTCATTTTCATATGACTGGACTCAAGGAACAGAGTGTGTGTATGACAACAAGCATATTGTCACTACAATAAAGTTACACAAGAGGCATTCTATTGTTGGCAGTAACTTTTATTATTTAGAAAGGATACATATGAGAATAATACAGGCAAAGAACTCTTATAAATTTGTCTAAAACAGTACTACTTCTTGATATCAAATAACTGTATGTAGACACACACAATGTAAACAATATTTGCTATTTACAGAGAACATATTGTATTTTTATGTGTAAAATAACACCTTGAAATACAGCACACAATGTCTATCAGAATTGAAGTACTGAGTACTTTAGAGATAGGTTTATCCTAAGTCAGTAATTGAGTGGAATATTTTATATAGTTAAAATAGAAAATTCGAAGTAATTTTAAAGGAACATAAACTTCTACAATGCATGCATTTAGAAATTTTTTCAGAACATTACAGTGTAGCAGTATTAAAGGGAAATTAAGACAGAAATGCTGAAGCTTAGTCTTGAACCACTAAAGTGTACATCATTTATTTCCTTGCTGTATTCACTGAAATTCTTGGAGTTTCCAATGAAGAATATTTCACTAAGATCAAAATAAAGTTGCATTCTTTATTGTACTTGTTGGTACCTATGTGCCTAATAATTTTATTAAGTTAATCATTTATTTAAAAGTAATGTTACTCAGCAAAATATTATAGTGTCATTTGTCAGAATTTCTCTAGTGCATTCTAGCCTCTGTGAAAGACAGTTGATCTTCAGACCATTCTATACACTTCCCAGACACCCATAATTCATTCTTCATTCTCACACTAGCCTTTAAATGTCATTTCTCATAAAAAAAAGCAGGGAAATAAGCAGGAATAAGCAGGAAAGAAAGAGGGAATAAACAGAAAGGTTTGGTTGGTACCATCAAAACCCAATATTACTTTGTAGGGCTTTACCTAATGTAAAATAGATTTTATACCTAATAATTTCTAGCAGACATTTCCTATATAACAATTTATCCCAGAGGGAAAAATTCATAATATTTAAAAGTAAAATTTTATAGTTAAAAGGTAGTTAAAATAGGCATGGCTTTAAATTCCACATCCTTGCTTATTTGGGTGAGGCTTTTAAAATTACTAAACTCTTGCTTTTTCATATGTAAAATTGAGTACTTTAGGTCCACAATATTGAATTTTGTTAGAACTAAAATCACATGTTAAAGAATATATAGCTAAACCCACTCCTTAGAAGGTCCTCAGTAAACCTTAACTATCAACAATATTATTGTAATTATTCCTATAAGATTTTTTTTTAAAAAATTAAAGATCTATTCATTTATTAGAGACAGAGAGAGGGAGGGAGAGAGAAAGAGAGAGAGAGAGAGAGAGAGAATTGGGCATGCCAGGGCCTCTAGCTACTGCAAAGGAACTCCAGACACATGCACCACCATTTGCATCTGGCTTACGTAGGACCTGGAAAATCGAACCTGGGTCCTTAGGCTTCGCAGGCATGTCTTAACCACTAAGCAATCTCTCCAGCCCTCCTGTAAAATTTTTATAGGAATCTCAGCTACATGGAAGCAGTAAATAGTCTTACCTATTAATCATTATTAGAAAATTGCTTATTTATCATCGGCCACTTAAAAAGAAAGTAGGGACCTAGAAAGTGGAGCATTTTCTGGTGAATTTGATGGTGATGAGGAAAAAATCAAGATGGTGAAGATACTCTTAGTCTCAGTGTACACAAACATGGATGGCCCATACTGACTACAGGCCAAGCCTGCACTGTCTCCCAAAGGAAGGCTTGCAAAAAGTGGATGGTGATGTTACTTATGTGAAATTTTATTTAAAATGAAAAGCGCTGTGGTAGAAAATGAAAGACTTGCTTCTTAGCAAAAGGACTCTTGTAGTTCTTCTATCAGTGGAAATGAGAAGAAAATGTAAGGCGAGTTCCTAGCCTTCCTGCTTTTTTGCTTTCCTTTATCCTTTCCTCCCCCTTTCCCTTTCTTTCTTTTATCTAATAATTGCATACTTCACATAAATCCTTAAGGAAATAATTGATTTCAGAGAACATATAAGCAAATGGATTCTTTCATGCACTCATGTCCATGTTACTTACAGAATCTTAGTTTCTTAGGTTGCTGTCCTTTGCCATAAATAAATAAAAAAAACTTATCAGCTTGAAAAGACCTTTAAAATTTGACTGTATTTCAAATGTCTAGATATATTAGATGGCTAATTATTTTTTCTTCCATTAAAGATTTAAGGTGTCAGATTGGACAATTGAAATAATTTTGTGACTAGCAATGTCATTTCATCAGTTCTTACTGTCACAAATACCTGGAAAGCTGCAAATAGAAGAAAATGAACTAAGAAAGTAAAGTAGATGAAGGGGAATTTAAAAAAAAAGTATCCAAAACTGCAACATGTTCTACATTTTGTGAGTACTTTTACCATCATCCTTCTCTTGTCTCCACAGTCTCCTACTGTTTGCTCTAGATTATTTCCATGCTAATATTTGGGCTCATGCTTTATATCCCTAGTGCAGGGCTGCTCCATTTATTCCTGATTTTCCCAAATGCTGACAGGATATCAACATGAATGAGTACTGCTGCGTGTGCAGGTATTCCCAGGTGACTGGATTCTTCTTGGTTAAAAGTAACAGTACAGAGTGCCACAGAGATTTTCTTGCATGTCTTTCGCCATTCCAAGCCACAGTGTTCAATGGCTGCCATCCTTTGGACTTCTGTCTATACTTCCCAGGTGGGAGCTGCCACTACATACTGTTCTTCCTGTTACATTTACATTACCTGTTTTGCTATTATTGTTTCTCAACCTATATTCTTTCTCTTTGGTTTTAAACATACTTCTCAGAGACTACCGTCTGAGGATGTGGCCACACAATGGATGGAAAATGGGCAAAGGAGTTCTTGTTAGTTTTACATTTAGGCATTGAGGGGCCTTCAGAGTGCTAAAAGGAGTCCACAGGTTATTATTTAAACCTGTTTCTGTTATATTTTTACCCAGTGAAGGATTTTGAAAATGAATGGTTCTCTATCATCTGTGGTTTAATGGAGAGACTCATTTGCCACATATGTATTTTGTTTCCATAAATTGATCTTGTTTATTGATATGTTTACTATTAAGTCATTGACTATCAGCAAATATCCATCCAATATTCAATGTCAATTTCACATACTTCAGTGCTTGATAGCTTGTTTAAACTAATGTTTGTGTACTTATAAAATAATACATTCTAGAAAGATTAATGTTAGCATCCCATGATTATTCAATGACATACTGCAGATTCAGAAGAGAACACAGGACTTCCTTGCATAATGTGACCCAAACTAGAGAATATCTACTTGAAATTCCAGATCCATGAGCTCAAATGAGTAAGACTTTCCATCACTGTCTGCGAAACACTTCTAAAGAGCCATTTGAACACAAGTTTTCCATTATTAATTTGGACTTGTCTATATAATTCCAAAAAGTTATGAAATTGTTATACAAATATAAAGCTATCAGTAATCCAAAAAGGTAAGCCAGGCATGGTGGTGCACACCTATAATTCTAGCCCTCAGGAGGCTGAGGCAAGTGGTTTGAGAGTACAAGGTTAGTCTGGACTACAAAGTGAGCTCTGTTGCAAAAGAATGAGGATATGGATTATACTGGATTTGTTAATAAATGCATATTCCTAACTACTTAATCTATCTTGAGTTATTGCCAAATCTTATAATTTTTCCCATTGACCTTAGAATATAGGTGCTATTGTCTCCTAATTTAGAGCTAAGGAAACAGAGACAAGGACAGATGAAACACAATTACAATGATCATTCAGCTGATCAATGGCAAAATATGTGATAAGGGCTGGAGAGATGGCTTAGCGGTTAAGCGCTTGCCTGTGAAGCCTAAGGACCCCAGTTTGAGGCTCGATTCCCCAGGACCCACAGTAGCCAGATGCACAAGAGGGCACACACGTCTGGAGTTCGTTTGCAGTGGCTGGAAGCCCTGGCGTGCCCATTCTCTCTCTACCTGCCTCTATCTCTCTGTGTCTGTTGCTCTCAAATAAAGAAATAAAAATAAACAAAAAATATGTGATAAAACTAACTTTTTTCCCCTCATTTTGGCACACCATGAACTTAGCCACTGCAAATGAACTCCAGACATGTGTGCCACCTTGTGCACCTGTGCCACCTGTGCATATGTGTAACCTTATGCATCTGGCTTACATGGGTTCTGAGGAGTTGAACCTAGGTCCTTAGGCTTTGCAGGCAAGTACCTTAACCATTAAGCAACTGCTCCAGCCCCCCAAACTAATACTGAAAGTTTTTCATTGATGACCTTTCTCACCAAGAAATAGGAATAGGAATTAATAGGAATTGCATGAATGCAAACATATATTTTAGAATAATTAAGTTATAATACATATGTTGAAATTTTTAAATCTTTGTCTGACAAAATAGATTGTGAAGATTATCACATAATCTATTTACACATTCATTCTCAAAGCATCCTTATTCTTTTTACCATCATAATATTTGCTAACTCCTTTAATTTTATTTAGTGTAAAGCTTCAATGTCTCCGTGAAATGCATTTGTGGTTCCTACTCAGTTTTCCTGCATAGGTAACATAATTAGGAAAATGGGCAGAAATGCAATTATCAATCATCTCTCTTATTCTCTCATTTTTCCTTTGGAAATGCAGGAATAGTCAATGAATAGCTGTTTGGATACTTGAAGAAAACAGTGGGAAAATACATTTCCAAAGTATTACTCATACATTGTAATATAAGTTGCCTATATTTTCTCAATCAATATTGAGTCCGCTCTTTTATTGGATAGTGTCTCATTAAGTAGCTCAGGCTGCCCTTGTTTATTTTTGCCAAACGATAAAATTTGATTTAAAAATTTTCAGGTATTAAGGCAACAATAAATTATAGAAATTATGAAACTTGTTGAGAGAAGAACATCAGATATACTAGGAAAGGAAGCTTCTCCTTTACCTAATAAGTCAATTACAATCCCTTCATTAAAGAAAAACTGCTCTTACCTTGAAAATGTGTCAGGATAATGACATTATTACAATGCTGTGAAATGTAGATCAATTTTGTATGATTTGTTGATGTTTGAATTATGCTACGTCAAATATCAACTATCTCTACCATATGGTAGGTATTTATTATTTTTCTTAACCTCTGACATTGATGAAAATGAGGTCAGATCCCACTTAGAAGTGGGAATTAGGCAAAAAAGAAGTCACTGAATGTATGTGGTTTCCCTTTATATTGATGAGTTTGTTTAGCAGGAATGTTCTCCCTATCCAGGTACTAATCATATGATCATAAGTTTCCTTTCTGAATTTCTATTCTTTCTTTCCTAAACTATGTTCCTAGTCAATGTGGAATATATAGGAAAAGGCCCAGTCATGACTCATGTTTCCACAGATATGTTTAGAGACACTTAAAAATCCTCAAAATAATTTTAAATATCATATTAAAATGGAAACTGATGTAGATCACTAGTATAAATCCGGATAGATCCTTCTTGAGGCTGGCTGAGACTAGAACATTTAAAGATACAAATAACTACCATCCTGACCCAGAGACCTTCATCCTTTGGAAACCATTTTTAAAACAAAACCATGCTTATAAGATGATTTCAGAATCATACCCATGTCCCTCAAATCTTTCCTGCAAGTTCTTCTATCCACAGATGAAGTTGTGAAGTTACTAAACATGAAGCTCAAACAACATTGTGTTACAACTGTCTAAGAAGGGCATAATTCTTTCTTGAGAAGAAACAAAAAATTAAGTATGACATTTTGTTCATAGAAGGAAATTGAAGCTGACCCAGGAAGAACTGTATATACCTCAGCTTTACTCACCATTTCAGCCCAAGTCCCTCCACAAAAACAAAACTAAACTAAACAAACAAAACAAACAAACAGACAAACAAACAAAACAGTAAAACCTCAACCTTCCTCCTGCATTAAAGGCTAGGAAGGCTGCAGGGAGGACACAGTAACACTTGATGGAAGCCAAGTTAGCCATCTTCATGTAAACTGTTTCCTGCATATACTGTCCAAGTCCACAACCCTAGGCCTTTGGAGGCTATGATCATTTCTGGTTGATGAAGGCTGCTTTTTTAACATTTTATGACAAAGCCTATGAATGGCACTAGATGCAAAAGACCCCTGAAGTGTGGCTATACCCAGTTTATGTCCAAATTAAGATGACACTCTGATGAACTGGATAGCAACACTGCTCATTAACTTCATTACCTGCTTGAATAAATCAAACAGTTCTTCCAGCATCAACATTCCTGTGTTATACTTCAGCTCTTCATAATTTTTCCAGGAAATGCACTAATTTCTGAGATTCATAATTTCAAAAAAACACAGGGCAGCAAGATGCAAAGCTTTAACTTGGCCAGCATCTGATGTGCTGGGTGAGTTTGTGAGGAATTATTTTTAAGCATTAGTAAAGCTATATAATGATGTTTTAAAACACCTCTGTTTAAAGTATGTTAAGGTTCAAGCATCCTCTAATAATAACTACAATGAGAGGAAACATTGCATAAGCTACAAGATTGGGTTTATTAGTGAAATGTAGTATGGACTGTTAAAAAAAATTGTGTTTGGCTTTCACACAAATGGTGAATGTCAACGATCACCAGGTTGGAGGCAGGCTGGCACAGACGGGGAGAAAGGGATCCACCATGTTTTTCTCTCCACTTTTTCTGTTTTTACCTGAAAGAGGAAAGACCAGTGCTGAAGGGAAAGTTTGGATGCCTGTTCCTGGCAGGAAGCCATGAGCATTAGGAGCCACCATGTCTTCTTGATACGTTGAAATCACAAATAGGGTTGCTGTCTAAATACTGAGGATGGGGTTCCAAAGGAGAAGGCTGCAAGAACAAGGTACTAGTCCCTTCTAAGCAGTGACTGGATTTCCAAAGAACAGGAGTTGTAACTTGAACACTTCAACAAAAACCAAAACAAGGCAGAAAGAAATTTCATTCTGAATAGTGTAAGTCTGTCTACTAACAGATATGTCCTGAGCACATTGAATTGAGAAAAATATAATGACAATATATGTAAAGCTTTTTGTAAAGTTAATCAAAAGTTGGGGCTGGATGTCATGGCAGCTCATGCTTGAATCATATTTTATTCATCCTGTGTTTAAATTAATAGTAATGAATAAATAAATAAATAAGTAAATAAGTAAATAAAACTGTACTTATTAGTATTCTCTTCCATCAGTTTGGCATCTGAGGCTTATAGTGATGGGCAGACGACTAAGACCTCACATTTCTAAACAGGTAGAGTGGATATCTATCTATGTTTTCCAAATGCTGAAGGGCAGATCCTTCCCATAACATCATGCAGAAGTTTTAACAATTGTACATGTATGCTAATATGGCTATCTTAATACTGCCAATGAGCTAATCAGCAGATGATCATCTACCTCTTTCTCCTATTCATAACTAGGAATAGTTTACCAGAAATGGGCCACTTAATATCTATTATGTCCCCTAGTTATGGTGCATGTGTCTGGAGTTCATTTAAATAGAAGAACTATTATTGCACTAGGAAAACTTGCCTCTGTTGACACTGTGTTGCACATTTAGTCTTTGCTTAATTCCTTTGACACTTCAAGCATGACATTTTAAGCCCATCATATAACCAATGAAATGGTTATATTAAATTTTCTTCTCAACAAAGCTTTGGTAGTTCTGTGGCATTATCTGAGTTCTCCTCTCTGATTCACTTCTCTGTGATTTGAGATAGTAAGTCTGGAGAGAAGTGGCTGTGGCCAGGCACATGGGAAGCAGACATAGTCATCCAGATTGTTTAAGTGCAAGGCAACAGAGGGACCCGACTACCCCATCACTAAAAGTATTTGAACCCAGAGAAATTCTTCAGAATGTGTGACATATAGGTGACGCTCTGCTTATGGAAAGCCACAAGAATATGGCTGTTGCTCAGAGGTTACTTTTTGGTGCCTCACAATACAAACTACTCAATGACATCCCACAATGGAACCATGTATTCTGTTATATCACTGATCATTTTCTATTAATAACATTGAGAAACTAGAATGCACATGTTTTACTCATATATTGACATTTTACCCCAAATAGAAACATTTTACATATTTATGAGGTCATATTATAGTATGTGGTATTCAAATCAGAAGAAGCATCTGGTTAGGTGCTGTAGATGAGTGAGACTATGTGGCGATTTTTTTTTCTGTGATTGGGTAAGTTCACTGAGAATGATCTGTCATCTCCTCAAACATTTACCATTTCCCTATGATGGAACACTCAAAGTCTTTATTCTAACTTGTGAAAAATGCACAGTACAATACCGATACCTGCAGTTCATGCTGCACATTATTTAGAACTGCAATTCTATCCTCAACCTCTATGACAGCACCTTTTCTTGATTCCATTTACAGGTGACCATGCAGTACTGGTCTTCTGTGTCTGGCTCCCTTCACTTAATACTTTCACCCATGCTGTCACAACTGACAGGATTTGATCCATCCACCCATCTTTTTGGGTATGTTTCTGTGTAGTATGTACTGTGCATAGGTGCAGAATGTGGTGTGTGTGTATGTATGCATGTGTGTGTGTAGAATGTGTCGTGTATGTGTGCAAAATGTGAGGTGTGTGTATGTGTATACAGATGTGTGCATCCTGTGTTCTTGTGTACAAAGACCAAAGGAAGGTAACAGGTGTGTTCCTTTATAATGCTTCTGCCTTATTTCCCTGATTTCTCACTAACTTGAGCCTACTCTGTGACCATTGCTGTTGTTGCTGTTACAATGGTTGAACATGGACCTCCATGACTCTGTTCCCATCAGTGCTGAGATTCCAGGTATTTATGTCCATGCCCTGCTTTTTAAAACAGTGGGGATCAAACTCAGGTCCTCATGCTTATGCAGCAAATATTTTTACCCACTGACCCATTTTACTAGCCACAGATTTCAAGCACTTATCACTGTGTGTGTGTGTGTGTGTGTATATATATATATATATATATATATATATATATATATATATATTTCTTTTAAAACATTAGGTGGATTCAAAGGTATCCCAGTTATATTGTGGCTTTCACTAGAATTCCCAAGCACTCAAGAAATACATGTGCTGGTGCCCCAGGAGCATCCTGCAAAATGCACCTAGACCTCTCTCAGCTGGCTTCCACTGGTCTCCCCCAGGCCATAGCATGATAATTACTGATGGCTAGCACTGGGTAGTTAGAAATAAAAACTGGATTTATTTCTTGAGAAAAGAGTAGCTTTTGGATTCCTGTCAAAATCTATCATTATTTACAGAGCACAATGTGAAGTACAATATTGTAATGGAAGTTGCTATGTCATGAAGATGTCTGAGAGCCATTTCCTGTTATTCCTGCCCAATAGGATGCCCCAATTCAAAGGTAGATTTTGCATGCATGGGATCCTAGCTCACTTTTGAGAAGAAAGGGGGAAGGGAAATACCTATGATTAAGATGAATTTGCAAGACAGCAGGAGAGTGTATAGTTAGTTGCAGAACCTTTAAACATCCTCACTTTTCTTTGGAATATGATTTATTTAATCCAAGTAATAATTACTGAGCTTAGAGGAGCTGAGGGAATGAATTCAAAAGCACTTAAATCTATCCTCTGTAGCTTCCTAAATTGTTAAGAAGATAAAAGCTTTTTCTGAGTTTAGGTCACTCTGATTTGTTTATTCAAAGTAATTGGGGACCTAATTGTTTCTTCAGAATGGACAGTAGTGTATCTTGATGATGGCAGGGAGGTGGTGGTGGAAGGAAGCCAGCTCACAAAAGGCGCCAGCAGGGTAGAACTGCACCTTCCTAAAGCATAGGGGGAGGACTCCAAAAATTAATGCAGAAAAAATTGGTCTATGTGAAAGGGATTTTACATCACTGAATCTTTCCTTGGTTAATTTGTCAGTAGTAAAACAAAGATTCTTTTGACTTCCTTTACTTAACAAATTGAACTGTAAAAAAGATGACATTAATTAAATTTTCATCTTAAATAATCTCAAACTGTTCTGTTCAACTTAACTCAGTATTACTAATAACTCTGAGCACTGGAGATATCATCACGTTAATTTTATGCAGCAGGTGCCAACACTGATAGAGGTGTGCAGTACAAAAGCACACAACCTAATTGTTGCATGTGGGGAGATTAAATGTGAAGAAGAAAAATGTACATTCAGATAGATGAGTTTGGGGCATTGGAATCTGTCACATTCTGGCTTTACAATGTGATGGTTGAAGTTTTTTTTTTTTTTTAAACTTTCCTTGTCAATGAAATTAATAGTCCCTGTACTACAAGGTCATAGTGATTTTGTTATGACATGGTGAATTAAACAGATATCTAAGCATCTGGTAAATATATACATTCTAACCTAAAAAATTAAAACACTCATTTTTTTTCTGTGTGTGTGTGTGTGTGTGTGTGTGTGTGTGTGTGTGTCTGCATATGCATGCGTGCAGGAGCAGATGTGCCAGGGTCTCTTGCCTGTTCAGCTTTATGTGGTTGGCCTGGGAATTAAACCTGGACCAGAAGCCTTTGGAATCAATCACTTTCTACCACTGTGCCATCTACCCAGCTCCTTTAATGATTTTTAACCAGATAAATTATTTGTTGCCATCAAAAACTGGTTGGAAAACTATTTTTAGGCCAAAGAAGACATTATAACATCAAATTTAATCTTATTTCATAAAATTCATTTACTAGTTTTGCTATGGTAGATGTAACTGTTTGAAGTGACTTAGCTAAAAAATAACATATTTTAAGTTCTCAGAGTTTTCTCTTGTTATTAGACCAGCATCATGGACAGAAGTAATATTTCAGTATCTGTTCAATGACTTTCTGCACAGTAATCACTTCTTGAGAAATAGAAAAGGGCTTTCATTTGAATTTCCCACATTGATTGTTTTACCTCACTAAACACATCTGAGTTTATTTGAATTTTCTACACATATCTGAATGACTGTTGGTTATGTTGTGCTACAGTAGTCAATCTGTTCTGTTGGAGGCCATATCTGAGGTCACACTGTCTCTGTTCAGTCTTCACTTCTTTACCAAGAGGCTTGGCTTCCTGAGATTCAATTTCCTTGGGAATAAGTGGGAATATTAATAGTGCCTATCTCCTAATCCTGTGTCTGCTAAACAGTGCCTCTAATAAGTGTTATGAACCCCTATATGATAAGTATCTGACATATGTTGTATAATATGTAGTTCCTGATAATATGTTGAATAAGCATGAGATTTACTGCCACATAATAATTGTTATATCAATAAATGGTGTTATGTATTTGGTTTTATTTTATTATATATTACATATCACAGCATAACAATTAGAGTTATAATAGTATTTTTGTCAGTATAAATTAAAATCATTTAATGATATGAGCTAATTGCTATTTAACTACTTACAAGGATTGTTATTGTGAATTATCTGAACCTGTTTTCAAAAATAGGTAAATTGGCACAGTTAGATACAGTTGTCCACTAAATACACACTGAAGCATTTGGATACCAAATCTCTAAAGCCTACACAGTGCTGTAATGCTCTCCTTCTTCTCTGCTGGACTCAAAAGAAGCAACAAGGTTGTTGATTGGTTTTCTAAGGAAGCTATGCATAAGGATGTTCAGTGAAGAAATCAGAGTTCACCAAAAGCTTACCAGTTTGATTAAAAGGAAAAGAGAATGCTGGAGAGCATGCACTTTCTGTGCAAGCATGAGGGTCTGAGACACAAACTCCAGTGTTCAGAACCCACATAAGCAGATGGGTGTGGCCACACAGGCCTCTAACCCCAGTCCAGCATGGAAGCTGAGACCAGACACTCAACAGAGCTCACCAAAAGGACAATAAGAGCTTCTGAATCAAAACAAGAACAGGCAGAAGAGCAATGGAACAGGACACACTATGTTCTGTTTTCACCACCATGCATGACTGCACCCCACCACAGGTGAGCTTGTGGGGTGCCTAAAGGACACATATACATGCATGCATATATCCTCCCAACACACAAGCAAAGAAAATAAAGGAAGGAAGAGAGAAATGAAAGAAAGACAACAGAAACATAAAAGGAAGGGAGGAAAGAAAGAAGGAAGGAAGCAAGCAACCAAGCAAAAATAGGGAAAGAGGGCCAGATGCAATCTATATACACTCATCTCAAATTAAGAAATACAACTTATATTATTGATGTATTTAAAATTCTAGTAGTAGTTGAAGAGCTTATATTTTTCCACAGTTTTAAACATAGAGCCACTAAGTTCTAACTTTGAAAAAAGGAGCCGTTTTCTGGGTTCTGTAATAACTACAACTACATTTGCATTCAGTTGAATATTTCAGCTTTAGTACATGACAATTGTGGATAAATGGCCTTAATAGCTTTTCCTTTACTTCAATTTGTTGATTCTCAGAAGAAAGGGAAATGCTTAATTTCTGGGATGCGTTGCTATTAATAGTCATGTAGCTGTGGTTTAGTGTAGGGTGGGTCAGAATGGTACCCAAACTGTCCTGGTTCCAACCCTTGTGGGCAATAAGGACCATTCTCCTGTCTTGGTCTAGTGGACTGATGAGACAAAATCTATAATCTGTCTCTGTGGCAAGATTTTCTTGGCCAAAGCAAGTGGAACACCCAGGCAATTATCCAAGTATTTGAGTGAATGTGTGTTTTTCTACCCTAAATACTTGCAAAACTACCTCTTTAATTTCACTCTAATGATCTGGACACTGACCTAACTGTCTTTTTAAGTTTATCTGCTTGCTAGGTCTGGTCTCGTGCTCATAAATGTGTGTGTATGTGTATGTGTCTAGGTGTGTGTATACTTGTATTCATAAGCTGTTGTGTATGTACATGCAATCTTTATACCTATTCTTTCTAACCTCATGGTGATTTGATGGATGTATGTAGATGTTCTTTTAAATTACATTTGGGTTGTCATTCTTTAATAATAATTTTGAGTCCCTAATTGCTTATAATAATTCAAATGTACAGATTCCTTAACCCAATGTGAATTCTTATGCCAGAAGCCACATAAATAGAATTTTTTTTTCAAGGTAGGGTCTCACTCTGGCTCAGGCTGACCTGGAATTAATTATGTAATCTCAGGGTGGCCTTGAGCTCACAGTGATCCTCCTATTTCTGCCTCCCGAGCAGTGGGATTAAAGGCATGCACCACCACGCCTGGCTAGAAACAGAAATTTTGATTTAGCACAAACTTAAAAGCTTCTTGGTCCAATGACCTTCACTAAGCTTCAAAGTCCTTGAGGTTTCATTTAGAATCCTAAATAACCCAAGAGTTGGTAACTTAATCTTTTTAAATGCCTCTCTTTAGCTTTATTTTCCTCCACAATGCTTTAAATATAAATTACTTTTTATTCTCATGTACAAGACAGTGGAGATGGAAAGAGAAAGAAACTCAAATTAGGAACTTTTTCATTTAGCAGCAGCAATTCAAGAGTAAATTTGGCAATATTTCTGATATGGTAAGTTGTAAAAATTGTACATCTTTTTGCTAATGCTAGCTAGAAGCTTCAGACAATTAGATGATGGGATAAGGAACCTGAGAAGATTTTGTGTCACTAAGTGGATGAGGCCTATTGCAAATGCACTTTCAGAATCAAAGTTTGTATATACTAATATCTGATAAAATAGACTTCAACCCAAAAATAATCAAAGAAGACCACTTCTTATTCATCAAGGGAACGGTCCAACATGCGCACATCACAATCATAAATATATATGCACCAAACACAGGTGCACAACACTTTATAGAACAAAATTTACTCTTCAGTAAAACAGAAATAAACACCAACACCATCATAGTTGGAGATATCAATATTCCACTATCATAGATAGACAGATCATCCAAGCAGAAAATCAACAGGGAAATAATAGAGCTCAACAACATCATAGATTAACTAGACCTAACACATATCAAAAGAACTTTTCACCCCAACTCTACAGAACACACATTCTTCTCAGAAGCCCATAGAACCTTCTCCAAAATTGAACGCATATTAAACCATAAAGTGTGCCTTCATAAAGTCAGGAAAATTGAAGTAACTTTCTGCATCATATCAGATCACAGTGCTTTAAAGCTAGAAATTTACAAGAGACACATCAAGAACTCCACCAGTTCCTGTAGTCTAAACAACACACATTTAAACAATGAATAGGACATGGAGAAAAACCAAAAAAGAAATTGTAAAATTTCTAGAATTGAAGGATAATGAAAACACAACCTACCAAAACTTATGGGAAACAATGAAGGCTGTCCTAAGGGGAAAATTCGTATTGCTAAATACCTTCATTACAAAGACAGAGAGATCCCAAATTAATAACCTGACTGTCTACCTAAAGGCACTGGAAAACCAAGAAGAATCCAATCCAAAGTGCTCTACATGGAAAGAAATAATCAAGATTAGAGCAGAACGTAATGAATTAGAAACTAAGAAAACAACTTTAAAAATTGATGAAACAAAGAGCTGGTTCTTCAAGAAAATAAATAAGATTGACAAACTCCTGGCCAACTTGATCAAGCAAAAAAAAAAAAAAAAAAAAAGAGAGAGAGAGAGAGAGAGAGAAGTCTCAAATTAACACAATCAGAAATGAAAAGGGAGAGATCACAACAGACATCAATGAAATTTGAAGAATTATTAGGACTTACTTCCAAATCCTCTATTCCACACAATTGAATAATCTGGAAGTAATGGATGATTTCCTAGGCACATACCACCTACCAAAACTAAACTCAGAGCAGATTAGTCTCCTAAACAAACTTATCACATCCATGGAGATTGCAAAGGTAATCAAAAACATCCCCCAAAAGAAAAGTCCAGGACTGGATGGCTTCACAACTGAATTCTACCAAATCTTCATTGAAGACCCAAAATGAGTTTTTCTCAAACTGTTTCACATAATGAAAGAACAGGGAATTGTTCCTGACTCTTTGTATAAAGCTAGCATCACCCTAATACCAAAATCAGAGAGATACAACAAATAATGAAAACTATAGGCCTATATCCCTAATGAACTTAGATGCAAAGACCTGGACAAAATCCTTGAAAACACATAAATTTAACCATAAGAACCACACAATCATCTCAATTGATATAAAGAAGGCCTTTGATAAAATACAATATCACTTTGTGATCAAAACACTGGAAAGAATAGGCATGGAGGCTTTATATATCAACACAATAAAAAAAAAGCAGGATACAAAATCAATGCACAAAAGTCAGTAGCTTTTCTATATGCAAAGGAAAAAATATACAGAGAAAGAAATCAGTGAGGCTGTCCCATTTTCAATAGCAACAAAAAATTTAAATACCTTGGAATAACACTAACCAACGATGTGAAAGACATATATAATGAAAACATTAAAAACTCGAGAAAGAAATTGAGGAGGACTTGAGAAGATGGAAAGACCTCCCATGCTCCTGGATAGGTAAAATTAATATTGTGAAAATAGCAATTCTACCAAAGGCAATACACAGTTTTAACAAATTACCAATAAAAATACCAGCATCATTATTCATCGAGATTGAAAAATGATCTCAAAATTCATATAGAATGGCAGAAGGCCTCAGATGTCCAAACATATCCTCAGTATTAAAAAAAAAAAAACCTCTGGCAGTATCACCATACCCAATCTAAAGCTATATTACAAAGCTATAGTGGCAAAAAACTGCATGGTTCTGGAATAAAAACAGAAACATAGACCAATGGAACAGAATTGAAGACCCAGACTTTAGGTCAAGTAACCGCAGCTGCTTGACCTTTGACAAAGTTGCCAATAATATAGACTGGATAAAAGATAGTATTTTCAACAAATGGTGTTGAACAAATTGGATGATCATATGTAGAAAAATGAAATTAGACCCATTCAATTCACCATATACAAAAGTCAAGTGCAAATGGACTAAAGATCTCAATATAAGACCTGAATCTCTTCAAGTACTGGAAGAAAAAATAGGAGGAACACTCCACAATACAGGACTGGGAAAAGACTTCCTGAACAAAACCCCAGTAGTCCAGGAAATTAAATAAGCATTCAACCAATGGGATCTCATGAAGCTAAAAAGCTTTTACACAGACAAACATACCAGAAGCAGAGCCAATAGGTTAACCACTGAAGGGGAGAAAATCATCGCCAGCTATTGTCCAAGACTTGGAGATGCTATTCCGGTATGTCAGCAACTCGGACTGATCCAAGTTAGGAATCACAGATGAGTGAGACCATGGGGGTGGGGGTTGTCTTTCTGTGATTGTATGAGTTCGCTTAGAATGATCTATTCCAAGTTTGACCACTTTTCTAAAAATTTCAGTGTGTCATTTTTTTCTTACTGAATTCAATCATGTAGATATACCACATCTTGGTTATCCATTCATCCAATGATAGGCACCTGGGTTCCTTCTAGTTTTTGGCTGCTATGAATTGAGCAGCTATAAACATGGTTGAGCAAATATATCTGAACTGAGATGTGGAGCTTTTAGGGTAAGTGCTCAGTAAGGAAATAACGGGATCTGTTTTTGACTCTATATTCATTCTTTTCAGGAGTTTCCATATTAATTTCCATAGTGATAAAACCAGCTTACATTCCTGCCAACAGTCAATGATTATTCCTGTTTCTCCATATCCTCACCAACATTTTTTTTTTCATTTTATCTTTTAATGTTTTCTATTTTTACTGAGGTAAGGTAGAATCTCATAGTTGTTTTAATTTGCATTTCCCTAATGGTGTGGGATGTTGAACATTTTCTTAAGTGTGTGTTAGCCATTTGTAATTCGTCCTCTGAGAACTCCCTATTCAGGTCTCTGCCCCACTTTTGGAGTAGAATGCTTGACATTTCATTGTTTAGTTTTTTGAGTTTTTTGTAGGTTTTAGGTAGTAGGCTTCTGTCAGTGTTATAGCTGGCGAAGATTTTCTCCCATTCAGTGGGTAATCGATTGGCTCTGCTTCTGGTATGTTTGTCAGAGCACTTGATTACCCACCAGAGGTTAATGGTAAGATTCTACTGATGAAGACACCAATCACTGTTGGCATGGACCACGGAGAGACCTGGTTGGAATATAGAAGAGAGCCAGCCACCAGACAATTAGCCCATCTGGTGCTGGAAGGTGTTACATGAGCTACCAGGGGAAAGGGGCCAACATCTTTCCAAGCAACTCAAAATCTAAGCAACTCAGAAGCAAACAACCTGATGTGATGCTCACACAAGTGCAATAGTGGCACACAGCCATGGTGGATAACCAACTGCTCTTGGATTGGCTAACAGATCCAGTCAGTGGAAAGGAAATCATATCTGGAACTGGAAAATAAGTCCGAATCATATCCAGACAACAATTTTGCTTTCCAATGTCAAGCTCCCACTAATCTTGGCATATAAGAGGGTCTACACCTTTTAAATTTGCTGTAAATTAATAATGGTTATTCTACTTAACTGGTGCTGACTTCACTCTCCGTTGGAGATTCTGCTTCTCTTTTTCAGATGGGAGTGGGATCTAAAGAGATAAATTACCCAACACACTTCACCTAGGCCCCAGGTGAAAACATGGAGGAATTAGGGAAATGAGCAAGAGTGCTGCTTTCTACTGAACATACAACACCTACCAAACCATAGATCCAGAAGCTCTTAAGAGCCCATTACTGAAGGAGACTCGAAAGGCACCCAACATGGCTCAGGGAATTTTGTGGAAGAGGGGTCAGAAAGATTGTTAGAGCCATAAGTTGGGACATTATGCACACAGACATTGCCTCTCCCCCATACATGACTGCTGCCCCCATAATGCGTGACCCACAATGCCCATGGGGTTGGTCTGCAACCCCAACAAGGAAGGCCTCTTCAGAAAAGGGGCAGGGAGGAGGGAAAGGATGGTACAAACAAGTGATGTTTATATACTAAATATGTCCATACCTAATAAAAATAAATTTAAAAAATACAAAGAAAAAGAATCAAATAATTACATATCTATAATGTATTTTGACCATATGTAAGGGTGAAATTTCTCAATTAAAAAGGTTTAAAACTATACTTTTTCAAATAACATATCCAAAATTTAGGGGATTTCCTCCATTTCATTAGTGTCAACTATCCTACTTTTTAATATTTGATGTTTCTCTACCACTGTTGCTATAATTAATATGATTAGTAGTATGGGATTGTTTAACTATTCATTAAAAGAAGTTCTAGCAAAAATAAATAAAATAAAAATAAAAGTTGTACAATAAACTTTGTTTTCCTTTGTTTTTGGAAATCTGAGGCTTGAGTGAAGAAACATGTTTTAATATAGTAAACTAGAAGGAGACCTGAAAAGTGTAATCCTGCTTTCATTTCCCCTTTTTTTGCAATTTTAGTCAGAAAATGTTTTTCTCAGTCATGTGTAGGGGGTGATCTCCTGATAGCTGGTTGGTTGCCAAGAGTATTCGCAATACTACAGGGGCAGGAGAGAACACCAGTGACAGATTTAAAACCCTTACAGTTAAAACCCAACTTGTTACTTTTATAGCCTCATTTTATAGTTCATTTTTGAATAGCTTCCAAAGGTGTGTTCCTGAATGAGAACTTAACTTGTCAAGCTGCCCATGTTTCCACCAAAATTACAAATTTAATGTGGTAGAACTTTGGCCTTTAAATGACACTCTCTGGACTGCAGAGGAGTAAGTTCTCCAGAGACATCTTTTGCTAAAGATACTTTGTAAGGGTGCCTCACAAACCTCAACCGGCATTTGACGAAGCAATCAGAAATACTCTTGCACTGCTAGTGGTTCCTAGCTTAGTGTCAAGTGCCAAAGGCTGGGTTAACAGGCACTTTAGCTATTGGAGAATAGTGGAACCTCCAGGAGGAGGAGCATATTAGAAGGAAGTTAAGTCCCTGGAAGAGTGCTTTGGAGACCTCAGAGTCAGATTTCAAGAAAGCTGCTACTTTTTCCTTCCTTCCTTCCCACAGGGCTGCCCAGAACCAGATAATCACTATCTACTCTTAAAGAAATTGACTGTCCTAACTGCCCCTGTGCTTGTATGATGAAAGAGACCTCCTCCTAGCCGCACCAACCATGGCCCTGGGTGGGGACGTGGCAATCCAAATCTCACCTCCTTCAAGGAGTTTCTACTGGCAGTCCAGAGAATCTTAGCAAGCAGCCAGCCATAAAATCCAGAGCCAGTAAAGGAATGCTCCCCTACCCCCATCACATAGATGTGACGCATATTTGTTCATTTCTGAGGCCCCCACAGTGCAGTTTCCCCCTGCCCTTCCTGAAAGTCCTTAAACTTTCAGTCGTTCCCTTAGGTTCCAGAGCATCTTTCTCTTTGCTTCAGATTCTGCCAGTCTCTCCTCAGTAAAATTACAGTAAAATCTTGTGCCTAAGAAACTGTCTATCTACATCAGTGTGCTACTGAGAACCCCACACCTGACAGCCAGCCTTTCTGTCTCCTGCTTTGCCTCCCAGTTGCCAGGCTGGAGAAGCTCTGTTTGGCCACATGCTCCCTCCCATGAGCTGCTTCACCAACGGCCCCGGACAGTGCAACTGATGATGGACTGAAATTTTATGACAAAGACAGCAAGTTGTGTCAGCCCTTTTAAAGTATGGAGTTTTATATTATAAGTCTAGGAATACCTGAAGTATATTGGTTGTTTCATTTTTTAGTAAATTAGCACAAAGTGATTTGAACAATGAATATATTCTATTCTTTATTGACAACTTCTATACCTACAGACAATAAACCATGATAATTCCCTCCCCACCCTGACTTTCCCCTTCACAACTCCACTCTCCATCATATCCCCTCCCTCTCTCCATTTTATTTTATCTCTTTTATTTTGATGTCATCCTCTTTTTCTCCTATTGTGAGGGCCTTGTGCGGGCATTGCTATGCACTTCATAGTACTTTAACTGTTTTATAATTACCTCTGCCTTAACAGTTCAATTCTAAACATCAACATTCTTATTGGTGCTAAATTGTTTTCAACTTGTGTTAATACATGCTCTTCATTTAAAAATCAGCTTATTCTAAAATAAGTTAAATGTATTAAGAATTATGTTATAATCTGCTTTAAAATTATTGCATTTTGCTCTAGCTGGATGATTTGCTTTCCATTTTTTGTTTGTGCTTTGCTTGATGGCACACCTAGTTAAGTATCCTGTGATCTCAGAGCTGTGTAAGCCACCCCAGTCTTGTTCCTTGTGATAATGCTTAGTTAACTCAGTGCTAGGGAAACCAATCAACCTATTTCTGCACCTAAGCTACCTCTGCATTCCCCCATACTCCTGGCCTTCACTTTAATAGCAACAATTCTCATGGTTTTCACCCAGCAAACCATTAGCTTTTCAGTGGTCTGCTGATAGATTTTGTTTGGTCTGATTCAAGAAACTAAAGGAAAAGACATCACTATCTGTTGAAATATGTTTTGGAATTAGTTTATCCAACAAATTCACTTTACAAACAAAATAGTAAGACATGGAAAGTGTTTACAGAGTCTCTAGATTCCCAAATGCTACAAAATAACTACTTTATCACACTCATCTTGATAGCTTCTTAAATGTACAGATTTGCCAAGCCAGTCAGGTTTGAACCTTTTATTACCATAGAATACTATTAATTTAGTGTCTTCCATGATGATATTCTCTAAAAATGAAGTCTACATTTATTTAAA
Organism: Dipus sagitta; assembly: GCA_036346955.1. Classification (NCBI taxonomy): domain Eukaryota; kingdom Metazoa; phylum Chordata; class Mammalia; order Rodentia; family Dipodidae; genus Dipus; species Dipus sagitta. The sequence goes on along the minus strand of CM070777.1, from coordinate 91,726,699 downwards.
TGAGAGACTGAGAGATGCAAGATGCAAAATAGAAGAGGGTTTTAGGGAAGGGTAGAAAAAATTCAGTGTTTCCAATCTGGTCCTAAGGTTGCAGGCTCTGTTATCTTTCTAGGATGTGAAGTTATCTGGGGTTCACCTCTTCAGAAGGCTATAAGGTTAGCTGGATGCACATCCTCAGAAGGCTTTGATGTTGTTGGAGTGCACCTTCTCAGAAGACTGTGAGGTTTGCTGGGTGTAACTCCTCTGAAGGCTGTGAGTTTAGCTGGGTACACCTCCTGGAAAGGCTGTGAGTTTAGGGCAGCTCTTCAGAAGTCAGCACCACGGTTGTCATTCATTCAAACATTACCTAAAAGTGTGCTATAACCCACTATGCTTCCTAATACTATTTTACTATTCTTAAATAAGTATCCATAAAAACATTCTTTAAATTCATGTGAGAATGTCTTATGTCTGATGGTTTTTAAATTTTTGTTGTGACATAATTATAGATGCACATATAATTGTGAAAAACAGTATAGAGAGACTCTGCACATCCTTTACTCATGCCCCACCAGGACAACAATTGGCAAAGCTGAAGTATAATATCCTAACTAGAGGGGCTTGGGAGATTGTTTATTGGTTATAGGTCCTTGCTTGTCAAACCCTGCCAACCTGGGTTTAATTCCCCAACACCCATATAAAAGCCTGGCACAAAGTAGTACATGCATCTGGGATCCCATGATCCCAAAGACAACGGGCAATGCAGCCAGGAAAATCTGAAGTTCACAGGCCAGCTAGCCTGACATTCATTTGCAGTTTCACAATTTGTTTACAGTGTCAAGAGACCCTTTCTCAATGAAGATGGAGCACAGATACCTCAAAGTTGTCCTCTGACCTCCTCCACTGGTGAGTCATGGCACACACGGCCAACATGTACATATAAAAATAAATGCTAACATTTATACAATTGATCAGCCTCATGTATATTTCCTAATTTTACATATATTTTTGTATCTATCAGTGCATATTCACTTGCCTCTCCCCCATACCTGACTGCTGCCCCCATAATGCATGACCCACAAGCACCATGGTGTTGACCTGTATCCCCAATGAGGAAGGCCTCTTCAGAAAATGGGCAGGGAGGAAGGAAAGAATGGTACCAACATGTGATGTTTACATACAAAATATGTCCATATCTAATAATAAAAATAAATAAATTAATTAAAAAATTAGAAACAAAGAATATGTCTACTATATAGTTTTAATACATTCATTTAAAAATTAAAAACAGAATTCTTGAATTACTCTGTTTTATGGTTCTTGATCAGTTTTACTCATGAAAGCTATAATTATTATGTAGCCAGAGCCACAAGGCAGCTGAATCCTAGATGCCTTACTTTGATGACTGAGAAGTAGTTGAAGAAAGCTCATATCTTCATGTAGACTTTTCCAAGAGACTGCTAGACATCCTCAATACAGGGTAGCTGTCTTTCTCCATGAGGATTCCAAACATCAAAGAAGAATCAGTGGGGTGTTTTATCAGTGGCCTTAGAAATGACTCAGTCACTTCTCCTGACACATAGAGTAACCCTCAATGCCACAGGATTACACTAGTGTTACTACTCAAAGAAGCTAGGGTCATTGCAGGTCATTTTGGAGGCTAGCCTCCCCATTAATCTTCCGTTATCAGAGCCACTGAATAGCCCATGGTCAGTGTACTGGTCTATTTTTGTAAAAGAAAAATCGCGTTTTGCTAGTATTGATCTTATTTGCCTTCAGTTTTCTTCTATTTTGTTTTTACTTAGTTGTGACTCTTGAATATGAGAAATCATGCTTGTCTCTTATTTCGCCAAATCTGCAACCATTATATTGTTCAACAGTGTTTCTTACATTTTCTATTTTTTATTAATTAATTTCCAAAAGAAATAATTACTCATATGTTAAGGGGTTTTTCCTAATTTTTTTGAGTTTTGGTCTAGCTGTATTAAACAGGCTGATCTCAAACTTCTGGGTTCAAGGGAATCTCCTGCCTTAGCCTTCCAAGTAGTAGGGAAGAGAAATGCATGTTCCTGGGCCTAGATATATCCTCATTGTGTTAATCTCTTTTCCACTATTATTTCCTCAAATCAAACTTTTGGTTTTCTAATTCACTCCTAATCCATCATAAATGTGCTATTAACATATCTATAGAAGTTTTATCTCAACAATTATATTTATCATGCACAGATATTTGATTTGATCTTTTCCCATGCTAGTACATTTTAGAAAGTAAAATATTTTAATGGTAAATTTTTAAAATTGACCATGTTTATACAGGTATATAATATATTTTGATGATATTCCTCTCCATTAGCTTATAACTCTTCTTTGTTCCCCTTCCACTGGCTCATTTTAATTTCATCTTTCTCTAATTTCATTAATGATGTCTAATTATGCTTACTATAGTTCTTCAATGACAACTTTCAGAAACATAATGTACTTGGTTATGTTTTGCTTTTTTTCCTCTATGACTGTCTCATCATGGCCATATTCCTTAGTTGAATGGGTTTCATTAATTTTTTGCTTGATTTCATTTTTTTCATTTTTTATGAGAGATAAACATTGAGAAGGAAAGAGAGAGAAAGAGAAATAATTGGTATTGCAGGGCTTGTAGTCACTGCAATCAACAGCTGATCTATGTGCCACCTTGCACTATGCATGACTTTGTGCACCTGGCTTACATGAGTTCTGGGAAGTCAAACTTCTTGGGTCCTTAGGCTTTGCAGGCAAGCACCTTAACTGCTAAGCCATCTCTCCAGCCCTGATTTCATATTTGATTTGTTGGAGTCTTAAGGGAGGTGGGTTGAAGGCTCTCTATTTAATAGAGTTTAATTATTTTGTCAGAGTTCAGAAGATGCAAGTTTATTTATAAATTGGATTTCTCTACTAGGACTCCAAAGAAAGATTACTTTTGAAAAAATAATCTATAGACTATAGAATGCTTAACAGAAACATTTCCAAATTGAACAGATAGAACTTACAGAAAAGACAGTTTTGAGAAAAAGCTAATACACATGGGTTCATATGAACCCCAGATTTCAAGTTCTTACAGAGCTGGAAGAACAGGAAATGTGTACCATTTACTCTGGTCTCTTTTCTTTGAGCATCTTTGGATTCAGCTAGTGATGAAATAAATGAAAATGCTATACTTTTTATAAAACCTATAGAATCCATAGAGACAGTGTCTTACATCTAATTACTAGGGCCATTTTTAATAATTATTTCAGTTTACAATGATTGCTACTATTCTCCTTATTTCAATCCCAACTAACACCCATGGCAGAGAAAAAAAAATGTGGTTGAGAGTTTATTCTCAGTAAAATGTTCCATGAGATCATAGTCCACATTAAATTTGCCTCTAACAAGCCTTTCCTTGATTTAATTTCAGTTTTGTTTAGAGGCATCTGTGGTTTTGGATATGATTAGTGTGTGTCCTCAAGGCTTTATGTGTGGGAAGCTTGGTTCTTCATTACAGCAATGCTGGGAGGTGGTGGAGCCTATAGGACTGCAAGTGTCTATGTTAATAGTGCAAGTTATCAGATTCCTGAGGGTGCTGCATTCTGCATGGGTTGATACCTGTCTTATGGAGTGAGTTACATCTTCAAAGGAAAATAAATCATTAATGACAATGAGCCTAATCCCTGACTCCTCTGCTTCCTGTTTTGCCATGTGGTACTGCTTCTCACTTGTACTCTTACCATTGTGCCATAAGCTTGAACCTCTAAACCTAGAAGCTATAAAAATCTTTTCTTTTTACATTACCTCATCTTGATGTTTTGTTATAGTAGTGGGAAAATGGGCTAAAACTCAGATTTAAATAATTGTCTCTATTCAAAATCAATTAAAATAATAAACATAAGCTGAAACATATCTTTTCTAATACATAGTACTTTTATCAAACTTCACATACACACATACCCATTCACAGTTACAAATGCACACAAACACATAACACACACCAGCTGTGGAGAGCAGCAACATCATTTTTGCTAAGCATTCATTTCCTAATGCAGACTAAATTAAATCCATAGTCTTAATTAATTGTGCCTGAATATTTAGACTTTTGTTTCAATCTTCTGATAGAGTATAGTTTATACTACATAATAAGCTACTTTTATAATCAAAAATATCTCACAGTGCCCTTAGAGAAAATAGCTTTCTTCTCTATAATGTTCGCTGTCCCTTCAATAACACTATAACACTAATCTCAGTTTGTGTCTTTCAGATTCCTAGTGTCTGAATGTGAATTAGAATTGAGCTCTCTTATCCCTGGCAGGTCATGATTGATGTCTGATGTCCACCATGTGTAATAGCATACCTCCCACTTATCAAGAAGAGGATACATTGTAAGACCCCGAGAGAATGCCTGTAACTGCAGATAGTATTAAACTGCAATATGCACATTGTATATGCATCCATAGTTATGAAAAATTTAATACATGAATGAAGAGCACTAAGAGATTAATAATAACTACATAATAAGTATAACAATATACTGTGATAAAACTTTGTGTGTGCTGGAGAGATTACTCAGTGGTTAAGGCATTTGCCTGCAAAGCCTAATGATACAGGTTCAATTCCCCAGTACCCATGCAAAGCCAGGATGCACAAAGTGGCACATGCATTTGTTTGCAGTGGCTGGAAGCTCTGGTGTACCCATTCTGTCTGTCTGTCTCCCTTTTCTCTATCTCTGCTTACAAATGAGTAAAAATATTTTTAAAAAACCCTTTGTGCTTCAGAGCCATTTCTCAGAAAATAGGTGTCACATGAACATAATAATTGTTCTAATAAACAGGAACTAATGTGTGTGTAGCATATATCCTGTTATACATCAACAAAGGAACTAATCATATCCTAACCAACATAGAGTGGGATACTGTGAGATGTCAGTGTGCTATACAGAAGGTATTAAGAATTAAAAAAAAAAAAAAAGAATATAAAACCTAGGAATCATTTACTTCTGAGATTTTTCATTTAATATTTTCAAACCACAGTTGACCTGGAGCAACTGAAATCATAGAAAATGACACTGCAGATAATGGTTACCTACTGTAAACTGTTCACTTTATTTTGAGAAACAGGCTTTTATTCAGGAAGTATTTAGTGAGGCTTTTAAGCCTCACTAAATTATCTTAATATTTTTATGATTTGGGGTGCAATGCTTAATCAAACCCTTCTTCTCTTAGTTAAGATGGATAAAAGTAAGGGTTCCACTAAACTTTTAACATGTTTGTGCTATTGCTGGATTGGGATTATGGTAAAGATGTTCAATTCTATTCTCAGAAAATGCACACACATGGAACTTTTCACCTAAATTTAGTCTACAGATCCCACAAAGCATGCCTACAGACTCCAGGTTATGAATTCCGGAACTACATCTAAAAGTACAATTACATGAGTAAATAAACAAATTAACAACATCTCCATTACTATAAGAAATAAGAAAACCATTGAGTTGTACATCCTGTGTTGCAAATGTATCAAATATTTCATGTATATATTATATATTATATACATTTTGATGTACTCATTTTATATGAGCTATGCAGAGCTTAAATGTTAATTTTTATTGTAAATTTATCTTTATGTATGTGGTGATTTGATTCAGGTGTCCCCCATAAACTTAGGTGTTCTAGATGCTAGGTTCCCAGCTGATGGAGATTTGAGACTTAACACCTCCTGGAGGCAGAGTATTGTTGGGAGCAGGCTTATGGGTGTTAAAGCCAGTTTCCCCATGCCAGTGTTTGGCACACTCTCCTGTTCTTTGGCCCACCTGGTGTTGGCCAGGAAGTGATATCCACCCTCTTCTCATGCCATCATTTTTCCTGCCACCCTGGAGCATTCCCCTCAAGTCTATAAGCCAAAATAAACCCTTTTTTCCCTAAAAGATGCTCTTTCTCAGGTGATTTCTGCCAGAATAGAAACCTGACTACAACAGTAAAGTGGTACTGAGGAGTGGATTGCTGCTAGACATCTGACTGTGTGGCTTGGGCCTTTCAGAGCTGTTATTCAAGAAGAATGTGGAAGGATTTGAAACCTTGGCTTAAGAGAAACATTGCAGTGGTTTAAGTACAGCTTGATGGACTATTCTGGTCAGAGTTGAAAGAGCTGAATGCAGTAAGAACTAAGGTCTGTGAGGTCTGGCTTGTGAGAAAGAGTTTTGCCTGGACTGAGCTAGAAGCATTTTCTGTAAGAGGCTTACTGTTATGTTCATGTGCTGAGAATTTTTGCAGAGTTGCATTGCATAGAAATGGACTGGTGTGAGCAGAGGGATATGGCACAGAAATGGAAGCTTTAGGCTGAAACTTCTGCCTGTTCAGCTGCAATTATATGAGAGATTACAATCTTTGAGGTTGGGCCAGCTGACCTGCACTGGGGAAACAGGAAGAATATAGACTCTTTTCAAGGAGACTGAGTGCTCAAGGAGTGATTGCTTCTTCAAAATCTGCTGTATCCCTCCCCTGGATTAACAAATTAGCACCCTACCTGGTGTTTTGGAGTATAAGAAATGCAGAAAAGAAAGGGTCATTGAATTTGCAACACAGTCTTGTGTTTTGGAAATGGCCATGGGCAGTGTGAAGCAGGTTTGCTGTATACCTGTGTCAAGGCTCCTCATGGAGGCTTGAAGATGAACTGTGTGTTGCAGTGGAGACCCAAAGGAGATGCCAGGACCACAAGATGGCAGCTAAGATAAGCTGCTTGCCCCAAATGAAGTTTCCCAGGACTGTGAGTAGCCTAACTGGAGGGGTGAAATAGCAACTCCAGAGACTTGTTGCTGTTTAGAATTATCAGATTTGGAGATTTGTCATTGACTACAGTTGTTGGACTTGGAGCTACAGAGTTTGATGTTTGCCCTGTTTAAATCTCATATTGGTTGAATATTTCTTTGCTATGCTCAATGCCATCTTTTACAGTGTGAGTGTTTATTCTGTGCCATTATCGGTTTGTTGGGGATGTTTTGGTATTATGGCTCATTTAAAAGTTCTTGAACTATGGGAATATATGAACATCATTAGGATTGATAAAAACTATGGGGACTTTTAAAGATGGATTGAATGCATTGCATTTTACATCACGGATGGTTAGCAGTTTATGGGTGCCAGGAGTAGAATGTGATAGTTTGATTCAGGTGTACCCCATAAATGGGCATTCTGAATGCTAGGTCCCTAGCTGATGAAGGTTTGGGACTTAATGCCTCCTGGAGGTAGACTATTGTTGGGGGTAGGCTTATGGATATTATAGCCAGTTTTCCCTTGCCAATTTTTGGCACACTCTCCTGTTCCTGCTGTCCATCTGATATTGGCCAGGAAGTGATATCCACCCTCTGCTCATGCCATCATTTTCCCTGCCATCCTGCAGCAAACATCCCCTCAAGTTTGTAAGCCAAAATATACCCTTTTCTCTCAAAATCTGCTCTTGGTTGGGTGATTTCTACCATTGATGCAAACCTAACTGCAATAATGTACAAGCATCTGTTCTGATATTAGAAATAAAGCTCAGAGAAGGACTGTGGCAATCTATGCTTGACTGAGCTAAGCAACAATTTCCTTCAGCAAGCAGCATCTTCTGCCTTGTAGGGACTAAACATGCTTTACCTGATCCTACTGAGCTCACTTGTGTGACTTCTAGGACTAAAAATGGAATTGGAAGACAAGTTTTCTGCTTAAAAAAAAAACTACCCCTATTTGCTAAAACCTAAGGATATATGAACACAAACATTACTCTTGCATTATATCTGTAAAATATCTTTCATTTTCGACAGTATTACTACTACAATGCAATCATATGAAGACAATTGTGTCCATGCACTCTAATATTAGCTTATAGCATTAGTGCTTAAGCAACTTCAATTACAACTATAGTTAGGTTATTACTGAAAATGGTCAAACAGCTAGTGTACTGGCTAGACAGAAGTTTCTCTGTCCTGATAACCCTTGACAACAATGTTCCAAATGACAAAACACTCTGAAAGGAAGTGTTGAACCCAAGTAAAGTTTCTTTCACTTCAGATTTTATACTCTTGGATTTTATTTATTACTTTTCAGTTGATGGTCACTATAATGAATGCGTGAGTTCAATTGAATGAAGAATTCAGCTAGGTTCTTATGACCCTATTAGAAGACATATTAAAGGGAACTAGACCCCATTTACCTGATGTTGCATAGGGACTGTGTATAAACTTTTTCTAGAGGGAATTCCAGGAGGTGGTGAGAAGAATGCACTCATTCTACTCTGTACACAGAAGGGGCTGTCAGATGAATCAACCCATAAGTTATATTTACTAATATTTTTTCTGATTGTGCAAGAATAGATAGAAAAAGTACATCCTTAAGTAATGCTCAATTTTTTTGGAGAGGAAGTGTGTAACAATGGCAATGTTAAAAGGACATTGAGAGCTGGGGAGATTGCCCAGTGGTTAAAGGTGCTTGCTTGCAAAGCCTGCCAGCCAAGGTTTGATTCCCCAGTATCCACATAAACTTGATTCATATACTGCCACATGCCTCTAGAGTTTGTTTGAAGTGACAGGAGGCCCTATTGTACCTATACTTTTTTTTTCTTTCTCTCCTTATAAATAAAAAAAATTTCAAATCAAAGGAAATAATTATAAAGCTTTTCAAAGTCATGGGTAGCTCACTAAGTATTAATAAAAATGCATGCATGAATTTTATAATGGTACATATAAAAGAGAAGGTTCTGCAAGTTCAGGAGAGACGAGCTCACATCTGGGCCATCAGAAAAAAAATTCTAAACCTTGAAATACTGAACAGGCCTTGAAAGATAGATAAGATGTGGGCAACTAATAGTGCAAAAAATTACAATAAAGTCATGCTGTGAATCAAGAAACAGACATAGAAATACTGGGGCATTTTATGAGCTATTTGGGCATTTAACTTTGGTTACAGGATGTGAGAAGATATTCAGGTAAACAGTCTGAGGTCAATTCATAGAACATCTTTAGTACTAAGCTAATAGGAGTTTCTTAGATTCACAGTAGAGTCAGTTAATAAGGATTTTCAAGAAGAAATGCCAGGTTTCCAAGGCATTGTGGAATTTGGCATTTCCATCAGAAGTGAGTAACAGTCTCTGTATTTCAAATGTACATGTACTCTACAACAATCTTGTCTATATTATTTATAAGATCAAAGCACAAACTAAAAATAGTAACATGATAATGTATAAATTATCTCCATTCTAAGACAATAATGACAAATATATTACATTTTAAAATTATAGTAAATAACATCAATCTACTTTTCCCATAGAAAAACTTAAAAAATAATAAAACTATATTCCACACACTAGGTCCCTTTAAACACTAAAAATAGATCTGCCATACAACACAGCTAAGCCACACCTGAGTATTTTCCCAAAAGACTCCCAGTCAGCCTATTACAGAGATACTTGCACATCAGTATTTGTTGCAGCACTATTTACAATACATGCTATCGAACTAACCAAGTGTACAACCACAGAACAGTCAATAATCCATCAATATGTCTCACTCTTCATGCACACATACATGCATACAAGTGAGTATGTTTGTGTGTGTGAGAGAGAGGGTGTATTTTCAGACATAAAGAACAAAGCTATGGTACTTGTAGGAAATTGTATATGACTGGAGATAACTCGTCCCAAAAAGACAGATACCAGGCCAAAGACATGGGCTAGCAGTTAAGGAACTTGCTAGCAAAGCCAAAGAACCCAGTCTGATTCCCCAGATGCACAAAGAGGAGAATGCTTGCATCTGGAGTTTGTTTGCAGTGTCTGGAGGTCCTGGCATACCTATCATCTCTGTCTCTCTTCTCTCTTTCTGTTAGTAAATACATAAAAATATTTTTAAAAAAACAAATATCATATATTTTCTCTCATGTGTGGTTCCAAGATTTTGTATAGATACATAAAATCATGGATTTTGACCTGGAAATAAAAACAAATCTGTCTAGGTGAGCAAAAGGGACTAATTGGAGGAGGGATGTATAATAAACTGGAGAGTAATGGCTATGGAGGGAATATGATCAATGTGCAATGTGTAATTATCTAAAAATGCCTGTATATAAGACTACTGGCCTAGTTTATTTTTTTTCAATGTGCATATCTGCTTCTTCTCTATCTCCCATCACTTAGCATCCTTGTTCTGCTCCAATAAGTCAGTTATTCACCCTCTGTCTATCCTAATGAGGTCTTTATGTACAAGGAAAATGAAACAAATATACTATTAAAAAAAACTGTATTCCACACACTGAATAGTATTTTCAGGAGATGAGAACTTCACTGGGTACTTTGTTTTAAAGCATAGTCAGTCAGAGGCATCTTCTTAGAAAACATGTAGTAGTGACACAAGTAAAATCAGTATTTTTAACTTGCCAGTAATAAGTAACTCCTGATTGTGGGCAAGAAGCCTAAGATACATTCTGATACTATATATATATATATATATATATATATATATATATATATATATATATACATATATATATATATATATGAATTTGAATACATAGAACTCAGAAGATTATACAAGTTAATACAAGGCAAATATCTATTTTTTAAAAAGTTTTCAAATGTTGTCAGCTCTTACCTCGCACAACAAGGTCAGCAGAAGCTGAGGAGTTGTCCACAATGGTCTGGGCTGTGCACGTGTATCTCCCTGCATGCTTCAGCTGGGCATTCCGGATGAGCAGTTCCCCATTGGCATCCAGCTATCAGCAGAAACAGCAATTGGTCTAATCAATACATTTTTATCAATTTTGTGGCATTTATGATACAGAAGGTATACCACTTTCTCCTACTGAAAAGCATCTGTTTTTAAAATACTAACTGCATGCCCCTGCTCTGTTTACACTCTGGCTTCAGATTCCCAAGTGAAAAATAAAGTGACTGAACTGGAGGCCACTGAGCATGAGGACCTTTGGCATTCTGTCAGAGGGCAATGCTGAGACAAAATCACAGGGAGAAACTAGCTTATGGGTACCTTTTAAGAAGATTATTGTCTAATCATCTTAGTGCTACATGTCAATGTGAGCAAATAAATACTTTGTGGCTGGAACCTATGAATTTGGTTTTGCAAAGCTGTTGTAATTCACTACATTCACTTTATAAAGATACTAAACATTTGGATAGGTTCTCAAAATGGCCCATTTTATTAATATGTACCTTTTCAATAAAATATAAATGATCTGAGGATCTTTGTCTTACTGTCATTCTATTTGCACTGTTCAGAAGAATGTCCAATATATAGATTTTTGAAAGCACTATGAGGGAATTTTGTTTGTGATGATAAGATATGATATCAACTTCTAAGAATAGACAACTTATTTAATGCTATTCTGCAGAATTGTGTAAGCTTTGTGATTATATAGACAGACACAGGCTGATAACATCATCCAGCTGCCTCCTGATAGCAACTTTCTGAGAAAGGTCTTACCATGTCCATGTTCATAATGAAAAGAAGACCTCGTTTCATTAACAAGGAGGTGTGGAGAAGTGAAGTAATACCACAAAGGTCACTCAGTTTTAGTGGTCACAAGAACTTGCCAAAGATCTTGCTTATTACTTCCAAAGTATTTTCTTAGAAAATTTTGGAAAATTTAATCTTTACATGTACTTTTGATTTTCCTATTAGCCACAAGTAATTTGATTTCCTATTATAAACATTAATCTTTAGCTTTGCTAACGATGTCTCATGGATAAGACTACATAAGAATGTTAATTATGCAGAATGTTAGGTTTATAGATTTGTAAAGCTTGAATCTTTAATAATTACCCTTGGAGTGGATATTCTACCTGCCATAGGTGCTTCCCATATATTGCATTCACCTCTGCTCTCATTTTCAAAATCGTTTGTATTTGCAATCTTTGTTTGATGAGTTTAAGAGTAGTTGCTCATTATAATCAGAGTAGACTGGTTTGTTTGTTTGATATAGAATATTGATATGTCTATATCAGGAACCTCCCATTTGGCCACATGTTTTGTTCCTGGCTATGAGCAGTCTCACTAAACACATAGAGATTATATAATTTAATTGCTGTGGATGCCTCCATATTCCTTGAAGATTAAATTGAAAAAATATCAAGCCTCAAGATTTTTACAAATTTCTTGAGTAGAAGATGTTTTGTTTTCCCCTGATCCTTTTAGTCTGTCATTTATTTACATTCATTCATTTTACAAAGAATCTATAGACTAGACATTTAGTGTCTTTTCTATTTTATCATAACAATTAGCAACCTAAAGAGAACTTACTATAAAACTGAAGGTAATATGACTGGCTCTGCCCTACAAAGTAGAGAAAATCAACAATAATTAGATTTTTCTCTTCTTAAAAGCCTCATTGCACATATTTTTTACCAGACTTTCCAATGATCTTCTAGTGCCCTGTAATCTTGTTAGCATCCCCCTTTTCTCTGTTTTCTTTTTTCCCCCTTGGAATCAAAGAAGTCTTCTTCCCTGCAGATGGGTGCTTGGATTTCAATGATACCCACTCCTCAAAACTTCACTTCTTCGATTTACTTTTCCATTTCTTCACTTCTTGCATGTCAGTCTGTGCTAACCTGGATTCCATCTCTTCAACTTCACCTATTTAGCCACCTGATAGCATTATACTTCCCTCCCCAAAATATTCAACTTTCCTAGTCACTTTTCAGAAATTTCACATATATGTTGAAGCCTTCCTCCTCTTCAACTTCCCATGCCATTACTTCATAAATACTTGGTTTATGCAGTCTTTCCCATTACTACTGCCTCAGCCCATGTTCATCTCCCACCATAGCACCCTTATTGGTGACTGTCTATACTTTCCCCCCGCCCCTTGCTCTTCCTCATCTGTTTCTTTTCTCAAAAATTTGGAAGTGCTCAATTCTTCTTTCTCCATGAAAGCAAGTGAACTGAAAACTTAAAAGCCCTCATCTGAAAGTCCAATCAGCCCCCAATATCCCATTTTTGCCAGTGAGTCTAGCTTACCTAGTACTGCTGCCTCAGTTCCCCTCTGCTCTCCAGGAAAAAAAATAAGTTCCTTATGCACGCCACAAAACACAGCTTGTTCTTTCTTATCTCTGGCTTCAATGGTACTTCCTAGACTAGAATTGTGATTCTACCCTTTACCACTTTTTCTAAAGAGCATACTTTCATTTCATACCTGGCCAACACCAGGTAGAACCATTTCCTTAAGCAAGACTTTCCAATTTCTCTCAGACAACCTTGCTAAATTTCATCACAGAACCTTGTACTTTATATCCTAACACATCTCTCCCTTGTGATTAAACACTCAGATATGTTTGTGTGATTACAGTTGGACTCCCTGGTACAGTGTTGGCTTTATGAAAGAAAAATGTCTACATCACTGTGTTGCACATGTCTATAGCTACTGTGTCATATCTCCAAACCAGTGCAGCTCAAAAATCATAATCACCCTAAGCATACACTGTGAGTGAACCAGTGACTTGGCTTAATTAAGAATCTACTTCTTGGGGCTGGAGGGATGACTCCGTGGTTAAGGCATTTTCCTGCAAAGCCAAAGGATCCAGGTTTGATTCCCCAGGACCCACGTTAGCCAGATGCACAAGGGGGCACATGCATCTGGAGTTCGTTTGCAGTGGCTAGAGGCCCTGGCATGCCCATTCTCTCCCTCTCCCTCCCTCTTTCTCAGTCAAATAAATAAATAAAATAAAATAAAATATTTTTTAAAAACATAATCTACTTCTTTCACTTCTTTGGGAGAGACTCTCTAGCTGCCACAACTTCGTGCCCCATTCAGCAGGAAATAGTTAACAATCCAACATCATCATCCCTTGTCCTCTAATAGCAGTTAGAGCGTCTTCTCATGAGAGGAGGAAATGAGAGAGGGGGGTAGAGTTAGGGTGACTGGGCCCCTGAAGGTGAAAAGTACAGGAAAGTTTGCACTTTCTAGAAACCCAAGATGATCTGACTTCTTGTCTCTTGCCTAGTATCCCAGTTCTATTTTTCCACAGTCAGGACCCCTCGTGGAGGGAGGTCTTTCATAGGATTTAAACATTGTAGTTGGTCAAGTTCAGCTCCTGGAATTTGGTGCCAGAGCTAATCTGTTCCTGAGACAGCCCCTAGCCCTAACCAACCAGCTGGTTCACCTGGGCCAGAAGACAACTCAACACCCTACGGTTATATATACCTTTGCAAGGGGAGGGCATGGTGTCTGACCACTTGGAAACTTCCAGCTGTGGGTGAGTTTTTCCTTCTGTTGAGCCTGGGCTGACTCAGCCCGAGCCCAGGCCCAGCCAGGAGGGCCCCTAGCCCTTACTCTCTGCATAGGTTCTTTATTCCCTCCAGCTCCCCACATGGCAGGAACTCCTTGAACTTTCTTTTTTTTTTTTTACAAACTTTTTTGTTTCTTTTTATTTATTTATTTGAGTGACAGGCAGAGAGGGAAAGAGGCAGATAGAGAGAATGCACACGCCAGGGTCTCCAGCCACTGCAAACAAACTCCAGATGCGTATGTCCCCTTGTGCATCTGGCTAAAATGGGTCCTGGGGAATCAAGCCTCAAACCGGGGTCCTTAGGCTTCACAGGCAAGTGCTTAACCACTTAACCATCTATCCACCCCTGAACTTTCTTTTCTCCTTTCCTTCCACACTTCCCCCCCCCCAGGCCCTCCATGTGGGATCTCTAACCATGTGGGACCCTTTCCTTGGCTCTACTTCCCTCAATAAATATAATGACTTAATTAAAAAAGAATCTACTCTTAACATGTCTGCTTTTTTGTTGCATTCTCAATTAGTTTAGATAGTACATGAAGATGACAGCATTTCCTACACATATCACCAAGCTGATTTTAATGTGAGAATAAATAACACATTCATTCTTTCCACCTGATCAGATTTCCCCTGTATCCATCTCCTGTGCCCTAAACAGTGGGTACCACTTGCAGACCTCATAGTATTTCTGCACTGTCTCACCTTCCTATTCATTCCTTGACTACAAACTTAAAGCCTGGGTCTGGTGTTGCTCTTTGTACATTTTTATTATAACTATTCCTTCTCACTATAGTTATGTAACTGTTCATTTCTTCCACCAGACTATCAGTCTTTGAGGGAACAGCCAGGTCTTATTTTTTACCTTATGCAATGCACTGAACTTCATATCTACCATATCAAAAGTTAACAAATAAACATTGAATTAATAAAAACATATTATCTAATATTTTCTTAAATATTCTTTTAGTAATATCATATGATTTTTATGCCAGATAATGATGTGAAAAGACAAAATAGCTAGAGTGAAAGTGACTATTATTACCCCTAATCTTGAGATCAACTATCAATGTACAATAAATTTAAATTTTTTATATACTATTTTAATGAAAATACACAAAATTTTTAGAAAAACGTGCCTAATTATGTATAAAAGAGTATATTTAACATGTAAGAAAATAAAAATCTTGAGTATTTCAACCCATTTTTGTATAGAATTTGGCTTTAACCAAAGACACATGTGGTGTCATCTCCTGGAAAGTAATTCCTAATATCTTTCTTTGTCCCAGGATATTGTATCATGCTGGACAGTCTAACATTGTGGTTTTGGTATAGGCTAGCTATATTTGCATGGTCTTACAATAGAAGCTGGTCATATGACCAGAAGTATCACATTGTTATTGAGGTGGAAGCTAGCTACATCTATACAGTCTTAGAACAAGGTCCTTGGGGAATGTAATGTGAGTGACATGGGAAGCTAAGCTTAATAATGAGGGCAAATAGCCCTTCAGTCATGCTTAGATGAGGGAGTCTAATTAAGATGCTGAACAAGTCTGAGGGAGCTTCCCTGGTGATTGGGTAAAGCTCAGATTAGTGCACTTGGTGATTCTGGACAAGGTTTCTGTTAGCTTCCCTGTGTAGCAATGACAGGCTTCTGAGAGAATGTCATAGCCAACTTCAACCTTTATTCTTATTTGGTGAACATGTGGTTCTAAGACTGCTCAGAAAGAAAGCAGAGGAAACAGATACATATCATTTCTAGTCTAGTTGTATATACATAAAACCTTTTCTGATGTTTTTATAAAGGTTACTAATGCTTTCCATACCTCAGGAAAAGCTGAGATTCTCAGTGGTCAATAGAACGCTTACAAAGCAAGTGGAGACCATGGGCCTCAGCACATTCTAGCCACAAATTAGATATGAACACACTCTCTACTTTCACTAAAAGCCACAGATTGGCTGAATTACAGAATTCTTCTCTTCTTATGAGGAGAGCTGAATCATATCCTGGAAATTGTGATAGCAAAGCTTAGGGGTATTCCAGAGTATATGTGTGGTTGACCACTTAGAAGTCTCCCAAATTTAAGTCAAAAGACTTCTGGCATATAAGTAGCCACTCCTTACTTTGCTTCTTTCAAACACTAATTGCAAAGTTATTATTGCAAAGTAAATGAAAATAAAATTATTATTAGGCTGCACTGGCAAATTGAATAACTGTAATAACCAAAATAAGCTACATAGTAAAAAAAAACACATTTTTTCCTTTGAAGTTAGGAGTCAGCTATAAAATGTTGCAAGAAGACATTTTAAAGTACATATTTTATAAATATGAACAAAAATTATTACACATATATGATAAATGTAATATACATGAAGCAAGACTCATACTTTGCTGTGGGCTTGCTGGAGTAGAGAAATAACTATGTCTAACCCTCATGCACCTCCACAAATGCTGGCAGCACTGTGCCAGCTCTACTAAAGCAAGCGTGTAGTAAGGTCTTCTGATGTCTAGAGCTGATCTAAGTCCTTTGTACGTACAAATACACTTCCTCTATCTTCATCCTCTGAAACATGTACAATTATTAACTGAATTTTGTGGATGAAGGTATCCTTTTACTAGAACTCAACCTACTCCTACTGTTTCTCCTACTTCTGCACTGATCCTTTTGCAACCATCACCACCACAGTTATTGCCATGGGCCACTACTGTACAACAACCATTGCACGAATAGCCTAAATGATTAAATGATTTTGAAATGTTTATCCACGTGCAAGCTACTTCATATATGTGTTCTAATTTACTGTTGTAATACACAGAGATTTACTATTAATGGTTCCCTATAGAAACCAAGCATTAAAAGATTTCAAGGTAAACTATCTGTGAATGACTCTATAGATCATATATAGATTCAGTCACATCTACTCAATCTGATTCCAAAGCATTGCTTTATGTATGAAGTAACAAAATCTGGGTTCCTAGTTTCATAAGTAAAGGCAGAACTTCTCAACATCATATAATTTTTTTTTTTTTTTTTTTTTTGGTTTTTCGAGGTAGGGTCTCACTCTAGCCCAGGCTGACCTGGACTTCACTATGGAGTCTCAGGGTGGCCTCGAACTCACGGTGATCCACCTACCTCTGCCTCCTGAGTGCTGGGATTAAAGACGTGCGCCACCACGCCCGGCTAACATCATATAATTTTAATAACATAAATTATTTTCCTATTTAAAGTTTCAAACATCTGAAGTAGAAAGTATAGTACCATCACCATGCACTTATCAACTGACTAGACTAGCCTCTTTTAAACTTTCACTGTTCACCATAATTACAGTCATTAGAGCCATTTTTGCTTCTCTCCACTCAGTGCTAAACACTTGAAAATAAATAACTAGTATGACATCACCTACTCAGCTCACTAGCAGTTTCTTTTTTTTTTTTTCAAGAGCTCCAGAAGGAAAGAAATAATTAAAATCAGAGCAGAAATTAATGAATTGGAAACCAAGGAAACAAGACAATTGACAAAACAAAGAGCTGGTTCATTGAAAACATAAACAAGATTGACAATCCCCTGGCCAATTTGATCAAGCAAAAAAAGGAGAAGGTTCAAGTTAACAAAATTCAAAATGAAAAAGGAGAGATCACAACAGACATAAGTGAACTTGGGAGAATCATCAAAAACCTCTACTCCACAAAACTGGATAATGTGGAGGAGATGGATAAATTCCTGGACGCATACCACCTATCAAAGCTAAACTCAGAGCAGATTAATCACCTCAGTGAACCCCTCACACTCATGGAGATTGAAAAAGTAATAAAAAAAACCTCCCAAAAAAGAAGAGTCAAGGACCAGATGGCTTCTCAGCTGGATTCTATCAAACCTTCATGGAAGAGCTCAAACTAATCTTCCTCAAACTGTGCCACACAATTGGAGAACAGGGAAAGCTACCCAACTCCTTTTATGAAGCTAGCATCACCCTAATTCCAAAACCAGGCAGAGATGCCACAAGAAAAGAAAACTACTGGCCTATTTCCCTGATGAACTTAGATGCAAAGATCCTGAACAAAATCCTCGCAAACCAAATCCAACAACACATCAAAAGCATTATCGACCTTGACCAAGTGGGATTCATCCCAGGAAGACAGGGGTGGTTCAACATACGGAAATCTGTCAATGTAATACACCACATAAACAAGGTTAAACATAAAAACCACATAATCATTTTGATAGATGCAGTTTCTTAATATAGTTCCTTGAATCAAAAAAAGCTAACTTCTTTCATAGTCACACACTATTTTCAAATGCAAAGTAATACTAGTTTGAAAATATTGAAATTAGTGTTATTTTAAGTATAATATCATTAAGATTACTTGATATAAACTTATTAGGTATTTGAAATCCTACTAGGATATGTCATCTGACATATTAAATTTCAAATATGTAAGGGAAGATGTTCAGGGTGCTTACACAGATATTACTTAATATTTTTAAAAGAACTGGAAATGTGGTAATTTTGATATAAAATAAGCTGATGACTGATGATTTCATTTTTAACCAACTGCTCCATTTTATAAGAAAACACAACATTGAGGGAATTTTGTTTGAAGTCTCTGCTAAACATTTTGAATCATGGACAAAACCATCAATGTTTTTGAATTTAGAACATGTTCCAGACTGAAGGAAACTTGGATATTATTTAAATTATATGGTTTTCCACCTGGCTCCCACTAGTCTCAGAGTTTTCAAATATCCATGATCACTTGGTAGAAGGAAGGGATGTGAATGAAAGTTTTGAGCCTAGAAAGGAATGAAACCCCACAGGTACTGTTCTTAGCTATAGTAATCTACTACACACCTCCATATCATCTGCACACATACACTCAATTTTCAGTCAGAGCAATTTCACCATGTTTAGTTATCGACTTGAATTCTCAATTAAATTTTCTTTCCAAAAATGATTCTGCTACTAAAATATTTTTAAAATTGCTTTTCATAACTTCTTATGTAGCACTACCTCCTCATAAGACACATGAGAAGCTGTAGGTGGCTTAGAGTCACTATTATAAAAGTACAAGTCACACATGTTCACAACAAGACTAGAGCAAAAATCCTAGATACTGAGATAACATCCTGTCTTTAAAACACAAGGTAGAAAAGTTAAATACCTTTTAGGAATATGACAACTCATGGTAAAAACTGTCCCTAGTATGATTTAAGTAACATCTCAAAGTCTAATAACAAAAAGTATAACATTTCCATGATAACAAAAGATTACATTTACTTCCCCTTTTTTATTGTCTTTATATTGCAAGCATAAAAGTCAGCATGGTGACTGTAGAGCAGCTTAATTTAGGATATGGAGCGTGCTCTGTAGAATTATGTTCAGAACCTTGGATGAACTTTGGAAGAGTCCTCAAATTCAACTGCACATCTCAGAAGAACAAATGCTTGATCCTGTATGTGCTTAATTTTACTCAGTTAGCACTGTCATCCACACTGAGCAGTGACGTCTGCTGACACAGTCTGTACAGGAAGTATGATGCTCTTAAGCGAGCCTCGCTACAAACACATGGGAGTTTTCCTGCAAGTTTACTTTATGGGACACATGTAAACCAGAATAGATATAAGTGGGAATATAACACATAATCATAAAGTTATGTAAAACATTATAAGTTTTTTTTTTATCACAACACATTTTGTAAATTTAATTGTACAAATCTCAAGGAAGAACTTTGTGGATGACAATGATGTGTCTTGGTGTCATGCAAAATACACGTAGGCATGCTCTCATTATTTGCATGCATGGATGGCTTTAGTTTCATTGTGGGGAGTGGCTTCTAATGTGCTATCTTCCAAGTGAAGACAGCTGAGTCAAGCAGCAATAGATGTTGCATGTGCTCTTGGTGAGTGAAACACGGTGGTTGCAAAGAGTAGGCATTTAATGTTATTTAGGAGACAGGTCTTATTTAATCATAAAAGGCACTTCTGGGATAGGGAGATGGCTTAGTGGTTAAGATGCTTTCCTGCAAAGCCAAAGAACCCAGGTTCGATTCCCTAGGCCCACACCAGATGCACAAGATATTGCATGTATCTGGAGTTTGTTTGCAGTGGCTAGAGGCCCTGGGGTGCCCATTCTTTCTTTCCCTATCTGCCTCTTTCTCTCTTTCTCTCTTTCTCACTCTCTCTCTCTCAAATAAATAAAATATTTTAAAAGGCACTTCCACAACTGGGCTACACCCCACATATCGCCCTCTGTGCTTTACACCTGAGATGTAGAAGGGCCTAATCCTTGCACTTTATTTTCCTTTTCAATTACTTTAAAAAATACCTTACTTTTTAGAGAGAGGGAGTCATAGGGAGGGAGGGAGGGAGGGAGGGAGGGGGAGAGAGAGAGAGAGAGAGAGAGAGAATGGGCATGTCAGGGCCAGCAGCCACTGCAAAAGAACTCTAGATGCATGTGCTACCTTATGCATCTGGCTTATGTGGGGACTGGACTGGGGAATAGAACCTGGGTTCTTTGGTTTTGCAGGCAAGCACTTTAACCACTAAGCCATCTCTCCAGCCCTGTTTCAATTCATTTTCATGATAAATGTAATATAATCCCTTATATGTTGTTATTGCTTTAATCCAAGCATGAAGTTATCCAATGTCTCAAAAGAAAATAAAATCAATGAAGGTTGCTCATTGAAAAGTGTCAAGGCAAATAGTAAGGCACTCTGCTTAACTTGTAGGAAATTTATGCCAGTTTCCAAACACTATGAGTTGAAAATCCATCTTGTGCAAAATACATGCTGCCATAATCAATGTGTATCAACGATTATGTTATAAGAACAAAATAGCAGAGCTGGAAATGTCTGTCTTTTAAACAAAGTTTTTAAAATCATTATTTTGATAGATTCTATTATAAAAGCTCCTTAAGTTGTAGCACAGTTAACAAAAAAATCAAAACAATTTATTGATGGAGAGTTCTTTAAGCAATGTATAAAGTGTGTGGCAGGCACAACGTACCCTGAAAAGAGTTAGTTCAAAAGTCAGTTTGACTCATCAAACAGGAAAACTGAAGAAATTAGTAAATCTGTGGGAAAAAAAAAAACTTTGTATAAAAGAGCCACTAAGTTTAAATGTCATTCTTTGGTGATAGTGAACAGCACTGGTGCTAAAAATACAGCTCAATTTGTCTTTTTTGTTTGTTTGTTTGTTTGTTTGTTTGGGGTTTTGGAGGTATGGTCTTGCTTTAGCCCAGGATGACCTGATAGTCACTATGTAGTCTCGGGGTAGCCTCAAACTTATAGTCACCCTCCTACCTCTGACTCTCAAGTGTTGGGATGAAAGGTGTGTACCTCCATGTCTGGCAGTTTGTCATTTTTATTAGAGAAATTGATGATGAAGATAATGCCACTGAAGAAAAGATACAACTGAATCAAGAGATTCATGCAAGATATGAAAAATTATGTTAAGGCAACTTTCTTTGTTCATTGGAAACATATCTGGTATCATGACTGATGCCACTCCCATGATGGAAGTGAAAAAAGACAGACTTGTAAAATTAATAGAAGGAAATGTAATTGTGACCCAAAATTCATATTTAATGAAGTATCATTGCATAACACACCAAGAAAACTTATGTTTGAAAACTTTCAAATGAATAATACCATATAAATTATCATCAAGGCCAAATTATTGGCTAGAGAGATACCTCACTGTGTAAAGTGAGGTATTGCTTCTGAATACCAATGTAAAAATGCCAAGTGGGGCTGTATACAGCTGTAATCACATCATTGGGGAGTCAGAGTGAGGCAGATCTCTGAAGCTCACTGATAGCCATTCTTGCCTAACTGCTGAATTCCACGACAATGAGAAGCTCTGTCTCAAAAAGAGATGGACAGTGTTCTTAAAGACAACACCTGAGATTGCCCTCTAGCCTCTACTCACACATGAACAAATATGCATGTGCAATGGCTCACAATGCTCGCACACCAATGAAACACACACACACATTTTAAAAGGACTAAATTTCATAAGGGCCAGGGGATTAAATCATCCTTAATTTCAGGAATTCCTTAAAAGCATTGCTGCTAACTATGGCAATATCATTCACTTTTTGGATGAGGACAAATGTTGTAGAGATTTGTGACATGTTATCAAGTCATTTAAGGTAGTAAACAGGACTGAAGAGATGGGTATGCAGTTAAAGTCAATTGATTGCAAAGTCTGAAGGTCTGGGTTCAATTACCCATGTTCAGTTTACCCATGTAAATCCATATGCACAAAAGTGGCACATGCATCTGGAGATCCTTTGCAGTGACAGGAGCCCTGGCATGTCCATTCCCACTCTCTTCTCTGTCTGCTTCTTTCTCCCTGTCATTCTCTCTCAAATAAATAAAAATAGTTTTTAAAAGATAGCAAAAACAAAATGTGTGGCAGAACATGATTTACAGATTCAATGGGTTCAAAAGCCCATTCATATGAGTTCATTGTATGTCTTCAGGGTGAAAACCAACCTATCAATACAATATTTCAATCATAGCAGCTCTCCCAATGAAACTGAAATTATGGTAAGCCAAATTAAGATGAATAATTTTTATGCATTTTGATAAGTTGATTAAACCCAGTCCTCTGAAAAGTGAAAACCACATATCCTTGCTTTCAATTTGATTCAATAATTTAATAGCATATTTCAATATTTATAGGTAATAAATATTTTGATATTCCTAAAACTATTTTCAGTTGACATAAGTGTTACCTGCTAATTTTCAAATGGAATGCTAAGAGCTGCCAACTTCAATAAAAAATTGATCATGTCTCTTGGGTCCTGAGTGCTCTCCCCTGTCGCTTTCCTCACCCTGCCCTTGGGATTCTAATAAAGTCTCAGTAGCCATCACACACACACACACACACAAATTGATCATGTCTCTTTGCTAGTCTTCTATAGGCCCTATCTTTCCATAGACAAATGTCTTTCAGTTCAGTCATGCCCCATTCATGTCATCACTTTCTGGCAATACCTACATTTGTGATCAGCTATGTTCAAGAATGAAGAGCACTAAGAGTAAAATTAGAGCCAAAATATCTGATGAGCACCTGGAGAACTCAAGGTGAATTGCAACTACTTCCACTTGACCAGATGCTGAGGCATTGGGTTCTTAAATAATAGTTTTAGTTGCACTTTTTAAATTTTATAATAACTGTATTTTTTTAAATCAATGAAGTTCAATTACTTAGATATGCTCATTTTCTTAACTAGCAGTTATCAATTTGGGACCTACTTAACAATTTTAAAGGACTTTCCAAAAGGGGTGCCACATAATCAGGATTATTATGTGAGTGATTTCTTCCTTATGTGTTGTGGCAGAGATCATGAAAATTATGCACAATCCTAGGGTTTTGCTAACTGGTTTTTATTAGTGTTAATGTATTTAGAGTGTGGCTCAAGACAGTTCTTCTTCATCCAATATGGCCTGGAGAAATCTAAAAGTTTTAACCACACTGCTCTATGAATAAAAACTATAAAAGTATTTCTCCAACCCAAACATTTTTGTTACCTACTATAATTAATATTTGTAAAATATATTTTTATTTTAGAGCGGGCGAGAGAGAGAGAGAATTGTTGCACTAGAGTCTCAGCCACTGCAATCGAACTCGAGGCACTTTCACCACCTAGTGGGCATGTGCAACCTTGTGCTTGCCTCACCTTTGTGCGTCTGGCTTACTTGGGATCTGGAGAGTCAAACATGGGCCCTTAGGCTTCACAGGCAAGTGCCTTAACCGCTAAGCCATCTCTCTAGACCAATATTTTCTTTAAAATAAAAATGGCCTTAGGGAAAGAAATGTGTTTTGGTTTTACTGGTATGGTGTTACCTATATTGCCAAAGCAAATGCAGGTGCTAATGCCTGCAAGCATACACGCACTTGTGATCTAGAGGAGATAATTAAGAAAGACTTTATAACTAGGCCACCTGTTCCTATGTATCCTTGACTCACCTCACGTTGCAAAGACTGGTAACAGTGCAGGAAGACAAAAGTAATTTGTGTGAAAAGTCTGTGTGTGAGTATAAAAGTATCAATAAAGAAGATTGCAGAGTAAACTATGAGCAAATTAGTACTATCTGCACATCCAACAACTGAGGAGGAATTATTTAACTGAACTCTGATACAAATATTAGATTAAAAGCAGAGGTGAACATATGTTCAATAAAAAGATACTCAATTCCACCAGCCAGTAATGAGCTGTCTCATTTCTCTATGCCAGTACTTTAATCTGTCTAATTCTCAGTTTTACCACCCTGAGAACAGAGATATTCACAATAGTTTAAACTCCACTAAGAACTGCTATGAAGAAAAAAAATGACAGTTACATGGAAATATTGAAACCATATATTACCCAGCATTCAATAAATATTGGCTACTATCTCTCCATTGGCCTCAGCAGTGAAATACCTGGAATGTGTAAATCTCCAGCTGGGACATAAGTAAAGCAAGCAGTAAAGAATAAAATTGTCAAAATAAGATCTGTCATCAGAAAAAAAAAAAACATCTAGCAAAAGATTCTGGAATTTTCACTGGAAAATGATTGCCCTATTATAAAGTTTGTCAACATTAACCACTTACAATGTACTAGACTCTCTGTTAAGCATTTAATCATTCTCTTATTTAATCCTTGCAGAAGCACTATGAAAAAAAGTTTTAAAACTGGATGAAGTAACTTGATGAACTATGTGAATGATTAATAACAGTTTACAGGAAGCAAATTTGAGGCTTAGAGAATTTTAATAATTGACCTAGGGTAAGAGAAAAAAATGTGTAAAATGGAGCCTAGATCCCAGGAGAGGCTGGGCAAAGCCTCTCTGTAATTTGTATGGGATTTTTGAGTTCATATCAAACCAGTAGGAACTTCTTGCTGGACTGCAGTTTTAACATTATAATAAAGAAAAAATATAGTGGCAATCAACAGAACTGGAAACTTTATGAAATTGGTGTGGTTAGCCAAGATAGTTCCTCTGACAAGGAAATTACTGTCAAGCATTTGAAAGAAAATTATATAAAATAGTTGTCAAAAATAGGCAGCTACTGAAAAAAAAATTTGGATGGATCATTTTTTACCATGTGAGGGGAATAATTTTGTATGTATGCTTGCCACACTACTGTAATATATGTTTATAATCTTGATATGATAGGTGATTGTAAAAACTTTTTATAACAAGAGGGAGGGGCTATAAATGAAATCAATAACTAAAAGTAAATTTAGTTTGTGTTAACTTTAAAGGAGTAAATATAAGTGGGCATGGTGGCACACATCTTTAATCCCAGAACTTGGGAAGGAAATGTAGGCAGATTGCTTTGAGTTGAGGCTAGACTAAGACTACATATTATATTCCAGGTCAGCCAGGGCTAGAGCAAGTCCCTACCTCTTAGACAAGAAATATGTACTTATATCCCACAAAACTTCAGCGCCATAAAATAAGGTAAATAAACTGCTTTACTAGCTTGTTCCTCAGACTGCTAGTTCATTATTTTTATATACACATACATTTTATTCAAACACAAATCAAACATATACTATTCAGGATCACATATTAACATAATAGTGAATTTTTATTAATTAAATAAGGAATAAATAACATGATAGGTAAGGTGTAAGTATTTAACTTCCAAATTTTTATAAATCAATATTCAATATGAAATTACAGCCTTAAAATTAAATGTATGATACAAAAGTAATATAAACTAAAAATATTTTACATGAAGTAGGATCACTAAATGAAATAACAATTTTATTTGTACTCTTTCTTGGTGCATGTTAAAAAATGTTATACTTACTTTAGTCTTGATAATTATGTGTCTCTAGTTGAAATGAAACTCTTTTTGTCTAAAAATTGATAAAACGTTAACATCACCTATAATCTCACAATTATTCATAAATATAAAAAATGCATTTGCTAAATGTCAGAAGTAAAGCTTTATGCTTCAAATTAGTTCAGGCTGTGGAACTTTAAACTTCATACAAGACTGCCATTTACTGGCCAAAGCTGAGAATAGCATGTAGAAATCAAAGCATGCTGTTTTCTAATATAATTTATTTTTAATACTAAATTGGAAATGAAATTTCATGAAATACAAAAATAAATTTGATGTCTATATTTAGTTTGTTTTACTATAACTTCTGGTATTCATTTTTAACAATTAAAATTATTAAAATACGATGATAACTTCCAGGTGTGGGTAATTGTGGTAGCTTCCAAATCATTTACATCTGATATTGAGTCTCAGAATTTCTTTCATTTCTTTTGAACTGAATATGAATATTTTTGGTTTTCAGGGTATTTTATGGTCCCTATTTAAGAAACACATGCAGAAGTTTTTGTCTATTCAATCTTGGTCAAGGCATAGATGTCCCTGTGTTTCTCCCTTCCCATGTGTGGTCCATACTGCCCCTTCGCTTTCCCTTAGTAAGCTTCTGTAGAAGAGTCAGTCCAATCCCAGATGTCATAGCTACTCCTGGGGACTGTCTTCTGAAAGGTGTCTTAAACACTTCTGATAGTTTTACTTTAATGTGGTGCAGTTACTGAAATCTGACCTTGATGTTGCCTTAGAAAAGAAGAGGGCTGGAGAGATGGCTTAGAAGTTAAGGCACTTACCTGCAAAGCCTAAAGAATCATGTTTGACTCCCAGATCCCATGTAAGCCAGACTCTGTACGAAGTGACACATGTACAAGGTCACACATGGACATGAGGTAGCACACACGTCTGGAGTTCGATTGCAGTGGCTAGAGGCCCTGGCACACCAATTCTTTACCTCTCTCTCTCTCTCTCTCTTTCATTAAAATAAAAGATAGGAAAAGAAAAGAAAAAAAGGAAGATACCAGGCAAAACTTCTAAGTTCAAAAGACAGAATTAATTTCATACGTTATTTTTAATATTTTATTTTTATTTATCTATTTGAAAGAGAGGGAAGGAGAGAGAAAGAGAGAGAGAGAGAGAGATCGGGCATGCCAGGGCCACAAGCTGATGCAAACAGACTCCAAATGCATGAGCCACCTTGTGCCTCTGGCCTATGTGGGTCCTAGGGAATTGAATCTGGGTCCTTTGGCTTTGCAGGCAAGTGCCTTAACCACTAAGCCATCTCTGCAGCTCTGATAATTTATTTTTATTTTCATTTTATTTTATTTTATGAGGGGTAATTGGTATGCCAGGGTCTTCAGCCACTGCAATCGAACTCTAGATGCATGTACCACCTGTGCACGTGTGACCTTGTGCACTTGTGTCCCCTGTGTGTCTGGCTTAAGTGCAATCTGGAGAGTTGAACATGGGTCCTTAGGCTTTATAGGCAAGCACCTTAACTGCTAACCCATTTCTCTAGCCCTGATAATTTATTTTATAATAGATAGCCTTATTTGAGACAAAATATAGCCAACTGTCTACCTTGAGACATGTCACCTCTACCACATCTGCCAGGGTCTAGGATAAATTTCAGAGGAAGTGGAGACATGAGTACTGCTCTTACTGATAGTTAGCCAACCAGCTCCAGGGAGTTGGTGACAAACATGGTGATCAATCAAAACCCATCAAAGAAAAATCCAGAAGCTACAGAGAACTCAACACTAAATCAGACTGCAAATAGACCTGCCATGAGTCAGGCAACATTGCAGAAGAGGGGAAGAAAAATAAGAGTCACAGAGTGTGTAGGAATACCCTGATGTGTGGTTTCTACCTCCTCCCACCACATCCCACAGGGACTGAATGAGGCCTTCATGACCTCCACAGTGAATGCCATAGCCCCACTGAGGATGGGCCCCAGGTTAACAGGAGCTGAGGTGAAGGGATAAAAGAGCATAACCTGTATATGGCATATATGTGTCCATCCTACCTGTCTTATCTATGAAGTGTTAAAATAAGCAGTTGACATTTTTATTCATCATTTTTATATATGCAGCCATTGAATAGGATTTCTATTTGTCTTAACTAATGAGCCATCTCTCCATCCCATTTTCTATTTATCTAATGTAAAGACCTGCCTGACCTCTAAGAAAGTGAATCCTGAGATGGGGACTGCAGCCTGAACTCTGCAGTGAGAAGTTGGGGGCCAGCCACTTCCTGACCTGTGGCCATGATTCCTGGAGAAGTAAGGGTGCTAAGGGATGACTCTCACCCAGGCCTGCAGCCCATTATTATTTACCTCTCGATGAATAGTCCATTCATTTCTTCATTTCCCTCTCTTGAAGGTGCTGAGTTCTTTTTTCTGCTTCTACTTTTTTCTGCATCTGTTATTTTTTCCTAACTTTCCTTTTGCAAAGACTATTATTGTCAACCAGTATAGTGTAACCAATATTTTAATGAAAGTACACAGGTTCTAAATGTAAAGTTTCAGATTAATAAGTACAACTTATATCCCAAATTTATCTACATAGGGTTCTCTGTAGCTAGTAAATATCTATTTTAGAAACTCTGCATTCCATATTTCTATATTGTAGTTTTGAGATTATTCAAGTACTAACACCAAAAAAAAAAACATATTCAAAAGGTTAATTCTGATCTTAATCAAGACTTGTTCAGTTTTACTCTTTTCCTTAAAATGAGCAAAATTGTTTGGGTTCACTTGTCTTTCAAACAACCCATAATTTGAAGAATTATTAAATTGACAAAGATCTTGGCACCAATTTTACTAATGTTGGGCTTGTTTATGTAAATTTCATCAAAAGGGTTTCAGATGTACATGGTCAACATATACAATTTATAGTTATCTGTCAATTCTGCTATTTTTAAAAGTGTAGTTTGGTTTCCTAATCAAATTTTTTACTTCACTGTGGATTCTAGACAGTAAATCAAACAGAGCTGGGATTTCAAGAAACATGTAGGGATACATTAATATTGCACTGAGGTGTTAAGTACATCTGTCCAAGGATGTAAAAGTAAATACCTGTATCTAGTTAAAGTAAATCTTACTCAACTTGACTGAAGGCTGCTTTGAAAGTTCTACAAGAGTAATTAAAAAAAGTAACTGGTTTATTTCAAAGTATAACATTATAATAATATTAAATGTTATGTAGGTATTATATGATTTTAAAAATCTCAAATATCCTACTGAGTCACTTAAAGTTTAAGAGTATATTAATTTCTAAAATTAATGGTTTATTTTTCTTGAAACAGGGTCCCACTATGTAGCCCAAACTAACCTGGATCTTAGGATTTTCTTGGCTCAACCTTCTGAGTTCTGAGTTTGCAGTTATACACTACCATCTCAGCAGCTTTTCTTTGATTATTGTTTTGTTTTAACCATTTTAAACTATATTTTAATGTACAAAATTTCTTTATGATATTTTCCTTATGTCATATTTCCTCATGGCATTTTCATACATATACACCACTGTCCTGTGCTCATAGCCACTTCTCTACTAATCTCTCTGTCCTTTATCGCTCTGTCACTGGTGCCCTTATCCTCTCAAGTGGACTAGCATATTTTCTTAATTGAGGAGGTATTCCCAGTGTCACCTTTCCAGATGAAAAGACTGCAGGACCAAGTGATAAATTTGTTTTTAAAGTACACTGCAACCTAGCCCCCTGCCAGTACAGGGACATTCCCAAGCCTGTTGCTAGTCCTGCCTTGGTTCTAACTGTCTCTAACTGCTCATTTGTGTATGTTGGCTCATTAATGTTCATGCTTAATTTAAAGACTTGTAGTATGTATACTCTCTAATTCTTAAAATATAACCCTTCTCTCTCATAAAAATACAAGAAAAGATAAAAAAGAACTTTAAAAAATACAAAAAAAGAATATCATAACTAATATAAGTTTTTGATGGGTTTACTTTTTTTAAATTTTATTTTATGGAGAGAGACAGTGAGTGAGCAAGAGAGAGAATTGGCTTTCAGGGCTTCAGCCACTGATATTGAATTCCAGACATTTGTGCCACCAAGTGGGCATGTGTGACCTTGCACTTGCCTCATCTTTGTGCTTAGGCTTTAAGGGCAAGCACCTTAACTGCTAAGCCATCTCTCCAGCACGTCGATGGATTTTAATCTCATAAAAAATAAAATATGGTCATATTAGCTGAGGTTTTAATGCAAACATGCAAAAAGTATTAGGATGTCATAAGGTGAAACTTAAAACACCTACCATATAATTTCTCTGGTAATGAATATTTTCTTTGTTGAAATCAATAACATAGCCATTGAAAGACCAAACAAATGTGAGATCCAAGGCAGGATCAAAGGAAGCAGCACATTGCATTGTAGCATTCTCTCCAACAGTGATGTCTGCATTAATTGGGGCCAATATGATTCGTGTGGGATCTGCAAGTTTTTAAGGAAAGCACATTTCAAGATAATGTAACTCATATTATCTGGTACATCAAAAGAATAAAATCAAATATATTTTGATTCTCTGTGCAAAAGACTAAGATGTTTTTACATGCATTTTCCAGAAACAGTTTTGTTAAGGAAGTAAGTCATATGTAGAAGGGCTTTGACATGAATACTTGTCTACACATTAACTGTAGTAGAAGCTTAGTCTTCAATTACATGTCTTTTAGTACACTCCAATGTAAGCACCATCATTTAAAGAAAAACAACGATTCAAATACCACATGGTTTTTGTTTTTTTTTTTACCTGTGATAACAAGAGTCCCAGTGCTATTAGCTTTCCCTCTGTTATTTTCTGCAAAACATGTGTAGATGCCTCCATCATTCCTTGTAATGTTGTTGATTTCCAAGCTGCCATCTTCCCATATAAGAATTCTATTGCCATGAAAGAATACACAGTTCACAAAACTAACTTAATAAGATACATTATTATTATATACCTTACATTGCAAACATTAATATTATTTTACACCAGTCTTTTGTCAGTAAGGTATTTTAAGCAGAAACATTATAGCATTTATTTCTAATATTCTTTATTAGCACTGCAATGTGAGAGAAATTTCACCTCATAACTTTCTTAACCTATCTCAGTGATCTAATAGACCCAGTTGTACTCTTGCCTCTCCCTTGTCTGCATAGGTGGACATAAGTAACAGTAGTCATATCAAGCCAGTCTACTCAGTGATGTTATTCTATAGCTTAAACCCCTCCATAAACTTCTATCTCAGTGTGAAACCATAGAAAATTCTAGAGGACTCTAGATAATCTCACAACTTGTTCCTGGAACCCCTCTGGCTTTGCTCAGTAGTACCTTCAATAAAGCTGTTTTGGTTGTGGCTAGTGAGTATGCATATGTGGGCGCACACACACACACACACACACACACACACACATGCGTCCACACCTCCCACATCCACATGGATCTGATATCTTGACATTCTTCCTTCTAGATTTTTTTCTAGTATATATTTCACCAAAAATTTTACAGCTGGTCTAGAAAGAAGGTTTGGCAGTTAGGGCACTTGCCAGCAAAGCCAAAGGACCCAGGTTCAATTCCCCAGAACCCACGAAAAGCCAGATATACCAGGTATCTCATGCATCTGGAGTTTGTTTGCAGTGGCTGAAGGCCCTGGTGTACCCATTCTCTCTCTTTGCCTCTGCCTTTCTCTCCCTTTCTTTCTCTCTCTCTCTCTCTCTCTCTCTCTTGTAAATAAATACATAAAATATAATACATAAATACATAATACATAAATATAAGTACATAAAGTATAAAAACAATCTTCAGCTTAATTTATTAACTGTGCCCCTAGAAATTTATGTCTGTTTTGTTTATGGTCATGTCCCCAGGACATAAGCATCCCATAAAACACCATTGGCAATGACTATTCTTTGTTAAATCATTCTTTGCTGGCCATTGAAGAACAAAGTAAAGGTGAGGGTCAATGTAGGACCAAAGGGCTGATATACTGCTTGGTGGTACTACTACAATGGTGATATCCACTGTTCATTCATTAATTTATGTTCCTAATTAGTTAGATATGCATGGAACAGTGAGATACCACTCTTGAGTGGGCAGTCAATAAGTGTTCTTTTAAATGACTGGACTATTCATTTAATGAAGAACATAGTTTTCCTCTTCTTATCATAAACTGAGATTTAAACCTACTATGGACAGGTCCACAGAGTAGCCCAAGTCTTCCAGATGTGGGAAATTAGGATTTCAGTTTACTTTTCCAGGTTAGAACAGAATGTCATTTCTACAGCTCCAGAAAAATATAAGCATTTTTTTTATTTTAAGAAACTTTTATATAAAGGTTTCAGAATTTCTCTTAATAATAACTTCTGTAACAAATTAGTATGTAGGACATCTTTTGGACAGAGCATGGACCCTTCCACGAGTATCTTACCTAGGGACTAGAGAGCAAATTCTCTATTTCATAGCCTTTTGTACTTATATTCTCACTGAATTGTCTGTCATTATATTTTTACTATCTTTAGATACATTAGTACCAAACTTTAAATTATAACTGAAGGTTTTCACAAAACACAGAAATATGTATTTTATTTCAATGGCGGGTATTCCTGACCCCTGTCACCATATGCACAGTCATAGTTCTGATGATCTTCATAGAGAACTAACTTTGTATGGTCTCACTCCATGCCAACATGACATAAGTTTAAGTTCCAGTTTGGAAATTATTAATATATTTTCAGAATTTCACTTTATCATTCTGATGCAGAACAGGAGATATAAATTGGCTAAGCAGTTTAAGGTAACAGGCCCCGGAAAAGAACAATTATATTTTTTATCTTGGCTAAAAGCACAAAATATTTTTTAAATATTTTTATTTATTTATTTGAGAAAGAGAAAGAGGCAGAGAGAGGGATGAAGAGAGAGAGAGAGAGAAGGAGGGAGAGAGGGAGGGAGAGGGAGAGAGAGAGAGAGAGAGAGGAAGGGAGAGACAAAATGGGCATGTCATATCCTTCAGCCACTACAAACAAACTCCAGACACATGTGCCACATTATGCATCTGGCTTACATGGGTCCTGGGGAATGGAACCTGGCTCCTTTGGCTTTGTAGGCAAGCGCCTTAACTGCTAAGACACCTCTCCAGCCCCAAGTGATATACTTTTTTTTTTAACTTTTTGGTTTTCTTGAGGTAGGGTTTCACTCTAGACCAGGCTGACCTGCAATTCTCTATGTAGTTACAGGGTGGCCTCAAATTCATGGTGATCCTTCTACCTCTATTTCCCATGTGCTGGGACGCACCACCACACCCGGCTTAAAAAGCAGGAAACATTTTTGTGTCTAAAGAATCTTGTTTTTCCTTGTCTGTTTTTCCTTAATGGAGTCCTCACGGTATCCACATTGCTAGAGGGCAGAAATGTCAAAGGGGTCTAGTCTTTTCCTATCTCATTTTCCCTGAAGGAGATCCCTTTCCTCAAAAACAGAGGTAAAGATGTGACTAAGCAACTATACACTAGACATAGGAGCTGGAGGGAACAGCTCATCTCCTCAACCAGTAAAGTCTTATTAAAAAAAAAAAAAACAATCAGAATCTCCATCTGATGACATATTTAGGACCCTTCCCAACTTGGGCGCTTTTTTCTGTATTTTATATAGGAGCTTGCCTTCTTTTCTTCTTTTAAGCTCTATAATAAAACCTTTCTAGACTTTACCTTCTGTGGATTTCATTCTTAAAACTCAAAAGACAAGGACCTTGAGACTCAGTGAAAGTTTTGTGTCACAGTGAGCATCTGGCTTCCTAATTCCTGAGTTAAAGTCCCAAACAAGAGCTAAGAAAAGCTGTGTTGCTCTCAAAGACACCATAAGTTTCTGTATCATTTCCAGGCTTAGACAGAAAAATAAAACTGATAATGCTAATGATAATAATAATGAATCATTTTGTTGGATTATTATGAAGACTTTTTTATATGTTTGCCACACTATTCTTTGAAAAAGCAACATTATTTCATTCTTCCCTTGTTTAAACCTTCAGACAGATTTTTGTGATCTTCACATAAAGTCATGCTTCTTTAGCAAAGGTAGCCTTGTCATTTATGGTATGGATCACTTTACCTCATCTCACTAAAACCTTTATATTCTTTCCTAAACATGATCATACTGATTTTACCTCTTGGAGTTCCTTGTACATCTGTGTTTACTACTATGAGCCTTAGATCATATCGCTTTCACTTCCTGGAATGTACTCACTGTCACATCCCATTCTTCCTACTTCCCGTCCTGGCCTTATACTCTCTTATTCAAATGAATAAATATGTTATATAACTTCTAAGAAATTTATTGATATAGCTTTTACATAGTTATTCTATTAAAATCGTGTTTCCCTTGTTCCTAGACCATTAAAACATTAGTAGGCAGATAGTCTATGTACTGAGAGACTGCTGAGAAGATTTAGTGATTGAAGAAGATAGGAAGACACAATTTGTACTGAAAAATTGCTATTATACTGGCCTGCAAAAATATTTAATAAGCTTACTACATAAACTTAAATATAAAATAGAGATGGTTACAAATATCCTTGTTTATGGAAAAAAAAAAAAACAAGTTAGAATTTAAGAGTCCCGAAGCTGTCTCTTCCCATCCGAGCCTCTGCCTCTCCTGTCTAGCATGATCTAACTGACAGGGGGAGGGCAGCTACCTACTTTGGTGGTACTTGGGATTTCAAAGAGAGTTGTCCAGTTAAATCAGCCTTTCTATACCATAGCTGAGAAGAAAAACACAAACACCTTTCCAGCCATCACCTGTTCACGCCTAGTCTCACTTTTCCAATAGAGTTCAACAGGGGTCCAGCCAGGCTGGTGACTGCAGGGGCCAGTCAGTACTCCACTCCTGCCCTAGACACTCCATGTAGGATCTCCCCATTCATTTCTTTCCCAGAGAAAGTTTTGTAATGGCTCTTTTCTTTTATTAAGTGGGTCAGAGTTCCTTTCTCTTGTTCTAAATCCTGTCGCTCTTTCCTGGAGTTGAAACAAATCTTTGGGACCAAGAAACTGTGTCAGAGTCCTGTATTTCCAAATCCAAAATGAGAAAATTTGTTTTCTTTTCCCATTGTTTATTCACTGTGTTACCTTGTATAATTTTCAGACAACTCCGAGTTTCTATTTTCTAAGTTCCTTACAAATTCTAAATTCAGATGGACAAGTATTTCTTGAGAGCTATGTTATCTTCATGAAGAAAAGCTGAAAGATAGTACACTTATCATAATAATATGAAAACAAATCTACATAATTATCCTGTATGGTTCATTTCAATTCAATTTCTAGTTGTTGACCAGACCTGCTACTGTTGACAAGCCACTCTGTTCCTTTACTCCATGAAAACTTGGGTTTGGGTGCAGCCTTGGGTTTGCACTCAATGATAACCCTTCCTCCTTTAGCAGCCAGCAGCTTTTTCTTCATAGGATTCATTTCAAAAGTTGGAGCCAATGCTGAAAATAAAACAGATCATCATTTTCTTCTTTTCAGTACAAATTTAAATATTTCCTCTGCATTGTACCTTCTTTTTTTTTAAAATCTATTTTGATCAGTGATTAACAAAAAGGTTTTACTTCAGTAAATTTGATCACTTACAATAAATAGGCACTACATTCTTTTTAATGGGGTAATGTCATGATATCTGCCCAATTCAAATGTACAATTCTTAATAACCTTATTAATTATTATAAATTTTCCTTGCAGCAAAATTTTGTTCCATCAACCTAAAAGGCATCTAATGTGATAGTTTTGACTTAATTTCACAAGGAAAGTTACATGAAAACTTGGAGAGAACTAAACTGTACTATAAATCCTCGCTGGAGTTCATACTCAGCCCTGTCAGCCACAAATGAACTGTCCAGGTTACAAATGAGAGATCTGTTAGACTGATACCATACTACACAGGTGCCACATGTAGTAATGAAGGAGGAACAGGAGAAACAAAGCTTTTAGCTGGCAGTCAGACAAGGACAAAGGCCCAAAGAGGACATGGATGCCAATCTGCCTGACCTGGCAGGACGAGAATCCGCCAGTCTTCGCCAAGATTGCCACAAGCAGCCCCTCAGCAGTGCCTCCTGCTTCCTGCTCAGCCTGACAGAGGTGGGCGGGCTAGCCCCTCCTGAGTCAGCCTCTTGAGTCCACCCACCAATCTGGTCTTTCTCCCTTGCACACGCAAGCCAAATGACAAGGCTCATTCTAACCGATATTTAATCCATAAATGGGCCTTACATGTATGTGTAACTCTCCTGACCTGCTTTTGTTCTCCTAGCTCCTGAATGTCCTGGTCTTTGCTTTTTAAATGTGTCCAAAATGATTTGATATATATTTGTGCCAAGGATATGCACCTGTAATGCTGAATTCATACACAGAGCACTTAGAAGTACACCTAATCTCAAAAGATTTAGATTTCATGGAAGTAGAAGTGTAGTGTACTTTTCAGCATTGCAGTAAGTAGCAAGGTAAAAAGTTCAAAAGGCCTTAACTCTTTTTGAGAGGACTTTTTTAGCACTTTTGAATTCTCTCATTTTCTGTATTGTCACTCAACTTTTAGTGATAATAAAATTTTGAAAATTTTTCTTTCAGTTCAAGACTAAAATTGGAATGATGGCTTTATATTTTCAGTAGCCAGTCCTAGAAAAGGAAACCAGAATTTTTCACATATGATATGACTAAAGCTGGTGACAGCTTCAAGTAATATGAAAAGGACATGATACAGTAAGACTGTATAGTTGCAATGAAAATGAGGAGAATAGGATATATTGATGGAGTGAATTGGAAGAGTATCATGGAGATACCTGATGAGGTTAAGGCTCTGTTAGACTAAACCATGGTTTAGAACAGATGATCACCGAGGAGAAGATGTGCATGTTGGTGGGATGTAAGGAATTCACATTAAGTTTGCCTATTTGTGGGGTCACCTGAGTGAATATTTCTACTGGAAAGTATTTACATTGAGTCTGAAGATGAGAATAAATATCTGGGACAGAGATAGAATTATCACTGATAAATAGGGGAAAAGGCTAATTGAGAATTTTAAAAAATAATCATGACAATAAGCTAGGAATAATAGCATAGATTGGGTAAAGCCTATAGGAGGAAAATGGAACCAGAGGGATAGAATTCCATAAGAGAGCCCAATTCCCAGCGTAGTGGAGGAGAGAGCAAAGAGTGCAGATTAGGAGATGGAAAAGAGGTCTGGAAAGCAGTGAGAGTTTGGCATCACAGATAACAACACAGATGAGCACTCATGGACAAAATGTGATAAAAAGAGAGGCAGCTTGTGGGGACATGCATACGCACACACACACCCATGCACATACACAAACAACAGTTCATGCACCTACACACATGCCAGAGATATAATTTGTCAAGGAGGAGAAAAGTAATGAGTACAGGGCAGATAGAAAGTCTACACAGTGTTCACCAAAAGCTTTTAATTTTCATGGGCAGTAGGAAGACACTGAAGAAGCAGCCAGCAATGTGGGGAAGGGACCTGCGAAAGGTCCTGCAGGGTTTAAATAGCAACTGTAGGGACCTAGGGGATGCAAACCACCAAATAGCCAACTCCTATGGGAGCTGGTTACACACAGCCTCACTTTTTATTGGTCTTCATGCTTGTAATTTTGCAGCAGAATTTAGCTGCTAAGACAGAGAAAGTACAGAACTTGCACAGAGGCTGAAGGTGTGGCTCAGTGGTAAAACACTTGCCCAGATACACACACACACACACACACACACACACGCACACACACGCACACACACATAGTGCACATGTACATTTTACTTTATCATTTAAAATGCTTAATTATGTTGCATGTGACCTGAAAATTAATACAAAATTCAGTTTCTTTGTTAAAAATAACATGATAGGGGCTGGAGAGGTGGCTTAGTGGTTAAGATACTTGCCTGCAAAACCAAAGGACCCAGGTTCGACTTCCCAGGACACATGTAAGCCAGATGCCCAAGGGGGTGCATGCATCTGGAGTTCGTTTGCAGTGGCTAGAGGTCCTGGTGTGCCCATTCTCCCTCTCTCTCTCTCTATCTGCCTATTTCTGTTCTCTTTCTCAAATAAATAAATAAAGATAAAATATTTTTTAAAAATAACATGATATAAGTTAATGAAATAAGAACTTATATATACTTAAGATTTTTAACCAATATAAGAGAATTTCAGAGTTATATTTGCTATACCTAAATGATCTTTAACTTGAAACCATATTTCAAAAACTTTCAGTGTTATCTATTAAAGAACATAAAGTGAAATTAAGTGTAACCAATGATAGGCTTCATCTTTTGTATGTTGTTTATTTGGTGAACATTTAACATAATTTGGAAATAATACTGACCCAGGATCTTCAGCTCAGCATTTGCATAAATAGATCCATATGTGTTTTCTGCTATGCACTGATACATCCCAGCATTTTCAAAAGTCACATCATACAGTCTCAGTTCCCCTTTATGGTACTGAAAAGAATCAAAGTATAATACATCATCCCAATGAACATTAAGTTAACAGAATTGTTGCATTTAGGATTGGGTTCTACTATCTTTTCATTTGTGTGTTATATTCATCTGTCCCTGCAGTTCACTGAGATGCTTAGAGTGGGATTTTCATGGCATGGGAAAGAAAAACCCACTTACCATGCCTGGTGGCTCTTGTTCTAGTCATCTTACAGAGCCGAGAGTCCACCTTTTTCCCCTCTTGGACCAGCTGAGAGATTACAGTAGAAAGGCAGAGAAGGACCCCCTGTTGCTACTTGTCCCCAGGGCTAAGGTTGGACTTAGAGCATCTCTCTTACCTCTGTCTCTGTGGGATGCAGGGAAACAGTGGCGAGAAAAAGGGAACAACATTAGGAGGTGGAAATGGATGAGTAGGAAGGGAAAAGTCAAACAAAGGAAAAAAATAAGGGAAAAGAGAGAAAGGCAAAGATACAATTACAGAAAGTTGTTTAAACAGAGAGAAGGTACTTAATGTTCAGTTTCTTGCTTGCTTTTATTAATAAAACTTGTGTGTTCTAGGGTCCAAGTACCCATACTTTCTCTATCATCCTAGGACTGCCTAAACAAGGACTCAGGGACACGAAGGCCCTTGAACATACGTACCGCATATCCATTTTTCAGCCACCGGATTGTAGGGATGGGCTTCCCTGTGGCCACACAAGGCCAGTAGAGGTCACTGCCAATGTCTACCTCAGTATCATTGATATGTTCCACCCATTCAGGAAATGCTGAAAAATAAAGAATATTATAAATGTCCAAGGAAAATTTCTCCCTGTAATTTCAAGAGTAGAATTATTGCATTTCATGAAATGTATACTCTAGAGAACACATCAGATATTATGTGTTCTTCAGCTGTTGATCTCATGTTTATACAATCCTATGAAAATACTATATTATCCAACATGAAGTTAACTATAACTCAATTGGTAATTATTTGTAGATTTGGAAATATTTCTTAGTTGGAAAGCTAATTCATAATGAATACTAAAGTAATTAATTTCCCCTGACATGTTTCAAGTATGTCAAAATAATAACTGAGGTTTAAAAAATATGTCTAGATTGATTCTGATATCTTTTCTATTCCCAAAGTCACACATTATCTTCTTTTTGATGGTGATTTCATTTTTGGCTACTGTGTGGACTTACTGTAGAAGTAGAAGAAACAAGTGTGGTCACTTTGATACCTGTTTCATATTAGCAACTACATCAGGGCCAGTGAAATCCATGTTTAAAGGAAATGGTTCTCAGTATTACATTCTGATCTGGTCTACTTACACTCCTAGGATAAATCACCTTGATATACTTAGATATAGTTTAATTATGTAACTTTCTAAGATCGTTTGCTTATATGTAGCATGTCCTATTAGTAAAGTAGAAATAACAATTCTCTTGAATTGTTTCTGACCAGTACCTGCTCTGTTACTTGATCCTTCTAAAGTACTAGATACTAAGCAGTTTAAAATTCTACCTTGATAACCTAGAGTGAAGTTTTTCTAATGTGTTGAATAAAATATGTGTATATAAGCACCAGAAAGTGCTTACAAAAAGTGGTGCCATTACCCAACAAAATTAGGGATCCCACTAGGATTTTCTTCTGCTTAGGAGGTCGCTCCATATACAATTGACACATGTCAAGTTAATGATGCATGACTACTGGATATTCAAGTCTTGTGTTCAAGGAAATGTTTAATTGGAGCTGTGAAGGTATAAAAGATAATTAAAATTATGCTCATGGATCAAGTCATATGTGGGATACATGAAATAGAGAAAAGGTTCAAAGACTTATTTCCCCAGTTTCAGAAGGGGATGGCATTACAAGGACACAGCAAAAAAGAATGAGTGGTTTACACAAAAGTTAAGTGTGGGATCCAGAGGACAAGGCCAGAAAGTGAAGCATGGAGGAGAGAGGGATCAAGTGTGGCCACTGATTCTGTCAGATCAGAGAAGATACATTAGATCATCTGATCATTCTCTTCATCAACAGGTCCATGTGGGTGTTTCTGAAAGGAAAGTCTTCAGCAGAGAGGTGCAGGTGTCAAATACTCTGGAGAGAATTAAGTGAAAGTTAGATATAGAGAAAAAGGTCAGAGTATGGATAAGTCTTTCATTAGGAAAGATTTGAAAAAGAGAAATAGAGGAATCACCAGAGGTTAAAAGTTAATGATTTTGTTGAGGCCTTAGATATTTATTCTGCATTATGGAAAACCGCAGGGATTATTTAACCCTCAAAAATTTCAAGTGTGTCCTAAAAAAACCCCTCTATCTAGATATGTTTATTCTAATGTGTGAAGATAAAAAAAAAAAAAACTTATAGCAAGTTGTCCTGAAAGTGCTATCCCAGGACCAGTAACATCAGTATCTCTTCTGGGAACTTGTTAAAAACACAGAATCTGAAGACCACAGTAGACATTTTGAAGCATAAATTTGAAGGAAACATCCATTAATCTGTTTTAACAAGCCTTCTAGTTCTTCAGGTGATGGTGATGCATATTAAGTATGGCAATCACCAATTCTGTGTAATAAATAGACAACTACTCCTACAAATAAAAAGATATTGAAAAAAAGAGAATGATAAAAGTAAGTAACACTAATTGTGCATTTTGGAAATTGCCAACAACATTGTGTATCTATTTCTTTTATTCATTATACTAAAGTTTAAAGTTCATGCTTTCTATAACTCATAACTGTAACTTAAGTAGTCCTACGATAAACATTTTACTTTTCTACATACTATACTATACTGCTTTGAAACTCTCCTTCAGTAAGGAAACAGTAGATTTTCAGGTATGGAAATGGCTCTGAACAAGGCATTAATGGTATTTGTAGAAAATTAGAATACCCACCTTGAACATAAATTCTTGCTTGGTGTTTATCTTTTCCTCTAATGTTCTCAGCTTCACATTCATATAAGCCTTCATCTTCTAGCTGGATATTGAAGATCTTGAGGACAGCCCCTGAGGTGCTTATCTCAGCAGTGCTGGGCATTGGTTCTAGAACTTTCCGCCATCGGATATCAGGAACAGGACTACAAGTAGAGGATAAGAAAATTCAATGTCTACAATGCTTAAAAGATAATTATTCTATATTTATAGCTAAATATTTATATCATTTTTCCTTACGAGGGCATAAAACTTGTTACACTTCTAATGTATGTTAAAGAAAAGTATGTCTACTTACTTTCCAAGTGCAAAGCACTCCAAAGTTACATTTTGGCCCATCAATGTATATATGTCCTTGAACTGCACTACAATATCAGCAGGATATGGCTTTGTTGTTCCTAGTATTACAGACAAGACAAATATTCTTAAATAATTATGCACAATAGTTTTAAAATATTTTATTTATTTATTTATTTGAGAGAGAGATAGATAGAGAAAGAGGCAGATAGAGAGAGAGAGAGAATGAGCACGCCAGGGCCTCTAGCCACTGCAAACAAACTACAGCCACATGTACCACCCTGTGCATCTGGCTTTAGGTGGGTACTGGGGGATTGAGCCTGGGTCCTTTGGCCTTGCAGGAAAGCACCTTAACTGCTAAGCCATCTCTCCAGTCCTATCGTTTTCTTTTTTAATATCGTGATTTTTTAAAGATTAGAACTGCCTTTAAATGGAAGGTTTTCTCTATGTAAGTACTGGTCATATCCCAATATATAGACTTCTTTGCTTATGTATAGTATGTACAGCCATCACCACATATTTTCAATGATATTGGCACATTCTGACAAGTATAACCAATCAGGCTAAATTCACTACAATACTCAGGGGGTCATTGCAGAGAATCAAGTATGTGTATAACACTGTAATCAGTCTTATGTATGACTGAGGAAGGTAGAAAAAGAAGAACAAAAATAGGGGTGAGGGAAGAAAAGGAGAAAAAGAGAAAGTTGAAAAATGAATGAACAAATGTCCACAGAAATGAAGGAAAGAGAGTAGCATCTCAGAGAGCAAGAGGAAATGGAAATAAAACATTTCTTCTCATAACACTGTGCCACTTATATAGGTATTTTATATCATTGCTTAGCAAATCAAACCTGAAGGATGTTGTTTCCTACGTAGCATAAGGAAAAAAGTTCAGAAAGACTAGATACATTATTTAGGATCATGAGCATATACTTCATACTGCAAAATGCTGAAGAGACAAACAAATACACAATGTCCAATATCAGATAGGCCAAACCAAATGAGTAGTTGAAAGAGTGACCACCAAATAGGAAGTTGGATCATGAAGG
Source organism: Dipus sagitta (assembly GCA_036346955.1). Lineage (NCBI taxonomy): Eukaryota > Metazoa > Chordata > Mammalia > Rodentia > Dipodidae > Dipus > Dipus sagitta. The sequence continues at coordinate 91,683,883 of CM070777.1, read as the reverse complement.
TTATGGAATTTCAGGCAAAATGACAACTTAACTAAACCAGATCATATAAAGCCCAGGAGAGTTCAAGGAATTAAAACAAGAAAGATTTAGGAAAAGATTAGTTTGAACCCACAACATAGAAGGCCTAAAAACATAGTGTTAGAAGTTCTGAGAACTCAAGTAACTACCAATGCTTTGATATGAGAAGTAGCACAAGCTTTGCCTTTGGTTTAAGGTGAGACTTTGTTGAAAGTTTTAAGAAATAGTGCATGCAAGAAGAGAAATATTAAGGACATCCAAAAATCTAAGAAGTTTACTTCATTAACTCAGGAAAAAAAAAACAGGTGAGGGCTAAAATTAAGGTAGAATAACAATGAGAACAGAAAAGAAAGAATGGATGCAAATTGTAATAAAAAATTCTCTCTTTAGATCATGGCCTCTCAAGATAAAAATGAAAGACCCAATCATCAGCCCTCTCCCCATGTCACATTCCCTCAGGGCTTCCCCGGGCTTAAGTATTAAGACCCTCAGGGTTAGCTCTTGTCAGCATCAGAGGGCAAAGTGTTTAATGAATAAAAATGCTACCTGTCACAAGAGGGAATGCTTATTGCTAAATGAATTTATGAACATAGGTAGCAGAGGCCAGTTGTGTGAAGGAGACTTAGTTAATATGCTTGAGAGTCTTTTCGTGGGACAAGTCTAGGATACAGGTAGAATTAAGATCCAAACCCAAGGAAGTTTTTGAGAAGTAAATTTGCAGTTATTTGTGGAAGACTACTATTGAAAATGTCTGGGCTGGTAAGAATATCTAGGAAACTACTGAAGAGAAATGTAAGAAAAAAGAGTATCTAGTGCCAAGTCTACAAAACATTTCAGAGAAGCAAGAGGGAGTTCAGAAAATTAAATTCATAAGCGCAAGATAAGATGGTGTCAAAGATCACTCAGAATAAGGACTGAAAATAATCCTTTGGGTTAATTGAATAGGAATTTGTTATGATTATTCAAGACTATTTGCATTGAATAGGAGAGGATATGTTAAGAAAATGGGGATGAATTCTAAAGATTGGAAAAGAAAGTTAAGTGATTTAGTGAATTCCCGAAATGAAACGGATATAAATGAGAGCAGTGGAGAATTAGCTGTAGTACAAGGAAACTGTCTTCCTCTGAGACAGGAAGTAATAAAATGTCTGGAAATGGCATGGTACAAGCACGTTCCTGGGGTAGACTAGGAAAGCCATTCAAAGGAAACTTTCCCCCATTGTACCATTTGACTTTGTCAAGAATGAAATGAGAGTAAGACCAAGGAGAGAAAAATGAGCTAGAAAGTCCAACAGTATTTACTAGATATCACATGTGTTAGTATCGTCTCCCAAAGAGAAGTAAAGAGGGAATCTCAGTAGCCTTAAGACATTTTCCATGTTTGCACACTGTATTTGGGGGTAGAGACTGGAACCAAATCGTCAGCACAGAAATTGGTGTTTCCTCTAAAGCTTGAACTCACGTTTATTAACACAGAAGCTAGACTGGGTAAAGATAAGGAAAAATAAACACACATACTATAGAATGTACATCAGGCAAAAGTGCATTTTTAAGTGACGTTAGTTCCCTTGGATCCTGAGGGACAGGCCAGTCAGTAGGTCAGTAGGTCACACTAGGGACCAGCAAGCAGGCCACAGCAATATGCACAACATGTAATACTAATTACTAAAAGCAGAAAAAAGTACTTATCTGCCCCATGTACACAGTTCCTTAAAATACCAAAATAAGAAAATTTATTTTTTGTCTAATTCTGTAATTACTATTGTTTTAATATAATCTTTTTGTGCCATTATGAAGTTACTAAGAAATAGGACAGCAATGAAACAAGATGCAGATGTCAGTGACTCCACATTCCAACTAATGTTCTGGCCCTGGACTGATGACTCAACCCCACAGACATTTCTAAGCTGGAGGCAACAAATCTGAACCCAACCATCTTACATCAACAGGTCAATGATAGCTTCTTAATTAGAAAAGCTAAGGACATGGCCTTTCAGCTCCATAGTTCAGGCTCTGTGCTACCCAGCTCAGATGCAGCTAGTCTCCCCACTGGATACTTTCCTTGCTGTTAAAGGAAGACCAAGGCAAACAACCTTGCAAAGGAAGTGTAACAAGTAAAACACTTACGTTCAGGTATTGGGATGAGGGGGATAAATTTGCTGAACACGCTCTTTGTGATGGAAGGACTGGACACAAAGCAGGAGTAGTTGCCTCTGTCAGAAGACTCCACATTGGCAATGTAGAGATTGCCATTCGTCTGAGACACAAACCTTCGCTTATCCATGGTTATAAACACAGGAAACTCATTTAGGAGCCAGCGGTAGCTAAGATCATCTAGAAGAAAATATTGCCTACTAAATGCTAAGCTCTTCTTCAAAAGAGAAAGTTCTGTTTGAATGACAAGTGGCCACCCAGTCTAACAGAGGTTGTAGAAGAGCCAATGCTAGGAAGACAAAGTAGACAAATTTTCTAACAGTTTCAGATTTTTCATAAATATGGGCATACTAACAGATACATCTATTAATCTGTCTATCTTTGTTACTTTGTGGACTCGTCACTTTCTTGCATTTCACTGATGGGCTGGAACCCAGATTATAACCTACTTTAAGCATTCATGACTACTAATTAGAGGGGGGATTTGGAATCCAGGCCTATCATTGCAAAGCTCATGAGCTACCTGCCCAAGTCTACCTTTTAAGTAACTTCAAGATGACTTAACTTAGAAGCTTTATCTCCTTTTCTGTCTGTACTTCTATTTAAATTACAGATATAAAAATAAAATTTACATAATGTGTAATATTAAAAAGTATCAGCTACTGAAATGGAAATTCATGTTGCCAGGTTTCTTAAATATTAGGAACTATATCATGTAGTTTTTCTTTTAAGAATTTATTTCTTTGCATGTGTATATGTATGTGTGTGTGCATGTGTGTGAGAGAGAGAGAGAATGAGGGAAGGAAGGAGAGAGAGTGTGTGGGTTTGACAGATGCGTGCACCACTTTTTGGGTCTGGCTTTATGTGGGTGGTGGATTAATTGAACTTAGATGAGTAGGCTTTGTAAGAAAATACCTTTGACAGACTACATATCCCTAGCCCACATATAGTTACACTTAACCGTGGAAATTCCTTTGGCTAAACACACTAGATAGGTGAATTAAACACTGATTTTATTTTGTTTGTTTGTTTGCTTGCTAGTTTGTTTCGAGGTAGGATCTTGCTCTAGCCCAGGATGACATGGAATTTGCTGTGTAATCTCAGGCTGGCCTCAAACTCACAGTGATCTTCTTACCTTGCCTCCCAAGGGCTGGGATTAAAGTCATGTGCCACCATGCCCTTTTATGTTTTTGTTTATATAATAATTTTGATTTGCCTAAATTTTTCTATTTTTGTTTTGAAGAATATCTCCCCAGTAGTCATTTAACAAACATTCAAGAAGAAACTACAAACAACAAATACTTCTAGATCATAAAACCAATTTAAGATATCCTGACTCTGTGAATACAATTTCTACTAGAATAAGTATATTTGGAAATCTCTCTAGGTCAGGTTAAAGAAATTTTGATGGAAAATCAAGGTCTCATTCCATTCATGTTTCCTCTTGCAGAGGAACCTCATTTCACATTTGGGAAATGAGGAGGGTAGGTAAAGAGAGTGTGATACTACACTTGGCTGTGAAACTGAAATGCAATGCACACTGCATGAAGCTGTATGACAGGGAACAGAATGCCAGGCAATATATTTAGATTAGCTATGCAATATTCACCAACATTATACAATATCAGGAAAATCAGTCAAGGTGATTGGATTATTTTGGCTTAATATTTATATTAGAATTCATCTATGTTCAGTGTTGAGGTAAAAAGAATACAGACAAAGTTAAAAATAGAAAAAAAACCCACTATCAGCAGATTCCAGCTCAGTCACTGTTAACATGTACCATTCTAAACATTTATATTTATGAATGATAGAATTATTTTAATTTATTACTGATTATTTTTGGTGTGTGTGTGTGTGCTGGGTAGTGTATGTTGTGGTCATGTATATGCACACATATGCTTCCTGTGTACACGCGTGGAGGACAGGGAAGATGCTGGGTGTCCTTCTCTATCACTCTTCTACCTTACATCCTTGATTTTCTTTCTGAATATGGAGCTCACGTCTTCTTTTGGTTAGATTGACTGGTCAGGAAGCCCCGGTGATTCTCCTGTTTCCACCCATCTTCAACGCTATGGTTACAGGTATTGTGTGTAGCCATACGTGGCTTGTTTCATGGGTGTTGGGGATGGAACTCACACAGCAGGTGACTTTACTCATGGAGTCATATGCCCACCCATCTCTGTAGACTGATTTTAATAGAAGCTCATCACTATATAACCTTGCTAAATAACGTATTTTTCTCCTAAAAATGAATAGAAGCACTTTAGTGTGCCTGAGTGGCTTAATTTGCCAACTTTATAGGTTTTCGTGTCTTGTTAAAAATTAGCCTTGACAGGACAGAGTTTACCTTATTAAAATTCCACAGCTAGTGGTCAATGCTTTGATACAGAAAATGACATTAAACATGGTTACAGAGAAGTTTACACTGTTACCCACCTTGTGAGATAGTGTGGTCCCTATCTTTCATTTTCCCTCTTAGTGATTTTTGCACTGACCTGTTTAGTCTGCTGAAACTCACTCATGACCATATTCAATATACCAAGAGATGTTCAAATTGAGTATTCCCTCTTTTTTATTCAACTTGAAATTCACAAATGTGTCTATTATTAGGTATTTTATGTGTTGTCAATAGTACCCATTTTTCTAATGGTAAGCATTTTATTTACCCTTTTTCTTAGTAAAGATGTGTTTCATATTTTGTGTAATGTAGCAAGTCAATTTTATAGTTATATTGACAGAATTAGCTAAAACTAAATCAATACTTTCTCATTTTCAGGAGTATATGACTTTTTTTAAAAAAGTGATATGCACATATGAATTACTTGTTGCAATTTAATAACACCCAAACAAGCTTATCATGTCATGTAGTAAATCTGATATGTTAATTTAATATTTCATTCTCTTAGCACTTTAATTCCACACATATTTATTGAGTACTGACTTTGGGCTTAGTATTATATAATCAGGTGCATGTCAAACATTATTGCGAAATTGAACAAATATTTGCACTGAAATGCATCTTTGTGATTGCTCTTAAATTAGTAGCCCAGTCAGATTAGAGTTTTCCCTTAAGAAAACTGTAGGGCATACAAATCCATAGGAAATGGATTATGAAAATAGAGATATTTTCCACTTGGATCACTTTCCCATAGGTAAATATTAGAGAAATGAAGAAAAAGAGAGAGACTGACTTCACAATTGTAAACAATAAAGCTTCATTTTATGCTGGGCATGGTGGTGCACACCTTTAATCCCAGAACCTGGGAGGCAGAGGTAGGAGGATTGCCATGAGTTCGAGGCCACCCTGAGACTCCATAGTGAATTCCAGGTCAGCCTGAGCTAGAGCAGAACCCTACCTTAAAAACCCAAAAGTTAAATACATAAATAAACCTTCATTGTAGTAAGATGTACCAAATAATAATAATGGGTACAATATGTGTGGTGTGTGTACTGACATTTGTGGCCTGGCACATGTGGAAATCAGAGAACAATCTCAGGGTTTGTCCTTTCCTTCCACCTTCTTTTTGATACAAGGCCCCTCTTGCTTTTGCCACTCTGTGCATGTATGCCAGTCTTTTTGGCCCATGAACTTCCAGATTCTCCTGCCTCCACCTCTCGTTGATATAGGTGAATTGGGATCATAGACATGTGCTCCCTTTGTGTCTGGAATGATATAGGAGCTGGGGAATTGAACTTAGGTCAGCCGGCTTGCACAAAACATCTTAGCCACTGACTGAGCCATCTCCCGGGAACCCAGGTCCCAAATATTAAATATTTATAGGAAGTTATTGGTTGCTAGTAGAGAGACACATTTGCTTCACTGTCATAGCTACTGGAAAGTTACTTATATTTCTGTAAGTAAACCCTCATGCATGTAAGTATCCCTAATTAAACTATTTGGATCACCTTGCTAGTCCTGGGTGGTACTGTTTCTTTGGTCCATTTTTATTGCCATATCTGGGTGAACAGATATTTGTTCAGCTTCCTTGGGAAAGTTTGCAAATAAATGAAAATACTGAGTCTCATTGAATAACCTATGATTATTAAGCTCATTAGCTAATTACTAATATACAATCATTACAAGAAAATGGAAACTTTCCCATTTCATTTCACATTTTGTCTTAGTCAAAGAAAAGAAACCCAGCTTACCTGGAAAGTGGTAGGGTGGGTCACAGAGCAGCACCATCCCTTTCCCCTCCTTCACTCTCACCTCAGGACGCTCTTCGGGTGGGAAAGGATCGAGATCTAGTGACAGAAGAAAAAAAAGGATTGCATTCAATCTGTGGTTAATAGCAAGAGAGATTTTTACATTGTACTTTTCAGTAACTTATTTTTGAGACATAGCACCTCTCTACTTCTTACGAGATACCTGTGAAAATCAACCTATTTTTGTATGCTGGGACTTAAAAACAGCACCTAGAGAACCAATAGTTCTGCCATGGGCTCGAAGCCTACAAAAATTGGCAGCAGCTTGTACAGTAATTCTGACAATCCAGGAGATTTCAAACAACTTACAAACATTTCTTTCAGATTTAAGGAGAACCTCAGTAAGGAAATATACCTGCATTAGACAAAAATGGGATAACCAAAGAAGGTAACAGAAGAGAGTTATACCTATTTCCCCACCTAGGAAAGACTCAGATTCTTTGAAGGTGTGAGAGTAGATCAATCATTTGATCCTTCTTAAGTTCTATGTTTGCCTCAGTTCTAAGTTCCTTTAACCTTTTCCGTGTGTAGAACTCATATTTTGCTTGACTCCTTGATGCTGGACTGCTTTGCCTTTTGAGTTGTTTCATTGACACTCATTCTCATTCATTTCTGCCTTCTTTCTCTTTTTCTGTGATTCACTTTAAAATTTTAATATCTATTTCTAATGACCTCAGTGAATTTTCATTATTTTCTTTTGCAGAGGAGACTTCAAATTCAGACCTTTACTCTGGGAGGGCTGATACTATGTGAATGCCCTCCTTGTTCTCAACTGCTCACTTGACATGTAATCACTGATTAAGATGACCTCTGCTTGTGAAACACCTATCTAAATGCTTACTGTCATCTTTTAAAGTTTTTCTTTGGTTTTTCGAGGTAGGGGCTCACTCTAGCCCAGGCTGACCTAGAATTCACTATGGAGTCTCAGGGTGGCCTCAAACTCACAGCAACCCTCCTACCTCTGCCTTCTGAGTGCTGGGATTAAAGGCGTGCACCACCACACCTGGCTAAAGTTGTTTTTCTTGATCCTATTTCAGTATTAATGCTAGTAGAATGTTTGGCTCTTGGACTAGACTTTCCTTTAAAAATATTTAGGGTCTTCTCTTCTTTAGTGGGATGTAATTACATGTTAATTCTTCCTTCAAGATTGAAATGTTTAATTTATAACTCAGCTTTGCCACACTAATTTAATTTTAGCATTATTCACCCTGTCTCATTCTGTCCTGGAGACAACTGGAGTATTTCTTAAAATGTCATTTTTAACCCATGTTCTATTTTGCTAAGATAGAAAATGTGACTTCCAAAATCACAAACTGGAGCTCAGTAATCTCATCCAACTCATCTCCCAATTTCAAGTTTTTTTTTAATATTTTATTAATTTTTGCATGTGCATATGTTTGTGTGGTATGCATGCATGTTCTTGTGTGTATTTACATGTGTGTGGGTACGTGTGTTTGCACATTTGTAACTGCATGCAGAGGGCAGAGTTTCACATCAATTGTCTCTCTCACTTGAATTTACTGAGGTATTACAACTGAAACCAGGGCTCACCACTTCTACTAACTTAACTAACGAGTTTGCCCAGAGGATCTCTGTCTATACCTCCTGTGTGCTGGATTATAGGCAGGCTGCCCTGCTTACCTGGCATTTAAATGGGTGCTGGGGACCTGAACTCAGGTCTTAAGACTTGGGCAACAAGCACTTTATCCACTGAGCCATCTACCCAGACACATTAGTTTTCTCTTATAACAACCTCAAACTTTTAGCTTAGCATAGTATTTCTTAAAATGCTTTTCATTATAGAGGTGAACTATGGAAAGCCACACAACACTCCAACACATATTTTCTTCCTCTCTTACAAATTTTCACCCCTAAGATCCCTCATTGACATTGCACGGCTTATTACTTTATCTGCTGGTTTTAAAAGAATCATTCACGATCCTTCAGAACATAGTTTGATTCATTTAATGACATCATGCTGCACTATTCTAAGTGTATTCACAATACTCAACATGACACTGTGCTTGTCATATAAAGACCACTTGTCTTATAAGATGCACTTCATATAATGGGCCTTTCTCTCATCTTTTTGTTAAACTCTCTTGTTAAACTTTTGCAGTTGTACTTTTGATATCTATCCTGAAGATCACAGCAGAATTCTTGTATTTTAATTCCCTGTCTCACAAGCAACCTCCAATTTGTGTGTGGGTAAGGGACATGCCATATTTAACAACCAACACAGTAAGTGTTCAGTATTTTTGTTGGAATAATAAGTCAAGAAAGTCCATTGTCATCAGGAGAAGTATTTTTTATGTTTTATTTATTTATTTGCATGAAGAGAGAGACAGAGTAGAGAGAGAGATAGGTGGAAAGAATGTATGCTCTAGGGCCTCCAGTCACTGCAAAGACTCCAGATGCATATACCACTTTGTGCATCTAGCTTTACTTGGGTACTAGGAATCAAACCAGGGACATTAGGATTTGCAGGTAAGTGCCTTCACCACTGTGCCATCTATCCAGCCCCCAGAAGAAGTAACTTTAATGGAAGATAAAAGCCAAGACAGTTGACCATCACACAATGAGCACTCTGGTTTATGTAGATTTTTTCAATAATTAAAGTACATGTAAGTTTTCACCTTGATTAAATAATCCTAGTATCTTTAAAAATGTTGACTACTAGAGCCACATGTTGGGTCATGATATGCAGAGACATTTATCTTACACATAACTGTGGGCTAACTCCACAATGCATGACCCATATACCTCAACAAGGAGGGGCCAAGGGGAGGGGGTAGGTCACGGATGAGCCTAACAATTGTACCAAACTGACTGTATTTGCTGAATACAAAACTAATAAAGAAAAATAAACAGTCTAACCTACTTAGCAGCAAATAACTTGTTGTGATGCCCACACAAGTGCAGTGGTGGCACACAGCCATGGTGGGGAACCAACTGCTCTCAATTTGGCTAACTGATCCCCTCACTGGTATGGGACCCATAGCTGGAGCTGGGAAACAAGTCAGAACCATATCCAAACATAAGCCCACTCTCCAATATCAAGCTACCATCAATTGTGGGCTACAAGGGGCCTACACCTATTAAATTCTCTATAAAAAAAAAAAAAGGGTTATCTCATTTGTACTGATGCTAACTTACTCTCCGTTGGGGAATCTGCTTCTCTTTTTCAGATAGATGTAGATCCTAAGGAGAGAGCCACCCCATCGTACCTCAAAAGGGCCCCGGCTGAAACTAAGAAAAATTGGAGAAACAAGCAAGGGGGCTGTTTTCCTAATGAACCGGATACCAGCACAAGGGGGAAGGAGATCAGCACAGAGAAAAATCAACTCCTACCAAATCAGAGAGCCAGAGCCTCAGAGGCCCCCAACACCTCATGACTGAAGCAGACCAAAAATGAACCCAACATGGCTCAGGGAAATTTTGCTGAAGAGGGGGTGGAAAGAATGTCAGAGCCACATGTTGGGTCATGATATGCAGAGACATTTATCTTACCCATAACTGTGGGCTAACTCCACAATGCATTACCCTTATACCTCAACAAGGAGGGGCCAAGGGGAGGGGGTAGGTCACGGATGAGCCTAATAATGGTACCAAACTGACTGTATTTGGTGAATACAAGACTAACTAATAAAGAAAAAAAAAAGTACCCACATAAAAAAATAAAAAAAGAAAAAAAAGAAAAAGAAATAAATAAAATAAAATAAAAACAAAATAACAAAAAAAAAATGTTGACTACTTACATCCAAAGCTCAGGGTTGCCTCGGTGCTTCTGACCATCCCATATCTGTTTGATGCCAAGCAGTAATATATCCCAGCATCTTTCTGCTTGTCAGGGCTGTTGATAACCAGGTTTCCTCCCACCATACTGTAACGATCACTGGTCAGGTCAACATCTCCATTGTTCATTCTCCATCTATCATAATAAATATTAATGTCACATCAAAGGTCATGCATCCTGGAAAACTTACCAAGCTACTATCATTCTGAAATAATTTGGGGACAGTGTCATGTGAAATGATGACTCAGGGTGGTATTTCTAAATAACCTAAAATTCTGAGTATTTGCAATCATGATTGACAATTTAGCTAAGGTACAGAAAAGTAAACATTAGGGTGCCTGAAATATTTCTGTTTTTTTAATGAAGCAACTTGTGACAAATATTTTGTTGTATTTTTATTTCATAATATATTCCATAAATGTATTAGTGGACAAACACGTATATCGACAGTCATCTACTGCTGTACAGATCCACATATATCTAAATATGTTGTATAAATTAGTTAAAAGCTTAACTCTCGCAGAAATAAATGTAAAGTGTCAATATTTTATTGTAAATAACAAAGTAATTGTTCAATAAAACCAATCAAGTCCAGTGTTCTGTTCATTGATTTGGCATATTCTGACCACTAGAGGGAGAGCACATATATGAAAATGACTCCATTGGGTCTTAATTCCAATCCACAAACTAGTAAAACCAGATATTTTTGGGCCTAATGCTAGTGTTAACTAGTGCATTTTCACAATACTTATGTTCTATTCTGGGAGCAGCTCTCCCCCACTCTACGTAACATTGTTGGTGAGAGCAGCTGTGGATTATGGGACCACTAATTGTTGAGATTATTGTGTTATTTGCGTTATAAATAAGTAGATGGCAAACAGACTTTCTTGGTGAGTATTTGTACGAAGAATCTATGTAAAAAAATATCCTTTCCACTCTGTATCCAGGCTCATCCCTTAAGGCCCATGTCTTCAGAAATGTTATAAGAGTTGTCTTTATATACTTTATATGTCATCAATCTTAGCTAAGTAATTCAAGTGGGTAACGTTAAAAATGTCTAGTAACATTAGAATATCTTTATAAATCAAGGCTACTAAAGCATTTTTAGTTATGACCTTAACAGGAGTTAATTTTAAAAGCAAATGCAAGAACTGTTTTCTTTCTCTTTCCCAAGCAGAAATAATACTGTCCCTGCCTAAATCACTAGTTGCATTTGGTATAAATTAGCCAGGCCACGGGTTTTCTAGTTAGACAACTCCAATTCTTGGGATTTGTGCTAATTCATTGGCTCCAAATGTTTATTTATTGCTGTAACTTCCTCCTTATGGATATGATGCTATTCATGGTATATCATAAGATAATTAGATTCTGTCTGTTTGGGTAAATTGACTCTCTTTAGAAATGTGTGCTATTATTGAACTCCATTTTGGATAGCTTTAAATAGGCCTTGTAGTGTAGTCAGTAGGGCTTATTGCTGATGGGGGAAGAAGGATGTTATTTTGTAAGTGTCAAGGCTGGTAAGTGGCAGGTAAAGTCTTTATTTTTCCTTATACCTCTCAGTATGTTTCCACAAATAGCACATTATCACAAAATACACTACAAATAGAACACTACTAGATTAATGACCAACTGCACAATTACCAAAGATAGTGTCACTGGCTCTGAGATTAAGTAAATTTTTAAAATTTAAGTGTTCTTTTCCATCAGGCCAGTTTCTCTAATTAAAAAGTTGCTCATTTACTTAAGGATATTATCTTTTTTCTGTCAAAAGCAAGCTACATTCATGTCAGGATTCAAAGTTACTGGGCTCCTGCAGCTCTCTCTACATTAATGTTTGGAGAGTCAGACCAAGTCAACCTAGGCATTTCAATTGGGGTACAACTGCAGGAGGGAGTTGGTGACATATCTGTCAGGCAAAAGTTTCCTCATACTGTCTCTGGGGGTGGGGAGAAGGGGGCAGCAGGAAGCATAGCCTTGTTAATATTGTGTTTCTAGAACATCCTAGTCTAGGGGTGGATGTGTAAAGGTCCATGAAGGAAGAACCATGCTGTTCTGTTGTCTCCATCCCAGTCTGAAGGGGGATATGCTCAGATTCTTGTAAAAATGTCAAGATTAGTGCCCCAGAGCAAGCACTGTGAAAACAGAAAACAGCCTCTGAAGTTGCAGTGCTCTATCAGATACAGAAAATACTGCATGCTTCTTTGGAAAGCACCTGACCTATACATGAGTCCCACAGCTACAGTTTACTAACACAGTGAAGCTCTTCTAAAGCAGGATTTAGCATCTTTTCCTGTAGTTTCTGTACTTACATCTCCAGTCCCTATTAGTGATGCTAGTCCACAACTATGTACAGTGGCCCCAGTGCAGTAAATAGAACTACTGAATATATTTAGCACAAATATGTTATTTATAACTTATTTTGTTCCCATTCAATTGAAACAAAAATGATTTCAAAGGGTTTGTATCTAAATTCATGTTTCACTTTAAGAATAATTTTATAATTATGCCCAGGAGCAAAACAAAATGAATGCAATTAGAATTAAATGGTGAAAGGGAATATTTTCCCCAGTAATAATATTTTTATAGCAATAGAAAGTTATTTTATACTTAAAAATTCCACTATTGAAATCAATGTTGTCCAGTGGCAATCTTCAATGAAATCAGGTGATATTTACTCACTAAATCCTCCAATTTCCCATCTATCACTTTTCTCATTTTTAAAAAGCCATTTTACAAGGAAAATTTAATGTAGGGGCATAATCATCATTAGTTTTTTTTATCTTATTGTTTGCATTAGATTAGGTTCAGTGTAACTTTCTGAATCACTTGAAGCAGGAAAACCCATTTAATCTTTTATGAAGTTATTTTCATGGCATAATATGTAACCAAGAAGAATCGAAAGTGTATGTTCAAATATTGTTCTGTAAGTGGAGATGCTTAAGAAATTTGCTGTATTGTCTGGAATATAGACTTGAGTTAATTTTGAAGAAGGTAATAATTCTAGATTTAGTTATACAACTTTGTAAATGTAGCTAACAGAAATTTGTAGGAATGAGTTATTCAGGAGAAGACATGCAAAAACTAACTCTGTCCTCACATGTATATATTTTTACCACACATGCTTTTAATACAACCTTTTGGCTATTTAAAGCATCATCTCCATTAGATATTTCCTGAGTGGGTGATAGACAATCACACCTGCATTATCTGTGCAAGAAGCAGCAAGTGAATTATTGGTACATGTTTAAGAAATGTTACTGTGTACTAGGGTCTCATGCAGAGTCTTGTAATAGTGTATATGCCAGTATTAGGGTTGGTGTCCATAGATCATATAAATTTGTCCTGCAGACTTCTCTAAGGTATAGGGCACAGGTGCTTGCTCTCATTCAGCCTATTGTCCATTCTCAATAGAGCCATGGACACATTACTTGTAAACTGGAAATGGGCTGGCCCGTGCCCTGCAATTGAGTGACACTTTTCCTTCCAGTGATTCTTCTGGATAAATGGTATTGATTGGTTGTTCTTCAAAAATGGGTCCAAATCCTTTGTCTTCCTCAGAAACTGAAACAAAAATAAGATTATTTTACATTATATTCTTTTATAAGTTAAAGAAAATTTGGATGCACAAAAAGATATTATTTAAAGTCAGAAGCACATAGTCTCCATTTCAATTTGAAGCAAAGATACACTCCCTGCATGATCCTTTAGGAAACTCTGTTCTTTTAATCAGAACAGCCCATCACTCATTATTTCTCTCAGTGACCCATGTTTACCATACTTAACTATTTACAGTTCCTCTAATAAGCCATTTATTCATGCCTCTATGTCTTTGCAAATGCTTTTGCTTTTTATAAAACCATCATCTTCCTTTTTAAATGAATGTTTGCATAGTACTTTGTGCAACAGACTTCCTAAAGTTAACTCCTTCCTCAAGCCTTCTCCTCCCTCCTGGATCTAGCTGATTCTTTGATATGGTTCCATAGCTCCACACACAGGCTTTGGCTCTTAGCTCAATTGCTGTGATGTTCTATGCAACTTTCTGCCTAGATTGCCAGTGATCAGGGACAAGTGGCCATCTTTCATTCCTCTACACAATCTGCTAGCCTGCTGCCTAGCTAGAACATCTAAATGCTTAAAAATTGTGACAAGAAAATGAATAAATGGATTCCTAATGCTCTGAAGTAGCATTCATCATTATTATTTTTTAAACATATGACCAACACTTGAACTCAGAATTATCTAGAACAACATAAACAAATTGCATGGGCATGTGATCATATAGGCTCAATTGAAACTTATCACCAACACTCATGTTGAGAATCAGTTTTCCTCCTATATGATCAGCTCTGAAATGAAGGATGACACCATATAGGAAGATGAAGAGATAAACTGCTCACATGTCACCAGTGTGGTATCATACTCTTCCAATGAATTAGTAATGATTCATGTGGCTAGAAAGAAAAAACACTCTTACATGAGGTTATTGAAGAATCTCTGATGGATCAATGTCATGATTCACTTATTCAGTTCAATTTTCCTATACTTAGGCAGGGGGAGTTGTGTTTGTTATTTTATGTGGGTACTGGAGAATTGAACCTGGGTCATTAGGCTTCACAGCCAAGTGCCTTAACTGCTGAGTCATCTCTCCAGCCCAAATGTTTATTTGTTTATTTATTTATTTATTTAAGAGAGAAAGAGGTAGAGAGAGAGAGAGAAAGGAAGAATATATGTGCCAAAACCTCTAGCCATTGCAAACAAACTCCAGACACATGCACCACCTTGTACATCTGGATTTATGTTGGTATTAGGATATCAAATCCAGGTCCTTATGCTTTACAGGTAAAGCACCTCAATCACTGAGCCATCTCTCCAGCCCTTGCTTTAAAAAAAGAAACTTCTCTCACATCAACTTTAGAGATGGTAGCTCTGTTTTACCCTCCCTGAATAATCAGTCTCATCATGTCATGTGACTCTGATGTCAAGACCACTTATGGACAAATTATTAGTTGTATTAGCACTACTTACTTATAGTTAATAATAAAATATTACATTTTAGTGTGCAGGTTTTTCTGAGATTTTTTTGATAGTAAAGTCATTTCTTGTACAATTTCTGCTAATACTCTATAGAACACATGAGTTTTTGTAATACTCTCTACTTCCATTCAGAAGTTGTCCAACTTCTAAAAGTGAAAATACTGCCAGCATCTCTTTTCTACTACTACACTCACTGAACATACCTTGAAGTTTCAAATAATGCTTACAAAACATATTCAAAGTATTTTTAAAGACTTATCATGATACATTTCCAGTTATACAATAAGGTTAAGTTAGTACAAGTATCTTACTGGTATTTCTAGAACTTACATGTCACTACATGATAATTTACAAAGTGGGAAGAGAAGTGGCTTCAACGGAATTTGTATTTAAAATATCATGTTCTTTGTCAATACATGGAAGTTCTTTTCATTCCGTGTTAGCATGAGTTATTCTTAATTTTTCTGTTTTCCTATCATCATGCAGTGGCTTTTAGAAGTTACCAATTTTACCATGCTCATATTACATCATATTCCATGAGTCACTATCACAAAAGCTATCACTGTATTTTGTGTTAGATCCTCACAGCAATCCTGTGATTGTGACATATGGGAAAACTGAAGCTCAAGAGTGTGTAATTTATACAGAAATACAAGCTTAGCTAGTTAGTTCTGGCTGAAGATGCATACTGAAGTTGGTCTTCCAGATTCTACTATACTCTGCTATGTTATGCTGTCTGCTCTTCAGCAAGAACTCCTCCCTAGACAAAGGAGAATAAACTAGTAGGATGGTTCATTGTATGCAATCTATCTCATACAATAAATTCTCCACTCTTAGAATTCCAAGTCCACTAGCTTTTTCTTTCTTTCAGGAATTAATATTTCAAAAAGAAGTATGGTAATTACAGTCAGGTACTGCTTCAGATTTTCATAGAACAGCATTGTTACAAAGCATGCAGGGAAACATGGAGACCACAATGAGTATCTTCCATGTCACAATCCCTTTTTGCTCTGTCATTCATTCACTTCAGCAATTTATCTTATGATCCTAGAAAACCTATATCATAAAATTTCTAAGAGATCTAACAAAAATCATTTGCTGCCAAGTTTAAAGAGTTTAAAGAGGCTTATGGCAGAAATAAAATACCATTAAATGTGGAAAAACTATTTAAATGTTTAACTGTTTCATCAACTCACCTCCATGACCATATCTTCTGTGCCATGTAAACTCTAAAAAAGAAGAGAAAAATAATTTTATCCTAAAAGACATGTTTTGTTTAATTTTGTTTATTTATTTGAGAGCGATAGACAACAGAGAGAGAAAGAGGCAGAGAGAGAGAGAGAGAGACAGACAGTGAGAGACAGAGAGAGAGAATGGGTGCACCAGGGCTTCCCGCCATTGCAAACGAACTCCAGATGCATGTGCCACCTTGTGCACCTGGCTTATGTGGGTCCTAGGGCATGGAGCCTCAAACCGAGGTCCTTAGGCTCCACAGGCAAGCGCTTAACCACTAAGCCATCTCTCCAGCCCTAAAAGACATGTTTTATTCTTTCAGTTGTGTTTTAAAACTTCTCAAATAAATGTGCCAAGGAAATGGTATAAGTGGACTGTGGTAGTTTGAATAGATGCCCCCCCAATATATTCTGTGTTTATTAGTTTGTAGTTTGCATCTGCAACCACCTGGCTGAATGCAGTGTTAGTGGGCTGATCTGAGGGTCCAGCCCTAAGGTGGGGTGGTGTGTTTGAGATTCCAATCTAAAGACATGCAAAGTGTGCTAGCTGGAATTCCTGAAGTGTGCTGTGCTGTGCTGTGCTGTGTGGCTTTTGGCTTGTGGCTTTTTCTCCCTCTCTGCCTGGTCCTTTAAGAGAGGGCCGACTTCTACCATTATGGAACTTCCCCTAGATCTGTAAGCTTCAATAAATTCCTTCCTACCATACATGTGCCTGGTCTGGAAGTTCATCTCAGTGAATCTGATGCTATCTGCTACACTGACTCTTCACTCCTAACTGAGTATCTTCACTTGCTGCATTTTGTTTGCAATGGATAGACAGGAATTTTTGGCATTAATAAAATAACTTGTTTTATTTCATTTATAATAAAGTTTCACCATTTCATAATTATAGAAAACTCATTTGCATATAATACTTATATATACATGCATATGTTATGCATGTAATTATATATATGTATAATTATTATACTTCTATATATTTATCAATGTCATTAAATTTTTTAAGTACTAATGAAATGATCTTTTTCTCAGTTCTGGAAATGGCACAATTATAATCATTTTCCCCTCAAAAATCCTATTTTCACCAGGCATGGTGGCGCACACATTTAATCCCAGAACTCTGGAGGCAGAGGTAGGAGGAGTGTCATGAGTTTGAGGCCAGCCTGAGACTACATAGTGAATTCTAGGTCAGCATGGGCTAGAGTGTGACCCTACCTTGAAAAAACAAAAAAACAAACAAAAACAAACAAACAAACAAAAAACCTATTTTCATTTCTTTAAAATTAAATAAGAAATGCAGTAGAATGTACTTCAGGTTCATCATTAAACTGATCATCAAAGATTGATGCATAAAATATTAGGTCCATGCATATCTTATACTGAACAAGTCAAGAAGTACTGAACTAAGGTCATTGAGATAAAGGTACTAGAAAAACTTACTATAGAAAAAATACTAATCTCAGATAGCAATATGCATAACTCTCTGTGTAAAATATCTCTCAATATTTCATTTTTTCTATGAAAGAGAGAAATATATTTTTCCTAACAGTAGAGTAATAACAAGACTATTTCATTGCTTTTCATGTGCCTACATACATCATGGAATATGTTCAACATTGGCTAAATTAGTGAAAGATTCATAAGATTTAATAGTGTGCTGGTTTTACTCATAATAGCTCTGAAGAAGGAATTATTAATTTTCTGAAATATTGTGAATCATTTTCAAAACAGAGCTATAAAAACTTCATGATATTATTAACTAACAAATGAATAAATTATGTTCAATAAGGGAGATATATCTAAAAAGTTGCTTTTTATAACATTTACCACATTTACTATTACTTAAACTATTGGAGCTATATAAATCTATTGTACCTGGATGGTGGGAATACCATGTACTAAAGAGCTGTGGTATACTTCTTCCACATTAAATGATAAGTTGAAATTAACCACCTACTAAACCAGTGGTTCCCCCTCACAATATACACAAGGTTGACTAAAACCATGAATTGTTATTTCAAAATATTTTTTAAATAGTACCAAACATAACATATAAAATTTATTTGGCATATGTAACCCATATGCTAAAAGAAAAGATTACATCTTACTTTATACAAAAGCATTAATGAATACAAACACATATTAATATTTCACATAATTTATGGAGAATATACAAAGGATATTTCTTACCTGCTACAGAAGTAGTAAAATATATTGTCATGAGATGATGAACCAGCAACCACATTTTCATCTTGTATTTAGTATACATTTGGTTCAATTTTCAAAAGATACAGAAAACTTAATGGCAGTTTGGTAATATTAAACACCTGCATCAAGAAAATACAGGAAAAGAAAATAAAGGAAGAAAAAAAAGAAAGGGAAATAATAAGAAAAAGAATCAGGATGAAGAAGATTTTAAAAAAGGAGAAAAGAAGAGAGAGGAGAGAAAATGTTTATCATTTGGAGCAAATAGCACTATTAATTCCATTTTGTTTCACATTCTTTACTTGTAAGCAGGTTTTAGCTGATTTTACGACACTTGTAAACATCATGCTCTAATATAAGATTAGACTGGGTATCATATGCCTTTAGGTTACAGCCCAGCATCCTTGGGTCACTCAGCTATTGTGTATCCAGACATTGATTTCTTTTCTTTCTTTCTTTTTTTTTTTTAACAATTTTTAACATATTTTATTTATTTATTTAAGAGAGAAAGAGGCAGATATATATATGTGTGTGTGTGTGTGTGTGTGTGTGTGTGTGTGTGTGTGTATAGAGAGAGAGAGAGGAGAGAGAGAGAGAGAGAGAGAGAGAGAGAGAATGGGTACATCAGGGCCTCCAGCCACTACAAATGAACTCCAGATGCATGCGCCCCCTGATGCATCTGGCTTACATGGTTCCTGGGGAATTGAACCAGTGTCCTTTGGCTTTGCAGGAAAACACCTTAACTGCTAAGCCATCTCTCCAACCCCTTCTATTTCTTTGTAACCACAGAATACACTACTCCTTTTTATGCAAACATTGTTATCTATATTTCAATCCAATGATTTTAATTGAAGTACTGGTAGAAAAAGTTATTTAATTACTTTATCTTTATGCATTAGGTCCTGGGTTCAATTCCTAGTACCACACATACAAACACAACAAATAAATAAATAAACAAATACATACCTGGGAAAACATTTGCACATGGCATCTGTGGTAGTTTAAATGGGTATACCCAATAGATTTAGCTTAATTAAAACTTCTTAGATTTACAGCTACCTGGGTAGAGGAGGTGTCACTGGGTGGATCTTAGGTCAGCCCTAGGGTATGGTGGTGGATTTGAAATTCTAATCAAAAGATATACAAAGTGCCTAGTTCCTCCTGGAGTTGCTTCTTCTGTCATTATAGAACTTCTCTTGGATCTGTAATCTTCAAATAAATATTCCTTCATCCATAACTGTGTCTGGTCTGGAGGTTCATCTCAGTGAACTAAAGCTGCATACTACAACATCCTTATTCTTTTCTTTCTTTCTTCCTCTCTTTCTTTCTTTCTTTCTTTCTTTCTTTCTTTCTTTCTTTCTTTCTTTCTTAATTTCTTTCTTTCAAGATTGCTGCACAGCTCAGTCTAGGTCTAAATATAATACACTCTTTCTGAACTTCATTTGATAGAAAAACAGGAGGAATGACTATCCCTTTATTGGACCATGTATATATAGCACTTCACAGCCCCCTTCCTTTACACAGTTGCTGTATGATCTCTAGTGCAGAAATCATCACCTTCTCCCTACCCATCTTCTTTTCACCATCTCTCTGAGGCATCTGAGGACCACACAGTGACTCCTACACCTCTGTTGCTGAGCCTTGTTTACCTGACTTCCAACTCAAAAAGCTCATTTTTTTTCTTCCCCACATTTTCTTCCCCCTTCTTAGTTTGCCTGCCCTCATATTTTCTCTACAATTCCAATAAAGTCCTACATGTGTTTGAGAATCCAGAATTTGAAAATGTTAGCTTTATGAAGACAAAAATGTGATAATATAATTTCCTTATGTCATTCCCAAGAGTGTGGAAATGAAATACAGTACTATGTACTTTATGTCATCAAGAGATATTCAGGGGATAATTGAGATGCACAAACCTAAAATAAATGAAGATGCCAGTGGTAATTTCGCATATGCTGCTTATAACTTATTCCCAACTGCAAACTACAGTATCTATTTATGTTGAGGTTCTAATTCTGGGGACAATAATAAAATCTCCATTAAAATGTTCCCTCCTCTAATCTGAACAGAAATCAGGAATGGTTAGAAATGTTTTATTAGCATGCATTATTTATACTTAACATACTTTATTATGACATTGTCATACATGCATGTAATTTTTTTCATGACATTCACCCTCATTACCATCACTTGTCCCATCTCCCAATCATTTAATCTGCTTTCTTTCCACTATTCAGCTTCTAATTTCATGTCTTAAATTTTTATTTTATTATTATTATATTAAAATATTTTATATATCATTTACTTATTTAAGAGAGAAGAGAAAGAAAGAAACAGACAAAGAGAGAGAGAGAGAGAGAGGGAGGGGGAGAGAGAGAGAATGGGCATGCCAGGGCTTCTAGCCACTGTAAATGAACTCCAGACACATGTGCCACCTTGTGCATCTGGCTTACATGAGTACTGGGGAAACCAACCTGGGTCCTTAGGCTTTGCAGGCAAGTGCCTCAAGTGCTAAGCCATCTTTCTAGCCCCATTTTATTAATTTTTGAGACCCAGTGAATTGAGCTAGACCCAATGAATTGTTTACAGAAACATGGGTTTGGCATTATTTATAGGAGTATGGGCAACTTAGCAGTGGCTACATTGAAGAGTCTGATTCTCAAGCCACCAGCCACCTTTAACTGCCTACAAATCCTTAGGGAGGGATGAGACCTCATCATCTCCTTCCCTTGGGTATGGATCAAGTTTGAAAATTCATGTTTTTACTTTGTTGCAAAAGCTACTGAAAGAAAAGTATCTGAAGTTCATGGTATGCTAATTGTACTTCTCCAATAAAGGCACATTTAATAGAAAAAAGTCTCAGGGCTAGAAAGATGGCTTAGCAATTAAGGCATTTGCCTCCAAAGCCAAAGGGTCCCTGTTCAATTCTCCAGGACCCATGTATGTCAGGTGCACAAGGAGGCACATGCATCTGGCACGCCCATTCTCTCCCTCTCTCTCTGTGACTCTGCCTCTGCCTCTTTCTCTCTCTCAAATAAATAAATAAATAAAATATTTTTTAAAAAAAGGAAAAAAAGTCTAAAGTTCCCTCCTGGGTCTGTTTTAAAACACTATTAATCAATGAGACTAAAAACCTACAAAAGGACCCTGTATTCCTTGTGACAACAAAATAGCAGAGGTCTCATGCAACAATGTTGAGTGTAAAGTATAAACTAAATTAGCACAAGAAAGCCATTCTGAAAGAAAATACTCATGTTGTAATACTCAACAAAAAATATACTTGAACCTTGTCTAAATTCCTGATGATCTATCTACACTGTAACAACTTGTGAAAGCAAAACATGAGATCTTCATTTTAATGATGATGGATTTTAAGGACATATTTACTGTCTTGATTCTCATGACTTCTAATAATTTGTGGGGGACTGGCAAGAAGCTTATTGGTAATAAATAGACCAGGATATATATATTTTTTTTTTTCAGTACATGATTACTGTGCAATGAAAACTTCCTTTGTTTCTAGAAAAATGTAAATTGAATTCTTAGAGAAACCATAGTGAAAATGGGTCATGTGACAGACAATATTTAGGATGTTGGGGCTGGAGAGATGACTCAGTAGTTAAGGCACCTACCTGCAAAGCCTAAGGACCCTAGTTTGATTTCTCGGTACCCATGTAAAGCCAGATGCACAAGGTGGAGCATGTGTCAGGAGTTTCTTTGCAGTGGCTGGAGGCCCTGGTGCATCCATATACGCCTCCCCCCCCCCCCCGCCTCTCTCTCTCTCTCTCTTTCTCTCATAAATAAAAAATAAATATTTAGGGGCTGAAGAGATGGCTTAGTGGTCAAGACTCTTGTCTGCAAAGCCTCAGGACCCAAGTTTGATTCCCCAGTACCCATGTAAAGCTAGACGCCCAAGAAATAAATAAAAAAGCAGTTAAAAAATAAAATAAGGGCTGGAGAGATGGCCAAAAAGTATGGTGGAAAGAATTGAGGAACAAACCCATTGTCAACTTTTGGCCTTGTATGTGCACACATACAATTATACAAAAAAAGCTTACAACAATCCTTTTCTCAGAGTTCTGGGAAGGCAAGAACTATACCTACAAAAGCTACATTGACTCTGATATTTTCACTTTTGAGTTTACTTCTTTTACTAAGCAGGACTAACTAGTGAAAAAAAAAACATATAAAAATGTTTTTCCTTTCAGTATCTGAAACAATAAAAATGAAGACTAATTACTTCAGAAGTCATCGAAATCAAGTAAATGATCTTTGGACAGATCTTTAGACTTTTATTTCAATGTTGTAAAATGTTAACTGCAGATCTAAAGAAAAGAAGATACTGATGAGTGTGGAATGGTTAGGTCATTCTAAGTTTTGGAACACACAAAATATTTCATGACCCATTTCTTGGTATTTTGGCTTTTTATCCCTCCCACGATGCTCTGCACCATATGTAGGATGACTTCCTTTAATGAGGAGGAGTAGAAAATGCAAGCATAGTAAAACCGCTGTTTCTATCAAACAGTTACTTTTAAAAGATTAACAGATAATATATTTGTAAAATTTGCCAACTATAAATGTATAATTTCATGGAAATCATAATTATTGGATTTTACATAATTCTAATTCATTTAGTATAAACTGTTCTAATTTGAGAAGTATTTGAGAGATGCTTTTACAGTGTGGCACTGAGTGAGAGATAAGGAAAGTGGCAAACATGTGCAGAAGTAAGACAAGTTCTGTGAGCACTTTCTTCAGGCTCTTCATTTTGATAGAGTGCTTGAGGGAGGTTTCAGATAGTTAGCAAGTCACTTTATAGGCAACCGGGGAAAGTGGACCAAATCTCAATGAAGCTATGACCCACACAGCAAGTGATTTTAGAACTCTGACAATAAAATGCAGAGAAATTTTCTGGATCTGGGATGTGACCTAGCCCATCCTTCTCAAACAGGAATCATAGTATGTGAGAAGACATACCAAGGTATACTACAAACAATACAAAGAAAGTCAGCGATGTCTGGCCTGAATTTTGTCCTAACCATTTTGCAGCTTGCAACTTTGGCAAATTGTTCAAGCTTTAACTTTAATTTTCCTTGCATAATAAATAAACACAAAATCAAAGAGTTGCATGAGGCTTCCCTATGACATATTTACTAGGAAATTATCTGGTAAGATGTATTATTCTGCTAGTGTTAGGAAGCTCAATATTGGCAGGCTTGGGGAATACTGGGGATGGACTTCCCTTCATAACCAACAGCCTGTAAAACCAAGGACTGGAGCTGTGGGACTCTGGTGATTAGTAAGAGGAGTGGACCTGAATGCTGTCTCTGGCCTGGGTGGACATGTGGTGTTCTGAGCTGCCTCAGCAGGCCCCCTTCAAAAAAGGTCAAACTATTATTATAGATACTGGGGACACAGTCTAGTCATGGAAGCCCTAAAAAGCTAGGCTCTGCCAACTAGATGAATGAGAAACAGAGAAAGCAGAGCTACTTCATGATGCCACGCTAAGAAGATAAACAAAATCTGGTGAGCCCCTGTAGTAGTTACCTTTCTCACTGCTGGGGCAAAATACCCAAGAAAACCAGTTTGAGGGAGGAAGGGTTTATTTGAGTTTTAGTTTGAGGTTATAGTCTATCAGGCTGAGAAGGCAAGGCAGCAGGAGCTGGAGGCAACTAGTCACATTCAGCCTGTAGTCAGGATGCAGACAGCAATGAATGCACCTACTAAGCTCTCTTTCCCCTGTTCATTCATGGCAGGACTCCAGCCCGGGGAATGGTGTCACCTGAGGTCAAGGTGTGTCTTCCCACCTCAATAAACCTAACCAAGTAATCCGTCACAAGCACATCCACATGCTTATTGCCTCACTGACCCTAGGTCCTGTCAAGTTTACAATTAATATTAAGCCATCACCTCTCCCAAAGTCCATCTTTGAAGTCTGACATAACTATTAGGTTTAAACAGAAGGCAAGAGGTATACTTAACTAAGCAGTCTTGGTCAGGTATGGTCCTACCCATCACTGTCTCATCATTATCTCAGTTACAATCTCTCCAATAAGACAGTCTAACAAGTTTTTAGAACTGTGTGAAATTTCATCTCAGAATCAATCTTCCCCTCTGTATGGCACTAGGGCTCCAGCTATTTCCTTCTCAAAGCCTGTAACTCCTAGGGAAAAATTCCTATTTCTTGGAGTTTATTGTCTCAATAGTCTGATAGCAAAAGGGAGGGGCATGCATCTCTTTAGAATGTCTTCAGTCCTGTTACAAAATCACATAAGCGTATCAAAAGCTTGGACAGGAAAGTAGACCCTCAACTCCATGCTAGAAACCTGAGAAATTGAAAAGAACTTCCTAAAACGTAGATTGGTCCCTCAACCATTTTCTACTTTCACCCTTGACAGTGCTCCACTGTGCAATAAACTTTGCCTAATATATACACTACACTCTGTATCAACTAAACTATTTTCACAGACAACACAACTTTGAAGCTAGATTATGGGGACAATAGTAAAAGAGAACTGGCACTAAGATAGATTTCTATAAGCAGTCAGGCAGGAACAGAGGCCCAAAGAGATCAAGGAAATTCCACCTGGCCTTATCTGGCAGACTGGGACATGTGTCTGATCAAGTCTCATCCAAAATGGCTGCTTGGCAGAAACATTCCCTCCACTTCCTCAGTTCAGCACCCCTACAGAGGCCGGCCCCTTCTAAGTCACCCCTTGAATCCATGAATTAATCAAGTCTTGGCCCCTCTTGAGCCAGACTCTTGAGGCCATGAAGCAACCAGGTCTTGGTTCCTTCTGAGCCAACCCCTTGAGTCCACAAACCAATCAGGTCTCTCCTTACATATCTGAGTCTGATAACAAGGCTCTCCCTAATTGGGTGTTTGATCTGTATAAATGAGCCTAACCATGTGTGTAGGCCTTCTCCCTAAAATTTTTGCCTGAATTCGAATGAGAAAGTTTCTCCCTTTTCCCAGCTAGGATGGGGTGGGGGGCCTTCCAGATTATCTCCTATATTGTCTTGCTTTCCCATTTTGTCACATATATGATCTTTCCTTGACTTCTCGTTCTTTTATTGTTTTCTAATCCTCTCTGGTCTTTCATGTGAAGTGAGTCCTTTGATCTCATGCTTTTCCTTCCACATGTGGGTGCAGGTGTCTCCTCAAGAGCTTTTTCACACCCAGAGATGTCTCTGTGATGGAGATTCTCTCCATCTCCCCTCTCTCTTTCCAGTTGGGCAAGGAGGAGAATTTTCCTCTGCCTCAAGTGTTTCAGCTAACCTTCTCCATGGATCTTAATTTCCCTTAAAATAAGTTTTATAATTCCTAATTTACCCTTCTTGGAGTCTATTTTATAAATTATTTCCTAGAACCCAAAATTTGGGGCTCACAGGCCCTCCCTCAACCCCAAAATTTTGCAACAATAGGCCTATTATGGCAGCAAAGATCTCACTCATTATTACTATGGCTCTAATAAGCAGTATATATATGGTATATATGATATATATGTAGTATATGTGATAGGTATTATATATATGGTATATGTGATATAAATATATATATAGTATATACCCGTGTTTCTAGGTTTGTGTGAATACAGACATGGAAGGCAAACTAGACCATGTCAACAGCTAGACTCTAAAGTATCAGTTATTAATAAACTAAAAGTTAACTTTAACACCCTTAAATAAAGAAAAGATGGTAACAATAAAAAATGCTACTTATTCAAGCTGTAGCCTTATAACTGTATACAGCAAGAGGCTGCCCACTTCAACAGGAATAGTTAGTTATCCCCTGGTCAGTAAGTACTTTATTTCACTGAGGGATTTTTGCTGGTTGGGTATGAAAGCATCACACATTATTTTCTGCTGGTGATTTCCTCGATTGTGCCACATTATCCTTTGATTTATGATTTCTTGATCATATCCCTTAGCTGCCCAGTGGAGAAGCCCATTCTGTTAGGCACAGTAAACTACACAGCAAGATACGGCCAGCTCTCCAGGCTCTGTGGGCTTCAAGGATGTAAATAAATGAAGAG
Organism: Dipus sagitta; assembly: GCA_036346955.1. NCBI lineage: Eukaryota > Metazoa > Chordata > Mammalia > Rodentia > Dipodidae > Dipus > Dipus sagitta. Next base: position 91,657,196 of record CM070777.1, on the reverse strand, counting down.
ACAAAGAAAGAAAAGAGCATTTCTGGCAGAGATGTGTAGGTACAGGCAGTCTCACGTCTTCCTGATAAATCGGGAAATGGGGGTGCTTCCGGTCTCAGAGGCCACACGCTGCTGGTCAGTTCTGGGAATTCTTTGGCTTGCATGACAGGCCCTGTAGCTTCTCACACTCCCAGACCAGGCCTGATGGATGTGGGTATCAGAGCACATCTGAGCTCCATGAGCCTCTAGTTGTTACCAGTACTTAGATCCATAAAACCCACCACCTTAGTTCTCCTGTATGTTAAAAGAAATTAGGAAACAGAAATTGGTACATGAAAATGGATTCATCCACAGTTTGGCCTAAAGGGCTTGGAATATAATTTCCTGCCCACAATGCCTGTTGCCCTCCTATAGTGAATAAAAAACCAGGAAGCAAAGGTTAGAATACATGTGAGTTTAACCATGAGGTAGTCTAATTTGTCATCTCCTAGAGGGAAGAGGACATGGACCCTAAGTTGACTCTACTCTTTTATAGAGAGGCTTTTTATTCAAGTCCCAGAAGAGAAGAATTGGGTCTTCTGCAGCCCTCATTCTTAAGGAGAAAAGATTCTCCACCCATTCTGATCCTGATAAGCTTCTCTATCCTTAATTCTATACCTCTGGTAAGTATATTTTCTTTGAAGATCAGCTTCAAGCTCCCAATACCTATATTTATATTAAGCATATTAATTTTAAAAGTGAAAAAGTGGTGGTAGACTGACAGCCATAGGAGAGATGTGTCTCTCTTTAGCAGACTTCCTCTCCCCAAGGGCTGCAACGTAGGTCACAGTGACAGGGAATCACTTATTCCTTCACCTTTGTTCTTCACCAGCTTGTCCTCCTCTCTCCCTCTTCCTTATTCCTTTTTTTAATTATTTTATTCATGAGAGAGAGAAATAGGCATATAGAGGAGAGAGAGAAAGCCTCTGCCAGCTAACTCCAGACACACATGCCACCTGGTTCATCTGGCTTATGTGAGTCCTAGGGAAAGGAACCTAGGTCCTTTGGCTTTTCAGACAAGCTCCTTAGCCACTAAACCATCTCTCCAGCCCCCTTGTTCCTCAAGACCACAGCTTCCAGAACTGTGAGTTAAGACCCTGTATAGTGTTGCACAACTGAATGCAGGGAGCATGACTGGCAACAATCAAAGGTGTGTGAATCAGCTGTGGCAGAAGAGCAGGGGGAAGAGGGGCACTATGATTAGCACTTGAAAGAAACCAACAGCAGAGACAAAGTCTCTAAGCTCCAGCCAAGACCATCATGTTGGGGACAAAATATGCCCAGTGTACAAAGGCAGAAGGTAGGTGCTTTGTAAATGACCCATAAAGGGTCACTAGTCTTGGGACTCAGCACCACCAAGCATCTCACCTTCTTTCCCACCTGTGTGGCCCACTTCCTTGGCTAGTGCTCTCTTTTGTAATGAACTTTTTCTGTTTATACCACTATTCTCATTTCCTTGGCCTAGTTTCTTTTAATTTATTTATTTACTTAGAGAGAGAGAATGAGAGAGAGAAAGGGCATGCCAGGATTTTCAGCTGCTGCAAACAAACCCGAGATGCCTGTGCCTGTTGGTGTGCACAGAAGTGAGGGAGCTTGGTACTTAAAACTTAAAAACATTTAAGAAAGAAGTTGAAGAACACATTAGAAAATGGTAAAATCTCCAGTGTTCATGAATTACAGAAATTCATATAGTGAAAATGGCTATTTTACCTAAAGCAGTTTACAGATTCAATGCCATCCCCATCACAATTCCAATACTGGCCTATCATGTGCGCTGAGTGAGGGCCCTGGGTTTCACCAGGTCTAAGATGTATGGTCCTTGGCTCATTCAAAGAGGATATGGGCCAGAAAGAGATGCCCACTGACTGCACAGTGCCTGCAGAAGAGACACCGCAGTAGAAGTGAAGAAAAGGGATTCCAGAGAGTCTTTTGGCCTGACCTCTGGAGCTGAAGATGCTGTTTGGCAAAGCAGAGGTAGAATCTTGGTGTGAAAGTGAATTGGCCCAGCATTAAGTCCTGCATATGTTAGATTTCAGTTACTCAATAGACAGACATCTAAGCAGAAACACCAAGAAAACATTGGGAATAAATGATAGTAAAATTTAGAAGCAAGATAGGAATTTGAAATAGCTATTTGGAAGTAACCTGCTCAATAATATTTGAATAATAGATATTTGCTTTATGCAATTAATAAATGAAAGGAAGAAATATAAAATCCCAGAAATATAATCTGCAGTGATTTTTTTCCCTCATCATAGCTCTCATCAGTAAAGCAAAATAAAGGGAGAAGCAAGAACAGCTGTGACTATTGGCAGGCACCTTGTAGCTCTTCACTCTCTTGTCAGACTCTTTACTTCCTCCATAAGGTTAGAAGCATTGCATTTGGCTTTAATTCTAATTTTACCACTTAAAGAAAATACATTTTAAAATATCACTTCCTATGTATTTCAAAGATTTAAGAAATATCACAACCATAATTTCAGTTTCTTAGAATAATGATACAGATACTCATAGGTTTGAGGATATAGAAATTTTCACTTTAATTTTTGTGGATGTTAGGTAGGACAAGAGTCCCAGGATGGAGTAAAAATGAAGGAAGAGGATGGTAGCAGCCTGAATGATACAATGTTAGATGTTTAAATTGCCTAACCCCCACTACCCTGACTTAACAATGACCTCAGCCATAGTTTCCTGCTGATCTTATCTTAGAGACATCCTGGCTCTTCTCCTGATGGCACCTTCTGCTCCTCCATTTGATCTCTGTCCCTCTGTCTCACTAGCTTCTCCATTTGGTCCCTGCTGTCCCCTGAATTCCCCAATCCTTTGTCTTCTGTACTCTCCACACATCTGCCTAAACGTAGATCCTCCAAAGTGCCTAAGGGTCCTGCATCTCATCTCAGGACTTTTACCAAGAAGGGAAGATTAACTTGGATTCTAGAGGGGAGATTAAAAGTTGATAGTATGCCCACAGAGAACATGACCTGTATTTTTGAGGTTCAATTAATCTTTCCAGATTCATTTACTGAGCTCTAGATTGTTTATATTCCTTCTCTTCTTCCCTATGAAGAATGGATATGAACTGTATTTAGTGTATTTAGAGGTGTTCATCTTTGAATCACATCTGATGCTTCTATGCATACAATACATGCATATATACTTTCTCATTAACTCATAGCTTATTCAAGTAAGCTAGAAGGGTAGAGGGCAACCATGTCATGTTAGAATCATGGGACTAGACTGGAAGTTCTGTGAGGACCTGGCCTCTGTGTGCTATCAGGTGTTGATCCCCATGTATTACAAAGTACTTAAGATGTGGAAAATACTGAGAACTGGTTAGATATATGTATTTAGCATTCCTCTGAGTTTACGCAAATAGAGTTTATAATAAAATAAGAGTTCAATTAGAAAAGATATGTATGACTTTATTTATTAAGAAACAATTGTTATGAGGATGTATTCATGGGTCTGTATCTTGTCTCAGGCACCTTCCCCTTTGTCCAAACCTGCTTCCTGGCTACCATGAGGTGAATAGCTCTGCCCACCCCACCTCAGAACCACAGAAATGAACCACGGTATTTTCCCTCACCTCAAACCCAAAACAATGGAGCCAGTGGACCATTGACTGAAATCTCTGAAAAACATAAGCCAAAATAAATCCTTTCTTCCTTGTTAAAAAAAAAAAAGAAACAATTGTTAGCAGTACTTCATGAATTAATATAAAAAGTAAATGCTATAAGTATTTACTGATACAACTAAACAAAACAATGAAGAATTAAACAAATATTCCCCCCAAAGAGCCAGTATTATTAATGTTTTCCCAACTTGATATAACTTCTATCAGAGCACAAATGAGATCTCCATAATATTGACAGAATAAGTCGCAAAAATTAATGAAAGGTGATATTGAGAAAATTTTAATTTTTTGAGGCAAGATTGGTCTTTTTCATGCAAGAGAGAGAGAACGAAAGAGAGAATTGGCATGCCAGGGCCTCTAGCCACTGCAATCGAGTCCCAGATGTGTGCATTCCTATGGGATCCAGAGAGTTGAACATGAGTCCTTAGGCTTTGTAAACAAGAGCCTTAATCACTAAGCCATCTCTCCAGCCCTGAGAAAATTTTAAAACAAATGGTAGCTAATGTTAACAAAGCACTTACGCTGACTACATAATCCTCATTCATTCTTATAATAAATCTCCATGCAAGTACTATCAATACCCATTTTGTAGACAGAGAAATCAAAGCTCAAAGTGTGGACGTACTTAGCCACAGTCATACATATCACTAGCCAGGATGACTGGATTCATACCCAGGTAGTCCAGGTCTGGAGGCTGTATGTTAAACACTGTAACAAGCTGTTTTCCAAGGCTAATAAAATGATAACAATTTCACCAGATAGAAAGTAAAAAATAAATCTCTAAATGAAAGTGTGATGATATTCTAAAAGTAAACAGGTCTGTTCCTGAGCCCTTTCCTGGCATTTGTAATAATATTTAAAAAAATTTTATTAAAAACAATAAAACAAGGGTTTGGAGAGATTGCTCAGTGGCTAAGGCACTTTCCTGCAAAGCCTCACTACCCAGGTTCAATTCCCTAGTGTACTTGTAAAGCCAGAAGCACAAAGTGGAGCATGCATCTGAGTTCACTTGTTGCCCTGTGTGCCATTCTCTCTCTCTCTCTCCCTCTCTTTTCTTTCTTATTGAAAATAAATTTTAAAAAATAATTTGTTTCCTATCATTGAAATCACCTGCTATATTTGTTTTCAAGCTAGCAACATGTTGCTTGTCATAAATATGATGTTCAACTGTTGTCTTGATTTTGATACAGACTGAGAGGCAGTATTTATGGGAGAAAATTTTTTCTCTTATTTTATTCTAATAGACATGTTTCATTTGTTTTTCAAAAAAAAGAAGAAGAAAGAGATTTGGTAATAGCTCACATTTACTGAGCACTTACCATCCCAGAATCCCACATATGTCATTCTGCTCCTCACAGTCAGGATAGGTAAATAGGCAGTGCATGTGGTTAGGGATTTACATGAAAGAATAAATGCAAATTATTAAGTGGATTTAAATGCAAATTCAAAACTCACTATATAAATTTGATCGAATTTTCACAGCCTTAAAATTAGTAACACTCAATGTTGATAGTGACAGGAAAATTGCCATTTTTCCTATACAGCTACAAAGTAGTAATGAAGCTAGCCTTTTAAGAAAATAATTTATTATATGCATCAAGGCTCTGAAAAGAGTCAAAATATTTGATACAGTAGTTTCCAATAAAGAAATCTATTTTAATGAATTAATTTAATTTATATGCATTAATAAAGCAACACGATGAAATTTAAAGCAATCATAATAGAACCAGTAGAGGTTTATATATAATTATGTTAGAAAAGTAGCACTGTATGCACTATGACCTAAGATATGAAATATACACAAAATAAACAAAAATATATGAAACAGACATGCCAGGTACAATAGTGCACAACTGTAATCTCAGCTATAAGAAGACAAAAGAAGGAAGATTACAAATTCAAGTCCAGCCTGGGCAACACAATAACGAGTCTGTCTCAAAAATTAAGGGAGCCAGAAAGGATAAAAAAAGAATAGAAAAATTATGAGAATAAAACCTATAATAAGATTTAAAATTTTCAAGGTAAATGAAAAACTGCACTAAGTATAAATGGATTAAATCTATGTAGATGTTAAAAGGCAAGGATTCTCAGAACATAAATGAAAAATAGTTTTTAAAACAATAAAATAATATGTAATGTTTGAAAACTAATAGAGAATGAGGAGGTAGCACCAAATATGGTCGTTGTTGTATGGTGACATTATGATATTGTGTATTATCTTCTTTATAGTTTCTGTATAACCAAAAATTTTCACACAGTAAATGATCTATGACTTTAATAGTTAGAAAATTATAAAGGAAAAGCAATATCATTCTGTATAAATATAATAGAATGACTTTTATCCTTAAATCTATTTTTTTAAAAAAGATTTCCTGAAAGTTTTAGTACAACATAAATAAAAACTACTCTGAAATGAAATGAGTTAAGGGAAATTAAAATATATTCCCTTTGGAAGCAAGTGTCTTTATCCACTGTGCAATCTACTTAGCCCCAATTGGATTCCTTTTGGATACACAGTTAATAGATTATTTCCTTACTTTTTAAACCAGGACATTCTACCATTACACTGTCTTATTACAGGGTGGAAAACAGTTCTATAGGTGATTTCATCTTCAAAATGCATTTCCTAGCAACACCTTTAAAGCTACTTTGTTCTTTGTATCAATTACTCACATCTGTGGAAAATGCTTTAAACCAGCCCTTTCTTCCTGTGAAGAAACAATGTACATGAGGCAGCTGCAAAGTGAGGAAAGGAGTGCTAGAAAGTAAAGAACCCAGTGCTGCAGTCAGTAGCATTTCCTCACTCACACTGGAAAACTGTTGGACCTAGTTTTTAACTTTGAGGAAACACATTTTCATGTTAATCATATATATGATTTTAGTAATACTTTCAATTGTCAATATTTTAAATTGAAAAAATATAATAGACACTAATATCTGAAACACTTATTCTCTCAATATCAGAATTAGACATAATTCTAAACAATTCATTTAACTTTAAAAAGCAGCCTTTTAATTATATCAGATATTCCTTCAGAACAGGCTAGAGAGATGGTTTAGCGGTTAAGTTGCTTGTCTACAAAGCCTAAGGGCCCAGGTTCGATTCTCAGTCCCATGTAAGCCAGATGTACATGGTGACACATGCATCTGGAGTTCATTTGCAGTGGCTAGAGGCCCTGCCATACCCATTATCACTCTCTCTCACTCTTGTTCTCTCTCTTTCTCTCCCTGTCTTGCTCTCTAATAAATAAATAAAAGTAAATCTTAAAAAAAAATAACTTTCACAACTCATGTTTGACTCTCCAGATCCCACATAAGCCAGATGCACAAGTGACACAAGCACACAAGGTCACACATGTGTATAAGATGGCACAAAAGATCGTGCACATGTGTGAAGTTTGATTGCAGTGGCTGGAGGCCCTGACATACCAATTCTTTCTCTGGCACATGCTCTCTCATAAAAAATAATACAGAAAAATTTTTAAAAGGGGTTGAGGAGAAATTCCACTATCTCAGCCATCCCCCTGTGCTTCCCTTTCTTGATGATACCAAAGGCTGTGCTCCTCCTCAGATTCCCACTAAGATGTTTCATCTCAGAAACCATGAGCCAAGACAAGTTCTTCCTCTCTTAAGTTATTTTACTTGTATACTTTATCTCAGTAACAAAATGACTGATGGATATAATGTGGTTTGATAAGAATTAGATCTGGAGTAACCAAGGAAACCACAGATATATCCTGGTAGCAGTGTCTGTGCCTCTTTGTGGTTGAACAACCTTGAAGCTGGAGGTAAGGCTCCAAGGAACTTCCCTAACTGCTACTAAAGGAGGAGAGGAGAAAGCTAGTTTCTTTTAGGAAGTTTCAGTTAGAAATCGAGGCTCATGGAGAACCAGGAGATGCCACCCTACATGCCACCACACTCTGGCACAAGAGTGGAACTCTTGGCAGGGATGGAATTTGTGTCTGATCAAGACTGATCTACAGTGTCCCCTGCTGCCCAAAGTCTAGCACACTACCTAAGTAAATAGCTCAGGTGGGTCCACCCTCCAAATATATATATATATATATATATATATATATATATATGCATATATATGTATATATACATATATATGCATATATATACATATATATACATGTATATGTATATGTATATATATATAAACCAATCAGGTCTTCCCCCTTGCATAGCTGAGTATAGAATACATTTTCTACACTATTAAGCCTGCAACCTTCTTCCTATTTCTCTGTCTGGATTCTCCCTCATTTCTGCTTGTATACATGTGAGTAGCTTCCTCTCTTCCTGGCTGGGAGTGTTGGGGGGGTAGAGGACAGAAAACCGCTTCTTGGTCTGGATGGTTTCTCTGCTTTCCTCTGCTTTATAGTTTGGGGTAATGTCTTACATTAATCACGTATATGATTTTCCTCTGGTCTCTTAATCTACCACATGTGCATTTTCCTTATACTCTAGACCTACCATGTGGGTGCTTTCTCTAACTCACGGCCTGTTACCTGTGTAATTTCTTTAAACTCGGGGTAACCATTAATGTAGCCCTCTTCATACTCATTTTTCCTTTGAATCTATGGGTCTCTGCTTTAATATCTTCCCTCTCATTTTTCATTGAGCCTCGCCATTTGCTCTCTTAACTTCTCTATACAAGAAAGCACATGGCAGATGCCATGTGGGTTCCTCCTAAGTCTCCCTGTACAAGCTCTAAGATTATACCTTCCATCTTCTTGCAGCTTTACTCTAAATTTTTTAGAGGCCTCAGTTTCTCTTAAATCTCATTCTCCCTTAAATAAACTCCAAAATTTGTGATTTCCCCTTAAAAAATCTTAATAATTCACAGTTTATCCTTCTTCAGACAGTCTTTATTAATTCTTTATTAAAGGTAGGATAGGCTGGAGAGATGGTTAAGCACTTGCCTCTGAAGCCTAAAGACCCTGGATTGAGGCTCAATTTCCCAGTACCCATGTAAGCCAGATGCACAAGGTGGCACTTCTGGAGTTAGTTTTCAGTGGCTGGAGGCCCTGGTGTGTCTATTCTCATTCTCTCTCTCTCTCTCTCTCTCTCTCTCACTGTCTCACTCTCTCTGCCTCTTTCTTTCTCTGTCTGTTGCTCTCAAATAAATAAATAAAAATAAACAAAATTCTTTAAAGGTTGGACAGAACCCAAAACTTGGGGCTCATAAATTCTGGGGGACCCATCCTGAACTCCAAAATCTTGCATGTCCACATATGTATACTAATAGGCAGTTCATCATAATATTAGCATAGTGTGTTTGCCTCTGACACAGGATTTTCAAGAGGATTATGAGAAGAAATCCACTAAAAGGGAGATAGAGCCTTCCATGATTTGTTAGGGTAAAAATATCCCATGAATACACAATACACCTTATAAATATTCATGACAATTCATTATAAAAATAGGAGATGCAAGATTTCCCATTATGACCTAACCTTGGTTCAGCCTACTCCTATGCACTTTGGAGTGTCCTATAACTTTGCTAAATAAATTGTTGTTTAAATTCTCTCTTGGCTGATTTTTTTTTTCTTTCCAGCAGACAAGAACTGAGAACTCCAATCTGGTAACTTATTAATACTTGTTTTCCTTTTAGAAATTTGCATATAGCCCATGGACTTATTGAAGATATAATACTTTTTTGAATTGTTCCACACAGAACCTGTAGCAGACAGCTTCAGGTTCTCTGAGATGAAGTTCCAGACCAACCACAGTTATGGAGGAAGGGATTTATTGACGCTTACAGGTCCAGGGGAAGTTCCATAATGGCAGAAGAAGCTGGCCTGCCTTCACAGGCCCAAGCAGAGAGAAGCACATGCCAAAAGCCACACAGCAGCACACTTCAGGAACTCCAGCTAGGCACGCTTTGCAGATCTTTAGATTGAAATCTCAAATCCACCACCTCACCTTAAGATCCACCCAATGACACTGCCTCTGGCCAGGTGGCTGCAGATACAAATTACAAACTAGTTAAAAACTGAATATTTTGGAGGCCATCTATTGAAACCACCACAGAACCCAAGGAGTGGGTGATATCTGAGAGTGGTCCATGTAAAGTTATTTCCTCTGAAAGGGTTATTACCTGTGGTCATAGTACAGAGAATCTAGAATCACAAGTGCAATTTTTGTGTATTGCACTAATTGTAAATACCTTCACTAGTGATTACAATTTATTTTTTGTAGGGCTGGAGAAATGGCAAAGCCTGACAGCCTAGGTTTGATTCCCCATGACCCATGTAAAGCCAGATTCATATTTATCAGTGTATCTGGAATTTGGGATCTGGTGCACTCTGTTCTCTCTCTCTCTCTCTCTCTCTCTCTCTCTCTCTCTCCTCTTGAAAATAAATAAATAAAAATATTATTAAAAGTTTATCTTTTCAGCACTTTCAATTTTATATCATTAGATTACAAGCCTATTTATGTCTTAGTTCTAACCAAAGAGCTTGATCGCTCTATCACTATCCTGAAACATGGTGAGATTGCTTTTTTTCAAACCACCTACTGTATTTACACCCACCTACTCAAGAAAGAATGCTCTCTCACATCTGCTTTAAGCCTACTTATCACCACAAAAAATACCTCAAAAAAAGAGAATTTTGCTCCTCAGATTTCCTAAATTAAAGAATTTAGAATAACCTCTCAGCTGTATAGTTTAGTTGACTCTAGAATTTTTTTTAATATTTATCAAAGGAATATAACTAGTATACATCAGATAGATAATTTTCTGTCTCTTTTCTTAAAATTTGCCTTAGCTTCTTTTGCATAATATTTACTATATTTGTGAATAATTACTGCCACTTATGAATTGTTTTCTTAAAAATTCACTCTATTATACCACACTAAGAGCTCTCTTCCCATCCACCTCTCACTTTCCCCTGCATCTGGCCATGTTAAGCCTAAGATTCTGAGAATACCCCCTGGTATACCTTTGGGGTAAAGTAACCTTTCCCCAACCAACATCTCTGCACACACCCAAGGTCCCTTCCTCACAATGCAACATTTTCCCTTTTCCCATAAATCCCTCTCCATAACCCATTCTTAATTGCTTTCTAGCTCTTTGGTTCCAGGTGCATCCCCGTTTTGCTTTCCTGTCCTCCTGCTCTCTCTGGTCATATACTTTCTTTCTTTCTCTCTGTCCCTTCTTTCTTCTTTCCTATCTCATCTTCTCTCTTGTCCATAAAGATAAAGTCTTAGATCTAAGAAGCTGTCTGTGTTGGTCTTCCATTATGAACCTCAAAATCTAACAGAACAATCAGTGATAAACTCTATGGACACAGGTGTGTTTTGAAACCATTCTTGGACACACTTCATGATATAAATGTTACTTTCACCTAGCATACAATTATCTCTAAGAATTTATAACTTATAAATGAGACAGATGCCTGATCCCACCTCTACCTGAGCTACTCTGCAGGTGTTGACTACTGCTAAATCTCATTTTAAAACTATTAAACTCAATCTTACTATTCATGGTAAGTTCTTTGCCTTCTTACTGTAAGCATTCCTTATATTGACTGTCCAGTAAATAAGTAAGAAAATAGAGGGATAGGGCAATTTGATTCCCTAATTAGCATCTGTTAAACTATTCTTTGCTGCCCTGACTACCTTGAACAAAAGGACTGTCAATCACACAACTAGCTTGGACTATCCTAATGATAGTCCTAGACATTTTTAACACCCCACGAAGTTCTTGAGGTAGCCACAAGACAATCACAGCATCTAGAACTGTTTATGTTTAAAACCAACTTTTTATGCCTGGTGTGGTGGTGCACACCTTTAATTCCAGCACTGGGGGAAGATCACTGTGAGTTTGATGCCAGCCTAAGATTACATAGTGAATTTCAGGTCAGCTTGGGGTAGAGTGAGACCCTAGCTCAAAACAACAACAACAACAACAACAACAACAGAACCCAGACTTCGCTATCACAGATGTAGCACTAGATGACCTAGAAGCCATTTCAACACAGGTCAGAGAGGAAGCAATTATTCTGGTGGCCTAGCAGAGGGACTACTGTAACAGGTGCAAAAGTGACAATGCTGTGATTGATGTAAACATGCCTCCTCTGGCTATACCAGTAAGCGAGCTGTCAGTGAAACACCCTCTTGTACTGTGTGCCCTACTACTGCAACATTAATCCCAATAAAAGACTTCCATTAAGTGGTATTTTCTACTTTTTGTAGAGAAGGCTGAACAGGTAAGGTAACAGGAAAAAAGAAAAGCAGAATTGGACAGCAGAGGCAGAGACATAGCATTGGTCCTTGGAACAGCTGCCACACTATGTAGCAGCAGCCATAGAGCTGCTGGTTGCTTGAAAGCTAAGAAAAGGGGTGGAGCTAGGTGGTCAGCAGGCCAAGTTGCAAAAGTCCATTCACAGATGCAAAGGAGGCAGAGCTGTCAGACTAACAGATATTAGCAGCAGCAGCCAAAGGACTGTGTTAGGTACTTAATGAATAGCAGAAATGTAAAGGTGGCCATACCAGCAAAAGATAGCAGCAAGCTGGACAGAGTTACCAGGGCAAGAGCAAAAAGGGTAGCAGGGGACAGAAAGAAAGGAAAAGAGGGCAGCAGGCTGAGGCTGCAGTGTAGACGGCTGCAGAGAACCAGAGAAGAGAAATTGTAGTTCTGGGTCACTCAAAGACTAGTACAGCTGCAAGTTTACAGGGCAAGGGTCTCAAATGGAGAGGGAGTCAGGGAGCTTTGTGAGGCAGTTAGGGTGACTGGGCCTCTCAGGAAGGTCTGCACTTGCTACAGTGCAAAGGATGGTCTGACTTATTATCCCTTTCCACCCCTTCTTACCCGGGGAGAGCAATCTCTCTCTTGGGGCTGCCTGACTACTCGTGAACCTCCAGCTTCTGGTGAGTTCCTCCTTGTCTCAGTCCAGATATAATAATTTAATAATTGTCCTTCTCAGTTTGGTTTGCCTAATTCTTTGGCTACATGCAAATGCAAGCTCAGGGTTTGTCATTTTAAGGACTTTCCTGAACTTCTACCATCCCATTTCAAAACAGAATTTGTAACATGCCGCAGGGATTGGCTGAGGAATACTGATTCCTAGGCTTACACTATAGCTGTAACACTCACAAAGCTAAGTGTTCTGCAACATAAGACCCGCAATCAAACAGCAACACACTGAGAGATATAAAAGCTACAAAAATCAGCACTTGAAGAGCTTCTATAGGCTGACTTGTGATTTCTTTCCATGTGGATGGAGAAAAGGATACCAGCCAGAAGAGTAGTAATCCAGAGACCTATTTTTTCTCTTCCTTGTTAAAAATGCTCAACTGATGACCAAGCTACGTGATTACCTTGTATGGAACATAAGACAGCACAACTCATGTGCCCAGTCTTCACAGAGGCCTATGTGTCTCTGTGATTGCCTGCATCACAAGAACCATATTCTATTTATAAGAAAACAGGATGAACACTTTTCAACTCATTTAGTTAGAATCTCCAATTTCACCCTTGCTTCCTGAAATGTCTGTTATGTTGTGGCAATGATACTAGTTTCTTCATTTACTCACTCATATCACCCCCTTTCTGACTTTCCTTCTCTTGTTGGTAATCTCAACCATGACATGCAGAGAGAGGAGGGGGAGGGACAGAAGGGAAGCCTGGCAGGCAACATAAAATGCTACATTTATTCCTCTCTGGCAAGATGTAGGATGGAGCAGGATGTTTGCTTTCTCAGGATGTTTGCTGACGCTAACATTCCTAGAGGGCATATACCAGGGAAATACAGTCTCTGTTGTGGGAATGGACACTTCCCTGGGGAAAACGTAAAAAATTAAAATAAAGTAGTGATGAGGTGAATGTATTTCCAAGAGAGATGATGAACATGGTACAAGGAAAGGGTATAATGTGCAACACTTGAGAATGACTTAATATGTGTAATTAAGATCACCAATATCTTCCATCTCTCAGCCTGGAAAACCTGGCCATTGACTTCGTTTCTTCACATGAACCAACTCCAAAGCATAGCTCAATTTTTAGCCAATCTCTGAATAAACCAAGGGCAGGCATTGTGAGTTCACTTTCTTTCACATTCCTTAGACACACTGATTTTATTTTCAAAATATATTAATTTTAGAGGGACCACAAAGGATTAATATAAAACATCCCAAATAAACTAAAATAGTGCTAGCAAACCTCATTAAAAAACAAAGTGCATTAAGTATGGAAGTCTTGCAAAGGCTAAAATAATTTTTATTTGTAAAGAAGCATTTTAAATACTCTTAAGTTTTTCACTTTAAGTCTTGAAAAAATCTGTATTTAAAATTATTTTTATATTAAGATATAGTTCAACATGGCATAGGTGTATTTGAACAGACCATTTTAGCTTTTACCATAGAACAGTAACTAAATATGCAAAGCAAGTGCAAAGAAATTCAATTTTAAACATATTTATTTGAAAAATACTGTGCAAATGCTCCTAACTTGAATTAAATTTAAATGTTAAACTAGCTATAATGGTTGGCAAGTGCTGTTGAAAGGATAAGAGTATCATGTTGTATAGTTAAGAGATCACAAAACAGGAAGACATATGCTTGGAAATATTTTGGGGAAATCCAATTGTTTGTAAAACTCAAACACTTTATGATTGGTACCACCTGCTTAAGGTTGTGCTGAAGCCCTCAGTTTTCCTCAGCTGGTGCTCTACTTATTATGACCAAGTAGAGGCCCAAGCCCGCCTTAATATTCAATATGCTCTCAATCAGACACATGTTGAAGTACTGTCGTTTGATGACTCCTTCATCCAAAAGATGTGGAATAATATTAAAAGACTATTTGACCCCTCCTGGATAATTACATATGCTATTATGGGTAGAGTTGTTTTGTTTCTAATTGTTCTCCTTAAGTGTCTCCTACAGCATGTGTCACGCCAACACACCATCAATAAGTCTACACTCCAGGTACCCATGGCTCTCGAACATCCTAATTGTGGTCCGCCTCATGATGTTGTTCAGGCCTGGCTCATGGAAATCCATGAATCCTCTATATAAATTGCCCTCATAAACACCCCAGCATGTCTCCCAGAGTGGTCATCCTTCCAGGGCCGGCAGTCAAAGGCAGGTAATGTCCTCTTGGGCTGGGTCAACTAAGACAGGACATGAATTAAAAATTCATGTGCCAATGACAGGTAAGGCTCAACATTGAAGAGGACAACCTAAGACAGACACGGTCCATTATGCTGGGTGCCCTCTGAGGCGGGAGTAATAAAACCAGAGCACTGGGCTCAAACTCCCACTGGAATACCAAAAGAAAATTTTAAAAGGGTGGATGTGTAGGAGAAGCATAGCCAGGGGTTCCTGGGATGAGGCCCTGAGATTACAGCACATGTGCGACTGCTACTTCTCCTGTGAACCAACCTAAACCCTGCCTAAACACCTGGACACTGCTGACAAAGGAAAGAAGTCAATGAAAAAGGGATAACACAATGCCAAACAACAAAAGGACCAATGGGAAGCAGGGAAGGGGTATATAGAGATGTCTGTTTTCCTCAATAAAGGAGTCTGCTTGCAGCTTCTCATCTGACTCCTGGAGTCTGTGTCCTTGACTCTGTGCCTTCTTACCCCCATCCCCAAGGACTGTTCTGGGGTATCCAGCAACAGTACTGAAAAGAGGAGGGAGTTAAATCTGGACCAGATGCAAAAAACTCAGCAATGAAACACAAAGAATATGAGAGATCAACCTACCTCTACCCATTCTCACATTCCTAATTCTCACATAAAAGAAGTTATATCAACGAAGATAGAAAATACATTAGAAAAAGAATTCAGAATCCTGGCTGGAGAGATGGCTTTAGTGTTTAAGCTCCTTACCTGCAAAGCCTAAGAACCCAGGTTCGGTTTTCCCAGTACCCATGTAAACCAATACACAATGTAGTACATGCATCTGCATTTTGTTTGCAATGGCTGAGGGCCCTGACACAGCCATTCTCTGTATTGCCTTTCTCTCTCTCAAATAACTAAATAAATAAAAATACTTTTAAAAAAGAATTCAAAGTCCTACTTCCAAAAAGGATCAAGCAGATGACTAAGGAAATCCATTCAAGATCTTGACAAGAGCCTCCAAAGTGAGTAGACTGTAAGCAAATATTCACTAAGAAAACCAAAACACTGAAAAAGAATCAAACATGGATTTTAGAAATGAGATAGTCACTCAAATAAAAACCACAATAAAGAGCATTACCAAGATGCAGGACCATGCATAGGATCAAAATTCACAGACAGAAGACTAAGTAGACACAATAATTCATATAAACACATATAAAGAAAAGAAAGGAAAGAATATGAACAATATTTCCAAAAAAGCCTAGGATATATTTAAGAGACCAAACTTTAGAATTCACAGGGTAGAGAAAGGAGCTGAGGTACCACTAGAGGAACTGAAGTTTTAGTCAATGAAATCAATAGCATAAAACTTTGCAAACCTAGAGAGATAAGTCAACATACAAGCACAAGAGTCTTTTAGACCCCCACCCAACACACACAACCACATGAAAGTCTCTATACAACACATCATGTCAAAAATATAAAGTAGGACTGAAGAAATAGCTTAGCAGTTAAGATGCTTGCCTACAAAACCTAAGGGCCCAGGTTCCATTTCCCAGAACCCAGGTAAGCCAGATTCATAAGTTGGCACATGATTCTGGAGTTATTTTGCAGTGGCTGGAGGCCTTGGAACACTCATTCTCTCTCCTTTCTCTCTCTCTCTCTCTCTCTCTCTCTCTCTCTTTCTCTCTCCTACTTTCTTTCTCTCTGTATCTCCGCCTCTCTCTCTCTCAGATGAAACACATATAGAGTAAAGGAGCAACACTAAAGTCTAGTAGGGAAAACTTCCAACTCATACACAAAGACAAGGACTGAAGAATGACTTAGATCTTTCCTCAGCAACCTAAAGGCCAGAAAAACATGATAAATTTCATTTTTTGTTTTATTTATTTATTTGAAAGAGACAGACAGAGAGATAAAGAGGCAGATAGAGAGAGGGAGAGAGAGAGAGAGAGAGAGAGAGAATGGGCATGCCAGGGCCTCCAGCCACTGCAAACAAAATCAAGATGCATGCACCCCCTTGCACATCTGGTTGACATGGGTCCTGGGGAATTGAGCCTCGAACCAGGGTCCTTAGGCTTCACAGGCAAGCGCCTAACCACTAAGGCATCTCTCCAGACTGATAAATTACATTTTAGACCCTGAAAGTAGCTAACTTCCAATCAAGATTTCTATATAAAGAAAAATTATCTTTCAAAATTGATGGAAATATAAAGATATTCTAAGTCAATCACAAATTAAGACAATTATGACAACCAAACCATAACTATAGAAAATTCTTAAAGGAATAACATACAGAGAAGAAAAATGCCAGTCTAACTCACATGAATGTATATAATAACACTCACAAGAAAGGAACAGAGCAACAAGAGACTTGGAAATATATCAAAACAATTTAACACAGCTAGCCAGCTCCAAAACCCAAAACTTGTCCAACCAGAGCAATTCAACAAAATTGTAGGAAAAACATTCTCAAAAGTAACTTTAAGCTGGGCGTGGTGGCGCACACCTTTAATCCCAGCACTCGGGAGGCAGAGGTAGGAGGATCACCGTGAGTTCGAGGCCACGCTGAGAATCCATAGTGAATTCCAGGTCAGCCTGGGCTAGAGTAAGACCCTACCTCGAAAAATAAAAAAAAAAAAAAAAACCCAAAAAAGTAACTTTAATGTAGGGCTGGAGAGATGGCTTAGCAGTTAGCGCTTGCCCGTGAAGCCTAAGGACCCTGGTTCAAGGCTCGATTCCCCAGGACCCACGTTAGCCAGATGCACAAGGGGGTGCAGGCGTCTGGAGTTCGTTTGCAGTGGCTGGAAGCCCTGGCGCACCCATTCTGTCTCTTTCTCTCTATCTGCCTCTTTCTCTCTCTGTGTCACTCTCAAGTAAATAAATAAAAATGAACAAAAAAATTTTTTAAAAGTAACTTTAATGTAAATGGCCTCCACTAACCAATAAAAAGATGCAGGCTAACTAACTGGATTAACAAACAAGATTCAAGATACTCATATACCTAGCAAAGACTTCCTCCACAAATTGTTTGTCAAAGGATGGAAAGCAACCTACAAAGCGAATGGAAACCATAAACAATTTGTATGGCTCTTTGCATAACTGGTAAAGTAAACATTAAACCAAAGATAATCAAAAGAGATAAAGAGGGAAGCTACATATTAATAAAGGGAACAATTAACCAAGAAGATGTAACAATGGTAAACACTTATGTACTAAATATTGAAGTTCTCAATTTCATAAAACAAATTACAACAGTCAAGACATAACAGTCAAGATGTTAATACCGGGCTGGAGAGATGGCTTAGTGGTTAAGCGCCTGCCTTTGATGCCTAAGGACCCCGGTTCAAGGCTCAACTCCCCAGGACCCACGTTAGCCAGATGCACAAGGGGGCGCACACATCTGGAGTTCATTTGCAGTGGCTGGAGGCCCTGGTGCGCCCATTCTCTCTCTCTCTCTCTGCCTCATTCTCTCTCTATCTGTCGCTCTCAAATAAATAAATAAATAATGAACAACAAAAAAAAAGATGTTAATACCCCAATCACATATTGATTCATGTCGCCCAAACTAAAAAATAAGGAAATATATTTCAGATATTTATCATCTAAGGGATGGGGAAATACATATTTTTGGCAGTACATGAAAGCCTTTTCAAAATCATCTATATCATAGGCCAACAGAAGTCTTGATAAATTAAAAATAATAATTAATGTAATTCCTTGAATTCTATTAGACCACAGTTCAATAAACTTGAAACAAATAGAGAAACTTCAGAGGTGACACAAATACTTGGAGACTAAACAATATACTTTTGAATGAACAAAGGGTTATTGAAGAAATCAGGGAAGAAATTAAAAATTTCTAGAAATGAATAAAAATGGCAGTATAACCTATTTGATTCATCAGCATACAATCAAGGCAATCCTAAGAGTAAAATATAGCTATAAGTGTGCACATTAAAACATTTGAGAGATTAAAAAAATACAATCTAAAAATGAGATGCCAATCCATATACCAGCAAACAGCAATAAAAACCTGGTACCAGATAAATACACTGACAAATTTAATCAAACTTTTATGGAAGATCTAATACCAACATGTCTCAAAAGGTTCCACAAAATAGAAAGGTAAGAAACACTACCAAATTCATTGTACCAAGCCAGTATTATCCTCATACCAAAACTGGATAAAGACACAACAAATGAAAAAAAAAAATATGAACCAATGTCTGGATGGACATAGATGTTAAAATTCTCCACCAAATACTTGCAAAAGGAATTCAAAAACACACTTTAAGGAGATTATACCTCATGACCAAGTAGATTTCATTCTAGGAAGCAATTGTAATTTTCCAAGTAAATAAACCAAGGGACATAAACCATTTGAAACCATATGAACATCTTTATCTGGGGTGCAGACTTGATATACCAGACTTTCTTCTTTCTCTTTTCTTTCTTTTTTACCAAATAAAACTTTGCCTCTCATTCCGTGAGTCAACGGTCTTACTTGTGTGACACCAGAGCCCCATAATATCTTGGGGGCCTGTCGGGATCGATCTTTCAAGACCTCCCTCCCTGACTCTGGAACAGCAAAGCTGGGGAAGGACTCCTAATCTCAGCCTGAGAACCAGATATCCATCTATCTGCATGGTCCTGGTTTTGGAGTTGGTAGCAAGCCATTAATGGGGAACTTTTGCCTAGGGATGCCAGCCCCCTCCTTTATTGGGTAAGAAACCTCTGGAGGTGTTTATTGCCACTGGTCTTTTTGTTTTTCCTTTTTTTTTTCCCTCTGGTTTCCTGTTACTTAAGAGGAAGAGGCAAGTAGCCTGAGTTCTAGGCCAGCCTGCCTCAAGATAGACACAAATTTCCTATAAACATCATGTGGTTACTTGCAATAAAAGCTGACATTCAAAACAGTTTGGGGCTGCATCCTGAGATCCTGACCTCTGGGGTGCAGACCTGATATACCAGACTTTCTTCTTTTTCTTTTCTTTATTTTTTACCAAATAAAACTTTGCCTCACATTCTGTTAGTCTATGGTCTTACTTGTGTGACAATGGACCCCATAACAGAAGTAAACGTTAGATTTAACACATTCCTTTTATAAGGAACAGAATGCTAACTTTCAGGCTAAGCCTAAACACCATGCCTGAAGTTAAAGATTTTTCAACTGTTTACAGACTTGTAAGGATGCTCTAGAAGTTTTATATAGAGACATAGACTTACTATAAGTTCAGCTTACATTAGATACAGGTGATGTCCTATGCTAGATGGGTCAAAGGGTTTTAAACACAAATGTAATTCATATTCTTTGGAAGTCTAACCATGTTACACATAGACAAGACCCTATCATCTTATGTATTACAAATGGGTAAAATAATTTCCTAGGTTATAAAGAAAAAAAAAAAAACCTTCAGAGTAAGACAAGGAATGTCAGAATGCTTAGCTCTCTGCTCAGTCATTTCCTTTTGCTCTTTCTTACTGTTATATGCTATTTAAAGTCATGGTAACCTAGACTCTGGAAAAAGGGGTGATTCCCCCTTTATCTCAGACCCCATGTAAAATTAAGCCATGTGTCCCCTGACCCTGTCCAGAGACAAAGTGCCAACTGTCTCTGACAAGGAAAGGGGAATGATAAATGGCATATAACTTTGTTTCTCTTTATAGTTCTTCTCTTTTGAACAACTAAAGTCACATCTGTTAGATGAAATTTCTCAGTAGACAAAAAGTTACATTGGTAAACTGAGTCAAGGTACTTTATCAAACTCTTTATATAAGGCATTAAGTAAATGATGGCTTAATGGTTAAGGTGCTTATCTGGAAAACCTAAAGACCTAGGTTTAATTTCCCAGCACCCTCATTCTTATTGCTAAACCTAAATCTGATTTAAAGAAGGTTCTCTTATATCCCTTCTCAAGAGAGTCTTCTATACCATGTGTACTGATGTACACATGGAAGGACTGTCAGCAACTCTTGCAGACCCTCTTCAGCACAGAGAAAAATGAAAGATTCAGAAGGAAAGCCAAGAAACTAGTGTTGGGAGCTGACAGCCACCTCACAGAGAACCCTAAAATTATTGAAAAGATCTTCCCTTCCACACAACTGGACAGGGATCCCAACACCACTGAAGGTAGGGCATCCCTTAACCTCAACTGGCAAATGGGCAACCATTCACCTTCAGATTTATATTTCCAGTTGCACAGGCAGTAGAGTTCCTCTGCATCTTCCTGTGTGTCTGAAGGCTGGGAGCCATTCCAAGGGTGCGATGGATCTGCCTCCAGGGTTCCATCAGAACTTCAAGACCCTCTGGGGTCTTGGAATATGTACATGCTCCATAGACATGGGAGAACTTATTTAAAGTGAATGCCTGGAAACAAACTAGATGTTCTTTGCCAAATGATAAACTGAGATACATTTCATTGAAAATAAAGACAGGGAGGTTTGAAAGGATTCATTTATGTGTGAAGTTTAAAGTATAAAATGTATTTAAATGGTCTATCACATTCTTTTTAAAAGTTATTATTCATTTGTAAGAGAGAGAGAAGAAATGGGCACACCAGGGTTTCTTTCCACTATAGATAAATTCCAGATGCAAGTGCCACTTTGTGCCTCTGCTTTTCCAAGGTTGCTGGGGAATCAAAGCCAGGCCGTCAGATTTTGAAAGCAAGTGCCTTCAACTACTGAGCCATCTCTCCAGCCTCTATATTGCATTTGTAAAGCAAGATTTTTGTACACATATGAATAACACAAAGATAATTAAAGCTATTCCTAGAACTTAAGATATTTTAACCTGAAACACTAAAATTTAAACATAAGTATTTGAAAGAAATAAAAATTACTACATTTTATGTTTTAGTATAAAAGTATTCATACAAAACCAATAGTTTGTGTCATGTTTTGTAATAAATCTATTTTAATTATAAGTATAACCCAGAAATGCTCTTTTAAAGTAGTTGAACATAATGAATCACATTCATGATTGGGCCATAAATCAAGTTTATATTTTACACATTTCATAATGCATCCACATTACATTATATTCAATATGTAATTCAACAGTCACTAAAATTATCAGGAACATATTGAAAATAATCCTTTAAAATTGTATTAAAATAATTTTTTTATGTTTCATGGTTCTTTTGGAATGAATTTTTAACTATTTTCTAACTTTCTTTGTCATAATTATGTAATAGCTCAATTTTACATTCCATAGGAATTCAGCCATATAATTATGATATGCATGTTGGGTTACTAGCTCAAAAAGTGGCAGAGGGCTAGCCAAATGGCTCAGCAGTTAGAAGTGCTTGCTTGCAAAACCTGCCAGCCTAGGTTGAATTTTCCAGTACCCAAATAAAGTCAGGTGCACAAAGTGGCACATGAATCTGGAGTATATAGTGGGAAGAGGCCATGCTTCTTCTATACTTTCTCTTCACAAATAAATAAATAAGTAAAAAATGTTTTTTAAAAGTGTTAGAGCTAAGTGGAGAACAGCTTTATTACCAGTTAGGGGCAGAGCCTGTGCTGTGACAACTCTAACTAGCCACACTCACATGCTCATTCTAAGTAAGCCAAGTAGAAGAGCCAAACTGATAACTAAAAAGCAGACAAAGGATATTTATTCAAAATGGACACATTGGAAAGAGGGAAAGAGGGACAAAGACAGCCAGTGAGCTCCCTCCTGCCCAAGTCCATCTTTGTCATCTTGACATGAGATTTAAATTTAAGCACAAGGTAATAGGTACATCTGTGTAAGCAGTCCTACTCAAAGAGATGACCCTACCCATCATTGCCAATGCTGGTCTCTCCTGAAAGGTGGTATGAGAAATTGCCAGTCCTGTGTGAAACCATTTTCTGAGGCGATAAGTGACCCTATGATTGACAGGTCTTTATCACAGTATGAGATTCCAAAATTCCCAGGGATGATTGTTTCAAAAGTCATATTGGCAAAGGGAAGGACATAACTTTCTCTTTAGGCTGGGGTTGTTTTAAGGGTTGCACTGGCTGCCTATGATTTTATGGTAAAGGTAATTAATCCTTTGTGCCTTTAAACCTAAGCTTATGTATCTATTAGAAAGGTGTGATAATAATGGCAGACTCAATGTCAGTTGCTGTGAGGATGCTATAATCCTTAGTGCACATAACAAATTCTATTCTAATCAATTCCATCATTATTTCTCAAAGTCCATTTGAATATTAAATAAATTCTACTGAGCCCTCTCAAGATATTGGCAAAACTAAGCATTCCCAAACCAGGATGGAAGCAATATGTCAGGTATTTCTGTGCATATGAGTCCCGCTGAGGCAGGTTAAGGTTTATCCCCCTACCAAAAAACAAAACAACAACAACAAAAAAAGTGGACATGAAGAATGTCTTTAAGCCTATAGGGGAAAAATCTGTATTATTTTAATTACATGACGTCAGAAATGCCATAAGGGTCTGGCCTTTACTTCTATCTTCATGCTGAGGAGTTCCTCTTTCCTAGGAGAGATAATTATACCCTCCCAAGAAGATTACACTCTTCCAGGAGGAGAAAGATTCTTGGAAAGATTGCCTTTTTCCCAGAAAACCTGACCCCAGACACCTCATGTCAGAACTGAACTGACAGTACCCTTATCCAGGCGTCTCCCCTAAAAGAACAAAACCTAGGCCTCTAGGTGGGCTTTCTCATTTTCTGGCAACCCACTCCTCATTTGGACATGAGCTCTGCATTTCTTTCCTTTTCTTTAGCTCTCAGCCCTCCTAAGCTCTCAGTGTAATAAAATTTCTATAAACTTTAGCCTCTGATTTGTGGGCTTTATTTTCAAAATTCTCAAGACAAGCATCCTGAAGGATACTGATTATGAGCTCTTTATGTAACTGTTGACAGTCTGTGACACTAATTCCTAAGTTGTTGGCCATTCAAGAGCCAAGATTAAGCTCAGACATTCTCAAGGACACCCCAAATACCCATATCATATCTTGGTGCCTATGCACTTAATGTGTCTTGTATTTGATATTCAATTGTTGTCTGAAGCAGGACAGAAAGATAGGGAAAAGTATGATGGCATGAGGAGAAGAACATGGAAGAGAAGACAGACTCTGTTTCTTGCATCTCATCTACGTTTCCACTGAAAAAAGATAGAAAACTTCATGCCATTGATAAGCCCAAATGGCTTACAGACACATTGTATGTTTTCCTAAATGCATCTTGTTGATGACAACAAATAAATTGTGCTTACTTATGGTCAAAATGACCTACAACTTTAAGTTCTTATTTATTTATTTGTTTATTTATTTATTTATTTATTTGAGAGCAACAGACAGAGAGAGAAAGAGGCAGAGAAAGAGAGAGGAGAGTGGGCATGCCAGGGCCTCCAGCCACCGCAAATGAACTCCAGACGTGTGTGTCCCCTTGTGCATCTGGTTAATGTGGGTCCTGGGGAATCGAGCCTTGAACCAAGGTCCTTAGGCTTCATGGGCAAGTGCTTAACCACTAAGCCATCTCTCCAGCCCCATAACCTTAAATTCTTAGCACTCCCTCTCCTCGACCTAAATCCTCATAAATCCACTTTACAATGTTGCTTACTAAGAGAAAGTCTTTAACTTTTACCTTGTTACAAATTATACTTCATAGACAGTGTTAGAGATAATAAGCTTTAGAAATGTAACTTGAAAGCCACTAATTTGGCATAAATGGTTAATGCTAAGACACTTCATTACAACCCTCCCTACAGGACCTCATACTGACACTTGGTTATATCTTTCCTTCAGCAGCTGTGACAGTGGAGAAGCCCACATCTATTCTATCAGGTGTGTTTTTCTCTCTTTATCTTTCCCAGAACAACTTTTTTCGACAGTTTTATAGAGCCTATAACTTTGTCTCACCAACTGGATCTACCTGAAATTCACTGTTTCTGGGCATGGTGGCACAAGCCTTTAATCCCAGCACACAGGAGGCAGAGTTAGGAGGACTGGCATGAGTTTGAGGCCACCCTGAGACTACATAGTGAATTCCAGGTAAGCCTGGGCTGGAGTAAGACCCTACCTCGAGAAGAAAAAAAAAAAAGAAAAGCAGAAATTCACTGTTGTGCTGAAACCTCTTCTCTGGGATTTTACCTGCCTGGAGATCTCTGAAAAGGGAACTCTTGAGGCTACTGGGAGAGATGAACTGAAGCTGGCAGTGGAGCTGTGCCTCCATCCCAATCACCCTGAGAACACACCACAGATACCCACTATAATATCTTTGACATTTAGTACATAATTATGATTTTCCTATAATCATATTATCTCCCATATGATCAGGTTCTAGTTCTGATTGATAAAGTACATGATTAAATTAAAATTTATTTGGATTTTATTTTATTTATTTTATTTTATTTTTATTTTTTGGTTTTTCAAGGTAGGGTCTCACTCTAGCTTAGGCTGACCTGGAATTCACTCTGCATTCTCAGGGTGGCCTCGAACTCACGGCGATCCTCCTACCTCTGCCTCCCGAGTGCTGGGATTAAAGGCGTGCGCCACCACGCCTGGCTTATTTATTTGGATTTTAATGATCCATTTTTTCTTACTATAAAATTTAGAATCTCAGAAGATAATTTGCTAAAATAGCTTCAAGTGCTGGAAAGATGGCTTAGCTGTAAGGTGTTTGCCTGCAAAGTCAAAGTACAAGGGTCCAAGAATCACTGAAGAAAGACCCTGGACTCAAAAAGTATGTAAAAGCAAAGAGTGTTTATTCTGCAGAAACAGCCAGCTTGCGGGGTCAACCATTCATACAAAATGGCAGCCCTGAGAGGAGCATGCAGGCCCCTTTTAAGCACAGCTAGGGGAATTTTAGGAGGGTTAGGTCACCTTCTAATGCGATTGGCTAAGCAAACACCAGTTACATTTGTATACCTTTGATTGGCCATGGTCCAGATTTTACCATCCTTGGACATGTTTAGACATGTTTTGGAGACTTTGCAGGAACTGACTCAGCCCTGGAGCCCGCTATCTCGGGCAAGTCCTTTTTTGGTCACAGTCTAGAGGTATTGTAGGAAATAACTCAGGCCCCTGGGTGGCTATCTTCCCCCACCACATCTCAGGATCACTGTTGATTAACAGCCCTTTGTTCATGGTTTTTCCCAGAAGTCTTGTCTGCCTCTCCCGGAAACTGAAACTTAGGCCTAGCTGTAAACTGGAGCAAATTTTAACCTCTCAAAAGGACCCAGGTTTGATTCTCCAGTAACCATGTAAAGCCAGATACACAACGTGGAGCATATGTCTGGAGTTTGTTTGCAGCAGCCAGAGGCCCTGGTGCACCCATTCTCTCTCTCTGGCTCGCTTAAATAAATAAACAAAATATTTTTAAAAAGAAAATTAAATAGCTTCAAGATAAGAGACCAAACAAAGAAAAAATAGTTTTTCATCATTTTATCTCAGATATATCTAATCGCATGTGGTGGTAGACAAAGATATAATTTCACATTGTAAAAAGATAAAAATACATTTAATCTACACAAAATCACTCATTAAAATCAGAAACTTGTGTATCTACTTTGCACTTCTCCTAGTTGGTTGAAATTTCTCTAAGCAAATAAAAGTAACAACATCCAGGAAGGGAATAATAGCAGATGAGATTTAAGTCATTTTATAATGATCTAAGTTGATCTGCTTTATGCCATAAACTCAATCGTTTTGAACTAAATTTAACCTCCTCCTCTCCCTTATTGGAAATTATAGGAAATGGAATTATCATTTACTGAGTTGATCAGACTCAAAACAGATTCATATTGATTACCTTTTTCTCTCTATTTATTCTCAATATATTTGAAGTTGTTTAGATCATAGCTTCAAAATCCAACCCATGGCTGGAGAGATGGCTTAGCAGTTAAGTGCTTGCCTGTGAAGCCTAAGGACCCTGGTTAGAGGCTCAATTCCCCATGGCCCATGTTAGCCAGATGCACAAGGGGCAAATGCATCTGGAGTTCATTTGCAGTGGCTAGAGGCCCGGGCACGCCCATTCTCTCTCTCTCTCTCTCTCTCTCTCTCTCTCTGCGTCTTTCTCTCTCTGTCTGTCACTCTCAAATAAATATGTAAAAATTAAAAAAAAAAAAACTTTAAAAAATCCAACCACAATCAAACTCATACCCTCTTCTAATTTTCACTTAGGTTCTAGGATCATCTAGGATCCAAGTGGTCTCACTGTGATCCCTCTGTAAATCATCTTCCATGATCTTCCATATTTCTCCTTTCTCTAGAGTCATACAGTAAGTGCTCACTGCCACCCAAGACTTTATCTGTCTCAGTACTAAACCATCCCTTTTCAAATTTTGTAACATGGTACCCTGTTGCTCTCTAGTTTCTTTTCTTTCCTCTGACATACCCAATTCCTTATTTAGAGAATTAAGAAGTATTTTGTATAATAACATTAGCTAGGTGGAAGGGCAGGTTGAAGGTCACTGAAGATAGACTCTACCTCCTGTCTCCCTGTTACATAAAAGGGAGATATCCATAAGATTTGAAATGTTTTGTAAAAGAGGGTAGAAGTATAAACTTTTATTGTGACCTAATAAGGAAAAAAGCTACTTTCTTCTGATCAGAGGAACAAAGTCTGTATTTTGCCTCTGGGCTGAATATAGATATAACATTCTAAGTTAGTCCTTCAAATACTAAAAAGATGTATTGTTGTCTTTTCCCTTAAGAGTTATTCCAAATGGAACTGTTGATGATTTAGTCAAGAGACCACCCTTCACCTAAAGACATGCTAAAGAGGTGTGCAGAATAGCTATCCCCTTAATGATACCCCTAAGGAACTCTTCCCTCCATTTGTCCATTTTTTCTTACACTCTGGGCCTTGTCACTATTTTCTCAATAAAATCTCCTTGGCCTTATTTACTCCTTGTTTGTGTGCTTATTTGTGTCTGGTCATGAGAAAAGGACTCAACAGTAAGAAAATCTCCAACAATATTAGGTAGCAACATGAGAGGGGTTAGCAGAAAGTATCAAGTAGTTGACATATTGCTATATGTTTTACTGGCCTGGTAGAATCTTCTCAAAACTACCTCCATCAAAGCAGTGAACACAGATCTTAAGGTTGCCTCAGTATGGAAATTGGATCAATACACATTTGTGTCCTCCCCTTCTTATTTATGTAATTCAAAATGAAAATATTCGTAAACATGGAGTATCATAGTTATGAGGCTTTTACCTCAGACCAAACCTTAATGATCATGCCAAGCTCAATCACAGTTGGATTTTCCCTTATCTGCATATGAGAGACAAAGAGACAGAGAGAGAGAGAGAGAGAGAGAGAGAGATCTATAACTACAAAATAACCTACTTTAGATCAGCAATTGCATCTCATAAAGCTCTGTCATTCCTTTACCCACAACATCCTTACCATATCATGTATCACAATAGGCACTCAGGAAACATAGATTGAAATTGGATTTACTGGTTACCCTCCAAAAATAATTTCCAGAACATTCAGAAATGTTAACTTTACAAATTAGTATTTATGATGAGTTTTGTTAACTGCAGACCAATAAGTGCCCTAGAGTAAGAAAAAGAGACATCTTGATTAGAATTATAAGTCTCAAACTTCAAATTAACCTAATATAATCTCCTTTTATGCTCCAATAATTAACAGAGATATCCAGTACAATGATATTTTCTCCAAAGCATAGTGCCTTTTGTTATAAAAAATGATGTCATGCCATGAAAAATAGTTTGTTCTTTCTACAACTCAATTATGTTATGATCTTTTTTCTTGCTTTATTTTCTGAATAATTCCAGAGAATATGTACATTTTATTTGAGAAAATTATCTTTGTCTTCAAAGTATATTATTTCATTTGCAATTCAAAATAATTTCCATTCAAACAATTTCACAAGGGACAAAATAATTACTAGTTGTTATAGTTAATTTGTGTTTAGTTTGTAAACCATGACAGTGGAATAAAATGAAAATCTACAATAGAGCTTTCAATAATTTGGCATAAAATACCTCTTGTTATGAAGCTACATGCATAGCATTTTCCTGTGGGCTTTAGTTAACGTTGAGGAATGGCTTGTAATAGAACATGCAATGTGCAAAATGCTGTGATTTAGTATCATATCATCCTGATTTTATCGACATTTGCATGTGTTTTGGAGTGTCAGATCATTTATTCTAGAATTCTTATTTTTATTTATGTGTTTATGTGTGCATGCAGGTGTGCATGGAGAAATACTGGGTGTTCACATGTGGAAATCAGAGGAATTGTTTGTGCTTTACCATTTTAGAAAGACAGGATTAGCCCCTCAGCCATCTCCTCAACCCATAGATCAAATCTTACAATCACTTAAAGTATTATATTATTTTGTGTTTAATATAACGTAAAACTTTCATCAATGTAGCATTTTGTTCTCAATTGGTATAAATCAGAATGTTTACCCAAGTTTCATAAAAAATTTGACCCAAATATTGTTAAAGAAGTCTGAAATGAATAATAATGATATAGAAAAGAAAATTCTCTAAGTAGGAAGCTACTTATATTATGTTCCAGAGCTTCATTATAACTATATTGATGCTATTTTATTCAGATAACTTTTTAAAAGCATCTAGTGCTTCTAAACACTGTAATTGCTTTTAAAGGAAATATAGACAGTTGGTATTCTTTACAACCTCAGATATGTGGAGATTTAAAAAAAAAATGGCACTGGTCTGGAGGGACAGCTAAGCAGTTAAGGCATTTGCCTGCAAAGCCAAAGGATCCAGGTTTGATTCCCCAGGACCCATGTTAGCCAGATGCACAAGGGGGCGCATGCATCTGGAGTTCATTTGCAGTGGCTGGAGGCCCTGGCACGCCCATTCTCTCTCTCTCTCTCTCTCTCTCTCAAATAAATAAATAAAAATAAAAATATTTTTAACAAATTAAAAAAATGGCACTGAGGGATTATGGGGTTAGATGTGGAAAATCAACAGCAGACATCCAGTACAACACATGAGAACAGAGAGAAATTGTATAACAATATCATGCAATGCAGCCAATCCTAGAAGTGGTAGCAGAGTATGTAGAAACCCATGTCTCTGGAAAGAAGAAAAGAGAAAGATGTTCCTGCAGGGAAAATATTTGCTTTGAATGTCCTCATACTACCATTTCTGTGGATTTCATGAAATTGTTACATTGGTCATGCCTCAGGTATTCTAAAGTCTTATTCAGCTATACAGGGGCTGACTGAACCCAGATCTGTATTCTCATTTCCTATAGTATTGTGTAATGGTACAGAGGTCTTCAGCCTATAGTATGTGGTCCACAAAAATGTCAAAGTTGGGCTGGAGAGATGGCTTAGTGGTTAAGCGCTTGCCTGTGAAGCCTAAGGACCCCGGTTCGAGGCTCAACTCCCCAGGACCCACGTTAGCCAGATGCACAAGGGGGCACACGCGTCTGGAGTTCGTTTGCAGTGGCTGGAGGCCCTGGCGTGCCCATTCTCTCTCCCTCTCTCTATCTGCCTCTTTCTCTCTCTGTCTGTCGCTCTCAAATAAATAAATGAAAATAACAAAAAAAAATTTAAAAAAAAAAAAAAGATGTCAAAGTTACCTATAATCTTTTTATAATTGGAGATAAATATTGAGCTTCTCTATAAAATAAGTAATGAAGGCCAAACTTACATGAATTGTAAAACCTTCAATTTCTTTTCCAAGTGCCAAAGACTATCCTGTCACTATTTTTCTCTCTTAAGTGAAGTCATTGTTAATTAAAATGTGATGACTAATGTTGTACTCTGCAGAACTCATATCTGTCTATAGGAATTTATGAATTCCAAAGAATGTAATTACAAACAGGGATAATTATGCTCTATTTGGTTTTCTGGTATTTCAGATGTGTGTGGTAAACCATGATCAACAATATTGTTTAGAAAATTTCAGTAATAAACAATCCACATGTTTTAAGTTGTGTGATGTTCTGAAGAGTGTAATAACTCTAGTGCTATCTTGCCCCATCCTGTCTAGGATGAAAATTATTTCTTCATCAAGCATATAAACCCAGTGTGTGACACCTGTCCATTAGCCTTAGTATGAAACACAAACAGTAAATGTGAGGTTCAGTACTAAGCAGTTTGAGTGCTCACTGTGTCTGAAAGTGTATCCACCATGCATAAAGGGGAATATTGTGATAAATTTTATACTGTTTTTCCTGTAGCCTTCATAATTCTGACTTCATGTTTTCCTCAGAGAGCAACTTCATTCTTCTGTGCAAGCAATGACATAGTTCTATATTCTAGAAAACCACTTTATTTCAGGTGATAGTTTCTTTTACATGATGTTTCTAGTTCTAGGCCTCTTTCTCTATTGTGCAGACAGTTTCAGGTTCTCTGTGCTGAACTTCCATACCAGGCATAGTAATGAAGGAAGGGATATTTATTGAAGCTTACAGATCCAGGGAAAATTCCATAACGGCACAAGGGCCAAGCAGAGAGAGAGAGAGAGAAGTGACAAGCCACAAGCCACAAGCCACACAGCACACTTCAGGAACTCCAGGAGGAACTCAAGCACTTTGCATATCTTTAGATTGGAATCTCAAATCCACCACCACACCTTAGGGCTGAACCCAGGTGGCTGAATATAAAAACTATAAACTAATAAACACTGAATATATTGGGGACCATCTATTCAAATTACCACATTCTACTTCTGGCCACAAATAGATTCAAAACCATCAAACATTGAAAATTGCATTCATTCCATTTTCAAAGGTCCTCACAGTCTTTACCAACTCAAGATAGTT
Organism: Dipus sagitta; assembly: GCA_036346955.1. NCBI lineage: Eukaryota > Metazoa > Chordata > Mammalia > Rodentia > Dipodidae > Dipus > Dipus sagitta. Next base: position 91,625,744 of record CM070777.1, on the reverse strand, counting down.
TCAAAGTCCCAAGTCTCCTCTGAGATTTAAGATTGTCTCTTAGCTATGAGTCCTGTAAAATCAAACAAGTTAAATACTTTCAACATATAAAGGCACAGAGTAAAAATTTTCAACTGGTATAAGGCATAACAGAGAGAGACTAGAACAATGAAAACTCAACAACTTTCAAGCAAACATCAAACTTTTTCAGTTCAAGACCAATATAACCAGAGACTGACAGTCTCCAGATTTTCCAATTCTGCCCCTCCAGCTGGGCATAGTAGCCAGGGAAAACGTCTATCCCATGCTAACAGTACACTCCATGGTAGCCCTTGTACAGTCCTGGTATATCCAAAATGTCTTAAGGTCTACATGCAAATCATGGTCCATCTTCCAAAGGCTCTTCCAGCCTATCAGGGTCATCATGCCCTGCCTCATTCCACATCTCAGCAATGGCTCCTGGAACAGTGTATGTACTTCTTTACCCATTCCATGCATTTTCCATGCTTCCAAAACTAATACCAGGTGAGAAGGACACAGCCATATTCTTAATTCAGGGACAAAATAAATCATAATGTTGTATAGCAGGCTCCTCTCCGCTCGACTCTTTCCAAAAGAGTTTGTATCCTCTCCATTGTTTTAATGTAAAGCAGTTGGGCCATGTTCCTTAAGATTGCTAATGTGTTTGACAATAGCAGCTTCATAAACCAAAACCAGTCTCAGTGCCTGTAATTTTAGTGTGCTTGAGGTTTTCCAACTTAAAATCTTAAATCTCTCAGTCCAATATCTTTATCCAAGCATACCAATCCATTACCAATTTAACCTTGATCAAATTCTCTGGGCCGGGGCAGAAGAATGTAGCCAGTCCTTATGCAAGTAGCTGAGTTCCAGCAAAGTCCTCTGCAATCTTTCCTTCCCCTTAGAAAGCTCATAAGCCAATCCTCCAAGTTCAATCTTCTCTTCACTTCTCAAACTCTCAACAGAATAGTCCCTAGAACTTGGATTACAGCTCCAGAAGACATCTTTAATTGTAAGTACCAAGTCCATGCCCATTCCTCCAAAACAAAAGTTCTAAAAGACGAAAATCCACAGGATCAGATTTATCTCACCCCATATTCTGGTACAAATTTCTGTAGCAGACAGCTTCAGTTTCTCTGAGATGAACTTCCAGACCAGGCACAATTATGGAGGAAGGAGTATTTATTGAAGCTTACAGATCCAGGGAAAATTTCTTAATGGCAGAAAAAGGGCCAAGAGAGAGAAGCCACAAGCCACAAGCCAAGACAAAAGAAAAACAGCATACTTCAGGAACTCCAAGAGGAATTCAGGCACTTTGCTTATCTTTAGATTGGAATCTCAAACCTAGCACCACACCTTAGCAGGGCTGGATCCTAAGATCCACCTCTCCAGCCAGGTGGCTGGGGATCCAAACTATAAACTAATAAAACATTGAATATACTAGGGGCCATCTATTTAAACTACTACACATATCAACCTTCACCAAGGCTTCTTTGAACATCTTCACTGTGAACAAACTCAACCCCCAAAGGTAAGTAAAATTATTTTTCATTGAAACAGTACTTTTCCACATTTCTTCTGCTATTTTCTTTTTTTTTTTTTTCTTCTGCTATTTTCAACAGCTCTATCAACTTCTCCAACTAGAGTGAACATGTTATTTTTTTCAATTTTTTGAGACAGAGACAGAGAGAGAAAGAGAGAATGAGTATGCAAGGGCCTCTAGGCATCGCAAATGAACTCCTGACACATGTGCCACCTTGTGCATCTGGCTTATGTGGGATCTGGAAAATTGAACCTGGGACCTTAGGCTTTGTAGACAAGTATCTTAACCACTAAGCCATCATTCCAGCCCAGAGAGTGAACATTTTTGACATATTTATAACCATGCAAAATCTTGGGGAAATTATATAGTTATTCATTAATTTCTGACTCTAAAACCAACATTGCATTTTTCAACACTATATAAGCTGTCCTTTGTGTGAGGAATTGCATTTCAGTTGTGTACATCGACACAGAACACATAGCTCTTACCTTAAAGGGGATAAGAAATAGCTTATTCTCAAACCAAATATGAGTGACCATGGACAGAAACACAGATTCAAGTTACCCTAAATTCCATGTTCCACCATATTAAAATTTTCATGGAGGTTTTGTAGTTATAAAACGAAACATCATAAACCAAAGCACTTTTCAAATACACTGGTGGAAACATTATGTAGGATGGGTATAGCAAAGCAGGAAAATCTCTGTTATAGGTTTTAGATGTTGTCTGATGACATTCTTAAGCTTTGGGATGGTATAAAGTGATGGCCTATTAATAAATTACAAAAAAGATTTCACCTGACAGTCACAAATGTGTTGGGTCAGACACAGAGATGGGCAATAAATGGCCATTGAGGAGCTAAAGGGTAGCCCAAGGTAATTTGGCTTTGATCCTGCAATATTCTATCTGATTAAAAGAATTCTTTTAGTCTTGTTTATCAGTCTATCAGGCTTGTTTGAAATAGAAACAGTGCTTTTTGGGAAATGTAGTTCACATATACCTAACTTTGGCCTACAAACATCCTAAAATAATGTTGAGAAACTTATATACCTCTACATATTAGTTTACAACTAAACTCTAATTTGAATAGGTATAACAGATTTGTTTCAGTGTGTTGTATAGTAGACATTATGAAGTTGTATTAAATAGATATTTTAAAAACCTTAGGGAATGTTACATGCTAAATAGATAAATGATCAATAGACAGGATGATATATAGATATCAGGATATTGTATCTCAGGAGCTATACATTCTTCTATTCATGCATTAACCCTTACCTTCTCATGGTAGATTACATTGGGGACACTCAGGCCCACATGGGCACAGACGTGTACTCTGCTATTTTCCTTTTGTAGGTGATTGGCTCAAATTTCTTTTTCAGAGACTATCCAGCTCCCTCACTTGTGGGTCCTTTCTCAAGTTCTCCTTTCCTGAAATATGCTAGAAAGTATTAATTTACAACTCAATATATATTCCTCTATTTGAGGACACTTGTCTTAATATGGCCTTTTCCTCCAAATGTAACATGAACATCCCACAGCTATCTTGGAGTAGAGATGACCTTGGCCTGGTAGCCATAGTAACTAATGAACACAGCAATATAGTACTAGCAAGATCCACATATGCTAATGGTAACTGGGCTGTTAATACATCTTAGAAGAAGGAGGGGAGGGTCATAGGACCTTCATCTGAAATTCTAGACATTATTCCTCATCACCAAGTGATCATGACAGATACAAGAGCAAATAGAATGTGGAGGGAACCAGATGGGGACTCCATGATGCAGCTTCCATGAGCTATGGAGCCATTATCCACGATGGGGTGGGACTTTGCCATGATGTATCTGCTTTTGGGTCACAACTGCTCCTTGTATCCCTTACCCATGTTCTCTAAGTAAGCCAAATAAACTTATTGGTTCATTGACTTGACCTCTGGTAGAAGCCTTACTTTGAATCTGTCTTCAGTGCCCTGTCTTGGGTGAATATGTATTTTTTTCATGTCTCCCTGAATGAGGTAGGCAGACATTAAGCTTGAAGGTCATTAAACAATAGACTCCATCTCCTGTTTCCCTGGAAACATTAGAAAAGGAAAAGTTACTTCTTGCTAACCAGAGGACCAAAATCTTCTAGTGGAGCCTATCAATCCCTCACCTGGTCAAGAAACTACCTCTCATCTAAAGACATGCTAAAGGGGTGGGAGAAATATTTGTCCCATTCATTATATAAGGTGTTATACAACCTGAGAATAACTTCCATTGATGCAGTTGCTGTCAGACCCTCAGGAGCCCATCTGCTTTTTTGAATTATAACTGAAAAGGCATAATTTTACTGGCTACTTTTTTCCCTTTCTTTCCCTCAATGCTGATCTAAATCCTAAGTATGCTTGCCTTTTCTATCTGTTTCTCAATAAACTCCTAATGGGTTATTTTCTGTGTGCCTAATTTTCTGTGATCACGAGACAAAAGATTTGACTGTCTGAAATTCTACCACATCCCAAGGAAATATTCATACCATTTTTAAAAATTTTACCTAGAGAAACTGAGTTACTTCTCTATTTTTCACTTCTTTTCTTCATAATTTACATTCAGCCTGTATTCCATTCCGTGACGTGGTTTGATCGTAAAATGTTCCCCAAATGCCCATGTGTGTTGCCCCTTAGTCCCCTGCTGGTGCCACCTTTTGTAAAGGTTGTAGAACCCTGAGAGGTGGACCTGGTAGGGAAAGTGGGCCACTGGGAAGAGAACCTGAAGTTGTATAGCCTGGCCCCATTTCCTGTTTACTCTCTTCTTCCGGACTCTGCTGAAATGGGTCCAGACGCTTCATGCTCCTGCCAAAATAAACTCCTGCCATCCTTAAATTGCTTCTGGTAACCTATTTCTTTACAGAAACGAGAAAGTAACTAATAGATTTCTCAAAACCAGCTTCCTGAAATCAGCATACAAACTTAACTTTTTTTCCCTTCTATACAACTCCATCTTGGTGGCTGAAAACTGCAGAGAAATTGTGCTAATTTAAAGGTCAGCCATATAACATTATCTTCAGCCACATGTTTCCATGTTTCCTTAGTCAGATATTTGCCACTCTCTAGAGAAGTAAGTAAAACTGTGCTCCTCTCTGCTCTAAATCTAGAAGTTTTACACGTTTTCAATCTAAAACAATTGGTGACTTTTCTACCTGATAAACCTTTTTCTTTCTAACGTGGTTTTACTTTTCTCCATAATCATGGTCACTTCCTGAATATAATAATTCCAACCTCCTGTGTGCCTGTTCCTGAGGGTACAAAATCCTCTTTGAGGAATGTTGAAGATACAACTACAACAGAAGTACAGGATCTGTTTTCTAAGCCACATTTTCCTAATTGTTTTCTTACAATAGAAAGGCATCATTCTTATCCATCCATAATTTCAAGCATTGTGGTCTACCACGTAAACCCTTAGAGGCACCAAACAATAAGATAGCTGATATAAATATGAAAATGCACCATTTATGTTCAGAAAGTTAATAAATGAAATCAATTTGCAAATCAGCAAAATTAAATATAAATCAGGTAAATTAAAAATGAAAACAGAATCATTTGACAGTAAGTTACATTTTTCCAGAGGCAGAAGAATTAACTAAAAATATAAAAGTCTATCTATCACATTAGGCATTATATTACCAATAAAGTTATACTTCTTTTGTTGTTAATGAATTTTTAGAACTTGAAATAGAGTCATACAATTTGAGTAAATTGAATACTAATACAAATTCTATTGCAGCACATTCTAGAAGAAAAACTTATGCCTTTGACCTTCATAGTTAGGACTATTAAAATTTTAAAGAAAAACATTTATTAGCCAAATAACATGAAAAGACTTGATAAGTACTGTTGAGTATAATACAGGAAAAATATCTATAAAATAGCTATACAAATTGAGCTGAATCTGTGGCTCAGAGCATAAGAACTCTTACTGAACAAGTATGGGGACCTGAGCTCCTTCCATAGCACCCATATAAAAAGCCAGGTATGCCATACATGTTTGTAACTCCAGCACTAAGGAGGGAAGAAGAGCATCACTGAGGCTCACTGGTCAGCCAGTCTAATTGACAAATGGCTCAACTTCCAGAGGCCCTGTCTCAGGAAAATAAGGCAGAAAAGTAATGAAAGAGGACAACTGGCATCTTCCTCTGGTCTGCATATGTGTGTACATGGGGCATGAGCAACTGCATACATATGCCTATACCACACCTGCATACACATATACATACCATACACATGCACACACCATGCATTCTACACACAGAAACAGCAAAAATATGAATTTAAAAGAAAATTATGTAAAATATGTAAGGGTCTATATGAAATGTTCTATATGAAATAACTGTAAGTGAATAATGATAAGCATAAAATCTCAGTATTATTGAGACTGATGGATATCTGTGGTGGTTTGATTCAGGTGTCCAGTCCCAGCTGATAGGGAGGCAGTGTATTGTTGGGGGCAGGCTTACGAGTGTTATAGCCAGTTTCCCCTTGCCAGTGTTTGGCACACTCTCCTGTTCCTGTTGTCCACCTTATGTGGGCCAGGGGGTGATGTCCACCCTCTGCTCATGCCATCATTTCCCCCTGCCATCGTGGAGCTTCCCCTAGAGTCTATAAGCCAAAATAAACCTCTTTTTCCCACAAGGTGCTCTTAGTTGTGTGATTTCTACCAGCAATATGAACCTGACTACAACAGTAAAGTGGTACTGAGGAGTGGGATTGCTGCTTGACACCTGACTGTGTGGCTTGGGCCTTTTGGAACTGATTTTCAAGAGGAATGTGGAATGATTTGGAACCTTGGCCTAAGAGATGCCTTGCAGTACTGTAAGTACAGCTTGGTGGACTATTCTGGTCAGAGTTGAAAGACCAGAATGCAGGAAGAACTGTGGACTGTGAGGTTTGGCTTATGAGGGTGAGCAAGAGCTTTGCCTGGACAGGGCTAGCAGTTGTGTGGGAAGCTTGCTGTTATGTCTGTGTCCAGAGTGCAGGGTTGCTTTGCATAGAAATGAACTGATGGGAGCAGAGGGATATGGCACAGAAAGAAATCTTTGGGGCCAAACTACTACCTGTTCAGCTGCAATTGTGTGAGAGATTACAATCTTTGAGATTGGGCCATTTGACCTGCACTGGGGCAACAGGAAGAATGTAGACTCTTTTGGAGGGGCCTGAGTGCTCAAGGAGTCCTGTTCTTCAAAGTCTGCTTTATTTCCCCCCACACCCCGGATTAACAAACTGGCACCCAACCTGGTATTGCGGAGTATAAGAATACAGGAAAGAAATGGCCATTGAGTTTGCAACATGGTCTTGTGTTTTGGAAATGGCCATGGGCAGTGTGAAGCAGGTTTGCTGTTTGCCTGGATGGAGACCCCATGGGGCCATGAGGATGAACCATAGATTGCAGTGGAGACCCAGTGGAGATGCCGGCACCACAAGATGGCTGCTAAGAAAAGCTGCGGGCCCTGATCAAGTTTTCCAGGACTGTGAGTAGCCTAGCTGGAGGGGTGGAATTAGAAGTCCAGAGACTTATTGCTGGTTAGAATTATCGGACTGGGAGACTTTTCACTAACTAGAGTTGTTGGACTTGGAGCTACAGAGTTTGGTGTTTGACTGTTTAAATCATGTATTGCTTGAGTAATTCCTTGCTATGCCCAATACCATCTTTTGCACTGTGAATGTTATTCTGTGCCATTATGGGTTTTTTGAGGTTATTTTTTGGTATTACGGCTCAGTTAAAAGATCTTGGACTATGGGGATGTATGAACATCATTGGGATTGTTAAAAAAACGATGGGTAATTTTAAAGTTAGATGAATGCATTGCATTTTACATCATGTATGGTTATCAGTTTATGGGGGCCAGGGGCAGAATGTGGTGGTTTGATTCAGGTGTCCCCCATAAACTTAGGTGTTCTGAATGCTAGGTACCCAGCTGATGGAAATTTGGGAATTAACGCCTCCTGGAGGCAGTGTGTTTGGGGGGATGGGCTTATGGGTGTTATAGCCAGTGTTTGGCACACTCTCCTCTTCCTGTTGTCTACTTTATGTGGGCCAGGGGGGTGATGTCAGCCTCTGCTCATGCCATTGTTTCCCCTGTCATCGTGGAGCTTCCCCTCAAGCCTATTAGCCAAAATAAACCTCTTTTTCCCACAAGCTGTTCTTAGTTGCATGATGTCTACCAGCAATGTGAACCTGATTGCTACAATATATTTAAGTCAGACAACAGATGTATTTTAAAATGTCAAAATTTGCAACGTATTGAAAATTAACTTTTTTGTAACTATTTAAATTTATGATGAATATTTGTCAGCTCTTAAATATGTGTGAGGGATATATCATTATAAAAAGTCATTTTGAGGGTTGTGATGTTTAATCTTGATTGTCAAGCTAACTGGATTGAGAAATAACTAGAAAATTAGTAAAGTACACCTCTGTGTATTCTGTGAGAGATAACTAAAGTGGAGAAGAACCACCTAGAGAGTAATGGCAACATCCCATAGGCAATAGGATGAAAAGAAGGGAGACATTTTAGGGATTCAGGCATTTGCTCTCTCTGCTTCCTTGTCAAAGAAAATGGAACCATTTTTTGAACTTTAATTTTAATGCTGAGGTCTTACCCACCATGGCTCTTTGGAAAGCTTTCTTCCAATTCCCCCCTCACTTTTAGTGTTGTTTCTGATTTTTAACACTTATTTGGATTTGATTGTGCTGGCCAATTCTGGATATTCCTTATAGAAATAAATGTTCAAGCAAAAAAATTACAAGAAATTCTAAATCTCAATTTATTATATACTTTCCATACTATGTAGGAAAAATGCTAGGAAGATATTGTAACATATAAGAATATTTGAAGGACTGGAGAGATAGCTTAGCAGTTAGGGTGCTTGCCTGTGAAGGCTAAAGACTGATGTTCGACTCTCCAGGTCCCATGTAAGCCAGATACACAAACACACAAGGTGATACAAGCACACAAGCATGCACATGTGTACAAGGTTGCGCACATGCCTGGAGTTTGATTGCAGTGGCTAGAGGTCCTGGTATGTCAACATGCACACACTCTCTCTCCCCTGCATGTGCACACATTCTCTCCCTCATAAAAATTACAACAAAAAAAGTATTTGAAGATAAAATAACATTGGTATTAACAAAGTAGAAAACACACAGCTGTATAAGTCATTACTGAAAACCTTTAGTGGCTATTCAGCAAGACCATTGAAATATAATCAGCATGGACTCAAGTTCTCTTAGGAAAGAAAATACAATGAAGAATGCCTTCCAGGAGGAGAAAGATGACTTCAAGAATAGGCTTGAATTTGATGAAAACTAATGAAGGTTTTTTTAGTGCTTTTGGAACTGTAAAACCAGAAATGATGACTTGTCATTGAAGTATATAAGGTTTCCCTAAAAAAGCAGAGAAAGGAATTCAGACATGTACGTTTCTAGGCATTCAGATGAAACATAACATGTGTGTGCTGCCTGCATCCTATAATATAACAGTTCTGTTTCATCAGTTTGCTTCCAGGTCTTGTACAAAAAAGATCCTAGGATATTAATTTCTATAACATGCTAATTTTGAAATCATTAAAATGGAAGAAATGAGCCACTTAGAATTGGGAGTGCTAAGACAGAAGAAGGCTTATGTAATTAGGAAATACTAATAAATATTTTAGAATAAATGAGTAATGCCTAAGAAATCTAATTTACTTTTTTAAAAAACTTTTAAAAAAATATTTTTTTTCATTTTTATTTGAGAGTGACAGAGAGAGAGAGAGAAAGAGGCAGAGAGAGAGAGAGACAGAGAGAGAGAGAGAGGGAAAGAGAGGGAGAGAGAGGAGAGAGGGAGAGAGAGAATGGGTGCACCAGGGCTTCCATCCACTGCAAATGAACTCCAGACGTGTGCGCCCCCTTGTGCATCTGGCTAACGAGGGTCCTGGGGAATCGAGCCTCGAACTGGGGTCCTTAGGCTTCACAGACGAGCGCTTAACCGGTAAGCCATCTCTCCAGCCCTCTAAATTACTTTTAAAAAGACTAAAAGCTGTAGTCACACCATCCACCAGTAAAAAGTGGGGTCCCACAGTAGTTATCTGGCCAGAAAGAAATGTGCATTTTTGATTAACTTTCAGATATGTATGAAACCAACTTCTCTGAATTTTTCTTCACATCTGTAAAATAGTAAAAATAATGCCTCCCATACCAAACAGCTAAGGAATTATAAGTGAAAGATATAATATAGAATATCTTTATAGATATAATTTTAATTAATGAGCATATAAATGCTCTAGCAAGACCATCTCCAATTTAAAGAATGAAAGATGTCACAGATTTTATATATATATATATATATATATATATATATATATATATATATATGTATATGTACACACACACACACACATATATAGATAGATAGATAGATAGATAGATAGATATACACACACACATATATATACATAATCTGTATATATATGTGTGTGTGTATATATATATATATATGTATATATATATATACGTATATATATGTTCCTTCTTTTTATTCTGAGTTAGGGTTTAACTCTAGTCCAGGCTGACCTGGAATTCACTATGTAGAGTCAGGGTGGCCTTGAACTCATGGTGATCCTCCTACCTGTGCCTCCTGAGTGCTGGGAGTAAAGGCATGTGCCACCACAACCAGCTTGTTTCTTCTTTTTTGATTGCTTATGCCTCCTTTTTGAGATATAATTTAAATCACACATATACATATACACACATCTGTGGGCATATTCATGCATACACACACATAAACATACATATGTACATGGGCTTTCATTCCCAGTGAACTGAATTTAAAAAAATATGGCAGGTGGGAATGAGGAAACATATGCAAACTGAGGAGAGAAAGTCACATCAATCTTTTTTAATATTATATTTATTTATTTATTTATTTATGAGAGAAGGGGAATGAGAGAGAGAGAGACAGAGAGACAGGGAGAAAGAGCCAGATAGAGAATGAGTATGCCAGGGCCTCTAGCCACAACAAAAATCTCCAGATACATGTGCCACCCTGTGCATCTGGCTTATGTGGGTACTGGGGAATCAAACCTGGGTCCTTAGGCTTTGCAGGCAAGTGCCTTAACCGCTAAGCCATCTCTCTGACCCCACATCAATTTTTATATTAAAAGTATTTTTTTATATTCAGGATCCAAGGAGCTCTATAATCTTTCACTAACTGCTCTATCCAAAGATCTCCCATTCCCATCACTACTGATCTGCTTAAAGAGTTTGAAAATAAAGCACTGTGGCAAATCAAGGTTTCACTACACACTACATGTAATCCCAATAAAACCTCAGCAGGATACATTCCATCTCATGTCCTTAGTCTTAAAGTTATGTGGGTGAACATAACTCCCTGCTCAAGACAATGGAAGGTTCAAAAACTCTCATACAGTTGAATTCATGTTATGCCAAAAAACTTGTATATTAAACTTCAAAGTATCAAATAAATGACATCCATACCAAATAAATATCATTTTAAGTGAATAAAATGAGTTTGAATATTTCAAATTAGTGTTAGTGAAGAAATAATTCAATCAAATGACTAAATAGTCTCATCTACATCTCTATCACTCAATAAGTAGACTTTTTATTGCTGATAATGTTTGATATCAATTGCCAACTATCTTTGTCACTATATTCACTGGGTAGATGAGGATTACAATAGCCTCTGTGTCTATTTCTCTTCTTATGCATCTTACTCATGAGAAACTCATATTTTAATATCACTGGACTATTTTAATTATCTCACACAACTCTAAGATTCAGATTGGCTCTGCATCTTGTGAAAGCCTTTTTGCTAATACAAAGGAATAAACTGCAGGATTTATCAATTGCATTTTGTTTCTTGACACATAAAGCATTGGTGTTGCCATAATGACTCCCTCTCTTCTAAGAACTCATAGACAGCTCTGCAGGATGGTTTTTTGGGATGTACCTGGTACCACAGCTGAAATGTACTGAATACACCCATAATCCTTTCTGGAAACTTAACAAAGGAAAAAGTAATTCTGATAAAATCCTTAAAATTTTCCAGTTATGTAAATGCACATTGAAATTATGAGAAAAATAAGAAATGAACAAAATTTTGTTATGAGATAATTTCATAATTGATAATATAGATATGTTTTCAAGTAATATTCTTGGAAAGAGATATCAAAAAATGAGTAAATTGTTGGGTGACTCAGTAAAAGAAATTACAATTTATATTTAATTAGAACTAACAACAAACATTAATTATATTGCTAAAGATAAAAATATTATAAATAATTCTTTAAGGCTCAAAGTTATACTAGCACTTGCTGGCTGAGTTAGGGGGATTGACTTCAAACCTAGCCTGGCTACAAAGAGATTCTGTCTCAAAAAAAATAAAATAAAAGTAAAAACCAAACCAAGTGTGGTAGCACATGCTACCCAGCACTCAGAAGGCAGAGGTAGGAGGATGACTGTCAGTTTAAGGCATGCCTGGAACTACACAGTGAGTGCCAGGTCACCCTGAGCTACAGTGAGACCCTACCTTGAAAATAACAAGGATAAATAAGAAAATAAAAAATATGCAAATAAAGTTTAAAATAAAAAAATTCCTAGGCTCTATTTTTATTTATTGTCTATCCCACTTACAGAATTCTGTTTCACAAGGGAAAATGAGCTTTTCCTAATTACAGCTTACTTTAACAGTCTAGCAATGGTTTTAAAACCTTTTGTCATAATACCATTATTAAGTATGAGTAATTACTGAAAAGATACTTAAGAAAGTGATAGCATTACATTTTAATGGTGATATTAACCCCTTAATATAAATTCTGCAGATGGCTGAACTTCAGATAGGAGACCCTAAAATAACATATACCCATTACCTTAATTTTTCTGGTGAATCTGTTCTTCTCTATCAGGATTATTTGTGAAATTGTAAGGCAGATGGATTGTAGCAGAATCATGAGTTAGGTGTTTAAGGAACTGGTGAGAGATACACCATCATTATACAACAGACCTGTTGGGGGAGGGGTTAGTCATCAAGGCATTTTTAGTATTGTCCATGTTTTACATTCTCTGGATAATTTACCATAGATACGCATCATATATAAGTCAACTTTATTAACTAATAATATATGCATTAGTTTTGTTAGAATTTAAATTGATTCTTTACTCTGAGATAGGAGGATCTCTGTGAGTTCTAGGCCAACCTGGGACTAGAGCGTGATTCTGAGGTCAACCTGGGCTAGGTTGAGACCCTACCTTGAAACATCTCCCCACCCACACACAAAATTAAATTTTTTCCTTTTTGAGACAAGGTTTCACTTTGTAATCCTGACAGTCACAAACTTAAGTTTTCCTGCCTCAGCTTCTTGGTTACAAGTATGTATCACCATGCTCAGCTTTACATTTTGGCACATCACTTTTATGCAAATTAATGGGGTTTCATGTGACATTTTCATACATATAAGCATTCTACATTGATCAAGTCCTGTCCACCCTTCTTATCTACAGTCCTAATGCCATTCTCTCTCGCTAAAGATTCCCCTTTGTTTTTTATTTTTTTTTTCTGTCTCCTCTCCTCATACATTTCCCCCTCTTTATTGTTGATTATTCCATTCTGTACTTCCACAAAAGGTTGACTGACCGACTGGCTCATACATGAGTGACTACCTATGCTATTTGTCTTTCTGAGCCTGGCTTGTTTCACTTAGTGTAATGCTCTCCAGTTTCATCTATCTTGCAACAAGAGACAAGATTTAATTCTGTTTTATGACTGAGTAGTATTCTACTGTACAATATACCACATTTTATTTTCCATTCATTTGCTAGAGGGTTATTATGAATACTGCTAAAGTAAATGTACCGAGTAAGTTTCTTTTGATATGAAGATTTTTCTCCTTTGGATATATACCCAATAGAAGGATTTCTATATCATACATTTTTAGTGTTTTGTACAATTGTCTTTCTGTTTTCCTTAATGGCTCTAGTAATTGACATTTTTACCAAATGGCTTTTCCTGTTTTTTTTTTTTTTGTTGTTGTTGTTGTTATTTGTTTGTTTTTTAAGGAGGTAAGTAAGAAATTCCATGAGCATGCCATGTGTGCTTGATCAGCAATTTGAGAATTGGTAAAGGTAATTATTCACTTATCTCCATTTTAAAGATGAAATGTAACTTAAAGTTTAGAGAAATTAAGACACTTATCTAAATCTCAAGTGACTTAATGCAGGTTTTCTGGTTTGTAGCCCATTGTTTGATGGCACCATCACAACAGTATTTATTATTATTCTTAGGTATGAATAGATGTTTTCTTTTGAATGTGTGGTATCTTAATAATATGGGTCTATCAATACAAACCCACTACATTTCAATATCATTCCTTAGTATTTTGCTGTGACAGTAATTCATGGAGAAAATAGTGATGTTTCTCCCTTACAACTAGGCTCCTTTATTTTAAGAAAGAAGCTATAGATTCTGTTTATACTATAAAACCATCATATATAATTCAAACAGAACAACTTCATTAGCAGCTTCATCTCCTACAGACAAAGTACACTTTCTAGTTGTCAGATATGTGGCATGTATCTTTCAATGTTCTGAAAAAAAAATTATTCAGAAATAGCTCTTTGAAATATTACTGTTTCATTTCATTATACTTGTATCTCTTACAAACAAATAAATTTGAACAGAGTACTTTTATCACTTAACATTTGAATTTCTAGTCCTTCAGACCAGTCAAGGCCCTACATGTAACCCATAATTGTATGCCTATTTATGTTTTCAACACATGTACACTGAAAATCCTGAAAGGAAAGAGTGACATCTTTCACAGTTAAAGAGGTTTTTAACATGATAATAATTAAAAACCAAATCAATTTAGCCTGGAGTATCATTGAATAGAATAATTAGTTTTAAGATGTCTAACTGAAAAAGAGGAAACAAAATAAAGGTAAAAAGCAAAAAAAATTTTTTTTTTGAAATTAAGAGAAAGAGAGAGAATGGTTGCACCAGGACCTCCAGCCACTGTAAATGAACTCCACATGTGTGAAACCCCTTGTGCATCTGGCTAACATGGGTCCTGGGGAATTGAACCTGGTCCTTTGGCTTTGCAGGCAAATGCTTTGGCCGCTAAGCCATCCCTCCAGCCCCAAACAAACATTTTTGATAAAGTAAACATTTTCTTAACATAGTACCGTAGGAAATGAAATTGAACAAAATAGTAATTAAAAAATGCCAAGCACATTCTTGCTGAACATCTCAGGCTGGCCTTAAATTCTAGAACCTCCTGCCTCAGCCTCTTGAGTGCTGGGCTTATATATAGTTGTGCAGCCACCATTGAAACCAGGTTGCATGCACATTCTTCAGGCCTGAATTCTTGTACCGATTCTAGTGCCAAATCACAGTCAGAGAACTCATTCTGCCAAGACGTGAACCTCACAGTTTCTATGAACACATGTATAGAGTATAGAAGCACAAGAGAAAGGAATTACTCCTCTATGTTCTAACTCTTACTTATGAATGATTGTGGCCTAATCAGTGGAATATATTTCAATAACTAACTTCAGTAGAAATACCCTGCTTTTAAACTTTTCCCTGAAAGTCTTAGAAAATAGTAAGATTCACACAATATTCAGCTCATATTTTTTATTGGCATACAAAGGCAGCAGAGTGTTTGACAGGAGCTTAACACAGGGAGGCACCTCCATGGGCTTCTGTTGCTGTACCCTCTCTGAAGTGTCCTTATTAAAAACAAAGAGGAAGCTTTGTCTACTTCAAAGTACTGCCATCCATTCACAGGGTAACATGAACAAGGAAAGGAAATGATCCGAGATTTCAGGGAAGCCTTTAGACTCTCAATATCTTTATCCCAAAGCCTGCCTTCATTTTTATTTCTAAATGACTCCTGAATTTGCTATGTCCTTTTCACATCTATTACACATAGGAATTCTGATTTCTACTGTTATTACATTGCTAATTTCTTACATCGTTTGCAAACATCCTTCCATATATCTTTTTGTTAAATTCATCTTAAATCACAATCAAAAGTAAACATAAATGAGTTTTCAAAATTAACTCAAACTGTCCATAATAATTTTAAATATATTTATTTATTTATTTGTAAGGAGAGAAAAAGAGGAAGTATGCAGGGCCTCTTGCCACTGAATATAAACTCCAGAAATATGAACCACTTTGTGTATCTGACTTTACATGGGTACTGGGGAATCAAATTTGGGTCATTAGTCTTTGTAAGAAAATATCTTAACTTCTGAGCCATCTTAACTACTGAGCCATTTCTCCAGCCCTGTCCTTAGTCATTTTTACTGCCTGTGAATATATTTACTTTCCATTATACTAGTATGCATTTTTGATATGTCACTTTATAGTTCAAGCATTCAGTCCATTCCTAACACCAATCATAGGTAAAGACAGAATGCTATCTTTCTTTTATATTTATCCACTAACCATGTATATAGCATACATATGACAAAATATAATTTTCTGAGCAACATTGAAATATTTGGATTTATCAATACATTTTAAATGATCTAATGAATTAATCCTAAGATTTAAGTAAATATGCAAAACACTCATCACAGTTCTCAGGAGAAATCACAAGATGGACACATGTTGGTGTCACCATTTTCTACCTTCAAATAATGCATTATTGTGTCAGTAAAATACACTTAACAGGGCACAAGTTTGTTTTGAATAGATAAGTATAGATACTGGAGATGAACATACTACATTCATTTGCATTCTTCCCTTAATAGACCTAGTTGGTAGCAGGTATTATCTTTATAATTTGCCTACAATTAGTATCTAGTTAAATATTTACACGTTGCTGGGCTAATTTAACCCTTATCATTTTTAATACCATAATTAAAGATTCTAACAACTTGAATGCCTAATTCACACATTTATTCTTTTTTCTTATTATTATTAGCATATATTAAGTATACATGATGGGTTTCATTATAATAATTTCATACATGAATATATTTTTTATTAAAATCACCCTGCTGCCCTTCCTTTGTTCATGTCTATTCTTATTTTATATGAGACTAAAATTTCTGGGGGTTTTGTTTAATAATTTTTATTGGGGACTTTAATATATGAACCTACTACAAATCCGTAGCATTCCCATCAGGTTTTTCTTTTTTCCTCACCACCCCCAATTCCACTAAGGACCTTCCTCAGTGGGGGCATCTGTAATCACTGTTGGGTTATAAATGCACCAGTAAGTATATTCCTGGAAGACAGTGCCTCACAGTATGCCTTCTTGCCCTGTGGCCCTTACATTCTTTCCATCTCTTCTGCAATGTTCCCTGAGCCTTGGTGGGTATGATAGAAGATTCCTTTACTCTGAGCTCTTGGCAGCCTCTCATTTTCTGCTCTGATGAGTTTTACGTCTCTGTAGTATCTACCATCTTCCCCATGATCACTGGCTAGAAGTGAAAGCAGCGCTGGTATTTGATTCACCACTTCCTCTGCAGTGTTTCCTGGATCCTGCTGGGTGTGATAGAAATATTACCAGTGCTAGGTACTCGGCCTTCTCTTCTCATCCTTTGATGAGTCTTGGGTCTCCCTGGTACTTGCCACCATCTGTACAAAGCAGATTCTCTAACCAAGAGAATGAGAGCAACATAGATCAAAGGGGATAAACATAGACATTAAAAAAAAGAAACATTTTGATGGACATGAAGTGCTGTGGCTAAGATCTAAAAAGCATTCTGGCATGAATCACAGAGGAGTTTCATTGAAATTTCTTTCCTCCCACATGTATGCATGTTCACATGCATGTGAGAACATGTGCAGTGCGGGTGGATATGCACATGTGTGGAGGTCAGAGACTAAAACTGGATGTTTTTCTCCATCATTTTCCACATTTTTTTGAGACAATGTCTCTTACTGAAACTAGAGCTCACTAATTTTGTTGGACTAATTAGTCGCCAAGCCCCAGGAACCTCCTGTCTCAGCATCCTCAGTTAAGCATCTTTTCTTAAGAATGTTTCTTATATCTGGGTGTGCTAGCACACACCTTTAATTCCAGCACTCTGGAGACAGAGGTAGGAGTATTACCAAGAGTTCAAGGCCACCCTGAGACTACATAGTGAATTCCAGGTCAGCCTGGACTAGAGTGAGACCATACCTGAGATAGAAAATTCAGAGAAGCAAAAGTAATTCATTAAAGATTTCTCTCTACACTCAGAAAATAATGACAGAAATTAAAAGTGAATCACGAATTGTACAGTTGAAAAAACAGCCATTTTAATTTTATTGAATTTTCAAACATTCATGCTTTAAACTTCATTTTCATCCTGTAGTTCTGCCTAAATAATGAAACATCAAACATTGAAGCTTAGTATTCACAAATTCAATTTCCCTGGATAAAATTGAAGATTGATCTGAACTGTTATATTATCCTCTCCCACTGGAAGATTTCATTTTATTCTTAATGGATTGACAAATAGATACTTAATTTATTTGACTTTGAATTTCCAAAAATATTTTATCCATCACAGCAAGAATCATGTCTTAAGGTCAATTTATATTAAAACAGGGCTTTGCCTAAAGGCATTCGTATTTCTATAAACGAGGGCTACTTCCCACTACAACAGAGAACATAGGAAAAACAAATTTTGAGGTTTGTTTCATTTTTAAAAACTTCAAAAACAATTACTCTGCCAAATAACTTTCTTTTACTTTACCAAAATGATTAAACTATGACATTTATCTGAAATCAACAATATTTCATATTCATGCTCTCTTATAAAGGTCTCATCCAAATATATCTACACAACAAGCCTTGTTCTTTCTCTTCTAGTTGAGTATTTTGGCACACAGAATCACTTTGCACAGTGTCTTTATTATTATTTCTATTTAGACCTTCTCTTGGGAACTTTCCATGAATTTAACACTTAATAAATGCCAAATAAAAATTTCACTATTTCTAGACTCTCCTCTTATTCTCTCCTTTCCCTCATATTTCTTTTTCTTCTTTTTTTGAGAAAAGAGCATTGGAGTGTGACACAAACAAGCCTGGAATTCTGTCTCAAACTCAGCTGAGTCTCAAATAAGAGATCCCCTCACCACAGCCTCCTGAATGCTGGAGATACAGGTCTGCACTATGTCAAGTATCAGGTCATTTTATGATCATAATACACATTCAGATTCAATCAGATGCATTCATTTTCTGGTCTAGATCTTTAGATCTTTGTTTACTGTGTAGTTCATTCATTTCTAAAACCTTGTGTCATACAATCTGTCCCTTCCTTATCAATGCTACTCTCTTGCATTCTATTTCTCTATAACTATTTGAACCCATTAGGTAAGTCAAGAAGAATTGTTCTCAAGGAGTTTGATAACATGATAAATAATATTTAAGATGTTTTAATTAATTTTCTCCCTAATATTCATTCACTTACATAGGGTACAACACAATGTATCCTTTATTAATATATTTACAGTATAATACTTTTGTCAGACATACTATCTTTCCAAGTTTTAAGCCAAATGTTTTACATGAAAAATTTCAAATTAATATGTCAATAAAGCTTCTATGTTCAGGGCTTTGAAGATAATATAGGGGGCAAAATGTTTGCTGTGTAAGCATGAGAATTTGAGTTCAAATTCTTAGAAACTATGTAAAAATTAGGCAAGGTGATGTGCACATGTAATCCCAGCACGGGAGAGGTAGAAACAGGGGATTTCTGGGGCTTGCTGGCTAGCCAGTTTATCTGAATAAGAGAGTTTCAAGTATGATGAGAGATCCTGTCTCAAAAAAATAGGTCAGAGAACAACTGAAGCAGATACTTAATGTGAAACTCTGGCCTCCACATGCATGTGCACCTACACATATGAACTCATGCACACATACATACAGACAAACAAACCCTCTCTTGCATGTTCATTCTAATTACTAGAAATATGTCTATGGCCATACCATCCTGAATGCACCCAGTCTTATTTAATTACTAGAACAAGCCATTTACAATATAAATTGTGCTTAAAAGTAGAGAATATAGGCTGGAGAGATGGCTTAGTGGTTAAGCCCTTTCCTATGAAGCCTGAGGACTCCAGTTTGAGGCTCGATTCCCCAGGACCCACATTAGCCAGATGCACAAGGGGGCACACACGTCTGGAGTTCCTTTGCAGAGGCTGGAAGCCCTGGCGCGCCCATTCTCTCTCTATCTGCCTCTTTCTTTCTCTCTCTCTCACTCTCTCTCTCTGTCACTCTCAAATAAACAAATAAAAAAAATGAACCAAAAATATTTTTTAAAAAAGTAGAAAATATTGTCACTGGTATAAAAAGTTTGCCTCTATACATAGAACAAAGGTGAAAATTATGTTTTAAAAGGATAGTACCAGGCTGGAGAGATGGCTTAGCGGTTAAGGCACTTGCCTGCAATGCCAAAGGACCTTGGTTTGATTCCACAGGACCCCAGTAAACCAGATGCACAAGGTGGCACATGCATCTGGAGTTCATTTGCAGTGGCTTGAGGCCCTGGCATGCTATTTTCTCTCTCTCTCTCTCTCTCTCTCTCTCTCTCTCCCTCTTTCTTTTTGACTCTCTCAAATAAATAAATAATTAAAAAAATAAAAAAAGAAAATATTGTCACTTGTGGGGATAGGGTACTGCAAAATTGAAAGATATTCAAGTCTTAGTTTCTCAAAGCATAGTGAAGTTGGTCTTCATTGAAAATGAAGCCCACACTCAGAGAAACTGACATTGTAGATGTGTCATTCATATCTTAGAGGTATATTTAGGTCCATCTAGACTTAATTTTGAGAAAACCCTAGTATCTCAATGTTTTCTTCTACAGACTTCAGTCATGTGTTACTGTGGTAGTTTGAATGTATGATGCCACCCCCCCCCCATAGACTCAGGTGTTGAAATCAAACTTGTAACTTGAATCTCCAGCCACCTGCCTGGAAGAGGTGTCACTGGGGCTGGATCCCAGAGTCTAGCCATAAGGTATCACTGAGGGCAGACCTGGATTCCAACCTAAAGGCATGCAGAGACCAGTGTGAACTGTGGTGTCTAGCTTACTGCCAGTTTGTGTTTGCTGCTTTTGGTGTATGTGCTGGTACACAAGTTTTGTTTGCTGCTATTCTTCTCTGTTTGGATCTATAGAAGCAAGCAGCTTCTTCCACCATTGAATGAAATTCCCCCTGGATCTGTAAGTCTGAAATAAACCTCTTTCTCCCATAAACATGTCTGGTTTGGATGTTCATTCCAGCAATGTGGAGCTGTCCACAACAGTTACTATATACTTCCCATAAATAATCTGTGTTTAAGCTATTTGAAAACAGAATTATTTTATTGAAAAGTTCAGTGTTAGAGAGATGGCTTAGCAGTTAAGTGCTTGCTTGTGAAGCCAAATGACCCCGGTTTGAGGCTCGATTCCCCAGTACCCACATAAGCCAGATGCACAAGGTGGCGTATACATCGGTAGTTCATTTGCAATGGCTGGAGGCCCTGATGTGCCCATTCTCTCTCTCTCTCTCTCTCTCTCTCTCTCTCTCTGTCTGTCACTCTCAAATAAATAAATAAAAATTTAAACAGTTCACTTCTACAAGGTTCATCTTAAGTCTGATAAGTATGTTAACATAATGGGTCTCTAAAAGTGTGCCAATTTGACAATGTGACTTTGACAATGGTGTCTAAGAGTTAATTGTTATAACAATGCCTCATAAGATCTTTGATTCAGCAAATACTCAGTGGGAAACTTCTATGTTCAAGGCACTATGCTAGCCAGTGGGAAACTATGATGGACAAAGTGGGAAATAATACTTTATATTTAGGAGACTTCCCTGGAAAACACCATTTCTTTTTGGCCTGGGGCTAAAAAGTAGGAAAAGTGGTCTCCAACGATCTCCTTAGGGGGAGATATGAAAGGTGTTCTTATCAGTCATGCATATTTTAGAGGAAACAATACTTCTTTGATAGGAATTTGCTGAGCATTTTTTATTCATGAAGTTACTTGATAATATTTTAGATGCAGACACACATCAGACACCTGGTGAAGTTTATGTGTATTCAAATGACACCTTGTTTCTTATACATCAAATTTTCCACACAAGCAAAGTATCTTATCTGGAAAACTATGGATTACATATTTGCTGGTAATACTTAGGTTTCACTTGATCAAAACTAAAAGTTAAATTTTAACTGCATTGGCTCCATTATCTCAATTTTAGTTAAAATGAAAAAAGATGAACCTTTGATTATAAGAAGTCTGGAATATCATTGAGTAGATAAATATATGGATGTTTGCAGGTTTGTGGAAAGTATCAAGAATATTTACAAAAATTCTGAAGACACACAAAAGAAACCTTAGCTTTTCTGTGCTGAGCCTAGTGTTGCAGCAACATCAGGACCTTCCAGTCTCTGCTTGATCATCTTGTCTTTCTGTGAGGCCTTCAGTCTCTCAGACAGGAGTACTGAGACAGTGCAGGTCGGCATCATCTCAGTAGCATTTTCCCTCTAATTGTGCTCATTGAATGGGTATCTCTTTGGACTGTGAACCATTCAATCAATAAGTATAAAGAGCAAATCATTATGGGCATATTTTGGATTACTTTACCTATTTTTTCATTACCTTATTGAAGAAGTTATCTCTGATGTTCTTCTCTAGTTTTGACTGTAACTGTTTCACGTTCACTTCTAACTGCTGTGTCTCTTTACAAGAGTGACCTTTGTCAGTGAACTTCCTGTGCTCTTCTTTTTTTTAAGTACTTTTTAAGAAAAGTATTATGTTTATTTATTTATTCACTAGAGATGGAGAGAGGGAGAGGGAGAGAGAGAGAGAGAGAGAGAAAATGAGCAAACCATGGCCTCTAGCCACTGCAAATGAACTCCAGATGCATGTGCCACCTTGTGAATCCAGCTTATGTGGGATCTAGAGAATCGAACCTGGATCCTTACACTTCACAGACATGTGCCTTAACTCCTAAGCCATCTCCCTAGCCCCTCTTCCCTTTTTCAATAGTTTTGTTTCGTTTATGGTAAGAGAGAATGAACTGCTGTTCACAGAGACTCTGGACAGAGAAGGGCCAAAAAATACTCACATAATTAATAAATTGGTATGACTCCTGACCTCAAGAGATTTACCAATATGGACATAGTACTCATTTTATTATGTTGTACCTTGGAATATGGTGGATATAAATATGAACAATTTTACTAAAATGTGAACTCTGAAAGAACTGTTAATATTTTATCCATTCTTATATTTTCCTCAAAGTCTACCTTTGTACCTGGTAGTGGTTTCTTAGACTAAGGAAATTATTCTAGTTTATAGAAATGGCAGAAGGAAGTCTTTTTTTTTTTCAATTTAGAACCCATGCAGCTGTTTGAAACGCAATCAGTAGAGCTATGGCAAGGCAGCACTCCTGCGAATATCACATAACACATTTATACCAATCCATAATGGCAGCTGTCATTAACTGGAGGTTTAAATGTTTTACACAATTATCTCAGTACTTGTAAGAATAAGTGCCTAAGAATGTGGTGATGACCAGTGTAGGTCAGTGTGGCGGCTGAAGCAGGCACAACCATCTCCTTTATGTTAACAGACACACTGTTGTCCTTACTTCTAGTAGACAAAGAGAACAGAGGTTTTTTGTTTGTTTGTTTGTTTGTTTGTTTGTTTGTTTGTTTTTTTTTTACCAAGGTAATGTTGTGTTAATATTTTTTCTTCTCTTTTTTGCAAGTTGTTATTACATCCATTTCATTTCAATATTATTTTTCTGTCCATATTCATATATTTTAACATAGAAGAGCCACAGCTCAAATTATAGGAGCATATTTGTGTATGTTATAATATATACAAACCTCAGAAAAAGAATAAATGTTAGTTCCATGATAATTTTACAAAATAAGTTTTTCCATGGCAGGTATCTTTGAATTTAATATGGAAATTTTCTCTATAAGGACTTTGTTCATTATTAGTTAAAGAGTTTTTAAAGATTATAACAACAGGTACTTTCTAAGGCACAAGTAAAAGGAAAATTTATAGATCTAATCTATGATTCTTTACTATTTGTTCTGAAACTTGGGTTCTCTAATACTGACCTATTTCTTTGATTAATGGTCCATCTTACTCAACTTCTGGTTGCCTATCCAGCCTGCTCTTCAACAGATTCTCCTGCTTGTCAACCAGCATCTTTTCTTGCCAACTAATATATCATCTTCCATCTGTTTAAACTCCCAAGTTCCTTCTGCCACAGCTCTGCCTCCAGCTTCCCTCTCTGCCACCTACCTTGTTGCCCTTCCATCTGCTAGCATGACTAGCATCCTTTTTATTCAATTCCCAACCTAAATCATGCCCAGTTTTTTATTTAAGCTCACTAAAAGTTTATTTCTTAAAGGTACATTGTGATTACATTAATCATTTATCATACAACCATAGAGGAGAAAGAAAAGGCATAAAAAGTTAAAGGCATAAAAGATCAAACACACATTCAATCATGACATCTGAATTTTTCTATATCTTAAAGCCATTTAAATTCTCAACTGTTTTTGGTAAAAATGTTTTACATAATGGAGTGCCCAACTGAAAGAGGTGGCAAAATGCCTTTTGGTACAAGTTCTTCAGAACCCTTCATTTTGTGTGGCCCAATTCTTGTTAACTGTACTTGGTTCGTTGTTCTAACATTTCATATTCATTGACTTGAGAGAACCTTTTCTCCAATACCATATTCTTAAGTCTCAATTCATTTAATTCAATTAAATTCAGTTTTATAGACTTGTCAGAAATATATTTAATTAAGATGTATTTTAAGCCAGGCGTGGTGGCACACACCTTTAATCCCAGCACTCGGGAGGCAGAGGGAGGAGGATCACCATGAGTTCAAGGCCACCCTGAGACTACATGATTACATAATTAATTCCAGGTCAGCCTGGACTAGTGTGAAACCCTGCCTCGAAAAACAAACAAACAAAAAAGATGTATTTTAAAGTTTCTTTTGGATATCAAAGGAATTACGTAAATAACACTAGCATTAGGTTAAGTATAATTTCAAATTTTTATGCATAGTATAAAGACTTTACTTTCCTTTAAAAGTAATATAGTAACTTCTCCAAGTGGAGGCTATCTTTATGTAGTGCTATAAGTTAAGCTGCAGGGGAAAATATTAGACTTTTATGACTATGTATTGGTCATAGGACTTCTAATAATCTCTTCTTATTTTTGAAGGGAATATTCTCTATCAATTACACCTTTGAGACTAAACTCATACTTAAAGGAGGTTCAATCAGGATTTATTCATAAATTTAAAATAGCATTTGGATTATAAGACATTTTTCTGTAAATAAAGGGCCTTGATTAACATACTAGGATTATAGTACTTCTGTTTATGTTAGTTTATATTATACTAAGACTTGTTTTTCACACTTTTAAAAATATGTTTTATTACTTAAGGTTTAATAAGGACATATGCAGAGATAAAATAACTATAGTTGAAAATATGACCTAAGATGAAGGGGCACACACCATGGGGTCTGATACAGATGCATAAAAGCTGTTCAGAAGAAGGCAGGGGCAGGGGGGAAGGCTGTGTGGTTTTCAAGGTAAAGTAGAGGAATGACAGGGTGAGGAGTTTAGAATTGGTTAGTTTGATTTCAGTGAGTTCCAGCATATAGAAACACATATGTAAGACTCGTCTGTCTGGTGACCAGGGGAAGTGGTTAGTGGCCTGGTGAGTTAGAGCCAGGATAGGAAATGGGTTGTGGGCATTGGCTCTGCATTAGTTGGTTTGCATTTGAAAACTGAGTTGTACTAACTCAAATAATTTTGAGACAGTCCCTTTGAGGTCAGCAAAGTTGAAGCATCTGAATACAGAAAAGACTAATTGCCATGGAAAATAACTGTTGAGCCAGGCATGGTCGTGTATACCTTTAATGCCAGCACTGGGGAGGCTGAGATAGGAGGATTGCTGTGAGTGCAAAGCCAGTTTGAGATTACATAGTCTATACCAGGTATGCTAGGGCCACAGCGAAACCCTACTTCAATAAACAAAACAAAACTGCTGAGAGTTATTTGATTGGGTGAGAAACTTCTTTGGCATTAAGTACCTCTAGTGACATTAAATGATGCCTGTGGGTGTCCAGTATATGTAAAACCCAGCCTTAATGTGCTACTCTGGTAAGAAGGGGCTTAACACCCTGTCTTTATCTTTATCATCTTCAACTACTCCCATCTATTGCCTATTTTAAGCCTTGATTTAATACTTCCTGTACATATTATTCTTTTCAGGATTCATTTTACAATTTGTAGTGTGGGTCCTCATTTCCTCCATGAATTTACCAAGTACTTCTTGGGTAACTCCAGGTTGTATGTAGTATTGAGTCCCCTAAATTTTATTTCTCTCTTGTCATTGAAATCATAGAGCTATAGGACTCGACCAAATACACAAGATGAGCAATAAAGATTTATCACATTGAATTCTTTTGTGAAAATGATGAAAAATGGAATTAAAACATAATAGGTATCAAGCTATTTTGAAAGACATGACCCTCAAAGTCAACTCTTAGGAATATACCAGAAAGATGTTCTGTAAAATATTCAGGGAAAATATCTTAAGGGGAAACTAATTTTGTCATTTCATTTTCTACAGTAGAATATTTTAAAAAGATGAAATCTTTTGATATCACTCCTGATGTAGGTTCATATATGTAGTTTTCTGTGAATTTTAGGTAAGGACTATCTATGAATATCCCCTATGGGAAATTTCTTTATCCTGCAAATATAAGTTCTGATGAAACAATTTTGTATATGTATTTAATGTTTGTGAAATTGGAAATAGTATCTTTCTTCAAATATTTTCATCTCTTAATCTATACAAGTGATCTAAAATATTCCCACAATCCTAATTACATTTCATATATTTATAATATATATGTATATTATACATACATATTTATTATAGATTAGATGTTCTATTTACACTTATTAAATTATAGGTACAAGTTTCCATTATCCATATTAGTATCTTTCCCTACAGGGAAACTTAAAGGCTATCATTTTGAAATATGTCTATTAGATTACTTTTCAATATAAGTCACCAATACAATTAATTTTAAGTTTAATTATCATATCTTACATGATTGGATAATGACATTTCTGAATTGTCATACACTGATTTTAATAGACATGATATTTCAACTATAAATTTTGCACAATTTGCCTTCCAAACTCTTATATTTCATTTCACTACTATATTTCCCCTTACTTGTTTATATTACATCTTTTAATATCTTTAGTGTCTTCTTCTAAGTATATCTAATAGGATTTTAACTTGCCACTATAATCATCAACTACATTCATTTTGGCATTTCATCTCATCCATATCAAGGTTTATATTAAAATATTCAAATTAATTTGTATCTCCCAAGTGATTGTTGAAATTAATCAGAACTACTGCTGGAAGTGGGCACTAAGCCCATCTCACCCCACATATCCTGACTTGATCGAGGAACTATTCTTTATGTGATCATTAGGTTTGTGTTTTATTTTTACCTCTGTCATTAGTCAAAAGTTGCTACACATCACTAGACAGTCAATATCCTTAAGTTTCTGCATCCCTTTATTTTTTAGTTGTGTTTAGATTCCAAGGGCAACTTCAGCCAGGAGTTTTAACAAAACTGAGCACCATGACTAAGCATCAGGAGACCAGAGCTCACCTCAAAGAAACACACACACTTCCTTCTCCCTCCTCACATCCCCTTAGAGCAAATCTCATTGTGTGTGATTTCTTGATATGCCTGCACTAGAACTTTGAAGGTATAAATAAATTAGGTCATGCTGGGAGTTGTGCACCACATCAAGCAGTGGACAGAAAATCCAGGTGAGGTAGTAAGTAACACGGGATAGAACTGAAACCACTGTGAAATGCTTAGGAAGTACATTTCCTGGGCTCTTATCACTGCTTGAGTTGTCTTTGAGAAAAACGGTGCTCATTTTCCAAAACACATATTGGTTAGTGATAGATGACTTAGCAAATATGCTTTGAAAACTTAGTCTCAATAAACATACTTAAGGAAGTAGAACTACACCCATATATCACTGACTATAAACCATGTATTATGATATGAATGTAATATATACATATTCACTAATAATATAAATTTATTTGGGAAATAACCCTTAGACAATTTTACTATATCTAGAGTCTAGTTCTAAATATTTGCTTTTTTATACACTAAAGATAAGCTTAGGAATTCATATGCTTAACATTTATTTGATACTTATTAATTGCCATTATGTTTAACAAGCAGTTTTAACTTATGAAGATCTCTGACAAATATCATAGAATAATATATTTTCAGATTTGCAGTTTTTGCAAATTTTCTTTGGCTCTAACATAGGGAGTTACATATTCACAGTAAGCTTATTTTTTTAATATGGAGAAAAAACTATTATGCAGTAAATTTCACAAAATGTCATATGTACAGTCCTTTTGGAATAATATGTTCGTGATGGGGTTAGGACAATGTATATAAAAATGAAATGTTTCTGACAAGGTCTTCCCTCAAGGGCATGCTCCTCCAAATTGTTTTGTTTTCCACCTGCTCAATCAATATGCAAGACAGTATCTCAGTGTGAGTGTCTGGGTGCTTTTCTATACTTCTGGGAGAATTGAGCATTTTGGGTCCTAATCATCTTTACTAGAATTTGAGATATTGACATTTCAAATAATGTGAGCGAAGGCAATGCCACAGCCCTGCTAAAACTACACCAGCAGGAGGTAATTTTCCCTACTGATTCAGTTCACTCTGAGCTGCCCCTCCCTAGTCTGTAAGCTTCCATGTATTGAAAACACACACACACACACACACACACACACACACACTCACTCATACTCACTCACTCACAGACACACCTGAGGTCCAGGACATTCTTAAAAAGCTTTAATATGCAAAATAATACCTTCATTCCTACATTTCAGTATATAAAATAAGAAGTTACATCTCAATTAACATAACAACCAAGAGACCAGTGCTGCTGTAGGTCACTGAGCCAACCCTACTATTACGGTATGGTACCAGCTCAGCACATTCTGCTTTGCAACTGTCTTACTTAAGAAAAAGCTTAGACTTACCACATGTGTTGAATTATCTGATGATCTGGTCTAAATCTATTAGAAATAATCCGTTTGAATAAATTCAGGGACAATCGTGCCACAACCCTCTTCTCTTCTCTAGCAGAAGGCAAGTTTGAAAGACCTCAAGCTGTGACCTCAGAGTCAGACACAGCCGCTCCCATTCCTCAGCCAACCTCCTGGGGAGAACAGGTTAGTGGACTGCAAAGTAGGCTCTCTACATAGCAGTACTTTCAAATAGAGCATTCTGGGCTGCCAGCTGGGGATTTACATCTTCCAGATTCCGCTGGCCAGAGTCAATGCTGCTCCTGTGCCTGGAAATGGTCAGCATCTCCCTGCAGTCACTTAATGCAAGAAACTATCTGAGGCGACTTCCTAAGCTCTGTCATTCTGTGTGGAGACTAAAGAATGAGCAGGGCATGCATAATTCATACACTGGAATCTTCAATGCACTTCCTGCAGCCGCCGGTTCCATCCAGTAATGGGTTATTGGCCACCTCATCACTAAGACAATCGGAGCTCCCTGATTGGTGTACTTCCACAAATAAAACTACAACCTAAATCACAGGCAGAATCTTCCAACCCCGCAGCAGCCACTCTGGTAAAACATTCACACAGACAAGCTGACATCCGCATACTGCAGAATCTCTAAGCCAGACACTTTTGGGCAGGAACGCTACAGCATCTGTTCTTTTCTATTCAAAATATATGCTTGCTGCAGCTTTAGGCTGGATATCTTATACTATCAGTAAGATCCACAGAGCTAGTTTTCCCCTTTCACTTCTGAAATATAAAGTAGGCTGAATGAAAATTAATAAAATCAATAAAAATAAAAGAGTGATGTGTAGCTATAAATGTTAGGATATTTTTTTTTAAAACCTGGGTTCGTTCAACTTATTTTAACTAAAGGAACAAACTCTAAAATAGCCAGTCATCCATTACGTATCCATTATGTAATTTTTTTTCTTTCCTTTAAAGAATCATCAGCATGGATAATGTGGCTATCAGAATTAAGTATTCTGGACCATAAGCATGTCTATGCTAGGTGTGTCAGTGGTTTTGAGAGCTTCTCATAGATTTTGAGCTTCTAAGAATGCCATAAGACCATTGTTTGCACTGGCTGAGAAAAGCAAATGTTAAAATGTACATTTATTTGTGCTCATATCCATCAAAGGAAAACCAGGCAACATCTTTTTAAAACTTTTTAAATTTATTTTTATTTGAGAAAGAGGGAGAGAGAGAGAGAAAGAGAGAGAGAAAGAGAGCACCAGGGCCTCTAGCTACTGCAAACGAACTAGAGATGCATGCACCACCTTGTGCATCTGGCTTACATGGAACCTGGACTATCAAACCTAGGTCCTTAGGCTTTTCAGGCAAGCACGTTAATCACTCAGCCATCTCTCCAGCCCCAGGTAACATCTTAAAATATCATAAAAGTATTTTCAAACATACTATCATGGGAGACTCTTGCAAATCCAAAAATGTATATGTATGTAAACACATACATATCTACTAAAAGTTACCTTATTAAGTCATATTTTCTACCCCAAACCTGATTCTGTTAAGGTCACTGAGACACATAAATTTGTCTTTCCAGAGCCTTTTTATACACACATATGAGCCTGTGTATGCACACACATGTCATATATCTATGCCATCACACTTGGCCCTTTCAAAACCAGAGTGAAATTCCCAAGTTTATAGCTAGTGGCTATAGTAAAGAACAACTGTTAGAAATAGCCAAGCTTTTCCACCTGCCATTTATACTGTAAGGAGTAATTTCCCTTTAGCAATATCATGACCACATTGGTTTTCAATCAATAAACCCACAGCCTTCAAGGGTTCTAGAGGTGCTATACCAGCAGAGGTGTTCAGAAACAAGTTGGTATTTGCACTTTCCTTCTAGGGATATGTAAAGTGTTTTTTCTGTGCTTGGCTGAAAAGAGTATGTTAAAATATTTTAAGTGTCAGTTTGAGAAATTAATCACCCATACCTTAATAACAACAATATATTCCACTTCATATTGCTTTGTTCTGCCCTGGGTAGCTCCAATTTATATATTTACATATATTCTAATAATTTTAGAGTAAATTAACAGACTTGACCTTGTTTTATAATATTTATCTCTTTTTCTGAATTTATTTTTCTTGAATGAAAGATTGAAAAGCCACAGATTTTTTTAAATTACAGTTTAACATATAATTTAGGGCTGGAGGGATGGCTCATTGGTTAAGTCATTTGACTGCAAAGCCAAAGGACCCTGGTTCGATTCCCCAGGACCCACATTATCCAGATGCACCAGGGGGTGCATGCATCTGGAGTTTGTTTGCAGTGGGTGGAGGCCCTGGCATGCCCATTCTCTCTCTCTCCCCCCCCCCTTTCTCTGTCAAATAGATAAAGTATTTAAAGGTGTGCACCATTACAGCTGTGTGTACAAAACCTTCTAAAATATCATTTAAACTGATGTAATTATTAAAAGAAATAATTTTACACCAAAGCTACTCATTTAAAACAGTAAAAGTTTGAAATTATTGGACTGTATTAGAATACAATCTTGAAAATATAAATTACTGATATAAACTATAGTGGTTACAAAATACAAGATTCAGTTGTGCATAACCAGGTGGCTAGTACATCTGTCTGTGGTGGACAGAAGGAGAACCAGTATCTTTTTTCCCATACAGACAGTCATAATACATGTTTAAAATTTAGGGTGCAGATTTCCATCTGCCACTGTCTAAGCATGAGGAGAGAGATGAACATACATGTGAACGCACATGAACATACATACAGAGAGAGAGAGAGCCTAAAATCAACCAAAATTTAGAAACTAGCAAGAAAAAGAGAACACACATGTTGGGTCATGATTTGCAGAGACATTTATCTTACCCATAACTGTGGGCTAACTCCACAATGCATGACCCATATACCTCAACAAGGAGGGGCCAAGGGGAGGGGGTAGGTCACGGATAAGCCTAATAATGGTACCAAACTGACTGTATTTGCTGAATACAAAACTAACTAATAAAGAAAAAAAGAAAAGAAAAAAAAAAAGAAAAGTAGTAGAAAATGCAAACTGAATTGAACAAGTCCAAAACTCTAGAAAAAAAAAAAAGAAAGAAAAGAAAAGAAAAGAAAAAGAGAACAATGTGGCATAACAGAAATAATGAACATAGTAAATCCCCCAAAAAGTCAAAGGATGACTCATTAAGCCTGGACTGGAAATGAATAGAGAAAGTAGACAGTTGAATTCCAGATAAAACAAAGCCCAAGGCTGCAATAAAGAGCCATTTTCCATTTTCCAGAAGTGTCCTTATGCCTGAGAAAAACATTTATCCAATCTTTTCAAGTGGACAGAAGACAGAGGAAGTCAGTTTGTTCCCTTTTCAGATCAAAAGGCTTTCCAATACTTTGAATTCATACTGCAAGTAAGATATACAATGAACAGTTTAATATGAATAAAGTCAGTAAAATTTTGAATGAGTCAGAGCATCTTTAGTTTGTTAAATCTCTGTTATCTATTGAGATGTATAGCAAGTCCCATTGACTACTATCATTTGGAAAAATGCATAATGCACGTCTCCAATATAAAAAAATGATACCATGAAAGATAGGAAAATAATCTAGCCTTCCAGAAGTTTTTATATTTGTAAGCTTAAGAGACAGGTTCTGCAGAAGATGGCATTGCTCTTTGGGACTGAAGACATTCTTTTGACCTTTCTCTCTTGTTTTACTAGTATCATAGGACACCCTCAATCCTAGTCCACTCATTTATCTACGAAATATTTATCATGTGTCTTTGTATACAATGAGTTATGCTAATACCAAACAAAAATATATAATCAACATTGCCTGCAAAGAGTTCATGTGCTAATGAGGACAGCAGGTACATACCCTGACACAAAAAAGAGGATAATCACTGAAGCACATTAAATATGCACCTGAGAAGTTGCCCAAGACACAAAACGATGCCTCTGTAACCAGTACCAGAAGGCTTATGGAAGGGGAATAACATTGATTTCAAGGTTGACAACTTTTAGATAAAATCAGGATTTCCTCAATTTAATAATGTGACCCTGAACATGCCATCCATGCTCATTGAGCATTAGTTATGTGTTTCTTGTAGCTTCTGTGACAGTTGGATAAATAGCTTAAAACAGTCATTAAAAACAGTTTTTGTAGTCATCTGACAAGAGTTTAAAATCTCCTTCTATTTCCTCATCTCTAATGTGGGAATTTTATAAGCATCATAGAGCCATTAGGAGTTCTGCAATATCTTTGTCACTTAACACAGTTTCTGACAGATTAAGGACTTTAAAACATAAGCGTATTTCCTTCCACAGGTTAATTTGAGAAGGGAAGACTTGAAAGGAAATGCTTTCCTGAGGGGAAGCATGTCATGTGCATTTGGAGGACGTTGGATATTACACTGTGTGCTTGACAACCCCAAGCATCTCTATATGATGTGGGCTGGGGCTACCATGGATGTTTTGTCAGAAGATAAGACAACATTATATGAAATCTGATTTATAGACCTACTCTTCTTTTAAGAAGGATGCATGTTAAAATCTTGAGTATAATGGACATTTTAAAGGCCAGTAAGATATTATACACTATCATGAAGAAAAAGAACTTAGGTTAATCCTGAAGTAAAAGTACAGACTTGTACCCTAATTCCAGCTATAAATATCTTAGAGAAATAAGATGACATCATATTTTTTCAGAAACACACACACACACAGATAAGTGGGACTTATGAAGAGATTTCTGGTAAATATATGAATATCAAATTCCAAGTGTAGTTATATCTGAAGAGATGATTACAGGTCTAATAGGGAGGGAGGAATCAGAACATTTGCATACAGTTAAATAAGCTGGTGGTTGGGACATATGTGTTTTTTTTTTTTTTTTTTTTTTTTTTTTGGTTTTTCGAGGTAGGGTCTCACTCTAGCCCAGGCTGACCTGGAATTCACCATGGAGTCTCAGGGTGGCCTCGAATTCATGGTAATCCTCCTTGAGTGCTGGGATTAAAGGCGTGTACCACCGATGCCCGGCTCTGAGACATATGTTTTGATTTTGAATTAGTTACTTCCTAATTTTTTTTCATGTTAATAATATATTTTAAAAGTGAAGACAGAAAAAAGTATAAGGAAGAAATCTCATGTAGTTTTATCGTTGACTTCCATTTCAATGATGGTAACCAGAAGGAAAAATTTAAAACCTACTCCAAATGATATCTCATCTACTAAATAAAAGCATGGCAGAAAGAAGAGATTTCAGTCCATAAATTAATAAAAATAGTTATAATGAATAAGTTTCCCAACATGCATCAAAAATTTGTGATACTTATACACTGTTCACACATTAACGGATTTCTCATTCTATTAAAACCACCATTTTTGGGTTGGAGCTACAGCTTAGCAGTTAAGGCACTTGCCTTTGATGCCTAAGGACTCATGTTCAATTTTCCAGGTCCCATGTAAGCCAGACACACAGGTGATGCAAGCATGGAAGGTTACACATGCATTCAAGGTTGCACACACATCTGGAATTCAATTGGAGTGGCTGGAGGCCCTGGCATGCCGATTTTCTCTCTCTCTCTCTCATTCTAAGCCTCTCTCATAGCAAAGGCCAGTCTGTTGAGCTTGCCTCAAAAAATGTCAAAACAGAAAAAAACCACAAGATTTTTGGTATTAGAGTTTGGTCAGTAGGCTTACTTTTCGAGGATGAAGACCTGATAGGGTCCATTTTCCCCTAAGTTCAATTCCCTAGCACACATATTAACAGCTGGATGTAGCCACTTACACATCTAACTTCAGGCCCATGGAGTGTGGAGAAAGATGGATTACTGAGGCTGATTGGACAAATTATATAACTGAAAACTTCAGCTCTGTGTTCAGGGACATACTCCATCTCAAGGAAGCAGACAAAAAGTAATAGGAGGCCCCCAATGTCTTCCTCTGGCCTCCTCATGTAAGTACACTATGTGTGTACACCACACATTCAACACATGTGTGTGCATGTGTGAACAAGATATAACCAACAAACAAGATGATTCCCTAAATTTGAATTCACTTCCAGATATCAGTGTCCCTAAATATTTTGGGGGGCTTCATATAATGGCCTAATTGTAATTCAATTTCCATGTAAAATGTGGCTACTAAGAATCCTGCTATCACAGTATAATTAAAAGTCCTTTAAGTTTGTTAAAGTATTATACATAATTATAATAACCCTTAATCAATCATACTTCCTTTTGATTATTTTAAAACAAGTGTTTACAGTTTTAGGTAACAAAATGCTCCAGAAGGAACACACACTAACCTCTGAGTCAAGAAATGTCAGTAACCTGCTCTGCCTCATAGAGTCACCAAGCAGCTTTGTGCACAAGCCATGGGCATGTTAGAGATGAGCTTGAAAATTACAACCAATTAGTCTTTTCTAGGAGTAAATTTAAATGTTTGCAAAGTTATCAATCTAAATATATTTGTTGTAGCTGGATCATTTAGACCTACTCATTATGTTTATTCTTGTACTTTTTTCAGGGGTGGGGGTGGAGGTTTGAGGTAGGGTTTCACTTTAGTCCAGGCTGACCTGGAATTCACTATGTAGTATCAGGGTGGTGTCAAACTCACAGTGATCCTCCTACCTCTGCCTCCCAAGTGCTGGGATTGAAGGTGTGCACCACCACGCCAGGCTCTTCTTGTAAAATTTGACAAACATCTGTATACTCTGTTTCTTTAGGATTTTTGAGTTGGTGGAAAACATACCTAAGCCCATGAGCAACTTCTTTAAGAAGGTTTAGTGAGTAGTGATGTTAGTATGATATCAGAATAGGAGGCGACCAGCTTTCACTTATGCTCATAACCCCATGACATTGAGACAACAATTCAAACAGTAATAACAGTAATAACCTAATGAACCCAGGAGTGCTCAATGGCCCAACTAAGAACTTGCAATAACAGAGCAGAGCAGAGAGAACAACAGAAACACGTTAAACCTATCATATTTCTCAGCAGAACCTGTGCAGGCCAGAAGCAACAGGATATTGTCAAAGTACTAAAAGAAATGGGGAAAATAAAAAAAAAACATTCTAACTAAGAGTAATATTCACAGTAAAGCTTCCCTAAAGAAAGTGGAGACCCAAAGATGTCCCAGATGGACAGAAGGTGAAAGAGTCCTCAGCACCACTGGAGCTGCCTTACAGGAAATGATCACCCAAGTTCTTGAAGCAGAAAATAAAGGACTGCAGGAACATGAAAATGTATGAGGTTACAAAACTCACTGGAAAAAGAAAGTGAAGTGTCAAAATCAGAGAACCCTAATGTCATAATGGAGGTGTACAAATCATATTCTAGAACACAAGTTAAAAGACCAAACTGCTAAAATACACTTAGCTACAATTCCTTATTGAGTACTCAGTATAAAAGATGCAATTTGTGAACAATATTTCAAATAAGAGTTTCTGTTTGTAATTAAAGTCAAGCAGTAGGAATTAGTTTAAATGGACTATTACAGGATGTTATATGGAAGTCTTGTTACCACAAAGCCAAATCTAATGTAGAAACACAAAAAGTAAAGAGAAAAGAAAAAAAAAATCGAAGTCAAGCACTTCAGAAAATTAACAAATCACAAAGCCAGAGAGCAAGAGATGAAGAAAAGATATGAAAAAAAAAAAAAAAACAGAAAATAATGGCAAGATTAGGTCTTTACCTATCATATCAACAACTTCCTTACATGTAAATAAATTAAGTTCTCTATTCAAAAGATACAAGATGAAACAAAGATAAAAGATAGTTGAATGAAAAACTTCAATTTATTTGATGCTTGTGAAAGAATTATTTCACTAATCATGTCACACAGACTGAAAGTCAAGTATTGAAGGAAGATATTCTCCCAAATCAAAATAGCATAGAGGAAGCTATATATAATTAAATCAGACAAAACAAACTTAAAGTAGGTAATTGTACAATGACACAGACATTATGTAATAACCATAATGTCATTACAAAGATACAAGTACAATTTTATGTTCATCTGACATTATAACACATAAACAAAGCACACAATAATATAACTGAAGAAAAGTATGGGAAAACATTAATAGTAAAAAAATATCATTTAGGGATGGAGAGGTTGCTTAGTGATTAAGGTGCTTGCCTGCGATGCCTAAGGATTCAGGTTCAATTCTCCAGGTCCCACGTCAACCAGATGCACAAAGTGGCACATGCATCTGGAGTTTGTTTGCAGTGGCTCGAGTCCCTGGCACACACCCATTCTCTCTCTCTCTCTCTCTCTCTCTCTCTCTCTCCTCTCTTCTGTCTGTCTCTAATAAATAAATAAAATAAAAATAAATCTGTAAATAAAAAAGAAGTATCATTTAGGCAGAAATCAATATGGAAACTACAGATGTGGATCATTACCATAACACCAGAGACCAAATTAGCCTAGCACACACTTGCATTATTATCCAAATACACAGATACATGTTGGGTGCATATAAGTGCGCATCTATATGTAAATTTTTATAATAGACCTCACATTACTATACATTATGTGCACACTAATCTATCCTCTCCAATCCCAAAGCCAATCATTATCCACACTTCAAGCAACTGGGATGAGATTTCCCTCATTCTGCTTTACAGAAATACCTGTAATGTTGCAGAATTCCCTTTATATACACAAATTTCAAAAATAAATTTGGGCAAAAGTTTAGTCACATGTTTCCAATTCTTATTTGAAGATAGGTTGAAGATATAAAATGTCACTGTTACACTTTCATTTAATAAGATCATTTTAAATAAATTGCTTTTGATACTCATGTTTCAGAACATAACTTATTTCCTACCAAAAACTAAGTCCAGTAACAGGATATTAATGTAAGTTCTTTCAACAAATATATGCCTCTCTGAGGTCATTGCATAAGCAATTGGCTTTGCTCTACACAAGTTTTATGAAACTAGAAGTTTTGTGAAACTAAAAACTGTAATTTCCAAGAAAAGAATTTATCATAGACTTTTCCTAATAAATTGAATAGGGAGTCTTAAAGTATCCTGAAAATGCAAATAATAACTAAGTTCTGAGGAACAGAAATAGAAATATCTTTGATAAAGGCACTTCATGGAACTACATGAGTATTTTCATTAAAAATAAATAAATGACTTTAAATAGGAAAAAATGTCCTGATTTTTGAGGATAACATATGGGCTACATAGTCTCCTTTGTATAAAATTGTCAGATACAAAATTTTTGGTTCCAAGCACCATTATATATCCCAGGCATAATTATGCTTGAGAAATAATCCAGATGAGAGGCACAAGCCTAAATAAGCACAGAGAACAAAGGCCAAAGTTAGGCAGGTTGGGACATAGTGATGTGAGTGCAGAGAGTAACACTTAGCTTTCTCCCTATTACTCAAAGACTTGAGCCTTTTCACAGTCATTGATATTGACTATAAGAAAAATCTAATCTGGTTAAAGATCTAATGCTTCTTCTTAAAGACTTAGTTTCAGGATCTGTTGGGGTCAGCCCATAGCATCTTGATTAAACATAGCCCTTATTAATAAGGAAAACATATACTTATGGCTAAATAAACCACATTTAAAAGAAGGAAAACACTCAAAATTCATAGTTTCTACTATGTTTTAATTATATAAAAGTTATAGAAATTATTTACACCTAAGTTATCTGCACAATGGAGAAACTGTAAGAACACACTTTTGGGAGTCTCCAACTCCTCATTGGCTTTGTGTTGGTAGCTTTAAATCAACTTGAAATCAACCATAGTAAAAATACTAATATGACCAAAATGAGAAAACATTGCAAATTTGGCTTGTCTTTTCTCCTGAAAGCCAGTTGTAAGGCATTTATCAGTACATCTCAGCTCACAATACAGTAAACAATTTTACAATGAGATCCAAATTACTACAACAGCAGTGTTTTCCAATTTTTATTTTAATACTATTCATTCAAATTATAGTTAATGTTACCAGTTTGGACAAAAGTACAGTTATGGAGACTTCTCTTTGGCCAACTGAGCCATCACAGAACCCAAAGGGATGTGCAGGTGATGTTTCATACCAAACACAACTACAGTTTTTCTTCTGCTTAGAGCTAGAGGAACAATCAGCAAGCTTCCAAGTTACAGTAAGTATACTGTCTTTATATGGAGGTTAAATGGAGGTTAAAATGTTTCAACAAATTCATAAGAATCATTATATAAATATGCTTTAAACTATCAAAATAGGCTTCCTCCACAGAAATCCAAAAAGATTAAAAATGCTATAAGGTAATATATACATGTAGACTATACTTATTGTCAGAAAAATAGATATAATACATATAAAATACATATCAAAAAGCACAATGTTTAGCAGAATAAGTACTCTAGATTCATCTGGAAAGAACATATAAACAGTATGACAAGGATCATATGAGGTTCATTTGAGTCAATGTCAGTCTTCACTGAGATCTTAGAATCTCAACACTGAAATCATAGGACATCATTACCTTTACAGCTTCTACAGCAGCAACAAACACAAAAACAAAAGGCATTTCTCATTGCCTGTGGAAAGACACAGATCTCCATCAAGAAAAGCTTCAAATACAAAAGGGCTTTTACTTTTATGGGGAGGTGGGGTAATAACAAAACAGCTCCACTCTTGAGCATAGGCCCATAAGAGCTCAGTTCAGCTGAGGCTGGAACAGAATGGAGAGCCCCACCCCATCTGTCACTCCAGTATGTACCTACTGATGCTGGAAAGAGAAAAGGAGAGATGTCCTAAGACGGCTGTTTCTAATCAGTTGCTGTTTACAAAAGCAGGTTGTGGGCAGGATGGCCTTTAAGACACCACTTGATGACTTCTTATTTAGAGGAAAAATACAAATTGACTCCATATCACTGGAATGACTGATGAATAAAACAAATAAGTAAGAAGCTGGAGGTATGGCTTAGCAGTCAAGACACTTGCCTGGCAAGCCTAAGGACTCAGGTTCAATTCCCCAGTACCCACAAAAGCCAGATGCCCAAAGTGGCACACACATCTGGAGTTTATTTGATGTGGCTAGAAGCCCTGGATCATCCATTCTCTCTATCTGCCTCTTTTATTCTTTCCCTCTTGTAAATAAATAAATAAAAATATAAAAATAAGTAATAAAGGAAATGTCAACATGAAATGTCTATATACCTATGTTTAATGACAAAATAAAGGACAATTTGATATATATTTGATAAAACATATATTCAATATATATGTATATAATTTTATATATCATCAATTTATATTGTGAAGTTTTCATTTATTCCAACTCCTTTAAGGCAACATTTATGTTTTCCATAAGTTGTAAAAGTTAGAACTTTCCCAGGCTAATAATACCCCTAATAATATAGTGTTCGAAACATATTTTATTGAATATCCAAGATACTTAAAATCCAGATGTGCTACATATTATACTGACTCAGTATCCAGCCTGGTGACCTGACAGAAGAAAAGGTATACTCTATTCTGGGTATAAGAGTTATAGACTATATCATCTTTTACATATAATCAATCTAAATTGTACTATCATACAAATACAAGATATTCACAACAGCAAGAACCTGCACTCCACTGCTCAAAGAGAGACACTGGATATTTTAGAACTGAAAGAAATATGCCTGAAGAGACGACCTGTTGAGAGTGTCTGTGGTGGCAGAATGGTAAAGATAAATGAACTAAATCTGCAAAGATGCCTTGACTAAGATAGAATACAAAACAGGACCAAGGCACTTCTGAGTTAGGATTGACAGAACTTGGGTTCTAAGTCTGTACAGAGGACAGAGGGGGTGGGGGGAAAGCACTAAATTTCTCACATTATTAACAAAAAATCTGTTTTTACATTAGCAACTAAAACCACCCTGAAAATAAATATATAGAGTCATGGAGGATAGTGACTTCTGCACGTATCCTGCCTCTCCTCCTTCCTGACACAATGCTCTAGCCACTCCCCAAATCCCTGCAACATCTCTGTATTGAGTTTTGAGAGATGACACTCCTAGTTACCTCCTTGCTTCTCACCATTAGATTTTAATTTTTTTAAAAAAATTATTTATTTATTTATTTGCAAGCAGAGATAGATATAGAGAAGAGACACAGAAAGAAAGAATAGGCATGCCAGTGCCTCCATCTACTGCAAACAAACTCCAGATTCAGGCACCATTTTGTCCATCTCTACATGGGTGCTGGGGAATCAAATTCTGGTCACTAAGCTTTGCAGGCAAGTGCCCACCATTCTCTTTTGATCAGATTCAGTTTATCCATACTATTTTCTTTCAAGATATTTCATCCTGTCTTTAAAAAATATTCATTTGACAGACAGAGTGAGTGAGACAGAGAAAATGGGCACACTAGTGGCTCTAGCTGCTGAAAACAAAATTCAGACACATGAACCACCTTGTGCACCAGGCTTACATAGGTAGGCACCGAGGAATTGAATCTGGGTTCTTAGGTTTCACAGGAAAGCCCATCTCCTTTTTTTTTCCCTTCCTTTCTCCTCCATTCTTTCTCTTTTTATTCCCTCTCTTCTTTTCCTCCTTTTTCTTTCTTTACATTTTCCTTCTTATTTCATATGCATTGAAATATATCTTTTGCCAAAATGTTCTTTCTGAACTCCAGACCAATCAGATCACTTGTGTATTTGATGCTTATGACTCGTGAATGGATACATTACTAGCTTCTTTCAGACTTGGGCAATTCATGACTCAATTTTATTGGAATTTGGTTTTCCTTTGTCTTACCCATTCTAAGAAATGTGTATGTCTGCCTATTCATCTGCATATTTTCCCCTCAAAATACTCAGATGTCAACTTTTAGGCTTAAAAAATAACATATATGCTAATAAAATCAATTTAATCAAATCTTATCTCCAGCCAAGATAAATTTCTGAACTCCAAAGGCATCAAGTTCATGTTTGCACTTGATTCCTTTATTTTCAGGCAATTCTCTATATGGTCCCCAATCTGGTCTTCCTTTATTTCTTCCCGGCCTATACTATATGCTGATGTTTAAAGCCTATGGTTATAACCACCTTATAAAGCCTATGGTTATAACATTTTAATGTCCTGATTTTCTTTCTATCTCATTGTCAATAATCAAGATAAAGTAATCATTAGCTCTTGCTTTAACTGTTGAAATAGACTAATAGGTGACCATAGCCACTCTGCTGTCTGCTAATCCTATCGGTACACTTAAAAGGGTCTTCTAAAATGTCTAGAACTTCCGGTTAAGATGGCAGCTTAGGAACCACACCAAAGCAGCCTAGGGGAGAAAAAGCCAAAGAATACCCAACAAAATAAACACTTTTACTAAAAAGTGAGGTGTATAAGAAATTAAAATGGCAGCAGGGAAGTAGGAGAGATCCAGAGCATCCAGAGCCCACACAGGCAGGCCAAAGCGGCTCTGGCTCCGTCTCCAGCATTGGCAGCACTGGCTCTGGCAGCGGCAGCAGCACCTCCAGCAACAGCAGCAGCGGTGGTGCCAGGTCTGTGGGGCCACAGCTGCCAGGCTCAGTTTGCCCCACAGGAAAAGCCAGTGCCCAGCTCCAGAAAACAGAACAGTGGTCCAGTGATCCAGCCAGCCTCCTTGAACCCACAGGGCACCAAAGACGGACGCAAGCAGAGCGCAGCATAACTGAGACAAAAATCACCCAAAAAGGTAACTGGGATTGCACCAGGGAAGGGTCTCACTTGGTCACAAGCTAACTTGAAACCCTCAACAGACCAGAAATCTTAACCCCTTTGTTGATAGAGGATCTGGTTGTTATAATACCTGCTCTTGCATAAATACTCAGTGTTGTTTTTAATTGAATGTGTACATTGTTCAGTTAAATTTTAGAATCTATCTGTATTTTGTTCCACTCAGTCTACTTGAATACTCCCATAGCAAGCAAACCCAACCCCTAGGAACACCTTTCTAGATATTCTCAGAGTCTGAAGAGCCACATCTAACACCTTAAGCTCCTACCCTGAAGATATATAACATCAGATTGATTGATACAGCTAAAAATACCCAACTAACTAGAAAATCCAAGCATTAACTTAATCCAGGATGCAAATATATATACATTATAACACAAGAAACACTAAAAATCAAGACAATATAAATCCACCAAAAAGTATTAATGCATCATAAATGACCTCCAGGGAGAAAGAGTTAGAGGAAATGCCTGAGAAAGATTTCAAAAGAATGATTGTAAATATGTTCAAAGAAGTCAAAGAAGAAACCAAAGGAATCAAAGAGGAAATGAAAGGAATCAAAGAAGACACAGGACATCAATTTAATGAAATAAAGAAGTCAATACAAGACATAAATAAGGAAATAGAAATAATAAAGAAAAACCAGTCAGAATTACTAGCAATGAAGAACACAGTTAATAAAATAAAAAAACTCGGTAGAAAAATCTCACCAGTAGAATGAATGAAGGAGAGGACAGAATATCTAAGCTAGAAGACCAGGTGGCAGATCTAATACAGTCCAACAAAGAGAAAGACAAACTCATAGAAAAGTATGAGTGGGAATTTCAAGATATTCAGGACACTATGAAAAGATCAAGCATAAGAATTCAGAGCACAGTAGAAGGAGAAGAATTTTACTCCAAAGGCATAGTAGGTGTCTTCAACAAAATCATAGAAGAAAACTTCCCCCAAATTGGGAAAGAGGTGCCAATGCAGATACAGGAAGCCTTTAGAACACCAGCCAGACAAAACCTTAAAAGAACCTCTCCTTGCCATATTATAATCAAACTACCAAACACACAAACAAAAGACAAAATATTGAAAGCAGTCAGAGAGAAAAATCAAGTAACCTACAAAGGCAAGCCCCTTCAGGATTACAGCAGATTACTCAACACAAACTTTAAAAGCCAGAAGGTCTTAGAGTGATGTATTCCAAATTCTGAAAGATAACAACTGTCAACCAAGGTTACTTTATCCAGCAAAGATATCCATTCAAATAGACGGAAATATAAGGACATTCCATGACAAAAGCAGGCTAAAGGAGTATTTCAAGACAAAACCAGGTCTACAGAAAATACTTGAAAGAATCCTCCATGCTGAAGAAAAAGAAAAGCACACATATAAGGAACTGGAAAAAAACAAACAATACTCAAATACTACTTAACACAAGAGAGCAAAAGTAGAACTGGAACTACAAAAAAATTGCAAACATAAATACACACCTTTCAATAATATCTCTTAATATCAACAACCTCAATGTCCCAACCAAAAGACATAAGTTTGAAGACTGGGTTAAAAAGCAGGATCCTTACTTTTTTATAGAGAATTTAATAGGTGTAGGCCCTCTTGTAGTCCATGATTGATGGTAGCTTGATATTGGTGAGTGGACTTATGTTTGGATATGGTTCTGACTTGTTTCCCAGCTCCAGCTATGGGTCCCGTACCACTGAGGAGATCAGTTAGCCAAATTAAGAGCAGTTGGTTCCCCACCATGGCTGTGTGCCACTATTGCACTTTTATCTCTTTTGTCCTGGTCCTAACTTACTCTCCGTTGGAGAATCTGCTTCTCTTTTTCCGATAGAAGTAGATCCTAAGGAGAGAGCTACCCTATCATACCTACAAAGGGCCACGGCTGAAACTAAGAAAAATTGGCGAAACAAGCAAGGGCGCTGTTTTCCTGATGAACCAGATACCAGCACAAGGGGTAAGGAGATCAGCACAGAGAAAAATCAACTCCTACCAAATCAGAGAGCCAGAGCCTCAGAGGCCCCCAACACCTCGTGACTGAAGCAGACCAAAAATGAACCCAACATGGCTCAGGGAAATTTTGCGGAAGAGGGGGCAGGAAGAATGTCAGAGCCACATGTTGGGTCATGATATGCAGAGACATTTATCTTACCCATAACTGTGGGCTAACTCCACAATGCATGACCCATATACCTCAACAAGGAGGGCCCAAGGGGAGGGGGTAGGTCACGGATGAGGCTAATAATGGTACCAAACTGACTGTATTTGCTGAATACAAAACTAACTAATAAAGAAAAGAAAATCTCAATAAAAAAAGCAGGATCTTACAATTTGTTGTCTCCAAGAAACTCATCTTTCTACAGAGGATGGACATTATCTTAGGGTGAAAGGTTGGAAAATGGTGTTTCAAGCAAATGGGCCTAGAAAACAAGCAGGGTTGCTATCCTAATATCTGACAAGGTAGACTTCAGTCCAATGTTAGTCAAGAAAGATAAGGAAGGTCACTTTATATTGATTAAGGGCACACTCCAACAGGAGGACATTACAGTCCTAAACATATATGCACCTAACATG
Organism: Dipus sagitta; assembly: GCA_036346955.1. Classification (NCBI taxonomy): domain Eukaryota; kingdom Metazoa; phylum Chordata; class Mammalia; order Rodentia; family Dipodidae; genus Dipus; species Dipus sagitta. Next base: position 91,580,765 of record CM070777.1, on the reverse strand, counting down.
GGGGCCCCCAAATTCATCAAACACATGCTATCAGAACTAAGGTCACAGATAACACCAAACACAGTGGCAGTGGGGGACTTCAACACCTCACTCTCATCATATGACAGGTCATCCCGGGAAAAAATAAACAGAGAGGCGTCTGGACTAAATGAGGTCATAGAATGAATGGACCTAACAGATATCTACAGGACATTTCATCCAAATGCCGCCAAATATACATTTTTTTCAGCAGCACATGGAACATTCTCTAAAATAGACCATATATTAGGACACAAAGCAAATCTTAACAAATACAGGAAAATTGAAATAATTCCTTACATTCTATCTGAACACAATGGAATCAAACTACAAATCAATACAAACAAAAGCTATAGAGCATACACAAAATCATGGAAAATAAACAATACACTACTAAATGATGAATGGGTCAAAGAAGAAATCAAAAAGGAAATCAAAAAATTCATAGAGTCAAACGATAATGAGAACACAATATACCAATATCTCTGGGACACAATAAAGGCAGTTCTAAGAGGTAAATTTATAGCTTTAAGTGCCTATATTAAGAAATTAGAAAGGTTGCAAGTAAATGACCTAATTTTTCACCTTAAAGCCTTGGAAAAAGAAAAAGGCAAACCCAAAATCACTAAATGGGAAGAAATAATATAGATTAGGGAAGAAATTAATGAAATAGAAACAACAACAACAAAAAAAAAACCAATCCAAAGAATCAATGAAACAAAGAGTAGGTTCTTAGAAAGGATAAACAAGATTGATTAAACCCTTAGCAAATCTGACCAAAAGAAAGAGAGAAGAGACACAAATTAATAATTAGAGATGAAAAAGGCAACATCACAACAGATACCAAAGAAATTCAAAAAATCATAGGGACATACTATAAAGACATATACTTCACTAAGTATGAAAATATGAAAAAATAGATGATTTCCTTGATTAATATGACCTACCTAAATTAAATCAAGATGAAATTAATAACTTAAATAGACCTATAACAAGTATGGAGATCCGAGCAGTTACCAAAAATCTCCCAAGTAAAAAAAGTCCAGGCCCAGATGGATTCAGTGCTGAATTTTACCAGCCCTTCAGGGAAGAACTAATGCCATTGCTTCTTAAGCTTTTCCATAAAATGGAAAAAGAAGAAATCCTACCAAACTCCTTCTATGAAGCCAGCATCACCCTGATACCAAAACCAGGCAAAGATAGAACAAAAAAAGAAATTACAGACCAATCTCCCTCATGAACATAGATGCAAAAATTCTCAACAAAATATTGGAAAACCGAATACAAGAATATGTCAGAAAGATCATTCACCCGGACCAAGTAGGCTTTATCCCAGAGATGCAGGGATGGTTCAACATATGCAAATCAATGAATGGTAATACATTTTGTAAATGGACTGAAGGACAAAAATCATATGATCAGCTCAGATGCAGAAAAGCATTTGACAAAGTCCAACATCGTTTCATGATAAAAGTCCTACAGGGACTAGGAATAGAAGGATCATATCTCAATATAATAAAGGCTATTTAGGACAAGCCTACAGCCAACATATTACTAAATGGCGAAAAACTGGAAGCTTTTCTACTAAAATCAGGAACAAGACAAGGTTGTCCACTGTCCCCACTTTTATTTAATATAGTACTGGAAGTCTTAGCCATAGTAATAAGGCAAGAGATGCACATAAAAGGGGTACAAATTAGAAAGGAAGAGATCAAGTTATCATTATTTGCAGATGACAAGATTCTATATATGAAGGACCCATAAGGACTCTACCAGCAAACTGTTAGAGCTGATAAACACCTACAGCCACATAGCAGGATACAAAATAAATACACAGAAATCAGTAGCATTCCTATATGCTAACAACAAACACACAGGGAATGAAATCAGAGAATCACTCCCATTCACAATTGCATCAAAGAAAATAAAGTATCTTGGAATAAACCTAATCAAGAAAGTAAAGGATCTATACAATGAAAATATAAAACACTAAAGTGAGAAATTGCAGAGGACACTAAGAAATGGCAAAACATCCCTTGTTCCTGGATCAGAAGAATCAATATTGTGAAAATGGCAATCTTTCCAAAAGCAATCTACACATTTAATGCAATCCCCATCAAAATTCCAATGGCATTCTTCACAAAAATAGAAAGAACAATCCAAAAATTCATTTGGAACCATAAAAACCTCAAATATCTAAAATAATACTGAGCAACAAAAATGAGGCTGGTGGTATCATTATACCTGATTTTAACCTATACCACAGAGCCATAGTAACAAAACCAGCATGGTACTGGCACAAAAGCAGACATGTAGATCAATGGAACAGAATAGAGGACTCAGATGTAAGTCCAGGTAGCTATAGATAAAAATGCCAAAAATACTCATTGGAGAAAAGACAGCTCCTTCAGCAAATGGTGCTGGCAAAACTGGATATTTGTAGAAAGATGAAAATAGATTCTTCTCTCTCTCCATGCATAAGAATTAAGTCCAAATCGATTAAAGACCTTAACATCAGACCTGAAACTCTGAAGCTCCTAGAGGAAAAAGTAGGGGAAACCCTTCAACATATTGGTCTTGGCAAAGACTTTCTGAATATAACCCCAATTGCTCAGGCAATAAAGCCACAGATTGACTGCTGGGACCTCATGAAATTATAAATATTTTGTACAGCAAGGGACACTGTGAATAAAGCAAAGAGGCAACCTACAGAATGGGAAAAAATCTTTCCCAGCTATACATCTGATAGAGGATTAATATCTAGGATATACAAAGAACTCAAAAAATTAAATAATAAGAAGTCAAACAAGCCAATTAAAAATGGGCTATGGAACTAAATAGAGAGTTCTCAAAAGAAATATGAATGGTGTATAAGCATCTAAAAAAATGTTCTACATCCCTAGTCATCAGGGAAATGCAGATTAAAACTACATTTAGATTCCATCTCACTCCTATCAGATTGGCTACCATCATGAAAATAAGTGACCATAAATGCTGGCGAGGATGTGGAAAAAGAGGAACCCTTCTACACTGTTGGTGGGAATGCAATCTGGTCCAGTCATTGTGGAAATCAGTGTGGAGGTTCCTAAGACAGCTAAAATGTCTATGTCATCATATTATTTATTGGAATAAAAATATCCAGTGCTTTTCCACTATTATTAATATTTTAAGTCTTCACCATAGCACATAATGTCATTTACCCCCCACCTTATATTGGTTTCTTTTTCCCCAACATTACTATATTTCAGCCATACTGGCAAGCTTCCTGTTCTCTCTTGACTTCAAACTGATGCTCCTCTTGCCAGGAATGCTATTTCTCCACACATTTACTTGGCAAATATCCTTGTCTATTAGGTTTTAGCTTACTACCACCTTGAAAACTGGAGCAGATCCTTCTGAAGTTCGTCCTCACAATGCTGTTTGACTTTGCTCTATTTAGTATATCTTGGAACCAAATGCACTAATTTTGTAATTATGAAGTTGCTTCATGTCTAACTATTCCACTCAAATAAATTTCTCACTAGATCAAAAACCACACTGGTTTCATTCCACTTTTGTCTATAGTGAATCCAGTGTTTTTTCCCCATGATTTCTGCAGGGAGGGTACCAATGGATATTTGCTGAATGCATGAATAAATAAATCAGTGGAGCAGTGTGTGCTTGTTTCAGAGGATCTGATTCTTGAAGCCTCAGCTATCAGTCACTCTGAGGGAGACAAACTCCTAGGAGTGAGATGCCTGACTTTGAAAATGGCTCATTTCAACTTCAGATATCTGGCTAGAATGTGTGTTATGTAGCTTCTTCCCCAGATATCTGTGTACGTTTCTATGATAGCATGCTGCCACCCTGGATCTCCAAATATATTCTTTAATTTTGTTTGTATATTGGTTTCATGATATTTACAATCTGCTTCAATTTTGTGGCCAAACTGATTTATTATTAAGAGGGAGAGTTATGCCTGTGTTGAGCTTCCTAGCTTCCAAGTGAGGGAAGCCTGGTAGCTGGAATAACTCAAGTGGTTATTTCCCCTGCCTCCCCCAGGTGCATCTTCTCAGTCTCTGGCAATTTTCTCACTGGCTCCTGTTCTCCTGGTTGTGGTGGTAGAGGTACTGACTCTGCTGTGGGGATGTCTGCCAGATCTGCGGGGAGCCCTGCTGACTCGCTGTCCTGACTGGGGCTCACAGGCTGTCCATTTCTGAAATCTCAGTGATTGAGCTGTCATTTTCTTTCTCCATCAACTCTGGGAAAACTTCCATGCAAATTGCTTTAAAATTTGAGCAATTTCAAAAATATTACTTAAAAGTACAAGATATTATTCTTAATAGGGAAATTAAGGATTTTTTCTCCTTATTGTACTATTTACAAATCTATCTTCCTCACTTTCTCAATTAGCCATAAGATGACAAGCAGCATGCCAAGGATATGCCACACCCTGTTCTTCTGCATTGTAGACTGCAAGCACAGAGCTCATGTGAAGGAGGTTCATGATGTTATTTACTGGTTGGTGACTTTAGTCAGATTTGCTGAGTCCTTTTTTTTCTTTTCTTTTTTTTTTTTTTGTCAGGTTTTACTGAGTCAGAAAATATTATCTCCCACCAGGAAAGCAATGTGTAGGAATAGAAGATTTGCTTTCTGCCAAAAAATAATGCAAATATCTTATTAATAAAAGTGCTTGCTGATTTTTATCTAAATTTTTCAGTCTCTTCAATACTACAAAAAAACACCTAGACATTTAAAGTAATTTAATTTCAGTATTTGTTGTATTTTGAATGTGAAATATCTCTTATAGGCTAATGTACTTGAACACTTTTCTCCAGCTACTAGTGTCTTGTTAAACCATGTGAAACCTTTAGAGCCATGTAGAAGAAAGCAGGTGACACAGAATGTTCCCACTCAGGCCCAGCTTCCTATGTGATCTGTGCTTCCTATTCTTTTAAAACTTGAGGAGGTACTGAGTCCCTGCTGCACATCCCTGCCATCATGGAGTACCACCAGCCACAGCTTCCCCTCCGTGATGGACTGTGTTCTGAACCACAGCAGATCCTTTCTCTTGTAATTTGCCTTTTGTTAGATATTTGGTCATAGCAGCAGAAAAGTAACAGCTGCAGGACTGCATATAATATGACCTTACTGTATGCTGAGATTTGTCAATATATATTGTTACATTTTTGTGCAATAAGAGCTTTTATTACTAAGAATGAATAAGCTACTATTTAATAATAGATTTTATATACATAAATATCAATTGTAGATATAGATAGCAAATAAAAAATAGATCACATGTAAAAGATTTTATTACATTTGTATTGTCAAATAACAATAGCTTAGAAACATTGAGATTTATTTGTTCCAGGTATTGTCCAAAGCACTTTACATGATGTATTAAATCAAATGCTTCTAACCACTTTCAAATGACTTGCCTATAGCATCGCTTCCACAACCTAAGAATCTTTGTCACTCATTTAATTTATAGATGCCATCTGTAAATATATATGTCTGTATTGCTATAATGTAAGTTAGAGTGAGTTGAGTAAGTGCTCATACTTTTAGTTTCTGAGTAGAATGGTGAGGATAGAATATAGGCTCCAGCACCTGCTGGGTAACATGTACTTAAAGTACGTATTTTGCCATCACTCCTGGAGCAGGGCTACAGAAAGAAATTTTTAGCTTTTGTTTAACTGGAAATAGGTTTTCAGTTAGGCTGCCTTCTGAGAGTTATTTCTGCTGGATTAGATTTACACATTGATTTTATTTTTCTTCCAGTCCTGTAAAGATGTAGGGTCTACATGGACAGGGAAAAACAAAGATAGTAAGCAGGCAAGAAGGTTTCTAGCATGAAAAAAGTACATTTATGTGGAGGTAAATCATCTAGGTTGGCAGAGATAATTCAATAAATGTAGGAAAGCAGAAGTAACTGATTTGTCCAGTCACCAGTTTGACCTAACCCACTGGCAAATGGACCTACTTGGCTTCTGGGAAGGAAACTTTTCCTTCTTCTCCTGCTTCTCAGCCATGTGTTTTCTGCCTCTGGCAGTGAAGCATTTCTATTGTTTTTTTTTCCAAGATAAGGAAAAGAAATCTTTTTTTTCTATTTTATTGCTAGATTCCTTTATCCGCTTCAATAATTTAATCAAATATAATAAATCCATATTGACAACTCTAGCCAAATGTAGTTTTGGAGCATCATGCTCATCAGCCCACTTATATACTTTCCATTTACACTTGAATAATAGATGATTTGATTTTCTCAAACTATAAACAGTCTACAGTTGAAGTCTTGCCTTTCCTCCAAAATTTGGTCTTTTTTCAATAATCTTCCCTATTCTAGTTAATGGTACCAGTTTCCTTCCCTCATCTGATTGTTGGATATAAAACTCTACATTTCTTCTTCCTTTGGGCCACTAGACTATTGCTTTAACTTAGCAAAAATAATTTATTGTTTTTTTTTTCCCACTAACCTGGTCCAAGGTATCATCATGCTTTGCATTGACTACTGCAATGACCATATAAGGAATTTCCTTGTGTAAATATAATTCAAACGAAATCTCTAGTGTAATATCTACAAGAGCCAATGTCTGGCTCTCTTGAGAGCAGGACTGTATATTGTCTCAGTTACTTTGTATCTCTCCTTATTATCAGCTTATTTAGCATACAGAAGGTGTTCAACATGTTTGCTTGTTTCATAGATGAATGAATCAGGGTCAGAGGATAAATTGCACTATAATCATTATAAAAGATTAGAATCAGATTCTTTAATATGAGAAGCAGACATGATACTTAAGAAAGATATGAGATACCTGTTTCCAAATAAATAGTTTATGTCAACTTAAAACCTTTGACTGTGGATGCTTACATGGTAGTTTCTCTGAAAAGTATTTCTGGTCTTCCCTGGGGACATTTTCTTCCTTGGCCATGGAGTCTGCTGTCTTTATTTCTGCTTTGAACCTGGACACACATCTCTCTAACCTCTTTGGCTTCTGCCAAAGTTTGCTCTGAAACTGTGCTCACTTTCTCCATAATCCCATTTAAGTTCTGTCCCTCTCGAAATGATTTTTGTGCAATGTCCTTACCTTGTATGACCATCTAAGACAGAACACCCATTAAAGATTATTAAGCTTAGTTAATTCTAGCTTGGAATCTGCATTCTGCCTTCTCTGGGGACACTTACTCAGCACCACAAATGTCTTTTTTTGCCAAGCCTTATTGTTATAGTTCAGGATATCAAGCTTCCATGTGGGTAGAGATCACGTAAGAGCTTGTTTGAAAGCAGGTCACTGGCTCAAATCCTTGAGATTTTGGCATGTGAGGTCTAGGGTACAGCACCCAAAGTTATTTTTTTATTTTTATTTATTTATTTTAGAGCAACAGAAAGAGAGAAAGAGACACAGAGAGAAAGAGAGAGAGACAGAGAATGGGCACACCAGGGCCTCCAGCCACTGCAAACGAACTCCAGACACATGTGCCCCCTTGTGCATCTGGCTAACATGGGTCCTGGGGAATCGAGCCTTGAACCAGGGTCCTTAGGCTTCACAGGCAAGCGCTTAACTGCTAAGCCATGCCTCCAGCCTGAAAGTTACTTTTTCAGCATGGTTCCAGTGAATTTTCATACCGATGTTACCTCATAGAAGGATACTTTGAATAGCACTATTTTAACAGTTTGAGAGAAGCTTGTTAAAATCTGATGTGAAGAGGCAATGAAGAGCCTATTGTCCTAGGTTCAAGTCCTAAGCCAACCACGTAAGCAGGAATCAAAAAGTTATTCAAATGTGTGCACACATGTGTACATAAACACACACACACACAATACAGACATGTAAATAAAAACAAGTGAATAAATAAACAAATCTGTTCTGACTCTGAAATTGTTTTTAAAACACCATAATTATTTTTCTTAGGGCTAACAAACATGTTCTAAACTATTTCTCTATTCTCTATGTTTAATCAATCAGACTCCTTTTATAAGACATAAGCACTTTTTGTTTAGAAACCCTTTGTACAGGGGACATATCAACTTACATTTCTACTCTGCTTATGTTTTCCACTATGAAATTTAAAAGCATAGTCTTATTTTGCTCATGTCCCAATGATTATAATCAAATGTTCTTCATTAGAGGAATTATGACATTTATTTAATAAATTATATAAAACATAATATTTAATTATATATATAAATAATTAAATGGAGCTAATAATATTGTTTTGCATGTAGAGTATATGTATGTATATATATTCTCATTAGCCATTCAAGAGAAGAGGATAGTTATTAATTTTCAGATTCAAGAGGTTACCTATAAAACAGCAGAAACTTAGGCAATTCAGCATCCTATCTCTCTTGAGAGGCATGAAACACTATTCTACTCTGTACTGGCTGGCACAACTCTTCAACAACAATCTCTCATTTAGATGTCAAAACAAACCAGCCTTTGTATTTTGTTTGTGCTCTCACCAGTCATCAGTCTTAAAGCACTTCAGAAGTACAAAAATAATGTTCTCTCTTTCAGGCATAACTAACATTATTCACTCAAAGTGCTGCTCAAATAGCATGGTTATCCAAGCTGGCTTCTCACTGTACTACCATATATATTAAGTCCAATTTCTTATCTTGTCAAGATCTTAAAGTTTTCTGGTTTTAGATGTATATGAATAAGTAAAATACTGAATTGTGAAATGCTTATTAGATAGATACAGATGGAATGGTCTACATTTACTCACACAGTATTCCTTCTCACCAACTCCTGAGTATTTTACTAGTGAATCTGTTTGGAAAAGATTAAAATTAAAAGAATAGAGTAACAGCACTTTATGGGTATTGAGATAAATATAAGCATCAGATTCAAAGGAAGCAAAAAGAATAGACTAGAGTAATCTCCCTGAAGGGCTGATTTCAAAGGTTAGGGAAAATTTCATTCAGTTAGGTCATGCAAGAGGAGTAGACATGTGGTAACAGGAGAGCTACTCCAGGACATGGATATCACATGTAGGAAGCAGTGGCACAGTTTGGCTTCTTCTCTCCAAACAATGATAAAGTGAGGCATCATTTTGAGTGGACAATGGATTATTTAGAGGAAAGACAATGCATTATTTTTGATCTTATGAATTTAAAAATTTTAAAGTCCAAGGTTGTTTCATGTCTTCAACCTATACTATCAATGCAGCCTGATTTTATATACAGAGAAGATGCTTAACATATATTCACTTATAAATACACAAATGATTAACATTTCATAAGTTATATGAAGTGGCTTTTCAAAGGTATATGATGGATTAAAAATAAATAATAATGAAATATATGTAAGATAAGAAAAATATCCCAATATAGATATACCCAATATAGAAAATATAAAAGAAATCATTTGGGCTGGAGAGATGGCTTAGTGGTTAAGCGCTTGCCTGTGAAGCCTAAGGGCCCCAGTTCGAGGCTCAACTCCCCAGGACCCATGTTAGCCAGATGCACAAGGGGGCGCACACATCTGGAGTTCATTTGCAGTAGCTGGAGGCCCTGGCACGCCCATTCTCTCTGTGTCTCTCTCTCTGCCTCTTTCTCACTCTGTCTGTTGCTCTCAAATAAATAAATAAATAAAAGAAATCATTTAAATGAGGATAAAAAGTCACAAAGGGTAAACGTTTTTAGAAATTTAGAATGTCTCTTTAATGCCCCCAAGTAGATGAGCTCATGTACTCAGTGCCATCTGTACCTATTATTTTGGTTTACAATGTTTTTCCTTTGTACCCTTCTTAAATGTTTTAATTTCCTGTTGTTCTATACACATGATTTTTCAATTTCAAAGAGAACAAGATAAAGAGATATGAAGATGATTAAATAATGAAAAACCACATTTTTTGTTATCAAGTATTGTAAGCTTTTCCTATAAAAGATGTAATTTTTTTTTAAAGTTTTCACACAACTCTTGTAAACTCTTGGAGACTAATGTAGTATTCTGTCATTGTGCTACTACAAGCATTTTAGTTCAAAGGGTTTGAGTCACATTCTCGAGAACATTCATCAGTGAGTGAAACAGCTCTGATCTGATCCCAGTTCTCTTTTTCCAAAGCTCAATTCATGTGCAATTTCCTTGAGGAGCATACTGAGGAAATGAGGCCCTATTATCCTCTCCCTTCTCTAAAAACCTACGCTAAATAGTAGCCCATGTGCTAACAAAATTGTTTCAAACCATTCTTTAGGATACATTAATCTCTTATGAGATCTTTTATGGATAGAATACTTTATGTTCTTTTTCATAGCCCCTCCCAAATAAAACTCCACACTGGGATTAATATATTACCTGTACATTCATGGATGACAATCTTCAGGAGTTTGAGCCCTTATTTCACTTCCACATGAATCTCTCTCCCAATGACCAATCATCTATTTCCAGAGGTCAGGGAGATGATGGCGTACATTATTTAATGACAGACACTGTATTTTCAGAGATGGTTTTTCACATATTTTTATATGGTAGCAGCTACATTATCTTATAATTTCTACTATTTAACATGTTTGTATCCCTACCAGGACTGTTTAATGATGAACGAACAGTGTCCATGTATACTTCATACCCCTTACCCCATCTCTTCCTCTATTTAAACCAAATACTCATTTAAGTATCCCAAAGATGGATTTGGGGCCACTGAACCCCTTATCTCTTCTTCTTCTCAAGGCACATTCATTACATTTTTTTATTGCTTACCACCATTACTCCTCTCTTTAACCTGTGTTCTGGGATGCGTGTTCTAATGTAGCCCATTGACACTGTCAGAGCCAGGGCTTTTGCCTAAACCTCTTGTTTCAGTAAGCATTTCTACTCAAATTTTTCCCTGGCAGCTCTGATAATTGAAACAATATTCCTGTGTCAAACAGACAAACAACAACAAAAAAAAAAGCCAGGTATGTCAGGTGTGTAAACTGATGCCTATAAAATTAGCACTTGCTGAGGTAGTCAGATTACCACGAGTTTGAGGCTAGCCTGGACTACCTAGTGAGTTCCAGCCTAGACCACAGAGTGAGAATCTGTCTCAAAAAAAAAAAAAAAATGTGGCCATGTGCTATCAGACTCAGAGAAAATGCTCCAAAGAGCTACAAAGAGCATTGGTAATTTCAGCAGTGAGAACTTTAGACTATAGTCATGAATTTGAAAAATACTGAAGGGACCTAAGATGAAGGGATCTTACCTATAAATAGTGAGAGAATTTAATTAATAAATTATCTCTGTTTTTTTTTCTTTTTTATGAATTAGTTTTGTATTCAGCAAATACAATCAGTTTGGTACCATTATTAGGCTCATCAGTGACCTACCCCCTTCCCTTGGCCCCTCCTTGTTGAGGTATATGGGTCAAAAAAAATTAAATTATCTCTGGAATTAATACAAAAACATAAGTTAAAGTTCATCACAGTCATTTTAAAAGCAAAATGTTTCCATTTTTGAATGTTAAAACAACTGACAAATAACATACACATCTGCTTTGATGTGCACAAATAATTTTAAATTTGTGACTAAACTATTTACCATGTGTACAAAATTACTGTCTTTAACTGAAATGAATAATAAATTGGTTATAGAAATAAAATAAAACATTTGACAAAAATCCTACAATATCCCCAGTTACTTGGAAGCCTCTTTGGTAGTCTGTCTCACACTGTCAGAAATTCCATGGAGACATCTCTGGCTAATGAGAAATAGCTCATCCCTTCACTGATAAAATATTGTATTTGTATAATGTTTTAAATTGTCATCCAAAATATTAGCTTCTGGGTTTCATAAAGACAATTTGTTACAGTTAAAATTTTTCATATTTCCTTGGCATTCAAGAGTGTGACTTAAGTTCCTATTTTCACTGAATAAGCTTTGAAGCTTAGTTCTGACACCAAAGCTAACAAAAATACATATAAATGAAAAAAAAATCCTAGGAAGTTTGAAAACAATTTAGGACAATACATCCTGTTGAAAGGGAACTGTGATTTTTTTTAAAAAAAAACATATTAATTGTTAAAACAATATAGTAAAGAGAACTTTTCTGCAGACTGTGAGAGAAGTTAAACTGAGAGCTGAAGCTGATTGCCAAAGGATGTGTACACAAGTCGCATGCAAGGCATTGTGCAAGCCCGAACCACAAGGAGCACTAACCCTGGGCAATGCATAAAATCATCCTTGACAAAAAACAAACAACAACAACAAAAAAAAACATTAGATTTATATAAGTCATGGGTCTGTGGAGATACCTGATGACTTGATAGAAGCAGGAATATAAAATGATTAAGAATCAAGCATATAAGTCTAATGGTGTATTTCAGGAAATATATAAAATTATAGAAACATTGCAATAATAGTAACAATAAAGTTAAGTTAAAAAGAAAAAAAAAGCCACGCATGGTGGTATATGCCTTTAATCCCAGTACCTGGGAGGCAGAGATAGGAGGGTCGCCGAGAGTTCAAGACCACTCTGAGACTAATTGGTGAATTCCACGTCAGCCTGAGCTAAAGTGAGACCCTACCTCTAGAAATCAATCAATCAATCAAACAAACAAACAAAAACCCTGAAAACATAACTATTACAGTTGTTAAAACTGTACAAAGTACACCATTTAAAGAATAATACTTTACAGACTAGAAAGGTTCTGAGTTCAACACATGATAAAATAGAAGGAATGAGAACATTTATGTATGTATGATCTCAGTGTACTACAAAATGTTATCATGAGCTTGTAATGCTATATGAAATTATAGCTTATTTCTGTTATTTTTCAAATTTGTCTATTTTAATAAAATCAGAGTTGTTATCTTAGGCAACTGTACAACTTCTCTAATCCTCATTACGTTCCCATGTGAGGACCACTAAGCAGTTTCCTTAACTTTTACAGATAAGAGTAGGGATTAAGAACTCAAAGTTGTTTCTTCATGTTCTTTTCACCACTACATTATGCCTCTTAAAAATATGCCCTTACCTCATCATCTTCAGAAAGAAGAGAAAACCATTCTTTAAGTGCTCAAGAAAATTTCTAAGCAATTTAAGTTTCATTCATTGATAGGTGATTCAGCAATCAAAATGCAAATAGTTAGATTAGAATTTCATCTCTTCTCTGTACTGTTTCTGCTCAAAATGATAACATTAGTATGACCGCCAAAAGTCATGTTAAAAAAAAAAAAACAGATTTTCTACATCTATGAAAATCAGTGCCAAAGTAATCATTAAAGCAGCAATGATATAGCAACTAATATCCATCTCCACAGTATCAGGCTCCATAATCTGGGAAGGTTTGAATGATATAGAAGTTCTAACTTTACTACCTTACAGATTTTATAATTTCTGTGTCTCTCTACACATGCACACACACACTGTGTGTGTGTGATGTGTCATGTGTGTATGTCTGGTGTATGTGTGTGGGGGGGGTGTATGTGCATGTGTGTACGTGTGTGTAGTGACAAATAGGGGTTTAAAATAAGCATTATGAATACAAGACAAAGGGCTGGGGAGATGGCTCAGCAGCTAACCGTGTTTGTTATCAAAGCCTGTTAGTTTGGGTACAGCCCAGGTTAAATTCCCTAGCACCACATAAAGCCATTTGGCTTGTTTCTAGCAGCAAGATACACTGCTTCAAAAGAAGGTAGAATGCAGACAGCAACTCTGAAAACACACATGCATGCATGCATACACTCAAATAAACAGATAAATAAACTATGCTTTTAAAACAAGAATAGAAGACAAGGAAGAAAACTCATATATACAAAACTTGTACTACATTGTTGACCCTGATAAGCAATTTATGTATGTCATTTCCATTACAGTAAATGACCTGAGGAAAAGATGAGGCATTTTAAGTGAATGTGCTGAGTCACATGTGAAAGATGGCCCAGGCCTGGCCCAGTTAACTACATTTTGTCTCTGACTCAGTCATGTTTCTTGACCTTCTTTCTGCCTCTTTCTCGCCTAAATGTCCTGAGATCCCAGGATCCGGCCTGGTTGAAGAACATGTTATGACAAGGAGCCAAAATGGCCCTCTTAACAGCAGCTGAACCCTGCTTGGAGATCCTGAGACGCTGGCCTGAAGTAAAGATCAAGGTGACCTGGACTACTGTAGATAGCCCCTGTTTCTTCCTCTTATGTGATACTGCTGTGTAAGAATTTTGAAGCAAGATTTTTTTTTTGGGGGGGGGGTCTCTTGGCATCCATCTGCCCAGTGTGATCTTGCTGGGAAAGAAGCTCAGTTCTATGCTACTCCACTGCCAGTCTTAGATGGCATTTCTGGATGGTAGTAGATCTTTGTTGTGGGGGCTTCCTGGAGCCAGCACTTTTGCACTATCTATGGGAAGACGTGGGAAGAACACTTTAAAAATAGTCATTTCATTTGCTTCTAGTCACCTATTAAGTGCCTATTTGCCTAGGCAAGGTAATACCAGATCAAATATAATGGTATTATATTATTAAATATAAACATAGATTATATTAAATAAAATAATAATAACTTTTTTGACCTGCTAAATTGTGGCTTATCAGGCTTCTGCCAGAGCAAGTCAATGAGATTCTAACAAATTCTATAAGAACTCATTTGCAGTTTGAGTAGGATATATCATTGCTTTAAAGCTATTGAACCGTTTTCAGCTTGTGATTGAGGCTACTGGAAAGAAAAAAAAAAAATGTCAGGAGTCCTAAAGAGGTCATTATAAAACAAGGAAGAGACAGCCATCAACCTAGGCTCAGAGAGGGTTTGGAATTTCTGAGAAAGGGTGACCTCTCCATCCTGGAAGCAGTTTCTCCCTCTAGCGGGTGTTGTCAGAGCTTCTAGATGACAGACAGGTGGAGTCATGACACTCATGTTTGTGTGGGGAACACAACTGACCATGTCACTACTGGAGTAGTGAAATCCACCAATTGTCATGTGCCAGAAAGTACCTTTAGTGTTGGGGCAGTGTGTCCATGGACTCCTGGGTTTTCTCTCTGCTTGGCATTTAGAATCATGGCCAGCTGCAGTGACAGAGTACTCCTATAGGAATCTTGCAGAATAGGAGTAGGGAAAAGAGGATCTTAAGAAGAGGTCATTGAACTTTGTGTTAGTAGGGGCTGTTTGGAATCCAGTAAATTTTAAATCAAATGAATGAATGAGTGAAAAATAAATAAATAAATAAGGGTAGCAATTTAAATCAAACTGTCTTTATTTTATTAATGGTAAAATGATAGCTTGAGAAATATATAGCTTGCCTAAGAAGCCATAGCTAGCAATTTGTAAAAATTGTTGAAGCCAAGTCTATTTGACACTTATAATCTACCCTCCACATAGGAAATAACAGAAGACTATATATGGTCTCCACACACAACTATACATAAAAAAAAGCTCAATAATTTAGTACTAATAATAAAAAAGTGAACTACACATAACTGTCATTATGCAGTGGGAGAAAGTAACACTTGTATTTTCTTGATGAAAGGCTCATATTCATATTAGTTTATTCTTCAGTGAATATCAGGCACTAAATCAATTCCTGCTTGGATTTCCTTTCATTTAATAAGCAATCCTTGTTTTGATGGAACAAAATTAAAAGTAATGAGATTTTCATATATTTGTCACACTCAGAAAAGAAATGCAGTGGCTGTTAATAGGTACCCTATAATTTATTCTAATTGACAAGAAAATCAAATTATTAAAATCAAAAATAATGCAACTGTGCTATAGAGACACAATAATGGAACATCATGAATAGTCCCTACTGACATTGAAAGACACAGTGTGGCTCTAACACCCCAGCAATTTCAAAAGTGCTAAGCAGAGTAGTGAGTTCTGTTTGCTGCTAAACAAGTTACAACTGATTGACAATAACGGCCAAGTTGTGAGTAAATTAGAGTATTTAGAAAAGTCTGTAGGGTTGTTGAAAAATCATATAAAATGAAAGTTATAAAGATTTAAAAATTTTTAAGTAACATAAAATTGAAAATTCATTATATAAGAAGAAATATATGACTTTATGCTTAAAAACTGAATGCATGAAAGATTGATATTAACAAGAAAACTTGATAGAGGGATTGATTTATTTTTGTATATCCCAATAGAACTTGGCTATAATGAATACCAAAATAAATCACAAATATGTATTTCATAATAATTATCATGTTTTCATTTGTTTATGCTCATACTTATTAGCTATTATACATGTTAAACCTTAATATTAAACATGAAAGAAAATAGACAAGACCTTCACAATAGTATAAAACTAGAAGATAGAAGTCACATGATATAGGAACCATTTTCAGAGAGGAAGAATCTTCCAACACATTCTAGATTTCATTGTTGTTTGTTAATATATCTATTAGCATAACTCCTTGCATCTCTAGCTACTCACAGTTCTTTGTGGTTTGTGTTCTTCAATTCAGTTTTCATGGACATAAATTTTACTTTATGCTG
The DNA here is from genome assembly GCA_036346955.1 of Dipus sagitta. Classification (NCBI taxonomy): domain Eukaryota; kingdom Metazoa; phylum Chordata; class Mammalia; order Rodentia; family Dipodidae; genus Dipus; species Dipus sagitta. Next base: position 91,564,357 of record CM070777.1, on the reverse strand, counting down.
AGTCATTGTCCTGAAATTTCATTTGCAGTCAGATAGTTTCTGAAGTCCATTTTCTTCAAATAATAGTCAATCTAGACTCTCTTTGAATAACTTCTAACCCTCAAATTTGTTGAGCCATCTTATCACAAAGTAGAGAATTGGTAATCTTGGGCCCATCCCTTGTCTAATGGAATGAATTTTGGGGGCATTGATTATGAGAGGCTCACAGATTTCTTGAAACTTTTACATGAAAGGAACTCAACATATCTTTGCTAATTTTAAAGATAAAGAAGGCCCTACAAGCCAAGGAGTTGGTAAGCTGAGGGCAACCTTCAACTTACAAGAAAACAAATAATTCAAAATGTCAACTGCGAGGAGTTGCTATGCCAGAAATCAGAATGAGCAAGAGACCAAAGGAGCACAGCCTGACAATGCCATGAATCTCCCCTGGTGATGCTCGTGTTGGGCCTCTGACCTGCAGAACTGCCAACTGGTTGTTTTACGTAGACACTACCTTCACTTAACACACTACCTTTGTGGTAAATTATTATCACGGCGAAACAGAAAATTAATATAATATCAAATATACTTCCTTTTCTATCACGTGACTCTAATAGCTGACATCTTTGTAGGTTTGTATTTCTATCTTACTGTTTTTTGTTTTTGTTTTTTGTTTTCTTTTTTTGCTTTCTCTCTTCTATCTTATTCCCTGTATTTTCAAATTTTAACTAATCACTACATTTTCTTTAGAACTTTAGCACGGAAACATTAAATTTGGCCTAATAGCATAAAAGACTTCTTTTGTTTTCATCCAATGAATATGAGTCCTGAAGCAGAGTTATTTAATGGGGTTGGTTAGACCACATGGATGAATTCTGACACCATAGCAGAGGAAAAATGACGCTTCTCTGACAGTGGTAGTATCTAGAGAGTCCGTGTATTTCCCAGCTTCATCTTCTTGATGGCACTTACTTCCTATAGGATACAAGGGCGAGGCTCCCTGCTCTCTGTGGAAATTTTCCACAAGACTTCAACTGGGTCTCCCCTGGGCTTCCTGCTGCCTTTGTTGCATGTGGTGACCACTTGCAGCTCCTGATTTCACTTCCTCTTTATTTTTCGTAATGTTTTTTCTCTTTTCTTAACCAGCTTAGCACAGTATTTGAACAGCAGTTTCTTATAGCCATGCTTATAATTTTTCACTTATCACCTGCCAGAAACAGAATCCTTCGTGCAAACTTTTAAACCTATTGTAAATTATTTTCTGAAAAGGGAGTGACTTTGCCATTGTCTGAATGGCAAGGATTTCAATCCCTTAAGTAAAACTATAAAGAATGTAATAGCTTTTCCATCTAATTGCCTAATGCATTTCATAAGGACCACACTTGATTTTGCTTTTTATGAAAAATTAGTCTGAGATCACATGCAGTGTAGTTCATAGTGTGTCCCCATACTTTCTGAAAATAAATTGGCAGTCCCATGAGAAGTTTCAGTCCTTAACAAAATCAGAAGAGAAATTTAAAATTATTTCTAGTTTTCCATGTTTGCATATTTCTTTGATGGAATTTAGGAACCTTAATCTATTCATTCAGAAAGAGTGAACAGCCCTTTGGGCTTCTGCATATACAGTGTTGTAATGCTTTATTTACATGTCTGGGCTTTTTGTTTTTCCTATTACATTGTGAGTACTGTGAAAGGGGAAACTAGAATGCATTTTTCTTTATGCTTAGCTCAGAATTTAGCACATCACAGCTAATGAATAATACATTCAAAATTTTGTGTGCATGTGATGTGTGAGGTATGTGGGTACTTGTGTGTGCAAATGTGTACATGCCATGCATGTGTGTGCTGAGGCCAGAGGAGAATGTTACATGTCCTTCTCTAAAACTCTTTCACCTTATTGACTTGGGAAAGTCTCCTACTGAACAGGGAGTTGCCATGGATGAGTAGTGAGCTCCAGCAATTTTCCTATCTCTGCTCCCTACAGAACTGGGGTTACAGATGTTCCTGGTGATATCCGCCTTTTGATATGGTTGCTGGGAATGAATTTGATGCCTCAAACACTCTTACCCACTGAGTCAGCTTCCCAGCCCTAGAATTATTTTTGAAAAGTTATATTCATCAATACAAATGTTCAGTTAAAAAACAAATTCATCGCAAAAACGTTTCTAAACATGATATATGTATAATTTTAGACTCTATTTCTTTTGATGATAGAAAACCAGTTTTATTTTTTATACTAGTCCCAGCATTAATCAGACATTTCACAAAGTGAACTTGCAGCCTAGAAAGCATGCTCTTTTTTTTTAATCTATTTGCTTGCTTACTATCTGATTCATAGCATGAGCTAACGAAGTAATGTACACCTGCACAGTATATAAACATATATAGGTAGATGATAGGTGATAGATGATAGAGATATAGATAGAAAGCCTGAAACATTGTAAACAAGTTGATAATAATATGAGACAAAGATAATTTATTGAGATGAGAGATGGAATTCTGCCTACTGAATTGAATATCAGAGCTGTGGTCTGAGCAAATTGTGATACTAAGGGAATTTGGTGATTATACTTTATTTAAAAAAAAATCCAGGGCTGGGGAAATGGCTTAGCGATTAAGGTGTTTGCCTGCAAAGCCTAATGACTGTGGTTTGATACCCCAGGACCCACATAAGCCAGAAACACAAGGGGTGCATGCGTCTGCAGTTCATTTGTACTGGCTAGAAACCCTGGAATGCCCATTTTCTCTGTCTCTCTATCTGCCTCTTTCTCTCTCTCAAATAAATAAATAAATAAAATATTTTTAAAAGATTTAAAAAGTCCACATTCTATTGCAAAACAAAAGTGACATAAATACTCAACAAAATCTTTGACATTTTGAGGTTAGTCATAGAAAACAGATCATTTTCTCAGCTTTTATCTTCTCACATATATTTTTCAAGTTTGGGAAACCATATTTTATTAAAATATTCACCAGGAAATTTTTGTAAATTCAGACAAAGTACCTCCATTTCTATATGAATTCTTCTATACAAATTTTCAACTTTGATATAATAAATATGGGTAATACTTTTCTTTCATTCTGCTTCCAGTATCCTACAGGACATCCAAATCTGAGTCCCCACCAAAGCTTCAAAAGAAAAACAGAAAAACCACACTCAAAGCCTCTAATAAACCTCTGTCTATCTCTTCATATACGCTACAAAACCACCTGTGTTTATTTTATTCCTCTTACTAGTTCTGTCACAATATGTCATACTAACTGCCTCTATTAGCTGAGACAATTCTAGTATCTCACTGCAAGGTTTTTTTTTTTTAGAAAGTACCAGGCTGAAGGGATGGCTTAACAGTTAGTGTGCTTGCTGGCAAGGCCAAAGGACCTAGGTTTGATTCCCTAATACCCATGTAAAGTTAGATGCACAAAGTGGCACATAAATTTGCAGAGGCTCAAGGCCCTAGTGTGCCCATTCTCTCTCTCTCTACCTGCCTCTCTCTCACACACACACACAAATAAATAAATAAATAGATATATATATATTTTTAAAAGAAACTGCCTATCTACTTTAGGCAGCTTTAGTTAGTGGTCATCACATCACAAGAAATTTCCTTCTCCACTCTTTTGTCCAACATTTTTTTTGCCTCTCAGAACAAAAATAGTAATTGTGTCACTTGCAAGCTAAAAACCATGGGATCAACCTCACATCTTTTATTTCAGTATGGGACTAATAGTAATGACATTATAATAAAATAATTGTCTTTCATTGGGAATGAGGATTGAAAGGCATAATATGTATAAAGTGCCTAGGTCAATGCTTGAATTACTTAATAAAATGTGTAACAGTCATCATTAAGTCATCATCTCATGACATATCCCCAACATTGCAGCTCACATTGGATTATAGCTTTTCTTAACAACTCATTGACACTGAATGCTACTGTATAGAGTCTACTTTTTTTCTTGATTTTCTTTTGTGTTTGCATAGTGGTTTCTTTGTATGAATACTTGCAGAGAGGGAATAAGTAACTTGTCATTTATATTCATTGTCTTATAAAACTGAGAAATGTTATAAAAATTAAAAAGAAGCCAATGCTTTTGAATATTTATCATGACTCAGAATGTTTCTATCTTTCAAACAACTTGAAGCACATTCATATTTTCCATTACATACTGTTTTGCTATAAGTTGTTATTCCTTTCAATTAAAATGAACAATGCATATATACATGGCTTACCTTAGGGTTGTTCTGAATTCAGCTTCAGAAATGTCCAAAGTGTGTATCTACAAATCAATAATTATCAGATGACAGTTAGTGAACTGGAAGATCCAGATGTTTCTACGTTTACTAAAGTTTTCAATATGTTCTATTGTAGATCAGTTACATAAAATTTAAATTTTGAAGTCTGTTTTGATTAGAACCAGAACATTTCTACATATTCATATGTTACACTGATAGCATTAGTAAATACTTTTAAGCTGAGAACATATATGACTTTTTCCTAATTCTCTTCAAAACCTATTAGTTGTACTGAAGCCATCGTCTCGTTCAACTTCTATAAATTAATTTTTCAAATAAAACTATATTATCAATTCTGAGCTTCTCTCATTTGATAATGCAGAATTCTAAAAAAAAAAAAAACAGACTGTAGGGCTTTTTCTTCAATATATACATTGATGGAGACAGCACAGTTTGAATTGATTAAAACATGTTATGTTACAAAATACAAATTTAAGAATTAATAAATTGTTATGTGAAGAAGCAAAATCACAAGTTCTATTCATGACTAATAAAAGCTTAATAGAAGCAAGACAGGAAAAAGCATTAAATTTCCAAATGTCAGTTACTTTGACCATTTTCATTGCCATTTTAATGGAAAACCATTATTTTCTACTGAGGAATGTGAAATCAGATGAGGAAACCAAAACATAAACAGACATTATATAAATAGAGAGCAACTGAGAAGGCATAGTATACATAGTACACACTAAGACAATGACATTTTAGCCCTTTCTCCTGCCATATTTACCTAATGATGTTGCTACCAAGATCATCTTTTCTGCTACTTCACTTTGGTGTCTTTCAACCCAGACACTAGTTAGAAGAAAATTAGTGAAAAAAAAAGCAAATTTTATGGAAGACAAAAAATAACAATGGTCAGCAATATCTTTAATTCACACAAGTTGGTAAAAAATAAAAATCACATCACATTTAAATTTACCTCCAATGTATGAGAAAGAAATGTTTGATTCCCATATTCTCAAGAATACCTGGTATATATTAGTATAGAACTGGTGCACATTTAACTACTCAGCATAAATGGATATTAAATTTTCTATTTAGAGTGATTAAGACAAATGCCCAATGAGTCGGAGACCCAGTGTGAGAAGGTGGGTTGGTAGGTCTTATTGTAGCTTACATGAAATGAGTCCTCTCTTGATTGCTCTGAGGTCTTCTGTCTCACAGATGTAGCTACTGGTTTATTTACTGCCGACATGACTATGGAGAGCTAATATACTCATTGTCTATATCCTCAGATTTATTGTTCTCCTTTATGTTTGCTTGCATGGGGGTCCTAAATTTTTCACATCTAATTTATTTCATGTATTTGGCTCTCATTTTTAGCTGTTTCAGCTTAATGAGACAGTTCTGGCTAACTGAATGTGGTTACTTTCTAGTGTAAGGCAAAGACTGATTCATTAATGTCTCATCCATTTTCATAGACAAACAACATTTCCATCATCTTTGCATAAAACCCCTTACAAAGAAAATTGGATCCTTTAGTGTGACATTCCAGGCACCACATTACTTTTTCTATGCTATGAATCCTAAACCTCTAACAAAATAGAACATTTAAATACAATGAGTTGCTTTCCCCAGATTTCTTTTTAGAACCATAGGATTTTGAATGTATCATGAAATAACATCTTGATCATTTTTTTCCTTCTCAAAAGAAAAAAAAATGGCACTATGAAAATGTGAGAAAGACAAGCACAAGGATCACTCAAATTTTATATGTTGAGTAGTCTAAAACCATGTTAAACTTTCCACAATATTAGAAACTAAGTAATTTATTGTCTAGCATGTCATTTTATCTCCAAAGCCTTGATAGACTCATGCTTTGAATACAGACAATGCAGACAGATGATTCAGCACCCTTTTCCAGCCAGGATATCCATGCAACAGTACCTAAAGGCTTTCCACAGTCCCTCGTTACCATGTTGGACAACACTAATGACTTCTTATGTGGTGTCTTATTTCTTATACTGAACTCACTGTAAATAAATATTTCAAAGTAGTTTCCAATTACTTCATATTTGAATTCTAGTAATACTAGAAAATATACTAGAAAAATATTCTAGTAAATATACTTAAATATGCTGCTTTGCTGTTTTACTCTATTGTCTGCGTAAGTGATACACCTGGTATAATTCCTAAACTGATAACCTCTGCCTCGAAGCCTTGTAAGTGTGGTAAAACCATGATTTAGAGTTTAAGGCCTTTTCAAGGGAAAGACAGCTAAAGAACCCAAACTAGATTTTAAATTCAAGCCCTAGATTTTCTCCAGAACTATGTCACTTGTGAACAATTAGACATCTAGTCTAGAAGAATCTTCATAACAATATCAGGAGAAGGAAAGAATCAGATTTCTCTGACCTGTGCTAGTCTTTGAGGAGCTTTCAGAACTTAGCCAAATGCATTTTGTTTTACAGTTAACATACCTGTACTTTTCATGCAGGTAAAATCAAAGTGAAATGAAAAAAATGTTATTTCTTGGCCCAGGGGGTTGAACCAGGAACTTAGTCTTAATAGGCAAGCTCTCCACCACTGAACTACATCCTAAACCGTTTAATTTCCTCTTTTAAAGACTTACATATTGCTCTCATTTGTATTTATCTTTCAAGATTTTCTGTATTGACTCACAGAGTATTTTTAACTCTTTTACTGTCAGTAACAGAAAAGAAAATTCCCTTTCAAGATTTGACTATAAAGAAATACATTTAAAAGAATGTATTAAGTGATAACAAACTTCTTAGAGGACATATTTAAAATCAAGGTTCCATTTCTGGCTGCTGATAACTTAGGACCTAGAAAAGCTCAATTAAAAACAAGTCTTTAATGAGATGGGTGTGGTAGTGCACAACTTTAATCCCAGTGTTCAGGAGGCAGAGGTAGGAGGATTACTGTGAGTTTAAGGTCAGCCTAAGACTGCATAGTGAATTCCAGGTCAGCCTGGGCTAGAGCAGGACTCTACCTTGAAAAAAAAAAATCACCCTTTAAGGTTTGGTGTTTATTCTTTCACTCTGTTCTAAATATACAGTTAGTTGTAGCTACAACACAAGACGTCTGGCTCTTTAAATGACCAATTTTGATGGAATTCTTCCAAGAAGCAGGTGAATGAAAGCTGAGGAAGGTTACATTCTTATTTATTTTAAAGAATGAGAAGTTGCACTTAAAAGGAATTGTTAATATCTTCCTCTCTCATAAAGGGTCAAAGAATTGAGAGGAAAAAGTCATTTTTGGTTAGAGAAGCTTCTCTTTTCAGATGTCAGAGACCTTGGGATGACTCAGAAGGCAACATAGTGCTGAGGAATGACAGAGGAGTGCTCAGCACTGAAACATCGCTATCACATCTTCCAAGGCTCAGTGTCCATTGTGGAAGAGGTGGAGGAAAGGATACAAGTGCCAAAAGAAAGGTAGGTCTCCTTATAATATACTTTTCCAGACACAAAATAGCCTGAATATCTATGACCTCACAGTGCCTGATACTACCTACAGAAGACCAACATAATAGGAGTAAAAGATGATTACATCAATATAAAAGAGAGACTGATTGACATGGGGAAGGGATATGATGGAGAGTAGAGTTGTGAAGGGGAATGTGGGGTGGGGATGGAATTACCATTCTTTATTGTCTATAGTTATGGAAGTTGTCAATAAAATAATTTAAAAAGTAAAAAGTAAAATTTGATAGCTTTTACTTAAAAAATCAATCTTTGTACTGCTCTACTTTCTTTGTTGATAACATTAAAAATTTGTTTAACAAAAATAGGTTATGATTTCTTATTTGGTACATTTGAATAGCTGGCATCAGTACACTTAAACTTTATTAATTATTAATCAAAGTAAAGGCTACTGGAACAGAAGCACTGTAAGTACCACATTAGTTATCACTGATGACAAGTAAGTGACTAGTAGGTAAGTAGTGTATATACTGAGGAAATAAGTGATTTACAACCTATCTGGGACAGAGCTAGACATGAGAGTTCATCATGATACTTACTTAAAAATTTGTGAATTATTTCTAGAATTTTCCATTTTCTATTTGCATATCATGGTTGACCGTGGTGAACTAAAACCACAGAAAATGAAAAGTAGTGCACTAGTGTTTATGTAGTCCCTTCCCTGGCATTAGCATGAGGAAGAGTCTATTAACATGAAACTAGAGAAATATTTTATTCATTAAAAATCAAGATAAAATTGACCAGACTTAGTTACTTGTTATATTTTTGCATATAACGCTTAGAAACATGGAGTCAAAAATCTTGAAATTTCTAGCATTATTTGACTCTGAAGAAGAATCAAAATGACTTATTTTATGATTCAGTGACAGATAATGGAGAAAAAAGGGGAAGTTGAAAATATGTATTTTCAGTGAAGAGAGAAGATAGGGCTAGAGTTAGTGGTTTCGGTGCCACATTCATCAAAGTGTGAGAATTAACATCATTATAAAATGTTTGTGAAAAAAAATCTAAGGCCAGGAGAGACAATGCCATCAAGATGAGTAAAAGAAGAAATAGCACTAAATGTGCAATGAGAGAAAGGATAACGAAAAATTATAGTGTCATGCAAAAAAAAAAAAATATTTTAATGAAAAGAAGTTCTCAGGCTGGAGAAATGGCTTAGCGGTTAAGCGCTTGCCTGTGGAGCCTAAGGACCATGGTTCAAGGCTCAATTCTCTAGGACCCACGTTATCTAGATACACAAGGGGGCACATGCGTCTGGAGTTCATTTGCAGTAGCTGGAAGCCCTGGCATGCCCATTCTCTCTCTCTCTCTCTCTCTCTCTCTCTCTCTATCTGCCTCTTTCTGTCTCTGTCAAATGAATAAATAAAAATGAACAAAAAAAGTTAAAAAAAAAAGAAAAGAAAAGAAGTTCTCAAGAGTATCCCTGATTCAGACTTCCAGGAAGGTGAGATCCATGCAGAAACCCTGCAGCCAGTGATTGCCGAAGAACCAGTGTTTGCGTCCAGTTGTGAAGTGAGGAAAGGGAAAGAAGATAGAGGAACAGTGAGAAGACTATTTCCCACCAAAACAGAGACAGGCTAAGGCAGGAGGAGGAAAAACCAGAATGGAAAAAGATTTGTTTTGTTTCCTATTCAATTTTAAGAATGGAAATTCATTGGACAATTTTAAGTAGGGAATGTATCCAAGGAGAAATAAGAAATTTAAGGTATGAAAATATGTTTCTGCTAATTGACCTGACAATACAAAAAATCCAAGAATCCCAAGCTATAAATTGATAGTAGGTACAAGTGAAATTTTACCTCAACTTCCCAATTCCTTTTATTTATATCATTACATCTATTAAACTTACAAGCAAATTTAAGTGAACAAGTCAATAATTTTTAACATACTTGTAGAGGTTTTACTCATATTGCATACGTCGCATATCAAATACTTGAAATAACATTAACAACTCTTCTTCTTGTATAGAAAGAGGATAGTAGGAACTCTGTACTCAGTCATGAGTCTCAACTGGATATAGGCTGGTAGAACTATAGTTTAGCCCACTTTTCAGTAAAAGAAAATATACAGTTCTAACAAAGGAACAATAAATAAATTTCAGTGCTAAAGACTAAAAACATAACAGTATATCCTAAGGAGTGATACAAATTTCACAAATAGGTATTAGTAGAATTTACAGTAGATGAAAAGCTGGCTATATGTATGTAGTAATTTTTAAAACATTAGGAATCTACAGTGATCCCATGTAGAAACATACTACCTACAGTACATTCATCCTTTATTTATCTCTACAGTATATTGTTTGTTTGTTTATTTTTTGCAATGATACCCATGGAAAAATACTTTTATTATTTCAGGAAACCATTGTCTCAGATATTTGTGTTTAATGTAGATCTTAAGCTATAAAAATATTTACAAATAATAATGTATTATGCAATTATTTCTATAAGTAGACTCATAGACTTATATATTCACATGCATCAGTTTCAGCACACTTTCTAAATAGCTTCTGACTCGAAGCACATATCCCTGCTTCACAGCCTTGATCACCTGATTGGCCTGTTCAGATAGATGCATTTATTCAGTAGTTTGTCAACATTGGTTGAATATTAATTTTGAGTTTATCATGGTGAATAAAGATACTTGCACTCTTCTGTAGTGAGATAAATATTAAACCCTAATATTGGATAATTAAGTGATTAGAATTATAAGAAAACTTCTACCATGTAGGTATAAGTTAATCTTCTAGACTGAGCACTTGAACTGTAGAATTCTGCTTTACTTCTTCCCTAGTGCTAAGGCCAGAATTGATTTTAATTATCTATTAGATGTTCAAATTACATTTGTAATTTTGATTATAGGTCCCTGATTATGTATGAAATCCATCCATCATATAAGGAATGAAACAGACTGGTTATGTGCAAATGACATGTGTTTCAATACAAAGGTATTCTCATTGCTTTTTATTTATACTATATACATTACAAACCAATTTATCTTTGAGTGAATGTACTTTAGAAATAAATTGTTTTAAATTATTGTGATTTCACAATTCTAGGTCATAGCCCCATTATATTATTTTGTAGATATTGCCACCTGTGTTGTGTTCTAAGCAACCAACACTCTTGGGAAACTCATCCTGTTTATTAATTCTGCAGCATAGGTACTCACAAAAGTAGAAATTCAGATCAACTCCACTTATTATCAGTATCATTTAGTAATACAGAACTGAGACTTTATGGATTAACACAAGTTAGTTAAATACTATTAAAGTCTCACATATTGGGTTGTTAAAGCATAGAAAACATTCCTTTAAATACACTTTTAAATACACTTCTCTGTCTTTAGGCAGAATACTTGCAACAACTATAAAAGACATAGAAGGAGGTGGGAAGATGGCTAAGTGGATAAAGCACTTGCAGTTCAAGCTAGAGTACCCAAGTTATGTGGTATCTCCAGATACCAAATAAAAATCTAGACACCATGGCAAGCTTCTGCAATCCAAGACACTAACAGTGCAATGGGAGGCAGAAACAAGAAAATTTCATGAACCCTCATGGTGAAAGCAGAAAAGAACATCAGGACCAGATCAGGAGAAATCCTGCCTAGAAATGAGGTAGAAAGTTGAGAACCAGTCCAAAAGTTGTCATCTGATCTCCACACGTGTGCTGTGACATGCACACACTGATTCACACACACACACAAGCATGCACATGAGCATTCATGCATATACTTATGCACAAAAGAAAACAAGCAACACCCCCATTATATAGTACCTTTATTTTAGTTGAAAATTAAGCTTCTCAGCAAATTATAATAATGACAGTGTGGGGAAAAATGTACCCATTGGTCATCCTAGGATTGATGCAGGCTGACAGGGTGACTTAGAAAACAAAATTCTAGGTTTTGAGCCATGAGAAGTGGTATGCTTCTAGAGTCTAATTTACTCTAACAATGATTATAAACAGTTCATCAACAAGCTTTCACAGGCCCTGTTCTTTTAAACTAGAGTATGATGACATGTATTTCTAATGTGATTTCCTATTAGAGGAGCATAGTTATCTTAGGGTTTCATGAGACCCTTGTGGATTCTTTTTAGGTCTCCCATAGAGCTGGTTTTTCTCTGTTACATACACACTATTTTACCAAAATGAAAGTGCACTGAGGTTTCTGATTCAATAAGCCAAACAAGACTTAACCCCTGGGATTTGAAAACTATTAATTAAAATTGAAGCCCTAATAAGGAAGTTTCCATATCATTAGTTTCATAATGCACCTGCCCCTAGTGACTTTACTGTCACTAGAAAAATTCACGTGCTCATATTTCATGTTTATTATTTGATTTAGATTTTCCAATATACCTCTAGTAATAGAAGAAGCTATCAAGCTAGATCATTCTTAGACTCTTGCATAGTCTATGAACATCCCTTCTTTATACACATATTTTCATAGTATTTATGATTATATCTTTCTTAATTACATTATCTTCTAAGCCTGTGGGCCCCCTTTATGGTGGCATCTAGACTTTATAATTCCAATTTTAACTTGATGTCATTTGTATAGTGTGGTTGAATAGGATGTAATCTTCTGTTGTTTAAAGGTGCTATAATTACAAAACACCCTTTCTCTTTCAATATAACACTTAGTGGGGATTTTAAAACATTTTACTTTAAAAACAGTAAAAGTTACTGAAATCATTGGGGATATCGAGTGGCTTATAAAAGAGGAATTATGAGGTTGTATTTTCCCCGTGAGAGGTTTAGAACTGACATTTTTCATTATGGTCAAGAGTCCAACCATACTTACTTATATTTCTTTTGCATAATGTCAAAGAAAGGAAATGTTTATATAAGTGTATTGGCTATAAATGATGCTAAATATATTTTGTGCAATTAAGAGCTTACATACAGAACATATTAAAACTTTTTTACTTTTATTGGTAATAAGGAATATTTGCACATCTGCAGTTGTTTTGCTTCTGGATGTGAAACCATGTAATTATTTCTGCTGTTACATTAAGTGCCATAATTTTAATAAAGTAAAATGTATATATGCAAAAAACTGGTCTGTTATATAATCAATCTTTAAATTTATTTTCATAGCTTCAGTACTCAAAGCCCTGAAAAATATATTGTAAATACACAGTTACATGTTTATTAAAGTCTAATGGCTGGATTTTAGTCAAAGTTTGAGTTAGAAATACTCTTAATTCATTTTTAAACACTTTGTTAGTACAAATCTTATTCTCCTAGCTCTACTTTTAATTCTAATTCCAGATAATATTGGACCTAATTTGGCTCTTTAGAAAAGACTGAAAGGGATGTTAATTACTCCTCTGAAAACATTCTGAATGGGACACTGGGCCTCAGAGCTATTCTTTTTCCAGATGAGTGGCTTGGTGAATCTGAGTCCCAAGAATAACCAGGTCATGGAAGCTGCCACTATTCTCATAAAGACCTTCTCTGCAGGGCTCGGTAACATCCTCCTCTTCAAGGTGCTAATATGATCTGACTGCTTCATAGAGGTGGATATGACGACCCTCAGGAGAATGCAGAGGTTACAGGACTGATATCACCCTGATGTGGTTACAATGCTTGTTAGGTCCCTGTCAAGTGCCCTGTGCAGAATGCAAAACAACGCAGAGGACTTGCTTTTAACTTCTCTGCCCTTGGGTCTTCTCCCCTCAACAAATAGTTCTCCTTTTTCCTTAGCAATGCTGTATTAAAGAGACATACATAGCCAACTAAGATAGAGGGCCAAGGAAGGAAGAAACCTTTCCTAAAAGGGTATTCTGAAAACATGGTAATTCAATATTTCATTAAAAAATAACTATACAGTACAAGGGCATTTGCCTCACATACAAAATTTAAAGGGACACCAACAATATTCAATAACAGATAATATACTAGTGCAATATTCTTAAACATTAAAATGAATGCAAACATGTGTGAAGAATTAAACATAAAAGTTTAAATGCCATCTATGTATAGTTCAACACACTTTCCCACTTCTGTATTCTAACCTCAAGTCAATTCCATATTTTTTCCCTTCTTTATGTATTTAATTTTTAATGTTGGCCAACAACCAACAGTTTATATTTTATATTTATTTCAAAAATATTCTCATTTGTTTGTGATATTTAATAGTATTAAAGTCAAGTTTATTATATCATAATTTGTATAAATTGTATAAAGCTATTTTTACTTTATTAATAAAAGATCAGTGGAAAGTAGTTCTGAGAAGCCATGAGGGCAAAGTCACAGCTCTTGGTCCAACAAGCTACCCTTGGACTTTGTGACAAAGCAGGTAGGGCTTCTCTGGGATCTAGGCCCTTCTGAGCAGCACTGTTGGTCTGGTGGACCACACCCACGGGCAAGCTTACCTCCCTTCATATTCTCTGTTGGGATGTTTCAAGATATCCTGCACTTCAAATGCTGACCCTGGGTATTTTTTTTTTCTTTCGTTAGACAATATAACCCACTGGACTGGCACAACTAGGCTATGGATATTATAATGATGACAATAAATGTTTGTGTTACCTTTTTCTATACTAAGATTCATGCCAGAATCTTACAGGTGACCAGGCATACATTATACATATATATATATATATATATATATAGTTTGTATTTTAGTTTATGCAACTTTTATTGTTATAAAGAACTTTTGTAAAACTGTGTGTCATATACTCCAATAACACCCTCCTTCTCCAGTATTTCTTGCTTCTCTTGATCATATCAAGAGATTGCTGTGAATTGCTATCCTCCAAAATTTCAGCCTCTGCACATGTAATCTGCATATTTACACAATGAATTGAATCGCCTAATGGTGTATTTCTCAGAGTGTATCTTGTAAATTATAAAAATAAATAGTTTTTGATTGCACATAAGCATAGAATTTCAATTACTTAAAACTTGAGGACATGTAGAAAAATATGTGTGGAAGAGACCTTTCTTGCTGAAAGTTGTCTGTTCTTTGTCTACATTTCTCATTTTGCATTCTGACCAAGGAGCAGGCTTTTAGGCTGACCTAATAAAAACATTATGACAAAAATGAGAGGCCACGCTGTGTGCAGTTGCAGTTCAGCCAGAAAGAATCTAATTCTGGGCTTCATTCTGTCCTTTGATGGAATTATTCAGGACTTTTGTGGCATGGAACATGGTGATCAGCCAGGGATTGTTAGAAATGAAAATAACCTTTCTTTGTTTAACCCCTACCCCACCAAAATGTAGCACCATCTCAATTTCATACAAGAATCTTATTTGCATCCAGTTGGGGATTAAAAGTGAGGTCTGGGAGGACAGTCAGACATGCCATAGTCATTGTATGTGGATATGATTTCTTAGGTAGTACATGTTTACAGAGGATTTTGCAGAAGAAATGCTAGCAAATTAACAAATATATGAGAGCACTCTGAAACTACTCAGGTATGGTCAATTCCTCCAGATGTGGAGAAGAGCTGACTGGAGGTGTCTTGATGTTTACAAACTGCATCATATTGTCATTTACTTCTATACCCTTTTACTTGTCCAAACTCAGAGAAATGTGGTCACAATTAAGTAATGACTACAACAAATAATTTGCCAATTGTGAACTACTACAAAAATGTGAAAGAACTTAAAAGCTAACACATACACCCAGAATATGAAGAAAAATTATGAAGCTCATCCACATTGTACTGAAGAAATTCATTTAAAAATATTTCCATCAGTCTAGACAAGTATATATTGATAAGCGAAATCTTGCAACAAAGTAATTTCTTATGTTAAATCATTCTTAGAGACACAAATTTTCAGATATTGAACTAACATTAATCATCCTTACAACTTTTTCATCAGGAGAGTCTATTTATTAAGACTATTTTAAAATTTATTTTTATTTACAACAGGTAAATTTTAAAAGTGGAAAGAAAATGAGCTAAATTTGACAACTATTTGTATGTTTAATATAAATAGAACAAACAGAGGAAATGTAATTATTTTACTAAAATAATTTGATATCATATTGTTTGACACTTCATAATATCTAGCCCAATTAGACTTTATGTAAAATAAATTGAAATTTCCAAATGTTATTATTGATCATATTAGAAAAATAATTATTTGCATTATTACACTTGCTTTAAAAAATAACTTTACAGGGGCTGGAGAGATGGCTTAGCAGTTAAGTGCTTGCCTGTGAAGCCTAAGGACCCTAGTTCAAGGCCCCTGGTTTGAGGCTCGATTCCCCAGGACCCATGAAAGCCAGATGCACAATGTGGTGCATGCATCTGGAGTTCATTTGCAGTGGCTGGAGGCCCTAGCGTGCCCATTCTCTCTCACTCTGTCTGCCTCTTTCTCTGTCTGTCTGTTGCACTCAATAAATAAATAAAAATAAACAAACAACAACAACAAAAAAACTTCACAGGGGCTGAGAGATGACTCAGAGGTTAAAGGGACTTGCTTGCAAAGCCTGCCAGCTCAGGTTTGTTTCCCCAGTACCCATGTAAAAGCAGATGCACAACAATGTACATGTATCTTGAGTTTGTCTGAAATTGCAAAATGGTTCTGCTGTGCCCATACTCGCCCACTCAGTCACCCCTTTCTCTCCCTCTCTCTCTCTTTCTCTCTCCTCCCGCTTTCTCCCTTTCTTCAAAAATATAACTTTATATAAAAGAGGTATATTTTATACAACATAAAAATTTGAATAACTCATAAAGATCTCTGAATTTATTTTTAATCGTGATTATTTTTCTTTACGAACAATACTTCAGAAATATTACCCCAACCAACTTCTACTAATATATTGTTCTCATAGTTATCTCTACTTCCAATAACTCCTCTAAAGTCCAGGTTCCTATTCCCAACACCTATTTTCAATTTTCTAATAGATATATTATTTGATTTCCCACAGATCCCAAACATGAGCCTACTCCAAAATACATTCAGCTTCTCCATCCAGTAACATCTATCTGCTTGAGCACATCTGTATGTTGAAGGTGGCAGATACAACTTTGCTTGACTTCACATCTAATCATTTACCAAAATACATAAGGTGTTTTTATGATTTCACTTTCACTGTCCAACAATTCGTCTCAGCCTCTCCCCCATGTATCATATTGAATATGCAGTATTTCTCTGCTGAGAAATACCTTGTTGGAGTATACAAATAAACAGAATAATCCAACCAAAGATTGCAGGAAACAGCCTCTCCCTTTCCTGGTAAAGGCAAGTGGCACACTATTTTCAGAACCAACTACCTTCCAGTATCTATGCACATTTCTGATGATCTTCAAGATGCTGTTATAGTTTGCTTAATACCATTTAAAAAAGCTCTGATCCTTGACAACATACTTTTCAATACCTTTGAAAAATTCTTTCCTAAAACATTTTCCTAGAAAACTATCTGATATTCCAGGAATTGTAGCTTTTAGTATCTTATCTTTTCTGAATGTTTCTTTCATCCAAATTGGCTGAGCTCATTTCTACTGTCCACGGCATTGGAAATACCTCCTACACAGGTCTTGAAAAATGTTTTGTAATTTGTTTTTGCCTATCTTATTCTCTCCAAAATTTTACCTATCATCATTAAATTACTAGTGATGTCTACAGAGTAGAAGATTAATAATTACTTACAGTTTTTCTGTGTATATACACACTGACTGCTTTGCTTTGTTTTTGTACTGATTTTCAGTTGTTGTGATTAAACAGATTACTCACAGGGTGTGGTGGCACACACCTTTAGTCACAGCACTTGGGTAGGAGGATCACTGTAGTTTGATGCCAGCCTGAGACTACATAGTAACTTGAAGGTCAGCCTGGGCTAGAGAGAGACCTTGCTTCAAAAAACAAAACAAAATATATTATCATCTCAAACTTTTCAGATAATTCTATTGCCTAACTAGATATCTGTTTTAGCACGTTCTGGCCATTTCTCTGAATTCTCAAGATCACTGAGAATTCTAATCTTTTCTGTAAGTTGATGATGGTAATGCTGTACCATAAATCAGTCTGTGGTCCTTTCGTCATGTTTGTCATCCACAAAGGTAATGAATATGGTGAGCAGTCCATCACAGATAAAGCTATTCCAGAAAATGTTGAATTTCTACTCTAAATCTCTAAAACTAAATTTCAGACTATTTCATTTACTTTGGAAATTGTAACTGGGGAAGCTTTTCTATTTTTCATCATAAAATGTATGACATATGTACTTACTATTCCACTGAAAAAAATAGTTTGGTTTAGATAAACACTTATAGAAACCAGACGTTAACACAGTTGAACTGTGAGTTAAAGGAAAAAGAAAAAAAAAAGCATACCAACCATCCAGAATGAGAATACCTGGCAATGTCTGTGCCAACCAGCAAGCTACATGCCCATCTGTGACATGAAGGGGAACACAGAGCAATCAGCAAGCACCGTGCATGCGACCACAGAGCAATCAATGTGCCCTGCACTAATGTTCACCTCAATTAGAATCCAACAGTAATTTGAAAGCTTGATGAGGCTTAGAATTACAGCCTATTCAAAAACAGTATTTTGATTTCTGCATAATTCTAATCCTTAATGATTATTCATTGAGAAAATAGATAGTTCTCAAAGATGCAAAGAAAACTTCTAGCTGAACAATAGCAAGATTAAAGTCACAAAGAATATTAAAAACTAAAGAAAATATTCATACCTGTAACTGCTACAAACAATAGTAAAAATACCTATTCTTGAAATTATGTTTAAGGTAAGCCAGATATCTAAAAAATAAAATGTTGAGTATTCTAATGCCACAAGTCTAACTAAAATCAAGTTGAGAACATATAACGAAAACAGATTTAATCATACAATTTAAAAATAGTTTACTAACTGTAGAAAAGAAAAAAATAAAACTGTAAGTTAAGAAGTAGAAAACCCCCATTTAATATGACAAGTATAAGCCTTATGTTTTCATCATTTCCTGAGTAGATGATATTTTCTAAAGATATCTTATGCTATTTTATAAGAAAAGTAAGTTACTTAAATGAAAGAAACTATGGAACACATGGAAAAAAGAAAAGTATAAAATATTTTTAAATGTTCCGATAGATCTTTTGACAGTACCATAACAAATGAATTGTCACCATTTTCTCAGTTTTGTTTCATTTAAAGATGGTAATGTGTTTATTTGCATAAGATTCCTGTTCCGTACATTTGTGAATGTTTCATGTGTTATGTGCATTTTCAACGAACCTATTCAGTTGGACTAATCCATATTTCTTGAAACTTACTTGACGTATGTCCATGGTTTGCATTTAATATGAGTCTGTCCTCCAAAGTTATATACTGAAATTGAATCACTATTGTAAGGGGCATTCTGAATGCAAGAGTCAAAGCTGAATCCAACTACAGTGTTTAGAGGTGCAGCCTTCATAACTTGATTAGGATTAAAGTATTAGGTTTGAGGCTTGTGATTGAATAGGTTGGCTTCATAAGAAGAGGCTAAGAGAGCTCAAGAAATACTCACACTCCTTGTTTCTTACCTTGGGATGCTCTGTACTATCTCAGGAATCTACCAGCAGAAAGCACATCTCCAGATATGGCCTCTCACCTTTTGATTTTCAGAACCATGAGCAAAAATAAACTTAATGTCTTTATAACTCACTCTGTTCATGTTACTGATTACACACACACATACACACAGACAGATATTATTCATTTCAATGTTTTGAAGATTATAGTTATGGCTTGGTAAAGTTGAAGCAGACTACATAAGTAGCCTTTAACTATGATATTAAAGAGAAAAAAGCAATATAACATACCTTGATAAAGTGTGGATGCTGAAGGCCCCAATGGTGCATATGTAAAAGACTTGCCCTGAGTGCCACTAGGAAGTGGTGGGGGCTAGTGAAATGCCTTTAAGCCATTGGGATGGGTTGCTGAAGAGGACTGTGGCAACCTAGGCTCTCCTGCTCCTACCTCCTGTCGACTAGTGAACAGTTGCTCTGTAACCTCCTCCTTGCTATACTGCGTCACTACCAGATGGATCTATCCTATCATAGACTGAAACCTCTAAAACCATCAACAAATTAAATACATTCTCTTTATAAGTTCATTGTCACAGGTGTTTTGTTAGTGATAGAAAGGTAAATAACATATATCTTTCCATCTAACTGGATTCCGATTGTACTGGTCCAATTAAATGCATATGTGTTTAACTTATGTTAGTGATTATTTATTGAATAATTGTAGCTTATTTGTAGCTATTTCAACTCAAAACAAAACACAAGGAACATACCAAAAACTGTAATTAAAAAACTGTATCTGGAAATATGTATTTTGTAAGGACATATGGACTGGAGAGACGGCTCAATAGTTAAGGCACTTGCCTGCAAAGCCAAAGGACCCAGGTTTGATTCCCCAGAACATACATAAGCCAGACATACAAGCTAGCTCATACATCTGGAGTTCATAAAGGCCCTGGTGTACCCATTCTCTCTATCTGCTTCCTTCTCTCTCTCTCTCTTTCTCTCTCTCTAGTAAATAAAATATTTTTGAAACCCATATCTCAGCAAATCAACATATTCCATACCAAGACATACAATGGCAAGATTTTCACACAGACTTTAACAACAAGAAAAATCTTTGGGTCATGCACATATGATGAGAATGTCACTGGTTAGAAAAATAAAATGTGAGTGCATTTCAAGAGCACCTCCAAATTGGAAGATGAGGAAATGACATATTTAAGATACTCAAGGGAAAAAAAAAGGTGGAATCAAGGACTCTTCATTTCAAATTCAAATGGCTAAATATAAAGGTTGCAGACAAACTTACTAACACAACAAAAATATATAAGTATATGTATATATCTACACATACAGTATGCATTCCTCTACTAATGTCTCTATTTGTATGTATGCATATAAATATTTTATGGGTATATTTAATTTTTTCCTATTTTATTATTTATTTGTGTCTGTATTTGTACATATGCATATGAAGTCTATGTATGGGCATTCGCATGCCACAGTACACAGGTGGAGGTCAGAGGAGAACCTTGAGTGTTTCTTCTCTCCTTTACCTGCTTTTCGGAGACCTGGTCCCTTTTGCCATTGCTGATTATTAGTTTCCAGATTCTTCTGTTTCAGATTCCCATTACCATAAAGCATTCATATTATAGACATCTGTACTACTACCTTGCTTCTGACTTTATGTAGGTGCTGAAAATTCAAACTCCTGTCAGCAGTTTGGCAAGCAATTGCCTTGAACAACTGAGCCATCTTCCCTAGATATTTTTTAAAGGTATCAGAAGTATAAAATATTTTTAAAAATCATTATTAGTAACAATTGTTCATCGATTATCACTGTGGAGCCTGCACACTTTTCTGAGTTTAAACTCAAGATGCATAATTTTTCCTGTTTTCTTCTCCAGATGCTGGTTGAAATCCTAGTAAGCATGCTTGCCCTTATACTTTGGTGTTTTTTTTTTTCCCATCTTTTTCTTCAATAAATCACCTCTCCACTTCAGTCATAATAATACATTACTAGCAAAGAGATGAATAAAATAGTCTATAATGTGCCCTATAAGCTAGATTTTACTCAAATATAATTCACTTTTGCAGTTTTGTCAAAGAATCATCTAAATGTTTTAGGTAATGATAAAATGAAATCAAAATTTAAATAAGGATATCTTAAAATTAGGAAATAAAATCAGGACTCGAGAAATGGTTCAGCAGTTAAAAGCACTTCATGTGCAAGCATTAGGGCCTGAAGAGGCCTGAGAGATCACTGGAGTTAGATTCTCAGGAACCACATAAACAGCTGGGTGTGGCCATGTGTAGCTGTAACCCCAGTAACCAGACACCTGTGAATGGCTGAAGCTCATGAAAAATGGCAAGCTACAGGATCTGCAAGAGACTCTGGCGCAAAGAAGAAAAGTAGCAATGGAGCTGGACATCCTATGTTTCATTAGGGCCACCCCAGGTGAGCACACCCCACTGCAGGCAAGTGGTGTGCATGGAGTGCCCAAAAGGCATTTAAAACACAAAACTTCCACTGAAAATTCCTATTGGGCTATAATCTAATGTCAGGGACAGCTACTAAAATTTACTGCTATAAGTAGCAACAATACTAATAAGATGATTACAGTAGATACTTATATAGTTGATATGGATAAACTAAAAGTGAATTTGTGATATTATAATTTTGTCATTTCTAGACTTCTTGATATGTGGGATTCTTGGCATGAGAGAAATGAGAACATACACAATATAATTCTACACAGCACTAAGGGAAAATGACACAATGAAATTTGAAGAAAAATGGTCGAACTTGGAACAGATCATTCTCAGTTAACTCACCCAATAACAGAAAGACAATCGTCACATGTTCTCACTCATCTGTGGCTCATAACCTGAATCTGCCATGGATGCTGATATACCTAATAGGAATCTTGAGGACCAGACAATAGGGAGGGTGGGGCAGGAAGGGAAGGTAAAGGGTTGGAGGAGGCAAAAAACTGGACCCAAGTGGAAATGGTACCATAAAATCCTATATCCTGAAAGATAGACTAAAAGGTTGAACCTTCAAGTCCTTAGTCGGACCTTCTGAATCAAAGGGCCCTGAAGAGGGTATGAGGAGCACTAACCTTAACCTTGTCCTGTTTCTCTCTTCCCTCTCTCTCTTTCTCCCTCTCTTTCTCTTGTATACTACCTATCTTTTTCTTCCTTCTTTTCACTTGGCACTTGGCACTGGCCTATAACTCCCAGTACTAGGATGTGGCTAACGAAGGACCCAGAAACTGAATGATGCCATGACAGCCTTCAGTAGAGTGCTGCCCTGGTTACGCCTAAGTTACAAGTTTCAGCTTAAACAAAGGGGCACCTGCCCTGCCCCCTGTCCAGGACACCTGAGACTTGTCCCTCCTACCTCCCTGTCTCGGCCAATCGAAATACATACAAATGTTATTGCTGTTTGTTTAGCCAATCGCAACAGAGGTTGCTTAATTACCTAACTCCTGCCTGCCAACCTTGCCTGCCAAAATCTTCCTGCCTCTGTCCTGCCCCCAATTTTGCCCGCCGAAATCCCAAGCCAATCAGAAGAATCCAAGTGTATTCACTGTTTAAATCAACCAACCATGTACCCATCTGCTTCTTCTAAGTTCAAATCCCTATAAAAACCTTACCCTCCCAGTACTCGGGGCTCTTGTATGGATCCACTGCGTTGGTGAAGTCAAGAGACTGAGCTTAAGCCCAAAATAAAGCTCCTTGCCCTTGCATACGTGTTTGGTTCTCCTTGGTGGTCACTGGGGATGCCAAGAACTGGGGATAACAGCTAACATCCACAATGAGCTGTTAATAAGAAAGAACTACAAGGTTTCCCAAAAGAAGACAGATTTCTGTCAGAGTACTTGATTACCCATCAAAGGTTAATAAGACCCTACTACTGAAGACAAATATATGCTGTTGGAACAGAACATGGAGAGACCTGGCTGGAAACTGGAAAAGCGTCAGAACACAGACAGGTAGCTTGTCTAGTGCCAGAAGGTGCTACATGAGCATCTGGGGAAAAATGAGCACTCAGTGGAATGGAACCCATAGTTGGAACTGAGGAAAAAGTCAAAACCATATCCAAAAAAGTGAGTTTTCTTTCCAATATCAAACTCCCTTAAATCTTGGCCTACACCCATGAATTCTCTCTAAAATAATAATGGCTATCCCATTTATCTGGTGCTGACTTCACTCTGTGTTAGAGAATCTGCTTCTCTTTTTCAGATGGACACAGAACCTGAGGAGAGAATCAGCCTATCACACCTCACCAAGGCCCCAGCTGAAACCATAGAGTAATTGGGAAAATGAGCAAGAGTGTTTCTTTCTTGGTGAACCTAGTATCAGCACAAGGATAAAGATATAGACACAGAGAACACTCAACTCCTACCAAACCAGAGATCCAGAGAAAGAGCCTCCAATACCTCATCACTGAAGTTGACCTAAAACAAACCCAACACGGGTCAGGGAAATTGGCAGAAAAGGGGGCAGAAAGATTGTTAGAGCCACAAGTTGGGATGTTATACACAGAGACATTTCCTCTTCCCCATAACTGATGGCTACCCCCACAGTGCACAATGCACAATCCCCAATGAGGGTGCCTTCAGAGGGAAGGACAGGGAGGAGGCTAATCAATGTACCAACATGGCTGCTTACACACAGAGTATGTACAAAACTAATGAAGAAAGAAAGAAAAAAAGAAAGAAAGGAAGGAAGAAAGAGAGAAATGAGAACATGTAAGAAAGAAGTGATTAGAAATTCCAAACCCTTGAGTTTCAACTGAAAATATCATTAAGAATTTATAAATTCTTTCTGTTAAATTTTAAACTGAAACATATTTCCTATACTGCAACCAAAAATTTTAAAACTAACACAAACCCCAACTCAAGTGTAATGAGTTCCCCTGGCACCCAGATTAGCTCCAGAAATACTAAAGGGACCATTGAGCTTGGAGGAAGAAGTGGCTAATTCCAGATCTGATGCATATTACAAATAAGTGGGTTGGGTACAGAGCAATCTGGATTCTGTAAGAGTTGGAAACTGTCAGAACTGGTCATAGTACATAAGGATTCATTGTACTCTTCTGTGTGTACTGAACATGCTAGAAATTTAAATACTATGAATAAAATAACACACACAGTTTTCATGGTGTACTGGAATGCAAAATTACAATGTGAAGTGTTCATAAATGCTTTAAAACCTACCAAAAAAGCAATTTCTTATTTTACTAATTGATCTTTTGAGACAAGACACACTCCATAAGTCAAGATGACATCCAAACATGAGGCAATTCTCCTGCCTCATCCCTGATGCTTGGTCCATCATTGAGAACAATATATATATTTTTTTTTTCTTTTTTTTGCATTTAGAGAACAACTTTTTAAGCAGCTACAAAGAGCTGAAAGGTGGTAGGAAATCTAAATGATGAGGAACTCTCATAATTATAGTCTAGTTATTTTATTTTATTTGGGTTTTTGAGGTAGGGTCTCACTCTAGCTCAGGCTGACCTGGAATTCACTATGGAGTCTCAGGGTGGCCTCGAACTCATGGCAATCCTCCTACCTCTGTCTCCCAAATGCTGAGATTAAAGGCATGTGCCACCATACCCAGCTTAGTCTAGTTTTACTTCTAAACATTGCCTGTATTTGTTAGCTTAAGAACTATCATTTGATATGTGTTCAATAGTCATAGAACTTTAAATGACACATATATTTTGAATATTATATAAAATTCTCAGAGCACACATGAACACACACATACACATTGTTTTGAACTTAAAATATTTGAGCATATAAATATAAATCAACTAGTGTATAAAATATTTATAATTCCAGAGGCTGAAAAGCATAAATGATTAGGGACATTAAATCACTGATGTTATTACAGAATGGCACTTTATAAAAATAGGACAAAATAATTAAAAACATGGTAGATAGTAACAATCTACATTGTGGAAAAAATGTGTTGCCCTAGGCATCAAATTAAGGAGAATAGTTTAGGTATTCAGTGTGACAAGATGAATAAAACATGTCTGCTCAGATAAAGAAAAGAAGGGAAATCAAATTTACATTTGTTGTCTTAACTAATCCTTGGTAATACCAAGGCTCATTTTATCATAATTCTACTATGTTTCTACTTTTCTACATATAAACCAAGTAGCAGGCAAATAATTTTCTTATATTTATGCTTATTGCTAGTCAAACCATAAAAACATGAGTTTTTCTATAGTATTTGTAGTTAGCACAAATATAGAAATATTTCATTTTGCCATGTATATATTGACAATTTTTATAAGTAAGTTATGTATTTTGATGTATTCACCCCCACTACCCTCTTAGCCCTCTCCAACTGAATCCATTCTTCTTCCCAGCTAACCTCTCCTGCATACAGGATAGAACATTGACAGGCTCTATCTTGTTCAGGATCCACATTTGCTGTGAGTTCCTGAGTGTACCGGCCATGTCAAATCCAGAATATCACCTTCCACAGCACTCCTTCCCATCTACTGGCTCTTACATTCTTTCTGCTTCCTGTTCTATGATGCAGTTCCCTGAGTGATATAGGGGGTAATTGTCAGAGCCTGCCATCTGAAAGGGTTAGAGCCTGATGGGAAGTGAGGATTAAAGAAAGACAGGAAAAGAATGAAAGCAAGGACTCCAGTCCAGGACTGAAGCACCATTTATTTCTCCACAGTCCTTTTTATATCTTCTTGAAAACAGTTTGCCTATGGACAAAAATTCCATGACCTACACACAAGTTTCTATCAAAACAACTCCTTTGTGTTACAGAGTTTTGCACTTCAATCACTTCTCAGTACAAAAGATTATTCCAAGGTTGGGAAACAAACAAACCCTCTGATCCCAGCAATACAAGCATAAACCTTTAAGGAACAGCCAGCTCTTATCAGTAACACTGAATATACATAATCTTGCTTACAGGTAGGTGCTAAAGTCTTGCTGCCAAACAGCCCAGAGCTATGGATTCAAGGCCAGCCCAATGGTTCCCGACAAGTAATATAGTTGTCTCATTTAGGGCTGAGCATACAAAGATCACTTATTCTCAGACCTTTGAATCTCTATATTAGTTGCTGCCCACTACAAAAATAATATTCTCTGACCAAATCTTAGAGCAACTGGCATCAATCTATGATCTATAATCTAATGTTCTCTCTATAATCTATAATCTATGATCTATAATCAAATAATCTATTGGCATTAATATCAATAAACAGAAAGCAGTTAACAACATATCCACTTAGCACAATGATATTTTTATCAGCTTTTCAGAACAAGGAATAAAGTCTCTCCTGTGCAGCAGGCTTCAAATTTAATCAGAAAGTGGCTAGTTACCCCCATAACAGTCACGTCTCTGGCAGGTCAGTATTGTAGTATTCACAATCCATAGCTAAGAACATTGAAGACTTTTTTATCCTTTGGAAACATGCATAACATCCTCTGATACTAGGTTTTGCCATCATGGAAGAATCTCTGTGTTCAGTTCAACTTGATTTCTCTATGTCCTGCAATTATAGTGTGTGGTATCTTTAGAAATTAGGATCTTACAATGTAGTTCTGGTGGGCAATTAATAACAACTGTAATAACCTATACTGTTTGGGGGCCTCTGGGGCCCTCCAAATTTAAAGAGGTATTTGACTCTTCATAATGAGATTTTTGTGTAATAACATTTGGCATCTGGGAGTGACATTCTCCAGGAATACAGAGTATCACCATTTAAATTATTTTTAAATTATATAACTAATTGGTTTTAAAAGTCATTATTTTTCCTTATGGCTTTTTCAAACAGCCTCAGTTTTTTGTTTTTATTTTTTCTTTTTTTCCAGAGGTAGAGTCTCACTCTAGCTCAGGCTGACCTGGAATTCACTCTGTAGTCTCTAGGTGGCCTTGAACTCACAGCGATCCTCCTACTTCTGCCTCCCTAGTTCTGGGATTAAAGGTGTGTGCCACCATGCCCAGGTTTTTTTTTATTATTATTATTATTTTTATGTATTTATTTGAGAGCAACAGACAGTGAGAGAAAGAGGCAGAGAGATAGAGAGAGAATGGGCATGTAATGGCCTCCAGCCACTGCAAACGAACTCCACATGCATGTGTCACCTTGGGCATCTGGCTTACATGGGTTCTGGGGAATCAATCCTCAAACTGGGGCCCTTAGGCTTCACAGGCAGTGCTTAATCGCTAAGCCATCTCTCCAGCCCAAACAAACTTAATTTTGGTTAACTTTCTTTCCCTTCATTTGACCTTTCACCTCACCTCCATCTCCACTTCAGCTTTTCCAGTCCCAGTGTTCCACCCACCTACTTGCACATTACATATATTCTATGCTGCTCTGCCTTAGGGCCTCTTCTCCTATCTAACATATTCCCCTTTTCCACATACTTCCAGCATGTGTCATCCTTTGTTTTCTTGATAATAGCCATTCTGACTAGGATGAGATAGATTCTGAAAATAACTTTAATTTACATTCCCTTGAAAGTTAAGGAACTTAAAGATTTAAAAATATATATTTTAACACTCTGTTCAGAAAAAAATTGATCACTTTTCATTGTGCTTTTGATTTTATGAGGTTTATATTTTTTAGTGCTTTGTATATCCTAAATATTAATCCACTGTCAGATTGCAGCTGCTAAAGACTTTTTTCCTATTCTGTGAGCTGCTTCCTCACAAGATTCACAGGCCTTTCCTTGCTGGCTGTGCAGAAGCATTTTAATTTCCCCAGTTACCTTTTGTCAGCTGTTGACATTATCTCCTGGGTAACCAGAGTCCCACTCAGAAACTTCTTACCCACTTCTATATCTCAAAGATGTTTCCTTACTTTCTTTCTTGAAACACATTAAAAGCTTTGGCTTTTATGTCATTGATATTTTCAGTCGATTTGGAGTTGATTTTTGTCCAGGGCGAAAATAAGGATCAATTTGGAGTTGATTTTGTACAGGGTGAAAATAAGGATCTAGCTTCATTCTTCTTTGATTATACATCCAGTTTTTCTAACACCATATGTTGAAAATGTTGCCTTTCTTCTAATATACATTTTTAGCTTTGATTAAAAAAAAAATCAGGTACCTGGACTTCCAGTTACAATGGCGGCATAGGTACCATGCCAAAGCAGCCTAAGAGGAAAAAGAAAAAAAATAAAATAACAGGAGAAATGCACACTTTTACTGAAAAGTGAGGTGTATAGGAAATTAAAATGGCAGCGGAGAAGTAGGAGAGATCCAGAGCATCTACAGCCCACACTGGCTGGCAGAAGCGGTTCCGTCAGGTCCATGGGATAGCAGTGGCAGCGCACAAGCCAGCCGCCAGGCTAGGCTTGAGCCGCAGGAAAAGCCAAGTGAGGGGATTTTCACTCACACCAGGGTTCTCCACAAACTCAAGAAACGTGAAGGGAGAACGGAAGTGAACAATGGAGGAGCAGATCACAAGTTAGAAGAACACGTGGAACAGCAAGAGAACTAGAACAGAATTGACAGCCTCCCCTCCCACACCACCAGTGCCCGGCTCCCTCAAACAGAGCAGCAGTCCAGGGACCCAGCCAAGGATACTTGAACCCACAGTGCACCAAAGAGGGACCCAAGCAGCAGCACGGCTAACTGAGACCAAAATCATCCAAAATGTAACTGGGATTACACCAGGTGAGTACCCTCCTAATAAACCTGGTATATAGGCCTGAATGAGAAGTGCTGATTGCACCTTCCATATCAGGATAAATTATATGTTAAATTGGATGGATAGTCAGATTTGCCATTCTTAAATAAGCTGTATTATGGGCTTATTTGTTGCTTCTTGATTTATACTGGCTTTGTTTCCTATTCTGTTATACATTAGGGAAGGGTCTCACCTGCTCACAAGTTGACTTGGAACCCTCTACAGAACATAAATCTTAACCTCCTTGTTGTCAGGATTAAGGGAGTGGGTGAGGCACCACACAGCCTAAGGGACAGACAGAGGATCTGGTTGTCATAATACCTACTCTTGGATAAATAAATACTCTGTGCTGTTTTTCATTGAAAGTGTATATTGATTAGTTAAATTTTAGAAAATACCTGTATTTGGTTCCACTCAGCCTACTTGAATACTCTCGAAGCAGGCAAACCCAATACCTAGGATCACTTTTGTAGATGCTCTGAGTACTGAGAGCCACACCTAGTGCCTTAAGCTCCTACACTGAAGATATATAACATCAGATTGATTCATAAATCTCATAATACCCAGATAACTAGAAAATCCAATCCTCAAATAATCCACGATGGAAAAATATGCCCATTATAACACAAGAAACAACAAAAGTCAAGACAAAATAAATCCACCAAACAGTATTAATGCATCAGAAATGACCTCCAGTGAGAACGAGTTGGAGGAAATGCCTGAGAAAGATTTCAAAAGAATGATTATAAATATGTCCAAAGAACTCAAAGAAGAAATCAAGGGAATCAAAGAAGACACAGGACACCAATTTAATGAAATAAAGAGGTCAATACTAGACATAATTAAGGAAATAGAAATAATAAAGAAAAACCAGTCAGAATTCCTAGCAATGAAGGCCACAGTTAATAAAATAAAAAAACTCAGTAGAAAAATCTCACCAGTAGAATGAATGAAGGAGAGGACAGAATATCTAAGCTAGAAGACCATGTGGCAGATCTAATACAGTCCAACAAAGAGAAAGACAAACTAATAGAAAAGTATGAGTGGGAATTTCAAGATATTCAGGACACTATGAAAAGATCAAGCATGAGTATTCAGGGCATAGTAAAAGAAGAAGAATTTTACTCCAAAGGCATAGTAGGCGTCTTCAACAAAATCATAGAAGAAAACTTCCCCCAAATTGGCAAAGA
Source organism: Dipus sagitta (assembly GCA_036346955.1). Lineage (NCBI taxonomy): Eukaryota > Metazoa > Chordata > Mammalia > Rodentia > Dipodidae > Dipus > Dipus sagitta. The sequence goes on along the minus strand of CM070777.1, from coordinate 91,534,288 downwards.
GGTGCCAATGCAGATACAGGAAGCCTTTAGAACACCAGCCAGACAAAACCTTAAAAGAACCTCTCCTTGCCATATTATAATCAAACTACCAAACACACAAACAAAAGACAAAATATTGAAAGCAGTCAGAGAGAAAAATCAAGTAACCTACAAAGGCAAGCCCCTTCAGGATTACAGCAGATTACTCAACACAAACTTGAAAAGCCAGAAGGTCTTAGAGTGATGCATTCCAAATTCTGAAAGATAACAACTGTCAACCAAGGTTACTTTATCCAGCAAAGATATCCATTCAAATAGACGGAAAAATAAGGACATTCCATGACAAAAGCAGGCTAAAGGAGTATTTGAAGACAAAACCAGCTCGACAAGAAATACTTGAAAGAATCCTCCATGCTGAAGGAAAAGAAAAGCACACATATAAGGAACTGGGAAAAAACAAACAATACTCAAATACTAGTTAACACAAGAGAGCAAAGGTAAAACTTGAAGAACTACAAAGACATGGCAAAAATGAATACACACCTTTCAATAATATCTCTTAATATCAATGGCCTCAATGCCCCAACCAAACGACATAGGTTTGCAGACTGAGTTAAAAAGCAGGATCCTTCAATTTGTTGCCTCCATGAAACCCACCTTTCTAGAAAGGATGGACTATCTTAGGGTGAAAGGTTGGAAAACGGTGTTTCAAGCAAATGGACCTGGAAAACAAGCAGGGGTTGCTATCCTAATATCTGACAAGGTAGACTTCAGTCCAACATTAGTTAAGAAAGATAAGGAAGGCCACTTTATATTGATTAAATGTACCCTCAAAGAGCAGGACATTACAATCCTAAACATATATGCACCTTACATGGGGGCCCCCAAATTCATCAAACAAATACTATTAGAACTAGGGTCACAGATAACACCAAACACAGTGATAGTGGGTAACTTCAACACCCTACTCTCATGAATTGACAGGTCATCCTGGGAAAAAATAAACAAAGAGGCATCTGGACTAAATGAGGTCATAGAAGGAATGGACCTAACAGATATATACAGGACATTTCATCCAAATGCTGCAGAATATGCATTCTTTTCAGCAACACATGGAACATTCTCTAAAATAGACCATATATTAGGACACAAAGCAAATCTTAACAAATACAGGAAAACTGAAATAATTCCTTGCATTCTATCTGACCACAATGGAATCAAACTACAAATCAATAGCAAGAAAGGCTATAGAGCATACACAAAATCATGGAAATTAAACAACACACTACTAAATGATGAATGGATCAATGAAGAAATCAAGAAGGAAATCAAATATTTATAGAGTCAAACGATAATGAGAACACAACATACCAAAATCTCTGGGACATAATGAAGGCAGTTCTAAGAGGTAAATTTATAGCTTTAAGTGCCTATATTAAGAAATTAGAAAGGTCGCAAACAAACGACCTAATGCTTCACCTTAAATCCTTGGGAAAAGAAGAACAAGGCAAACAAAAATCAGTAGACCGGAAGAAATAATAAAGATTAGGACAGAATTTAATGAACTAGAAACCAAAGGAAAAAAAAAAAAAGACAATCAAAGAATCAATGAAACAAAGAGTTGGTTCTTTGAAAGGATAAACAAGATTGATAATCCCTTAGCAAATCTGACCAAAAGAAAGAGAGAAGAGACACAAATTATTAAAATTAGAGATGGATTGAAGGACAAAAATCACATGATCATCTCATTAGATGCAGAGAAAGCAATTGACAAAATCCAACATCCCTTCATGATAAAGTTCCTACAGAGACTGGTAATAGACGGAACATATCTCAATAAAATAAAGGCTATTATGACAAGCCTACAGCCAACGTATTACTAAACGGGGAAAAAATGGAAGCTTTTCCCCTAAAATCAGGAACAGGACAAGGGTGTCCACTGTCCCCACTTTTATTTAATATAGTACTTTCTGAACATAACCCCAATTACTCAGGCAATAAAACCACAGATTAACCACTGGGACCTCATGAAATTACAAAGATTTTATACTGCAAAGGGCACTGTGAGTAAAGCAAAGAGGTAACCTACAGAATGGGAAAAAACCTTTGCCAGCTATATATCTGGTAGAGGATTAATATCTAGGATACACAAAGAACTCAAAAAGTTAAATAATAAGAAATAATAAGAAAGAGATACCATCAGTGCAAATACTCAACAGTGGACACTGCAAGCCTTAAAATTGGCCAGCCAGGCCAAATGAGCCAATGGGTGCAATAGTGGCACATCTATCATGGTGGAAACCAACTGCCCTCCAATTGTACTGGAGGCCCACTCCAAGGGAGGGAATACATCCCTGATACTGAAAACTTAAAACAGGGGTAGTCATGAGTCCTAGGGGTGAAATATCTGCTCATGTCTGGATAATTGTATATACTGTGCCTATCAAACTGCCCTGTAAGCACTTCTCTTAATATTCATACCCTTATATTAATGTTACTCTCACTTTGGGTAGAGAATCTTCTCTTTTCAGATGACAGTGACCTGGGGACAACTCAGAAGGTATCATAGTGCTGGAAAGAAGTGACTGGAGTACTGAGTAACATCTTGATCATACCTTCCAAGGCTCAGGGTCTAATGTGGGGAGGTGGCAGAAAGAATGTAAGAGCCAAAGGAAGGGTAGGACTCCTTACAACATGCTCCCTCCAGACATAAAATGGCCTGGATATCCATGACCTCATAGTGCCTGACACTACCTACACAAGACCATCATAAGAGGAGGAAAAGATCATGACATCAAAATAAAAGACAGACTGGTTGAGATGGGGAGGGGATATGATGGAGAATGGAATTTCAAACGGGAAAGTGGGGGGAGGGAGGGTATTACCATGGGATATTTTTTATAATCATGGAAAATGTTAATGAACAGTGAGAAGAAAAAAAAAATCAGGTACCTGGAGCTGAGGAATTAGCTCAGTTAAAGGTGATTACTTGAAAGCCTGTGATCTGAGGTTTAGCTCCCCCAACCATCCATATAAAGTCAGATGGATATTTGTCAACAGTGGCAAGAGACACTGGCATGTACACCTATGCATGCATGCTATTAAAAAAAAATAAAAAAGAAAAGTGGCTGTTGGTCCATGGTGTGGATTTACTGTTGGGTCTTCTAGCCTATTACATTGATCTATATGTCTGTTTTATGCCAGCAATACTGTTTTTATTACTATGGTTCTTTAATATATCTTGAAATAAAGTATGGTGATAATTTCAGCTTTATTCTTTTCTTCTGGGTTGTTTTGGATATCTGTGATCTGTTCTTCCATGTGAATTTTAAGTTGTTTTTTTTCTATTTCTATGAAGAATGCTGTTCACATTTTGATGTAGATTGTATGGAATCTATAGACTGTAGAATGATCATTTACACAGTAGTAATTGTTCTGATAGCATGGGAAGTATTTCTATATTGTACTGGATTCCTCGATTTCTTCAATGTTTCAAAGTTTTTATTGTAGAGATTTTTTTTTTATTTCATTAGGTTTATTCCAAGGTAGTTTTTGAGGCAATTGAAAATGGATTTTTTGAATGATTTATTTCTCAGTATGATTGGCAATAGTATATAGAAATGCAGCTGATTTTTGTGTGCTCATTTTGTTTTTGGTCACTTTGCTGAAAATGCTTATCACCAACTAGCTGTGTTGTCTATGTCTTCAGAATTTAAGTGAAGTTGAATTTAAAAGTAATGGACTATTATATTTGGAGGAGGGAATTTCAAGGTAGAGAAACACTTTATCTATAGAATAGATTTGTTTTCTTGTCCTTCTTCAGATCTATAATGAAAGAGGAAAATACAAAGTTGAAAGGTATGAAAAATACAGTTTTCCACAGAAGGAAATGTGAACAAGTTCAAAATTCAAGACATAGGAACTTCAGCCTCTCTGGCTACAATTGTTCAAGAGATTACCACTATAGAAATAATCCACCTGCTCTGCCCTGGGGCAATAGCAACATTTCAATGACAGTAATACTCAAACTACTGAAGGCTCAAGATAGGAAGGAAGAAAATTCTTTTAAAAGTAAAGGGCTTGTAGCCGGGCGTGGTGGTGCACGCCTTTAATCCCAGCACTCGCACTCCGGGAGGCAGAGGTAGGAGAATCGCCATGAGTTAGAGGCCACCCTGAGACTCCATAGTGAATTCCAGGTCAGCCTGAGCTAGAGTGAGACCCTACTTCAAAAAAAAAAAAAAAAAACAACAAAAAAACAAACAAACAAACAACAAAAAAAAGTAAAGGGTTTGGAAAAAAAGAAAAAGAAAAAAAAAGTAAAGGGCTTGAAGGGAGAATGCTGAAAAAGATGTCCACTTCACAAAGTCAGTATACAAAGGCTACAATTGCTTTGTTCAATAGGCACCAGGCATCATTTCTACATGGCAATAGAACTTGGCAGCTTGGCTATGTGGTATTGGTTTGAAAGAATGAGATATTCAAGATATAGGAGGTCATGGATTACACTACCATGTAAGAAACCCACTGAAGCTAAGCATTGTGATGCAGGGTCAAAGTTACTGCAAGACCTGCTTTTATATGTGCTTTGGTGCTTCACTCTTACAGCTTTCAGTACACTGTTTTTTTTTTTTTTTTTTGTTTGGTTTTTAAATATTCAGTGTCTTAACTTCATATGACATGGACAGTATCTTTTCCAGTCATGTTTACTTGGTGTTCTATCTGCCTTTTGTCCGTGACTGGGCTTCTCTTTCCCTAATTGTGGGAAATTTCTGTGATTATATTGAAATTGTTTTTTTTATGATTTTTTGATATGAAGGTTTTCTCTTGCACATATGCTCATAATTGGTAGATTATATCTTTTCATCATGTCACAAAGAGTTCATATATTCCTTTAACACATGTAAAAAAAAGTCAATGTCCTTAACTGAATATACCAAGTCAAGTCTTCTACCTTGTCTTCAATGCCTGATATCTTGTCTTCCCCTGTGTTCTATTGTATTGGCAAGGATTTCAACTGAATTCCTTGTTCGATTTAATTTTTCACCTTCAGAATTTCAGTTTGTTTTTCTTCAGTATTTCTAATTCCACTTCCATATCCTGCATTGACATATTCATTTTGTTGAACCATTCATGTCCTCAATCATCTTTTGAACATAATTATAATAACTTTTTTGAATTCTTTCTCTGGAATATCATCTAGATCTTTCTAATTTGGGACTTTTACTCTAGGATTGTGTGGATTTCAAAACAGACAAGTTGTCCTGTGTTGGTTGTTTTGCTTTTGTGTTGGGACTTATGCATCAGGAGTTCAGTTGTTCATTAGGTTATCCTTTTCCTTTCAGTGGGACTGTTTACTATATTCTATAAGGACTAGGTTGTAACATTGTGGAGGTATCACTTTCCTGTTAGACTGGTGTTCAAGGTACGAAGTTTCATCCCCAGTCCTCCCCTAAGAGTATAATACTGACTGCAACACTGTCAACAGAAGATCCTCTACTATGTTCTGTCTGGCATTTCCTTTATATGGCTCATAGAGGCTATCTTACTGCTGGGTTTCCTCTGTTGGGGGTGATCTTCCTGTCTTATCTATGTCTGAAGACTAATCTCAACCAGTATGTGGGTCTGGGTATGGCTCCACTCCTGCTCTGGCTCTGGATCTGAGTCTTGTTCTGCCTCTTATTCTGGATTTGGCTTCAGCTCTGGTTTAATATCTGGAAGTGACTCTGCAAGTAGGTTTTCACCTTTAAGGATGGTTATCAGGCTCATTTATGCTGAATGAACATTTAAATCAGTGTTTGTTATTTCCTCAGTTTATCTGTACCTGGCTCAGCTAGGAGATGCATAATATTCAGTCATGGAGACCCTGAGTACTAATTCATGGGTAGCCTTGCTGAGGTAATCATAGCTCAGTTGTACAGTTCTCACTGATCTCAGGAGGAACTTAAACCCATCATAGTAAGTATAAGTCTGAGGATGTAGATTAAGGGTCAGAGTGTGGGTCTTTAGGGTGGGATTCAGAAATGGGGAAAACAGAGTGTATGGACTCACTCTCTGAGTTCATGAGGAGACTCCTTCACAATAGATTATGCCTACTGTAGTGGCTAGAGGGCTCCAGGGGGCACGGCACTTGCCTGCACACTATCTAGCCTTAAGAGATTTTAGCTCTTTGTGGCAGGCACTAGCCTATGACAGTGGCTGAGTGGAATAGAGCAGGGTATGAGCCAAAATATTTGATTTTTTTAGCTAAAGAAAATCTACTGATAATAAGTAAACTTTTTTTTCCTAAGTAATATTTTCCATTGTGTTCCTTGTGGCTTCTAAAAGAGTGAACAAATGTACTGTCTTACTGAAGGTACAAATTTATGGATGTGAGGTAAAAAAAAATCTGGGATGCGACCACTGGATGGACACAGTAGCAGATGAAAACCCAAATCAACATGTCAGCAGGTAACTATACTTCAAATTCATCATTCAGTGGTAAGAATTGCTTGAATTAATGACAGATAATATCTATGAAATAACCTTAATCAGTTCCTCATGACACAGCCAAACTTACTTGTATATCTTATTCCTACTTGTGTTCTAGCACAGCTTCCTTGAGGAAAGGATTATGAGTAAGAATTCTTGTACGAACGAATGTTCTGTGTTGGGGATGTTTTTACAAGTGTATTTCAATTTTGGAAGAAATCACAGGAGTCTATTTTTTTTTTTTTTTGTATCTTTAACCACCAATGTGATCACTTTAGGAGGTGAAGATGTCATATGAGTGCAATTTCAATAATTGGATTAGTGTCCTTATAAGAATAGGAGAAGGAGATGGAGAGATAGCTTATTGGTTAAGGTGCTTGCCTGCAAAGCCTAAGGACCAGTGTTTGACTCTCTAAGTCCCATCTAAGCCAGACACACAAGGTGATGCAGTGTGCAAGGTAGCAGATGCACACAAGGTTGCACATGCATCTGGAGTTCAATTGCAGTGGCTAGAGGCCCTTGTGCACCAATCTCTGTCTCTATTGTAGAAAAAGTCAAGTCTGTTGGGCTTGACTCAAAAACAAAAGTAAAATAAAAATAAAAGAATAGAAGGGCCTCTCTCCTTCAACCATCTGAAAATAAAGCATGAGTCAGAAGTCCATAATCCAGGGAAAGCTCTCCCTAAAAATAGGATGTACAGACATTTTAAATTTGAGATCCCAGTGATTAGAACTGTATAGAATAACTTTCTCTTATTTACTCACCTAGACTATGCTATTTTGTTTACAGTTTTCATTAATTTAGCAACTGAATTACTGACTGCTTACTGTGTGCCAATAATCATAAAACTAGAAAATAAGCCACAAACAAAGCAGGAAAAAGCTCTGTTTTCAGACTCGAGAGATGACTTGGTAGTTAAGACACTTGCCTGCCAAATCTCATGACCTGGGTTTGATTACCCAGTACCCATATGAATACAGATACACAAAGTGGTGTGCATCTGGAGTTTGTTTGCAGTGGCTAAAGGCCCTGGCGCTCCCATTCTCTCTGTCTCTCTTCTCTCTTTCACTCTCTGCTTGCAAATAAATAAATATATAAAATATCAAAAGACCCTACTTTCTAGAAATTTATATTCTATAAGGAAAGATGAAGGGTGTATAAAAACAAGCAAACATGCCATAGAGTAACTAAAATAAAAATAAAAACAACAAGTAAAGAAAACAAGCCCAAGATGATTTATGGGACTATTTTGGATTAAATATGATGGCGTGTCTCTTGTATGTTTCATGATACTTCATTGAAATCACTCCAGTATATAACACTGATTCCCTTCTTCCTTCATATGTTATTTTATTCTCCACTACACCCAGGTTCAGTTAAAATCAACTCCATGTAGCCTGTGTTTGCACCTATATCTAAAAGTGGCTAGAAAAACAAAATACCCCACTGTGTCAGACTGAATTGTTTAACCTTCATCCATGACCAGTTCTCTGAATAGCTCCATTGAGCCAGACAACTCAATCTTCTGTTACCCTGGATTACTATTTTACTTTGTTCTCTCCTTTAACTCTAAATTCAAGCTTTTCTGCCTTCATCATTGTGGAAGAAATTAATTCTGAGAGCTGTTATTTTATAAAGCCAAAAATTTCCTCTGTGTACAAGGTTCTGCCCCTTCCAGAATTTTTCTTTTTTTTTTATAACATCAAATTCTTGACATACATTGTTCATTCCCATCAACATACAAACTGTTGTCTTTTTTTAATATTTCTTTGGTTGAAAAATGAGAAAATAAACTTTTTCTGAATAACAATCAAGCCATTTTTAAGTTATAGAATTCATGAAGGTACAGTTTTATTAAAATACTAGATAAACATGCCACTGATAAGAGCAGAAATTTCTTTTCATAAACAAGAGACATGGAAACAGATATAACAACAATTGTGATAAGTATGGCCTTTCAAAGCAAGAGGTATATAAGTATGTGCTGGAAAGATGGCTTAGCAGTTAAAGCGCTTGCCACCAAAGCCAAAAGACCCAGGTTCAATTCCCCAGTACCCAAGTAAGCCATATGCACAAGATGATGCATGCACCTGGAGTTGTCTGTAGTATCTAGAGGCCCTGGCAAGCCCATTCTCTCTCTCTCTATTAAATAAGTAAATGAATAAATATTATAAAATATGTAAGTAAAGTTAAAAATGCTCAACTGAACATATTGAGAATATTGCGAAGTTTTGCAACGTAGATAATAGCACAAGAAAAAATATAATTAAGATATTAATATGTATTACAAATCATTGATCCAAAAAAATTTGTATAATGTGCATGATTGAGAAATTCAAAACAAAATATAAGATAGCTAAGAATTTACTAAAGTCTTTAACAAAATAATATAAAACAAAATATATTATATCTTATAATACACATTTAATACATTTAAATTTCTAAGTTATAAATGCATTATAATTTATCATACACACCTGTACACACAGAACTGAATACATTGTTTCCTTATATTACAAGGCATACAAGAATGAGGATGCTCATGAGTCAGATATCAACTGATAACTTTGTGATAATAATTTGGCAACATGAAACAAGCGTTTTTTTAAATGTGACTTTTATAGAAGCAGAAATGGATTATAAACTTCCAGTTACAAGAGAGCATTTAAATGAATCATGACATCCTCATATTAGAATGTTCAAGAACAACTGTTAAAGTTTGAATATGTAATACTCCACATATGCTGACCAGTTGGTACCCAGGTGGAACCATTATATTGGAGGTGGTGAGAACTTTAAGGAGTGTGGCCTAGCTGGTGGAAGTTTATCATTGGGAGCATGTTTTTGAAAGATATACTTGGTCCCTGACACCCTCTTTCTCCTTCTATCTGTCATGATGTGAGACACCGTTTCTACACACTCCTGCTGCCATGATGTTCTGCCTCACCATGAATGTAGAAGCAACAGAGAAAAGGATTATGGAGTGAAATTTCTGAAAGTATGGACAAAATAAAAAATGTCATTTTAGGCTATTAATGTCAAATATTTTATCACAGTGACGAAAAGTATCTCATTAACACAGAAAGCAATTAAAATTCATAATTATGAAGAACAAAGAATGATGTCTAATTTTGATGAAGGCATACTGCCAAGATTACAAAGCACATTACAAATAATATGGATCATATGGTCTCAATTATTTAAAATATTTTTATACATCATATTATATAAATGATGAATAGATAGCAGATTAGTAAGAGTGGCTACTTCTGAGTCACCAAGTGTAGGTCATTATAATGCCCCTGTTCTGACTGCTATTCTTACAGAAGAACCAGAAATCTAAAACAACTAATATTCTAAATGAAGTTGATGAAGAGTAAAGAGGGAAGAATAATAAGATTTTTTTTCTCTTTAGTAGGAAGTGGTGAGAATCACTAGAGTCTTACAGTATTCGTATTTGAAGCCTTAGAGCCACAAACTTACTGTCAGACTTCAGTGAGTCCTGTTGGAGACTCATCATCACCGTATCTACCACACTGATAAATATGTTATTAAAACCACCAATGGCAGTGTCACATAGTAACATAATGAAGAGATTTCAAACAGTCCTAGAATACTCTGAACTATGATTTTAATCATGAAATAAGCAAGTTGAATGAGATGATCCCTTTAGTTTGTTTGTTACTCATGTGTTCTATTGGGTAAAATAAAAGGAAGTAAAGGTTAACAATAACTTTTGTTTTTACAAGTCAGATGTTGTATATCTTTTAAAAAAGGTATACAACAATTTATAATATTAGGTTTGACATTTTTGTCTTTAATAATTATAACATCATTGTAACATATTAAGTAATAATCTTACAAAATAAGAAAATCTAGGGATTGGATATTATAATTGTAAACAGTGTAATGTACCATAGAATGACGTTATTTAGATTGAAGCAGAATAATTACAAATTGAAACACTTGGATAATGTTATTGATGATATCCTCTTGGGTAGACGGTGAGGCAAGCTTGTTCATAATCCCATCACAAATAGTGTTCAGAATCATATAAGGATAAAATTTATACTACTTGAAATCTTTCAACATCTTTATATAATTCAACATCTAAAAGGAATCCATAGAACATATAAGGGCAGAACCTTAAATGCTCTAAGTACATTGTCTTTTGAGATTATATACAAGCAAGAGAATATTAGTCAAGGTTCAATGAATGTGTTAGAGATGTGAATAAGTAAATTCAGGGCAAGCTAAATTGCACTAAAGGATGATAAACAGACATCAAAGAGAGCAATCATTGTAAGTCAAGGCTCACCTATTATAAACATGCAACTGCACCAGGCAAAATATTTCTTTTGTTAGCATGTAGATGTCAAGAACTATATAGTTTAAATTTATTTTATTTAACTGGTCACCAAAGAAAGTTAAATAAGTATTACTTATAAAAGTTCCTAAAATATAGAATATATATAAAAATAAAGTATTTGTAAAATATAAAAATTTGAAAAAACCAAATAAAAGATGAAATGTAGTCCAAACACATTAAGATAAAAATAAGTAATATATGTTGTTAAATTTGGTTTAAATTTAGGGACCACAAAATATGTCACAAGATTCTGCAAATGTGCTCCACCAATCAGCATTTTCTGTGAGGATCCCTCCGTGGAGAACAATGTCTCATGGGACTAATGTGGTACACTTTCTGTGAGCCTCCTTAGAGAACAATGGTCTTATCTGACCAGAGCAACTCACTGAGATTGAGTCGTCAAATCCTTGACCACCATACAAAGCAGCAGCTGTGGCCTGCAGGGCCCTCTCCTTTATTCCCAGTGTTGGTGATGTTGGGTCTAGAAGTGCTCCTCTGACACCTCCTACATGGATCCTGCCAATGAACTACATACAGTGTTTCTCAACACAATCCTTGTTCATTAAAGGGCCCACATGGAAGACCAAGCCTGCTTGTTTTGCCACTGGTCATGATTCACTCTAAGAAAATCAAATCACATAGTACCCACACTTACAAAGCTTCCCTCAGCCTACCAAGCCCAGAACCACTTCTGTAGTTTCTCTCTCTGGATCTCCTATCATATAAGAAGTTTGAAATACTTAAAGGCTTCCAAGCCCCCTTGGATTAAAAAAAAAAAAAAAAAGAAAAAAACTAAATTGGAGTGTAAGATAATAGGGTATGATCATGAAATATTTTATATACTCTGGCTCCTTTGTTCAAAGCTACCTAGTGTCTAGAATCTAGGGAAATACTTAGTCAATTTTTATTAAAGTATAGAAATTTCTTTGAACCCTCTTCACCTTAATGCTACCTCTCCTGACATTTCTTTCTACTTGTTCACTTGTCAGAGGTCAAAAACCAGACTGTTCAGCTGAATTACAGTTCAAAACTACTACTCTTCTGAAACCATCTGGATTAGATCATCAATAATCTTTTAATTTGTAAAATGTGATGGCTTTTTTTTAGTCTTCATGCTACTAGAACTCATTAAAATATTGAGTCTTCTGTAAATTTCCTCCCACTTACCACTAGTGCCATTATATCTTTCTTTTCCTCTTTCTAAACTTTTTTTTTTAATGGGAAGGCTACTGACTTTTTTATGTTGTTTTGGAATCTTGCTATTATACTACTCTTCTTTATCCTCCTTTGTTTTCTGTGTCCTTTGCTGATTTTTCATTCCTGAAGAAAATATAATGTAATCGGAGTTATGACCTTGGCCTCTCTGCTCACTGGCAGCTCTTCATAGCCATATCATTTACAGTAAGGTTTCAATTGTCTTATCTTTGCCATTAATAACTAAAGTGGTATCAATTTTTGACCTTCCAGCTAAGTATGCAAAGTGTATATGATTTATTCTTGACCTAATACTCTCAACATGTATTTTCTTATGATTCTCTTTTGCCAATATGTTCTTAAATTCTCTCACTAACATTTTTCTCCTTTTCTGATTCTATTTCTTAAGAAAATGGAATTAAAAGATAGAAAAATTCCCATACAACACCCACAAACTCACTTTCATCTGCATCCATGTATTGTATCTTTCCATCTATGAACATGACAGAGCTGTCTTATTTCTATTGAGGGAAAACTACACCTCATCAAGTAATGGAACTCATATGGATCTCTGTATCCACTCAAAGACAGTATTTCAAATTTTCAACCTTTGTCCTGTCTCCTTGATTTTTTTTCTTTATTGAATAATCCCATCATCATACCAGTCTCCCTTCCTCTCTCTCTTCTCCGTTGATCTCTTCTCTTTCCCATACCCATCTCTACTATTAATTGAGCCTAGGCCTCCGACAAGCTCTCTATTACTGAGCTATAACCTTAGCCCATTAATCCATTCAACATGCCATAAAAACTATTTAATTTTAAAGGGCAGGAGAGATGGTACAGCAGTTAAAGGGCTTACCTGGAAAGCTTAATGAACTTAGTTCAATTTTCCAGCACCCACATAAAGCTGGATGCACAAAGTGGCACATACATCTGGAGTTAATTTGCAGCAGCTGAATGTCTTTGCACATCCATTCTCTCTCTCTCTCTCTCTTTCTCTCTCTTTCTCTCTCTCTGTTGCAAATAATACATACAACTATAAAAACTTTTAAAAACTATTCAGTTTTATATAAATATTCTGTTGGCAAGGCCATTTGCAGTTTTATGTAAAATTTTATCTCTACTTAAATAGTACCAGAACTTTTGAATTCTATCTGAATTGTATTCATTAACTGCAGGGCCAAAAGTGCTGCAATACTTTCTGTTAAGTGTGTCTTTTTTAAACCAGATCAATATTATTTTCACCTTTCTCTTCCTGGCATGGGACAAACTTCTTGTTGTGGTAACATACATGAATGGCAGTAAAAATAGTGGCATGCCTACAACTTCAAAGGAAATAAAAAATGATCATAACAAACTTATGTGCAAAACCTTCTAACAGAAAACATTTTTGGAGTTACGTCTTTTTCCTTTCCTTCATTCACCTTAATATATCAATGTCAACAGTGCAAAGTACTGAACGGCAGAGACAACATGTGAGGTAAATGCTTGGCATATTGTTTCCATTTGATGTATAAAGTTGAATAGAATAAACAAAAGAAAAATTATTAAGTTTCAGAGAAGAGTCTTATAAAATATGTGCCCCAAGAATATCATTATAGTATTATAACTAGTTGGCTGGAATAAATGAAAGATAGAAAAATATTTGATAATCATTTCACTTATAAAAGATGCAGCAAATAAAAAATGAAAATATGAAAATTTCAACTGGAAACAAATGATGAAGGCAGAATTGGGTTCTGTATTGATCTATGTTACAAAATAAATTTCTTCAATCATATATAAACCATCTAGATTATATTCATATAATCTCACATAGTTGGTTCTTTAATTTGTGATAAAGAAAACAAGCTCAAAATATTAAAGCAATGAAGATTATTTGAATTTTTTGAAATATTTTATTCATTTATTTATTTATGTGTGAGAGAGAGAGGCAGATACAGAGAATAGGCATGCCAGAGCTTCTCAGGGCCTCTAGCCACTGCAAAAGAACTCCAAACACATGTTCCAGACTGTACATATGGCTTTACATAGGTACTGGGAAATCAAACCTGGGTCTTTGGCTTTGCAAGCAAGCACCTTAACCACTAAGCCATTTCTCCAGCCCTTATTTGAATTTCAGTATGCTAAAATGTACTATCAATTATCATTTGATAATAATAAAACATGAAGTATTTAATATCAATATCCCATATTGATTGAAAATGACTATAACAATGGAAACACCAATAGTGCCAATATTACTGGAATTGTTGTATCACTAATAATTGTTGGCAAGTCAAAAATATTTGCTGTTAAAGTAAACAGCAGTGCTTAGTTCTGTGATTCTATTTAAAAACAACTGTGAAATTAAGAAAAAATTTTAGTTCTGAAGATATATATCAGGAGATAAATAAATAAATAAAAATTTAATATATCTCCCAATAGAGAAACTGTTAAACAATTTTCATGCTATTCAATACAGGATACTTTATAGTTGCTAAACATACTGATTATAAGGTATATGTAGCAACACAGATTGTAGTAAATGTTAAATGGAAGAAACATGTTATAAATTACTATAGTCAAATTATAAATATGTAAGGAAACATTTGTTTAGGAAACAGAAGACTGAAATTAAACACATATGATAATAAGTGTGTTTGTGATTTTAAAAAAACAGTGTTCCAAATATCCTTGAAAATAATGATTTTAATTTGGATAGCACAGGTATGTAACCCTAGAACTTTGAAGCATGATCATGGAAGATTGTGAATTCCAGGCTGGTTTGGACTACATTGGTAGATTCTGTACAAAATAATTTTAATTTTTAATAATTTAAATATGTATGTATTAAGCCTCCTTACACAAATATTGCAATATCTGAATATCTACCTTTCCAACATATTATTAGCAAGATATTTTCTGTTCATTAAAAATAAGACACCCAGTATTATTTCTGTTTTTATTCCTCACATTTAACAACCCTCTTTTATGTCCCTGACTCCCCAAATTTTCTGTTCCAACTACTACTTCTGCTTCAGGCCTGCATATCCTGATAGCAACTTAATATTCTAGAGGTTTCCTGAACACATTTTGTTCACCCCTTATAAAAAAATGTTAAATGCCCTTAAGTTACCTTTGATTTTCTAGGGTTGCATGTTACTATACCTGTTGTTCAGTAGCTACCTTATGTCTAGAGTTTACTTCTATCTCTGCTTTGTTCCACAACAAATTCACCATATGCAAACTTTTCTATTCCAGAAGTCTCTTTAATTTGAGGCATCTCTTCTATTCTCACTGTGTTCATGCATATGTCTCTGTGTTGTTTTGTTTTGTTTTGTTTTCCAAACACTCATTCTAAATAATTAGCCTATAGTATCTCATTTAATCATTACACCAATCAAAAAGCAAGTAAACTGATAACATAAGTAGTAATCAATAGGACTGAAAATCCTTATTGCAACAGTCTATATCTCTAAGTCACCTTTTATCATGATTATTTTCAAAATACTGTTTTGTCTTCCATACTCACATTATTACAATCAAACTCACTACCCCAAAGAAAGCCCTTAAAAGTCTAGAGTAAGTGTTGATAACTACACTTATCTCTCATCTCACACTTGCTTTTCTATCACACAGAACAGAAAGACTGGGAAGTATCTGATCCTTTCTCCTTCCAACAATTCAAACATGCCTTAACTGCTTAGAAAACTATGTGTCCTACTCTCTCCCTTAGAATCTTTCTCAACAGGTTCAGATATTGATTATTTTAAAAAGTTCCCACTCTCCCCCTCCCAACTCTGTATAACTTGTTCTACTTTCCACACTCCTCAAGCATGCTGCCTCCCATAGTGTAACAGAATTGAATAATGACTGATCCATCTTCCTTAGTAAATGATAATTTCCAAAGTGGGGATGGACTCTTCTTCATCACTCTATGATCTCTTATCCAAAATGAGCTATATATCCCTCATGGTCTGATGGATAACTCAGTGCCTGGCACATAAGAGATATTAGATAATAAGTCAATGAGGAAATTTGTAGAGTAGCTTTCATCAAGTGTCTTCAAGGTCAAACAACCATATAAGAAAACATCAAGCCTTGAATGGTTTCTAGGAATAAAAGTCCGACACTAGAAAGGCCAAGATTCAGACATGACAGAAGAATTGAAAATGAACAAATTTTACCCACTTGAAAGTTATACTATTTCTGAAATAGTAAGTAATCAAGTGTAAGTAAATTTGGACAAAATCCTTCACAAAGATTTTCTTCTTTCCCCATTTTGCAACCCTTAGTTCAGCTATTGAGCAGGGGAGCTACTGCAGTGAAATAGCACTCTACCCAATGCTCTCAGTTTTACTCATTGAAGCTATTGTGAAACTCAACTTGGCAGTCACCTTGCTACACAGTGAAAGAGCGGGATAAAGAAAAGTACCCTGAAGTTCTTTTTATCATCAGACAGCAGGAGAACATTATTGGCATGCTTCAGTTGTGGCTAGGTTACATGGGTTATATTTTAAACATTTTAGGCCAGATTCCCACTGTAATAGGATATTATTGGGCCAGTCTGTCTGACCTTAAAGAAAGCCCTATTATAAGAACAAGTGGTTTTGTTTCATTTCATCTGAGTAAGTGTAAAACTCTTCAAAAGGTTAAAAATCTAGATTGTTTTCTTAAAGGTTTAAGAACACAAAAAGAATGGCACTTGCCTTCCGAAAACCTGAAAACAGAGTAAGAACTTCAAATGTTTAATTAGTAATGCTAATATATTGTGAATTCATTTCTAGACTTTTCAAAGTATTTCCCATTATACTTCAATTCATGAAATAACAGTAATTGAAAATATCTATCATAATAGTTAAATACAAGTAAAATTAATGCTAGCAATTTAGGAAAATAAATCTAAAAGAAAATGTCTACTTCTCTCAAACTTGGCCCGTTAATGTTAGAAGTTGTAATATTAAAGAAGTTACTTAATTCACTATTCAATGTCATATTTATCCCTTTTGAAAAATATAATTAATATCTAAAACAGGTAATTTCAAGTGAAAAATTAATATTTGTTAAATCTAGTGTAAATAGCTGATGAATAGATGTCACATGAAATTAAAAACCTAGAAACAATCAAATTTTATGTCTATCTTTAAAAGAATTACTCACAAAGCCATGTAGTTAAAACTAAATAGATTATCTTCCATCAATTCCATTGTTTCAGGTCAGCATTACTTCTGAATCTAATGTTCAAAATCATATTCATTTAGGGTAAACTGAACAAACAAGGGCATATTGGATAAAACTATAATTATTTCTGTCTACCCTTTTATTCCAGGAAATTTTGTGTTTATGTGTGCATTTCTTCCTGATGTCAATTGTCTGGATTTTATGTAACTTTTTATTGAATGGATTTTAGTTGCAGTTTAACAGCTTTGTTCACTATTTATTAACCATCCTTTACAGATACATCGTAATAAGAAATAAATACAAACAGATAAATGAAAATTTGTCTTGATGAGCAAATAACATTGAAAACAACCCCATGGTGAATCCCACTGAGCAATCCCACTGACGATGGACCTCAGTAAAATGGGGACAGGGAGTAGGGAAATTATGATACGAACACATGATGTCCATACAAAGTATATAAATAAAATAAAAAGAAAACAAATTTCAGCTGTGAGTTATCAAGTACACACTCACATGGACACAGAGCAATTGCCCTTGGTCCACTCTAGATGGAGAGGTGAAGCATATGGTGTAGCCAGTTATTTTATGGTCCACTTTAGGTGTAAGGCAGATGGGGTGGGTAGTTCATTTCTTTGGAGTGAGCAAAACTTGGCTACCTGACGGAAATTGAAGAGATTCTTTGTTGCAGCTTTGTACGAGTGACTGGGGGAAGCTCTCGGGGCTTCTTCTCGAGGAGAAGAAGACCAAAGCTGGGTCCTAAAGTTTCTTTTCTTCCAAGATAATGTGCTTGGCATTTGTCTAGTATGCAAGGAAGACCAAACATGCTATGTAAGAGGGAGAACATCATAGTTTTACAACTGATCATCTTAGCTAATATTTGGAAAGAAATATGCAGAAAATAATGTAAGTATGAAGAGCAGTTGAAGAATTATCATAATTTCCAGATGAAAGAAGATAGAGGCTTTTTACTAAGTACAAACAGAAAAACATGTCAAGAAATATATGAGTGTAATTCTGCATAAAATGTGTTAAGTGAAATAGAATCACATGACTTTAGCTCAAGTGCAGTTATGATGTTTATACACATCATTCTATTTCAACTACAACAAATGTGCAATAAAGATTATTGAAAGATCAAGATATTTATCCTTTATTATTTATTGTTTTTAGATTTATCTGACAGATCTTCCAAATATTCTTATCCTTATCAAGCACAGGAGCTGTCATTTTGTCTAATTCACAAATATCTTGATTAATTTGCATGTGCGAAACATGGGTTTCTTCACACAAAAGCTCCCTGTTCAAGAACCAGATATGGCCTGTGTTTCTGTCTACTCATGTCTGCCTTCCTAAACCTTAAAACATAGTTTCCTCATGTATATTTGGATATGTATTAGTATGTTAACTCCAAAGTAACTTCTTTGTTGTACTGTTACCACAAATGAAGTGTCTTTGCCCATTATGTCTCCTTTTAAATGCTTTCACAACAACATTAAAACCATATGGAGAACTTCAGATGATCATGTAATGGTTTCCTGTACCACAGGCTAACTTCTGTAAAATTGAAGCATTTCACAATTTTTCTTCCAATTCTTTTCTTAAAGGAAAAGATCTCAGATATGCTTTAAACTCCTGTCTACCATTCTAGATTCCCTACCAAGCAGGGTTGCCAAAAATATTTCAGCTAAACAATAAATAGTTAATATAAGTATGTCGCATGCAATGTGTTATTTGGATATATTTTGTTTGCTAAATATAAGCTTATTATTAAGGTCCATAAATTTCTGGAATTTGTATCTTATCACTCTTATTGCAAAATGTCGTACCTTATGTTACCACAAACATTTTAGAACATGGTTTTGTGCCTGTAAAACTCATTTAAAGGCATAATGTATGTCATGCCAGCCTTCTAATCTAAGTGTTATGTTGTGAGTTACCTATATTGAACATCTGATTTCTTTACGATTTGAAGTGTTTTCATTACTATATAAACAAGATAAAAATTAATAAGTGTATTCATTACTTTGTGCTTTTCTTATGCATATGTGAGAGATTCTGATGTTCTCTCAGATACTAGAATTCTCAAAGACACTTCTGAGTTTTCAGGTAAGCTACTCTATAATGGGGCCTGGATCCTAGCATGTTGGTCCTCTGCAACCAGAGCTAAAAACCTCTTAGGTTCCAGTGGGGATGGTGAGAAATAGAGTTGTTGGTAGAAGGGCCTGTCAATCTTTTACCACATAGATAGATATGGCCAATCTGAGCTCCAAAGTATACTTAATTCAGAATCCTATTAGCTCTGTATATAATTTTCCACTTCCGTACTTTTCAATTTGCTCAAATTTTATGAACATAGCAGTAACCTTTGGGAATTCATTTTGGTTTACCTTGATTGTTATTTGCACTCAGACAGATGGTATAATGCTTTAACCATCAAGATTTAACGTCCATGGTATACTTGTCCAAAATTTTCCAGTTATTGATTTTTATAAACGTTATGTTCTGTTTATTGGTTCTTTATCTATTTAGGCTATATAAAATAAGAAAAATATTCTTTGAAATTTTCTTTTTTGTTGTTGTTTTTTTTTTCCATTTTTCTTTTTTTGGGATTTTTTCTCAATTTTTGTTAACATTTTCCATGATTATAAAAAATATCCTATGGTGATACCTTCCCTCCACCCTCCTTTCCCCTTTGAAATTCCATTCTCAATCATATCCCCTCCCCACCTCAATCAGTCTATCTCTTATTTTGATGTCATGATCTTTTCCTCCTCTTATGATGGTCTTGTGCAGGTAGTGTCAGGCAATATGAGGTAATGGATATCCAGGCTATTTTACGTCTGGAGGGAACACGTAGTAAGGAGTCCTACCCTTCCTTTGGCTCTTACATTCTTTCTGCCACCTCTTCCGCATTAGAATCTGAGCCTTGGAAGGTGTGATCGAGATGTTACTCAGTACTCCACTTACATCTTTTCAGCACTATGATACGTTCTGAGTCATCCCAAGATCACTGCCATCTGAAAAGAGAAGATTCTCTACCCAAAGTGAGAGTAACATTAATATAAGGGCGTGAATATCAAGAGAAGTGCTTACTGGGCAGTTTGATAAGCATAGTATATACATTTAGCCAGAAATCAGCAGACGTTACACCCCTAGGATTCATGACTACCCCTGTTTTAAGTTTTCAGTATCAGGGATGTATTTCCTCCCCTGGAGTGGGCCTCCAGTCCAATTGGAGGGCAGATGGTTTGCACCATGACAGATGTGCCACTATTGCACCCATTGGCTCATTTGGCCTGGCTGGCCAGTTATAAGGCTTTCAGTGTCCACTGTTGAGTATCTTCACTGGTTGTATCTCTTTCTCCCATTAAACAGCATGTAGAATAGCTTTTTCCAGGTTTCTGTCAGCTGGTCTACATGGAAGAGGTTATCAGCTCAGTTCCAGCAGGATGTGTCAGTGGCCTTGCAGCCCAAGTATGTGCAGTCTTCAGCAATAGGGTCTTACCATCTATCCCTGGTGGGAAACCAAGGGCCTCCACAATGGCCTATAATGTTTTGGGGGCATCAGGGACCTCCCTGGCAACAACTGACTGGAGGTATCCCATCCCTGGCACTGAAAATTTTCTAGCAATGATCTATGGCTCCTGAGTGTTCCATTGTCCAAAACTGGAGGATTCCATATGATTTATTTATATCCTCTTAGATTTTGATTAGCTGTCCCTGCACCTTTCCTTTACTCAATCTCTTCCCCAGACCTCATTTTGGGCCTTTTCACCCCCATTAATCTATTCTTCTACTTACATATATATAATACCATCCTATTAAGTACCCCTGTCCCTTCCTTTCTCTTCCCTTTATATCTCTTTTTTAGCTTACCGGCCTCTGCTACTGAGATTTTTCCTTCTCACACAGAAGCCCAATCATCTGTAGCTAGGATCCACATATGAGAGAGAACATGCGGCACTTGGCTTTCTGGGCCGACATTACCTCACTTAGTATAATCCTTTCCAGATCCATCCATTTTTCCGCAAATTTCATAACTTCATTTTTCTTTACCACTGAGTAGAACTCCATTGTATAAATGTGACATATCTTCATTATCCACTCATCAGTTGAGGGACATCTAGGCTGGTTCCATTTCCCAGCTATTCTGAATTGAGCAGCAATAAACATGGTTGAGCATGTACTTCTAAGGAAATGAGATGAGTCTTTAGGATATATGCCTAGGAGTGCTATAGCTGGGTCATATGGTAGATCAATCTTTGGCTGTTTTAGGAACCTCCACACTGATTTCCACAATGGCTAGACCACATTGCATTCCTACCAGCAGTGTAGAAGGGTTCCTCTTTGTCCACATCCCCGCCAGCATTTATGATCATTTGTTTTCATGATGGTAGGTAATCTGACAGGAATGAGATAGAACCTCAATGTAATTTTAATATGCATTTCCCTGATGACTAGGGATGTAGAACATTTTTTTAGATGCTTATACGCCATCCGTATTTCTTCTTTTGAGAACTCTCTATTTATCTCCATAGCCCATTTTTTAATTGGCTTGTTTGATTTATTATTATTTAATTTTTTGAGTTCTTTGTATATCCTAGATATATAGCTGGCAAAGATTTTTTCCCATTCTGTAGGTTACCTCTTTGCTTTATTCACGGTGTCCTTTGCAGTACAAAATCTTTGTAATTTCATCAAGTCCCAGTGGTTAATCTGTGGCTTTATTGCCTGAGCAATTGGGGTTATATTCAGACAGTCTTTGCCAAGACCAATGTGTTGAAGGGTTTCCCTACTTTTTTCTCTAGCAGTTTCAGAGTTCCCGGTCTGATGTCAAGGCCGTTAATCCATCTGGACTTAATTCTTGTGCATGGATAGAGAGAAGAATCAATTTTCATTCTTCTACAGATACATATCCAGTTTTCCCAATACCATTTGCTGAAGAGGCTGTCTTTTCTACAATGAGTATTTTTGGCATTTTTATCGAATATCAGGTGGCTATAGCTACCTGGACTTACATCTGGGTCCTCTATTCTGATCCATTGATCTACATGTCTGCTTTTGTGCCAGTACTATGCTGTTTTTGTTACTATGGCTCTGTAGTATAGGTTAAAATCAGGTATGGTGATACCATCAGCCTTATTTTTTTTTTTGCTCAGTATTATTTTAGATATTTGAGGTTTTTTTTGTGATTCCAAATGAATTTTTGGATTTTTTTTTCTATTTCTGTGAAGAATGCCATTGGAATCTTGATGGGAATTGCATTAAATGTGTAGAGTGCTTTTGGTAAGGTTGCCATTTTCACAATATTGATTCTTCCAATCCAGGAACAAGGGATGTTTTTCCATTTCCTTGCGACCTTTCTAGTTTCTTAATATAGGCACTTAAAGCTATAAATTTACCTCTTAGGACTGCCTTCATTGTGTCCCAGAGATTTTGGTATGTTGTGTTCTCATTATCGTTTGACTCTATAAATTTTTTGATTTCCTTCTTGATTTCTTCTTTGACTCACTCAGCATTTAGTAGTGTGTTGTTTAATTTCCATGATTTTGTGTATGCTCTATAGCCTTTCTTGCTATTGATTTGTAGTTTGATTCCATTGTGGTCAGAGAGAATGCAAGGAATTATTTCAATTTCCCTGTATTTGTTAAGGTTTGCTTTGTGTCCTAATATATGGTCTATTTTAGAGAATGTTCTATGTGCTGCTGAAATGAATGTATATTCGGCAGCATTTGGATGAAACGTCCTGTATATATCTGTTAGGTCCATTCCTTCTATGACCACATTTAGTCCAGATGCCTCTCTGTTTATTTTTTCCCGGGATGAACTGTCAATTGATGAAAGTGGGGTGTTGAATCACCAACTACCACAGTGTTGGGTGTTATCTGTGACCCTAGTTCTAATAGCATTTGTTTGATGAATTTGGGGGCCCCCATGTAAAGTGCATATATGTTTAGGATTGTAATGTCCTGCTCTTTGAGGGTACATTTAATCAATATAAAGTGGCCTTCCTTATCTTTCTTAACTAATGTTGGACTGAAGTCTACCTTGTCAGATATTAGGATAGCAACCCCTGCTTGTTTTCCAGGTCCATTTGCTTGAAACACCGTTTTCCAACCTTTCACCCTAAGATAGTGTCCATCCTTTCTAGAAAGGTGGGTTTCATGGAGGCAACAAATTGAAGGATCCTGCTTTTTAACCCAGTCTGAAAACCTATGTCTTTTGGTTGGGGCATTGAGGCCATTGATATTAAGAGATATTATTGAAAGGTGTGTGTAGCAGACAGCTTCAGGTTCGCTGAGATGAACTTTCAGACCAGGCACAGTTATGGAGGAAGGGATTTATTGGAGCTTACAGATCCAGGGGAAGTTCCATAATGGCAGAAGAAACTGGCCTGCTTTCACAGGACCAAGCAGAGAGAGAGCAGTACAAGCCTAAAAGTCAAAAGCCACAGCACACTACAGGAACTCCAGCTAGGCACACTTTGCATATCTTTAGATTGAAATCTCCAACCCACCACCACACCTTAAGATCCACACAATGGCACTGCCTCCAGCCAGGTGGCTAAAGATGCAAACTACAAACAAACAACTGAATATATTAGGGGCCATCTATTCTATTCAAACCACCACAGTGTGTATTCATTTTTGCCATGTCTTTGTAGTTCTTCAAGTTTTACCTTTGCTCTCTTGTGTTAACTAGTATTTGAGTATTGTTTGTTTTTTCCCGGTTCCTTATATGTATGCTTTTCTTTTTCTTCAGCATGGAGGATTCTTTCAAGTATTTCTTGTCGAGCTGGTTTTGTCTTCAAATACTCCTTTAGCCTGCTTTTGTCATGGAATGTCCTTATTTTTCCGTTTATTTGAATGGATATCTTTGCCCGAGAAAGTAACCTTGGTTGACAGTTGTTATCTTTCAGAATTTGGAATACGTCACTCTAAGACCTTCTGTCTTTTAAAGTTTGTGTTGAGTAATCTGCTGTAATCCTGAAGGGGCTTGCCTTTGTAGGTTACTTGATTTTTCTCTCTGACTGCTTTCAATATTTTGTCTTTTGTTTGTGTGTTTGGTAGTTTGATTAGGATATGGTGAGGAGAGGTTATTTTCAGGTTTTGTCTGGCTGGTGTTCTAAAGGCTTCCTGTATCTGCATTGGCACCTCTTTCCCAATTTGGGGGAAGTTTTTTTTATGATTTTGTTGAAGATGCCTACTATGCCTTTGGAGTGAAATTCTTCTCCTTCTACTATGCCCTGAATTCTTATGTTTGATCTTTTCATAGTGTCCCAAATATCTTGAAATTTCCACTCATACTTTCCTATTAGTTTGTCTTTCTCTTTGTTGGACTGTATTAGATCTGCCACCTGGTCTTCTAGCTTACATAATCTATCCTCTCCTTCATCCGTTCTACTGGTGAGATTTTCTACAGAGGTTTTTTTTTTTTTAATTTCATTAAATGTGTTCTTTATTGCTAGTAATTCTAACTGATTTTTATTTATTATTTCTATTTCCTTATTTATGTCTAGTATTGACCTCTTTATTTCATTAAATTGGTGTCCTGTGTTTTCTTTGGTTCCTTTGATTTCTTCTTTGAGTTCTTTGAACATATTTATAATCATTCTTTTGAAATGTTTCTCAGGCATTTCCTCTAACTCGTTCTCACTGGAGGTCATTTCTGATGCATTAATACTTTTTGGTGGATTTATATTGTCTTGATTTTTGGTGTTTCTTGTGTTATAATGTATATATTTTTGCATCCTGGATTATTTAAGGATTGGGTTTTCTAGTTAACTGGGTATTATAAGATGTATCAATCAATCTGATCTTATATTTCTTCAGGGTAGGAGCATAAGGCACTAGGTGTGGCTCTGAAGACTCTCAGAGTATGTATAAAAGTGACTCTAGGTGTTGTGTTTGCTTGCTGTGAGAGTATTCAAGTAGATTGAGTGGACCCAAATACAGATAGTTTCTAAAATTTAACTAAACAATGTACACTTTCAATGAAAAACAGCACAGAGTATTTATTTATCCAAGAGTAGGTATTATGACAACCAGATCTCTGTCTGTCCCTTAGGCTATGTGGTGCCTCACCCACTCCCTTAATCCTGACAACAAGGAGGTTAATGTTTCTGGTCTGTAGAGGGTTCCAAGTCAACTTGTGAGCAGGTGAGACCCTTCCCCAATGTAGAACAGAAGAGGAAACAAAGCCACTATAAATCAAGAAGCAACAAATAACAAGCCCAAAATACAGCTTATTTAAGAATGGCAAATCTGACCATCCATCCGATTTAACATATAATTTATCCTGATATGGAAGGTGCAATTAGCACTTCTGGTTCAGGCCTATATGCCAGGTTTATTAGGCGGGTACTGACTTGGTGTAATCCCAGTTACCTTTTAGGATGATGTGGAGAGCCGAGAGACTGTGATCGCCATTACAAGATGGCGCTGACATCCGGCCTCGGTCCTGGTGAGAATAGCGCATGTGCAAGTGGTAAAAGCACGCCAAGTCACTGCCCTGCCCGGGGCGTCATACGGGGTAATGAGCGCGCAGCCAATCAGCAGAGTACACGCTGCCTAGGGGCTATATAAGCGGCGCCATTTCAGGGCTCTGGGTCTTCCTCTTTTCATCTGTTAACTGCAATAAACGCTTGCTGCAGAAGGATCCTGGTGCCCGTGTGCATTCTTGCTGGCGAGACGACTACGCGGGCTACAGCTGGTGCCGAAACCCGGGACGCCGGGTGCCTGTCATCGCCGGCGCCGAGGAGACCCCCCATTCACAGGGAAGGATTCAGAACTGCAGGACTAAGGTAGGTTCTGAGAGGCATGTCTGGTCTTGACTTGTCTCATCTCTCATCCAAATTGGTAGGAGCAATTTTTGCTCTCCCTATTGTGATGGTGGCTCTCGTTCTCTTCTTTTTGAACATGGGAGCCTCACGTTCGGAGCTACAAGACAGCATGTCAGAAACAGAACGGGATAAAAGGTTAGGGGCCCTTGAGGAAAAAGAAAAAGACGTCTCTAAGAAAAAAGGCCTTTCCGTGGACGCTAAGTCCACAGAAAGAAAAGACAAGGGAAAAGACGCCCTGGGAGAGAAACATGAGAGGGAAAAGAGAAGTCCAAAAAGGAGGCCTCTTTATCCGATAAAAGAATTGGAGGCTTTAGGAATTGATAGCTCAGAGTCTGAGGATCTTAGTCCCTCCGAGGAGGAAGAATTAGATGGAGAAGCGGCTCGCTATCTTGATGAGCAGCCGCTACCGCAAAATCGAAAGCAAAAGAAGATAGGAAATAAGAACCGCGCGGCTTTTCAATCTGCTGCCCCTGCCATTTCCAGTGCTCCTCTGCCTTATGCCGGCAAGCATTGTTCAGATTCCTTCCTTTCAGAGGGGGACAGAAGGAGGTTCTTACAAGCCTTCCCGGTGTTTGAGGCTGCGGATGGAGGCCGCGTCCATGCGCCGGTAGAGTATGCCCTCATTAAGGAACTTGCTGAATCAGTTAATAAGTATGGAGTAGATGCTAATTTTACAGTCATGCAGCTTGAGAGACTTGCCACTATGGCAATGAAGGAAAGACTGCAGAGGACTTTGTTAGAACTGGGCTACTGGCATAAGGGCTGGCTGCGTCCTGCTGTCCAGACCCAGAGAGTTTGATCAAGGTTAAATTTGTAATGGACTGATGTGCTTGGCTAGAGATATTGGACTGAGAGATTTAAGATTTTAAGCTGGAAAACCTCAAGCAAGTTAAAATTACAGGCACTGAGACTGGTTTTAGGTTACTGAACCTGCTATTGTCAAACACATTAGCAATCTTAAGGAAGATGTTCCAACTGCTTTACATTAAAACAATGGAAAGGATGCCTGAGGAAAGGCTATCATAGAAATGCAAACACTTTTGGAAAGAGTTGACTGGAGGAGGAACCTGCTTTTCAAGGCTATTGAACTTGAACTGCAGAAGTTTGATGTTTGTTTGATGGTGGTTGAGTTTGCATTGTTTTAGTCTCTCCTTGCTTTAATCCCAGAGGAATTCGCCCATTACAAATTTGGCAGATGGATGTTACTCACGTCCCATCTTTTGGCAAATTACAATATTTAAATGTTTCCATTGATACTTGTTCTGGAGTTATGTTTGCTTCCCCATTAACCGGGGAGAAAGCAGCCCATGTTATTCAACACTGCCTCGAGGCGTGGAGTGCCTGGGGGAAGCCCAAAATTCTTAAAACTGACAATGGACCAGCTTATACTTCTCAAAAATTTGGACAGTTCTGTCACCAGATGGGAGTGACCCATTTGACAGGTCTCCCGTATAATCCTCAAGGACAGGGTATTATAGAACGGGCTCATCGCACTCTAAAGTCTTATTTAATAAAACAAAAAGGGGGAGTCGAGGAGGCTCTGCCCTCAGTCCCACGAGTGACTATATCCATAGCACTCTTTACTCTTAATTTTTTAAATTTGGACAGTCAGGGCCATTCGGCGGCTGACCGTCATTGCTCAGAGCCTAACAGGCCACAGGAGATGGTTAAGTGGAAAGATGTTTTGACTGGTCAATGGAGAGGCCCGGATCCTATTTTAATAAGATCCAGGGGAGCTGTTTGTGTTTTTCCACAGGAAGAAGACAATCCATTCTGGCTACCAGAACGCCTAACACGTAGACTTGTGATACCTGACGAATCATCGAGATCCTGTGCGGGAGCCGAAGAAGTGGACAAGATCCATTATGAAGACCCTATTTTACTAGAGTTGACCCCTCCCTAGCTGTGGGCCTGACATCCTGGATTTCTTCAGCCTTCTCTTTCTTTAAGGAATGGGTGGGAGTGGCGCTGTTTGGTGCAGCCCTATGTTGTGGCTTAGTGTTCCTGCTTTGGTTGTTCTGCAAGCTCAGAGCTCAACAGCAACGTGACAAGGCCGTTATTGCGCAAGCACTTGTGGCTATGGAACAGGGATCATCTCCTGAAATTTGGTTAAGAATTAATTAGACTGAGACCCTCAGTCAATGCACCTCAGGGGTTTAGCCCATTGCACTGAGTCGATGAGAGATCTAAGTCTAATCAGCCCTTGCCTAAGTGGCTGCAGCACCAAAATATGAGATTGACAGCCCTTGCACCCCCAGGAACAATATTCCATTGCACGGGGATGGGTGTCAACTCCCCTTTTTGTCTCTCCCTTGGCCTTTGCACTCAGAGGACTTGTCTCCATTGCACCTGATAAGGTGAGGGAGTGAGCTCTTGATCGCTTATTCCCCAAGGAAGGAATTTGCTTGATCGAGCATAGGGTTGTTTGGTGCCGCGCTGGTTGGGCTATGAGGCAGTTGTCATCTTATTAAAACAAAAAGGGGGAGATGTGGAGAGCCGAGAGACTGTGATCGCCATTACAAGATGGCGCTGACATCCGGCCTCGGTCCTGGTGAGAATAGCGCATGTGCAAGTGGTAAAAGCGCGCCAAGTCACTGCCCTGCCCGGGGCGTCATACGGGGTAATGAGCGCGCAGCCAATCAGCAGAGTACACGCCGCCTAGGGGCTATATAAGCGGCGCCATTTCGGGGCTCTGGGTCTTCCTCTTTTCATCTGTTAACTGCAATAAACGCTTGCTGCAGAAGGATCCTGGTGCCCGTGTGCATTCTTGCTGGCGAGACGACTACGCGGGCTACAGGATGATTTTGGTCTCTGCTCCTGCTTGAATCCCGCTGTTGGTTCAAGTAGGCATGGCCAGTTCCCTAGACCACTGCTGTGTTCGCTGGAGCTGGGCACTGGCGGTGGGGGAGGGGAGGCTGTCTATGGTGGCTGTAGCTTTCTCGCTGCTCCACGTGTTCTTCAACCTTGTGATCTGCTCCTCCGTTGTTCACTGCCATTCTCCCTTCACATTTCTTGAGTTTGTGGATAACTCCAGTGTGAGTGGAAGATCCCTCACCTGGCTTTTCCTGTGGCTCAAGCCGAGTCTGTTGGCTGGCTGGCACACTGCTGGCATGGTTCTGTGCACGGACCTGCTGGAGCCACTTCTGCAGGCCTATGTGGGCTCTGGATGCTCTGGATCTCTCCTACTTCTCTGCTGCTTTTCAATTTCCTATACACCTCACTTTTTAGTAAAAGTGTGTATTTTGGTGTTTTTTTTTTTGTTTTTTTGGCTTTTCCCCCCTAGGCTGTTTGGCATGGTACCTATGCTGCCATCTTAACTGGAAGTCTTCTTTGAAATTTTCAACAATCTAATGAGGATTTAAATAGTAAATTCATAATATTTAACCAAACTTCCTTAGGAATTTATCTTCTTTTGCTTTATTGCAAAATCATATGCCCCATGAAATGATTGCTTTACTGTTCTTCAACTACACATAATTCTTTTCCTGCTATGTGATATTGCTCAGCCCTTCAACTAAAATATACCAAACCATTAGACATGCATATGCATGTAATCCCAGCACTGTAAAAATGAAGACAGTTAGATCAGGACTTCAAGGTGACCTTCTGCTAGATACTAAGTTTCAGGCCAGCCTTGGCTACATGAAAACCTGCCTCAATCAATCAATAACTACAAATGCAACTCATTGATAATTAGGTTATTTTTTCCAAGGAGCATCTGTGAAATCAACTTTTCCTTCTTCAAGATCTCCCAACCCATATGTTGGTTCTGCATTTCAGAATCTTGTAAACAATTCATTTATTTTTGGCATGCTATAACATACTAATCTTTACACTTGATAGTAACACATAGTAATGACATTAGAATTATTACATGTGCTAATTATTTAGCATCTATCAAGCTCCAACAAATAGACAGAAATCATTTACTTACTTAAACTCTTAAACAGCTGGTCATTCTTTTTCTCCTCTCTTAATAAGAACATGAACTGAAAAGTTGAATCATTTCTCAAACTTCACGCACACACATACATCAAGAGCCTGGCACTCCAGCACATCTCAGGGTAAGGCTGCTTCTTAACCCCAGCACCCTGTAGTACAGAGAACACTCCACTGCTTTTTCAGGGTTTGTATAACTTCCACATAGAAAACCCTGGGATACATTATATTGGACTTATCACAACCCTTATCATATGTGTGATCTTATAAGGCTGTTTTTTGTAATTATAAATGAGGGACTCTTAAGTCACCATTTTGAATGTTTCTGTTTCCTCTTACACCAGCATTTGTTCCCAGATAAAGTACCTGGCCCAGTTTATAGTTCTTATGCTTCTCTTTGCCTTAGTGGATTCCAGTTGTTTTGTAGGTCTGAATTGACAGCAATTACATAAAGTAGCCAGACGATGATTAGCTTGGAAAGCTGAATGTTGTCAAGCTAATTACCAGAGGTGCACACTGAGTTTGATTCATGAGTATGCCTTTTAGTGGGTCTCTTGAAGTGAGATAGTAATCAGTCAACACTAATTTTTATAGTTTAATGGAAATGTCAAAAGGAAAGATGTAGGGAAAACCCAGGCAAGAGGGCTCCTGGTGTGCACTGAAGGAATTATCAAACATAAGAGCACCATTTGTTTTAAACAACTGTTTTGCAGGCTACTTGTTTGTGATGTGAGCAATCCTTTCTTTAACTGCTGGAAATGCAATCAAATCACCCATCAGTGCTCTTGACAAAAGTGAGATCACTTGGGGGACTACACAAGTCCCTCTAGGAACAAACACTACTAAATTCCACTGAATAGAACTGTGGAGTACTAGGGATAAATGCAGAAGGACAGGATAAGAAAAGAAAATGTATTATTTAAAAATGTGAACATTTACAGCTTGCTGTATAGCTTTTGATCAAATCAAAATATTGTATAGCGTCTGCCCTGTTCAATGTTGAACAAACACCAGTGGGACGAGATTCCTTGTTACATCTCTAGCCAGTGGCCTTCCTTTGTCTCATGATCCAAAAATGTCTTGAGCTTCTCAGGAAAAAAAAAAAAAAGACCTCTATGTAGGAACATTTTAAAAAATAACTATGTCATAGGAAAATATAAACTCTGTATTTTGCTGACAAAATTTTGTTAGTAAGTATGCATCAAATTAGGTTGGGCAGGGGAAGATCTTATGTTTATTGCATATAAGGAATTTAAGTGTAAATGTATATTTCAGCCATTACCTTTAAGCTATATGTTTATGACCAAGAAGGTAAAAACTGAAAAAAAGTAAATGAGGCCTCATTCAGTAAATAAGCTCTGTGTTACCAGTTAGCATTGTATCCAAGGAAACTGCAAATCAAGTGTGATGTGAGACAACAAAATATTATGAGCAAAACTATACACTTGAAGTATTCTTAAACACTTCCCCTAGCCTAATGGTCTATCCCCACATAGAAGCTCAGTTCATAGCCAAGAATTAACTCTTTTAAAATGGAATGTACAACCTCTCAGTCTTGCTTCAGATTACTATGTCCATTACACAACTGGATAAAGATAGTATTTAGTGAACATAACAAAACCACTTAAACTCTGAATCTACTTAAAATTTATATCACCCTTGTGGGAGCAGAGAAGGTACAGAATGCTTACTTCATTAACATGCAGAAAAAAATAGCATTTTAGTATTAAAATAAATGTCTAGGAATGCTACTGAATCAAGGAGTTTTATATCAATAAAATCATTTGAAAGATTTTTTTTCCCAGAATTAACTCTTGTCAGCTTATCCAGATATTTGGTCAAAAATATCTGTAGGTAGATCATTAACATGTCATTGCATTCCTTTGCCAAATAAAGATACTAACAGCATTTTTTGAACAAATGTGTATTCTGATCTTATTTTGGGCTAAAGACCATCATACTCAGTGGTTTTCCATGTCCCTATTTGCTGCCGAAAAGAAAATAACTCAAGTACAATATGTCAGTGCAGTTTTCCTGGATCCCTCTCAGCCTGGTACCTTCAAGAACTCCATGTCAGAAATTTGTAAATTTTGGATAATGTATAGACAAAGTGTAATGATGCAAGGTCATAATATGCTACTGTGGATTATAATGTCATGTCATGTACCATTATACTCTAAACTTCTGACAGGTATGTTCCCTTGATCATGTGAATTTCCATGTATGTCTGGAGTCATTATTATTTCTCATGTTCTGTTACATTCATGAATTTTAAATTTTTACTTATTTGTCAAAGAGAGAGAGAGAGAGGGAGGGAGGAAGCATATGGACATATCAGGGCCTCTAGTTGCTGCAAACAAACTCCAGATGCATGTGCTACTTTGTGCATCTGCCTTTACATGGACACTGAGGAATCAAACCTAGGACAGTAGGCTTTGGTAGAAATCACCTTTAACTGATGATCTATCTTTCAAGCCCCATATATTAAATTTAACTGGACATTTACAATGGCATCCAGAATGTTGACATAATATAACACCACCACACTACATATTGGATAAAACATTTGCACAATAGGTATAAAAGAGCTTTAAACCTTCCAGAGGATATGATAAATAATTGAATGGGCAAGTTCCCTAGTTGTCCTCATTTGTAATATAAAACTTTGCATCATATAGTATAAATAATGGTTAGTCATTGTTTAAACATTATTTACAGTTTTTCCTACACCAAGAATATAGTTATATAATGTGTGTTATGGACTCACTTTGCACCTGTCCTAGAACCTAATTAAACAATATAAATGGCTCATAAGCCCCTCAACTCAGAGATAACCATCATCTCAAGTATGTAAATATGTATTTGCCTTTGCTGCACTTACCTTTGCATTTCTGAGCAAACATCTGACCAGAAGGGGCTTATGGTAGGAAAGCATTATTTCGGGCTTACAGAATCCAGGGAAAGTTCTATCAATGAAGGAAGAAGCTGACTCACTTCCATAGAACATAGCAGAGAGAGCTGATAAGAACATCAAGAGCTCAAAACAGTTTTGAACACATCTTAGGGCTGTATTAACTTCCACTCTCAGTGAGCAGGCTGCTAACGATTTAAGTAGGAAGCGTAATCTTAGTCAAAAATCCCTGAGGCTATGAGGGACATGCATTCACATTTAAACTATTACATTCAAACCATCACAGTCTTTAATAGATGAGACTATATAAAGTGGTTGTTTTTATAGATTAGAAATTATTAGTACCTGTAATTTCTTACAACTCAACATCTATATGGTATTAAACTACAACATGCTCTAGTTAGATAATTTTTTTAGTATTTTCTATAAGTAATGCTAATAAGTATTTATATTCATCTTTTCATCTTTTCGCCTTCCTCTAAGAAAATTCTTTAAAAACACTGATCTATGTACTTGTTACAATTATAAATCTACTTTTAAATCGTGCTGGGATACTTGGCTCTGATTACTGTTCCATGGCAATTTGACCTATGATATAAAACTAAATGGCTGCATTATCCATTTTCCCATGGTTTTCTATTACATATGAGGTTGATTTTGGAAACCTCTTTTTTTTTTTTTTCCTTAAAAACATTCGCTTCAGTGCTAGAGAGCTGTCTTGGAGGTGAAGAGCACTTCCTGTGCACAAAGTCCAGAGGAATCTGAGAGATCTCTTCAGTTAGATCCCTAAGACATACTTACACAGCTGGGCATGGCAATGTGGTATATGTAATTCTAGTCCCATCGGGAACAGAATCATGAGAAATGACAGAGGTTGCAAAACAATGACAATCTCAAACTGGGCATGGTAGCATACGCCTTTAATCCCAGCACTCGGGAGGCAGAGGTAGGAGGATCATCCTGAGTTCCAGGCCCCCCTGAGACTACATAGCCCAAGTCAGCCTGGGCTAGAGTGAGACCCTACCTCAATTAAAAAAAAAAAAAAAAAGACAATCTCTTGGATCAAAGAGACTCTGGCTCAAATAAGAAAAGGCAAAAGAGCAATGGAGTGGGATACCCAACATTCTGCTCCGACCACTGCAGACAAGTGCACTCTGCTATAGGCAAGCACATGGGGCACCACGTAAGTACATATTGTACATGCACACATGCATGCAAACACATGCAAACAAAAACAAAACCATTCACTTCGTTGGTCATTTTAAACATTGAATTGTCAGTGTTTTCTTAATTGTTAAAGAAAATAGTGCTCAAGGTATATTACACATGCTCCATCATCCTATTAGGATATACTGTTTTAATTTTACTATTTCTTATCAAGGATTTATCTATTTTATTAACTTTATGAAATAACAAATATTGAATTAAACATTTCCCCCTTTTCCCAATTGTTAAATTTAAGCTTTTGCTTTTAGTAATTATTTTTTCCATTTTATTACATTGTAAATTATCTTTTGTTTAGTACTTAGTAATCTTATTTTCAGTCCTTATTATGTGAAATCATTTTCTTTTCATAAGCCAGACCTATTGTCTAATTACACATCATTTTTCTCTCTAGTTTTCTTTTTTCACCTTCCCTCTTTCTTCCTCCCTCCCTCCCTTCTTCCATTCCTTTGTTTCCATGCTTGGATGTGTGGAGATGCACGCCAGAGTCTCATGTTGCTACCTACAAATGCCAGTCTGACTTTCCACGGGTGGCTAGGGAATTGAACTGGCTTGACAAGTTTTTCAAGCAAGTAGCTTTAACCAGCAGGCCATTTCCCCAATTCCTTTTTGTAGTATTTTAAAAGTATAATATAATAGTAGAATCGAGTCTATTTTGCTGAGTTAATTAAAAGCCGTTTATCTCAAATGAAAATTGGTTGGTTTGGCAAACTCTGTGCTTGTGGAAAGCCATTCCAAATTCCCATTCTTAGATGCTTTTCATTCTTATAGAAAGTGGATGCTAAAGTTTTCAGCAAGTCTTCCTAACTGGGTTCCAGCTTGCATTGCTGGGATATGAGCAGAAGTTGCTGGGTGGTCCTGTCAGGAATGCTCAGTAAGAAGTTATAGAGGTGCCCACGCCCCAGTTGGGTTGCTCCTTGGGTCCTAGGCTCTTCCTCTGTTCATGGAGCATGGGGGGGGGAGGGGAGTGTTTCTCTTGTCTACTGGCTCAGCAGTCATCCTCAGCAGGGATGCAATCACACAATACCAGCATCCAGGAAGGAGAAGGAGCAGAGATCCAGTAGGATTTCCTGCAACTGATACACTGGCCTGCATGGCCTTCTTCTGTATTCCTTATCTTCTTTGAACCACCTTCATCAGGCTTTCTCTTTTTGCAGCTAAAATCCCTTCCAGCAGGAAAGTAGATGATGTCAGTCTCCACCTAGTTCTCATGTACTATTCAATGTACTTGTCACTCAGTGGCAGTGAGCTTATAACTGTACCTTTCTGTGAAAAATGGATTCAAAAGAGCTGTCACACCTTGGGCAAGGCATTCACAGACAGTGACTTAGAGATAAGCAAGATAAAGCCCTGAACCCCTTTCCTTGATGGCAGAACATCTCTACAGGCTCACTCATACACCACAGGTTCTACTGAGAGTGACCTCCCACTCCTGACCCTATTCTGATTCCCATACTGTCTCATAGATATTTTTCAGAAAGCATTCCCCTGAAAAATCAGTTGCTTCTATAGAGTCCCAAATAACTCAGTATGTATTTTTTTAAATTTTTTTGTTTGTTTATTTATTTATTTGACAGCGACAGAGAGAAGGAGGCAGAGAGAGAGAGAGAGAGAATGGGCGCACCAGAGCTTCCAGCCTCTGTAAACAAACTCCAGATGTGTGTGCCCCCTTGTGCATCTGGCTAACGTGGGTCCTGGGGAATTGAGCCTCGAACCGGAGTCCTTAGGCTTCACAGGCAAGCGCTTAACCGCTAAGCCAACTCTCCAGCCCTCAGTATGTATTTTTAATATCACCATAAAAAACCCTACTTTGGTCCTGGAGAGCTCAGTAGTTAAGGTGCTTGCTTGTAAACCCTAAGGACTCCTGTTCGATTCCTCAGAACTCATGTAAAGCCAGATGCACAAGGTGATGAATATGTCTGGAGTTTGCAGTGGCTAGAGGCTCTGGCAAGCCCATTCTATCTCTCTGCCTCTTTCTCTGTCTCTCATTCATAAATGAAAAAATAAAATATAAAAAGCCCTACTTTTACTATATCATGAATGAAGGAAATATAGTATGTGTTGTGCTTTATTCTTGAAATTTTTCAAAAACTTCTCTATGGCTTTGTATGGGATGAGTTTTACCTATAGGAGCATTTGAAAATACTTTGATTTTATTTAGGTGAGTTACCAAATTGGGCTGCAGAAATGGCTTAGCAGTTAAGATGCTTGTCCGCAAAGCCTTTGGACTCAGGTTCAATTCACCAGGACCCACATAAGCCTGATACACAAGGTGGTACAGCAGCCTGTGATTATGGAAAGTCAGTAAGACAAACTGAAAGGAATCAGGATAGTCAAAAAACAAAAACATTTTGTTTTTACTTTGCTGTTAAAATAAAACAGACTTCTCCACATGAAAAATCGTCATGTAGAAATCCAATCATTGCTGTGGTTCCATCTTTGTTCCTCCAACACATATGTCTTCTCCCAGCTTTTCAGTCCTCAGGATCTAATCAAGGGTGTTGTGCATGGTAGGGAAGGGCTCCACCATTGACTTTCAATCCAACAACTGCTGCCCTTCACATATTTTAAGGAGAAGTATCAGCATGCACCTCTAGGAGCTGACTTGTTTATGAGGCACACATAGTAGGTACAGTGCCTATCATACATGGCTCTTTACCATTCATAAAAATGTTTTAAGTTACATTAGAGCCACAAAAATACCTATAATAACACTGAACATATAATAATGAATTTTGCCTGTATTATATTACTCTGCATATCAAACAGAGTGTGGTTTATAATATTGTTAGTGGAAAGAGTGTCTAGCCATCTTAAACATCATGGTATGGCTCCATAAGCATTTCTTCCAGTCTTTGGTAGAAAAACCATTTCAAAACATAGAGGGTCAGGCCTGGTGGATCACTCCTATAATCTTAGCAGGTGGAATCCAGGTTCAAGCCTAGTCTGAATTACAACAGGAGTTCAAGGACAGCTTGGGCTACATCAAGAGATTTTGTGTCAAAATAATTATATGACTAGGGCTGGAGAGATGGCTTAGTGATTAACGTGCTTGCCTACAAAGCCAAAGGACTCAGATGCAATTCCCCAGGACCCACATAAGCCAGATGCACAAGGGGACGCACACATATGGAGTTCATTTGCAGTGGCTAGAGGCCTTGGCATGCCCATATTCTCTCTCTCTCTTTCTCTCTCCCTGTCTCTCTCCCTGCCTATTTGTGTATCTCTCTCTCAAATAAATAAATAAAAATAAAATATTAAAATGATATAAAATAAAAATAAAATATTAAAAAATAATTAAAGGATTAAACCATGCATAGATTCTTGGTCACAGTGATAGTTTCTTCAGGTAATTAACACAACACTATATTTTGTAAAAATGTCTGATTTTCTAATTGGTATATCATCAATATCCTGTTTCCCTCTACTTTCATATTTTTTTAACTTATGGGGCAACAGGTTCAAACACTAAAAGCATGTTTTGAATAACACAGCACTGAGACATGTAGTCATCTAGAGTGCTTCCACTACTGACACATCAAGTGTAAGATGAAGTGCTTTACAATCAAACCTGAAAACAAACAAGTGGATACTTCCTTTGAAAGCTCAAGACATACCAAGTCAAACAATAGCTACAAAGTTTTAATCTTCTTTTCCAAGCTCCCACTTTCTAAGAAAATTCTAGAACTTAAATTGAGAAGCACTATGCATATCAACCAAAAATGTTCCAAAGAATTATGTATGTGAAGGTTGAAATCAGCTGACAATGACCTATCCATCAGATAGCTGCTGTAGTTATTACAGATGGCAGCCTTTAATGTGCTGTGAAACAATTTAGCTCATCAAAGGAAATCTAATCTGTAATAAATCTCTCTTAAATGGTTGAGAATTAATTATGTGTAATTCTATAAACTAATAACAACTTCATCCACTTCATCCTCTTGTCCTGGATGAGAACAGCTGCATGATAAGCAGCATTTCTGATCTTTTTCCTCTACTAGACACCAGCGACATGGGCATTACCAATGCTACTCTCTCCTTTTATTACTGTTGTTCAGATAAAAATGCAGAACTGAGTGCCACTATTGTACTTGTGTGGGCATCACAACAAGTTATTTGCTACTAAGTAGGTTAGACCATGACTTGCTTGGACAGATATTGATCATTTTCCCCCAGTCGCCCATGTAGCACCTTCTGGCACTAGACGTGCTGACTGTCTGGAGACTGACTCTCTTCCAACTTCCAGCCATGACATTCTAATTTGCATGTCAATCACATAAGGTGTCTTCAGCAGTAGGGTCTTACCACTAAGCTTTGGTGGGTCATCAAGTACTCTGACAGAAATCTGTCATTCTTTTAGGAAACCTTGTAGGTCTCTCTGATCAAAAGCTCATTGTGGATGATAGCCCCATGCTGGTACTGGGAGTTACAGGTCAATGCCCACTAAGAAAATGAGGAAGAAGATAACTAATATACAAGAGTTAGAGATAAGAGAGAGAGAGAGAGGGAGAGGGAGAGGGAGAAGGAGGGAGGGAAGATGTAGAAGATTAAGGTTAGTCTTGATCCTACCCTCTCCAGTGTCTTGTGGTTCAGGTGTTCCCTGTAAGGGCCTGGTGAAGGATCACCCATTTGGTCTGTCTTTTAGTAAGTAGAATTTTATGGTACCATTGTCTTTTGGGCCTAGATGTGTGTTTTCTACCCCTTTGATGCCCTCTCCTCCCTCCCCTTCAATCCTAGTGTCTAGTCCACGAGATGCTTGCTGGATATGTATGATATGGATATGTGTGATGCCCACACAAGTGCAATAGTGGCACACAGCCATGGTGGGGAACCAACTGCTCTTAATTTGGCCAACTGATCGCCTCAGTGGTATGGGACCCATAGCTGGAGCTGGGAAACAAATCAGAACCATATCCAAACATAAGCCCACTCGCCAATATCAAGCTACCATCCATCATGGGCTACAAGAGGGCCTACACCTATTAAATTCTCTATAAAAAAAAGTAAGTGTTATCTCTTTTGTCCTGGTGCTAACTTACTCTCCATTGGAGAATCTGCTTCTCTTTTTCAGATAGATATAGATCCTAAGGAGAGAGCCACCCCATCATACCTCCAAAGGGCCCCGGCTGAAACTAAGAAAAATTGGAGAAACAAGCAAGGGTGCTGTTTTCCTGATGAACTGGATACCAGCACAAGGGGGAAGGAGATCAACACAGAGAAAAATCAACTCCTACCAAATCAGAGAGCCAGAGCCTCAGAGGCCCCCAACACCTCATCACTGAAGCAGACCAAAAATGAACCCAACATGGCTCAGGGAAATTTTGTGGAAGAGGGGGCGGAAAGAATGTCAGAGCTACATGTTGGGTCATGATATGCAGAGACATTTACCTTACCCATAACTGTGGGCTAACTCCACAATGCATGACCCATATACCTCAACAAGGAGGGGCCAAGGGGAGGGGGTAGGTCACAGATGAGGCTAATAATGGTACTAAACTGTCTGTATTTGCTGAATACAAAACTAACTAATAAAGAAAAAAAGAAGAAGAAAAAAAATGCAGAACTGAGTTCTCAGTGCTGGTCTGTGTGTAGGCAGGCACCCCTGTCAGGAGTAAGTAGGCTAGACCCCTGTTTCTGGGCTCCTTCCACCTCCCTGGTCTGGGTTGCCTGCTTGGACAGTGTGCAGGCAGGCAAGGCAGTCTGAAGTGAGTAGGCCAGACCCATGTTTCCTGGCTCCTCCCACCTCCCCAGTCTGGGTTCCCTTCACTGGTCTGTGTGCAGGTAAGCACGGCTGTCTGGAGTGAGTAGACCAGACCCCTCATTCCTGGCTCCTTGAGTTCCCTGGTCCAAGTTCCCTAGCCAATCTGTGAGCTGTAGGGTGTGGCACAGAGTAAGTAGGCCAGATCCCTGTTCCCTTGCTCTTCCCAGTGTCCTGGTCTTTGTAGGTCCCATTGTGCCTTGCTAAGGGAGGCCTGATTCATGTGTGAGCTGTGGAATCAGGTCTTTTGCTCTGGTATCCTGACTAGCCAATGGGTACCAACATGTCTGAACACCTGAGTCAGAAGGTGTTCAGGCCAAAGGACAAAAACTTGCTTTCTCCTCAATAAAACAGAGTCTTCCTAAAATTGGTAGACAACAATGCAAAAAAGCCAACGAAAGTCAGAAAACTGAGAGATCACCACAAAGGATGCCTAGGCCTGTGATGGAAGCCTCCAGTGAAATCACAGAGAAATGAAAAAAAAAATTCATTCCCAAAATGAAAACACAACAACTACTGGGACCATGATTAAAAAAAAAAAAATTACTGAAATGGAGGCAAACTATCAAAGAACCAACAGTCATATAAATGAAATTGGAAAAAATTGTCTCCTAGAGTATTCAGCTTTTGATAGTAGGCTTAACTTGATTCAATAAAATGTTAGAACCCTTCAAAGAGATATGAATAAACTGAAGGTAAGTCAAGAAATGAAAGATCTCAACAACCGGTCGATTAAGCTTAATGAAGACTTGATCAAATGCAATAATGAACTCCAGGAAGCATCAAGAAAATCAGAACATGAATTGAAATCACACCTCAAAAAAGAAATGGACATGGTACAAAATGAAAACAAAAATCAAATACAAGTTATAGAAATCTCTCTAGAACCCTTCGTCAACAAAGTTACTCATGTGGAAGGCAGAACCACTGACCTGGAAGATAAGACAGAAGAAATTTATAGGAAGACCAAAAACTTTGCTAAATTCAAAAAATCAAGTAAAAGCAGAATACAAGAGAAATGTGGGACACCCTAAAATGACCAAACATCCAAATCATGGGTATACAAGAAGGAGAGGAAATCCAGGCTAGAGACATAGGGAACATATTAAACAAAATTATTGAAGAAAATTTTCCAAATCTCATCTAGATACAAGAAGCCCACAGAACACCAAACAGAAAGGACCAAGGAAGAAACTCTCCAAGACACATCAGAAGTAAAACTCTTAGCAATGAAAACAAAGAGAGAGTTTTAAAAGCAGCAAGAGAAATAATTCACAACCTCCAAAGGCAATCCCATCAGAATTACATCAGATTTCTCAATATAAACCCTGAAAGCCAGAAGAGCCTGAAATGGAACATTTCAAAGCCTGAAAAACTATGGCTTCCAACCCAAGTTACTCTACCCAACAAAAGTATCCCTCATAATAGATGCTGAAAGAAAATATTTCCATGAAAAAAGTCAACTCTATGATTATATGAACACAAAGCCAAACCTACAGAGAACACTTGAGGCTGGAAGCTCTGGCATGCCCATTCTCTCTCTCTCTCTCTCTGCCTCCTTCTCTCTGTCGCTCTCAAATAAATAAATAAACAAAAATAATAAAAATAAATGGGACCCTTCTATCTGCAGTCTTCAAAAAAAACCACCTCACAACTAAAGATATAAGCCTCTTCAGGGCGAAAGGTTAGAAAATAATATTCCAAGCAAATGGAAATAAAAACCAAGCTGTTGTTGGTATATTAATATCTGATAAATTAAACTTCAAGTCAAAAGTAATAAAAAAGGACAAAGAAGGCCATTTCTTACTCATCAAGGGAATGATACAACATGAGCACATCACAATCATAAAAATATATGCGCCAGACACAGGGGCACCACAGTTTATAAAACAAAATCTACTTGATGATAAAACAGAAATAAACACCAACACCATCATATTTGGAGACTTTAATACTCCACTATCATCAATAGACCGATCATCCAGGCAGAAAATCAACAGGGAAATAATAGAGCTCAACAACATAATAGATTAACTAGACCTAATGCATATCGACAGAACTTTTAACCCCAACTCTGTAGAATACACATTCTTCTCAGGAGCCCATAGAACCTTCTCTAAAATTGCCCTTATATTAGGCCATAAAGTGTGAATTCATAAAGTCAGCAAAATTGAGGTAACTTCATGCATCATGTGAGATCACAAAGCTTTAAAGCTAGAAATTAACAAGAGACACATCAAGAACTCCACCAGCTCCTGGAGAATAAACAACACAATTTTAAACAATGAATGGGTCATGGAAGAAATCAAAACAGAAATTTCCATGAGTTCGAGGCCACCCTGAGACTACATAGTTAATTCCAGGTCAGCCTGCACCACAGTGAGACCCTACCTCAAAAAAACAAAAAACAAAACAAAAAAAAAAAAATGTATTATCCACCTTGATCAAGTAGGCTTCATCCCAGGGATTAAGGGATGGTTTCACATATGGAAATTGGTCAATGTAATACAACACATAAATAAACTGAACCATTAGAACCATGTGATCATCTCAATTGATGCAGAGAAGGCCTTTGACAAATACAACACCACTTTGTGATCAAAATGCTGGAAAGAACAGGCATGCAGGGTTTATATCTCAATACAATAAAGGCTATATATACAGCTCCTAAAGCCCAAGTAGTTCTTAATGGGGTAAAAACTCAATGAGTTCCTACTGATATCAGGAATGAGACAGGAGTGCCCACTCTTACCACTGCTCTTCAACATAGTAATAGAAGTACTAGCCCAAGAAATAAGACAGGAAAAAGAAATAAAAGGGATTCAAATTGGAAAGGAAGAAGTCAAGTTACCCTATTTGCAGACAACATGATCCTATATATAAGTGACCCAAAAATCTCCATCTCAAAACTTCTAAAGATGGTAAATTCCTTTAGCAAACTGGCAGGATACAAAATCGATGCATAAAAATCAGTAGCTTTTCTATATTCAAAGGACAACTATACAGAGAAGAGATCAGTGAGGCTGCCCCATTTTCAATAGCAACAAAAAATTAAATACCTTGGAATAACACTCTGTTCAGGGATAGCTAAAATAGTTAGAATATGAAGACTATTAAATCAGATATAATTATTATGTTTTAAAAACACTTTATTTCCTTTAACCAAATTGAAAATTCCTATGGGGTAGATGCCATTAATACGCGTGTGAGAGCTTCTACAAAAGATCAATTCCCTGTGGATAATCTGTAAAGAGAATTAATTAATGTGCATGAGAAAAATAATGCTTTAGGATATTGAGTACTAGCCAGCATATTGGAAAGAATTTGAACATCTTTTATATAAACCCTAAGATTCATTTATTTGTTGACATCATTAACTTAATTGAAATTTATTTAAATTCTGCACAAAAAATATTGTTCTGATGCTTTTTTTGGTTGTCAATTCCATTGGATTGTGAGATACATAAGTAATTAGA
This sequence comes from Dipus sagitta, assembly GCA_036346955.1. NCBI lineage: Eukaryota > Metazoa > Chordata > Mammalia > Rodentia > Dipodidae > Dipus > Dipus sagitta. The sequence goes on along the minus strand of CM070777.1, from coordinate 91,490,962 downwards.
AAGGCAAAATTACTGAGTATGTATATGAAAGTAAAATATCCTAAGGTTTACATGAAGTTGAAAGGAAGTATTTGTATAAATATGAGGAGAAAGGGTACCATTTTTTATGTTAAGTAAGAGTACAAATAAATATAGAAGCAATAATGTACCTAACAAGGTGGTTTCTTTAAAGGAGGAATTATAGCTTTTTTAATTATGAATATATATGAAGAAAAATATCATTGAAAAGACATGTAGTAAGTGTGATCCTTAAATTTAGATTTCAAATAAATAGCCCATAAATTTTAGTAAGTATAATTGTAACATGTGGCCATTAGAATCACACCAATTTGTACTTATCTTGATTCAGTTCCTATTAAATTATCATTCTCAGTCTGGTTATTTTTCTTTATTGTGCCTTGTATCCCTTACCAGTAAAGTAACCTGAAAAAAATATATATATGTATATATAACAGAACAGCTATGACAATTAAATTATGCCAGATATTCAAAGGTATAAAGCAAAGTTAGGCTTTAGTTGAAAATTGAATACTCATTATTTTAATGATTTTAACAATCCTGTACTCTTTCAGATATTTTTTCCTGTCAATGATTGAGTACAAGATAGATTGTGGAGCTGGGGCTCTGTGTTCATGAAATTCAGATTGCATGCTGGTAAAACCTCAAAGTGAAGCTCATTAGTTCATATTCTCTAACAACTATTTTAATAGGCAAAGTAAGTCATGAGATCTACCAGAAAATCAACTAGTGAGGCAATATGTGGTGTCACTAGAGGAATGCAAAAGAAATTAATATTTGCTGGACAATAAGTTCAAGCTATGAGAATAGATTTCCAAGAAGGGAAAATTGACAGTGTTAATTTTTGCTAAAAGAAGGAAGATAAGAACTGAAATGTCCTCATGGGTTTTATGATCTAAGATAAATTTTAATGATATGGTCAAGTGCAGTTTAAATAAAATTCTAGGTCAGAAACCAAGTATCAGCGGTTTTGGATTGCAGTCATGACAAAAGATAGTGTAGTGATATATGCATGCTTTATGAAATGTTGCTGCGGAAGAGAAAAGGGAGGAAATGCTGTGAGGGAAAGTGAGAACAAAGGTTTGAGGATGGTTTTCATTTTTTCCTTCACTGGTTTTAAGATGAAATAAAACTAAGCCACTTAAATAATCAGAAAGTGAGTATAGAAGTTGTGGTTGAAAACATAGGGAAGATGTAATGATGCATATCCCTAAATGTGGGGGAGCAGTTAGCTCAGGAAAAGTGATTTGCAGAAAAACTATATTTCCTCTTCTATCATAAAAAAATTGGAAGGGTGAGAAACATTTTGAAAATGTAAGCTAGTAACTCAGGAAAAGGAAAGACAAGAAGAGGAAAAAAAAAACATAGCTGGAGAAGAGCTTGAAGGCAGCAGAAACAGAGTTCAGAGGAAAAAAATTAAAATTTCTGAGGAGGAAATAAATAATGGGAAATGTTCCCTTCAGCTTGTGGAAAGGCGAGATTCAGGATAACAGGAGAGGGTGGGGGAGGGAGTGAAGAGAATTAAGAGCAGGGATCCCTCTCTCACAGGCTTAAAGGATAATTATTGAAATAAAAACACATGAGGGGAATTTAATTAGATAAGGTATTCTAGGTACCAGTGATATTTTAGGAGCATATGCTATAGTGTTATTTCCAGAACAAGTTCCAGAGTAGTTGTAGAGATAGGGTAAATTGGAAACTCAAAACCAGAAATAATTTGCTTAGGTGTGAATTATACTAACTCTAAAAGGCCAGTAGAAAATATTGGGGCAATCAAGACTCTCTCCTGACCTCAATATTAGAAAGAGCCTCCCCCCAAAAGATTCCTTACCTTTGTGGTATTGTTTTTGGAAGTATATGGTGATGTGAATATTATGTAACATGAAACATACAGATCATTTTCCCAGTCAGTGGTGATAAAATATTTTAAATGAATAGCAGATACTACATTCATAACTATGACCTTAGACCAGGGATCATTTGGTGCAAAACTTTTAGGACATTTTCAAACTCAGAAACTGAATAAACAAACAAAAAATGTTAGTGATACAAGTGTAACTTCAAAAATGAAACCATAGCCATGAGCAATACATTATAATTTCCTTTTCTTTCTTAAACATGTTTTATTTATTTAGTTGAGAGAGAGAAAGCGATAGAGATAGAGAATGGGCATGCCAGGGCCCCCTGCCATAGCAAATGAACTCCAGATGCATGCACCTCCTTGTGCATCTGGCTTATGTGGGCCCTGGGGAATCAAACTGAGGTCCCCTAGCTTTGCAGACAAATGCTTTAACCACTAAGCCATCTTCTCCAGCCCCACATTAAGATTTTCTATAATATTAAATTTTAATAAATGAAAGAAAATAGTTACTTCAAATTACTCATAAAGGTAAATAGTTAACAGAACACAGAGGATGGAAAGTCTAAGTGGGGAAAAGTGAGGGAAGAATGGAGAGGTGAATACAGGGATACACAAACTAAATACAATATTAAAAATTTATCTAAAAATCTACTTCTTCATTAACTAATTAAAGCATACAATTATAAAAAGAGAGTTTGGCAGAAGTATCCTACTGGAGTAGAGAAAGAATGCTGAACCCAGATGTCTTAGGTAATTGTAGGCAAACCCAGTGCCAGGGGTGGGTCGCCTTCACCTCTCTACCACGCATTGAGTCATTGGTCAGGGAGGCACATAAATCTCCTAAAATATAGGCTATTACCTATGAACTTGGTTGCCCACAGAGCTAGATGAAAAAACCTCATTGGTAAAGACACCATATGCATCAGAGATACAAGACATTGAGAAATCAAGCAGGAAATGCGCTGGAAGCCTCTGCCCTGCCAGTTGGCTAACACAGTGCTGGAAAGTTCAATGCAGGATACTAGGAGAAAGAAGTCAACAGTCTAAAACAGCAACGAATTGGCCATCCAGGGAAAACATGCCCAGTAGTGCAATAGTAGCAGGCCAGTTACCAGGTAACTAACTGAACCCTAATTGCATTTGAAGCTTGCTCCATGCAGGATGAGGTATCAGTGCTGAGAACTGATTGATGAGTCAAAGGCTTATGGCTTTGGAAGTCATAGGCCATAGTAGGGAAGCTGCTGCTGTTCTCCAGCTAAATGGATACATTGTGCCTGTCAAATTGCCTTCTATGTGGTTGTGTTCATAATCATAGATTAGGGCTGTTCTTTTTTTAATGCTTTTATTTTTATTTATTCATTTAGAGAAAGAGTGAGAAAAAAAATGGGCTGTGGCAGGGCCTCCAGCTACTGTCAACAAACTCCGGACACATGCATCACCTTGTGCATCTGGCTTACATGTGTTCTGGATAATCAAACCTGGGTCCTTTTGCTTTGCAGGTAAGCACCTTAACCACTAACCTATCTCTCCAGTAGATTGGGGCTGTTCTTAATTTTATTAGAGAAGCTTCTTATTACAAATGGCAATGATTCCTAGGAGCACACTAGACGTGACAAGATAATGAGAATAGAAGGGGGGGACTTAATAAGATGGTATTGTATATATGTAAGTACAAGAACAGATTAATTGGGTGAAAAGGCCTAAGTGAGAGCAGGGAAAGAGATTGAGTAAAGGAAAGGTGGAGGGAGGGCTAATCAAAATCTAAGAGGATATAAATAAATCATATGAAAACCTACTTTTTTGGACAATTGAACACACAGGAGCCATAGATTGCTACTAGAAAATTTTCAGTGTCAGGGATGGTATGTCTTCCAGTGAATTGTTGGCCAGGGAGGTCCCTGATACCCCCCAAAGCAATGCAGGCCATTGCCAGGACCTTGGTTTCTCACCAGGAATAGATGGTAACACACTATTGCTGCAGACTCCACAGACTTGGGCTGCAAGGTCACTGAGAAATCCTGCTGGAGCTGAGCTGAAAACCTCCTCCATGTAGATCAGCTGACAGAAAGCTGAAAAAAGCTACACTGCATGCAGTTCAATGGGAGAGAGAGAAAGGTACCCAACAGTGTACACTGCAAGGCTTATATTGGCCAGCCAGGCCAAATGAGCCAATGGGTGCAATTGTGACATGTCTGTCATGGGGGAAACCAACCACCCTCTAATTTGACTGCAGGACTGTTCCATGGGAGGGAATACATCCGTGATACTGAAAGCCTACAACAGTGGTAGTCATGAGCCCTAGGGATGTAATGTCTGCTGCTGTCTGGCTAAATGTATATACTATACTCATCAACCTGCCAAGTAAGTACTTCTCTTAATGTTCATACCCATATATTAATGCAACTCTCACTTTTGGTTATACAAGCTTCTCTTTTCAGATAGCAGTGACTGTGGGATGACTCAGAAGGCACCATGATGCCGAGAAGAAGTGACAGAGGAGTGCTCAGCATTGAAATATCTCTACCACACCTTCCAAGGCTCAGAGTCCATTGCGGAAGAGGTGGTGGAAAGAATGTAAGAGCCAAAGGAAAGGTAGGACTCTGCAGCAGACAGCTTCAGGTTCACTGAGATGAACTTCCAGACCAGGCACAGTAATGGAGGAAGGAATATTTATTGAAGTTTCAGATTCAGGGGAAGTTCCATAAATGGCAGAAGAAGCTGGCCTGCCTTCACAGGACCAAGAAGACAGAGAGAGAAGCACAAGCCTAAAAGCCACAGCACACTTCAGGAACTCCAGCTAGGCACACTTTGCATATCTTTAGATTGAAATCTGAAACCCACCACCACACCTTAAGATCCACCCAGTGACACTGCCTTTAGCCAGGTAGCTGCAAATGTAAACTACAAACAAATAAACAACTGAACATATTGGGGGCCAGCTATTCTATTCAAACCACCACAGACTTCTTACAACATGCTCCTCCAAACACAAAATGGCCCAGATATCCATGACCTTACAGTGCCTGACACTACCTACACAAGACCATCATAATAGGAAGAAAAGATGATGACATCAAAATAAAAGACTGATTAGGAGGGGGAGGGGATATGATGAAAAGTAGAGTTTCAAAGGGGAAAGTGGAGAGAGGGAGGGAATTACCATGGGATATTGGTTACAATCATGGAAGTTGTCAATAAAAAGTAAAAAACTGTCGAGTGCCTAGCACTGGATAAGACATCTGCATCACACCCACCAGGATGCAAGGAACACTGTGGAGATGGTGGCAGAAGAAAACTGTGCTGCTTTCACTGCTAGTCAGAGAGGCCTCTACAGAGTGGTTAGTGGATACTAAGGAGACTCCAAGTTCAACAAAGCTGAAAATAAGAGGCTGTTGAGAGCGCAGAGCTAAGAGACATCTTTTCATTTCCTCTAAGCTTCAGAGAGCACTGTTTATGAGTGAGAAGAAAGAAACTACAGGGTGGAAGGAGTAATTTGGGGCACTTTCCTCCAAACTGGCATATCTATCACCTTACAGTGGCATTCACTATCCCCACAAGACGGGCACAATATTAAGTCCATCAACAATTTGGCTTAGAGGACGGAAGAGGACAAAAAGATTGAGATAACAAAACAGAAGAAAGACTCCTTGGAAAGAGAGGGGATCTTGGTGAAATGGAGTATTGGTGAACAAAATGAGGTAGGGGAGATACAATCAATCAAATTATAATATGTTCATATATTATAATCCTCAACAAAAATAGTTTTACAAATGTAACACAAAATGCAATTTCTACTTGAGAAAATTACCCAGAAATTCTAAGTGACCAGAGAAGTTGTTACTATAAAGCAATAAATCGAGCTTTGTTACTACTTATATAAGAACTAGAATAAGTTGTCTTGGCTTTTAGCTTGCAAACACATTTTTCATTTCTCAGCCATGTTGAGAATTTGAGAAGCTAAAAAAAACTTACATTAAAATTCCTAGCAGTTTATAAACTTCTCGTACAAAGCCATCTAGGAAACAGAATATCCCGAAATATTGTTTCCTCTCTCCATTTCTTTTAGAGACAAACCATGCACTCATAGTTAGGTATTAAAAACTATATGGACAAACATAACAGACTATAGCACACCATACACTAAAAATCATTAGTATTTGACATAGCAGGAAAGCAATGCACAGATTGATAAATGCTGCTTTGAATTTTTATTTATTTGCACGTAGAGAAAATACAATGTTGATAAAGATCAGGTTCCTTAACTTTAACAATCTCAAGTAATTCTGATAAACTCTAAAGGCTAAGAACCACTGCCCTGTAGCAGCATATCACATGCCATTATCTCTTCCTGTGTGGAGAAAGAAACATGGGCATCTGACATTAAGAAATGATCTCCCTCTGACATTTTTACATGTAAGACTTTTTTTTTTTTTTTACAAAATGACGTTTTAAAACTATTTGATTTATTTCATTAAAAAAGGAATATGGAGTGTTTCTAAGTGTAATGCAGTGTTTCAGGAACTGAAGATTAAAAAATGAAAAGGCAGGCTCCCCATTCTTACAATCTAGTAAAGAATGGCAGAAATGGATCTAAATTTGGATAATGCAGTGTTACAGGGACTGGGGCAGAAGTCTGTAAGTGGTTTAGTGAGGACCACAATGGAGATGTCTACAAGGAGAACTGAGTCAGGAGACAGCATAGAGTAAACCTGAAAAATGAGTAGATGTTAATCAGACATAGAGTTCTAACACACACTAGCCTATTGAAGCATCAAAAGTACTTTATAAAATATGTTATTTTGCAAAGAAATCTATTAAAGAAATACTTGAGGAAACTGATTTGATGTTTGTAATGGTCACCCACTACTACAAATGGTTCACAGTACTTGCCCCACCTCAAACCCAAGCATGTTCATGATAAGCAAAATAGAAAAATACCTATGAGTTGGGTGTGGTGGCACACGTCTTTAATCCCAGCACTCAGGAGGCAGAGATAGGAGGATTGCTGTGAGTTTGAGGCCACCCTGAGACTCCATAGTGAATTCCAGGTCAGCCTGGGCTAGAGTGAGACCCTACCTCGAGAAACCAAAAAAAAAAAAAAAAAAAAAAAAAAAAAAAAAAAAAAAGAAAGAAAAGTACCTATGAGCTAAACAAAAGTTCCATGAAAGTCAAAAATCACAGATAATAATCAAGATGGAAATAGGGTATCAGGTCAAATGGATGTAAAAGAAAATACTCTCTGGAAGAAATAAAATACTGGAGAGAAGGCTCAAATAACTGACAGTTACAAACTTTGAAAAATACTATTGTTTTTCAATGTTACACAAAGGACCTGTGCTGCCAATATGCATATGCATATGAAGGACATTTCTTGGAACAAGGAAGACTTTGAAAGTAGAAGGAAAGTAAAGAAGAATCAAATAATACACTGCTAACACTAGCTACATGTCAGATTTCTGACTTTATAACACATAATTTCAAAAGAACTTTTTTTTGTTTGTTTGTTTGTTTCTGAGATGGGCTCTCATTTGAGCCCAGGCTGACCTGGAACTCACCGTGTAGTCTCAGGTTGGCCTTGAACTCACAGTGATCCTCATACCTCTACCTCCTGAGTGCTGAGATTAATAGCTTGTGCCACCACACCAGGCTCTAAAATCCTTTTTAGTGTTTAGTTATACTGCAAGTAACTGTTCCATACAAACTTATAACAAATATGATTATATGTAACCAGGAAAAGTATGGGTTCATTAAACATAGATAGGGTTAATCTCAGCAATGACAGGGAAAGAAATACAAAGTTAAGCATGACTATAATTCTTTTGTGGCTTTTTAAAACATGTATATACCTTAGCAGATACCAATATTTCAAAGAAACTGTGTAAAGATTAAAATGAAAATATGAATGAGAAAAATTTTAATTATCTTTACTAATTCCCTGTAGTGTATTTATAGCATATCTTACAGCAAAAAAATTAATAATGTAAGTATTAGAACTAAATAAAATGGAGTTGGATAGTATGATTCTGACAATTTTTCACTCAAAATTCAGTATCAAGAAAGTTATTGTAGTGGTTTGATTCAGGTATCCCTCATAAACTTATAAGATCTGAATGTTTGATTGCAAACTGATGGCAATTGGGAAATCAGAACCTTGTTGGAAGTGTGTTGTTGGGGTGGGCTTTTAGTCAACTTTTTCCTGGCACACTCTTCTACTGGTATTGCCCACCTGATGTTGGCCAGGAGGTGATGTCCAGCTTCTGCTTATGCTGTGGTTTTCCCTGCCATCATGGAGCTTACTCTCAAGTCTGTAAGCCAAAATAAACCCTTTCCTACCATGAGCTGCTTTGGTTGGGTGCTTTCTGCCAGTAATGTGAAGGTGACTTCAACAGGTATAGATATACTTTTTCACACCAGGGCCAATTTTTAAAAATAAATATTACCCCATCTCCTTTTTTAATTATTTATTTATTTATTTATTTGCAAGCAGAGAGAGATAGAAAAAGAGAGGGAGTAATGGGTGTGGCAGGGCCTCTAGCCACTGCAAATGAACTCCAGATGAATGTGCCACCTTGTGCATCTGGCTTTATGTAGGTATTGAGGAATCAAACCAGGCATTAGGCTTCACTTGCAACTGCCTTAACTGCTAATCTATCTCTCCAGTCCAGTGTTAATTTCTTAGCATTTTTGTATAGACAAAGATCTTTTCATACTACATCTTTGTTTTACTTAATGAAATCCTAAGAATTCATTCTACAAAATGTGATGAAACCATCTCTTTACTTAGACCCATCACTAAAAGAAGAATGATGTAGTTTGTTAGCACTTTATAAAAGAATTTTCTTGATCTGCCATTCTTACTCAGCCACATGCCTTTTACTATATAATTTATACTCTGGCATGCATTAGATATATTTCTGTTGTTTGAGCTAATCAGTCATTCCTGCTCATTCCTTAGAAGCCTGTGCTTCACTAATATGATAGCTCTTTGTGCATCAAAGAACTCACCTAGCTCTATCTATTCACCTTTGATCTATTTCCATGTTAAGCAGGCTCCTGAGGGGAGAGGGAAGCATGGCAGTCTTTATCCTACTTCCACTTCCACGTCTACAATTCATGCCACACTGCTGTCTTTCCTCTCTCTCTCTCTCTTCCTTCCTCTCCATTAATCTATTCCCCCTTCTCTCCCTCTCTCTCTCTCCTTATCACTTCACATTCTCTCTCTTTCTGTCCACCTAGATAATAAATAAAGGAAAAAAATATCACTCATAGTATTTGCTTCAACTTCTAGCTAGCCTATTGAACTAAGTGTACATTATTCGTGAGAGACTGGTTGGTCCTTTTTCATGTGTGGAATTTGTTCTTAATGAAGAAGCAATTGAGGAAGGGTCATAAATAGGCAAGTCAGAAGGAAACAGGTCTATGGAAGCAACTGCCCCCACCTGAACAAAATCTAATGACAGACAATGCCGTAAACTTATTTTCATGTCTATTCTCCTCAATTTAGAATAGGATCTGAGTAAAGTTTTCAGGGCCACATATTTCTCTATGCAGTATCTGTGCTCATGAAAGTCTAAGGCATAGACATTAAAATTCAAAAGATGTGTTTTGCACATAAATCATAAAACAAGCAAAGCCTGTCAACCTGGGCTCAATTCCATAGCACTGATGTAAAGTGAGATACAGAAAGTGGCACATGTATCTGGCATTCATTTGCAGTAGCAAGAGATTCTGGTGTGTATACACACACACACGTGTAAATAAATACATAAAATATTTAAGTCAGGTGTGGTTGCACACACCTTTAATCCCAGCACTTGGAGGCTGATGTAGGAGGATTTCCATAAGTTCTAGGCCACCCTGAGACTACACAGTGAATTCCAGATCAGGCAGGGCTAGAGTGAGACCCTACCTCAAAAAAAAAAAAAAAACAAATGAATATATATGAAATATTTATGAAAAACTAATAGATCACATAGATCAATCACAGAATTGTCCAAGAATAGAAAAGAGAGAAAATATATACAACTTCTCCAATGGAGAGTAAAGTCAGCCCCAGATAAATGGGATAACCATTATTATTTTAGAGAGAATTTAATAGGTGTAGGCCCTCTTGTAGCCCACAATTGGTGGGAGCTTGATAATGAAGAGCCAGCTCATTTTTTGGATATAGTTCTGAATTGTTTTACAGATCTAGCAATGTATCCATTCCACTGAGTGGATTCATCAGACAAATCAAGAGCAGTTGGTTACCACTCCATGGCTGTGTGCCATATTGCACTTGTGTGAGCATCATGTCAGGTTGTTTGCTGCTGAGTAGTTTAGACCATGAATTGCTTAGACACATATTGGTCATTTTCCCCAAGTTGCTCATGTAGCACCTTCTGGTACTACATGAGCTGTTTGCAGACTGACTCTTCCAGATTCCAACTAGGTCATTCCATGTTCCGTACCAACAGCATATGGTGTCTATGGCAGTAGGGTCTTACCACTAACTTTGGGTGTGTCATCAAGTACTCTGACAGAAATCTGTCTTCTTTTGGGAAACCTTGTAGGTCCCTCTGATCAATAGCTCATTGTGGATGTGAACTGCATGCAGGTACTAGGAGATACAGGCTAGCGCTAAGGAAAACAAGGAAGAAAAAGATAGGTAATATAAGAGAGAGAGAGAGAGAAGAGAGAAAGGAGGGAAGGAGAGAAAGAGAGAGAAACAGGAGATTCTGAGGAGAGAATCAGCTCAATGTACCTCACCAGGGGCCCAGCTGAAACCACAGAGTAATTGGGGAAATGAGCAAGAGTGCTGCTTTCTTGATGAACCTGGTACCGGCACAAGGGTGAAGGAGCTAGACATAGAGAACACTCAAATCCTACCAAAACAGACATCCAGAAATAACAGAGGCTCGCAAGACCTTATCACTGAAGTAGACCTAAGTCTATGCAGGGAAATTCGCAGAAGAGGGGTCAGAAAGATTGTTAGAGCCACATGTTGGAACACTATGTACAGAGATATTGCCCCTTACACATAACTGATGGCTAACACCACAATGCACGACCCACATTCCCCAATGAGAAGAGTCCCTGAGGAGGGGAGAGGACAGGGAGGAGGCTAACAATGGTACCAACATGGCTGTATACACAGTCTGTACATAACTAAAAACATAAATGAAACTCATGTCATAAATTCATCACACATAAACTACCACCTGAGCATGATGAAAAAACATTACAAACAAAAAAGCATAGCTGAAAGCACCCTAAATAAAATGTAATTGGAAATAAGTGCATTATGAATGAGTTAAGATTAATATAAGACTCCTGATTAAACATTTGAAAATTACTTTTTTCATTATACTAACCTAATAGAAAAATTATATGCTCATCTTAACGAATTTTAAAACTCTTCAGTAGAAACAATGGCTCTTGCTATGTCTATGAGACCTGCATAATATGCAGGTAAAAATAACAAAATAAAAAAAAAGACATCAAAATAGAAGAGAGAAGGCATTCAGTGGAAGGAGACAGAGAGGAGGGGATAAAAGAGGATGGTGGGAGGGGATTATGAACAAGGTACATTGTATACATGGGAAGTAGATTGTTAATAAAAAGGTTTTTTAAAATACTACTTGTACCAGTGTTGGGTATGAAACTGGGTGCAAAATCAGGCTCTGCAAAAGAATTTGGGGCTCTTGAGCCATCTTGATGTATCTTCCTACTATGGTTTCTTTCTCCTTTGAGTTAAACCTTTCAATGTCAATGACCTGGCTTTGCTTCTTCAGTTCTTTGATTATGTTGCCAAGACCCTGGAATCAACACTGGTTATGGAGTTCTCCCACTCTACTCACATTCTGATGAGCTAGTCAGCAGGTAGACCCCCAAAGGAGCAGACCATGTCCCATCCTTTCAACTATACTTTTCCTTCTTTCTTGCCATTCTTAGTAAGCACAAGTCAGACAGTTATTACTATTTGGGCATGTAGCACTTGAAGATTCCTGTGACAGGAACAGGACAATGCAGGCCTGACCAGACATAAGACAAACCTATGCATTGACTAAGTCTATGGTGTATGTGTATATGGCACCAAGAAAATATCTTATTTTTCTCCCCTCTCTCTTCACTTTTATATCTTCTCTGTTAAGCTTTAGGGACACCAATTATCTGACTTTGTTGGATGGCCCCAACTCACAGAGCTGAGTAAACAGATTCAGATATTTTATCCTTACTAATGACCACCTAGAAACCAAGTATAGTTAAGATTATGATTGCCTCAATATATTAGAATGGGTACATAGATTTTTTCCCCCATTTTCTAAAACCAGCTATATCTTTTTGATATTGATGAAACTCATCCTCCTCCAGGCAGTTAAATGCCTACCATAGAATGCCATTGGAAAGACATCAGATACTCAGATTGGAAAGTTACTAAGATCCATTATGCATACCCAGGAATTTTCCACCTGGTATAGGGACCTAAGTTACAGAGAAAACCTGTACAAAGAGGTGTTGATGCTCACATAAAACTGGAGAAGTCCAGTTACCCTAAGGATGATTCTAAAAGAGGATGCCTTAGAGTTCTCAAATCTGACCTTCTCATCTGTCTCGGGGAGGTGCCTCTTTGGGAAGCAATCATAAGGGTAGTTCTCCACTGCAGATCATCATGGGGAACCCTCCTTCCATCCTACCACTCTCCATTCCAGTTGTATCTTAACCACTGGCAAACATTTAATTGAACAATCTTAGGAAAAGGCATATTACATTTTACTGTCCTTGTGGATGCTGGTGAGTTCCTTCTAGGACTCAGACCTTTCTTGGACTAGTTGACAGTACAGTTGTTACTTTGTGCTACATTTTAGGATCCTGATTGTCAGGATGAATTTTTGCTTTCAAAGCTTTCTTTGTTTAAGATAACATTTTTTTTATTTTTTGTGTTTATTCTTATTTATTTATTTGAGAGCGACAGACAGAGAAAGAGGCAGATAGATAGAGAATGGGCATGCCAGGGCCTCCAGCCACTGCAAACGAACTCCAGATGCATGTATCAACTTGTGCATCTGGCTTATGGGGGTCCTGGGGAATTGAGCCTCAAACCAGGGTCCTTAAATTTCACAGGCAAGCGCTTAACTGTCATGTCTCCAGCTCTAAGGTAACATTTTTGTTTGTGTTCAATTCAGTTTTGTTTTTCCTTTCTGATTTTTGAAAGCATTTCAGTTTCTGTACACTCAGCTTACTTTGCTAGCACTCACTCTTTCTCTCTTGCCACTCCTCTAATATCTAAATCAAGGAAGTAAGAAATGTTTGTAGAAAATGGACATTTGGTACTCCAGCTGGTTTATGTTTGACACTTGTATGAATACAACTTGCAAGTATTTGAAAAAAAATAGGAACATTTAATTGACGATAACTTGATTTTATGCTTCCTTTAGTTGGGGGAACAGTTAATATCTCTAAATTTATTTTTATTTGTGTGTGTGCACTAATCTAGAAGTCCTAAACAATAGCATTAAAAATAATAATAAATAAATAGCCTGCTTTTATTGAGATTTAAAATCACCTAGAGAAAAATGATGAAATTGGTAACTTAAAAATTATTGTTTTAGAAACTAAATTTAAGTTAAAAGAAAATGTTAAAAATTAATAAGAAAATTTTAGTAGTTAGATCAGAACTAAAGATAAATTCTGAGAAATCCAATTATCCTCACCCTTCATGTATCCTTCTTTGACCTTGCCTCTTTATTTTCTAGCAGAACAAAATTCTGTTTCAAAGAAGAAGGTTGTTAACCCTATTTTAGAATAAAACCTAGTGGAAAAAGAGATCCCTTGTGATATTAAAAATTCCAATTCTCAAGACAACACTGTGTTGATTAACTCTTAAACAGGGAAAGACAGATGTCTAATGCTACCCAAAAAGCTTAACCTTTCAGTCTTTTGTGTCACCAAACCTTACTTACATTGCAGAGGAACAAATGTAAACTTTCTTTGGTCTTGTCATAGTTGTTGTCTTTGTTTAATAGGGAACACCTAGTCTGATGTAAATGTGTCATGTCTTCAGGTTTTTTATGCAATTTTCTTTATATGTCATATTTTTGTACTAAAAAATGAGTAACAAATTTTGTGACCATTTCATTTTACATTTATTAATTTTTTGTGTGCTAATTATATCATTATAGGTAAATTTAAGACAAATGCATGTATGTATGAAAATATAAACTTTTTAGGAATTTTATTGAATGCAATTCCCTTTGTTGAAGGACAGGGTTTTCAAGATCCTTATCTTAGCCAAACCAGGGTAAAATTCAACTTTAAAAATTTGGAATTATGGGCTGGTATGTTGGCTCAGCAGTTAAAAGTACTTGCTTATAAACTTGCTGCCCCAAGTTTGATTTCCCAGCACCTACATAAAAACTGAACGCAAAGTGGTTCATATGCTTGTGATCCCACCATGCCTATGGCAATGGGAGGAAGAGCCAGGAGAATCTGAAAGCTTGCAAGCTAACTAGACCAGCATACACACAGCAGCAAAGTAATGAGAGACCTCGTCTCCAAAGAAGGTGAAAGGAAATGACATATCTCCGAAGTTGCCCTCTGGCCTCCACATATGTACCATGGTGCATGTGTATGTATGTAAGTAACCAAATTTCTGGTTATTTGGTTATTTTTTCCCTTTGAAGTAAACCTTTCATTCTTAACTGCTTGTGTATGCTTCCTCAACTTATTAAGAACCTAGAACCCTACCTGATCATGGGGATCCCTCATGAAAATCTTACTACTAGGGGTGTATGTCAAGAAACTTACAGGCAAAGAACATTTTACTGCCTCAGTGAAATGAGTTCCTCTGTTTATGTAGCCTACTTGAGTTGCCATCAGTTTTCCCATCCATTCATCAGATTAGACTGGTCCTGCACCTTGCTCTGGTAGCTTCACTGAACCCTGAGGTCCAGCTCAACAATGTGATTTTGTTTTGAAGCATCTTAGCAGCTTTTCAACTCGGTTATTTAATTCCTTTTAAAGTGACTCTCTATTTATCAGCTCTCTTTTTCTGTTTCTATAAGTTCTCTTTGAACTCCTCTCTGGCCACTACAAACTATCTGGAGCCATTCTGTAACATAGGTATAATGTCTGTGATATGCAATGTGTGGCCTGAAAATTCATATTAATAAAATTGAAAAAGGAACAAATGTGTTTGCAAATGGCCAGCTATCAAGGAAAATTGGGACTTGGCAACTTGCTGTTAATAAAACTGATATAGCTTATAGACTTATTGTTATTAAATAAGTTTTGGACTTGTGGAAAACTCATATTTGTCACCTATGTTTCTGCTTACAAGCCATGTATTATGAAAGACAAGTACAATGATGAATTTCCATAGCAGACCTATTAGTAATAACACAAAGATAGGTCAACTCCAAACTTCAGCAGAATAAACATACATTTTGGGGAGTTTTATAATGAATAAAAAGGAACCATTTCTACATTCATTAAAATTAGTACTTCTGTGATTGGAAAGATAGCTCCTTGGATAAAATATTTGCCATGCAAGCATGATCACTTGAGTGGAGATTCCCAGAAACCATAGAAAGCCAGACACTATTACTGTTGTTGTTGTTGTTGTTGTTGTTTTTCTCCTTTGAAGTAAACCTTTCACTGTCAACTGCTTGTGTATGCTTCTTTGATTTTTTAAGTCACCAAGAACCTAGAACTACAACTGGTCATACCAGGTGTGTATGTCAAGAGACTGACAGGCAAAGAACTAGTGTCTGTAACCCCAGCAGGCCTACAAGGAGAAGGGAGGCAGAGATAGGAGAATCGCCCAAAATCTCATGGGCCTGCTAGCTACAGGAAAAAAAAAAATGTTAAGAGATATGAGACCCTGCCTCAAACAACATCCACTGACCTCCACATGTATTCCATAGTATGCATGCACTGTACTCACATACATAAACAGGCAAATAGCCAGAAAGAAAGAAAGAGGGAAGGAAGGAAGGAGGGATGGGAGAAGAAAGAAAGAAAGAAAGAAAGAAAGAAAGGAAAGGAAAGGAAAGGAAAGGAAGAAGGAAGGGAAGACAGGAAGGAGGGAGGAGGGAAGGAGGGGAAAGGAAAGAAAGACACTTCTCCCAAGAAAAATGTTGAATATTCAACAAAGAAATATCTCACAACAAAGATGCATGTCTCCTGATTCTGTTTTAAGAATAGGTAAAACAATTTCATTGTCTTAGAAATCAAGAGTGATTACCTGTGGGGAAGAGGTAGTGATTGGTTGTCTGGGAGAAAAAGTTCTTTATTGTAAACTGTAGTAATTTCATAAGAATGAATATATTATTATAGCTCAGGGAGTTAGTCATCTTCAGTACACTTTTATGTTTTTCTGTTTACCTTTTATTTAAAAGATTTTCAAAAAGGGGTTAGAATAACATAGTACTTTATGAAGGTAGAAGTTTTGGTTACCTCACCATTCAATCTGCACATAAACCCAAATTTCAAAATTGAACCAGAGAAAATGGATGTTTTCTAGTAACCAGTTAATGTCATCTCCAAGACAATATATGTAGGCCAAAACTAAATAACCCATTAGTCATTTAAAATTATTTTCAATTAAAGTACACTGTACTTGATGGATGAAAGTATAATATAAAAAGTATATGTATGAATGTATAAAGTAAATTTTATAATGGATTTTTTCTGATAAGAAATTCTGTCATATTAAACAACTGCATTCTCAGAAAAATATTATAAATATTATTTGTAATATCTTAGTAGGAATCTTACTTGCTATAAATACCAAATCTGTATTTACAATAACCACAACTATTCAATACCGTCTGATTAGAAGCATTAGGACAGAATTTCTGTTTATGATTTGTGATTGATATTAGTTAGCAAAATTAGGACATAAATGAATAAAATCTTACAATTATTGTAAGAATTAATATTTAAATGGTATACTTTAAATAATTCATATTTGGAAAAGCTTACTATGGAAATCACTATAGTGGAAGAGTGTTTCATATGAAGTACATATGAATAAAACATTTTCCAAATTAAAATGATTTAATCCTTGTGCTTACATTAAATGCATTTGTAAGTATTGGCATAGATTCTAGTCACTTAGAACTGTGCATCCCAGAAGACTGAAGCATGCTATTCTGGTGGGAAGGGCTGATGAAGAATCTTATCGTAGTTGGAAACATGAGCTTTGGGGTCAGCCTGCCTATGTATTCTAGCTTTGCTAAGTACTTTTTCTTTAATATCTATTTATTTAATTAACAAGATAGGGGTAATAAATTTATAAAACCCACAAAAATCTACACTGATGTTCAATGATGGTTGTTGTTAGTAAGTGAAGTGAGATTATAGAAATGATATGTGCACACTTCAGTAAGAAAAATATTATATCTCAGCATTTTTATTTTCCAAGAAAGGTGAGATCACTGCTCTAGATAAATATCCATCATTTTTCATAAATTCCTTTTTCAGTATTTGTCTTAACTCTCACCCCTACCAAAAAAAAAAAAAAAAAAAAAAAAAAAAACACTTGAGTCACAAGAGTCTCCAACATTGTGTAGTACCTTGGACAGTTAGTTATATAGCAAATCAAACTAAAGGGTAAAGTTGAACACATCCTGCTCAATTAAGAATATTCACAAAAATATTCCAGTAACTGAAATAAAAACAGTAAGGGAAAGAATAATATACTTCTCATAAAAATAAAATATCTTCTGAAACAAATTATGTCTATGGTGTTATGTGCATGTATGTAGTCTAAATTATCAAGCAAGAAAATAAATAAAAATCTTAACAAATGTTTAGAACCTAAACTTATGGTTTCTTTTCAAATTAATAAAAATAACTGTGAAATGCACATACTTACTAATGCAATGGATTTGTACTGAATTTCTCAGAGCTTTCAATGTATTGTTAAAACCAAGACTGATGTCCCAAGCCTAGACAAAATGTCTGGAGCCCTTCTCAGAGTTAGTATAATACACACAATACTCTAGTCTGAGTAAGTTCAGTCACTTCTTGTCAGGCTTTGTCGTTAACATCTGAATTAATGACTCTAGGCAAATTAAATGTAGATAAACACGATTTCAATGTAAGTCAAAACTCTTACAAGGACACAGTAATGCTATGTGAATAATATTAAAGATGATGTCACCTACCAGAGACAGTGATTGAAAACCTTTAACTAAATAGCAGAATGAAGAATCAATTCTGCAAATAGCTAGAACCAATGTACCTAGATGTATATATCTAGATTATGCATGTAACTTCTCATTTCTCCTTCCTTATGAAATGCAGCATTATTTTTTTAAAAATTACCTACTGATTTAGCTAGAGAGATGGCTCAACCCTTAAAGTCTGATGCTTGCAAAGTATAATGCCCTGGGCTTGATTTCCCCGGTACATAAATAATGCCAGATGCACAAAATGGCACATGCTTTTGGAATTTGCAAGAGCAGGAGACTGGCAGCCCATTCCCTCTCTCACACTTTCTCACTATCCAATAACTAAATAAATTATTTTTAAGACAGGTAAATTTACCTATTGATTTAGCACTTTGTATCATTAGATGACTCAGGCATGGTTTTTCATTATAAAATTCTTCATTAAAGGCCCTTTTATCTATACTATATAAACTAACAAAACTATGATATTAATTTTTGAAATATTATGAAAACTGATATATATTACAGTTTTTATTGGTTGATTTTCAAAGTAAAGTTATCAAAGATTTTATTTTATTAAATCATAAAAACTGGTTTAATCTTTTCCTTTTATTTATCTCCTTAGAAAACACAAATGAATATTGAATATGTGTGAGTTCCTTCTCTGGAAACAAGGAAGGACTGGGAGTGGTAGTGGTCTCTATTCTCAAAGGTTTATCATATGTATAATAAATAGCTATATAGTATAGTAAGTGCTATGGCAAGAGTACCTGTAAGTTGTTTTAGAAGCATAAAATAAGGACTAAAATTTAAGATTAGAATTCCAGGAATAAAATTCTAGAAATTGTAGCCCCTGACTAGATACAAAAAAAAAAGTTAGAGAGGTCACTTAAAAAGCAGACACAAAGACTTCAGAGATGGCTTAGTGGTTAAGGTGCTTGTCTGAAAAGCCTAAGGACCCAGGTTTGATTCCCCAGTACCCAGGTAAGTCCAATATGCAAGGTGGTGAATGCGTATGAAGTTTGTTTTCAGTAGCTGGAGGCCCTGGTATGGCCATTCTTTCTCCCTCTCTCTCTGTCTGTCTCTGTATCTGCCTCATTGTCTCCTTCTCCCTCTCTCTTAAATATATATAAAAAAACTAAAAGAAGACATGAACAAGTAATTTACTGCAGAGAGCATAACAGTTGGAGGGTATTGGGAGACAAGAGAAAGCCTGCATCATGGAAAATGCAAATAGTTCAGTGTGACTGGCAGAGTTGAAGAATAGAAATGGAAGAGAGTCAACTAATGGGAAAGCAAACCTAGAGAACTTAGTAGGGACTATTGATAAATTACATCAGGTCAATAAAGAGGACTTTAAACATCTTACCATAGGAATAAAAAGGGGAGAGGCGCCATCAAAAGATTTTCAGTTAAAGGGACTCATTGTGAAATAGTTTTAGAAAAACAGCTGTGACTGTGATGTGGAGAATGAACTTGCTCTGAATATGTCTGTTTTTTTTTTCTATGCAGAAAAACAAAATCTTAAAATGATTAAATATTCTGCCCCAAATCACACCCACTAGTAATTAGCTGGTGTAGATTTAATGCAAAGCTCTATGTCTTAAGCCCTGTTGTCTTGAGGACCAGACAATCTGTCTCTCAAAGAAGAAACCGAGTGACCAATACTCAGTAGAGAGTAGTAACAAAACAACATGAAGAGTGATGACATACTTAGGCCCACATCATCAAAATCAAGTACAGGGCAAATTAATTATCCAGTGAGTTAAGAACCATCTGGATAATCCTAGAAGAAGCAGATTTAGTGCCTGAGTCATTCAGATAATTGTGCAAACAATGTGCTCTGCTCTGGCTGAGTAACCTGGTCATTAATATCTTCTACAGGACATTTTGCCCTGTGACACTTTCAAAATGGACAATAGAAGATGGCAAAGAATGAAGATAGTATTTTTATCAAGGCACAACCACACAAAGAGTAATAGGATCTTAATAGAATGGTAGAGTATTGTCCCTAGGAGAAACTTCACATTAGGATATATACAAAATAGGCACAAGTTAAAGCTTTCTTCAGAAAAGGAAAGAAGTTCAGCAATGTGGCCCTTACATGTAAGCTCTTATATTCAGTTCTTTGTTAGGAGACAGAAAGGACTCTGAACTTTGATGCAAATAGATTTATAAACAACAATAAAGTTATGAAGCTTTTGTTGGAAAACATTTTTAAAAGGCAGAGCAAGGAGCTGGAGAGAGGGCTTAGCAGTTAAGGTACTTGCCTGTAGGACCCAGGTTCCACTCCATAGAAGCCATGAGCCCCAGATGCACATGGTGGCACATGCATGTGTAATTCATTTGCAGTGGCTAGATGCCCTGGCATGCCCATTCTCTCTCCTTCTCACTGTACCTCTCTTTCTCTCAAATAAGGCAATAAATGAGTATTTTAAAAAAAGGCAGACCTAGATATAATGACTCCAATCTCAGCAAACAAATGCTGAGACAAGAGGTTCATCATGATCTCAAGGCCAATCTAGGATACATACTAAATTCAAAGTGATCCTGGGATGGAGAGTGAGACCCCGTTTTAAACTGTAACTTTCAAAAGGCAGAAAACAAGGTAAGAAAAGTTTTTGCTGAATATCATAAACCTTCTATTTTATGAGGAAATATAACACTTGAAGTCAGCGCATCCAGAACTGAATGGAAAGAAATAGATATACAACTTCTACTTTCAAAATAGTTATGCTTGTAAACCATGATACCAACTGCTAATGAGTGTAATGTATTGTCAAATAAGTATACCCACTGGTAGATAAAAATGTGAGCATACGCTCTTGGGAAAGCAAGAGGGCAGCCTGTATTAGAATAATTTCTCCAGTAACTTTAAAAAAGTTAAGAAAGGAAACAGCTCAGAAATACAAAATGTTAATGTGTAGTAGTTATGTTTAATTCCATAACCACAAAAATTTTGAAATGCTATAAAGGCATTATGCATATAATAGAATACTTGGATGTCATAAATGCATGGTTAATATGAATAGCAAATTAAATAAATGCTTAAGAGTATGAAACAAAGAAAAGCAAAATGAAAGTACAAAAATCAATATTCATTACAGCTCACAGGCATAAACTAAAAAGGGCCAAGTATACTGACAATAATAAGACTGGAAGATTGATAATGGAAATATAACTTTCTTTATTTCCAAGTTTTCTTTCATGAATTCTGTATTTCCTTCTAATGAAAGACATAGTGGTTTTCATTTTAATATATATAATTTAATACATATATATATGCATCTGAATGTAATTTTTCCTTCTAATGAAAGAAATATTGGTTTTCATTTTAATATATATATAATTTAATATATGCATATGCATCTGAATGTAATTTTACACAGCAAGCCAGTTATTCAATCATAGTGAATAATGTCTTCCCTTCTTCTGCTCCATTACCAAGGCCACACAATTAAGTCCTCATATTAGAAGTTGAATTAGAGTGTCTTGCTACATAAGTTTCAAAATAAAGTAGAAGTAATAATGAAACCATAAATGCCTCATACCTGTATGACTATGTTGCATTTTAGAGTGAAGCAGGGGCACATACATATTGATGCCTGCACAAATCCAGGAATAATAACCAGTGAAACTGTCACTGTGGATATCAGAGGACACAAATTACTATTGGTAATAAGAATGAATAATTACTGAATAGATGGTGGATACTTGTAGACAGATGAAAATAAATCTTAAAAATATTAGCTGCAAGCCATAGTATCTAGAAAGCAGTTGTACCCATTACTAAAGGACAGCTTAGGGTGATGTATGCTGATCGTGAAAAGCAAAAAAGTAGTTTTCACTGTGGGCATCATAATGACTATAAACAACATTCCTTATGGCTATTACTTAGGAATAATTACAGTGGGCCAAGCTCTGCCTCAAATGTTTTGCATGCATTGTCTCAACATACAATAAATAAGAAAGCCTTGAAAGCATTACTGCATTTCCCAATTGCTGGCATCCCTTCATTTCCGTAATGAAGGCTTTCTTCCAGAGCCTGTGCTATTGACCATTATCATAGTATTTGTCACTAAGAGGAGCATACTAGAATTGTAATATGGGTAGACTATTTTATTTCTCATAAAGGAAATTGTCTTCAGTTTAGGGAATTTACTTTGGGCTACCAGCAGGAAGAAGTGACAGGAGGGAGAGCATGAAGGAGTAATAAAAGAAGACAAAGTTGATGTCAGTGTCAAGAAGTAAAATTTCAAGGTCAAGGACAATATGGAAAATGGCTCACAAGAAGGGAAAAACAATAAACACTATGTTGCAGTTACCTTCTTGCTGGAATGAAACATCCAACCAAAAGCAGCAGCTGATCTGAGGAAAAGATTTTTTTCAGCTTACAGTATGGAGGGGAAACTTTGTAATGACAGCACAAGTATGGTAGAGCAGAAACTGGGCATCACATATTTTCACAGCAGGTGGAAGATTGCAGAAAGAGCGAGCTGAGCTCTGGCAAGGGAGAATCTGGACCACAACACCCCAAAGCTTGTCTCCAGCAACACTTCTCCTCCAGAAGGCCCCATCTCCCAAACTGCCACCAGCTGGGGACCAAGCATTCAAAACACTTAAGGCTATAGGGGACATTTCATTTAAGCCATCACAGTATGCCAATGAATAGAAGCATTTGGTTTGCAAAGGAATAGCTGACTAGTGACCTACAGCTGAGAATATCTATGATATATGCAGACTGCAGTCAATTTACATGCAGAAATGGTGTTGCCTGACTGCAGACATGAAGGGGTTAGTCAGGTCACTGACAAGGTGGGTAACTGATTAAGGGCAGCCAACAAAACATGTGGCGGGAGTAGAGAAATGGAAGAAACAAAAATAAGCATGCATGGTGCAAGATGCAGCCAGTCCAGTGTGACAGGCATGCTGAGAACTTTGAGAGGCAAAGGTTTATGGATTTTTTGATAAGGCAATTGAATAGCAAGTTTTATAGAGGGATAGACATTGTTTATCTTTCAATTAACTCTCCAGTTGGTTGCAAGGGGTACAAGAGAAAACATGTGGAATAAACAGAAGCTAGTCACCCCATTGGAAGATTTACTCATCCTGGGGAAGGATACAGAACACCTCATATAATCCATTACTCATCATGAAGATGATAATGGACCAGAAGATATTTCCACAAGTAGTCTTCAATACTGGCCTTCTATAGACAAGTATATTATTGCCAAATAATTTAACTACCTATGCAACTCATGTCATGATGACACTTTCTTAATAAGTCATTGTGGCTACTTAGAACTGTGTTCAGTTTAATAGAGGGCATAAAAATACAGGTTACATTACTTTCTAAGTACTTTCTAATAAGAAAATAAGTTAGATACACAAAAAAGGCTAAGCCACAAAATAAGACTGATGTGATGAGGTTTCCAAATGAAAATGATCTTCTAAGGAAGTGTAGTCATTCTGCATTGAATGTGTGAATTTAAAAATTGCATATAATTGATAAATACTAATGAATTGTGATAATAATAGTTGTACTTATTATAAAGCCATTCCAAAAATGGAAGCATGCATAGATTTTCAGAGAAGTTTCACAACGATTTTAAAATTCAGTTCTATTATTCTCTTTTCAAAGACCAGAAGACTAAAATTCTAAGAGGATAAATCACTCCCACAAAATCAGATAATCAGGCAGTTGTGGAGCCAAAATTCAATGTCAGCTTTGGCTGGCATAATAGAATGACAGAAATTCAGCCATGAATTCTATAGGGAAGTGAGACCAAAAATGAATAGCCAGTGCAGGTATCAATATTGTCTAAACTTATTATCAGAACCCACACCCACAGGAAACGGAAGTGTTGTGTTTGAAAAGCAACCACTGCAATGCAAGTAGGCAGCAGGCTTTTGGAAAAGTAGAACTGAAAATTTGGGAGGCGTTAAGCACATCACGTGTGCCTCTGAATCTCAGTTTTTCTCCTCTATGACAATGAAAATGTTACCATCAGGAATAAAACGGGAAAAATTCACAAACATCTACAAAAGCAAGTCTACATGATACAAATAAATTTGAGATGAAACAGAAGCACTAATGTTTATAAAAGCCCACAAAAAATTTATACAATGAATGATGTCAACATTACTCCTAAATGTTCTAACAATTTCATACTTTTGCACCTTTGAAGTGGGGAGGAGACCTCCAAGTGCTGCTAGCTACGTCAGCACCTAGATGCATTTACCCCCAAATAACCAAGATGCTAAGAGCCAAGACCTAATGAGAATGATAAAATATTGCAGATATGGTGTGTATTTATTTAATACAGGTTACACACGTTCACATACACTGGGAAGCTGAAAAATGCCCGGAAACGGATGGTGATAGAGAATAATGTATTCAAAATAATGTTTGAAAATATTTATCTTTTTGTGCCTTTCCAAAACATTATTTCAGGCAGTGTTTTTCACTCTGAGCGTCTTTTCTCTGGCTTTTTCCCCAGTGGAGAATTTGATTCTCTTTCGCCCCTCCCACTCACTGCTTGCAGATTGCTGCCAAAGGACCAGGCAGCCTGCTCAGCAGCAGGGATACCGGGCTGGAGGCGCAGGAGCTATATATAGCTCCACCTTGTAGATGTGTGCGTGTGTGTGTGTGTGTGTGTGTGTGTGTGTGTGTGCGTGCACACACACACACACACACGGCACACATACAGATTCCCATGTTAGATTTGGCGTGGAAAAGAGAGAGAGAAATGGTTGCTTCTCTCACTTCTTCCCTATTCCCCATCATCCCATTTTTTTTCAGGAATTTTCCAAGCTGTGTTATTGCAGTCTCCCAGAGAGATGCAGTGTTTGATGCCCCTGCAGTTCTCCCTACTGCTACCCGCAATCTGATTCCGACTGGGAACTGGCCCTGGGCCAACACCAAAGGTCTAGAAGGTGTCCTCTGAGGCTGCCTTGGAGCCCACCAGGTTTGGCACTTGGCTTAACTAGATCAGGTGGTGACTTGCAGTAGGAGAGAGCAGGCAAATGGGAAGAGGCAGCCTGGTCTGCGTCTCCTTGCACCTCGTGAGAAGGGCTGTGGCTGCTCAGGAGTGACGTGATTGATCTGACATCGACCTGTGAGCTGCAAGGGCTCTCCCCACCCCTCACGCCCTTCGCTGTGGGCCAGGGAGCCGTCCCCTCCCTACCAGGGTACCAGCCTGGGCAGGGACGCGCAGGTGGGAGAGCGGAGAGACGAGGTGCCCGCGTGGGGAGGAAGAGGAAGACCAGGCGCCCTGCGCTCGGCAGCTGACACGTCCGCGCCCAGGGCTCCGCCTGGTCCACTAGCCATCCCGGGGCGAGTCGCCGGCCGCTGCTGCTGCCGCAGCCGTAGCCGCAGCCGCAGCATGGGCGAGGAAAGTTGCCCGCGACCCTGTGCTCGGTTCTCTCATGGCCGCCCTTTCCTTCGCTCCCGGGCGTCACCGGCCCCGGCATCCCGCCCGCTCCTGCCAGCATCCCTGCGCCCTCCACGCGGCCCGGCCTCCGCGTCGCCGGGAGCTAGCCGCAGCGACCCGGGAAGCCGGGGGTATCCAGGGCGGGGCAGGGGCAGGGGCAGGGCCGGGGGCCGCGGCGTGGAAGCTCGCCTGCTCTGTGCCGCGATAGGACGGGTCCTGCTCCTACCTGCTCCCGCTCCAGCTCGCCTCCGCGCGCCGCCGACTGCGCCCTACAGGTTTCCCGCTCCCGCTGCGAACACCTGGGAGCGCATCTCCCACCGGCTCCCCGGCTCGCCCTGGCCGAGCCCACCCAAGCTACTTGACAGCAGAGGCCCAGCCTCGGAGAGCGGCCATTGGCGCCTCGGGGAACGTGGGGCGGGGACCGGGGAGAAATCGGCACCTCTGATTGGACAAAGGGGTGTCACTCTCACCTCCGACCAGGGCTCTGTGAACTCAGGTTGCTGAAAATCCCAACCGCAAAGGGTCTTTGCAATCCCTGATGCCAAACCCCGCAGCTTCTGGATCAGGCGCCCCTAAGGAGAGGATAACTTGGTATGAGGACTTGTCCTCTGAGGAAGCAAGAGGGAAGGAGTGGCAGGGACAGCCAGGCCCCAGGCACTTTCCTGAAGGGACCATCTGCTCCAGGATATTTAATTGGCAACATTATCAGGGGCAGAGGCAGTGGAGAATCTTGAACTTTGGTGAGGAAACAACAACAAAGTATACTTAAGAAAAAAAACCACAGGAAAAAACAGATGTGATTTTTGTTTTCTATCAAGTTCCCAATCTTTGCTTAGCAATATGAAGTGATCCCTTGTAGCAAAAAGGTGGAACTCTTTTTTTAAATTTTTTTTTTGTTATTTTTATTTATTTATTTTCGAGTGAGAGACAGAGAGAAAGAGGCAGATAGAGAGAGGGAGAGAGAATGGGCGCACCAGGGCCTCCAGCCACTGCAAACGAACTCCAGACGCATGCGCCGCCTTGTGCATCTGGCTAACGTGGGTCCTGGGAAGTCGAGCCTCGAACCGGGGTTCTCAGGCATCACAGGCAAGCGCTTAACTGCTAAGCCATCTCTCCATCCAAAAAAGGTGGAACTCATTATGCTTCAGTGCCCAAAACCACCTAAATATCCACAGATAGGAACAATATTGTGAATGAAAAAATGCCAGATACTAAGCTTTTGAGAGTAAGGCATAAATGAGTGTCCATCTACACAAAACACTTGCCTTCTGCAGTTCAGCTGATGAAAAAGTCTTATAATAATCACCACCAGACTGGTAAGTAACCAATCTTTTGTGTTCAAATCCAGTGACTGTATAAGGCCACCAACACCTGGGTGATTCCAGGCCTGTTTCTTAGAGAACAGAGTAAAGTGCCACTTGTCACCGGTGCCACGTCCCCATGTGGAATCAGAAAGCTGTGAAACCCAAGAGACTCCTTAAGTGGAAGAATAGGAGAAAGACTATAAATAAAATTGGGAAGGGCTGTGTGCTAATTTAGTACCTAATGAGGAAACAAGATACAACCTTTCTGCAAATAGCATAATTACTCTTCCAAGTAAATTACTTTGCCATCTTTGTGTTTTGTTTTTGGTTTTTCGTGGTAGGTTCTCACTCCAGCTCAGGCTGACCTGGAATTCATTATGTAGTCTCAGGGTGGCCTTGAACTCATGGAGATCCTCCTACCTCTGCCTCTCAAGTGCTGGGATTAAAGGTGTGGATCACCACGCCCAGCTACTCTGCCATCTTAATGGATGCTGAGCATAAGACACATTTATTAAAAAAGAGGTCAGGCAACTAGGCAAGATGTGCCCACTAATACAATAATTACGATAATGGCATGTCATATGGAACTAACCAACAGTTCTCAGATTCGATTTCAGGCCCGCACCACTGGAAAGAATTTATGCTTGATATGGCAAACCTCATCAAAAACCTATGACTGGAAATATAAAAATCCCTTGGGAGGAGGGTAGCTCAGCAACATGGACATATTATGCTGACCACATTGCCCTCTAAATCCTTATGTTTATGCCTATATATTAATGCTGTTGTCAATTCTGGCTGCGAAGCTTCTCTTTTGAAATAGCAGTGACCACTAGGGAGACTTAAAACTTGTCAAAGTTCTGAAAAGAAGTGACAGTTAAATGTTCAGCACTAAATGAGACATCTCTATCATACCCTTCAATGGCTCTGGGACTATAATCAAAGAGGCAGCATAAAGAATATAACACACAAAGACTGGGGAGGAGTGCTTTGGAACACTGTCATCTGGACACAAAGTGGTCTTTGTATTTATGACATCACAGTAGCTATATTACCTGCACAAGACCTACATAATATTGGGCCCCTCAACAGATTGCTGTGAATTATGGCGGAGGACAAAAAATACATTAAAATATAAGCGTGAATGGTAGGAAAGAAGAAGGGGTTGAGTAGAAGGAGATGTGGGACAAAGGAGGGTGGTGAGAGGGGATTATTTAAATTTTAATAAAGTTTTTTATTTTAATTTTTGAAAGAGGCCAGGGATCCTAAATGCTAGAGCAGACACACTTCTGGTGTTTAGAATTAAAAATCATATCAGGACCAACTCATCTAAGATGCTTTTTTCATAGGAAGTAAGAATCAATACATTTGAAGGAACATGAGGTAATTTACAATGAACAATAGATATGATACTTGTGGTGGCAACCCTCTTAACACTGAATGGGAGTGACTGGAAGTGTAGTGATAAGTTTCAAAGCCTCCCAAGAAAGACTTCTATATACCAATCTCACTGATGTTTTTCAGTCCCACCAGTATGCACACCAGTCACTCAATGGCACTGGGCAGAAGACTCACTGAGCATATATTCTATGCAACAGTCTGTGTCAGGAGTTAAAGAATTGGGCAAATACAAGACACAGAACTTTTTATGGGAAGCTCAGGAGGCCACAAAGATAACAAAATAGTAACTTAGGAAATGTGTGTCATTAATATTAACATGTTTCAATTCCTCAGAAAATTCCAAAATATCCAGGGTCACATTGAGCATCAATGTAGCCTCCTTTAGATTTAAGTACAAGAGAAGGCAGTGTACAAAAGAAAAACTGAACATTCAGAGTAGCACATGAACTGAGATTGGGAATGACAAGAATAGTAAAGAAATTTCCATAATACTCATTTTTTCCATTCCCTCAAAAAATCTTAGTAGGGATGAATAAGAGAGATAAAATATCATGGAGCACAGCATTTATTTGCCAAGCACCTAGGGTTACTCTGTATTTCCTGACATAATGAGCCTATGTGTGCATGAACATATACAATAACATTTAGGAATAGCACTTCATGCTTTGTTTAATTCTTCATTTTATTTTTTTTAATTTATATTGACAACCTTTATTTATGCAATTTATACAATGTACCCCAATTGTAATCCCCTTCCAACTTGTTTTGGCCCTCATGCCCTATCCTACCTTCATTGGACTCCTTCCTTCCAACTAATAGGGCAGACATCTCCAGGTTGTTCGTTATTATCTCAGAGAGCAAATCTATTCGTCTATTCCTGGAATACAGTTGTTGTAGTTACCTTCACATTGCTGGCACAAAGCACCCAAACAAAAGCAGCTAATAGGAAGTAGGGGTTTAGTTTGGCTTACAGACTCAAGGGGAAACTACATGACAACAAGAGAAAATGTGGTATGAGCAGAGGATGGACATTATCTCCTGGCCAACATCAGGTGGACAACAGCAGAGAGATTATGCCAAACACTGACAAGAAGGAAATGGCTATAATAACCATAAGGCCACCCCCAGCATCGCACAGCCTCCAGTAAGAATCCAATTCCCAAGTTGCCATCAGATGGGCATTAAGTATTCAGAACACATGAGTTTATGGGGAACACCCAATTCAAACCATCACATTGGTCACATCTGATGCATAGCATCTTACCTTTTTCCAAAATACTTTCAGACAGAAACTCTTCAGTGTTATTTATTTATTTATTTGGGAGAGAGTAATAGGCTGGTAGGTAGGTAGATAGATAGATAGATAGATAGATAGATAGATAGATAGATAGATGGATATGAACACATGCATCTGGCTTTACCTGGAAACTAGGGAATTGAAAATTGAACCTGGATCCTTAGGATTTGCAGGCAAGCTCCTTAACGACTGAGCCATCACTCCAAAAGGAGAGTTTTGATGGGCTTAAGGGAAATAAAAATAATAGGCATGCATAGGAGACTAGATGAACCTGAATCTATCAACAACATATACTTTTTGAATACATGGTCTACAAAATGAAAAGTTTAAAGGATCTTAGAAATCAAGTTTCCCCTATTATGATGTAAAAGAAGGAATCTAATAAATTCATCCAAGATCATGTAACTATGAGGAAAATCTTCATCTAGGACCCAAATCATAAGATTAAGCATTTATTATTTTTCTCTACCCCATGAAAAATAGCTTTTCCTAGTATTTCTCCCAGAAGTCTAGTCCCTTCTCTGCCTTGAATTGCCTAACCTGTTGAAGGTTTCAGAAAAGATTCAAGTATTCATCTTACCTATCAATGAACCATATGAAAGTACCACTTACCTAAGGGATTAAGCATAGTACAATGACTAGCTAAGTTTGGGGTCTACCTCATGAGAGAGATCACAGTAAATAAGCCTGGTATTGAGGCATGAAAAAAACTGACCAGAAATGAGCTGCCAGATCAGCAAGTTATATTAATTTCCTCATGTGAGGAAGAAGGGAATTGCTGACACATCAATGTGGACTGCCCACCCTGATGGCCTGGAAGAGAATATATTTGCACATCATCCAAAAAAAAAAAAAAAAAAGTGAGACATTTTTTTTGTCTTGTTCCCTAGATGATGTGGACTCTTTAATTACTCTCAAAACTCCACACTCTATTTATTGGGTATTAAACTGCTAAGCTTCTCTTGGCCCTGTTATTGAATTCCCCCATCTCCCTCCTTTTGCCAACTGCATTGGCCCTCCTTCGTCAAGCTTTCCTATTTCTTCCAACCACTGAGTATATCTCAGTGAGAGAACCGGAAATACAGCAGCAGTGCAGTTTTTCTCAACGTGGATGCTCTCTTCCTTCTCTGTTCCACCCACAATTTCCTCACTAGAGAGCTTCTCAGGAGAATGATTCCTTACACAGCCTGATGTGACACAGAAAGAAGTAGAGAAGGAGAGTTTCTAATCAAATTTTCAAGCTTTACTAACACAGCAGGAAAATAATAGAGATTCTGCCTACTAAAGTCAGTCTATACTCAGATCACAACAGTCCACAAACCTAGCTTTTAAAGAGCCAGTGGGAACTCTGCCAAGGAAAGGCACATGGTGTGTGTGTGTGTGTACACACACACGCACACGCACATGCACACTTGCTGACAGCACGTGGTGATAGGGAGACAAAACTAAGGAACTAGTTTTCAACACCAAACAGTGCACATACTGTCAACAGCAGGAATTTGCCTCTCACCCAGTGCCACTGCCATGTTTCTGGGGATTAAACATAAGATTAGAATTCTTTTGTTTAGGCAGTGACAGCTGTGTTTTAAAAGGGCAGATTTACAGAAAAAGCCACATGCTCTGCTCTTATTTCAAGGATATCTTTATAGAGCTGCCATTTTTTCACAGAACTCTACTGATTTCTTTTTAATACTGTCCTGTATCCACAATAAGAATCAATGTAAAATATAATAAAAGGACATGCTACTCTATTCAAAACCAATATGTCCTTCAAATTATTTCAACTCATAGATCTCATGGAGAGAGGCATGTGCCTACATGAATCTTTGTTATTCACCAAAAGTCAGAGTTCAGATGATATTAGTCAACTCTCAACATTAATAAACATGTTCTTTCCCTAAATACCAACTGCCATTATAGTCACTGAAAATCCTATTTTCTCAATAGCTCTTCAAAATAATGGACAATTTTAACAACTGGACACCATGCCTTTTGTCTTAGTTCATTTAGTGCTATTAACAGACTACCCAAGAGTGGATAATTTATAAAGAACACAAATTTATTTCTTCAGTTATAGATTTTGGTAAGTGCAAGGGCCAGGGTAGGGCTTTGTGCTATGTCATTCCCTGGTGCAGGGTAAAGGACTAGCAAGCATGAGTGTAAATAACACACTCCAGCATGAACAGATCTTCTTCCCACAAGAACAGTGTCACTCCATTCCTTAGAGCTGTACTTGTGACGTAATTGCCCCATGAAGGTGCTTAATTATACCTGAGGCACTGAAGATGAAGTTTCCAACACATGAATTTAGACAACATACTCAAACCATAACAATTATTTCCACTGTAAACTGGCCTACTGGCTAACAGGAAGAGGATAGGGTGGTAAACCTCAGTTTGCTATACCTCAGAGTAAGAGGGTATGTCAGAAAATAGCCATACTTTAAAATATATGGTATCAGTGTCTTCATAAAAAGTTATCTACCCAAAATACAATGCTTCCAAACACTAGCAAAACAGAACAAAGAGAAGGGAACAAATCAATTGGTCCATTTTATCCAGATTTTCAAGTTTATTGACCAAAATTTGTTCAAAATAATCCTTTATTGTATTCAATATTTACCATATTGATATTTATGGTGTTTTCATTGGAATAGTGTTTGATTAGTGGACTTTTTTTTATTTCTCAAGGTATTTAGAAATACTGCTAATCATCTCCAGGATTTTTGGCTTAGCTACCTTTTGGCAATAAATATTTACTTTCTATTTTATTAATTTCTGCTCCTATCTCTATTATTTAACTTGCTTTGCTTAATTGCAATTTTCCATTCTTGTTCTTTTTTCTCTTCCTTGAAATATAAAAATTCATCACTGGGTTGGAAAACTAGACCTTGGTCATTAGACTGCACTAAACTGAACAGGGCATGATGGCACACTCTTGCTATCCCAGCACTGAGTAACAGAGAAGGTGAAACCTTGGACTTGCAGGCCAGCCAGTCTAGCCTACTTGACAAGTTCCACGCCAGTGGGAGACCCTGCCTCAAAAGAGCTGTGACAGGGACTGAGTAGATAGATAGCTTAATGGGTAGAGTGCTTTTCTCACAAGCATGAGAATCTGAACTTGTCCCCAGCACCCTTACCCCCACACACAAACATGGCACACACATAAATAAAGCATTTTTCTCTAGTTCTTTAGCATATCTAACAAAATTTAATATGCCTTATGTAGCAGTGCACACCTGCAATCACAGTGCTAGAAGTGCAGAGACAGGAGGATTCCCTGGATATACTGGGAAGCTAGTCTAGCCCAATTGTTGAGCTCCAGGACAGTAAGAGACCCTGTCTCAAAAAGAGGCACATGAATTAATGGCTAAAGATGTTTGCTCATAAAGCCACCCAAAGTTTCATCTAGCCTCCACATTCATGCAAGCATGTACACATAAACAAACATGCATGCCTGCATTCATACATACACACAACACATGTACACATAAACATGAATGCATAAATGCATATATTCACAACACACACACACATATGTATATACATACTTATATATATGGACCATGCCTAAAAATCACAACCAATTTGTCCTCTAGCCTCCAGATGTATGTGCACACACAGGTGCACAATGCACACACACATATCCATATACACATGCATGCATGCACATGTACACAAAAAAATACACAGCAAACATTTCTTAGCCTTGTTTTTGACTTATTTGTCATTAAATACAATATCTGTTCAGGGATGGGGAGATGGCTTAGTTGGTAAAGTACTTGCCTCACAAGCATGAAGACTGGAGTAGATCCCTAGAACCTACAAAAAATGCCAGCCTTGCTGGCATTCTCTGGTAATGCAAGCACTCTGGAAGTAAAGACAAACATAGCCTAATTGTTGAGCTCTAGGTCATTGAGAGACCTTGTCTTAAAAAAGGTTGATGGTGTACCTGAGGTTGACACTCAAGATTGTCCTCTGGCCTCAGCATACACACATGCACACATGTGCCATGTCCCCTCCATACACACTACATGTGCCCACATACATGCAAACATGACACACACATAATAAAATATTTTTGCTACTGCTTTAGAATATCTAATATGATTTAATGTGCCTTATTTTTATTTAATTTGTTTCAAATACTTTCTAATCTTTTGTTTGGGGGAAAATGTAGGGTTTTTTTGTTTTGGTTTTTGGGTTTTTTTTGTTGTTGTTGTTACTATCCTTTGTTTTTCTGGTGCTAAGGATTGAATGCAGAGCCTCACATAGCCCAGGCAAGTGCTCTAACACCAAATACCATTCTCATTTCTGCTTTTCTTTTTTGACTCTATGATTAATTACAAATTCATTGTTTTATATATATTATTTAGTCCTTATCTTTTGCTTTAGAATTTGTGTCATAAAAATTCTCAAACTGTTTCAGGCTTCTATCAATTGTTGAGGAGTTGATTATAACCAAAACTCACACCTTTTATAATTGCCCACACATTCTTAAAAATATGGAAGCTTAGCTAACAGCAAAATGAGAGTATTTACTCTTGGACCACTTGACCTACAGGTGAAACCATTTGAGAAAAAGAAAACAAAAGTGACTTGTCGGTACTAGAAAACAGTCAGAAGCCATCCAAAAATGAGAGCTACATATAGAAAGGAAATGATGGGGTGATTTTTCACATTTGTACAGTTTTTGGTCTTCAAACAGAGCCAAGGAGGCTCCAAACAGAAGAGTTAAATCTTCAATAGCAGCAGCAGCAAAAGACACATCCTCTTCAGAAGAAACAAAGCAGGATTCAGAATGTCCCCAAAATACCCAGGAGAAGAGAGACACTCAGAATGTAAACCCTACTCAAATCAGAAATGATTCTTGAACAGAATAAATCTGAGGCATGGTCCAAGCAGCTCCGGGTTGATCAGGACAACTGCAGGCAGCTGAACAACAATCCCAGGTCTGGATCCTGTGACTGTTACCTTATGTGACAAGGTCTTTGCAGGTGTGATTAATGTAAGGCTCTTGAGATGGAAGATTATCATGGATTATCCGGCTGGAGTGGTCCAAATGCAATTGGATGGATTCCTATGAGGAGAAGAAGAGGGGGATTGTACTGGGTAGAGCAGATGGTACTGGTAAGTCACAGCGGGAGAGATTTGAGGTGATGGCTGTGGAGACTACAGTGGTACAGCCATATGCCAGAGTCTAGCCCATGCTGCAGGAGCAGGTCACAGGGAAGCTCCTCCAGAGTTCTCCCCAGGACTGCACTGCCCACATCTTAACCAGAGCCCAGAGTTGCTGATTTGGACTTTTGGCTCTCCAGGACTGTATGTGAGTACTTTTTGTTGTTTTAAGCCATTTTGTTGTTTCAAATATGAAAATTATTATTCATCATTTCATTGTCATAGCAATCTGTGAAAAGAGCCACAAGGAACTAGTACCAGAACTCAGCAGCAGTAATTCCAGCTGCCCTGGAAAAGGGAAAGAAAGCCAGGCTCTAAAGTGGGAGGTGTCTATACCAACTCTCTTCTTAAAAGACAAACAAACCACAGAAATATTCTTTAATAAAGAGCAGAACAGAATCTAGAATGGAACATCACCATGTCCAGGGTGTAATTTAAAATTGATAGATTTAACTTTTTTGCTCTTCTTCCATATCACCAACCAAAACAAACAAACCAAAAAGAAAAAGAAAAGCAGGACGGTGTGATTTATACTTGAGACAAAATTAAATACTAAAGAACCACATAGAACATATTTTCCCCAGTAAATTCTTTGGATACAAATCTTTACTTTAGAATCCATTTCCTGGGTAAGACAACACAATATAACAAATCATACATGTCCATTTTAGAAAGTATGAAAACTAGTAGATATAATATTTGGAAATAAATCAACTCTGACA
The DNA here is from genome assembly GCA_036346955.1 of Dipus sagitta. Classification (NCBI taxonomy): domain Eukaryota; kingdom Metazoa; phylum Chordata; class Mammalia; order Rodentia; family Dipodidae; genus Dipus; species Dipus sagitta. Next base: position 91,455,592 of record CM070777.1, on the reverse strand, counting down.
CTGGGAGATTATTGTTTGATATTAGATACTATGTTTGATATTAGACTACTAGGTCTTTGTAATGCTCTAAATTTTCCCTGAATTGTCATGAGCTCCAAATGAAGGCTGGCTAGTTGAAATTACAATCAAGAAGATCATTTCTTCATTCCTGTTCTCCCCCTATCTCCTTGTCTTAGTAGTTATGATATACCCAAGTATATTTTCAATATTCATTTCTCTACAGATTTCCCCTTATTATAAAAATATGTTGAAGTCTTTCTCACAGAAAATCACTTTGTGCCTTTATTCCCCTCTAATATACAGAAAGAGATGAGAGAACAGAAATCTTCCCTTTGTGGCCATCATATCACTTTTAATTTTTCTCACTACTTCTCTGAACTCAAAGCTCCTTCCTACAATACACATTCCAGGTCTCTCTCTCTCTCTCTCCAATGTTAATTGTGCTATAAATTATTTACCTTGTTTGACACTCATAACTCTATCTTCTCTCCTCTGTGATGTTATAAATGCTTCTCTCCTCTGTGATATTATAAATGCTTCATGTTCCATCTTCCTCTCACAAGATGATTTTGTTTTCTAAACCCAGCTTTGGATATGTCAATATGCCATGCTCTGCATTCGTTTCTCTACTCATACTGCTCCTCGGTTAGTTCAACCATATTAAATTAAAAATACACAAAATTAATGTGCTCTCCTTGTATCTGGTGACAGAGGATCATGAACAAAGAATGCCTCATAGACCATAGGAAGGATAAGGAAGCAGAAGGAATATGGAGGGACAGTCAACAGGAGGGTGACATTTCCAGGAAACCAGAGTGCAAGGTGCTCTTCAGGCTAGAAAAAATGCACAGGGAAAATATCAAGACATGCTCAGAAACTGAGAGAAGATAATTATCATTAAATTATGAGCATGAAGAAGAGGAAACACATTTTAGAATTCCTTAAATAATGAGGGCAACCTAATTGCATGACCTCTGTATTTTTTGGTTACCTTTACTCTTTGTTTTCTGCATGAACTCCCATTTCAGATTTTTATTAAAATGAGCACACTGCTGGCTATCCCATTCATAACTGACATTTTTCCACCCATGAGCCAGAACTCCCCACCAACTCCTGTTCCATACTTCTTAATACGCTGCTCATCTGTTGTAGTATTACAGAGTTTGTGTGCTCACTTGGTTTAGTGCTGATAGATGGCATCCACCCTTCTCTTGAATTCAGCTCCATTAGGGATTAAACAGAGTCTCTTTGCTCAGTATGGGCCCTTACTCCATAGAATAAACAGGTCCTGTGACATAGTAGATACTCAAGAAATATTTGTTTCCTGTGAAAACACAAACTAAAGTATTAGAAACTCAAGCCAAGAAGATTCACCACAGTGTCATATATTTTGCCTGACCATTTCTCTGCAACTGCTTTTTTATTTTCAACCTATAAACTTCCTTCCACTTCACCTACACTGTTTTCAGTCAGGTGAGTTCATATCTATCCTCTTAAATTTTTTTTAACTGTGATTTTTTTTTTTTTAATCCTACTGCCTATTCTTCTCAACTCCATACCAAGATACAGACATTTCCCTTTCTGTGCTTTCATACTTTGCACATATATTTATTGTGGAAATATATTTTATTACATTTATTTATATTCCTCTCTTCATTACAAATAAATTTTGAAGGCAATTTTTTTATTATTATTAGTTATGTATGTACACAGTGTGTATACAGTCATGTTGATACCATCGTTAGCCTACTCCCTGTCCTCCCCCTTCAGCAGGGACCCTCCTCGTTGGAGAATACAGGTTGTGTATTGTAGGGTTAGCCATCAATTATGGGTAACAGGCAATGTCTCTGTGCATAATGACCTAACTTGTGGCTCTAACAATCTTTCCACCCCCTCTTCCACAAATTTCCCTGAGCTGTGTTGGGTTCTTTTTAGGTCTACTTTGCTGATGAGGTCTTGGGAGCCTGTGTCTCTGGAGCTCTGGTTTGGTAGGAGTTGAGTGCTCTCTGTGTCTATCTCTTTCACCCTTGTGCTGACACCAGGTTCATCAAGAAAGCAGCACTCTTGCTCATATCCCCAATTACTCTTGGTTTCAACTGGGGCCTTGTTAAGGTGTGATGGGATGATTCTCTCATCAGGATCTGCATCCATCTGAAAAAGAGAAGAAGATTCTTCAATGGAGAGTGAAGTCAGAACCAGATAGATGGGATAAGTGTTATTATAACAGAGAGAATTTAATAGGTGTATGCACTCTTGCAGCCCACAATTGTTGGGAGCTTGAAAGTGGAGAGTGGGCTTGTTTTCTGGATATGGTTCTGATTTTTTCCCCAGTTCCAGCTATAGGTTCCATTCCACTGAGCAGATCAATTAGCCAGATCAAGAGTAGTTGGCTACCCATCATGGCTGTGTGCCATTATGACATTTTTGTGAGCATCACATCAGGTTGTTTGCTGCTGGGTAGCTTAGACCATGAGTTGCTTGGACAAATGTTGGTCATTTTCCCCCAGTTGCTTATGTAACACCTTCTGGCATTAGACAAGGTAACTGTCTGGGGACTGATGCTCTTCCATATTCTAGCCAGGTCATTCCATGTTCTGTACCAACAGCATATGGTGACTTCAGCAGTAGGGTCTTACTACTAACCCTTGGTGGGTCATCAAGTACTCTGACAGAAATCTGTCTACTTTTGGAAAACCTTGTAGGTCTCTCTGATCAACAGCTTATTGTGGATGTTAACCACATGCTGGTACTGGTAGTTACAGGCCATCACCAAGGAAAAGAAAGAAGGAAAAGATAGGTAATATAAAGGAGAGAGAGAGAAGAGGGGGAGAGAGAGATAGACAGAGAGAGAAACAGGAGATTGGGGTTAGTCTTCATCTTTCCCTCACAGGGCCATGTGATTCAGGTGTTCCTTCTAAGGACCTGATGAAGGCTCAACCATTTAGTCTGTCTTTTAGGATGTAGAATTTTATAATACCTTTGCCATTTTGGTCCAGTTTTATGTCCCCCACCCCCAAACTTGCCCTCCCCTCCTGCCCCACCCTCCCTATTTTCCAGTCCTCAAGATGTTTATTAGGTATGTCCTCATCTTGGGCTGATTCAAGTTAGGAGTTAAAGGCAAAAATTTATTTATTTGAACACTTACCTAATCATAACTGAAAAATAAAGTTATTTCCTTCTATCTTCTGTTACCTGTATTCTAAAAACCACCACAGAAAAGTAGCATGTGACTTAGATATTTAGAGACATAAATTAACCAAATAGAATGAAGGAAGTGTTAAGATTTCAATAAAATATGTCCCTGAAAGACTTGTGACCTGAGACCCTTGCCCTCATTGTAATGGTTTGGGTGGTGGGGGAACCTATAAGTGAGCGATGCCTTACGGTTGGTGACTGGGTCATTGCATACCACCCACACGTGGGATTACACATCTTCCTCAGGAAAGTGTCATCTGTTAGCTTGATTACTCAGGCAACAGTAAATTTTCTTTGAAGGAGACTAACCCACTTGTTTGGTCTCTTCTACAAGCTCACCACCAGGTGATGCATCTGCCATGAGGCTCTTACCAGATTCAGTTGCCTGAGCCTGGACTTTTCAGCCTTCAGTATATGGGACACAAAATAAACCTCTCTCCTTATAAAACGCAATCTCTCATAGTTTGTTTTAGTAACACAAAATGGACTCAGTAAAAACTAGTATAGATACAGGCTTATGGTCAACAATTAAATTTTCAGTTTATATATGAAATAGAAGGTGTAGTTTTCTTTTATATAATCACAGTAAGTTGCTGTAAAGAATATTGTGTTATTAGAATGGATGTCCCCGAATAGTTTCAGGAGTTTATTAAAGCTTGTATCTTACATCTCCAGCCTGGCTGGAGGAGGTATAACTGTGGGCGGATCCTAGGGTCCAGCCCTAAAGTGCGTTTGGGGTTGGATGTGGAATTCCAGCCTAAGGTATGCAGAGAACAGTCTGAGTTCTGCCTGGGTTCCCTGCTGTTTGGCTTCTGGTTTTTGCTTTTGCTTTTGGTGGTGGGCTTTCTCTTCATTGCCATTATGGCAATTCCCCTGGATGTATAAACCACAAATAAATCTATTCCTCCTATAAACTAGGTCTGGTTTGGATATCCCAGCAATGTGTAGCTGACTATGAGAAGATATCCCATATTATCTTGAAACTATATTTATTGAAACTCTCATAGTTATGAGAAATATGATAATTTATAGATAAAAATCATTGAAAAATTCTAACTTCACCCACACAAAATGGAATGTATAAAATTAAAATATCAGGAGTCTAAATTATTGCTGATTATATCTGTAGATATTGTGGTCAGAAATTCCACTTTTCTGTGGACACTCCTTTGAGTCTTAGTAATGACAGGATGGACATGGAACACACAAACCTTAGCACACAAAGCACAATGGGAAAGAAAGTATCACCTTCTTCCAGTTAATCTTAGCATTAGTCACCACTCAGTTTTCAGATGAGAAGCTCTGCTTAACCTTTAACTAGACAAATTGATTTCCTTTCCAAGAAACCATACTGTCTGGAATTGAAATGAAATGGGCTCAAAGCCTGGGCTCCCATCCAAAGGATTGTCTACCTGGTCTGTGGGGGACCTGGTTTATGTGTGTGTGTGTATGTGTATGCATGAGTTTTGAAAATGCCAACTAATATACAAAGGCAGAAACATCAGAACAATGTCAGAACTTTTGTCAGCAATGCTAAAATCCAGGAAAGCATGGGATGACATATTTCAAACATTGAAAGTAAATAATTGTCAAACAACATTACCATATCAGCAAAATTATTCATTGAAATGGATGTAAAAGTAATCACATTTGAGAATAACACAATAGAAACCAATTAATGACAACTAGGCTAGGAAAATTCTTAAAGGAATATTGCACGTTCAGGAAGAAGATTCTCACATGCAAACACAGGAAAGAATGTGTGTCATGGTGGACAACAGGTGGACAGAGGAGAATGGGAGGATATCAATTGTGGCCAGCACAGCCAACCTGCAAACATCCAGCACTACACTACCAGGAGAAGACGAGAACTACCAAGAGACCAACCAACCAGAGCAACAAACACAAATTCATAACCAATGACAATCTCTTCTAAATATAACCTTCATACCAGAAGAGAGAAAGAGGGCTACTACATGCTGATTAAGAGGGCATAACTATTATAAATGTGTATTCACAAAATCTTGAGACATCCAATTTTATAAAGCAAATATTAAAAGTCATAAAAGACCACATAGGTTTGCAAACAATAATGATGGGAAACTTTAATATACTACTCTCTCATGTGGATAGGCCTTGCATATTAAATCAGAGGAAGGAAACTTCAACAAAATTACAACGTAGATTAACTGGATTTTACATATACCTATAGAACAACCAACCCAAGCAGATAAGGATACACATTCTTCTCAGTGGCACATACAACCTTGTCTAAACTTAACTACATTATGGGACACAAAAACAGCCTTAATAAATACAAAAATAAAAACAAACATTTTCCTGCATCCTATTAGCCCCCAGTGGTATAACACTAGAAATTAATAGCCAGATTAGCCTCAGAAAATAAACACTTGGAGACTGAACAATATGCTTTCAAACAAATAGTGAATCATTCAAGCAATTTGGGAAGAGTTTAAAAGATTCCAAGATATGAATACACTAAAACATTCTTAGAGCTAAATGAATTCAAACAATTTGAAATAAATAAGTCTCAGATTCAACTGGTATATTTGAAACAGTGACTGGGAGCCAGATTTCTTCAGAGGCAGAATTTCATCACAAATCTTCAATATGGGTCTCTTTACACAAATTTTTACTTGGCCGAGGTCATCTTTCCAATGTATGTCAAGTTTGTGGTGCAGGTTCCACTGTTCTCTACATAGTTTCATGTTGCTTCTCTATTGTTCTTTCAAGCTCACGCTCAACAGTGCTCAAATTCAACAACGGTCGCTTTTCATTTTCCTCCATTGTTGTGCTGATTTTCTTGTTCTCATTAATTATGGAAAGAATCAAATCAACACTATAAAATGTACATCAAGCCTAAGGATACTGGCTTACATGACAGAGTGGCACAAAATTGTGTACCATCAAGCCTTGGGCATCAACCTCAAGAAAAATGAAAAGGAGACAGCTCCAATTGTTTCTAAAACTCCTTCCATTCTAGAACGATGCCATGTGAAGGTTTGCAGTTATCCTTCTTACATCCAAGTTAGTAAGTAAATCCACATACACAATGTATTATTTATAACTAATTCAAACAGTAGACAGGTGGTTTCCTATTTTATTCTAAAATTTCAACTTACATAAATTTTACATTGTTACCTAAACTATGGAAATATATAAGACAAGTATCAATTTCCCTGAAGAGATGCAAAACAGCTTCAACATTTTACCACACAGAGGTTTCTCCAGATACTTATTAATGCTTTCCCATTTATATGAGAAAGAACCTGAATGTTCTGAAATGTCTGACTCTCAAGTCAGACATTTCACTTAACCAGTTATATGAAATGTTAGTGGTTCTTTAGTGTAGGCAGTGAAAAAAAAAAAAAAAAAAACCAATAAGGGTACAATGGCATCAACCAAATACGTATGTAGACATATAAACTGTGCATGCCTCTAAAGCTTTATACTGTTATGGTTAGAATCCCAAACTGATAACCAGCAACTATTCACTTGTACAATATTGTCCTCTTTTCAGTTTTCCCTTGTGCTAATAACAACCAAATGAAAGAGATAGAAAAATTCTTTCACAGAGGCCAAATTTCAGTTTTCCTGTGGCCAAAGATTCTTTCAGGGCAGCTGTATGTTCTGTGAGAGAAATGTTTATGAAAACACAGGTGTCCAACTTGTGGCATTTTTCTATCTACTCCTACCATATTAACCCTGGAAAACACCAGTTCTGGCTTCACTACTGTTCTCGCTGCCTGCCTCCAGCCAAGCTCAATGCCATGATTTCACCAAATAGTAGTAGCAGAATGATATGTTTATAATGTAAATAGATGCTACTTTTAGATCTCAAAAATTTCCTAAGAATATTCCAGATTTCCAAAGGGGGAAAATAACATCTTACCATGATCTGGAACAGCAAACATTATCTAAATGCTTCCTATCTCTAACTAGACATAAAGAATAGACACCCATGACCACTGGAAAGGAGCAGGCTGCAAGATCCTCTAGGGAAACAAGCCTGTGCAAGATATTAAAGTTACAGGTACATGACAGTTAGAAAGAAATAGAAAGTGAGCCAGGTGTCCAGGTGTCCATGTCTTTAATGACAGCATTCTGGAAGGCTGAAGTCAGAAGATGGCTGTGAGTTTAAGACCACCCTTGACTACAGAGTGAGTTCCAGATCAGAAGATGTAGAAGAAAAAGAGGGTATTTTATCTAAGCTCAAATTTTTATATTGTATAAATAAGGAATAGTGCAGATGTTGGTAAAGAAAACCTTTGTAAATTTGGATACGACTTGCCTTTACATAATTTGAATGTAAATTTTCTTGGCTATGGCAGCCTTAAAGAAAAATTATTCTCTTTGCTATTGCTGAAAGAATTGGAAAGGAAACCCATCTTGCATTTCCATTTTCTGTGGGCTTAATTTTAATGAAAGTGAAGAGGATCATCCTTGAGAAGTATCAAATATTAGAATGAAAATACTAAGCAGTATTGTAAAATTGAATATATTTGAAAGGCTCCTAGGAATGTGACTAGTTCAAAGATCAACTTTCCTCACAGGTAGGAAGGTTTTACTAAAATCTTTGAAAACATGGGCATAATATCAACTGGACTTTGCTAATCAAATTTTATTCCCCTTGAGACTTCCTCCATCACATTCTGATGAATGGTAAGTTCTTATATTGAAACAAATATCTATTCTTAATTTTCACTTATGATTTTAGATTTGCCTTCCTGGCCAGCATAGAATGAATCTAATTTCTCATCTAAGTCCTACCACTGATACACTTAAATACAGCTGGCCGTTCTCATGCTTATCTGAAGTCTAAACATGTCTAAGTCCTGCAGTACTCCCTCACATCAGGTGGTCTACATACAGTCCATGATAAAGCATTAAATCTTTGGTGTGTATGTATGTGTGTGTGTGTGTGTGTGTGTGTGTGTGGTGTACATTGGAGCATACCTGTGTGTGTGTGCATATGGAAGGCAGATGTATGGACAACATCACCTTTTCTGAGCCACCATCTGTCACTGGCGTGCAACTCACCAAGTAGGCTAACTTGGCTGCCTGGTGAACCCCAGGAATCTGCCATTCTCTGTCAACCCCAATATTAGGACGATAAGTGCAACACCACAAATGGCATTGTATATGCTCGTTTGGAGATTGAACTCAGGTCTTCACACTAGCAAGGCAACCATAGAGGCCATTGTTTTCAGATATTTCTATAATATACAATATGGAGCATTAAATAGAATATCCTAGATACATTAGGCCCATGATAATTTAAAATACCCCATCATGTATATCTTAATAGAATATTATTATAAGTGATGATTAACCTTCTGGAATAATTCTTCTATCCATGGTGTCATCCATACATTGCCCTGGAGATGTACCTCAACATTATCTTGAGACATTGTTAAAATTTTATGGGGGTGATGCAGTTTTCTTATCATTTTACTGACTTAAAGGTCTATTTCTCCCCCTAAAATGAGCATAGTATCAGTTAATTTATACTCAGCGGATCAATTTTCTGAGTGGCTAACACTTTTCATTCTAAATTCTCACAAATCAAGTTTCTGGTTCCCTTACTTGTTACTTTAATTTAGCTTAATTCCATTACTAGCAAAAGACATACACACACTCTCTTCGTTGCTATCTCTTGTTCTCTTTTTTGTGTGTGTTTATAAGATAGAAGAATTATTTTGGTTTTAAACAATGTAACAATGCTCGAGACTTGAGGATACCTCCTCAGTTTAAGAAATACATAAAATTAAGCCAGGCGTGGTGGTGCATGCCTTTAATCCCAGCACTCGGGAGGCAGAGGTAGGAGGATCGTCGTGAGTTTGAGGCCACCCTGAGACTACATAGTAAATTCCAGGTCAGCCTGAGCTAGAGCGAGACCCTACCTAGAAAAAATACCAAAAAAAAAGAAAAGAAAAAAAAGAAATACATAAAAATGATATAATTTACCCTATACTCCCGTGAATGAAAAATTTAAAAGACAAGAGGGGGTGGAAGAAGACTAAGTAATTTATGACATTTACTTGCAAAAGCTCCTGGCCTGGGGTTCAATTACCAAGCCACCCTCCTGAGTCACATGCAAAAAGTGGCACAAGCATTTGCTGATCATTTGCCACAGCAAGAAATCCTGGCACATGCGCACATGCACATAGACAAATAAATAAAACTTTTTGAAGACAACTAAGAGAGGTCTTATAAGCTTGTGGGCTGGAGAAGTGTGCTGCAGGAATCATTGTAATAAGTTTATTCAACCTAACACATTTCATAGACACATGTATCTATCAAAACTTTACATTTCCAAAAGAAAGGTTTTAGATTTTGTGGAAAATGTGATTTAAACAGAAATAAATAGATGTTCACATCAAAATATTTGCATTTATTGCTACTAGCCACTTCTACATTTAGTATACACACGATAAATTTAGTATATTAATTTACACCAAAAAAAGTTGTTGTTTTTTTCTGAAAGTGTCAGTATGGCAATGATAGTTTAAGGCAAGTTTCTTAGAATAGAATGCTTTTGAAGCTTCTAGGTCATAGTCGATCTGCCAAGTTATGCTGCTAGCCCCTTCTATGCCATGGGAATAACCTTCTAAAGTAGAAGAAATCACAGACCCCAAGGAGAAAACCACACCACACAGTCAAGCAGGTCATCCAGAAGAAGCACTCAGAAGAATATCTGAGTTGCACTCACTCAGTGACAGCCACAAAACTGGTGTTGTTTCCTTGGTCCTCATGCTGCTCCTGCAGAGTCCTTCCATAGCCTAGGAGATGAATGCTCCTACTTCCCCGAAATTTGAGTCAGTTTCATGACCTGACTCTAGACCCTTAAATCTAAGCTAAACTCTTACCAGAACATCCATCTCACCAAACAGTATCAGAGTGTCTGTCCTACAGCTATCATAGCATCTAGCCCACAGAGCAGAGTAGGGTCTCTGTCTCCTTTTTGCCTAACTGACTGTGTCACTGTCCTAAAACCACAGAGGCTGGTGTGGTAAATGTGGCGTTCAGTTTATCAGTCAGGGTACAGCCATGCTGAGGCAACAATGAATAATCCTACTCCTCACTTACATCATACGTTTCTTCTACACCGATTTTCTTACAATCGAATATTATTAATAATAATAGCCAGCATTCACCAAGTGCCTTGTGCTGTTCTAACCTCCTGAAACAGCTCATTTACTGAAGCAACTTAAAAGAGCATTCGCAGCTTTGCTTTCACCACATATTTCACAATGTATTTTACTCTCAGATTTTGCTACTTTGACCACAAAATGTCTTCCAATGCAAACTAGGACATCAGTTTGACCAACTTCTCCTTCAATCTTTGATCTAGCTAAAATCCTGACAGATCCAAGACCTGTAGCAACTCTCTTTATTGAATTACATGAAATTTCAGTAGAAATATATATATATTTTAAATCCATGCTAATAGAGCAAATTTTGTTTGACGCATGTACATTTCAGAATTTGAGTATTAGTAACTCACATCATGAAGAATTAAGCTGTCCATCAAGTAAATGACATCATGGTCTGACCTCTGCCTTTAATCATCTCATTCTCTGGGGCATCCTGATGTCTTTACACATACTGTTTCTCTCAGAATAAGATGACCTCTCCACAAACTAATCCATCTGAAAAACACCAGCTCAGCAAATTCCCCTTCCCCGTGAGAAGCTTTCTTTCACTGATCTCTGTCTTCTGCACATTACCTCTGTGTCACATGCCTGCTTTTCAAGTTACCCTTGGCCTGTTGGACATTAACTGTACTCTGGGCTAGAGTCCTTGAGTTTCTCCAGACTTTGGCATGGTGATGTGTTTGGTGCTCATTAAACTTGATTACATAAATGAGAGAAAAATTCAAGGAGATGCATTGTGAGACAACAATACACTATTTCTTCTCTTGTGCTAACAAGATATTTTCTTAGACACATTGTAATGAAAAGTCCATTCCAGTTCCTACATTGTTTTGTTCCTCAAAAATCCTCTGCAGACACCTTTCAAATCCACTCTCCTGACACCATTAAATCTATAAAGGCTATCTTGGCTAAAATTTTCAGCATGAAAAAGTTTTAGAAAGAAAAGAACTAATAGCAAGTGTCTCTAGCAACCCTTTGTGATTGCATCTGGCCCCTCTGCATCAGCCCAGGCAGAGCTGGCACTGTTCTCTGGCAGTCACAGAGGCCCTCCACTCCATACGTTCAACAGATATAAGTAGATACCACTTCTCTTTCCTGCTCTTACAAGCACATATTACATTAATGTGATTTGTTTTCACATTCAAGAAAGGCCAGGAAGAAACTTTAGTAAACACCATGAAACATCTGGGATAACTTTCGTATAATAACTCACATAAGCCTAGAGAAACATTAAATACAGACTTTTAAAGGTCAAACTATTTTGCCTCATGTGAAATGCATTAATAATATGAGAGCTTCAAGAACCAGCAATCTACCAAACATTTTGCACATTAAAAGAATTTCCTCACCCTATCTTTTTTTTTTTTACTTTTTAAAAAATTTTTCTGTTTATTTTTATTTATTTATTTGAGAGCAACAGACAGAGAAAAAGGCAGAGAGAGAGAGAGAGAGAGAAAGAGAAAGAGAGAGAGAGAGAGAGGGAGAGAATGGGCACACCAGGGCTTCCAGCCACTGCAAACGAACTCCAGACACATGCGCCCCCTTGTGCATCTGGCTAACGTGGGTCCTGGGGAATCAAGCCTCGAACTGGGGTCCTTAGGCTTCACAGGCAAGCGCTTAACTGCTAACCCATCTCTCCAGCCCTCCTCACCCTATCTTTAGCTTCTTTACATCATATCATGTCCTGAGGTAAAATTGATTGCCGTAGAGCCTCATTATTATAAAATACTGGGCAAGCATTTTTTGTGACCTCCCCAAGGACCTCAAATTTAGATAAACTCATGTTCCCTGTCTTATATTCCTCCTATAATTTACATGTAATTTATCTTTATGTCCTTGTGTCATTTATTTCTATTTTTTTGTCTGCTTGGAATGGTTGACCTCTGAACTGCCTAGTCATTCTCAACTTTTCTTTCATGTATGTATTACATATCTTACTTGGCAGTCCTGTGTGCATGCCTGAGTCTGAGTGTACATATAGTGTTAATACAAAGCTTGTCTTTTGTGGCCATAGTTTACTGTTCATATCTTCCATGACACAGATCATTCTTGAAAATCATCAGTAAATGTCACTGAACCGTGATTATGTTCCCTAATAAAAATCACCAGTGTTCAGACTAAGAATTTTGATTCTCATGAGTCATCTTCCAAATGCCATTTGTCATTCCACCTGTTGTTAAACCATCCAGACAAAATAAACTTCTCCTTAGAGAGTAGTGCCACCTTCTGACACTGCATCTTCCTTGGGCTAGCCTTCTAATACAATGTAGACATTTGCAAATCTCCAAAGAGACTTATTTTCATGATTATGTTAGTTTGACAGTGTGAACAGTTCAAAAACAGAGATTCTGGTAAGTTACTTTCTCTCCAAAAACTTCCAAATCATGACAAATTGAGAAATTATGTCTAAAGCACACTGCAAGTTGAACTGGGGGAGTCTCTTATTTCCTAGATTCACAGTGATAAATATGCATATGAAGATGGGCTCATTCCTAGAGGCTAACATCTATTCATCAGACTGGGACTACATACTAAAGAAAGACTGAAGTTTTATACTTGCAGTTTCAAAATATGATTCATGCCCCTAAAACATAGTTTTGGACTTGTCCTTTCCAACAGTGTCTCAACAAAAGCAATGACTGACATGCTGCTTTTGAGCTGGAAGTAGAATGGTTCTTTTCATGAAGTTTGTCATGTGTCACGTATCATGTGTACTTGCATTTTTATTGGCAAAACTTTTAAAGAGAGACTTTCAAACATGTAAGTAAAGACATTTTTTTTCTACAAAGGACACTGTACTCCTAAATTGAAATCATAAATGCTCTGTATAAAGTATCTTATATACAGCAACCGGACTGTAAGTAGGGAGGTTCTAATGGAACACAATGTAATCATGGAATGAAAATTAGCCCCTGCCTCAGTGTAGCAAGTCTGGGGCTTCGGAAAATGACAACATATCTCTAAGGAGACCAACTTCATGAGGATGGCAGAATCTCTCAAGTTCACTTCTGGTCCAAAGGTGGGTGTGGTAAGATTTCCAAGTCTTCCTGAGTTTATTGTAGTTGTTTTGTTTCTTAGAACTTTAAGTGAAAGTATTGTCAATTAGTCAGTATTGAGGTACTGTTACATAAATATGTTCCTACATTTAGGAGAGCTCCATATGCTGGAGCAGTAATACTGACCCAAAAAGTGGTATATGCAAGTCCAAAACAGCTTGATCTGAAAGGTACCAAGTACCATGCAGAGAGCATATGTGGAAGAATTCATATTCTTGAGTGCTACCCAAGACACATTTGCACACATCACCTTTGCATAAGATAATATTTCCTATAAATCAAACAAAGTAGAAAAGTACAAACTACTAAAGGTAGGAGTCACCCAGCAGTCCACAGAATTTGAAGATATGAAGTACTAGGTGATTTACAATTATAAAGTTTGTATTATTAATGCTTTTTCATTAATGCTATTTCAGCAGCTCCTCATTATTCAATTTGTCCTTCAGTATCCAGCCACAGAGGATTTGTGCTCTGTTCAGGACCTGTATTCTGGCCATTTCTTCTTAGATAGCAGCAGTAGTTCAGAAGAAAGCATTGCCATCCAATAGCCCCTGACTTGGCTCTTCTTCATGAAGATGTCTTTTCCTCCTGCCCTGGAAGAAAAACATCCTGTCAGAGGTAATGTTTTAAAGTAAAAATAGTCAAACAGAAAATACAGAAAAAGAAAAAAGCCACAAATAATGTAGACAGACTATAATGAAATCTGTAGGATATGTGTAAATATTTCTGTAATTATGACCACAGAATAATAGAATTTTTATATCTTTTAAATATTTTTATTCATTTGTTAATTTGAGAGAGAGAAATAGAGAAAGACGCAGAGAAAGAGAGAGAGAATGGGCACACCAGGGCCTACAGCTGCTGCAAACGAACTCCAGATGCATGCGCCACCTTGTGGTTTACGTGGGTACTGGGGAAGCGAGCCTCAAACTGGTCCTTAGGCTTCACAAGCAAGTTCTTAACTGCTAAGCCATCTCTCCAACCCAAATAATAGAATTTTTGTTTTACTTTCATTTTATCTTTTTTTTTTTTTTTTTTTTTTTTTTGGTTTTTCGAGGTAGGGTCTCACTCTAGCCCAGGCTGACCTGGAATTCACTATGGAGTCTCAGGGTGGCCTCGGACTCATGGCGATCCTCCTACCTCTGCCTCCCGAGAGCTGTGAATAAAGGCGTGCGCCACCACGCCTGGCTCATTTTATCTTTTTAAAGCACTTAAATGGTTTATGTTTTCAGTAACTTTGCTGAGGATCCATAACTCTGACACTTTTTTAACACCCTAAGTCTGATTACCTTCAAATTAATATTCTATTTTGGGGAGTAAGTTTTTATTTGTCTCATACATAGAAGTTTATTTAATTTCTGGACTGATTGCATCTCCATGCAAACTTTGAATGTGCAAAGAGACCTCAGTATTTTGGGGCCTAGATCATATACTGGAGTTTTAATTGTAGAATCTGAAATGTGAACAACAGAGAAGGCTTCCAAGGAGCTTTCCAAGTCATTCAAACTGCCATTGTGATGATGGGAACCCTTTGTGATGCTCACAGAAAGTGATTTCCCCTTAGGATAAGACTAGTGTGGCTTCTGAGAGGGAGGCATCCACTCTCTTTGATAAGGAAACTCTGAATTCCTGGAATACTTATAATAACTTTGCATAGAAGGATTTCAATCATCTCCTACACTGTGATCTTTATCTGATTTATCTGATTGTATTCCCGAAGCCCAGATGTGCACCCTCATAAGCTCCATTCTTATCTACTAATTATATTTCTCTTTCATGTCATTTTTTCTGATGCCATTTTTAATTTGTGTTTATAATGTGGGGTGTGTGTGTGTGTGTGTGTGTGTGTAGTGTATGCATGTGCATGAGCCCTTGATGTACCCCATGTGCTCACTTGTGGTATGTTAAGCTCCAAACAAAGTCTCTTACTAATACCTGAGCTTGCTATTTTTCGCCTGATCGCTGCTTCCTTTTTCCAGACTGGGTTTACAGGCACCAGTTTCAAGCCTGAGTTTCAAACTAGAATGGTTTCAGGCCCCGTCAGAACCTCATGCTTGTATAGGAAGTGCATTTACCAGCTGAGCCATTTCTCTAGTCCAAGAATTGTATGCATCTTAAGAAATTTCAGTAAATATTGCTGAATGGATCAATTAACCATACTAAGATTAATTTGACATGCTTGTTGAGGAGATATTAAATAGAAAGAATATGATAAGTATATTAAAGGCCTTAGACCAAAGATAAAGAAAAAAGTCTAAGGTTTCCTGGCAATTTGCCTATGCTATAAAGAAATGAAACTAGGATTATCTATGCCTACCTATTATTAAGTAGGTTTTGCTTAGATAAAGTCTGACACAGCAGCCAGGCTGTGCTCATAGTACAGTAGCAAACAGTTCTGAACAGAGCTAGCCTAGAAGTCTCCCTATAGACCCCCCCCCATGCCCCAGCCATCTTCTCCTGTCACATACTAGCCAATCTTTGCTCAAGGACAAACAATGTCCTAAGGGAAGAATTTTTAATTTTATGTATAGCTTAGTATAACTTTATTACAGGGACTATTTGGTTTTTATATTATTTTGCTAATAAAAACTATCAAAAATTTAGGGCTGGAGATATGGTTAGCCATAAGGTACTTGCCTGCGAGGCCTAAGGGTCCATGCTTGATTTCCCCAGAATCCATGTAAGCCAGATGCACATGTGGTGCATGCATCTGGAGTTCGTATATAGTGGTAACAGGTCCTGGAATGCCATTATATCTCCCTAAAACAAATAAAATAGCTTTTTTAAAAACTATCAAAAAATTTAAAATATAAAAGAGATTCTTGATCAGGACTTCCGGCCAAGATGGCGACCGCCTAACTGCGCGGCACATCCTCAGGAAAGAAAGGCAAGAAATTAAGGGTTCACTGGGTCTTTTAGGGGACAGAAATCTCCAATAGATTGTGAGTGGTAGGGCACAGAGGGGAAAAAAACAGGGAATCGCTGATTCCCTTGCAGGTGGGTAGATGGGCGGGTAGCCCACCCTTCCCCCCAAACAGCTGCCGTTCCCACTCCCAGCTTCAGGAAACTCCCCCACTTAGTGTAGGAAAACGGTCCCAGGCCAACATACTTCAACTTGCCTCACTGCACAGAGGCGATTGCCCTACTATCCCTGCCCAGGAGTGACCTTGGCCAGGCTATGCCTGCTGGCCCACTGGAGCTCAGGCTCCCTTGAACAATTTAAATGGTGCCCTGCCACTGCTCCGATCCTGCTTGTGGAAGTTTAGTCTGCTCCTCCCACTTTCCCACTTACTGTTCCAGCTGCTGCACATTCAAAAGCATGAGCCCAGGCCAATTTCCAACTCCACACGTGAGCTCAGACTGTGTCTGTTGCTTACCACTAGTTCAGGTGCAACCCCCTGCCTGTTTCCCACCACGGCCTACCACCATTGTCCTGTTGTGGGGGAGCGCAGACTGCTTCTGGGTATCAGTGTTCTTCTACACCAGAGTTTGGGCTGCTTAAGTGCTTGCTACCTCTGTGTCTCTCCTGGCACAAGAGCTCAGACAGCTTTGGCACATTACCCCATGAGAGCTCAGGAAACTTTGGTGCCCTGGCCAGGCAGGAACTCAGGCGGCTTTGGCAAGCAAGAGCCAAAGCCCAGGCTGCTTGGCAACAGCCTCAGGTGGCTTCAGATTCCCACTGTGCTTGAGCCCAGGCTGGTCCACCCACATACGTGCCCATATACTGCAATGGGCAGACCACAGCATAAAAGAAATAACATGAGAAATCAATGCAAGAAAATCCAGTTAGATCACCCAGTCCTACAATGAACAACTCTAATCAAAACATAAAAGAGTCATTAGGATCAGAACACCAAAATGAAGCTATGAGCAAGGCAACCCTTAGCAAGCTACTGGTAGAAATTGCAGAAAAGCAACAAAGGACAGATAATCGTGTGGATGCTGCCATCACTAGACTAGACCTATTAGATAAGAGAATGGAAGGCGTTCAAAGACAGTTAACAAATATGAGGGAGAGTGAAAAATAAAAGAGGACCTCAAAAATAAACTGATGATACTAAAGGAAGACATAAAGAAATGCAAGGATGAATTCCAAGAAGCATCAAGAAAATTAGAAAATGATATGAAAAGTGAGCTTAACAAAGGGATGGAAATCATCCATAGAAAGGTAGTAGAAAATGCAAACCTAATTGAACAAGTCCAAAACTCTCTAGAAGCTCTCAATAATAGAGTCATCCATGTGGAGGATAGAAACTCTGATCTGGAAGACAAGATTGAAGAAACAGTTCAAGAGTTCAAAAATTTCAGGAAGTTCAAAACTTCCTGTGAAGAGAACATGAGGGAATCGTGGGATACACCTAAACGTCCAAATATTAGGATCATTGGAATACCAGAAGGAGAAGACATTCAGACCAAAGGCATGGAGAACTTATATAACAAAATAATTGAAGAAAACTTCCACAGTCTCTTAAACAAAAGGCCCATCAAGATACAAGAAGCCAATAGAAGTCCAAACAGGCTGGACCAAAGGAGAAACTCTCCAAGACATATTGTCATTGAGACTCTAAACATTGACACCAAAGAGAAAATCCTAAAAGCAGCTAGGGAAAAACAGCACACCACTTTTAAAGGTAACCCCATCAGAATTACTCCAGACTTCTCAATGGAAACCCTGAAAGCCAAAAGGGACTGGAATGAAACACTGCAAAGTCTAAGAATCTATGCTTTCCAACCCAATCTACTCTACCCAGCAAAAGTATCCCTCATAATAGATGGTGAAAGAAAAACTTCCCATGACAAAACTCAGCTTTACAATTACATGAACACGGAACCAAACCTACGGAGAGTATTTCAGGAAAATCTCCACAGAGAAGAAACAAATAATCAACCTCAAATGCCTACAAGAAGCAGATCACAATAACCAAACTCAGAGTAGGCACAAATACCTTAAAAGACTATGACACCACCAAACCACATACATCATCACAATATGGCAGGGATAAAATCAAATCTCACAGTCATTACCCTAAATATTAATGGCCTTAATTCATCCATCAAGAGACATAACTAACAAGATGGATCAAAAAATTAGACCCTTCAATCTGTTGTCTTAAAGAAACCCACCTCACCACTAAAGACAGACACCTCCTCAGGGGGAAAGGGTGGAAAACAACATTCCAGGCAAACAGGAATAAGAAACAAGCAGGTGTAGCTATATTAATATCAGATAAAATAGACTTCAAAGCAAAAATAATCAAAAAAGACAAAGAAGGCCACTTCCTACTTATCAACGGAACGATCCATCAAGAGGAGATTACAATCATAAATCTGTATGCACCAAACACAGGGGCACCACAGTTCAAAAAACAAAACCTACTTGACAATAAAACAGAAATAAGCACCAACACCATCAGAGTTGGGGACTTCAATACACCATTATCAGTAATAGACAGATCATCCAAACAGAAACTCAACAGGGAAGTAAGATAGCTCAACAAAACCATAGATCACTTAGACATAATGGACATCTACAGAACTTTCTATCCCAAATCCACAGATTACACATTCTTCTCAGCAGCCCATGGAACATTCTCTAAAACATACCATATACTGGGTCACAACCCTGCCTCCACATATTTAGGAAGATTGACATAATTCCTTGCATGATATCAGATCACAATGCTATATCGTTAGAAATTAACAACAAAAGACCTACCAAGAATCCCATTGGCACCTGGAAACTGAATAGCACACTTTTAAAAAATAAATGGATAGTGGACAAAATAAAAAATGAAATTGCAAAATTTCTGGAATTAAACGACAATGAGAACACATCGTACCAAATCTTACAGGACACAGTGAAGGCGGTCCTCAGGGGAAAATTCATAGCAGTAAATGCGTTCCTAACAACGATAGAGAGATCCCAAATCAATATCCTAACCATCCACCTAAAGGCACTAGAAAATCAAGGAAAAAAAAAAAAATCCAACCCAAAAAACTTGAGAAAGAAAGAAATAATTAAGATCAGAGCAGAAAGTAATGAATTGGAAACTGTGAAAACAATTAAGGTAATTGACAAAACAAAGAGCTGGTTCTTTCAAAAAATAAACAAGATTGACAAACTCCTAGGCCAATTTGATCAAGCAAAAAAAAGAGATACTTCAAATTAACAAAATTCAAGATGAAAAAGAAGAGATCACAACAGACATAAATGAAATTGGGAGAATCATCAGGACTTGTTTCAAAAACCTCTACTCCACAAAAATGGATAACGAGGAGATGGATAAATTCCTGGATGCATACATATACATACATATAAACAAACCTGCCACACTCATTGATATTGAAAAAGTAACAAAAAACCTCCCCAAAAAGAAGAGTCCAGAACCAGATGGCTTGTCAGCTGAATTCTATCAAACCTTCATGGAAGAACTCAAACCAATCTTTCACAAACTGTGCCACACAATTGGAGAACAGGAAAGCTACCCAACTCCTTTTATGAAGCTAGCATCACCCTAATTCGAAAACCAGGCAGAGCTGCCACAAGAAAAGAAAACTACTGGCCTATTTCCCTGATGAACTTAGATGCAAAGATCCTGAAACAATTCCTTGCAAACCAAATCCAACAACACATCAAAAGCAACACATCAAAAGCATTATCCACCTTGTCCAAGTGGGATTCATCCCAGGAAGACAGGGGTGGTTTAACATACGGAAATCTGTCAGTGTAATACTCCACATAAACAAGGTTAAACATAAAAACCACATGATCATTTCGATAGATGCAGAAAAGGCCTTTGACAAGATACAACATCACTTCATGATCAAAACATTGGAGAGAATTGGCATGGTTGGTTTATGTATTAACCTAATAAAGGCAATATACAAAGCTCCTAAGGGCCAAATAATACTTAATGGAGAGAGACTGAAGGAATTCCCATTAAGATCAGGAACAAGACAGGGTTGTCCACTCTCACCTCTGCTCTTCAATATAGTACTGGAAGTACTAGCTCAAGCAATAAGACAGGAGAAGGAAATAAAAGGGATACAATTCAGAAAGGAAGAACTTAAGTTAGCTCTATTCGCTGATGACATGATTGTATATGTAAGAGACCCAAGAGACTCCATCCCAAAACTCCTGAAGGTGACTAACTCCTAAAGCAAAGTAGCAGGATACAAAATCAATGCACAAAAATCAGTAGCCTTCCTTTATGCAAATGACAAAGATACAGAGAAAGAAATAAAGGACATGGTCGCATTTTCAATAGCAACAAAAAATGAAATAAAATACCCTGGAATAACGTTAACCAAGGAAGTGAAAGATCTATACAATGAAAACATAAAAACACTGAAAAAAGAAACTGAGGAGGACTTGAGAAAATGGAAAGACCTCCCATGCTCCTGGAAGGCAGGATTAACAATGTGAAGATGGCAATCCTACCAAAGGCAATATACAGATTTAATGCCATTCCAATTAAAATCCCCATGGTGTTCTTCATGGAGATAGAACAAATGATCTCAAATTTCATATGGAAAGGTAGAAGGCCTTGCATATCCAAACATTTTCTCAGCAAAAGAAATACCTCTGGAGATATCACCGTACCTGATCTAAAGCCATATTACAAAGTCATAGTAATAAAAACAGCATGGTACTGGCATAAAATCAGGAGCATAGACCAATGGAATAGACTTGAGAACCTGGAGTTTGGGTCAAGCAACTATAGCTACTTGATATTTGACAAAGGCCCTAACAATATCAGCTGGAAAAAAGACAGCATCTTCGACAAATGGTGCTGGATAAACTGGATAACCATATACAGGAAATTGAACTTGATCCACACATTTTGACATGCACTAAACTCAAGTCCAAATGGATCAAAGACCTCAATATAAGACCAGAAACTCAACTACTACTGGAAGAAAATTTAGGAAGTATGTTCCATGATATAGGAATGGAAAAAGACTTCCTGAACAAAACCCCAGTAGCTCACTATCTGAAACAGTCACTCAACCAATGAGATCACATGAAGCTGAAGAGTTTCTTTACAGACAAGCATACAATAAGCAAAGTGAATAGATCACCCACAGAATGGGAGAAATTATATGCTGGTTATCCAACTGACAGAGGTCTAATCTCTAGATTCTACAAAGAACTCAGAAATCTAAAGAGTAAAATGTCAAAAACCCCACGCACAAAATGGGGCAAAGAGCTCAACAGGCAGTTCACAGAGGAAGAAATAAAAATGGCAAACACACACTTAAGAAAATGTTCATCATCCCTAATCATCAGGGAAATGCAAATTAAAACAACTATGAGATTCCACTTTACCCCAATAAGGATAGCAAACATCAAAAAATCAAATGAAAATAAATGCTGGCGAGGATGTGGAGAAGTAGGAACACTCATCCACTGTTGGTGCGAATGTAGGATGGTACAACCACTTTGGAAAGCAATCTGGAGACTCCTGAAGAAACTGATTATAGAGATACCAACAGACCCAGTTATTCCCTTACTGGGCATTACCATAAAACTGTTAAACCACAGGCCAGAGAGATTTGCTCAACCATGTTTGTAGTGGCTCAATTCATATTAGCTAAGAGCTGGAATCAACCCAGATGTCCATCACTAGAAGAATGGATAACTAAGATGTGGTATATCTACACAATGGAATTTTATACAGCAGTAAGAAAAAAAATGACACAATGAATTTGGAGGAAAAATGGTTGAACCTGGAACAGATCATTCTCAGTGAACTTACCCAATCACAGAAAAAAAAAAAAATTGCCACATAGTCTCACTCATCTACATCCCCTAACCTGAATCTACCCAAGATGCCTTACATACCCAGCAAGCTTCTCATGGACTAGACAATAGGATGGGTGGGGAGGGAGGGGTGGGAAAGGGAGGGGGTGGGAAACACAAATCTAGACGCAAAGGGCAATGGTACCATAAAATTCTACTTCCTAAAAGGCAGACCAAATGTCTGAACCTTCACCAGGCCCTTAGAGGGAACACCTGACCCACAGGACACTGGAGAGGGTATGATGAAGACTGTCCTTAATCCTCTACAGCCTCTCTCTCTCTCTGTCTCTCTTCTCCCTATGTCTTTTATATTAGTTATCTTTTTCTTCCTTTTCGTATTTGGCACTGACCCGTGACTTCCAGTACCACAATGTGGCTATTATCCGCAATGAGCTTTTGATC
Organism: Dipus sagitta; assembly: GCA_036346955.1. Classification (NCBI taxonomy): domain Eukaryota; kingdom Metazoa; phylum Chordata; class Mammalia; order Rodentia; family Dipodidae; genus Dipus; species Dipus sagitta. The sequence goes on along the minus strand of CM070777.1, from coordinate 91,432,958 downwards.
AGAGAGACCTACAATGTTTCCTAAAAGAAAGACAGATTTCTGTCAGAGTACTTGATGACCCACCAAAGGTTAGTGGTAAGACCCTCCTGCTGAAGACACTTTATGTGGTTGACACATAAATTGGAATGGCATGGCTGGAAGCTGGAAGAGAGTCAGTCCTAGACAGTCTGCAAGTCTGTGCCAGAAGGTCGCTACATGGGGCAACTGGCAGAAAATGACCAATATCTGTCCAAGCAACTCATGGTCTCACCTACTTAGCAGCAAATAACCTGTGGTAATGCTCACACAAGTGCAATAGTGGCACACAGCCATGGTGGGAAACCAGCTGCTCTTGATTCAGCTAACTGATCCCCTCAGTGGTATGATACCCATAGCTGGAGCTGGGAAACAAGTCAGAACCATATCCAAACGTAAGCCCATTCTCCACTATCAAGCTACCACCAATCGTGGGCTATAAGAGGGCCTACATGTATTAAATTCTCTATAAAAAAACTAAGGGTTATCTCATTTATCTGGTGCTAACTTACTCTCCATTGGAGAATCTGCTTCTCTTTCTCAGACAGATGTAGATCCTAAGGAGAGAGCCACCCCATCATACCTCAAAAAGGCCTGGCTGAAACTAAGAACAATTGGCGAAACAAGCAAGGGTGCTGTTTTCTTGGTGAACCAGGTACCAGCACAAGGGTGAAGGAGATCAACACAGAGAAAAATCAACTCCTACCAAATCAGAGAGCCAGAGCCTCAGAGGCCCCCAACACCTCATCACTGAAGCAGACCTAAAATGAACCCAACAAGGCTCAGGGAAATTTTGCAGAAGAGGGGGCAGAAAGAATGTCAGAGCCACATGTTGGGTCATGATATGCAGAGACATTTATCCTACCCATAACTGTGGGCTAACTCCACAATGCATGACCCATATACCTCAACAAGGAGGGGCCAAGGGTGGGGTTAGGTAATGGATGAGCCTAATAATGGTACCAAATTGACTGTATTAGCTGAGTATAAATGTAATTAATAAAAAAAAGAGATTCTCAAGCTTTGCTTCACTTACATAAGAGCATCATATTCAGGTGCATCCAGTTTGTTCAACAGACAGACAACATAAGCTTTTCTTGCCATTTTAATGTTCCAGTAGCCAAATTGGAATTTTCAAAAAAAATAGGTAGTATTAATTGAGATAATATATTTTATTATGCTCAATATATGGAAAAATCATTTTTTGATTAATTAGTATAAACCTATTGAAACAATTTAAATTTTTTATACAAAGTCTTTGAATCCAGTGTGTATTTAATAGTCATGACACATTTCATTGTGGACTTGTACATTTCAAGTGCTCACTAGTCACTTGTGGCTAATAGTTCTAGGGAAAAGCAAGTTTTTTTCATATAATCGTAAGCCACGAACATAATGTAAATTTAGGGAAGGGTGATGTACTTCAAGTGAATTTTTGTCCTGTAGTGAAACAAATGGATTTCTATCCTGTAGAAAAAAGAAAATGTCATCTCCAACAATAATTTCATTGTCATGCAGAGTTACAGCCACTTTTGTACCTTGGTGCTCCATAGTTGTTAGTATTCTTTTGCCCACTGAACTAAAAAAAATTCAAGTTTCTAAATGCAGCAAAATTCTTTTTTTCTTGATAATCATAAGCAAACTATTTTCTACATTTATCATAACTTACTCAGATTCTCTGTGTGTTCATATTTATAAACACTCCCCACTGACCTGGTACTTTCCAAGAGGGCTAGGCTGGCTAGCCAGCAATCCTCAAAGTTCTTCCTGTCTCTGCTTCCCTAGTTCTGGGATTACAATGTGCACAACCATCACGACTCTTTTTCTTTTTTAATGTGGGTGCTGGGAATTGAACTTAGGTCTTCATGATTGCCCAATAAGCACATTACTGACTGAAATATCTATCCACCTATTACCCATATTTTACAGTTATTTTTAAATTTTATTTATTATTCATTTATTATTTTGTGTGTGTGTGTGTGTGTGTGCAAGGGTGTGCATGTACCACAATGTGCATGAACTTCAGTGAGGTGTGGCTGGCTTTCCATGGTTGCTAGGCAATTGAACCTGGGCCATCAGTCTTTGCAAGCGAGTATCTTTTACTGGTGACTCGCACCTTTAATCCTAGTATTTGGGAAGTTGTGACAGGAGGATTGTTATGAGTTCAAGTCTAATCTGGGATAGATAGTGAGTTTCAGGCCAACCTCAGTTATACAGTAAGACTTGTCTCAAAAATCTAAGAAAAAAAGGACAGAAAGACTTTTTTTTTTTTAGCCCTTTTCACTTGAGAGTTTCTCAGATTAGTCGTAGGTGGTCCCTCTACTTTTTACCTTCCCGTTATCACAATACAGTCTTTATTTTCTGCTAGTGCTGAATCATTATATTGTTGAATTGCTTTCCAATTTCTTCATCACCATTTTGCTGTGAAGGTAAAACCCGTGTCTTCTCTCTGGGCCATCTGACCACTCTGACTATTTTTGACACCGTTTTGAGTGAGCAATTTAATGCACCAGGACAAGTTATTGATAAATGAGTAGTTATCTAATTCAAAGCATTTTAAAGCTTGAGAGAAACAGAATTGTTGAATGACTGTTATTTCAAATGCTTTTCTTCTTTGATTTAATGCAAAAATACTTGAGGGATATATAGTCTGTTATAGTGTACACACAGACACAGACACACAGACACAGACACAGACACACACATTTGTTGATTCTTAACCTACAAGTCCATACCTTTAAGTTGTGTTTCCTAGACTTGCTGAGTAGCGGATGTGTGGGTCTTCATATAAACAAACAGTAGCATGGGACCCAGAGAGTAGGGCAAAGAAGACAGCTCGGTATCTCTCTTCATCCTCTTGAACTCAGAGAAGAGTGGTGATTTTCAGGATCTATTTTATATTTCTAAGGCCCTTGCTCTGGTTTCTGAATATTTCCAACTGGTCCCACCCAGTTAATATTTATGATTCCAAAACATGAAGTATAATAAAATGTAAAATTAATTGTTCAGATGAACTTGAAACTTTGTTTAGGTCAATATTTTATGGGCACCAGTTTCCTTTTCTACAGAAATAGTATAGTTATATGCAGAATCTAAGCTAAACTTCATATCAGAAGATATATCTGAAAGGACTGAGGTATCTGAAAGCTAATAAGTACTCAGGAATGCTGGTTTATGTTGTTTCTCTTTCGTTAATGTTTTTTTTACATATGTGTGTGGTGTTCGTACATGTGGGTGCAAATCTATAAGTGTATAAGTGTGCACATGTACGTGTGTACACATGCATGTGGAGTTCAGAAGACAACGTCATCCACCTTTTTTGTGAGACAGAATCAGAGTTCTGGAGCTTACTCTAGCCAGTGAATTCCAGAGATTCCCCAGTCTACCTACCCGCCCACCCCCTCCCCCCATCCCCGTGATGACAGGCACTGTGTGGATTCTGCAGATCAAACTCAGGTCTTCATGATCACAAGGTAAGCACTTTAGTCACTGTCATTTCCTCAGCCTCATGTTTTACTTTTTTGAATGCTCTCCTTCTTTACCCATCCCTCAAACTTCCCCTTCTTCCCTGCTTTTCTTCACTTCTTTTTTGGGCACTAAAGCTAATTCCTAAGGGGCATTTATGTTGCATACTCAGAAACATTAATTTAAATATATTATCTTCACTTTCACCACCTATCAGTATAAGAAACTAATCCCATAGCTTTCATAGATAAGAGCTTGCTATTATTTACAGACTCCCATTAATTTTAACTTGGATTGACTATTCTTTTTTTTTTTAATTTTTGTTTGTTTGTTTATTTATTTGAGAGCAATAGAGAGATGGAGGCAGAGAGAGAGAGAGAGAGAGAGAGAGAGAGAGAGAGAGAATGGGAGCACCAGAGCTTCCAGCCTCTGTAAACGAACTCCAGATGCGTGCACCCCCTTGTGCATCTGGCTAACGTGGGTCCTGGGGAATTGAGCCTCAAACCGGGGTCCTTAGGCTTCACAGGCAAGTGCTTAACTGCTAAGCCATCTCTGCAGCCCGGATTGACTATTCTTAATTATATTTATTTTGTTTTATCTTTGTCCTTGAGACATATATAGTGTGACTTGTTCATAAAGCTCCTCACTAACCCCATTGCTTTCACGAATTTTATTTTGGACTGAGAGGATGAAGTGAGGAATTCTCATTTCCTATAACATACCACATTCTTTTTTTTAAATTATGAATATACTTTGTATGAACATATCATGTTCAACACATATCATGTGCTGGTACTATCATTTCCCTCCTTCCTGCCCCATTTCACTGAGGGCCCTCCTTAGTGGGGTGCTGGTATACCCCATGGGGTTGTGGGTTAGGAGCTATGAGAGCAACAGTCAGTTATTGAGGTGGAGGCGCAATGCCTCTGGGTAATCAGTCCCGACCTATGATTCTTATAATCTTTCTTCCCCCTCTTTCACAAAATTCCCTGAGCCATGGTGGGTGTGTTTTAAAACTACTTCAGTGATGAGCTTTCAGGAGCCTCTGGATTTCTGATTTGGTATGTGTTGAGTGTCCTCAGTGTCTGTCTCCTTTACCCTGGTGCTGATTGTTAGGCTCACTATGGAAATAGCACTCTTGCTCATCTCACCAATTCCTCTGTGGTTTCACCTGGGCCTTGTCTGAAGTGTAAGTAGTTTATCATCTCCTCAGATCTCAATATACCTTCTGAAAAAGAAAAACAGATTTTCCAACAGATAATAAAGTCAGCATAGGTTAAATTGGATATGCATTGTTAATTTACGGAGATTTTGATGTATGTATCTGCTCTTTTAGCCAAACTAATAGGAGTTTGTCATTGGTAACCATAATCTTGATCTCCATAGGATTCTGACCTGGTTCCCAGTTCCCCTATGGGTTTCTTTCCACTGAGTAGACCTCTTAGCCAATTAGAAAGCCATTGGTTACCCACCAAGGCTGTGTGCCATCATTGTACTGGTGTGTACTTCTTGTCAGGCTGGTTGCTTCTGAGTAGCTTAGACCCTGCTTGCTCACACCATTGTTGGTCATGTTCCCCCAGTAGATCATGTAGCAATTTCCAGCACTAAATTTAGGCTAGCCATCTCACTGACTCACTTTTAGATTCCAGCCAAGTCTCTTGGTGTGCTGTGTCAGCAGTATATGGTGTCTTCAGCAATAGGGTCTTACCATTTACCTCAGGAAGGTAACCAAGTGCTTTTACAGAAGTCTGGCTTGTTTTGGGGACTTCACAGGTCTCTCTGATTGACAGCTCATTGTGGGTAGTAACCTATATCTGGTACTGCAAGACATAGGCAAGAGCCAAAAGTTTTAGGGTTAGGCTTCATCCCACCCTCTTCAGGGCCCTTCTTACCAGATGATCCACTACAATCCTGTTAAGCATTAAATCTTTTAGTCTGCCTTCATGGAGAAAGGTTTCTATGATACCAGTTCATTTTGGGTTTAGTTTTATGTTTATTTTCCTCCAGCCTCCCCTTCCCCTCCTCCCAAACCCTTCTATCTATCCCTATTGTCTGGGCCTCAAGTTGCCTGTCAGGTATGTCACCAACTCAAGGTTCCAGGTTAGGAACCACAGATGAGTGAGATTGTGTGACAATTGTCTTTCTGTGATTGTGTGAGTTCACTGAATATGATCTGTTCCAAGTTAGTCCATTGTCCTACAGATATCATTGTCTCATTTTTTTTCTCACAAGTGAGTAGAATCCTTCCTTTAAAAGAGGCATGTTTGTAGGTATGGTTATTATATATTTTCATATTATTTTTTATAATTGTAAGATCTTAGTTAACTGAAATGTCTTCATATTTGGAATAAAAAAACTGCTTTGAATAATGATCTTGAATGTAAATTCAGTCACTCTTTCTAGTCTATATAATCTATGGTACTTTTGCTTAGGCAAAAGTTTTTGAACATATAATAGCTATGTCAGCTTTCTCATCAGTCTGACCTTCCACTATCTCAAAAGTATCACAAGGCTGTGATCTTTCTTCTCATAGCACAAAGATTAATGGTCTGTGCTGCTGATTGCTGTCAAAATTGTCATACTCTCTTTTGAAAATCATCCAATCATCAGTACTTAGCTTATTTTATTCAAGATTTGGAGTCATTTCAGATTTAGTGAAATATTGTCAATACTTTTTTCTATTGTTTATGCAATTTAATTTAATTAAAAATGTAAGCCAAATGTGGTGGCACACGCCTTTAATTCCAGTACTTGGGAGCAGAGGTAGGAGGATAGCAGAGTTCGAGGCCACTCTGAGATGACATAGTGAATTCCAAGTCAGTCTTGGCTGGCGTGAGACCCTACCTTGAAAAACAAAAATGAAACAAAACAACAAAAACAGTAAGAAACACTCTAGGTAATTATTGTCTTCTTAAATCCATGAGTGAAATACACCTTTGCATTTTCATAAACATTCTCCCATGAATGATGCCTTCATTTTACAAAAAAATTCACACAATAAAATAAATGTAATGGACTTTTAAATTTTAGTTCTATGCCAGCCACAGGCTCATGTGAGGAAGAAAACCTGGTGGAAGTATTACCTTGGAAACCAACTTTAATGAGTGAAATCTTGCTGTGGATCAAACCAAGGTCTAATACCCCAAAACACATTGGTCAAGAGAAAATCATTGAGAGGCCTATCACATAAGAAGTACAAGAGATATGTATCCCATAAAATGAGCAATTCTAAACATAGAAGTTTAAAAAAACTGAGAAAGCATAATAGTAGACCTCCTAAAGTTCATAACTGTGTGGTAACTAGTTCCAAAGACATCAAAGAAGATGAACAGATGCTCAAGGACTATGAAATACAGGACTTTTATTCCCAACAGTCAGGAGGCAAAGGATCGCCAAGAGTTTGAAGCCACCCTGAGACTACATAGTGAATTGCAGGTAAGCCTGCACTAGAACTAGACACTACCTCAAAACAAATAAATAAGGAATTCTGGGAAGATGGCGACCGCCTAGCAGTGCTTCAAACCCCGGGAAAAGAAAGGCAAGATATTTAGGGTTCATTGGGGCTTTCAGGGGAGACAAATCTGGGAGGGCACAGAGGTGGGGGAAACAGGAATTGCAGATCCTCTCACGGGTGGGTAGCCCACTCCTCCCCCCAAATATCCACCGTGCTCACAGGCCGCAGCTGCCACTGGTGCTGCCGCTACTACACGCCAGCGCACAGATCGATCCCTGCATGTGGAAGCTTAGACTGCTCCGCACACTCGTCCACTCGCCCACCTACTGAGTGAGCTCAGTCCCACAGGAGCCGCAATGCAAGCTCAGACTGTGTATCCTGCTTGTGCCAGCTCAGGTACCATCCCCTACCTGTCTGCCACGCCGGCCATCCACCATTGTCCTGTGGCGGGGGAGCACAGACTGCTTCCAGGTCCCAGCATTCCCAGCCAGAGTTTGGGATGCTTCAGTGCTTGGTGACTCAGTGTCACTCCTAGCTCAAACACAGGCAGCTTTGGCACATTGCCGCTTGAGAACTCAGGCAATTTTGGCGCCCCTGCCAGGCAGTAGATAGGCGGCTTTGGCAAGTGAGAGCCAAAGCCCAGGCTGCTTGGCAACTGCCCCAGGCTGCCTCAGATTCCCATTGTTCTTGACCCAGGCTGATACACCCACCTACCTGCCCATACACTGTCATGGGCAGAACACAGTGCAAAAGAAATAACATGAAAAATCAAATGCAAGAAAATTCAGTTAGATCACCCAGTCCCACAATGAATACATCTAACCAAAACATACAAGAACCAATAGGACCAGAACACCAAATTGAAGCTATGAGCAATGAAACCCTGACCAACCAACTGGTAGAACATGCAGGAGTGCAACAAAGGTCCGGCTAATCATGTGGATGCTGCCATCACTAAACTAGAACTAATAGATAAGAAATTGGAAGAAGTTCAAAGAGAGTTAAGAGATTTTAGTGAGAGTGAAAAAAAAAAGAACACCTTAAAAATCAGCTGGCCATGCTAAATAAAGACATAAAGAAATGCAAGGATGAACTCCAAGAATCATCAAGAAAATCAGAAACTGATGTGAAAGGGAACTTGACACAGGGATGGGAATTATACATAGAAAAGTAGTAGACAATGCAAACTGAATTGAACAAGTCCAAAACTCTCTAGAAGCTCTCAAGAATAGAGTCAGCCAAGTGGAGGATAGAAACTCTGATCTGGAAGACAAGATGGAAGAAACAGAGAATTCAAAAATTTCAGTAAGTTCAAAAGCGCCTGTGAACAGAACATGAGGGACTTGTGGGATACAGTTAAACTTCCCAATATCAGGATCATTGGAATACCAGAAGGAGAAGAAATGCAGACCAAAGGCATGGAGAACTTATTTAACAAAATAATTGAAGAAAACTTCCCCAGTCTCTTAAAAGAAAGGCCCATCAAGATACAAGAAGCCAATAGAACTCCAAACAGAATGGACCAAAGGAGAAACTCGCCAAGACATATTATCATTAAGACTCTAAACATTGACACCAAAGAGAAAATCCTAAAAGCAGCTAGGGAAAAACAGCACACCACCTTCAAAGGTAACCCCTTCAGAATTACTTCAGACTTCTCAATAGAAACCTTGAAAGCTCGAAGGGCCTACAATGAAAAACTGCAAATTCTAAGAAACTATGGCTTCCAACCCAAACTACTCTACCCAGCAAATGTATCCCTCATAATACATGGTGAAAGAAAAAGATTCCACCACAAAACTCAGCTTTACAATTATATGAACACAAAACCAAACGTACAGAGAGTATTTCAGGAAATTCTCCATAGAGAAGAAACAAATAATCAAACTCAATTGCCTAAAAGAAGCAGAACACAACAACCATACTCAGAGTAGGCACAAAAAACTTCAACGTCCATGAAAACACCAACCCACATTTACCATCACAAAATGGCAGAGATCAAGTCAAATCTCACAGTCATTACCCTAAATATTAATGGCCTTAATTCACCCATCAAGAGACACAAGCTAACAGGATGGATCAAAAAATTAGACCCCTCAATCTGTTGCCTTCAAGAAACCCACCTCACCACTAAAGACAGACATCTCCTCAGGATAAAAGTGTGGAAAACAGTATTCCAAGCAAATGGGAATAAGAAACAAGCAGGTGTAGCTATATTAATATCAGATAAAATAGACTTCAAAGCAAAAATAATCAAAACAGACAAGGAAGGCCACTTCCTACTTATCAAGGGAAGAATCCATCAAGAGGATATTACAATCATAAATCTGTATGCACCAAACACAGGGGCACCACAGTTCATAAAACAAAACATACTTGGCAATAAAACCTAAATAACCACCAACACCATCGTAGCAGGGACTTCAATACACCATTATCAGTAACAGACAGATCAACCAAACAGAAACTCAACAGGGAAGTAAGAGACCTCAACAAAACCATAGATCACTTAGACCTAATGGATATCTACAGAACTTTCTATCCCAAATCCACAGATTACACATTCTTCTAAGCAGCCCATGGAACATTCTCTAAAATAGACCATATACTGGGTCACAAAGACTGCCTCCATATATTTAGGAAGATTGACATAATTCCTTGCATGATATCAGATCACAATGCTATATTGCTTGAAATTAACAACAAAAGACCCACCAAGAATCCCAACGGCACCTGGAAACTGAACAGCACACTTGTAAGCAATAAATGGATAGTGGATGAAATAAAAAATGAAATTGCAAAATTTCTGGAATTGAACGACAATGAGAACACATCATACCAAAACATATGGGACACAATGAAGGCGGTCCTCAGGGGTAAATTCATAGCACTCAACAACTTCATTAAAAAGACAGAAAGGGCCCAAATCAATGACCAAACCATCCACCTAAAGGCACTGGAAAGCAAGAAAACTCCAACCCAAAGAGCTCCAGAAGGAAAGAAATAATTAAAATCAGAGCAGAAATCAATGAATTGGAAACGAAAGAAACAATTAATACAATTGACAAAACAAAGAGCTGGTTCTTTGACAAAATAAACAAGAATGACAAACCCCTGGCCAATCTGCTCATGCAAAAAAAGGGGAAGTTTCAAATTAACAAATTCAAAATGAAAAAGGAGAGATCACAACAGACATAAGTGAAATTGAGAGAATCATCAGGACTTATTTCAAAAACCTCTACTCAACAAAACTGGATAATGTGGAGGAGGTGGATAAATTCTTAGACACATACCATCGACGAAAGCTAAACACAAAGCAGATTAATCACCTCAATCAACCCATCACACTCATGGAGATCGAAAAAGTAATAAAAAACCTCCCAAAAGAAGAGTCCAGGGCCAGATGGTTTCTCAGCTGAATTCTATCAAACCTTCATGGAAGAACTCAAACCAATCTTCCTCAAACTGTGCCACACAATTGGTGAACAGGGAAAGCTACCCAACTCCTTTTATGAAGCTAGCATCACCCTAATTCCAAAACCAGGCAGAGCTGCCACAAGAAAAGAAAACTACCGGCCTATTTCCCTGATGAATTCAGATGCAAAGATCCTAAACAAAATCCTTGCAAACTGAATCCAACAACACATCAAAAGCAGCACATCAAAAGCATTATCCACCTTATCCAAGTGGGATTCATCCCAGGAACACAGGTGTGCTTCAACATACAGAAATCTGTCAATGTAATACTCCACATAAACAAGGTTAAATGTAAAAACCACATGATCATTTCGATAGATGCAGAAAAGGCCTTTGACAAGATACAACATCACTTCATGATCAAAACATTGGAGAGAATTGGCATGGTTGGTTCATATCTTAACCTAATAAAGGCAATATACAAAGCTCCTAAGGCCCAAATAATACTTAATAGAGAGAGACTGGAGGAATTCCCATTAAGATCAGGAATAAGACAGGGATGTCCACTCTCACCTCTGCTTTTCAATATAGTACTGGAAGTCCTAGCTCAAGCAATAAGACAGGAGATAGAAATAAAAGGGATACAATTTGGAAAGGAAGAAGTTAAATTTGCTTTATTCGCTGATGACATGATTGTATATGTAAGAGACCCAAGAGATTCCATCCCAAAACTCCTGAACGTGATTAATTCCTATAGCAAAGTAGCAGGATACAAAATCAATGCACAATAATCAGTAGCCTTCTTATATGCACATGACGAATACACAGAGAAAGAAATAAGGGGCATAGTCCCATTTTCAATAGGAACAAAAAAAATAAAATACCTTGGAATAACGTTAACCAAGGAAGTGAAAGATCTATATAAAAAGAACATAAAAACACTCAAAAAAGAATATGAGGAGGACTTGAGAAAAGGGAAAGACCTTCCATGTTCCTGGATAGGCAGAATTAAAATTGTGAAGATGACAATCCTACAAAGGCAATATACATATTTAATGCAATTCCAATTAAGATCCCTATGGTGTTCTTCACAGAGATAGAAAAAATTATCTCAAATTTCATATGGAAAGGCAGAAGGCCTGACATATCTGAACATATCCTCAGCATAAGAAATACCTCTGGAGGCATCACCATACCTGACCTAAAGCTATATTACAAAGCCATAGTAATAAAAACAGCATGGTACTGGCATAAAAACAGGACTATAGATCAATGGAATAGACTTGAGGATCCGGACTTTGGGTCAAGCAACTATAGCTACTTGATATTCGATAAAGGCCCGAACAATATAGGCTGGGAAAAAGACAGCATCTTCAACAAATGGTGCTGGACAAACCGGATAACCATATGCAGGAAACTGAAACTTGACCCACACATTTCACCATGCACTACACTCAAGTCCAAATGGATCAAAGACCTCAATATAAGACGAGAAACTCGAATACTACTGGAAGAAAATTTAGGCAGTACTTTGCATGATATAGGAATGGAAAAAGACTTCCTGAACAAAACCCCAATAGCTCACGAAATTAAACCATCACTCAACGAATGGGATCACATGAAGCTGAAGAGTTTCTTTACAGACAAGCATACAATAAGCAAAGCCAATAGATCACCCACAGAATGGGAGAAAATATTTGCAGATTATCCAACTGACAGAGGCCTAATCTCTAGAATCTACAAAGAATTCAAAAATCTAAACAGTAAGAAGTCAAACACCCCACTCACAAAATGGGGCAAAGAGCTGAACAGGCAGTTTACAGAGGAAGAAATAGAAATGGCAAACATACACTTAAGAAAATGTTCATCATCCCTAGTCATCAGAGAAATGCAAATTAAAACAATTATGAGATTCCACCTTACCCCAATAAGGATAGCAAACATCAAAAACTCAAATGAAAATAAATGCTGGCGAGGATGTGGAGAAGTAGGAACACTCATCCACTGTTGGTGCGAATGTAGGATGGTACAACCACTTTGGAAAGCAATATGGAGACTTCTGAAAAAGCTGAGTATAGAGATACCAACAGACTCAGTTATTCCCTTACTGGGCATCTACCCTAAAACCTTCAAACCACAGGCTAGAGAGATTTGCTCAACCATGTTTGTAGCGGCTCAATTTCTAATAGCTAAGTGCTGGAATCAATCCAGATGTCCATCACTAGAAGAATGGATAACTAACATGTGGTATATCTACACAATGGAAATCCATACAGCAGTAAGAAAAAATGACACAATGAACTTTGAGGAAAAATGGTTGAACCTGGAACAGATCATTCTCAGTGAACTTACCCAATCACAGAAAAAAAAAAATTGCCACATAGTCTCACTCATCTAAGCAGCTAACCTGAATCTACCCAAGATATCTTACATACCCTGCAAGCATCTCCTAGACTAGACACTAGGATGGAAGGTGAGGGAGGGGAGGGCATCATAGGGGTGGGAAACACAAATCTAGACCCAAACTGCAATGGTACCCTAATTTTCTACTTACTAAAAGACAGACCAAATGGCTGATCCTTCACCAGGCCCTTACAGGGAACACCTCAACCACAAGACACTGGAGAGGGTAAGATCAAGACTAACCTTAATCTTCTACATCTTCCCTCCCTCACTTCCCCTTTCCCTCTCTCTCTCTCCCTTATCTCTAACTCTTGTATATTAGTTATCTTTTTCCTCATTTTCTTAGTGGGCACTGTCCTGTAACTCCCAGAACCAGCATGGGGCTATCATCCACAATGATCTTTTGATCAGAGAGACCTACAAGATTTCCTAAAAGACAGAGAGATTTCTGTCAGAGTACTTGATGGCCCACCAAAGGCTAGTGGTAAGACCCTACTGCTGAAGACAGCTTTTGTGATTGACATGCAAATTAGAATGTCATGGCTGGAAGTTGGAAGAGAGTCAGTCCCCAGACAGTCAGCGTGTCTAGTGCCAGAAGGTGCTATATGGGTGACTGGGGGAAAATGACCAAAATCTGTCGAAGCAACGCATGGTCTAACCTACTTAGCAGCAAATAACTTGTTGTGATGCCCACACAAGTGCAGTGGTGGCACACAGCCATGGTGGGGAACCAACTGCTCTCAATTTGGCTAACTGATCCCCTCACTGGTATGGGACCCATAGCTGCAGCTGGGAAATAAGTCAGAACCATATCCAAACATAAGCCCACTCGTCCATTATCAAGCTACCATCAATTGTGGGCTACAAGAGGGCCTACACCTATTAAATTCTCTATAAAAAAAGGGTTATCTCATTTGTCCTGATGCTAACTTACTCTCTGTTGGAGAATCTGCTTCTCTTTTTCAGATAGATGTAGATCCTTTGGAGAGAGCCACCCCATCACACCTCTAAAGGGCCCCGGCTGAAACTAAGAAAAATTGGTGAAACAAGCAAGGGGGCTGTTTTCCTGATGAGCCGGATACCAGCACAAGGGGGAAGGAGATCAGCACAGGGAAAAATCAACTCCTACCTAATCAGAGAGCCAGAGCCTCAGAGGCCCCCAACACCTCATCACTGAAGCAGACCAAAAATGAACCCAACATGGCTCCAGGAAATTTTGCGGAAGAGGGGGCGGAAAGAATGTCAGAGCCACATGTTGGGTCATGATATGCAGAGACATTTAGCTTACCCATAACTGTGGGCTAACTCCACAATGCATGACCCGTATACCTCAACAAGGAGGGGCCAAGGGGAGGGGGTAGGTCATGGATTAACCTAATAATGGTACCAAACTGACTGTATTTGCTGAATACAATACTAACTAATAAAGGGGGGGGGAAGAAAAAAATAAATAAATAAAAGCCTTTACAGGGGCTATGTATCAGTGCATAAATCAGTGCTGTGGATAAGCAACTCTGTACATGTGAAGAGACGATAAATAAGCAATTTTACATGTTTGAAGAGCATGAGAAACAATTTTCAATCAGATGATAGAAATATAATGTAATGGAGGAGGCAGTGCAGGCTATGGAGAAGATGTGGGTGAAGGTCCGGCAGGAGGTCAATGAGGTCCTTGACTGCAAGCCTAGTAAAGAGAGAGGGATTGTGAAAGAGATTGGAACAGAGATCAAATAGCTGAGAAGCTCAACAAATCAGATTAAAGAAAAAAAAAATGATGGTGATGGTGGCAGATTAGATCAAGTGGAGAAAAGAATGTCAGAGCTTGAATACAACACTTTTAAAATGTTAGTTAAGGAAAGAAGGACAAAAATAGAATTTAAAAAGCTGGATGAGGAAATGTGTGAACTTTGTGACAGTATAAAGGAGCAAATATCTGGCTTATTGGCGTACCAGAGGAAGAAGAGGGACAGGTTGCTAGTATAGAGAACCCATTTCATAAAACAATAGCAGAAAAATTTTCAAATCTTGGGAAAGACATTGACATGCAGGTACTGGAAGTATTTAGAGCCCCAAATACTGGTAACTGTAAAAGGACTCTACAACATATAGTTAAATAGTCAAGAATACAGGACAAGGAAAGAATATTACAGTCTGTAAGAAAGAAGCACCAAGTCACATTTAAAGGTAAATACATCATATTTCTAATTAGAAGATCTGAATGTCAGGAGAGCACAGAATGATGTATTTTAGATTCTGAAACAAACAAAAAAAAGCCTATCAACCAAGATTATTATACCCAGGAAGGCTGTGTTTCACAGTTGAAGGAGAAATAAGAGAAATACAGACCTTCCATGACCACAACAAATTAAGGGATTTTGTGACCACTAGACCAGAATTGTAAAAATTGCTTAAAGGTTTCCTACATCCACAGAAACTTTGACCCACACCATCATCAAAACATTTAAACAGGCCAGGTGTGCTGCTGCAAACCTTTAATCCCAGCACTTAGAAAGCTGAGGTAGGAGGATCACTGTGAGTTCAAGGCCATACTGAGATAACAGAGTTCCATGTCAGCCTGAGCACTATATAGTGAGTCAATTTTATAGTCACATTGCCAAAGCATAGTAAGATTCAGAATATAAGATGATAGATATTAAATAAAAATCCTTATTCATTTTTATCAGAAAGTACCAATTATTCAAATAAGTTGTCAAGTAATTAAACAGATAATAAAATACAGCATTAAATAGTGGTGAGTGGTTTTTACAATCTAATCCTGAAAGTGAAATTAACCTCTATTTAGGACATTTTGCTTCAAGATCAAATCATAGGATGAGATACAAGTCAGCAGATTTTCAAACTGAGGGTCTTGAATGGACAGTGCATTATAGTCACCGTAGAACTCTGCACCAATGAGGCTCTGCAGCTGAAGGAAGGTGAAAGATGATTGAGAAAGGAAGGGAGAAAAATGTCTGAAGAGACTTGCTTCTCCTGTGTCAAACAAAGACAGGCATCACCTGTGAACCAACAATGACGAGTCATTCTACACCATATACCAACTCAACTCTGAAAGATATAATGGCCCACTTTAGGTTTTGGCCACATACACAGGAATGTTAGCCCTGTCTCACATGTTCTTGGATATTGGCCTTTTATAGAATTTTATTCTTACTTCTTTCCTGAATGGAAATTCTAATTAGTCATTGACTCTTGGCACAATGAAAATATTTTAAAACATGTGAAAATGTTTTTTTATCAAGAAAAGTTTTCTTTGGAAAATTACAATTCAAATACTTCTTCCTATAAATCTTGATTTGGTTTCCTTTATAATGTATGCACAATAATCATATATATGTATGTAGTATGCTGTGATGTTTCAAATGCATACAATGTGCAGTGATCAGATCAATAGATGAATCCCAGGACTCTTAAGTTTCGAGAAGATATCGTCACTAACCTAGAAACAGAAAGGTCATATGTGCCATCTTGCTTCTACTTTAAATCAGTGATTTAAAGCTAAAGTTCATGGAATTTTTTTTTCTATCTTCAGGCATTTTGTTTAAAATCACTTTGAAAGAGTAAGAGTGACTAAAGGGTTTTACGAAAAAATTAAACATTCTCATCTCTAAGAGAAAAAAAAAAAAAAAACCTTGCCTAAAAGCCAAAGGCACTAAATTTGTTGAAAGCATATAAAAAATATTGGTTTTTGATGCCAGCTTAGCATGGATTTGTTTACCCAGTCAGTCTGTCAGGGAATAAGGGATAAGAAGGTTGTGGGAGGGGAGAAGCTCACATCAGGAAGCCTGTTGGAGCAAACTCCCTGGAAGTCAGTGGAGGCACATGGCATGAATTCCTTTCATCTGCACTCATCTACACAGAGTTTTCTTGTCTCTGTGATTTCCTCAGATGTGGAAGGCACCACCACAGCCACTGGTCCTTTGACATGGGAGAAGTGGGTGATATATTCTTTCATGGGCATATAATCCTAAAATATCTTTAGAGCATAATGGAATTTGGTTTGTTACTTATATTCTCTGAAGCCCATCACTAATATTTTATTACTCCTGGAAACTCTCCCAATATAACCGCACTAAAAGTTATGTGACTTTTGGGATATGATAGAATATCTGGGATATGCTTCATTTTTCAATAATATATTTAACAGAGAAAATTCAAGTGTGGTTATCAGGTATTGGGAAGTCTGACATATTTGAGCAATGTCTTTCAGGTATGTATGCTTCTGCCATTGAGAAATTATGTGTCCCACTAGTTGCTCTGCATCTGCCTATGAGAGAAAAGTATCAAAAGGGGAATCTTGAAGATGGTAGCAGTTGGGCTTATAAATGTCACACATCATTGACTTTTGTCTTCACATTCTACCTAGCTGAGAAAGGGGCTGGAAAGGGGGAAATGGAGCAGAGTCGGGGAAAAGTAGGGAAAACAAGGACACTGTCCAAGAAGAGCACACTCTCCAGGGCAATGTTAAATCAACAGCAGAGGCATACTGGCCTCTTGCAAGTATGTGAGGTAGACAGGAGTAGAGAGAGAAAGTACATGGAAAACAGGGGAGGATAGATAAACTTATACTTTCTTAACATCATTCTCATGAGCTTTTTTAACTTATATGCCATATGCATGGATGCAAATTTTACTGAGGAATTTGGAATTCCAGATAGCTAGCTATGTACATATATACATTCACATATAGCAAAATTATAACTATAGCAAAATCAAGATATTAAAATGCAGTAGTCTCCAATTTTATAGTTTCCATTACCATTTTAATGCAGATTAGAATTTAGGGTCAAGTTGAATAAATAATCTCTAATATTTTATTTTGATCAAAACAACAAGGGCACTAGTATCTAAAACCTACTACTTCATCCACTAACCATCTTTGTGAAGGGCTAGGATATTTTGTTTATAAAATTTGATGAATATTTTTATTTTACCTCCTATTCCCAAGTCAGTAAGAAATGACCCATGTTTGACCTTATTCATTTCACTGTAAATTGAATTAAGATAACTTTCATAAATATTGCTGTACATTTATATTACCATAGATAAAGCAGCATGTTCTGTACAAGCATTTACTATTAGTGCAACCCATAAATCAGTGCAATTATCTAGACTACTCAGGTTCTCTTGAAGGAAAATGAAGGCATACCAGTCAACATTTTTCACTGTTATTATATATAAATATTCCCTGCAAAACAAATTATTACCTGTGCCATTCAAGAGCACAGAATATATTCCTACAATAACAAATCTCAATGGCCTTTAATAGAGATCTTGAATTGGTGAGCTCACTACAACCATATGAAGTACAAATGTATTAAGCAAATCATCTTCACTGTAGTTCTCATGAGAAGTGAAAATCTCACGTGTGTAGTCCATAGCCTTTCGTTAATCTATGAGCCTTAAGTACCTTTGCAGTCATTACATATTTTGGTTCCAATGTTCTTTGATTACATATAACACTCTGGGAGAGCAGGCCTTCAGATCTGTATAAAATTATTACAAATAACTAATGTTGAAAATATCTGACTGGGCACCATAAACTGCACCTGACATTGAAAACTTGACAAGGGATTAAAATAAAATGGAAAGTCCATACTTATCCCATGGTTGGCATCATTAAGTTTAGCCTTTAGAAACACCTGTTTTGGAGCTGGGAATCTAGCTCAGTAGTAGAATGCTTGCCTAGCACTCAAGAAGCCATGGATTTGATCCTTATCACCACAAAAACCAATCAGACAAAAGCCCAATTTATATGTGTTTGTGTGAATTTACTTGGTTCTTGAATACAATTTTCTTCCCAGAAAGTTGGTCTAGTAGATCATGTTTCAACCTTTAATAATGTGTACTAGAGACACTATCATAATGAAATTCCCTGTTTGTTTTGGCATACTCTGTAAAGCTTTTCTTTGCCTGCTACAGTCACAGATGATCCTAAGCTCATGATGGGGAAGCAGTGATAAAGATTTTGAGGCTTTTCTGAACCATTAGTTAGAATAAGTCTGGTAGATTGTGTTCAAGAGCAGAATTCAATGCCCTTCCTTGTGGAAGAATTACTTCTCATTATATCGACATCTGAATTTGCAAAGTCAACTTCAAAACGTCCTTTGTCCTGCTTCACAATATACAAATGGAATGGCAAACAAGAGTCAGGTCATGTGACATGATGCTAGCATTAATTGTTAAGGCTTGAAAATCTGAAAACCTTTGGTTAGTCCTCATTACCCATTGAAGACATGAAAGGAATTTTGCTGTAGATTTCTTCATGAAAAAGAATATTCCAACTCTCTCTGAAGTGATTTATAGATTTAATGATTGTGGTGGTTTGATTCAGGTGTCCCCATTAACTGATGTGTTCAGCTGATGGCAATTTGGGAATTGCAGCCTCCAGCAGGTGGTATATTTTTATAGGCAGGCATATGGGTATAATAGATAGCTTCCCCCTGCCTGTGTTTGGCACACTCTCATGCTGCTGTTGTCCACCTCATGTTGTCAGTGAGGTGATGTCCACTTTCTGCTCATGGCAACATTTTTCCTGGCCCACATGGAGCTTCCTCTTAAGTCTGGAAGCCAAAATGAACACTTTCCTCCCACAAGCTGCTCTTGGTCAGGTGTTTTCTGACAGCAACACAAAGCTGACTGCAACAATGATATGTCAAGCAAATTCTCAACAGATTTGTGAAATTATCTATGAGAAAGTTTATAAAATTACTTTAACATTTATCTGGGCATGCAAAAGAAGTGAAAACATGGAAGATCATTTGAAAAGTATATAAAGAGGTTTTACAAGTCCAGACATCCTAACTGATTAAATAATTGTAGTAACCATGATAAGGTGGTATCCCCAATCAACAGTCTGTTTGTGGATTTCATTGTAACTTGAATGCATTCAGAATCATCATGGAAATACTATTGAGTGTGTCTATCAGGGAAATCCAAAGAGATTTAACAGAGTAGGGAAAACCCTAATCCTATGGCTTGGAGTACTGAACTGAATAAAAAGGAGAGAGTGAACACTGACATTTAAACCTTGCTTCCTGACTGCACATGCAGTTGGCCTCATTCTCCTGTTGCCATGCCTTTTCCATCATGATGGGCTGTGCTGTAAAACTATCAATGAAAATAAACCCCCCTTCCTCCAGTTGCTTTTGTTAGGGATTTTGTGAGAGTAACAGGAAAAATAACAAATACAAACAGTGAATAGCTGAAAGAAACAACATAATAAATCTAGAACTAGATGAATATGTGTCATCCAATCTGAAAAACAGGTGTCACTGGCATGAAAAGTCTAATTACTTTTTTTTTTGTTCTTTCGAGGTAGGGTCTCTCACTCTAGCCCAGGCTGACCTGGAATTCACTATGGAATCTCAGGGTGGCCTCGAACTCACGGTGATCCTCCTACCTCTGCCTCCCGAGTGCTGGGATTAAAGGCATGTGCCACCACACCCGGCTAATTACTTTTTTTTAACAGATAGTGTTTATCAAGTAGAATCCATATAAAAAACAAATTTGACCCCCATATGAGATGATACATAACAATTAATAGACTTCATTATTGTTGCAGTCAGGTTCACATTGATGGTAGAAATCACCCAACGAAGAGCAGCTTGTGGGATAAAAGAGGTTTATTTTGGCTTACAGGCTCAAGGGGAAGCTCCACAATGGCAGGGGAAAATGATGGCATGAGCAGAGGGTTGACATCACCTCCTGGCCAACATCAGGTAGACAATAGGAACTGGAGAGTGTGTCAAACACTAGGCAAGGGGAAGCTGGCTATAACACCCATAAGCCCGCCCCCAACAATAGACTGCCTCTTGGAGGTGTTAATTCCCAAATCTCCATCAGCGGGGAACCCAGCATTCAGAACACCTAACTTTATGGAGGAACACCTGAAACAAATCGCCACAATTATAATATATAAAAGGCAACATAGCCGGGCGTGGTGGTGCACGCCTTTAATCCCAGCACTTGGGAGGCAGAGGTAGGAGGATCACCGTGAGTTCGAGGCCACCCTGAGACTCCATAGTGAATTCCAGGTCAGCCTGGGCTAGAGTGAGACCCTACCTTGAAAAACCAAAAAATAAAAATAAAAAATAAAAAATAAAAAGCAGCATAGATATATAAACTTGTGGCCTGGTGCATGCAAAAATTTCTAAACAGAATTTAAAAAGCCAAGTAAAAAGAGAGACTGAAATATTACTGTTACTGTATCATATTATTAATAGATTTTTTTCCTAAAAATTCATGATTAACAAAATGAAATAGGAAGTTAAGGGCTCATTCAGGAGTAGAACACTATTCTAGTGAGACCCTAAGTTTGACCCTCAGAACCACTAAAATAAAATGAAGTCACATGTGTTGTGGCTTTAATGCATAATGTTCCCTGAGGTCCATGTGTTTGAACACTTGGTCCCTAGCTTTTGGTGTTTGAGAAGGTACTATGACTTTTAGAGGTAAAGCTTCAATAGAGGAAGTGGGTCACTGGGGATGGCCCTTGAAATTTGATAGTCCAGGGCCATTTCCTGTTCATTCTCTGCTTGCTGACAATGGATTATTGATCAGCTGCCTCCTGCTCTTGTGCCATGTCTTTCTTGCCAGGATGGGCTATATGCCTTGACTCATGTGCCAAGATGAGCCCTTAAGCTGCTTCTTGTCAGGTATTTTCTCATAATAATGAGAAAATAATTAATATATAAATTTGTAGAAGGAGGCTGGAGACATAGTTTAGCAGTTAAGGTATTTGCCTGCAAAGCCTAATGGCCTGGGTTCAATTCTCCAGTACCCATGTAGTCAGATGCACAAAGTGGTGCATACTTCTGGATTTCATTTGTGTGCCAAGAAGTGGAATAATTGTTGTGATAAACCTACAATGCCTTCCAGAAATAATGCCCAAATTAGCAAAGAGACTTTCTTCTCTATCTCAGGCAGCTCTATATAATACATAGAACCTATATTCACCCTCAGTCTCAGCTATAAGAGAATCTAAAACATGGAGCAGAAACTTTGTAAACTTTATAGTGGCTATGGTTTGGATAAGTGGCCCCAAAGACTTATATGCTAAGGTTGGTCTCCACCTGCAGTGACTTGAATGTATAACGTCCCCCATACACTCTAGTGTTTGGTGGCACTGTTTAGGAAAATCATGGACCCTTTAGGAGGTGGAGCCTTGTTCAAGGAAGTGGGCCATTGGTGGACCCTGGGCTTTATAGTCCAGCCCACTTTCTTTTTTTAATGTCACTAATTTATTTTATTTATTTGACAGAGAGATAGAGAGAGAGAGAGAGAGAGGTAGACAGACAGAGAGAGAGAGAGAGAGAGAGAGAGACAGAGAGGGCACACAAAGCCTTTAGCCCCTGCAAACAAACTCCAGAAGCATGCACTACCTCATACATCTGGCTTACATGGGTCCTGGGGAATCAAACCTGGGTCCTTTGGCTTTGCAGGCAAGTGCCTTAACTGCTAAACCATCCCCCCAGCCCCAAGCCCCACTTTCTATTCAATGTACTTCCTGATTGTGCTGCCATACTTTCCTGTCTGGATGAAATTTACCCTCAAAATCATACGTTAATTAAAGCCCTTGCTTTTCATAAGCTTCTTGTTAGGTATTTTATTCCAGCAATGAGAAGGTAACCAATACATAATTTCATGGTGATATAAAAAGTAACAGTATCTTAAGTGTATAGAACATAATGGAAGGTCTCCAGATCACTAGAGGTATGGTCTTAAAGATGATTCTTAGACATTGGCCCCTTCTTCCTCTTTTAATTTGCTTCTTGACCATTATGTGAGTGATTTTCCTCCACCCTGAACTTCTGCTGTGATGTATAGCTCCCTCTGCCAGGAACTTAAGTGTAAGGGCTGAAACCTCTATAACTATGAACTGCGATGAATCTTTTCTCACCATGTATTTGTGATAGCAATATGAAGCTGATTAACATAACAGTGTAGGAAGCCACATCAGGAGAAAAGTTTGAGTGAATATATTACTGTAGAGAATTCATTTAGAATAATATTTCTGGAATATATTTATCCACAGGTTTCTTCCTATACAACAATTTCCAGTGATCACAATGGAAACCTAAAGTGACCTTTCTCCTGCAGACATAAGTGCATTTTCTGTGTCTTCTGAAGGAGAAAACCAAAGTCCCAGGAGTTATCATATCCACCTTTTGGTAAAATGCATTCCTCTCCTAATTTAGCAAAAATGCCACCTTAATCACAACATCCCTCTTCTGTTTACTTCTTTTCAACAGGCTGAACTACCATGGACATGAAACTGGGCCGGTGTTCCAGTAGTGGGAGAATATGCACTGCAAGGACCTGGGATCTCTGCAGGGCTCAAAACATCATGTAGCTCCTAAAGACAACAGAGACTCATATGTTAGAGAAAAATAAACTTATCATCAGCCACTGGATTTTGTAGTGCATTGTTAACATGTTCAGACCAGGAAGAGACACTCCTCTTGAACAGGTCTGTGAGGGTCTTTTCAAGAATGGTTGACTGAAAAAGAAAGAGTTGGCTATGGCCATCTCACCCTGAATGCACTGAATCTCATCTAGATAGGAAAGACTTTCCCCACAGTGAGGAGATATTCTGGTGGTGACCAGCATATAAAGAGGTCCCAGGAAAAAGTGCTTTTTATGTTATTTTATTTTATTTTATTTTATTTTATTTTATTGCTGGGCTTCCTTGCTCTGTGATGGTGAATGCATCTACCCTGTTGTTGCCATCCTTCACTGACAGTGTAACCCAGCTTCTTTGCCTTTACAACATAGACTAAAGACCAGAAACTCTCAAGAAATTCCTCAGGATTCCAGTTCTAGATTGGTATTACTGAGGCATCCAGCCTTCTTGACTGAGCAGCTACTGGATCCTCAGCTTCTCTAGCATGCAAACTAGACAGTTACTAAGAGATCACCTACCTGTATTAGTCAGGGTTCTTTAGAGGAACAGCACTGCTAGAATGAGTATGTATTATAAGGGGAATTTATTAAATTAGCATATTGTTACGGGCTGGGTAGTCTAATAAAGACTATCTGCAGGCTGGAGAGTGAGAGAAGTCAATAACTGCTCAGTCCATCAGGCTGAGCAGTACCAATGTGGCACTGAAGACGTGAAAGAGTGCTTGAAATCCTCTGGTCTTCAGTCCACATTGGAAGGGTTACAAAGCTAGGTTCCAGTGTCTGCAAAAGACAGTAGCAGTAGGGTAAAGGCACTCACCTAGCCATAAATAAACCCATTCTTTCCATAAGCTGCTTTTTGGTTGGGTGCTTTTTCACAGCAATGAGAAAGTAACTTACAGAAAAATGATGCTGAGCAGTGGAGTCATCCCTGCACTGAACCTGACCATGTGGTTCTTGGTCTTTTGCACTGTGCACAGAACATGGAAAAAAATTGGAACTTTGGGCTATAGAATCAGAGCTTCATGTGACATTCTGGTGAGACTTTGGAGGACTCAAATGCAGAGAGAAATGCAGACAATAGATGCTAGGCTAAGAATTTTCAGAGAGGAAGAGGGACTTTTCCAGGAGCTGGCTAGAGGAAAATGAACATAGAGCATTTATTGATAGTAACTTCCTAGGATAAAATCATATTTACTGGGCCAGATCTCAATCCTGTGATGAGAGAGAGTAGAGATCATATAATAGATGGTTAACCAGTAAGCCTTGGATAACACAGTTCAGAGACAAGAGGAGAAGTCAGAATTGGAAATAAATTATCCTGGGTGTGATATGTTTGCCTGGAATTACAGTACTTGGAAGCTGAAGCAGGAAGAACTTAAATTTGAGACCAGCCTAGGTTTCATGGCAAGACCCTGTAAAACACAACAAGATGTAGTTGCTTGTGCCAACTGTTCAAAAAGTAACTAAATCCAGGAGATAAGGAGAGAATGATTTTATTCATTGCTACTTGACATTACATGAACGGAGACTGTGTTCAAACCTGAGTTCCTACTCAAATTCTGTTTATATTTGTTTCAAATGCAGGTATATTTCATCTGAAGACTGAGGTGTTAATCCAAAATTGGGGAAATACAACCAATCTGGCAAAAAGAAAGATAAACTTAAGAGACTTCTATCTTTTCACTGGCTATAAGACCATGAAAACAATATCTCTAAGAAACTGTAGTTTCCTCACAAATCACATGCTGGCCAAAGAAAAAGACTGAAACCCTGGGTCCTGCCCTAGGAGAAACTTGCATTTAGGAAAGACTTGAGGACCTTTCAGGAGAGACTAGAGTTCAGAAAACGGGATAGGTAGGCTTTGAGATAATATAGTTGAAAAGCTGATGGGAGGGAAGGGTTTATTTTGGCTTGCAGTCTTAAACAGAAACTTCATGACAGCAGGGGAAAGATGATAGAGCAGAAGATGAACATCACCCCCTGCTAGCATGGGAAAAACAGCATCTAGAGAACAAACCTAACTCTAACAAGGGGAAACTGGCTAGAATACCCAACCCCAGACAAACCCCTTCTCCAACAAGGCATAACGTCCCAAATTTCCACAACCTGGGGACCCCAATTCAAAGAACACTTGAGTTTATGGATGGTATTTGACTCAAAGCATTCCCACAACCACAGGAACGGGGTTACAGATGTGCATGACCACACTCAGCTGTTTGCCTGTCTGGTAGGAAATCAAAGTTTGGTGGTTCCAGGCCCTCATGCTTGGGCATCAAGTGCTGTTAACCATTTTCTTGGTCTCACTGCTTGTTACTGTTAAGACTAAGATTATTTTGTTCCTTATGAGCATGCTGGGGCCTCCAGCCACCACAAATGAACTCCAGATGCATTTGCCACCTTGTGCATCTGGTTTACGTGGGTCCTGGAGAATCGAACCAAAGTCCTTTGGCTTTGCAGGCTAGTGCCTTAACTGCTAAACCACCACTCCAGATTTTTTTAAATAGCAAATGTTACCCAGTGTAATTTGTTCCTTGGTAGATAAAATTCTGAAAATAAACAGCAATGCAGCCAGTTTTGACATGAAATTCCTGAGTAGCTTTTGGGGATGGAAGGGACTCTATAAAGGTGGCATTTGTGCTCTGTCAATGGTAATCATCTAGCCCTGCCTCTGCACCTGGAAGTAAAGAAGTTAGCATTCTGTGAGGCATGCTCACCATGACCTAGTTTCTTCCTGGCTGCTGCATCTTCTGTACTGAAAGAGCTGATTGATTTCAAAGACAGCACTGCAAAGAGATTGTCTGTGATGCCAAGAGAATTAGGACTGGGCCCAAAGGTGCAATTGTAACCTGTTCTAAAAATAGTTCACATGTTAGAAAGTTGATTAACACAAAGAAGTTATTAAATTTTTCAATTAGAATATCTGTAGCTTGGAGGTTCTATTTTTAGCTTTGAAGGCATAAATACAAAGGGTGTATATCTTGATAGAAATATGAAAATGGAAAGTGCAAAATATTCCTTTGAAAAACAGCCACAGGGGCTCAGTGTATAAACAGCTTGCTGCACAAGCATAAGGACCAGAGTTTAGATTTTCAACGTGCATGTAAATGCTGGGTGTGTGTGGCAGCTTGAATGTAATTCCAGCACTTGGAAGATAGTGATAGGGGATCTCTGGGGCAACATGACTAGGTGGTCATTGGGTGGTTAGCTGAATCCCTGGAGGTGAATAGAAGTGATAGACTCTGTCTCACTAAATAAGGTGGAGAGTGATCAAAGATACCTGATATCAACCTCTGGCATCCACACATAAAAACATGGCATACATATGCATGTAAAAAAATTAAAAATAAAAACCATTGCAGAGGGATTTATAGTTATTACCAATGACACAGTCTAAAATTTCAGTTCATTATTTTAGCAAACTTATACACAATTCATATTTAGAATCCACAAATTTTTCCTCTTTAAAAATTATTTACAAGGCTGGAGAGATGGCTAAGTGGTTAAGCGCTTGCCTGTGAAGCCTAAGGACCCTGATTCGTGGCTTGATTCCCCAGGACCCACGTTAACCAGCTGCACAAGGGGTCGCATGCGTCTGGAGTTCATTTGCGGTGGCTGGAGGCCCTGGCGTGCCCATTCTCTCTTTCTCTCCCTCTCTCTCTGCCTCTTTCTTTCTCTGTCACTTTCAAATAAATAAATAAAAATAAACCAAAAAATTAATAAAAAGAATTATTTACATGTATGGATGTAGTTGTGTATGTATGTGTGTGTGTGTGTGTGTGTGTGTGTGTACACATGCAAGAGTCTCTTTGCCACTGCAGTTGAACACCTATCTGGCTTTATGTGGGTAATGGGGAATGAGCCCAGAATGGCAGACTTTGCTAGCCAGCTTCTTTGTCCAGTGAGCCTTTCCCCCAAGCCCCCACACTATTTTTAAATATGGAATTTTTAAAATCCTTCCCCTGAATTTGAAATCTCATTATAAGTGTCCTTAAAATAATATTCATGATACTATATTAAGCAATGCAATATCAATATAATTGCATATATTAATTGAAAATGTCGAAACCTAAGCACCTTCCTAAAAAGTACAACATGGATAGAGAGCTACTCCTCAGTCTGGAAACCTCAGAGTCCTTGATTTCTTCTTCTCTCTCATGGTCCATTACCAAGTGCTATTACATACCACTCAAATCACTCTACCTCTCTTCATCCTCATGGTTACAGCCATAGTCCAATGTATCAAGAGCTCTTGTCTGAAGTACTTCAATCATCTCTCTATCCTTTACCCCATGTCCTTATATTTTCTAATCCATCCATTCTTCACTTTGCAATCAGAGCAATAAATTAAAATCACAGCTTCTTTCAAATCCCTCCTCCTGTTGTGGAAAGCCCACTACCGTAAGTGAAGCTGTAAGGAGCCTATGCAAGCCTCACACAGTCTAACTCAGCAGCCACATCTGACTGCCATTTTTCTCCTTGCTTTAAGAGGCCCCT
Organism: Dipus sagitta; assembly: GCA_036346955.1. Lineage (NCBI taxonomy): Eukaryota > Metazoa > Chordata > Mammalia > Rodentia > Dipodidae > Dipus > Dipus sagitta. The sequence continues at coordinate 91,405,288 of CM070777.1, read as the reverse complement.
TGCCTAAATATATACCATCTTCTAATGGAGTGACTCTGCCCTCACTATTTTCTATGACTCTGAGTATCTATTAATTTCCACTCATTCTTCTAATCTCAGGAAAGCCTCCACAATATGGAAAACATATAGTGCCTGTAATACTTCACAGCACTTGTCATACAACAGATCTTCATTCACATATCTTCACCCTTCTATAGCTTATGATGATAGTGAAGTAATTGTTAATTTATTATTGGCTAGTTAATATCTCCTGGATGACTGGTCAAATGAAGAGCTATCTATACACAGTATAGAAACTAAATTAATCTCTTTTTTTTTTTTACCTGAAGGAGAATGAAGGGCACACACCTTTTAGAAGTTAGTTATACTTGAAATAAGTCATGAAAAATAAGTAGGAACTTCTCAGGTAAGAGACCTGGGAGAATATGACAAGACCTCTATGAGCAGTTAGCCCAGCATTTGAGGAATGGAGAACATAATGATGGGTAGGGAACTGTTTGCTGATAAGGATAATATTCTGGATATTAAAACTTTATTCAGCATTCCATTCTCACTGGGAGCACAGTGATCATGAAAGTTAAGAAAATCATACAGTGTTTATAGCATGACTATCAAGAACACATTTTTTGGACTCAAATGGTGTCAAGTGAATTCATTTTCTGATATAAAACGTCTTCATAATTATTTATTTATATAATGCAGCCCATATATTATGAAACCAAGATTAAAATTGAATAATTTGTTAAGAAAGGAAAATCTATTATTTTTAATTTATAAATTTACAGCCTTGAACGTTTTATTTTCTGGAATTAACCCATTATCCAAAACTTTCCCACTGAATTTATAAAATGGAAGTATTTGAAATAAATAGATAGAAATAACAAATGAAAAAAATCTATGCATGCTTTAAGGATATCAGAACAGTCTTGGTGTAACATCCTTAAATAGAGGCAAATTTAAGAGGACAGCATGCAAGAAGAAATGACTCTGAAGCAGCCAATTTTGCCACCCAAGCATCTTCAGGTCTTTACTCCAGAGGTCCTCTCAGCATGAGTCGAGCAAAAGCCACAGTTAAGCAGGGAAACTTTCTCATCTGGCTCTTACTGTAACTGCCTTTGAAATGTTCAGTGGTTCCACTACTTTGTCAATGCCTAGCAGATGGAAAGATGGTAAGGTAGGTAGGATAAAGAACTGGAATGATATTCAGCTGACTAGTAACTATGAAGAAATTCTTGAATACTGTCAGCTGATAACTCCTTGAAAATTCCCCTGAAAAGAGGATTCTCATGTCCCTATTTTCTCAAACTGTTCCTTTGTACAAATATAGGACCTTTAGCCACCTCATTTATTAAGCAAATCATTGAGATTAAAAGTATCAAACAGGGGCTGGAGAGATGGCTTAGTAGTTAAAGCACTTGCCTGGGAAGCCTAAGGACCCAGGTTAGATTCCATAGTACCCACATAAGCTAGATGCACTAGATAACACATGCATTTGGATTTCGTTTGCAGTAGTTGGAGGCCCTGGCATGCCCATTCTCTCTCTTTCTTTTTCTCTCAAATAAATAAAATATTTAATATAGCAAACAGTTTTGGAGCTCACATAGTAGAGAGGGTGACAGAAATGAAAAAGGTATAGATAATACACTATCTTGAAAATTGTAATAATAACTTTCCATGAAGCAAGACTGAGGGGAGGCAATATATCAGTGCACCTCCTGTAGGAGAGGTGGTCAGCGAAGCCTTCCGAGGAATGTAGAAGTGAGTTTGAGACTCAAAGAGGACAATATGCTCTACATGTAATAATTGCGAATAAACCCATTCTAAACAAGCACACACTGTGTTAAAGCAGTCAAGTAGGGCTTGGGTACAGATTAGTTGGGAGAGTGCTTGCCCCTCATGCATGAAGACTTGGGTTCAGTCCTCAGCACCACATAGATCCAGACATAGTGGCACACATTTGTAATCCTAGCACTCTGAAGGTTGAGACAGGAGGATCAGACATTCAAGAACACCCTCAGCTGCACAGTGATTTTGAGACTAGCCTGGGCTACGTGAGGTGCTGCCAAGTATAAAGCAGTGAGGTAAGGCTGAGCACTACCGTTCAGTGCATGGACTACTTTAGAGGAGAGTGATGGTGAGGCAAGATGGGGAAGATGAGTCTAAGCCACACAAGGCAAGGGTTTTAGGACACTGAATGGACTTCTGGTTATATTTTGAGCACAAAAAATAAACTTGGGAACATTGGGAAGCAGTAAACAAATGAATAGTGTATGGTTCACCTTTAAGTTTTATCCACAGCCAGCAAATCATACATGATAAAGGATTAGAAAAGAAAGAAAATGAGGTAGGAAATTAACATTGCAATGTTAGTGGTGGTGCCTTGTACTGTCCAATGGTAGAGTACTTCTAAATCAATGAAGAGATTAAAGAGATGTTTTAGAAATCAACAGGACTTAGAAGAATAAAGAAAAATAATTTACATGTGCAATTGTTTACCAAAGAAGAATAGAATTTTTCCAGATACTGAAATGAAGAATAGAGGAGAAAGATAAGATGGGATAAAAGGCAAGGTTTCTGTATCAAACTTGCAGCTTTGAGATACCTCTAGGGGAGATGTGAAGCAGGGAGAAGTTTGTGAATTTGCTGCTTCAAAGGAATATATGGACTTGAAATATGCATTCCATGCTGACCAGTATAATGTGTTATATTAATCCATGTTGACTGATATATCATCTAGAGAGAGTAGGTAATAACAATGAAAAGCAAGACTACAGGAATCATGTCCTGTTACAGGACTCGGCTTCCTTCAGCAACCTGCTGTGTCCATTTAGTGTCCCATGCTCTCATCTGTGTATCAACTCTGATGTCTTACCTTCATTCTGTTTTCATCTAAGAACTTATCAGTAGCCAGTAACAGTAAACTGGATTTGTTCATTTTTGAAGTCCAGTTTCTGGATACTTTTGCAACAAGATTCTTGAATCTGAGCAAAAATCTACTTGGGCCTCTGACTGAGAACAGCAAAATTTAAGCAGAAGGATGGTATATAGCTTATATACCAGAACAGAGCATGAGCCTGGCATAAACAAAAATTAAAAGTCAGGGGAAAAAAAGGTGAACTTGAGTCTGCTCCAGAAGATCTGGTGCCATAGAGAATTCTATAAGCAAAGGATATTATGAAAATCCTGTGTGAAAAGTTAAATTCTTTGAAAACTATTCATTTCAGAAGACAGGAGATAATTATTGTGTTATGTTCATTATTTTGCATGATTTTAATCCATGTCATTTTAATATATTGGGATATATATATATATATATATATATATATATGTGTGCGTGTGTGTGTGTGTGTGTACAAATATATATATATCTTCTCTAAAATATATATACTTCAATTACTATGAAAGCAATCATAAATTCTTTATCTTAAAATTAGGATGATTTCAAAGAAATATAAAAAGAAAGGTTATTTTTCTGGAGATCAATAAGAAAGTGTAGATTTTTGTCCTATATTACAAAGTGACTAATAGTATACTATCATTCTAGGCTTGGCTGTTTTTATAAGATGACTTGCCTTTTGGAATCAATGTTACTTTGCCTGAGTCTTTTTTTTTTTCTGATAGAAAATGATGTGAAATGATTGAACATTTTTAACTAAAAAGTTTCCTCCTTTTCAGTCACATTTATATGTTCCTTACATTTCCGTTCTTCTCAGAATACTGATAAGAAAGCTTAAAACATTTTGCTTTCAAGTAACTAAAAACATCTTCACAGTTGAGAAAGAGCAAAATGTCAGAACAACAGATACTAAAAGACAACTTAAGGAAGTCCTCAGGGATTCCTTATGTAAAGTTTTGGGAGGTGTTAGAGTTGCTAGTGGTATTGGTATTTAAAGTCAAGCTTGTGATTTATTTCAGGGGAAAACAAGTAGTAAATGTGGTTTTTCAGAGCATGGAGGGATCTTGCTGGAGTTGGAGAGAGCCAGTCCCCATAGAGTCAGCCTATCTACTGCTGGAAAACGCTACATGAGCTACTGGTGCAAAGTGGCCAACAATGATCTGAGCAACCAGAGGTCTAAGCTACTCAGAAGCAAACACCCTTGACAGGATGCACACCAGTGCAATAGGGGCACACAGCCTCAGTGGGTAACCAATAGCTTTCTAATTGGCTAAGAGATCTTCTCAGTGTAAAGGAACCCACATCTGGACTTGGGAACCAGGTCTGAATCCTATGGAGACAAAGATTATTCTCTCCAGTGTCAAGCTCTCAGAAGTCTTTAGCAAAAAGTGGGGTTATAGTTATCAAAATCCCCCTAATTTAATAATGCTTACCTCATTTAAACTATGCTGACTTCACTCTTTGGAGACTCTGTTCTTCTTTTTCAAAAGGTAGCGAGACCCAAGTAGATAAGTTACGCCTCACACTTCAGCCAAGCCACAGCTGAAAACACAGAGGAATTGGGGAGATGAACAAAAGGGCTGCTTCCATGCAATTCTTGATAATCAGTGCCAGGATAAAGGAGATAGACCCTGAAGATACTCAACACCTACCAAAGCAGAATTCCAGAGGCTCCTAAGACCTCATCACTGAAGTAGACTTAAAACTCATACAGCATGGCTCTCTCTTTTGCAGAAAAGGAGGCAGAAAGATTACAAGAGCCACAGGTTGAGACATCATGCCCAGAGGCATTCCTTCCACCCCCTAATGTAACTGACTGCTGACCAAACAAGGTATAACCCATAATCCCATAGGGAATACCTGCAACCCCACAAAGGAGGGTCCCCAGCACAATGGGGGCAATTATGAGGGAAAAGGGGATACCAAAATGATGTGTCCATGCAAAATATGTTGTTAATGATAATCATAATAAAATAAAAAATTAGTAAATGAAAAAGAACAACATGGGGGACTTCCAGCCAATATGGCGACCGCCTAGCTGCGCTACAAATCCCGGGGAAAGAAAGGCAAGATATTAAGGGTACATACTGGCTTTTAGGGGAGAGAAATCTGGGAGGTCACAGAGGCGGGGGAACACGGAATCGTGGATCCCCTCGCAGGTGGGTAGCCACCCCTCACCCCAAATAACCGCCATGTTCACAGCACTGCTGCTGCCGCCGCTGCTGCGCCGGCCGCCACTGCTGCCACTGCATGCCGATTGCTCCCTGCATGTGGAAGCTTAGACTGCTCTGCACTCTCGTCCACTCGCCCACTTACTGAGCGAGCCCAGTCCCACAGCAGGTGCCACACAAGCTCAGACTGTGTCTCTTGCTTGCGCCAGCTCAGGAGCGATCCCCTACCTGTCTGACATGCCGGCCGGCCGCCATTGTCCTGTGGTGGGGGAACGCAGACTGCTTCCGGTTCCCAGTGTTCCCAGCCAGAGTTCGGGCTGCTTCAGTGCTTGGTGCCTCAGTGCCACTCCTAGCTCGAACGCAGTTAGCTTTGGCACATTACCGCTTGAGAACTCAGGCAACTTTGGCGCCCCTGCCAGGCAGTAGATAGGCGGCTTTGGCAAGTGAGAGCCAAAGCCCAGGCTGCTTGGCAACTGCCCCAGGCTGCAAAAGATTCCCATTGGTCTTGAGCCCAGGCTGATATGCCCACCTACTTGCCCATACACTGTCATGGGCAGAACACAGCGCAAAAGAAATAACATGAGAAATCAAATGCAAGAAAATCCAGTTAGATCACCCATTCCCACAATGAATACATCTAACCAAAACATAGAAGAACCAATAGGACCAGAACACCAAGTTGAAGCTATGAGCAATGCAACCCTGACCAACCTACTGGTAGAACTTGCAGGAAAGCAACAAAGGGCCAATAATCATGTGGATGCTGCCAACACTAAACTAGAACTAATAGATAAGAAATTGGAAGGAATAGATAAGAAATTGGAAGGATTTCAAAGAGAGTTAAGAGATTTGAGGGAGGGTGAAAAAAAAGAAGACCTTACAAATCAGCTGGCCATCCTAAATGAAGACATAAAGAAATGCAAGGATGAACTCCAAGAATCATCAAGAAAAACAGAAAATGATGTGAAAAGGGAGCTTGACAGAGGGATGGAAATTATACATAGAAAGGTAATAGAAAATGCAAACTTAATTGAACAAGTCCAAAACTTGCTAGAAGCTCTCAAAAATAGAGTCAGCCAAGTGGAGGATAGAAACTCTGATCTGGAAGACAAGATGGAAGAAACAGTTAGAGAGTTCAAAAATTTCAGTAAGTTCAAAAGCTCCTGTGAACAGAACATGAGGGAATGGTGGGATACACTTAAACGTCCTAATATCAGGATCATTGGAATACCAGAAGGAGAAGAAATTCAGACCAAAGGCATGGAGAACTTATTTAACAAGATAATTGAAGAAAACTTCCCCACTCTCTTAAAAGATAGGCCCATCAAGATACAAGAAGCCAATAGAACTCCAAACAGACTGGACCAAAGGAGAAACTCTCCAAGACATATTATCATTAAGACTCTAAACATTGACAGCAAAGAGAAAATCCTAAAAGCAGCTAGGGAAAAACAGCACACCACCTTCAAAGGTAACCCCATCAGAATTACTTCAGACTTCTCAATGGAAACCCTGAAAGCTAGAAGGGCCTGGAATGAAACACTGCAAAGTCTAAGAACCTATGGCTTCCAACCCAAACTATTCTACCCAGCAAAAGTATCCCTCATAATAGATGGTGAAAGAAAAACATTCCACGACAAAACTCAGCTTTACAATTATATGAACACAAAACCAAACCTACAGAGAGTATTTCAGGAAATTCTCCACAGAGAAGAAAAAAATAATCAAACACAATTGCCTACAAGAAGCCGATCACAACAACCAAACTCAGAGTAGGCACAAAATACTTAAATGTCCATGAAAACACCAACCCACATCTACCATCACAATATGGCAGGGATCAAATCAAATCTCACAGTCATTACCCTAAATATTAAAGGCCTTAATTCACCCATCAAGAGACACAAGTTAACAGGATGGATCAAAAAATTAGACCCCTCAATCTGTTGCCTTCAAGAAACCCACCTCACCATTAAAGACAGACATCTCCTCAGGGTGAAAGGGTGGAAAACAGTATTCCAAGCAAATGGGAATAAGAAACAAGCAGGTGTAGCTATATTAATATTGGATAAAATAGACTTCAAACCAAAACTAATCAAAACAGACAAAGAAGGCCACTTCCTACTTATCAACGGAACGATCCATCAAGAGGATATTACAATCATAAATCTGTATGGACAAAACACAGGGGCACCACAGTTAATAAAACAAAACCTACTTGACAATAAAACAGAAACAACCACCAACACCATCAGAGTTGGGGACTTCAACACACCATTATCAGTGATAGACAGATCATCCAAACAGAAAATCAACAAGGAAGTAAGAGAGCTCAAAAAAAACCATAGATAACTTAGACCTAATGGACATCTACAGAACCTTCTGTCCCAAATCCACAGATTACACATTCTCTCAGCTGCACAGGGAACATTCTGTAAAATAGACCATATACTGGGTCACAAAGACTGCCTCCACATATTTAGGAAGATTGACATAATACTTTGCATGATATCAGATCACAATGCTTTATTGCTAGAAATCAACCACAAAAGACCCACCAAGAATCCCAACGGCACCTGGAAACTGAACAGCACACTTTTAAACAATAAATGGATAGTGGATGAAATAAAGGATGAAATTGCAAAATTTCTGGAATTGAACGACAATGAGAACACATTGTACCAAAACTTATGGGACAAAATGAAGGCGGTCCTCAGGAGAAAATTCATAGCACTCAATGCCTTCATAAAAAAGACAGAAAGGTCCCAAATCAATGACCTAACCATCCACCTAAAGGCACTGGATAAACAAGAAAAATCCAAACCAGTGAGCTCCAGAAGGAAAGAAATAGTTAAAATCAGAGCAGACATCAGTGAACTGGAAACAAAGGAAACCATTAAGACAATTGACAAAACAAAGAGATGGTTCTTTGAAAAAATAAACAAGAATGACAAACCCCTGGCCAATCTGATCAAGCATAAAACGGAGAAGCTTCAAATTAACAAAATTCAAAATGAAAAAGGAGAGATCACAACAGACATAAGTGAAATTGGGAGAATCATCAGGATTTATTTCAAAAACCTCTACTCCACAAAACTGGATAATGTGGAGGGGATGGATAAATTCTTGGATGCATACCATCTACCAAAGCTAAACACATAACAGATTAATCACCTCAATCAACCCATCACACTAATGGATATTGAAAAAGTAATAAAAAACCTCCCAAAAAAGAAGAGTCCAGGACCAGATGGCTTCTCAGCTGAATTCTATCAAACCTTCACGGAAGAACTCAAACCAATCTTCCTCAAACTCTGCCACACAATTGGTGAACAGGGAAAGCTACCCAACTCCTTTTATGAAGCTAGCATCACCCTAATTCCAAACCAGGCAGAGATGCCACAAGAAAAGAAAACTACCGGCCTATCTTCCTGATGAATTTAGATGCAAAGATCCTAAACAAAATCCTTGCAAACTGAATCCAACAACACATCAAAAGCATTACCCACCTTGACCAAGTGGGATTCATTCCAGGAACACAGGGGTGGTTCAACATACGGAAATCTGTCAATGTAATACACCACATAAACAATGATAAACATAAAAACCACATAATCATTTTGATAGACGCAGAAAAGGCCTTTGACAAGATTCAACATCACTTCATGTTCAAAACATTGGAGAGAATTGGCATGGTTGGTTCATATCTCAACCTAATAAAGGCAATATACGAAGCTCCTAAGGCCCAAATAATACTTAATGCAGAGAGACTGGAGGAATTCCCATTAAGATCAGGAACAAGACAGGGTTGTCCACTCTCACCTCTGCTTTTCAATATAGTACTGGAAGTCCTAGCTCAAGCAATAAGACAGGAGAAGGAAATAAAAGGGATACAATTTGGAAAGGAGGAAGTTAAGTTAGCTTTAGTCGCTGATGACATGATTATATATGTAAGAGACCCACGAGACTCCATCCCAAAACTCCTGAAGGTGATTAACTCCTATAGCAAAGTAGCAGGATACAAAATCAATGCACAAAAATCAGTAGCCTTCCTTTATGCAAATGACAAAGATACAGAAAAAGAAATAAGGGACATAGTCCCATTTTCAATTGCAACAACAACAACAAAAATACCTTGGAATAACGTTAACCAAGGAAGTAAAAGATCTATACAACAAAAACATAAAAACACTCAAAAAAGAAATTGAGGCCGACTTGAGAAAATGGAAAGACCTCCCATGTCCTGGATAGGCAGAATTAACATTCTGAAGATGACAATCCTACCAAAGGCAATATACAGATTTAATGGAATACCAATTAAAATCCCCACAGTGTTCTTCACAGAGATAGAAAAAATGATCTCAAATTTCATATGGAAAGGCAGAAGGCCTCACATTTCCAAACATATCCTCAGCAAAAGAAATACCTCTGGACGCATCACCATACCTGATCTAAAGCTATATTACAAAGCCATAGTAATAAAAACAGCATGGTACTGGCAAAGAAACAGGAGTATAGATCAATGGAATAGAATTGAGGACACGGACTTTGGGTCAAGCAGCTCTAGCTACTTGATATTCGATAAAGGCCCAAACAATATAGGCTGGAAAAAAGACAGCATCTTCAACAAATGGTGCTGGACAAACTGCGTAACCATATGCAGAAAACTGAAACTTGATCCACACATTTCACCATGTCCAAAAGGATCAAATATCTCAATATAAGACAAAAAACTCGTATACTACTGGAAGAAAATTTAGGAAGTACTTTCCATGATATAGGAATGGAAAAAGACTTCCTGAACAAAACCCCAGTAGCTCATGAACTTAAACCGTCACTCAACCAATGGGATCACATGAAGCTGAAGAGTTTCTTTACAGACAAGCATACAATAAGCAAAGCCAATAGATCACCCACAGAATGGGAGAAAATATTTGCGGGTTATCCAACTGATAGAGGCCTAATCTCTAGAATCTACAAAGAACTCAAAACTCTAAACAGTAAGAAGTCAAACACCCCACTCACAAAATGGGGCAAAGAGCTGAACAGGCAGTTCACAGAGGAAGAAATAGAAATCGCAAACATACACTTAAGAAAATGTTCATCATCCCTAATCATCAGAGAAATGCAAATGAAAACAACTATGAGCTTCCATCTTACCCCAATAAGGATAGCAAACATCAAAAAATCAAATGAAAATAAATGCTGGCAAGGATGTGGAGAAGTAGGAACACTTATCCACTGTTGGTGGGAATGTAGGATGGTACAACCACTTCGGAAAGCAATATGGAGACTTCTGAAAAAGCTGACTATAGAGATACCAACAGACCCAGTTATTCCCTTACTGGGAATCTACCCTAAAACCTTCAAACCACAGGCTAGAGAGATTTGCTCAACCATGTTTGTAGCAGCGCAATTTGTAATAGCTAAGTGCTGGAATCAACCCAGATGTCCATCACCAGAAGAATGGATAACTAAGATGTGGTATATCTACACAATGAAATTCTATACAGCAGTAAGAAAAAATGACACAATGAAATTTGAGGAAAAATGGTTGAACCTGGAACAGATCATTCTCAGTGAACATACCCAATCACAGAAAAAAAATCGCCACATAGTCTCACTCATCTATAGCACCTAACCTGAATCTACCCAAGATACCTTACATACCCAGCAAGCATCTCCTAGACTAGACACTAGGATGGAAGGTGAGGGAGGGGAGGGCATCAAAGGGGTGGGAAACACAAATCTAGGCCCAAACAGCAATGGTACCACAATCTTCTACTTATTAAAAGACAGACCAAATGCTGATCCTTCACCAGGCCCTTACAGGGAACAACTCAACCACAAGACACCGTAGAGGGAAAGATCAATAATAACCTTAATCTTCTACATCTTCCCTCCCTCACTTCCCCTCTCCCTCTCTCTCTCTCTCTTATCTCTAACTCTTGTATATTAGTTATCTTTTTCCTCATTTTCTTAGTGGGCACTGTCCTGTAACTCCCAGAACCAGCATGGGGCTATCATCCACAATGAGCTTTTGATCAGAGAGACCTACAAGGTTTCCTAAAAGAAAGACAGATTTCTGTCAGAGTACTTGATGACCCACCAAAGGCTAGTGGTAAGACCCTACTGCTGAAGATACCTTATGTGATTGACATGCAAATTAGAATGGCATGGCTGGAAGTTGGAAGAGAGTCAGTCCACAGACAGTCAGCGTGTCTAGTGCCAGAAGGTGCTACATGGGCGACTGGGGGAAAATGACCAATATCTGTCGAAGCAACGCATGGTCTAACCTACTTAGCAGCAAATAACTTGTTGTGATGCCCACAAAAGTGCAGTGGTGGCACACAGCCATGGTGGGGAACCAACTGCTCTCAATTTGACTAACTGATCCCCTCACTGGTATGGGACCCATAGCTAGAGCTGGGAAACAAGTCAGAACCATATCCAAACATAAGCCCACTCTCCAATATCAAGCTACCATCAGTTGTGGGCTACAAGAGGGCCTACACCTATTAAATTCTTTATAACAATAAAAAAGGGTTATCTCATTTGTCCTGATGCTAACTTACTCTCCATTGGAGAATCTGCTTCTCTTTTTCAGATAGATGTAGATACTATGGAGAGAGCCACCCCATCATACCTCAAAAGGGCCCCGGCTGAAACTAAGAAAAATTGGAGAAACAAGCAAGGGGGCTCTTTTCCTGATGAACCGGATACCAGCACAAGGGGGAAGGAGATCAGCACAGAGAAAAATCAACTCCTACCAAATCAGAGAGCCAGAGCCTCAGAGGCCCCCAACACCTCATCACTGAAGCAGAACAAAGTGAACCCAACATGGCTCAGGGAAATTTTGCGGAAGAGGGGGCGGAAAGAATGTCAGAGCCACATGTTGGGTCATGATATGCAGAGACATTTAGCTTACCCATAACTGTGGGCTAACTCCACAATGCATGACCCGTATACCTCAACAAGGAGGGGCCAAGGGGAGGGGGTAGGTCACGGATGATCCTAATAATGGTACCAAACTGACTGTATTTGCTGAATACAAATCTAACTAATAAAGAAAGAAAATGCTGAAAAAAACAAAGAAAAAGAACAACATGTAAAACTAGTCAAGATGTTTTTTAAATCTTGTCATTTTCATCGTCTCATCAAAAGACACAGAAGCAGGAATAATGATTTGTCAGGTCGGGATTGGGTCATGGAAAGCAGGTGAGTGGGGCCCTGGTACCCAGGCAGGTTGTGATGCCCTGGTACCCAGAGATGTGTGTGCTGCCCTTGTATCCAGGCAGGTGTGTGGGGCCCTGGTACCCAGGCAGCTTTTATTTCACTGCACACTTCTGTTGGGGCTGCTTATTCTTTTGACATCTCAGTCTCTCTGAATCTTGAAACACATTAGGTAAGGAAACACAACATGTGGTTCGTGTGTGTGTGTGTGTGTGTGTGTGTGTGTGTGTGTGTGCGCGCTCGCACATGCGCATGCATTTTGGTACACATGTGTCCAAGATAATGCAAGAAAATATATCATTTTTAGCAGGTCTTCCATATATCAGAAGAATTGACTTACAGATCAGCATACATGGGTAAATGAGATGATCACTACAAAGATATGGCTTTTAAAGACAGCCTTTTCATGATTGTATTTCATGCTACAAACTAAGAAAGATTTATTACCCATTCACTTTGAACCAGTAAGCTATGACCCAATTTCCTCAAACCAGATGGCATAGCCACTTCCGGTGGGGCAGATGGCTGCATTGATTTTCAGTGCCATGAAAACATCAGGCTTGGAAGATACCCTGGGATGTAGTAATGCATTCAAAAGATAGAAGAATGCTTTTGATGTTGGCCTGGGTATCAAGGAAGTAAACAACAGTCAGAAAGACATGTGTAGTTTTAGACACTTGCACAGTATTGATGGCATGAAATAGAGCATTCAGAGGAAGCCAAGTTGCTTTCATTGGCACTGTGGATATCCAAGAAACTTCATCAACTAACCCTTTTTTTTGGGAGACTGAAGCAGTGCTTCTTAGTACCCAATGTACTTGGCCTGAAAGGAAATGGAAAAATTACACATTCAAATTCATGTCATTAAGTAACATCAAGTTATTGGTAATAAACATTGACAAGAAATATTACTCCAATGGAAAACATTCAGGGTATTATTCACCCATTAGAATTAATGTTAGTTTTATTGAGAGTAACAACAATTGAATTTAATACTGTGAATTGAGAAATGTATCTGTAATGTACTTAGGTTTCAAGAGAACTACAATGACCTCACTAAGCACTTCACTTATAAAACAGAGATAGATTTGAGGCAATAAAGCAAAGAAAATTCCTGTTTAGATATCTTTAAAAAGAGAATTAATTTACCATGAATTTGTGAGTTTCGTAATTTCAAAATGTAAATCTTCTAACCACAATGTGGGAAGATCAACATTATTCTCCATATGAACCTTTAAGGAAAACCCAACTATGTATCTGCAGTGTATTTCAGAAACTTTATATATTTTTGTCAAACATCATAAAAGTAGATTTTTTTCTACTCTTCCAAATTAAGTGTATAACTTTTGTATGCAAAGATTAGAAAGACTAATTCAAAGCTAGATCTGAATCCAAGATGCTCTATCTACAATGTCATGGTTCTTAATTTATTTTATGTAAAAACTAGCATATCATCTATAGAGGTAAGCACTTATATAGAGATCAATATTTTATGTAAACTGCAATAATTACTAAATTCAAGCTTCACACATTGCATCTATGAATACTGCCCATTTATCTACCCAAATAAGTTTTGAGTTTACTATGCAAACTCCTACTGTATATAAGGGAAATTATTTACCTGTTTATGATCCTTAACAACTATGAATTACCAGATAACCCATTTTGATGCAAAGAATATTTGTTAAAGCTTTGAGAAAAGAAAAAACCTTCCCCATAGAAATTATAACTCCTCCCCATTTGCCAGTCATCTATGCCACATGTTGCCTACACTCCCCATGTGAACCCACACAGTAAGCAAGCCCCCACTCCACACCTTCCAACCATGTTGGCTCCTTGCCTCATGGGCCATTGCCACTTATACTCCTCATGTGAGTCAAGACTACCAGCCATACAAGGTTCCTAATCTACAAACTGCCTGACCTCTCTAAATGTGATTGCAGATGCTAGATAGCCCTTTCCCATATTTCCAACAATCACATTTGTTCCTTGTGCAATGTGTCACCTGCACTCCCCACAAGGGGCCTTTAAATCCTCATACTGGTCCTTGGCATACACTGACTACCTCACAGGCTATCTGTGAGGCTATAGTCCATGAGACCCCTGCCTCTGATGCACCTCATCTGCCACACTGTGTTTCCTACAGTTCTTGAGGTTAGAGATGTATGGCCACATAGGCCCAGTGTAACAGCCTGCCATGCCACAAACAAGACCTGGCCTCTGAGGTCAATGGCCATGCAAATACCCCCAGCCAGGCTGCTATCTCAGCTACCCCATCTACAAATAAGCCCCAAGTGAATTCATGACTGAACTGTAAGCAGCAATGTGCAGAGCCAAGACAGGTTCAGACAAGGGAATACCAAGCTCTTACTCAAACACTCATACAAAACCTTCTGTTTACTCATAATCTCCAGGGAATTCTGAGCACCTGTCATCCTTTACTCTGACCTTGATCACTAGGAATCTTGGTGTCTCTAAGAGTCTCTGGCTTGCTTTGCATCTCTGGGGATCTCTAAGGGGCTTTGTTCTGTCCTTAATCTCCAGGGACCTCTGTGTATCACAAATATTTTGCCCTAACATTCATCTCCTGTACTGTAAGCACATGAGAGACTTTGGCCTATCATCTTCAGGGAACTTTGCACAACCCAGGATCTTGGGCACACCCATCATCACTAGCGAGCTGAGTGTATCTTCCCTTTTCTTGAGGGAGATGTGTGTACCTTACTCTTTGGTCTGCCCATCATCTCTAGTAGACTGACCACATTGTAGAGACTTTGGCCTCTTCCCAGAGCTGGTGAAAAGTAAAGAGTAAGAATATTGGGGTAATAATCTGTTGTCCTGAACAGTAATATAGCAGAAGGAAATGGCATTGTAACCTCAACTCAACATCTCATCTCTTGATCAGTGTAAGCCCTCAGTCTGAAAGAATAAGGGTGAGTAAAATACATGGAAAAATAAATAGAATTTAAAGAAATACGTTAAACTAATGACTCAGTTCCAGATGTGTAAGATTCAATATAAGAACATATGTAACAGGAAATCTCAAGGCAACATAACCTCTCTAGAAATTAAATCTTCAGCAATGACACCCACTGAGATTCCATTCCAGAAGAATTGTGATAAGTATACTAAAAGAAGAAAAATTGACTCCTGAATGATTCACATGAAAACATAAAAAATAATTATCAAACTAAGGAAGGAGATAAAAGATATGGAAGAGGAATTAAGTAAAGAGAGAAATAGTAAAGGAAAAACCAAAAACCTGGAAATACAAAACATAGTATGTCAAATAAAAATCTCCATGTAAAACCTTACCAGTAGAATGAATCAAGAAGAGGACGAACCATTTGCGCTGGAAGGAAAAATAGAATAATTAGAAGATCCCAATGTGGACAAAGATATATTAAGAAAGTATTAGCAGAACTTTTAATATAGCCAGGACACTATGCAATGACCAAATAAGAATTACGGGCATACAAGAAAATGAAGGGCTGAAGAGATGATTTAGCACTTACCTGCAAAGTTAAGGACCCTGGTTTGATTCTCCAAATCCCATGTAAATCAGATGCACAAGGTGGCACATGTGTCTGGAGTTTCTTTTCAGTGGCTAGAAGGCCTGGCATGCCCATTCTTTCTGTCTCTCAAATAAAAACAAATAGGGCTGGACAGATGGCTTAGCAGTTAAGGCATTTGCCTGCAAAGCCAAAGGACTCAGGTTTGAATTCCCAGGCCCCACATTAGCCAGATGCACAAGAGAGCACACACCTCTGGAGTTCATTGGCAGTGGCTGGAGGCCCTGGCGCACCCATTATCTCTCTCTCTCCCTCTTTCTCTGTCAAATAAATAAATAAATAACAATTAAAAAACAAATAAAAATGTTTAAAAGAAGAGTAGCATTCTAAAGTCATAGAATTCTAAAGTCATAGAATTCTACAAAGTAACAGAAAATTTCACTAAATTAAGAAAATAGAAGACAATTTTGATACAGGAGCCATTTAGAACAGCATTGTAGTTTGAATAGAAAAATGCCTCCACAGGCTCATGTGTTCGAACACTTGATCCCAAATGTAAGGCACTGTTTAGGAAGGTTGTGGACCCTTTAGGAGTTGTAAAAAATTGCTGGAGGAACTGGGTCACTGTAGACAGGTCTTCAGGTTTTGAAACCCAGACCTACTTCCTGTATCTTCTGTGCTTCCTGATTGTGTGGCACTGTGCCCAGCTCTTCTTCATTCCTGCTAATGTGATGAGCTGGCAGCTGCTCCTGCTTTTCTTGCCACAATGGGTTCTACCTAAGAACTGAAAACCAAGATGCTGTTTCCTTTATTTTTACTCTGATCAAGTATTTGCTTACAGCAATAAGAAGGTTGCTGATACAGAAAACTACTACCAGAAGTGAGGTTGTTACTGTGATAAACCTGACCATGTGTGTAATTAGGCTTTTGGAACTGGTTTGTGGGAGGAATATTTTGAGTATGGAACTTTGTGCTAGAGAAATCTTACCTTGTTGGTAATGGGCCAGTCTGGGGGGGGAGGTGTTTAAAACCAAGAGCCCAACAGAAATGTAGACTGTCGTAGTTCAGCTCATGTTGGGGTTTCAGAGGGTGAAAAGGACTCTCTTGGGAGCTGGGCTGGGGTAGTTCTTATGATATCTTGACAAGGTAACTTGCTGCATTCTACCTGAATCCTGAGAACTTGGACAATTTAAAGGTGATGGATTAATGTGTTTGGCAAAGGAAATTAGAAGGCAGAAAAGCACTGAGTCTGTGGCATGGTTTTTGCTAAATGAATTCATATCTACAGTGAAAGAGAGCTAAATATAGAGCAGAAAGATTAAAAAAATGTGGATTGTCAAGGAAATAAATGTGAGCAAGTTTAAAGTTCCTGACAAGGAATTGCTTATGTAATTGCCAAAAAAATTAAATCCATTAAGTATAATTCTACTTTTCTACCTTTGGTACATTAGGAAGTTATGGCCTGAGAGCAAGACTCAATTCATTAAAGTCTTTAGTAAGATTGTTATGCCTTTTTTAAAGAGGAAGCCTTGGCCTACAGAAATGGCTTAGCAGTTAAGATACTTGCTTGTAAAGCATAAGGAACCAGGTTCAATCAATCCCCAGTACCCACATAAAGCCAGATGCACAACGTGGCACATGTGTCTGGAGTTTGTTTGCAATGGTTAGATGCCCTGGTACTAACTCTCCCTCCCTCCCTCCCTCCCTCTCTCTCTCTCTCTCTCTTTCTCTCTCTCTCATTTCTCTCTGGTTGCAAATATAATTTTTAAAAAAAAAATAAAAGAAAAGGAAGCTTGAAGAGAGAACTTATAGGAGTTTCCATCTACTAAAAAACAACTTCTTAGGAAAATGTTTTCACTGATTCAGCAATCAAAGCATACACAGGCCACAGAGCTGAGAGCTATGGAAGTTGGACTTCATCCCAAACTGGTAGAACTTAGTCATGGTATCCATGTGGTATTAGTTTTGATAGCATAAAGAACAAAAAATTTTAGATAGTCATGGAGTTTTTCGCCATGGATCTAAAGAGCTGCTGAGGCTGTCCAATGTGAAGGAGGGCCAAATGCTGTGCAAGGAGACCCTGTGAATGTGAATGCATAATTGAAAATTTAGCCCTTAGGATACTGCAAGTATGTAACTGGTATTTTGATTTTACAGGGCTCACAGTCAAAAGCCTGCCTTTAGTATCAGTTGAAACTTTGGATTTTGAACAGTGTTCATACTGATAAAGATTATTAGGGCTTTTAAAATTGTATAAGATGCACCTCACATCATGATATGGCCATGGAGCCTGTGGCAGCAGAGCCAGTGTTTTGTGATTTGACTAAAAATGGCTCCATCAGTTCATGTGTTTGAACACTTGATCCCCACCTGGTAGCACTGTTTAGGAAGGTTGTAGAGCTTTCAAAATGTAAATCCCTGTTGGAGGAAGTGATTCACTGGGGGCAGACATTAAGGCTTTGCAGCCTGGACCTACTTCCTGTCTATTCTCTACTTCTTAACTGTGCTACTATGCTACTGTGACCAGCTCTGTTTCCTCTCTGCTAGTATAATAAATCAGCATCCACTCTTCGATGCTTTCACAACCATAATGGACTTTAGCTTGTTGAACTACAAGAAAAAAGAAAAAAAAACACTCTTTCCTTTCTTTAGTTGTTATGGTAACATGTTTGTTAATACAAGGAGAAGACAACTGATACAAACAACAAATAGACAAGACTAGAAAAGAGCATCCCCTTGTCACATCATAATTAATACAAATATACAGAATAAAGAAGATATATTGAAAATAGCAGGAGAGAAACTACCAAGACATGAGTAATGGGAGGTCCATCAGCGTAACAGCACATTTCTCAGCAGAAAATTTAAAAGCTACGTATGTTTCAAATAATGTACTATGAATCACATCTGCCAACCCAAAACATTTTACCCTGAAAATTTTTCCTGCATAATTGAATGAGTACAGAAAAGTTTTCATGATAAAAAAATAGGTTAAGGGAATTCACAGCCACTACACCACAAAGAGGACATGGATAAACTCCTGAATGGAATTAAAGAGGACATAAACAAATAGTTGAATGATATAAGGAGTCAATTTAGGATATGAGACTACAATTCATTAAAGAGGTTGAAACCTGGGGAAAAAACAAAGTGAAATAATACTAGAATGGAAAAAAATCAGCAAGTCAAATTAAGAGTTCAGGGGAATGCTTCTCCAGCATAATGGATTATGTGGAGTACATAAAATCAGAGCTCAAAGACAAGTAGAAGAATTAGGTCATTAGCAAATTCAATGATAAATTTATCTAAAAAACTTATGAATGTAGCATGCAAGATCTTTGGGAAACCATGAAAAGTCCAAATATATGAATTGTAAGTATGAAAGAAGAACAGAAAATACTTTCAATAAAGTCAAAATAATAATTCTCAAGGTAGGTAAAGAGAAGCCCATCCAGATACAAGAGACATACAGAATACCAAATAGACAGTAGCAGAAAAGAATACCCCACATCATATTATAGTCAAAACACTAAACTTACAAAACACAGACAGTATATTGAAAGCTGCAAGAAGGGATAGAATCACAGAAAAGGCAGGCCCAATAGAGCAACAGCTGAGTTTTCAATGGAAACTGTAAAAGCCATAAGGGCTTAGAATGATCTTGTTATAGTCAAGTTTGCATTGCTGGCAGAAATCACCCTACCAAGAGACGTTTCTGGGAAAAAGGATTTATTTTGGCTTACAGACTTCAGGGGAAGCTACATGATGGCAGGAGAAAACAACGGCATAAGCAAAGGGTAGACATCACCTCCTTTCCTACACCAGGTGGACAATAGCAACAGAAGAGTGTGCCAAACACTAGAAGGGGGATCTGGCTATGACATTAATAAGCCCACCCCCAATTATACATTGCCTCCAGGAGGCTTTAATTTCCAGTTGCCATCAGCTGGGGAACCTAGCATTCAGAACACCTATGTTTATGGGGATCACTTGAATCAAACCACCATGTTCTGTCTCTGGCCCCATAAACTAATAACCAAACATGATGTAAAATGCAATGCATTCAGTCCAATTGTAAAAGTCCCTATAGTTCTTATCAATCCTAATGATGTTCAAAAGATTCCCATAATCCAAGTTCTTTTAACTGAGCCATAATACCAAAATATCTCACCCCCCCAAAACATAATAACACAGAATAAACAATCACATTGCAAAAGATGTCATTGGGCAGAGCAAACAAATATTCAACTAATACAAGATTTAAAACAGGTAAACATCAAACTCTGTAACTTCCAGTCCAAAAACTCTAGCCAGTGACAAATCTCCAAGTCCAATAATTCTAACCAGCAGCAAGTCTCTGCTGGTTACACCCCTCCAGCTAGGCTACTCACAGTCCTGGAAAACTTCATACAGGGCTGGCAGCTCTGCTTAGCAGCCATCTCGTTGTCCCATCATATCCACTGGGTCTCCACTGCAACCACGGTCCATCCTCACAGGTCCATTGGATCACCATGTAGGCATTCATCAAACCTGCTTCACACTGCCCATGACCATTTCCAAAACACAAGACTACATTGAAAACTCAATAACCCTCTCTTTCCTGCATTTATTATACTCCATAATACCAGGTGGGTTGCCAATTTGTTAATACAGAGGGGGAATAAAGTGGACTTTGAAGAACAGGACACTCCTTGAGCTTTCAGACCCCTTCAAAAGACTGCATTCTTTCTGTTTCTTTCTCAGTGACTGTAATCTCTCATACAAGTGCAGTTGAACAGGCAACAGTTTGGAGCCAAAAATTTCATTTTTTTTCTGTGCCATATCCCTCTGTTCACATCAGTCTGTTTCTATGCAAAGCAACCCTGCACAAGTTCTCTGGACATGGGCATAACAGCAAACATCACACAAACTGTTTCTAGCCCAGTCCAGGCACAGCTCTTTTTCACCCTCACAAGCCAAACCTCACAGTCCATAGTTCTTACTGCATTCAGGTCTTTTAACTCTGACCAGAATAGTCCATCAATCTTTACTTACAGTATTGCAACACATCTCTTAGGCCAAGATTTTAAATCCTTTCACATTCCTCTGGAAAATCAGCTCCAAAAGGCCACAGCCACACAGTCTGGTGTCTAGCAGCCATCCCACTCCTCTGGTGCCAACTTAACTAGTGCTCTCAGGTCCACGTTGCTGGCAGAAATCATCTGACCAAGAGTAACTTGTGGGGCAAAAGGGGGTCTTATTTTGGCTTACAGACTTGAGGGGAAGCTCCATGATGGCATGGAAAAATGATGGCATGAGCAGATGATGGATATCATCTCCTCACCAACATAGGGTAGACAATAGCAACAGGAGAGTGTGCCAAACACTAGCAAGGGAAACTGGCTATATCCTCTATAAGCCTGCCCCCAACAATACACTGCCTCCAGGAGGCTTTATTTTCCAATTGCCATTAGTTGTGGAACCTAGCATTCAGAACATGTAAGTTTATGTGGGACACCTGAATCAAACCACTACAGATGTATTTCAAGTTCTGAAAGACAACAAATAACAACCCAGAGTGCTGTACACAGCAAAATTTTGTCATAATGAAGGGTAAACAAAAACTTTCCATGATAAAACAGGCTAATGGAATTTACAACCACTAAGCCAGCCCTACATTAGGATACTGGAGGAGTACTTTGGACTGAGGAGAAGGGTAAAAACATTCAAAATCAACTGGGAAAAAGTTAATTCTTGGGCAGTTTTTATGCAAATTAATATCAAGCAAACATAAGACACTTTAAAATTGTCAACATGACAGGATTTAACACACATCTTTCAGTAATAACTCTTTTTTTTTTTTTTTTTTTTTTTTTTTTTTGGTTTTTCGAGGTAGGGTCTCACTCTGGTCCAGGCTGGCCTGGAATTA
The DNA here is from genome assembly GCA_036346955.1 of Dipus sagitta. Lineage (NCBI taxonomy): Eukaryota > Metazoa > Chordata > Mammalia > Rodentia > Dipodidae > Dipus > Dipus sagitta. Next base: position 91,383,568 of record CM070777.1, on the reverse strand, counting down.
GCTATGTAGTCTCAGGGAAGCTTTGAACTCTCGGTGATCCTATCTCTGCCTCCCTAGTGCTGGGATTAAAGGCATACGCCACCACGCCCAGCTTAGTAATAACTCTTAATATTAATGTCTTCGATTCCCCATTCAAAAAGCACAAACTAGCTGATTGAATAACTCACCTTACCATCAAAGACAGATACTACCATAGGACAATAGGATGAGTAAATGGAGTCAGGATAAAAGCATAATCACTATTTTAATATCTGATAGACTTTAAACCAAAACTATGCAAAAAAGATGAAGAAGGCCACTTTGTAATGATTAAGGGAACAATCCGTTAAGAGGAACTTATTCTAAACACACATATACACCAAACATGGAGGCATCCAATTATATCTGCATATGTTACTAGATTTAAAGTCATAAATTAACCTCAATAGACCAGCTTAGACCTGTAGACTGCCTGTCCACACCTTCCCAGAGCAAGAAGACTAGGCTACTTAACACAGGCCCCAGTAGAGCAACTGCTGCTGCATTCTCAGAAAGACAAAGTGATTATCTCCACATGGACAAATCTCAAGGCAAAACAACACAGAAAACTATGGCAAGATATTCCCACCCAGAATGACTAGTGCCAGGATAGAAGCCTCCAATGAAAACTAATTAGGAGAAACTCCAGACAAAGGATTAAAACATGCAATTAATGTAAGCATATTCAACAAAGTTAATAAGGTTATGAACTAAGGGCTGAATGAAATGAAAGAGTCTCAACAAAAGAAGTCAATAGATAGCTGAATGAATTCAATGTATTCAAAGAGAACACAAACAAATGCTTGAATGAATTCTAGCAATAGAGCTATAAATCAACAAAGAGAAACAACAGAAAATTCACAAATTCCTACAGATTGGAAAACACACTGTTGAACCATGGATGGGTCATTGGAACACAATCAAGAAAGAAATAAAAATAAATTCTGGAAATGAATGAAAATGAAACTATGACACACCAAAACCTATGGGACACAATGAAGGCTGTACAAAGAACTTTATAGCTCTAAATTCCTACATTAAAAATAGAGAGACTTTAACTAAATAACAATCCATCTGAATGCTTTGGAAAAACAAAGATACAAACTTGAAAGTATCAGATGGAAAGAAATAAAAAAAGATCAGAGTAGACATTATTTAGAAATAAAGAAAAAAAAATAAAAAGTTGGTGAAACATTCAGCTGGCTGTTAAAAAATATAAGACTGATAAAGGTCCCAATCAAATAAAACAGAAGAAAAAGAGAAAAGACTCTCACTAACAAAATTAGAGGTCTAAATGGTGTTATTGAAACAATAAAATTGGGAGAATCTTAAGGACATATTTCAAAAAACTGATTTCACACCAAATTGGAAAATCTGGAAAGACTGTTTGAAATGCCTTAACTCCCATGATCTACAAATAAGAAGACAAATATTCTGAAGAGAGCTATAACATCTAATGTGTTTGAAGCAGTAACTAAAAATCTCCCAACACAAAACAAAGTCCAGGCTCAAATCGATTCCCTGCTGAATTCTATCAATCTTTATATAATAACTGAAACCACTCCTCAAGTTATTTCATAAGATTTAAAAGGAGAGAATACTCCCCATCTCATTCTAAAGAGCCAGCATTACACTAACTGAAAAAATCTGACAAGACACAATAAAGAAAGACATTGTAGACCAGTATTTCTGGTAAACTTATACACAAAAATTTCCAACAAAACACACTTACAAATAAAATCCAAAAACATATCAAAAATGTCTTCAATCTCAGTCAAGTAGGTTTCATTCCAGGGATGTAGGGATGGTTCAAAATTAAGTAAATTGATGAATATAATAAATCATATAAATATACTTAATGATAGAAATCTCAATCATGTACAAAATACAACATTTTCTCATGATTAAAACACTGGGAAAACTAGTGGTGGGTGGATCATATCTTGACATAATTAATAAAGGCTATGTGCCACAAACCTAAAGTCAATATCATACTAAATGGGGAAAAAAAGAAACCCTATTCTTGAATAAGTCTGGGGCATTTACTCTCCCCAATGCTATTTGACTTATTACTTAAACTATTAGCTTGAGAAATAAATAAAAGTGATACAAGTTGAAAGGAGTCAAACTAGCTATATTTGCTAGCCTAAGAGCCTTCTGCAAAGATATGGCAGTAGATACTGAGGAGATTCACAACTCATCAGAGCAGAAAACTAAAGACTTCTGGAGTTCAACCATAAAGAAAATGTCTAACATGCTTCTAAGTCTCAAGGAACATTGAATAAAGGTCATAAAGAGTGTAAGAGCTTTTTACTGACTTCCGGTAAAGATGGCATCCGCCTAACCACACCTCACCTGGTAAGGAAGGAAAAGCAAGACGTTTGGGTTCTTTGCGGTTCTCAGGGGTTTGCAAATCCTAGTATACCTCCAGTGAGAGGGCATAGAGAAGCAAAGTAGGAAATCCACTGATTCCCGTGCTCTCAAGTAGCTCACCAGTCCCCAATCCCCTCAAGTAGCCATCCCAGCTGCAGTCCCGGTGCCATCAGGTTCCTCCTGCACTAACCCCAGTCTAAGTTGATCCAGCTCAACAGACTAGAGCTCCCCCCTCTCTACGCTTTCCTGCCACCAGGGACCTCCAGACGTACTGCTTTTCCACTGGCCGCCCCTCTGTGCCTGGACCCAGACTAGCAGGCTAGTGTTCCCCTTCCTTTGCTCCTTCAGTTTTTCCACCACCAGGGACCTTCACAGCAACCTCCATGCCACCTGCTGACCCACGGTGCGTATACCACATCTTCCCGCACTTCCTGCAGGCTACTTGGGCCCAGATCACAAGGCTAGCATTCCCCTTCCCTCCCTCCTTCAGTTTTCCCACAACCAAGAACCTCCATGTGCGACCACCATCCCACCTTCCACCCTGCCATGCCTGGACCAGGTCCTACTAAACTTTCTGAGGGCTACTCAGGCCCAAGCCAGCAGGCTATTGTTCACCCTTCCCTCCCCCTTCCTGTCACCCCACTGGGACTGGAAAGCTCCCCAACTCCTATGAAGCTAGTATCACCCTAATACCAAAACCAGGCAGAGATGCCACAAGAAAAGAAAACTATAGGACTATTTGCCTGATGAACTTAGACACAAAAATCCTGAACAACATCCTCGCAAACTGAATTCAACAACACATCAAAAGCATTTTCCAAGTTGATCAAGTAGGCATCATCTCAGGAACATGGGGTTGGTTCAACATATAGAAATCTGTCAATGTAATACACCACATATATAAGCTTTAACACAAAAACCACATTCTCATTTCGATAGATCAGAAAAGGCCTTTGACAACATATATCACTTCGTGATCAAAACATTGGAGAGAATAGGCATGGATGGTTTATATTTTAACATAATAAATTCTATATATAAAGCTCCTAAAGCCCAAATAATAATACTTAATGGGCAGAGACTTACAGAATTCCTATTGAGATCAGGAACAAGAAGGGGTGCCCACTCTCACCTCTGCTCTTCAACATAGTACTGAAAGTCCAAGCCCAAGCAATGAGACAGGAGAAAGATATAAAAGGGATACATGTTGGAAAGGAAGAGGTTAAATAACCCTATTTGCAGATGACATGATTCTATACATAAATGACCCAAGAATTAGAGCCAATAGATTACCAACTGAATGAGAGAAAATTTTTGCCAGCTATACAACTGACAGAGCCCTAATTTCTAGAATCTACAAAGAACCCAAAAACTTAAACAGTAAAAAGTCAAACAACCCACTCACAAAATGGGGCAAAGTACTGAACAGGGAGTTTGCAAAAGAAGAAATACAGATGGCATACAAACACTTAAGAATATGTTCATCATCCCTAATCATCAGGGAAATGCAAATTAGAACAACTATGAGATTCCATCTTACCCCAGTAAGGATAGCAAACATTAAAAAATCAAATTAAAACAAATGCTGGCAAGGATGTGGAGAAATAGGAGCCCTCATTCACAGTTGGTGGGAATGTAAGATAGTACAACCACTAGGAAAGCAATATGGAGACTCCTAAAAAGATTTACTATAGAGCTACCAACAGACACAGTTATTCCCTTCATGGGCATTTATCCTAAAAGCTCCATGCCTCAGTTCAGAGAGATTTATTTGCTCAATCATGTTTATAGCTGCTCAATTTATAATAGCTAAGAACTGGAATCAACCCAGATGTCCATCATTAGATGAATGGACAACCAAGATGTGGTATATCTACATGATGGAATTCTGCACAGCAGAAAGGAAAAGTGACACAATGAAATTTGAAGAAAAATGGTCAATCTTGGAATAGATCATTCTCAGCGAACTCACCCAAGCACAGAAAGACAATATTGATTGGTCTCACTCATCTGTGGCTCCTAACCTGACTCTTCCAGAGATGCTGACATACCTAATAGGCATCTTGAGACCTGGACAATAGGGAGGGTGCGAGGGAGAGGAGGGTTAGGGTGTGTGCATGTGGGGGGGGGCACCAAACTGGACTGAAGTGTAAATGGGACCATAAAATCCCATATCCTGAAAGACAGACTAAAAGGTTGAACCTTCTTCAGGTCCTTAGAGGGAACAACAGAATCAAAGGGCCCTGGAGAGGGTATGATGAAGACTAACATTAATCTTCTTCTGTTTATCTGTCTCTGTCTCTTTCTCTCTCTCTCTCTCTCCCCTTCTCCCTCTTCTCTCTTTCTCTTTTATATTACCTATCTTTTGCTTCCGTCTTTTCCCTTGGTGCTGGCCTGTAACTCCCAGTACCAGCATGTGGTTAACATCTACAATGAGCTGTTGATCAGAGCATCCTGTAAGGTTTTCCAAAAGAAGACAGATTTCTGTCAGAGCACTTGATTACCCACCAAAGGTTAATGGTAAGACCCTACTGGTGAAGACACCATATGCTTTTGATATGCAGCATGGAGAGACCTGGCTGGAATCTGGAAGAGAAACAATCCCAAGACAGTTAGCTTGTCTACTGCCAGAATGTGCTACATGAATGACTGTGGGAAAATGGCCAACATCTGTCCGAGCAACTTTTGGTCTGAGCTACTAAGCTACTCAGCAGAAAACAACCTGACATGATGCTCACCCAAATGCAGTAGTGGCAGACAGTCATGGTGTGTAACCCACTGTTCTTGAATTGGCTTATGGATCCACTCAATGGAACAGAACCCATATATGGAACTAGGAAACAAGTCAGAACCATATCCAAAAATATGTCTGCTCTCCAAGATCAAGCTCAACCAATCTTTGGCTACAAGAGGGCCTACAAATATTAAATTCTCTCTAAAATAATAGTTATACCATTTATCTGGTGCTGACTTCACTCTCCACTGGAAAATCTGCTTCTCTTTTTCAGTTGGATGCAGAACCTGAGGGGAGAATCAGGCCATCGCACCTCAAAGGGCCCCATAGAGTAATTGGGGAAATGAGCAAGAATGCTGATTTCTTGGTGAACCTGGTACCAGCACAAGGGAGAAGGAGATAGATGCAGATAACACTCAACTCCTACTAAACCAGATATCTAGAGACACAGAGGCTCTCAAGATGGCATCACTGAAGTAGACCTAAAATGAACTCAACATGGCTCAGGGAAATTCTTGGAAGCAGGGGCAGAAAGATTGTTAGAGCCACAAGTTGGGACATTTTTCACAGAGACATTACCTCTTCCCCATAACTGGTAGCTTTTCCCACAATGCATGACCCACAATCCCCAACAAGGAGGCTCCCTTCAGAAGGGGAGGACAGGGAGGAGGCTAATGATGATACCAACATGGCTGTTTACACACTGAGTATGTACATAACTAATATAGAAAACAATGTTTCTATTAAAACAAAAAACAAAGATTGTAAAAGACAACTGTGGGAAGGAGTATTTTGAGGCATTGCTACTCCCAAGGAAATGACTGGCACAGTCATGACCCCATAGTTATTACCAGTACCCCTACTGAGGATTGCACTCAGGAGAATGTGGTGGGGCAAAGGAGAAAATATAGAATGATCTGATAGGACTAGGACTGATTTATAGTATGTGCATATATTAAAGCTCCCAATAAAAATTAAAGAAAATATTAAGGAAAACACAAATTTCCTAGAATAGACTAAAAATGAAGACATGACATGAAAATCCATGGGATACAATGAAAATTGGCCCTAAAGTGAATTTCATAGCTTCAAGAACCTATATTAAATTTAAAAAAATCAGAGTGATCTCAAATAAGTAACTCAGTGATGCACCTTCAGGAAGTTTAGACCAAGAATAAATCAAACCTGAAATTGGTAGATAGAACAAAATAATTAAGTTCAGGAAAAATGAAATAGAAATAAATAATAACAATTGACAGAACAGAGTTGGTTCTTTGAAAAGATAAACAAGATTAGCCAGTCCTTAGCCAAACTATGCAAAAGAGAGAAAAGATCCAGATAAACTAAATTAGAGAGGAGACAGAGCCATTACAGCAGATAACAATGAAATTAAGAAAATTATTAATATATCCCTTAAAAATGTGTTCTCCACTAAACTGGAGAATTTAAAAGGAATGGATAAATTTCTAGATGCATATTACCTACCAAAACTACACTAAGATGAGATAATTACAATGGACATATAAGAAACAACGAATTTAAGACCGGAGAGACTTCCGGCCAAGATGGCGACTGCCTAGCCGCACTGCAAATCCCAGGGAAAGAAAGGCAAGATATTGAGGGTACATAGTGGCTTTGAGGGGAGAGAAATCAGGGAGGGCACAGAGGCGGGGAAACAGGGAATCGCGGATCCCCTCGTGGGTGGGTAGCCCACCCCTCACCCCAAATAACCGCCGTGTTCACACCACCGCTGCCGGAACTGCTGCCACCGCGCACCAATTGTTCCCTGCATGTGGAAGCTTAGACTGCTCCGCACTTTCTTCCACTCACCCACTTACTGAGCGAGCCCAGTCCCACAGCAGCGGCCACGCAAGCTCAGACTGTGTCTCTCACTTGCGTCAGCTCAGGTGCCAACCCCTCCTGCCTGCCGGCACTGGCCATCCACCATTGTCCTGTGGCAGGGGAGCGCAGACTGCTTCCAGGTCCCAGTGTTCCCAGCCAGAGTTCAGGATGCTTCAGTGCTTGGTGCCTCAGTGCCACTCCTAGCTTGAACGCAGGCAGCTTTGGCACATTACCGCTTGAGAACTCAGGCAACTTTGGCGCCCCTGCCAGGCAGTAGATAGGCGGCTTTGGCAAGTGAAAGCCAAAGCCCAGGCTGCTTGGCAACTACCCCAGGCTGCCTAAGATTCCCATTGTTCTTGAACCCAGGCTGATACGCCCACCTATCTGCCCATACACTGTCATGGGCAGAACACAGCACAAAAGAAATAACATGAAAAATCAAATGCAAGAAAATCCAGTTAGATCACCCAGTCCCACAATGAATACATCTAACCAAAACTAAGAAGAACCAATAGGACCAGAACACCAAATTGAAGCTAAGAGCAATGAAACCCTGAACAACCTACAGGTAGAACTTGCAGAAAAGCAACAAAGCACCGATAATCGTGTGGATGCTGCCATCACTAAACAAGAACTAATAGATAAGAAATTGGAAGGATTTCAAAGAGAGTAAAGAGATTGGAGGGAGAGTGAAAAAAAAAAAAAAGAAGACCTTAAAAATCAGCTGGCCATGCTAAATGAAGACATAAAGAAATGCAAGGATGAACTCCAAGGATCATCAAGAAAATCAGAAAATGATGTGAAAAGGGAGCTTGACAGAGGGATGGAAATTATACATTGAAAATTAGTAGACAACAGAAACTTAATTGAATGAGTCCAAAACTCGCTAGAAGCTCTCAAGAATAGAGTCAGCCATGTGGAGGATAGAAACTCTGATCTGGAAGGCAGGATGGAAAAAACAGTTAGAGAGTTCAAAAATTTCAGTAAGTTCAAAAGCTCCTGTGAACAGAACATGAGGGAATTGTGGGATACAGTTAAACGTCCTAATATCAGGATCATTGGAATACCAGAAGGAGAAGAAATGTAGACCAAAGGCATGGAGAACTTATTTAACAAAATAATTGAAGAAAACTTCCCCAGTCTCTTAAAAGAAAGGCCCATCAAGATACAAGAAGCCAGTAGAACTCCAAACAGACTGGACCAAAGGAGAAACTCTCCAAGACATAATATCATTAAGACTCTAAACATTGACAGCAAAGAGAAAATCCTAAAAGCAGCTAGGGAAAAACAGCACACCACCTTCAATGGTAACCTGATCAGAATTACTTCAGACTTCTCAATGGAAACCCTGAAAGATAGAAGGGACTGGAATGAAACACTGCAAAGCCTAAGAACCTATGGCTTCCAACCCAAACTATTCTACCCAGCAAAAGTATCCCTCATAATAGATGGTGAAAGAAAAACATTCCACGACAAAACTCAGCTTTACAATTATATGAACACAAAACCAAACCTACAGAGAGTATTTCAGGAAATTCTCCACAGAGAAGAAAAAAATAATCAAACACAATTGCCTACAAGAAGCAGATCACAATAACCAAACTCAGAGTAGGCACAAAATACTTCAACGTCCATGAAAACACCAACCGACATATACCATCAAAATATGGCAGGGATCAAATCAAATCTCACAGTCATTACCCTAAATATTAATGGCCTTAATTCACCCATCAAGAGACACAAGCTAACAGGATGGATCAAAAAATTAGACCCCTCAATCTGTTGCCTTCAAGAAACCCACCTCACCATTAAAGACAGACATCTCCTCAGGGTGAAAGGGTGGAAAACAGTATTCCAAGCAAATGGGAATAAGAAACAAGCAGGTGTAGCTATATTAATATCAGATAAATTAGACTTCAAACCAAAAATAATCAAAAAGACAAGGAAGGCCACTTCCTACTTATCAAGGGAACAATCCATCAAGAGGATATTACAATCATAAATCTGTATGCACAAAACACAGGGGCACCACAGTTCATAAAACAAAACCTACTTGACAATAAAACACAAATAACCACAAACACCATCATAGCTAGGGACTTCAATACACCATTATCAGTAATAGACAGATCATCCAAACAGAAAATCAACAAGGAAGTAAGAGAGCTCAACCAAACCATAGATCACTTAGACCTAATGGACATCTACAGAACTTTCCATCCCAAATTCACAGATTACACATTCTTCTCAGCAGCCCATGGAACATTCTCTAAAATAGACCATATACTGGGTCACAAAGACTGCATCCACATATTTGGGAAGATTGACGTAATTCCCTGCATGATATCAGATCACAATGCTATATTGCTAGAAATCAACAACAAAAGACCCACCAAGAATCCCATTGGCATCTGGAAACTGAACAGCACACTTTTAAACAATAAATGGATAGTGGATGAAATAAAGGATGAAATTGCAAAATTTATGGAATTGAACGACAATGAGAACACATCGTACCAAAACTTATGGGACACAATGAAGGCGGTCCTCAGGGGAAAATTCATAGCACTCAATGCCTTCATAAAAAAGACAGAAAGGTCCCAAATCAATAACCTAACCATCCACCTAAAGGCACTGGAAAAACAAGAAAAATCCAACCCAAAGAGCTCCAGAAGGAAAGAAATAATTAAAATCAGAGCAGAAATCAATCAACTGGAAACCAAGGAAACAATTAAGACAATTGACAAAACAAAGAGCTGGTTCTTTGAAAAAATAAACAAGATTGACAAACCCCTGGCCAATCTGATCAAGCAAAAAAAGGTGAAGCTTCAAATTAACAAAATTCAAAATGAAAAAGGAGAGATCACAAAAGACATAAGTGAAATTGGGAGAATCATCAGGACTTATTTCAAAAACCTCTACTCCACAAAACTGGATAATGTGGAGGAGATGGATAAATTCTTGGACGCATAACATCTACCAAAGCTAAACACAGATCAGATTAATCACCTCAATCAACCCATCACACTCATGGAGATTGAAAAAGTAATAAAAAACCTCCCAAAAAAGAAGAGCCCAGGACCAGATGGCTTCTCAGCTGAATTCTATCAAACCTTCATGGAAGAACTCAAACCAATCTTCCTCAAACTGTGCCACACAATTGGTGAACAGGGAAAGCTACCCAACTCCTTTTATGAAGCTAGCATCACCCTAATTCCAAAACCAGGCAGAGATGCCACAAGAAAAGAAAACTACCGGCCTATTTCCCTGATGAATTCAGATGCAAAGATCCTAAACAAAATCCTTGCAAACTGAATGCAACAACACATCAAAAGCATTATCCACCTTGACCAAGTGGGATTCATTCCAGGAACACAGGGGTGGTTCAACATACGGAAATCTGTCAATGTAATACACCACATAAACAAGGTTAAACATAAAAACCACATGATCATTTCGATAGATGCAGAAAAGGCCTTTGACAAGATTCAACATCACTTCATGTTCAAAACATTGGAAAGAGTTGGCATGGTTGGTTCATATCTCAACCTAATAAAGGCAATATACGAAGCTCCTAAGGCCCAAATAATACTTAATGTAGAGAGACTGGAGGAATTCCCATTAAGATCAGGAACAAGACAGGGTTGTCCACTCTCACCTCTGCTTTTCAATATAGTACTTTAAGTCCTAGCTCAAGCAATAAGACAGGAGAAGGAAATAAAAGGGATACAATTTGGAAAGGAGGAAGTTAAGTTAACTTTATTCGCTGATGACATGATTATATATGTAAGAGACCCACGAGACTCCATCCCAAAACTCCTGAAGGTGATTAACTCCTATAGCAAAGTAGCAGGATACAAAATCAATGCACAAAAATCAGTAGCCTTCCTTTATGCAAAGGACAAAGATACAGAAAAAGAAAGAAGGGACATAGTCCCATTTTTAATTGCAACAAAAAAAATAAAATACCTTGGAATAACGTTAACCAAGGAAGTGAAAGATCTATACAATGAAAACATAAAAACACTCAAAAAAGAAATTGAGGCAGACTTGAGAAAATGGAAAGACCTCCCATGTTCCTGGACAGACAGAATTAACATTGTGAAGATGACAATCCTACCAAAGGCAATTTACAGATTTAATGGAATACCAATTAAAATCCCCACAGTGTTCTTCACAGAGATAGAAAAAATGATCTCAAATTTCATATGGAAAGGCAGAAGGCCTCGCATTTCCAAACATATCCTCAGCAAAAGAAATACCTCTGGAGGTATCACCATACCTGATCTAAAGCTATATTACAAAGCCATAGTAATAAAAACAGCATGGTACTGGCATAAAAACAGGACTATAGATCAATGGAATAGACTTGAGGACCCGGACTTTGGGTCAAGCAACTATAGCTACTTGATATTCGATAAAGGCCCAAACAATATAGGCTGGAAAAAAGACAGCATCTTCAACAAATGGTGCTGGACAAACTGGATAACCATATGCAGGAAACTGAAACTTGACCCACACATTTCACCATGCACTACACTCAAGTCCAAATGGATCAAAGATCTCAATATAAGACCAGAAACTCGAATACTACTGGAAGACAATTTAGGAAGTACATTCCATGATATAGGAATGGAAAAAGACTTCCTGAACAAAACCCCAGTACCTCATGAACTTAAACCGTCACTCAACCAACGGGACCACATGAAGCTGAAGAGTTTCTTTACAGACAAGCATACAATAAGCAAAGCCAATAGATCACCCACAGAATGGGAGAAAATATTTGTGGTTTATCCAACAGATAGAGGACTAATCTCTAGAATCTACAAAGAACTCAAAAATCTAAACAGTAAGAAGTCAAACACCCCACTCACAAAATGGGGCAAAGAGCTCAACAGGCAGTTCACAGAGGAAGAAATAGAAATGGCAAACATACACTTAAGAAAATGTTCAGCATCCCTAATCATCAGAGAAATGCAAATTAAAACAACTATGAGATTCCACCTTACCCCAATAAAGATAGCAAGCATCAAAAAATCAAATGAAAATAAATGCTGGCGAGGATGTGGAGAAGTAGGAACACTCATCCACTGTTGGTGGGAATGTAGGATGGTACAACTACTTTGGAAAGCAATATGGAGACTTCTGAAAAAGCTGAGTATAGAGATACCAACAAACCCACTTATTCCCTTACTGGGCATCTACCCTAAAACCTTCAAACCACAGACTAAAGAGATTTGCTCAACCATGTTTGTAGTGGCTCAATTTGTAATAGCTAAGAGCTGGAATCAACCCAGATGTCCATCATTAGAAGAATGGATAACTAAGATGTGGTATATCTACACAATGAAATTCTATACAGCAGTAAGAAAAAATGACACAATGAAATTTGAGGAAAAATGGTTGAACCTGGAACAGATCATTCTCAGTGAACTTACCCAATCACAGAAAAAAAAATCGCCACATAGTCTCACTCATCTACAGAACCTAACCTGAATCTACTGAAGATACCTTACATACCCAGCAAGCATCTCCTAGATTAGACACTAGGATGTAAGGGGAGGGAGGGGAGGGCATCAAAGGGGTGGGAAACACAAATCTAGACCCAAACGGCAATGGTACCATAATCTTCTACTTACTAAAAGATAGACCAAATGGCTGATCCTTCACCAATCCCTTACAGGGAACACCTGAACCACAAGACACTGGAGAGGGTAAGATTAAGACTAACCTTAATCTCCTACATCTTCCCTCCCTCACTTCCCCTCTCCCTGTCTCTCTCTCTCTTATCTCTAACTCTTGTATATTAGTTATCTTTTTCCTCATTTTCTTAGTGGGCACTGACCTGTAACTCCAAGATCCAGCATGGGGCTATCATCCACAATGAGCTTTTGATCAGAGTGACCTACAAGGTTTCCTAAAAGACAGACAGATTTCTGTCAGAGTACTTGATGACCCACCAAAGGTTAGTGGTAAGACCCTACTGCTGAAGATACCTTATGTGATTGACATGCAAATTAGAATGGCATGGCTGGAAGTTGGATGAGAGTCAGTCCCCAGACAGTCAGCGCGTCTAGTGCCAGAAGGTGCTACATGGGCGACTGGGGTAAATTGACCAATATCTATCGAAGCAACGCATGGTCTAACCTACTTAGCAGCAAATAACTTGTTGTGATGCTCACACAAGTGCAGTGGTGGCACACAGCCATGGTGGGGAACCAACTGCTCTCAATTTGGCTAACTGATCCCCTCAGTGTTATGGGACCCATAGCTGGAGCTGGGAAACAAGTCAGAACCATATCCAAACATAAGCCCACTCTCCAATATCAAGCTACCATCAATTGTGGGCTACAAGAGGGCCTACACCTATTAAATTCTCTATGAAAAAAAGTAAGGGTTATCTCTTTTGTCCTGGTGCTAACTTACCCTCCGTTGGAGAATCTGCTTCTCTTTTTCAGATAGATGTAGATCCTATGGAAAGAGCCACCCCATCATACCTCAAAAAGGCCCCGGCTGAAACTAAGAAAAATTGGCGAAACAAGCAAGGGGGCTGTTTTCCTGATGAACTGGATACCACCACAAGGGGGAAGGAGATCAGCACAGAGAAAAATCAACTCCTACCAAATCAGAGAGCCAGAGCCTCAGAGGCCCCCAGCACCTCATCATTGTAGCAGACCAAAATTGAACCCAACATGGCTCAGGGAAATTTTGTGGAAGAGGGGGCAGAAAGAATGTGAGAGCCACATGTTGGGTCATGATATGCAGAGACATTTTGCTTACCCATAACTGTGGGCTAACTCCACAATGCATGACCCATGTAACTCAACAAGGAGGGGCCAAGTGGAGGGCGTAGGTCGCGGATGAGCCTAATAATGGTACCAAACTGACTGTGTTTGCTGAATACAAAACTAACTAATAAAGAAAAAAAAAAAGAAACAATGAATTTAAGTGCTAATCATCAGAATATAAAAATATCTAGTCCTACCAGTTTGATTATTGCTAAATTTAACCACACCTTTTAAAGAGAAATGAAAACATTTCTTCTCAAACTGTGTCATAAAATATGAAAGAAAAGAACTCTGCCAAACTCTTTTGCATAAACCCATTGTTACCCTGTGTTGTACTTAGCTTTGTGTTGCTGGCATAAATCACTTGACCAAAAGATCTTGTGGGAGGAAAGCATATAGTTTGGTTTACAGATGCCAGGAAAAGTGTCATGGTAGCAAAGGAAAATGAGGCATGAGCAGAGGCTGGACATCACATCAGGAGAGTGTGGAAATCACTGGGAAGGGAAAGTTGGCTATAATACCCATAAGCCTGCCTCCAACAACACACCTTCACCAAAGTCCCAATCCCCAAATTGCCATCAGCTGAGGATCAGACATTCAGAACACTTAAGTTTATGGAGGACACCTAAATCAAACCACCATACCCTGATACCAAAACAACATAAAGAAATAATGATAAGTGAAAATTATGCATGAAGCTTTTTGATACAGGCAAAAACTCTCAATAAGTAATAGCAAACAAAATTCAAGAACACTAACTGTCATTAATGTCAGTACTGGTTAACAAATGGATTAATGATGACACAGTGGCTATGAAGCGATTTCTCATTGTGGCTTTAAGTTTCTGTACATCTTTTTATGAGCTTTTTCATAAATTTTCGATGAGATGTCTGTTAAAGTCTTTGACAGTGTTTTAGTTGGATTAGTCATCTTCTCCTTGAGTTATACAGTTTCTTTAAGTCTGTGGAATATACATTCTTTATCAGATATAGGATTTTTAATATCATGTCCCTTTAAGTGGATTTTTATTTCATATTGATTGATAATTCTTGAAGTAAAAAGTTTAAATTTATTAATTCTTATCACATTTGATGTCACACCTAAAAAATTGGTCTTGCCCATAATCATGAATATTTTATAACATGTGATGTTATTAATTTTACAGTTAATTCTCATGCCTATTTTGGGTAAATTTTTGTATAAGATGTGATGTAATGGTCTAAATTTATCTTTTGATATATATAATCAATTTTTGTCAAAATTGTTTTATCTATTGAATTATCTTGAACTTTTATCTGAACATAGTAGCCTATAGACATAAAGGTTTATTTCTGGACTAAATTTTATTTCATTGATCTATTTATATGTATCTATAATCTTGTATGCACATGTATGTGTGTGTGTGTTTGTGTGTAATTACTGTGTCTTACATTTTTACAGCTTAGTATTAGTTATTAAAATGAGCAGTTGTACAAATTTTCTAATATTACTCTATTTCAGAATTTTTTCTCTATTTCATAAGAATTTTAGGATTGGATTGCCAAGTTCTACCCAAACAAAAAAAGACTGAGATTCTGCTGGAATTTACATTATGCTTAAATATATCAGTTTGTAGATAATTGTGCTTATTATAATATTCAGCCTAACAATCTATGAATATATCTTAGTGCTTTATTTATCTAGGTATTATTTAATCTCTTCAGCAATATTTTACAATTTCTTTCAACACTGATTTATAGTTCAGACATGATTTATTTTAAAAAGGAAATCAAAATCTTTCAGAAAATATAAATAAATTAATAAATGAAATTGTTTGCAGAAGGACACTCATTCTGTTTTACTTAACCAAACATGAATAGAAGAAAAATTAAAGTTTCATTTTCATTATACTATAGTTTTAAATATTATAATTAAATTTGTGAATAAATTTTGAATACCAGGAAATGATTAGGCTCTAGTAAATGGGGAAAAACTTGAATCATTCCCATTAAGTTCTGGAGCTAGACAAGGGTGTCCACTAGCATCAATGCTTTTCAACATAGTACTCGAAGTGATAGCTCAAGCAATAAAAAAAAGAGAAAGAAATAAAAAGAATACAAACTGGGGGCTGGAGAGATGGCTTAGCAGTTAAGCGCTTGTCTGTGAAGCCTAAGGACCTCTGTATGAGGCTTGATTCCCCAGGATCCACGTAAGCCAGATGCACAAGGGGGTGCATGTGTCGAGTTTGTTTGTAGTGGCTGGAGGCCCTAGCGTGCCCATTCTCTATCTATCTGGCTGTTTCTCTCTGTGTCTGTCTGTTGCTCTCAAATAAATATATAAAAATAAAAAAAATTTTAAAGGATACAAATTGGAAAGGAAGATGTAAACTAGCCCTATTCAGGATTCTGTACATAAGAAAACCAAAAAACTCCACCAAAGAAATCCTAGAAGTGATAACTACTTTCAGCAAAGTGGCAGAATATAAAAACAAAACACACAGATATTACTAGTCTTCATAATGACAATAATATTGTCCTATTTACAATAGCCACAAAATACCTATACAATAAAAACATTAAAACTCTTAAAGAAAGAGCTGGAAGAAAATATCAAAAGATGGATGCTCATAGATTGGAAAAATTAATATTGCTAAAGTGGCCATCCTATAAAAACAACATATAGATTTAATGCAATTCCAATCAAAATCTCAGCAACATTCTTCACAGAGTTAGAAAAAACAGTTTAAATTCATACATAAGCACAAAGGCCACAGATAGCCAAAAACGTGCTGAGCAAAAGGAATTTTCTGGAGGTAACATCATACCAGATTTTAAGTTATACTCCAAGGCCATAATAATACAAGCAGCATGGTATTGGCATAAAAACAGGCACATAGATCAATGAAGAATTGAATTGAAGATCCAGGTATGAGTTTGAATAATTACAAGCTCTCTTATCTTTGACATAGAAGCCCAAAACACACACTGGAGCAAAGGCAGCATCTTCAGCAAATAGTGCTGGAGAAACTGAATAGCCACGTGTAGAAGATTGAAATTGGATCTACTCCTTTCACCTTACACAATAATCAACTCCAAATGTACCAAGGACCTCAATATAAAACCTGAATGCTTAAATTGACTAAAGAAAAAGTAGGGAGAACACTCCAAGATATAGGCATAGGTAAAGATTTTCAGATTAAGACTCCAGTAGTCCAGGGAATCAAACAACACTCAACAAGTGGGACCTAAGGAAATTAAAAACCTATTGTACAGACAAGCAAACAATCAACAGAGTCAATAGACCACCTACTCAATAGGAAAAAATTTTCACCAGCTATACCTCTGACAGTTTAAATATTTATAATCAACATAGAACTCAAAATCTTAAACAATAAAAAGTCAAGCACTTCACTCAAAAAATGTGGCAGAGAATTAAACAGAGAATTCTCAAATAAGAATTAATGGTCATTAAACACCTAAAGAGATGCTAAGCCTCTCTGCTCATCAGGGAAATGTAAATAAAAATGACTATGAGATTCCATCTCACTCTAGTCAGCTGGTGGGAGTGTGGGGAAAGAGGAAAGTGCAAACTTGTACAGCCACTATGGAAATCAGTGTAGAGAGAGACTCCTCAAAAGGCTGAAAATAGAACTATGATTAGATCTAGGTATACTGCTTCTGGGCATATAGCCTAAAGAATCAATTTTATAACACAGAAATGTGTTCAGCCATGTTTACTGCTGCTCTGTGCACAATAGCCAGGAATTAGAATCAGCTAATATGCCATTAAGAAATGAATGGTTAATGAAGATTTGGTATATATATATGCAATGGAATTCTACTCAAAAGTAAGGGTAAACAAAATAATCAAATTTGCAGGAAAATGGAGGTACTCGGAAAAAAATGTGCTGAGATCACACAGTCTCAGGAAGACATATGGCATATGTCATATGCAGATCCTAACTGGAATAAATTGGTGGTGAGTGCATGGTAGTTACGGAGAGAGAAGAAGAATTACCTGATAGTTTAGGGGAGGGACAACATATGGGGGGGGGGGCTTGCAGAGGAACGGAGTAGGAAGGGTGGGGAGGGAATTACACAAAAGTTAAAACAACATGAATCAATTTCATAGAAACCCTTATTCTGATTAGTATTCTAGGAAATATAACCATCAAAAATGAGGGAAGGGGGACATTCACAACTAAAGTATTAACCTTGCAACCAAGGACACTGGCCAATAAATTTCACAGTCAGAATTGGGTTACCCCCACAATTCACTTTTGGCTAGGGAGACACATGAGTTCCCAAAAACAATGTAAACCATTGCTAAAACACTTGATTACCTTCCATACCTAATAGGTGAGACCCTATTGCTGAAGACAACACAGGCTTTGGTCACACAATATCAGAATACCATGCCAGAACCAAAAGGGAAACTAGCTCCCTGCTGGCTAGCCCTCATAGTGCTGGAGAGTCCTATGGGAGCCACAGGAGGACAACAGTCACCAACAGCGTGAAGAAGCAGGGGACCCTGCAGACGACAAAATCAACCAACTGGTCAAGAAGCACACACTTGTGCAATGTGGTACACAGCCTCTATGGGTAACCAGCTATTCTCTGATTGGACATGAGGATCACTCAGTGGAGGAGAAGTCATATCTGGTACTGGAAACCAAGTCAGAATCCAATGGCCAGTAAACTCAGACAACAGATAGAAGCCCTCACTGCTCTCTGGAGAAAGGGAATGGGCTTGCACACCAAAATTTCAATATTTAAATTCCAATAACTGTAGTTAGTCCTATCTACAAACAAGCATATATATAGTTCAGTGTTAGAAGACTAGGACCACACTGACAATATGCAGCTAACATGAAGTCCCACATTGCGTGAATTGCTGGCATTCGTTTATCTCTCTGGCTTCACTTTCTCCAATAAATTCCTCCATAGTTCACCTTCTGATACATCTTCCTTTAGTCACATTAACATAAGAGACCCTCCACAACTTACAATTCTCTCAATATGACATTGTTTAATCTTTAATATTACATTGTACCTAATAAATGTGTTCAAAAGAGAAAAATATCCATAGTGGCAAGGGTTAGTGATGTGTCCACAACTATTCTGAAAACAGCAAGTCACTGAGACCTGTGTTTTTCACATTAGAGATGATAGGTGAAACTAATTTTATAAGTGGGCTACTGCCATGCTTTGCTTAAAAGATCAGAGGTGATCAGATATGGAAAATGAGCAATTAGTACTCAATAGAAACAATTATGGAAAACACAGTGTGGTATTATAGATTTAATGCAATTATTTTACCTCCACTCACTCATTGTTCCCTTTACTTTGCTAGAGCCCTGGGAGCCAAAAATAAAAAAATAAAACAGTGGGGACAGGGAGTGTTTCAGAATAGGTTGCTATTTTCTTACGGATCATACAATATGTTAGTGATCAAATGTCGGCTGTTAGGAAAACAACACCATGCTCCTAATTATTTGTTCAGTACACAAAGTTCAGACATAAATAATAATTATAATCAAAGGGATAGAATAGATCACAATTTAATTTTAATATCATATATATATATATATATATATATATATAATTAATGGATAAGTACAATTACATTACACATTTTATATTTTGCTTATAAGCATATGTATATGTATGTATTCTTGTGCATACTCATGTATATACTTAGTGACTTGTCCTTCTATAAAATATTATTTGACAAATTCAATATTATTTGACAAATTCAAAGGAACTTTTTGCCAACTAGAACTTTGAATTTTCAGATTTTAGTTTAATAGCATAAATATTAATAAAATTTCTGAGTCAAAGTGGTCCATTTTAATTACCATACATCTGTAATTCTAAATTGGGATATGAGAAGACAGAAAAGCACTGGGCGGCGTGTACTGTATTCTTATAGAAGTAATCATGACATAATATAATTATTTTTACCTCACTTTTCTCTATTAATCCTAGTGCATTAGTTGTGATAAATATTTTTTTCTCAGTAGAAAGCCAACATATAATTATAAATGAAAATGAAATGACACTTTAGTATTTGGTCATGAGCAAACTATGATTTGAATATATCATGTAGTCACCTGTAAACTGTCAGGAAATTTAAGAAAATGGTCCTCTATGTTCCCTTTCAGCCTGAGAATTCTATAGATACAAGAGTATATGCATTCAAATTTCATGCCTTATAACAGACATTTTCATATTACTATTATTATTCAAATGAGTTTTTAATGTTAATTTAACTTAATTTCACTTCATATATTTTATTACAGGTTATATTTTTTAATATTCTCTTTCCTGCTTCCATTCCCCTGGCTCTTTCCTCAGTGAGGTTATGGTATTCACTGTGAAGTCATGAAGACCCCAGTCAGTCCCCAGAGGAGGCAGTACCTCAGATAGAACCCACTCTGTGGCTCTCACAATCTTTATGCCCCCTCTTCCTCAATGTCCTCTGAACTGTGGCAGCCCTGTTGGCAGTATGATTTAGTACTGAGATCTCTGTAGCCTTGATAGGTTTTGATTTATTGCTATGCCTGTCACCATTTCCCTGGAGCTGGTTGTCAGTCTAGCAGTGAGAGCAGTATTCATGTTGCCACTTTCTCTGCAATTTCTCCTGAGCACTGGCAGATGTGGTAGAAAAAGGTGGCACATTTTATGGTGGCTAGGTGGCTAATTTTGTCTTAAGCATGGATCTTGGTTTTCTTCTGTTTTCTCTGCCTTTTGTAAAACAAAATATATTTTGCAACCAAGAGTGAGAGCAGCTTGGGTTAAAAGTGATATGCAAGTTATTTGAGAGATGTTTTGGTGTGCCAGCCCACTTGTGTTCTCCAGAGAACAGTGGGGGCTTCTCTCTGAAGTCTATGAATTTCCTGACCATTGGATTCTGACTTGGTTTCCAGTACCAGATATGAGTTCTCTCCCATTGAGCATGCCTCATGTCTAATCAGAGAACAGTTGGTTACCTGGAGAGGCTGTGTGTCACTATTGCATAAGTGTGTACTGCTTGTTTACAGAGTCCCCTGCTTATTCATGCTGTTGGTGACCATTGTCTTCTAGCAGCTCCCATTAGGGCTTTCCAAAACTATGAGGGCTAGCCAGGAAGGATCAAGTTTCCATTTCAATTCCAGGATGGTATTCTGATGTCCTGTGACCAAAGCCTGTGGTTTCTTCAGCAATGGGGTCTTAATCATCAGCTCTGGCAGGTAATCAAGTGTTTTGGCAATGACTTATATTGTTTTGGGGAGCTCATCAGTCTCTCTGACCAACAGCTCATGTGGATGAGTAACCCAATTCTGGGTCTGGGATTTTCCAGCCAAAGTCCATGGTTTTATGGTTAAGTTTCTCCACCTTCTTTCTGGGCTGTCTTCTCTCCCCCCTTATTGGTGGTTATACAAAGGTTTTATTCTTTTTATCAGATTATTCTTTGGATAACATTAGATCAACCACTGAGCCCTGAAACCAACCAGTCAAGTCCCCAATGTGTCCACACCTCAGGAGGTATGATGAGTTGGGGATGCCTGCTACTTTTCTCTAATAAAACAAAGAAACTCTTTATTATCAACTCTTTAAACACTAGCAAAAGTACTGTTAGGAATGATTGAAAAGCAGCAATATTAAAAGATCTTCTTTCAGATTTCTCTAATATATACATAATAAAAATCCAAATAGTTTTTAAATTAAAACAGGACATAAGAAAAACATAAGACATGCTTAGTTTAATGTTTCAACATGACAAATTTTAATAAATATTGTTATTACTAAGTATTGTTGGATTACCCAGGAAAATTCATTACTGCATAAAATTATAATTAATTTGTAATGGAAACTTGCTGACTCAATTTCAAAAAATTTAAAAATTGTTGTGTTAAGTCAAGTATAAATACTAGTAAAAATATCCCCAATTTAGAGAAATTTGGTTTTCCTACATTGGCACAAATTGTCTGTTTTGCTCTTCTTGCTTACACATTAGCAATATTTCTCCTGGACAAGTATATGGGTACTTCCTCAGAATCTAGCAAGTATCTTAGCACAGTAATAATAGGTGATTACCCAGCTGAGTAGGGCTCAGAAGCACACTCACTGATCATTGTAGTAAAGCCTGGTCATTGCAAACACTGCATTTTACAACTATTACCATTAATGGGTGATCAGTAGGGAAGAACTCAAGATTTCTTGCGTTAGCTTTATTCACCATACTTTTTAATTTTTTTAAATCAAAGAGCTTACTAATGAGTTAATTAAAAATGGATGTGAAGAAATGATCTGTATAACATGTGGCATGAAGAAGTGGGCTTGGACCACCCTCAGCCTAAATCCAAGCTCTGTCAGATCCCACATAATTGGACTTGAGAAAGTTACTTCATATCACTTCTCATTTTTTAAATAATATAAAATTAAAAACATAGTTGTATATTATTCATTAGGTTCATCTGAAGATTAAATAAGCAAGTATATTTAATATCCTAGAACAATTCTTGCTACAGAGTGAAATGTCAACAAAGTAACATTTTGTTTTTAAAGGCTTCATGCTGCAGAGCTCTTTTCATTTAAATTTGTTTCTTTATTTGAGGAAGAGGGAGAGACAGAGAATGGGCATGCCAGGGCATCCAGCCACTGCAAACAAATTCCAGATGCTTGCACACCCATGTGTATCTGGCTCACATGGGTCCTAATGAGTCAAACTATGATCCTTTAGCTTTGCTGGCAAGTGCCTTAACTGCTAAGCCATCTCTCCAGCCCAACAAAGTAATCTTAATCAGCATATGCTTAAGTGCTTCAAACACTATTGATAATAGGAATTTTTAATATAAGGTAAAAACTGAGTTGGCTATGACTTAAATGGTCAGCACAAATTGAGACTGGTAAAAGGAGGTCAATTTCTGCTGTGGAAACACATATGCAAACTAGATTTTGGGTTCTCAACTGTAAGAAATAAACTTTGTAGCAAAGAGGATTCATTCTAATGATATTCTAATGTCTGACATTTTCCAAAAGTAAAAATTATATAGTGGCAAAGAGTTCAATCAATGATAAAATAAATTAGAATGAGTGTGACAGTTTTCAGAAGATATATTTCCCTTTATCAGATTTTTAATTTTTTGATGCATTTTAAACTATTTATTGATGACTTCCAAAAATATAGACAATATACCATGATCATAATTTCCTCCCACTTAACCTTCCTTTCCCCCTTCCCAAATCCCCCCTTCTACTTTCCAACTAGTCTCTCTTCTATTTTGATATCATCATATTTTTCCCCTAATATTCAGGTCTTATGTGGGTAGTATCATCAGCCACTGTGAGGTTATTTTGACACATTGTTAATGCTGATTTTCAGAATTCTGCAAAAGTTAATCTGGATTATTGACTTGATTGGATCTAGAATCACACAAAGAAAATAAACCTCTAGGCATGTCTGTAAAGGAGTTTCTAAATTGGGTCAATTGAGATGGGAAGACCCAGGCTAACTGGAGGAGGCACCATTCTATGGGCCAAGGTACTAGACAGAATGAAAAAGGAGAAAATGCACAACAGCACAAGCATTCATTGCTCTCCACTTCCTAACTGCCCATAAAATGTGTCCAATTTTCTTCGTGCTCTATTCCAGACTATGTGACCTACAATGTACTAGTTGTAAAGGCATGACAGATACAAGACTGGAGTTTTTGCAGTTTTAGAGAGCCAGACAATGTGTGACAATGTAGGACTCCCTAAGAGACCATTTCATGAAGCTGTGAAGATAAAACCTATGTAGCAATGAATACTTCAGTGTGCTGGAGATACCAGGACCATGGGACATCTGCAGTCTCAGTTCAGACAACCCAAGGGAGAGGTTATGTGAGCTGCAGGCAGCAGTATGGGAAGAGTAGCTCTATATAAGCCGTGTGGAGTTCAGATGATTCCATCATAAGTCCCAGATGCTGTTAGAACTACAGGATTTATTTTTGCCCTGCTATGTTACAGACTTCCTTGGCCTGATCTTTCTTTGCTATGCCTCCATCCTTCCCTTTTTGGAATAGAAATCCTTACTCAGTGCCATTGTGTATTAGAAGTATGTAAATATTTATTAATTTTATAGGGGCTGTCATGTGAAAAATTGCTTTTGCTCTCTGAAGAGACTTTAGAATCTTGAACCATGTTGACACTGCTAAAAACTATGGAGACTTCTGAAGTTGGACTGAATATATTTTGTATTATGAGATGGCCATCACATATGAGGACAAGGAATAGATGGTTATGGATTAAAAGTAACATTTTTGGGTATTAAGTTCATAGAATGTGGACTTGTAAATAGTTAATGTGGACTGTCAGTTTGGATCACTGTGAAGCATTCTTCATTGAGTTAAGTGAGTTGGGAAAACACATCCTAATTGTGTGTCACTGTTCCATGGGCTGGGGTCCCAATCTGAATAAAAAGGAGGAAGGGAACTGAGCACTAACATTCATTGCTATGTGCTTCCTGCCTTCTCATACAATGTGTCCAGTAGCCTCCTGCTCCTGCTGCCATGCCTTTTCCACCATTATGGATTTTACCCTCAAATTATGAGCCAAAGTAAATCCTTCATTCCTTAAGTTACTATTGTTATGTATATTTTACAGCAATAAGAAGAGCAACTAATACAAATGCATTGTGTTGAAAAATTATTCTGTACAATCTTTGATTCAAAGTGAAAAATATATTTGTTTACTACAGTGCTTTAAAGAAAAACATTCCTTAGTTAAGAAAAAACGTTTGGGCTGAGAAGATTGCTCTGCACTTAAAAATGCTTGTTTACAAAGACTACTAGCCATGGTTCAATTCCATAGCGTCCACTTAAAGCCAAACTCAAAGAATGGTACATGTGTCTTACATTTCTTTGCAGCAGCAAGAACACTAGTGTAGTTATGTACCACGCACATAGGCACATGCACACTCACACAAACACATAATATTTGCAGATAAATACATTAAAATTTTTTAAAAAACACAAGTCATCCAACCAAGATGATCCAATGTGAATGGACCCAGCATATTCTTTCATTTCATTTTGCTTTGCCTTACAGCTCCTTGAATAACTTAGTGATAGAAATTGCTACTTTAATTTAACATTATATAGTTGGAAAGCTATTACCTAAACAATATAGCATTCTTTTCCTCTGCAAGAAGTAGCTGGCCATTTCCATTAAACTATGATATCACATAAGAATAAGAAATATATTACATTTAGACATAATATCTGAAAGTGTAAAGCTACTAGAAGGAAACATGGAGAAAGCTTTGTGACATTGGTCTGGTCAACACTTTGTTTGGACATGACTGAAAAGTACAGGGAACAAAAATTAAGAGGAGGGGAAAAAAACAAAAAAATGTCTTCCACAGCATGGATTATTGCAAATTTTACATGTGATGAAGAACCGATACTAAAATTATGTAACACCTCAGTACAACAAAAATAATATTCCAACTAAAACCCAGGTGCAAACTCAGAGCAAACATTTCTCAAAGAACAAATGAATGTCCATTGGGTCTGTGAAAACATCAAAAACATCACTAATGGCTTGAGAAATACAAATTAAGATCACAAAGAAATAGCACTTCACTCTTCTTAGGATGAATATTGTCAAGAAGATAATAGTGTTGGCAAGGACATTCCTGGTGGGAATGCATACTGGTACAGATATTATTCCAAAGAGAGCTGTCCCAAAATAGTTAAAGTTGAATTACCAAATGTTCCATCATTCCCAGTACTTCACATATAACCAAAGGAATTGAAACCAGGATCTGAAAGAGATATCTGCCCTTTTGTGTTCATTGGGGCACTATTCACAACAGCCAAGCTGTAGCCTAGGTGTCTCCACCAATGGATGATTGGAGAAGAAAATTACATCACATGTATACAATAGAATATTACTTTGCCTCAAAATAGAGGAATAAATTTCTGCCATTTTGACAACATTGATGACCTTTGAGGATATTATGCTGAAGGAGATAATCCAGGCAGAAAGAAATATTGCTTGATCTGACATGAGGAATCTAAACACATTAAACACTTAGACATAGAGAACAGAATAATTGTCAGTGTCTGAAAGGGTGGAGGATGGAGACATGGAGAGATATCAGTCTAAGGGTATGGAGTTTCAACTAGAGAGGTTGAATTGTGTAGATTACTGGTTATAGCTAATAATAATAATGCACTATGTAATTAAAAATTCATAAGAGAAGAGATTTTGAAGTGTCTCACCACCAGAATATAAGTATGTGAGTTGATTGATAATTTATCTTGATTTCATCAGCCCACAAAGTTTAATATGTCAAACTATCAATATGGCCTTAAGGATATGTGATTTTAGTTGTTGTTTATATTTTAATAAAATTAGGAGGGAAATAAATTCAAGAATTTCTAAATTTTAAGGCCACATAGTAAACTTGTTTGTGATAAAAGAAAAATAGGAAAGTGGAAGAGAGATGCTAAAATTTTAATACATCTAATATTGCTACTACTCTATCTCTCTGTTTATCTTTGAGTATTTTGCTTCAAATTATATGACTAATAATAATCTTGTCAGTAATAGTAATATTTTATGAATATTAATATAATTTATGATGTAAACTTTTGTTCACTTTAGAAGATTTAGTTGTTCTTGTGACTAATTAATTCCTTTCTCAAAAGCCTTCAAAATTTAGTTTCTTGTAATGGAACTGAATAAAATTGTTTTCAATCTTTTCAAGGAGATTTGTCAAACTTATACATTTTGAAATAATTAGGGTTTGTATTTAAAATTTCAAATTTTCTTTAACTTTTGCCATATTTAAAAATTTTTTTTCTAATGACATTTCCTACTAATTTAATAAGTCTTTTAAAAATCTTTGAGACTAAATTTGGTTGGGGGGTTAGGATATAGTTTGCATAAAAATCAGAATTAGTATGTATTTTTAGGTTACTGATAACATGACTAATATTGTGTTAATACTGATTGGCATGAGTTCCTATAGTAGTAATATTTAGACACATGTGTATGTCCGGTTTGTAGACTCTCAGGGTATAAGTGTGAAGACAGTTATCTTCACATGGGTACTCATAGTGATCTTCTCCCTTGCAAAGTATCCTTAGGCCTTTAATCTCTATTTTTTGGAATGCCTTAGGGATCTAACCTCAATACCTTGATGTAGTGTGATTCAGTTCATAACTGATTTCACAAAGGTCCATAATTTCAAGATTGCCTGCAACCCATGAGTGATTCCCTAGTATGTATTTACTTCAGGTTCAGATCTCCGGCCTTCTCTGTGGCAGTTCTACCTGGTTGCAGACATCTTAAAGTTAACATATATAAAAATCCTCTTCCAGTGATCCTAGCTCAGAAAATGACTCTGTTCAATTATTCATGACACAAACCTTAAGGTGATCACTAGGGCTTCTATACCTCACCCTGGCCATGTCTTATTCCCTCATGACTTCTGTCATGGCTCTGACCATTGTTAACCTTTGCGTGAACTGCTGCAACCTCAAAATGACCTCTGCCTCTGTCCTACTGTATCTTTGTTTTGGGTTATTTTCCTCTCACTCAGTCCTGCAGACACACTGGACACTTTGGAAATCCTTAAACATATTCTCAATTTCCATATTTAGCGCCTTTGAACTTAAGCATGGATTTTTGGAATAACCCCCACTACATATATTTATGAAGCAGACTTCATTGTTTTTAGTTCAACAATCAATAATCACTTTCTTAAAGAGTCCTCTTGGAAACCCATTCTAAAGTAGCCTTGTTCTGCTTCTTCTTTATTACTCATATTTACTTAGTTAAAAGCAATGCTCTCCATTATAATACAGCTTTGTGGGGATTTGGAGATTTTAAAATCAGTGCTATGTCATGAATATTAAAAACAGTACACCTTCTAATTAATAGTTAATAAATAATGTTGAAAGAACCAGTGAGGCTCCCCAGAACCCAGATTCCACTCCACATCATCAGCACCTATCATTAATGTGGGCTTTCCCAACCCACTATGTATGGAGCCTCAGGAACATGCAGAGTAAAGAAGTCCAATGTCTTCAAGGTCTCCTCTGACATGGACAGCCATGTTTACATGCTCAGAGGGAGGATATGGCAATGAAAGAAGGGTCACGGAGTGTGGGAAAAAGAGAAACAGGCACAAAATCCAGGAGGTGACAAAGCAGTAGCTTTTCTGGGAAAGATACTCAGCAGGATGACTTCATGGTGAGATTATTGTTTGAAGAGACCTCAGATCCTGTGTTTGGTTACTAAACTCAATAAGCAGTAATAACATTATAGTTTCCCAAGAAGTCTGCTTATGATGAAAAATGTTAATATTGTGAAATTTGATTTATGAAAGTTTCACAACAGTTCATCATTTCTGGTTCCATCTGTTAAAGTCATTCTGCAGTTTTTTTCAGTTTACACTCTTTTCATATGAACAGGCCTTGATGTTCTGAAGAGGCATTAATGGAACCAACATGTGTGAATAATATAGCATTGTCACCGATGTTTGTGTCAGACTTCCCTTACTAGGATTTGACAGAATTCCAAGACACAAATTCATTGTAAAACATTTCTTCAGTCTTAGCAGTTACGTCCTTGGTTATTGCTGATGAGTTAAATTGGTGGACTACAAATGGAATTTTTGAGAGTGAGGCTGAAGGCAGAGTAAACAGGTATAGGGAAAGGAGCTGCAGGGTGGGCCTAAGGATGTTCTGAGGAAGGAGTCTCTGGAGATAAAAATGAGATCTCATGCTTGTCTGACTCAGATGCGGTTATGCAGAGGGTACAGAATGTGAACTGTAAGAACATCTGAATCTCCTGGAAGGGTGCCACATGGCTTATGAAAGGGTCCTAGATAAAAATGCAATATGGTAGTCATTTGCTAACCGTGGACCACACACATACTCTCTTTGGGGGGGAGGGCGAGACACAGTCTGAAATTTTCCGCTCTTTCCAGGAAATGTTCCTCCTTCAGCTGCCATAAAGAACAGCCCAGGAAAAGTCCCATTTCATGCCTTGACCTGGTGAATGACCTATGGCATGCAATCCAATTTAGGTATCAACCAATCAAGCCTGAGTTTCCATGCATTTCTCTCGGTTGTATAGCAGATTGACATGGGAACCTGGGCAAGAACTTTCTCTATAGAAACTATCCCTGTTTACGTTCCTTCTATTAGAGTTTGATTTTGTATAGCAGACTGTATTTCTCTGCTTTGAAATTGCTTATTGAAAAACACACCACCTTTGTCTTAAGCACATTCTTGTTAATTTTTTAAAGACAACATCTAAGAGACAGATCTAAAATTGAAACAAGACGATTCATGGAGGAGGCCAGAGGCAGAACTTGGATCTGCTTCTTGGGTTCATGAGCCTACAGATCTCTTTTGTGGGTTGCTCATCTGTATGGCCTATGAGTAGAAAGAGCACAGTTAAGTACACTGAAGATAAAATTGCTTTACCTACATAATTTTCAAACCAATGTAAGTCTAAATACACTTATATTAAGAAAACATGCTGTCAGATATACAAAGCAATGCATGTGTCTAGAGTTCATATCCAAGCCCTGGCATGCCCATATTTTCTCTCTCTCTCTCTCAAATAAATAAATAACATATTAAAAATCATGTTATAAATATGATCATCTAATAGTGTGAGTGCATACTTTATTATAATTATTATTTATTTGGTTTTTTTTTTTTGAGGCAGAGTTTCACTCTAGCTCAGGCTGACCTGGAATTAACTATGTAGTCTCAGGGTGTCCTTGAACTCATAGCGATCCTCCTACTTCTGCCTCCTGAGTGCTGAGATTAAAGGTGTGTGCCACTACTCCCAGCTCATACTTTATTTTTTGTATCACTTTATATATTGTCATATTCAACTTAAAACTTTTCTAATATTGAACTATGCCCCCAAATCCCAGGTCATTTCATGAAAATCTCAGTGTGAGGAGAGGGACACCTCACAATAAGTTGTTGGCCAGGGAGGCCCATGAGCTCCTCACCCTGCCAAAAACAATACAGGCTACTGCTAAGGCCCTTGGTTGTCGACCAAAACTAGATGATAAAACCCTACTGCTGAAGATACCATATGCTTTGGTTGCAGGATACTTAAAAATTAACCTAGAATGGAGCTGGAAGCCCCCTCTCTACTGTCTAGCTGGCATAGTTTTGGGAAGTGCTATACATGCTGCTTGAGGGAGAAAAGGCATCAATAGCCTTAATCAGGTATGGCTCCTGAAAGCTGTGTAACTGACCAATGAGGCAAGTTGTACTCACTGGTACAATCGTGGTAAATAAGTTTTGCTGTTCAAGGCTCAGGGAATATCAACAAAAAGATTGTAAGAGCCAAATGATGTGAAGGTGTAATGTGGGAAAGTATCCACAAGTCATGATTATTTGCCTTTATTACATACTAGTGGAGCTTAAGCCACTATTTTACAGGAGTAACATTGAATTCTTCAGCATTTTGACATAGTGAGGGAGTTAGGCACATGAACACACAATAAGACATCAAAATAGAAAAGGGTCAGTTTGGAAAGAGGAGGGGTTTAAATGGAATAGAGCTGGGAGAGTGAGAAAACAAAGGTGGTAAGATAATGGAAGAAGATTGTGGTCAAACTACATTATGTTTGTCTATTAAAAATTCTCAAGACCATCATAAGAGGAGGAAAAGATCATGACATCAAAATAAAAGACAGACTGATTGATATGGGGAGGGGATATGATGGAGAATGGAATTTCAAAGGGAAAAGGGGGTGAGGGAGGGTATTATCATGGGATATTTTTTATAATCATGGAAAACGTTAATAAAAATTGAGAAAAAATATTAAAATCAAAAAAACAAGAAAAGATATTAATCACTTCAACTAGCCAACATACAAAATAAAAATACTGGATGTAAAACAATTTTTAATAAATATTTTCTAAATACCTTTCTATTATTGGTGTCTGGGGAGATTGCTTAGAAACCCTGATGGCCTGGGTTTAATTTTCCAGCCACTCAGATAAAGCCAGATATAAAAATGCAGCACAAGCACATTTAACCCTTGGAAGAGACCCTGACATGCATGTGCATGTACACACACACACACACACACACATGCACGTGCGTGCATGCATGCACTCACAATAAGTTAAAAACACTTTTAATGTGTATAAGTTGCCATTTTATATGTGTACTTGGTTAATTCTTTACTGATTTAATGAAAGATGATTCTTAATAATCTTATCTATTCATGTATTCTTTCTTGCATGAATGTTTGTCACAGACCAATTCCCAAGTTTAGTTTCCATCATGCTATTTGATAAAGGCAAGAGAGGTTATTGTTAAATA
This sequence comes from Dipus sagitta, assembly GCA_036346955.1. Classification (NCBI taxonomy): domain Eukaryota; kingdom Metazoa; phylum Chordata; class Mammalia; order Rodentia; family Dipodidae; genus Dipus; species Dipus sagitta. The sequence continues at coordinate 91,352,492 of CM070777.1, read as the reverse complement.
AGTCTCATTTCTTTACCTCTCCCTGTAGTTTTTCCTGAAACTCACTGTAATGTTGCTTACACAGTAGGTGAGCATCTCCACTTGCCCCTCAAGTTTGACCTGAGCCACACACACTCTCTTAATCAGTACAGTACAGACTTGACACAGATAATGTGCTCTGGTGATAGCACATGCCCTCCTGTGCTTCTGCCATCACCATGAAAGGAAAGGGTGCTGAGGGTCACATATAGCAAAGCCCCTCACATGACACAAACTATGAGACTAAGATACTCATCTTACCTGGAAATTCATGACCTGGAAACAATGCTTATCATTGCTTACCCACACAGACAAGGACTGATTCCTCACCATTCAACTCTTGAAGCCATTCATTCACTCATTCATGCATTCATGCATTCATTCATGGCATCAAAAATTCTTCTGATTCTACTCTGTATCATGCAATGTTTGATTCAGATATCTGATGCAAATACCCATAAGTACACACACACACACACATGGGTGTGCCATATATATAACCCATATAATGTTATGTACATACTTAATAGCATATACATATTCTGGTTTCTTATCACTTCCACACCAAATTACTATAACTGTAGTTGCTAAAATCATCACAAATATATGATGTTACAGTTCTATAAGTAAAATACTCCAAAATGGATCCTACTGGACTCAAATCAAGTTGTAAATAAGTCTGTATATTTTTTGGAATTCTTAGAATATTTCAAGGCGCTCTAGAAGAGAACTGTTGCCTTTTTCAGCTTTCAAATTATGCTTACATTCCTTGTCTCATGACCCACTTAACCCATTTTCAATGTCAACAATAATAAGTGAGTCTCACACTTCCATCTCCCTGGTTCTCTCATCATCCTCCACTTATGAAGCCTTATAATTACATTGGACCCATCTCATGAAGTAATGATTATCTTTATCTAAGGGTCAGCTGTTTAGCAAGTACAATCAATCTGCAACCTTATTTTACTATTGCTAAGTAACTTGACATACTCTAAGATTACAGATTTAAAGATGTGGACATGTTTGGGGAAACTTTATCTCCCACAATAAATAAAACCATAGGGACAAATACACGTTTTAATTCAGAATTTCTAGCTATAAACTGGACACCTTCAGAGGTTTCTGAAATGGTATGCCATATGCTAGCACATTAACCTTTCCATGGGAAGTATGCAATTATTCACCCCAAATGGAATAAAAAAAGACTATAAATAACTTCATGTCAGTTAGGGTCAGGTGTTGTCACCAGATGAGTTCAGTTAAAGTTGAATTTTGCTGTCAAGGGCACTATTTTTAAACCTTTGTTTTTGAAGTGTGTGCATGTTTAAATTTTGTTTGAAAGTAATAAAAATATTAACATTTATCCAACTTTTGTCCCTAAGTGCATGTTTAGCAAAGTCAGATAAATTTTGTCTGATCTTGAACTTTTAAAAATAGAATCATAAAGTATCTGTTCCTTAGTGTCTTCTTATTTGCCTTAATACTGTTTAGTATAAGTTTAATCTATATCATTGCATGCATTTATTTGTTCATTGTGTTTCCTAATATTTTTTGTAGTATCAGTTTTGTAGATTAATTATAGTCCTTTGTCCATTCTATCTATGGATGTCCATCAGTGGGTATTTGATTCTTTTTTCAAGATAATGAGAGGTTCATGCTCCACCAACCGAGCTAGCTGGGTGTCCTTAGGAGATATTAAAATTAGCACAACTGTACACATTCTTGTGTTTATAAGATAGGCCAATGAGATAGTTATAGATGTTTACTTATAGAGGATAGTACCTAAACACTTTGTGAAACTATAGAATTCACATGTTATTTGTGGAATTGGGGGAGGGAATAAGTAAAAATGCAAACTAAGGAATGAATTCTGTTTCTTGGAAAGAACACTGCATTCTTTTTTTTGTTGTTGTTGTTGTTTTGTTTTTATTTGAGAGCGACAGAGAGAGAAAGAGGCAGATAGATAGATAGATAGATAGATAGATAGATAGATAGATAGAGAGACAATGGGCACACCAGGGCCCTCAGCCACTGCAAACGAACTCCAGACGCATGCACCCCCTTGTGCATCTGGCTAACATGGGTCCTGGGGAATTGAGCCTCGAACCGGGGTCCTTAGGCTTCACAGGCAAGCACTTAACCACTAAGCCATCTCTCCAGCCCCAAGAACACTGCATTCTATCACCAGTGGTTTATGGTTATGACTCTACCATCCATAGCCTTGACTCTCCCAGAACTGAGTTTTCTAATTTAATTAGAAGATTGGAGTGGAAGGGTACATTAGATCCATCCAACTCTGAGTCTGTGGTAAACTGGAGAAGTAGGTTGTGCCTTCTGTCACCAAGCAGCCTCTGTTCCCATGAGACTGAGCTATACTACTTCCTGGATTGTGTTATAACGTTACCCTCACTCATGGAATAGGTTTAGAGAAACATCCATTTAAATGTAAGAAAACCTGTGATAAAGCCTAAGGGATATATGGAAAAAGCTAGAATCCATAATAAAACAGTGATCCCTCCAAATAAGTTCAACAGATTTCAGTAGAGATTGGTAATAGTGGAGTAGACCTGTGGAAAGAGGTAGCAGCAGCAATTGTTGAAAGAAGCAGTCAGGTGAGGACTAAAAAGAATTTGTGGGGTTTGCCCATTTAAAGTTAATTAATCTTGGAAAAAAGCAGTTGTTCAACAGTTATAAGCATTTTGAAGTAGTAACACCTGAATCCTTAAAAATCTTACAAATATAAGTGGGCAGTATACTTCAATCTCAATTTGAATTTATCATGACCATTAGTATTAGAGAAGAGCATATATCAACTTGACTATAATCTAGAAAAAAGTGTTATAGTCTGGGATTTTGAGATGGAATAGAATCAGAAGAGCTTGGCATAGGAGGGCATGCTCATAAGCTAAGCAGCCAGTTCTCTCTAGCAAGCACCCTCACTGAAACTGCCTGTATCTGAAACTGCCATCTCCACTGGGACCTAATTGGGACAGGTGCTTAAATTCTAGATGCTTGATTCCCTTAGAAATCCTCTCCCCTGCCCTGCATGGGCTCAGTCTGCCCACTACTGGCTCTAGGATCCCAGCTGAGGCTGAGCACTTAAATGCCTATCCAGGTATAGGAGGCATATAGAAAACCAAATCAACCTAACCAGAAAAAAATCCCACATGAATAATACTCAAACAATAAATACGCAGATTAAAAAAACAAAAAGATCAAAGCTGAAAGAGGAAACATCCCCCCATATACAAAGGCAGATCCATCAGAATAGCAGCTAATTTTTCAGTTGAAACATTAAAAGCTAAAAAGGTAGGGAATGACTTATTTATTTATTTATTTATTTATTTGAGAGAGAGAGAGAGAGAGAGAGAGGTGGGGAGGGAGGAAGAGAAAGGGCACGCCGGGGCCTCAGCCACTGTAATGGAACGCCAGACACTTGCACCACCTAGTGGCCATGTGCGATCTTGCACCTTGCACTTGCCTCATCTATATGTGTTTGACCAAAGTGGAATCTGGAGAATGGAACATGGGTCCTTAGGCTGCAGGTAACCACCTTAACTGCTAAGCCATCTCTCCAGCCTTATGTTGAGTTTTGAAAGATCACAACTTACAAAACAAACTACTATACCTAACCAAGACACAACACCAAGCAAAAGCCTAAGGGATAGTACCTATGTGCTTTAATGGAATCTTAGTCCCCCAAATCCCCTTGTTCTCTCTCCCTTCCCTCCTGATTGATGAAGTGTCTGCCACCACCACACCTTTAGTAAGGCTCCCACCCATACCCTTGATCTCACATGAACCTGAATTTCCATGTTCTTTGTATTTCTGCTTTGTATCTTTCATCCTATGCCATCTGATACACAGTGAACTGTACTTTGCTCTGATTCCAGTACCCCAGGGCAATGACTGACTTGGTTTATGGCCACAGTCCACCTCAAGATTAGGTGAAAAGAAGTTTTACCAGGGTTGGGGATATAGCTAAGTAGTAGTGCTTGCCTACCATGTTCAAGGCCTTGTGTTCAACCTTCCAGACCACCAAAAAACATCTGTAATAATAAAAATAATAGCACTGAGGCAGCTGACCATAGAATTGTAGTTGCATTCTCACTGCTGGACAAATTACCTGACAAGATACCTGAACAAAAACTTGCTTTCAATGCCTGCCAACTTGGTTCGATTCCACAGTACCCATATGAAATCAGATGTACAGAGTGGTGTTTGCATCAGGAGTTAATTTGCAGTAGTAGAAGGCCCTGGCATGCCCATTTCCACATACTCTCATTCTACTTGAAAATAATAAATAAAACTTTTAAAAATAAGTATAGGAACCTACTACATTAGCTCAAACTGGAAAAAAATGCCAATCAAAAATATGATATAAGAAATGAATCCCTGTCTTTAGAACACAAAAGGTTACTTGGGCTGAGAGTGGTACACATCTATTTTCTTTCTCTGACTCTTTCTGTAGAATAGCGTGGTCTCTCAGTTCTACTTCTTGCTTGTCTCCTCACTTCTTTCTAACACTCTTAGGTTCTTCTCTGCTGTCATGTTGCTTTTTGGGGTTTTGGGTGATGTTTTATACCACTAAATATGATAGTAGTTTGTGATGGAATCAGAATTTGCATTTTCTTTAGCTTTTAAAATCAAGCTTATAACAAAATCTATGTAGGACTTGATTATTTTTTTTCTTTTCAATTTTTCTTATTAACAGCCTCCATGATTAAAAAAAATATCCCATGGTAATGCCCTACCTCCCCCCTACTTTCCCCTTTGAAACGCCATTCTCCATCATATCCCCTCCCCCTCTCAAATAGTCTCTCTTTTATTTTGATGTCATGATCTTTTCCTCCTATTATGATGGTCTTGTGTAGGTAGTGTCAGGCACTGTGAGGTCATGAATATTGAGGCCATTTTGTGTCTGGGGAGAGCACATTGTAAGGAGTCCTACCCTTCATTTGGCTATTATATTCCTTCCACCACCTCTTCTGCAATAGACACTGAGCCTTGGAAGGTAGGGTAGAGATATTGAAGTGCTGAGCACTCCTGTCACTTCTTTCCAGCACCATGATGCCTTCTGAGTCATCCCAAGGACACTGCCATCTGAAAAGCGAAGATTCTGTACCAAAAGTAAGAGTAGCATTAATAGAAGGTTATGAACATTAAGAGAAGTCCTTACCAGGCAGTTTGATAAGCATAGTATATACATTTAGCCAAACAGCAGCAGATGTTACACCCCTAGGGTACATGACTACCCCTGTGTTAAGTTTTCAGTATCAGGGATGTAATCCCTCCCATGGAGCAGGCCTCCAGTCTAATTAGAGGGCAGTTGGTTTCCACCATGACAGATATGCCACTCTTGCACCCATTGGCTCATTTGGCCTGGCTGGCCAAATATAAGGTTTGCAGTGCCCACTGTTGAGTATCTTCACTGGTAGTATCTCTTTTTCCCATTGAACTGCATGCAGAATGGCCTCTTCCAGCTTTCTGTCAGCTGGTCTACATGAAGGAGGTTAACAGCTCAGTTCCAGCAGGATTTCTCAGTGACCTTGCAGCCCAAATATGTGGAGTATTCAGCAATAGGGTCTTACCATTTATTCCTGGTGGAAAACCAAGGGCCTCGACAATGGCCTATAATCTTTTGGGGGCATCAGGGACCTCCCTAGCCAAAAACTCACTGGAAAGTATCCCATCCCTGGCACTGAAAATTTTCTAGTAGCAATCTATGGCTCCTGGGTCCATTATCCAAAAAATTAGGTTTCCATATGATTTATTTATATCCCCTTAGATTTTGATTAGCCCTCTCTCCGCCTTTCCTTTCCTCAATCTATTCCCCTGACCTCTCTTGGGCCTTTACACCCCCATTAATCTAGTCTTCTGCTTACATATATATAATACTATGTGACTCTGACATTCTTTCCGCCCCCTCTTCCGCAAAATTTCCCTGAGCCATGTTGGGTTCATTTTTGGTCTGCTTCAGTGATGAGGTGTATATGTGCGGGTGCAACAGTATATGTGCGGGTGCAACAGTATATGTGCGGGTGCAACAGTATATGTGCGGGTGCAACAGTATATCCCCTTAGATTTTGATTAGCCCTCTCTCCGCCTTTTCTTTCCTCAATCTATTCCCCTGACCTCTCTTGGGCCTTTACACCCCCATTAATCTAGTCTTCTACTTACATATATACAATACTATCCTATTAAATACCCACTCCCTTCCTTTCTCTTCCCTTTATATCTCTTTTTCTAGCTTACTGGGCTTTGCTGCTGAGTTTTCTTCTTACTCACACAGAAGTCCAATCATCTGTTTCTAGGATCCACATATGAGAGAGAACATAAAATGCTTGGCTTTCTGGGCCTGGGTTACCTCACTTAGTATAATCCTTCCCAGATTCATCCATTTTTTCTGAAAATTTCATAACTTCGTTCTTTCATAACTCCATTGTCTAAATGTGCCATCTCTTCATTATCCACTCATCAGTTGAGGGAAACCTAGACTGGCTCCATTTCTCAGTTACTGTGAATTGAGCAGCAATAAACATGGTTGAGCAAGTATCTCTAAGGTAATGAGATGGAGTCCTTAGGGTTTATGTCTAGGACTGCTATAGCTGGGTCCTATAGTAGACCTATTTATAGCTGTCTTAGGAATCTCCACACTGATTTCACCAATGGCTGGAACAGATTTTATTCCCACCAACAGTATAGAAGGGTTCCTCTTTTTCCACATCCTCACCAGCATTTATGGTCATTTGTTTTCATGATGGTAGCCAATCTGACAGGAGAGAGATGGAATCTCAACATACCTTTAATCTGTATTTCCTTCATGACTAGGTATGTACAACATGTTTTTGATGCTTATATGCCATCCGTATTTCTTCTTTTGAGAACCCTTTTTAGTTCCATAGCCCATTTTTTTTATTTTTAAATAATCAGCAAAGGTTTACTGGATAAGTAGTTATCAAATATACTTTCAAAGGTGTATGACATCAATTTCTTGTTACTTTTCTTTCTTTTTTTTTTTTTTCTTTATTAGTTAGTTTTGTATTCAGCAAATACAGTCAGTTTGGTACCATTATTAGGATCATCCATGACCTACCCCCTCCCCTTGGCCCCCCCTTGTTGAGGTATACGGGTCATGCATTCTGGAGTTAGCCCACAGTTATGGGTAAGCAAAATGTCTCTGCATATCATGACCCAACATGTGGCTCTCACATTCTTTCCGCCCCCTCTTCCGCAAAATTTCCCTGAGCCATGTTGGGTTCATTTTTGGTCTGCTTCAGTGATGAGCTGTTGGGGGCCTCTGAGGCTCTGGCTCTCTGATTTGGTAGGAGTTGATTTTTCTCTGTGCTGATCTCCTTCCCCCTTGTACTGGTATCCGGTTCATCAGGAAAACAGACCCCTTGCTTGTTTCGCCAATTTTTCTTAGTTTCAGCCGGGGCCCTTTTGAGGTATGATGGGGTGGCTCTCTCCTTAGGATCCACATCTATCTGAAAAAGAGAAGCAGATTCTCCAACGGAGAGTAAGTTAGCATCAGGACAAATGAGATAACCCCCTTTTTTAATAGAGAATTTAATAGGTGTAGGCCCTCTTGTAGCCCATGATTGATAGTAGCTTGATAATGGAGAGTGGGCTTATGTTTGGATATGGTTCTGACTTGTTTCCCAGCTCCAGCTATGGGTCCCACACCAGTGAGAGGATCAGTTAGCCAAATTGAGAGCAGTTGGTTCCCCACCATGGCTGTGTGCCACCACTGCACTTGTGTGGGCATCACAACAAGTTATTTGCTGCTAAGTAGGTTAGACCATGCGTTGCTTCGACAGATATTGGTCATGTTCCCCCAGTCGCCCATGTAGCACCTTCTGGCACTAGACGTGCCGACTGTCTGGGGACTGACTCTCTTCCAACTTTCAGCCATGCCATTCTAATTTGCATGTCAATCACATAAGGTGTCTTCAGCAGTAGGGTCTTACCTCTAGCCTTTGGTGGGTCATCAAGTACTCTGACAGAAATCTGTCTGTCTTTTAGGAAACCTTGTAGGTCTCTCTGATCAAAAGCTCATTGTGGATGATAGCCCCATGCTGGTTCTGGGAGTTACAAAGTCAGTGCCCACTAAGAAAAGGAGGAAAAAGATAACTAATATACAAGTTAGAGATAAGAGAGAGAAAGAGAGGGAGAGGTGAAGTGAGGGAGGGAAGATGTAGAAGATTAAGGTTAGTCTTGATCTTACCCTCTCCAGTGTCTTGTGGTTCAGGTGTTCCCTGTAAGGGCCTGGTGAAGGATCAGCCATTTGGTCTGTCTTTTAGTAAGTAGAAAATTGTGGTACCATTGCGGTTTGGTTCTAGATTTGTGTTTCCCACCCCTTTAATGCCCTCCCCTCCCTCCCCTTCCATCCTAGTGTCTAGTCTAGGAGATGCTTGCTGGGTATGTAAGGTATCTTGGGTAGATTCAGGTTAGGTGCTGTAGATGAGTGAGACTATGTCCCATTTTTTAATTGGCTTGTTTGATTTCTTATTATTTAATTTATTGAATTCTTTGTATATCCTAGATATTAATGCTCTATCAGATATATAGCTGGCAAAATAAAATAAAATATCATTTCCCATTCTGGAGGTTGCCTCTTTACTTTATTCACAGTGTCCTTTGCCATACAAAATCTTTGTAATTTCATCTGGTCCCAGCAGTTAATCTGTGGTTTTATTGCCTGAGCAATTGGGGTTATATGGTTTTATAGTATGTCCCTCTGAATGTTTGAATTTCTCTGGTAGCTGTTGTGATGTTGCCTTTTTCATCTCCAATTTTATTAATTTGTGTCTCTTCTCTCTTTCTTTTGGTCAGCTTTGCTAAGGGTTTATCAATCTTGTTCATCCTTTCAAAGAACCAACTCTTTATTTCATTGATTCTTTGGATTATTATTTTTTTTGGGGGGGTTTCTATTTCATTAATTTCTGCCCTAATGTTTATTATTTCTTCCATCTACTGATTTTCAGTTTGCTTTGTCTTCTTTTTCCAAGGATTTAGGGTGAAAGCATTAGGTTGTTTACTTGAGACCTTTCTAATTTCTTAATATATGCACTTAAAGGTATAAATTTCCCTGTTAGAACTGCCTTCATTGTGTCCCAAAGGTTTTGGTATGTTGTGTTCTCATTATCATTTGACTCTATCAATTGCTTGATTCCTTCTTGATTTCTTCATTTACCCATTCATCATTTAGTAGGGTATTGTTTAGTTTCCATGATTTTGTGTATGCTCTATAGCTTTTCTTGCTATTGATTTGTAGATTGATTCCATTGTTGTCAGATAGAATGCAAGGAATTATTTCAATTTTCCTGTATTTGTTAAGATTTTCTTTGTGTCCTAATATATGGTCTATTTTAGAGAATGTTCTATATGCTGCTGAAATGAATGTATATTCTTTTCAGTATTCTATGCAGTATTTGGGTGAAATGTCCTGTATATATCTGTTATGTTTATTTCTTATATACCTCATTTAGTCCAGATGCCTCTCTGTTTATTTTTTTGCCAGGATGACCTGTCAATTGATGAGTGTGTGGTGTTGAAGTCACCCAATACCACTGTGTGAGGTGTTATCTATGACTTTATTTGTAACAGTGTTTGTTTGATGACGTTGGAAACCCCCATGTAAGGTGCATATATGTTTAGGATTGTAATGTCCTCCTGTTGGAGTGTACCTTTAATCAATATAAAGTGACCTTCCTTACTTTCCTAACTAATGTTGGACTGTAGTCTACCATGTCAGATATTAAGATAGCAACCCCTGTTTGTTCTCTAGGCCCATTTGCTTAAAACACCATTTTCCAACCTTTCACCCTAAGATAGTGTCCATCCTTTGTAGAAAGGTGATTTTCTTGGAGACAACAAATTGAAGGATCCTGCTTTTTAACCCAGTCTGCAAACCTGTGTCTTTTGGTTGGGCATTGAGGCCATTGATATTAAGATATATTATTGAAAGGTGTGTTTTTATTTTTGCCACTTTTTGTAGCTCTTCCAGTTTTACCTTTGCTCTCTTGTATTAACTAGTATTTGAGTATGGTTTGTTTTTTTTCCAGGTTCCTTATATGTGTGCTTTTCTTTCTCTTTAGTATGGAGGATTCTTTCAAGTATTTTCTGTAGAGCTGGTTTTGTCTTCAAATATTCTTTATCCTGCTTTAGTTGCAGAATGTCCTTATTTCTCTGTCTATTTGAATGGATAGCTTTTCAGGATAAAGTAACCTTGGTTGACAGTTGTTATCTTTCTGAACTTGGAATACATCACTCCAAGCCCTTCTGGCTTTGAAAGTTTGTGTTGAGTAATCTGCTGTGATCCTGATGGGCTTGCCTTTGTAGGTAACTTGATTTTTCTCTTTAACTGTTTTGAATATTTTTTCTTTGGTTTGTATCTTTGCTAACTTAATTACAATTTGGTAAGGAGAAGTTCTTTCCAGGTTTTGTCTTGTTGGTGTTCTAAAGGATTCCTGTATCTGCATTGGCACCTCTTTCCCAATTTGGGGAAGTTTTCTTCTGTGATTTTGTCAAAAACACCTACTCTGCTTTTGGACTGAGTGGAATTCTTCTCCATCTACCATAACCTGAATTCTTATATTTGATATTTTCATACTGTCCCAAATATCTTGAAATTCCCACTCCTACTTTCCTGTTAGTTTGTCTTTCTCTGTGATGGACTGTATTACATCTGCCACCTGGTCTTCTAGTTTAGATATTCTGTTCTCTCCTTCATCCATTCTACTGGTGAGATTTTCTACAGAGGTTTTTATTTCACTGACTGTGTTCTTCATTGCTAGTAATTCTGACTTGTTTTTCTTTATTATTTCTATTTCCTTATTTATGTTTGGTATTGACCTCTTTATTTCATTAAATTGGTTTCCTGTGTCTTCTTTGATTCCTTTGATTTCTTTTTTCATTCCTTTGATTTCTTTTTTGACTTCATTGAGCATATTTATAATCATTCTTTTGAAATCTTTCTCAGGCATTTCCTCTAACTCATTCCCACTGGAAGGTCATTTCTGATGCATTAATACTTTTTGGTGGCTTTATATTGTCTGGATTTTTAATGTTTCTTGTGTTATAATGTATATATTTTTGCATCTTGGATTAATTTAATACTTGGATTTTCTAGTTAGCTGCAGTATTATTAGATGTTTCAATCAATCTGATATTATATATTTTCAGGGTATGAGCTTAAGGTGCTAGTTGTGGCTCTTAAGACTCTCATAGTATCTACAAAAGTGACCCTAGGTGTTGGGTTTGTCTGCTATGAGAATATTCAAGTAGGCTGAGTGGAACAAAATACAGGCAGATTCTAAAATTTAACTAAACAATGTACACATTCAATGAAAAACAGCAGAGCATTTATGCAAGAGTAGGTATTATAACAACCAGATCCTCTAACAAAGTCACTGTTCCTTAGGGTGTATGATGTCCCACACCCTTTATCCTGTCAACTGGGAGGTTAAGATTTCTGGTCTGTTGAGGGTTCCAAGTCAGCTTGTGACCAAGTGAGACCCTTCTGTAACGAATAATAGAAAAGGAAACAAAGCCACTATAAATCAAGAAGCAACAAATAACAAGCCCAAAATATAACTTATTTAAGAATGGCAAATCTGACCATGCATCAGATTTAACATGATATGGAAAGTGCAATTAGCACTTCTGGTTCAGGCCTACATACCAGGCTTATTTGGCAGGTACTGACCTGGCTGTAATCCCAGTTACCTTTTGGGATGATTTTGGTCTCAGTTATGCTGCATTCCTGCTTGGGTCCCTCTTTGGTGCACTGTGGGTTCAAGTAGGCTGGCTGTGTTATTGGATGACTGCTCTGGTTGCCGGTGCTGGGTGCTATGAGCTCCCTTCCCCTGGTCTCTGGTGTTTGCTGGTGCTTGTGCTGGTGGTTGTAGTGGAAAGGCTGTGTATGGTGGCTTTTGTTCTCCAGCTGGTCCACGTGATCCTCTACCTTGTGATCTGCTCCTCTGTTGTTGTTTGCTGTGGTTCTTCCTTCACGTTTCTTGAGTTTGTGAAGTGCTCCAGTGTGAGTGAAAAATCCTCTCACCTGGCTTTTCCTGTGGTTTGAGCTGAGCCTTGCAGCTGTGGCCCCACAGAACTGCTGTCGCCATGGACCTGGTGCCATTGTGGACCTGGTGCCACTGATGCTGGAGCCACTTCTGCCTATGTGGGCTCTAGATGCCCTGGATCTCTCTTACTTCTCTCCATTGGTAATTTCTTATACACCTCACTTTTTAGTAGAAGAGTGTATTTTGCTGTTTTTTTGTTTTTGTTTTTGTTTTTGTTTTTGTTTTTGTTTTTTCTCCCCTTGGCTGCTTTGGCATGGTTCCTATGCTGCCATTTTAACTGGAAGTCTCAGATTTGATTTTTTTTTAATTTTTTTTTATTTATGAGTGACAGAGAGAGAGAGAGAGAGAGAGAATGGGCACACTAGGGCCTCCAGCCACTGCAAACGAACTCCAGATGCATGTGCCCCCCTCTGCATCTGGCTCACATGGGTCCTGGGGAATTGAGTCTTGATCCGGGGTCCTTGAGGCTTCACAGGCAAGCACTTAACCACTAAGCCATCTCTCCAGCCTCAGACTTGATTATTTTAATTAATTTACTTCACAGATATTTTCTTCCTTTCAAAATTAATCCATATTATAAAATCGCTTTTTTTTTAGTTCAAATATCAGTGTAAGACATTAAGCATTTGTGTAGTATGTTTGGATTTAAATTAAATCCACGTCAGATAGTGAGTAATTCATATAAAAGCAGGAATGGGGAGATCTAAATTATTGTTGACATTTACAATAAATGCAGATTGATGTTGGGATGGTAGTGTTAGCACGGTAGATTTTATACACAGCTTCCCTCAATCCACATTGCCCATGACAGAAATCATGACTAGTATGAGTGGACTTTGTTTTGTTGAATTATTATTAGCTCATGATTGGTCCTCAGGTAGATGGATGCAAGTTGAATTTATAAAAGACATAAGCATAGTTGATATTTGAGGGTTTCTGTATTTAGCCTCAAGCAACAATGACTCATCTGAAAACAGAATTCACAAACATTTCATAGAGTATAAACATGAAACATATCTATATGTGATGTTGTTCCATGAGCTTCTTCCTCTGGACCCATAATATATAAACATTACTTTCAGCATTTTGTGTTTCTTCACTTGCCCCTTGTCCAAATCATTCCTCAGAGAGAAAAAATAGAATGAAATTAACAGGCCATTAGAACTCATATATTCAGCACCCCCAGTGGCTTCATCAAAGAACACTACCACAAAAAGTACGAAGCAGTATAGGCATGATTCTGGAAGATGCTGAGCTTCCATGTTACATCTTCTGCCCATCATTCTCTATTCATGACTTTCAGCATGAACACCATGACCTCCAGAGGGAGGTTGTAGAGGAAGAAAGATGAAATGCTGAAATAACAAGGTCAAGACTTACTGTTGAGATGGTGAGTTGCCAACTAGAGAGCACAACTCTAAGGAAAAAATCATAGCCATAAGTTCAAAATTAGAGAACATGATAGATTTAGTTGTCAGGAACAAGATAGAATTTCAGCTATCAGAGTTAAGGATCAAGATCAACAACAAACTAGCCACAACAGTATAATATATTGGTTGTGTAGACCTTTGACATAGCAGTGCTCCCAAGACCACAGGGCTGTGACTACAGACAGGCATCATCCAACTACAGGATTAAGGAGCATGAGGAGAAGCAGGAAAGCAGATGTAGCTGAGTGTAGAATGGTGCTTATTTGGGTAGGGAAGGAGGGGAGGTGAGAATGAGAAAGGGGAGGCTGGGTTAAATCTGTACACATTATATGAATGTTTTTCAATATCACATCAAATCTTCATAAAATGTTAATATATTAGCATTGGTTTAATTTTACTTTTTTTTTTAATTAAAGAGTGGGGCTGGAGAGATGGCTTAGCAGTTAAGGCATTTGCCTACAAAGCCAAAGGACCTTGGTTCGATTCCCGAGGACCCACATAAGCCAGATGCACAAGGGGGCACATGCATCTAGAGTTTGTTTGCAGTGGCTGGAGGCCCTGGCACACCCACCCTCTCTCTCCCTATGTCTGCCTCTTTCTCTCTCAAATAAATAAATATAAATAAAAATTAACAAAAATTAAAGAGTAAAAAGAAAAAGAGAGCAGCTGTATGTTTTATTTTTCTAATAAGCTCGTTTTAAAAAGTGACAAGAACACCATTGCTACATTTAGAGCACAATGGGACTTTATGTTTACTTGTATTACTTTCATCTCTTCAACCCCAAAGCTTTAAATATTAATCACAAAACTTGATTATGACAAAGCATCTAGCTAATCTTAGATATCCTTACTGTCAGATATGGGAACATCTGCAGCTGGCATGAGGTATGGTGGTGAGAGGGGGGGATCTTACAACACTGAGGAAAGACAGAAAGTATCTGAAAAATACAGGCAATACGATAGTGGCCGTAGATGCTTTCATTCTATTTTATAACTGGGAAACCTACAGTTTTAAAAAGAAGTTAAATAGCCTGTTAGAATGACTAGTAAGAGACAGGTAATAATAAATGTCAATGAGGATGTAGAGAGACATTGCTGGTGGGAACATAAAATGCTACAGCCATTTTGGAAAACAATTTGAAGGTACCACAAAATGTTAAGTAGTAAGTTAGCATAAGACCTGGAAATTGCACTCTAGATAAATGATAAAGAGAACTGACAAAAATGTGTATAACGTGCATTCACATATAAGCTATACATGATATTTCCAGCAGTATTAGTCATGATAGTCAAAAGTGGAAATCTGTTCAAATACTCATAGTTAATCAAAATGTATATCCAGATCATGAGAAATTATTAAAACACAATAGGGAATGAAAAATTGTGACATATTTCATTAGAGATGAACTCTGAAAGCAATGTGATAAATGAAAGAAGACAACACAAAATACCACATACAATGATCATCTATTATTATAAAATATGTAGACCAAGCAAAGCCATATACACAGAATATAGCTTAGCGCTTTGCAGGGGATAAGGATTTGGGGATGAAGAATGGCTGGTAATGGGCATGGGATGCTATTTGAGATAAAAATGATGTGAAATTCTATGAAGGTGATATTAGCAAAATGGTGTGAATGTGCAAAAACTCATTGCACCATATAAAGAAGTGAATTTTATAATATCTGAGTTATATATAAATATATTTTCTAGTGATAAATCTATAATTCAAATATGCAATTTATGGAATCTGAAGTAGAAGTGAATCTATATTTTAATGAAGTTCAAAATTCCCATGTTATGTGCCTCTAATGAGAAAAAATATAGCAAGTAATGCCATCTTAACTCCTTTTATTCCTGAAGGGATTTTCACCTGTTACATAAAAGCATAAGAATTATTTGTGTTTATGTGTTGTGTTTTATCTGTGTGATGTTTCAATACATGTAAACACAAAAACATACATCAAATTGAGAACATCTATTTCCTCAAACATGCATTGTTTCCCATCTATTTTTAATTTTTTTACCTTATACATCAAACATGAAAAGTACACATGTGATTTTCTTCAATAATGTATACATGCTGTAATGTTTATGACAGGCTAAACATATCTATATCCTCAATTATTAATCATTTTGGCAGAATAAAAACATTTAAATTCATATTTTCTAGTTCTTGGAAATGTCTTATCAATGCCAGCCTTCTGTGCAGTAGCACATTGGGATTTCTAACTCCCACCTTACTATAACTTGGTACCTCTTTTAACATTAAGTATCCATTCAATTGATTAGTCTGCTCATACACGTATGCACTATTTTAGAATGCAAAACATTTACCATTTTGATATACAGAAGTATATACTAGTATCATTGACAGAAACATATCATTAAACTTTTAAATGAACAATGATAAATGTGGATAATAATTTAAAAATTCTAGTGATAACTTATGACTCCTGACAATGTTAATGAACTCTAATTAATATTTAATTAAATTTTTTTTCTTTATTTATTTGAGAGCTAGACAGAGAGAGAAAGAGGCAGAGAGGGGGGGGGGAATGGGCGCGCCAGGGCCTCCAGCCACTGCAAACAAACTCCAGACGCGTGCGCCCCTTATGCATCTGGCTAACGTGGGTCCTGGGGAATCGAGCTTCAAACTGGGGTACTTAGGCTTCACAAGCAAGTGCTTAACCACTAAGGCAACTCTCCATCCCCTTAATATTTAATTTTAAATGAGATTTTGCCACCACTTCTGGGTCAAATGGAACATTTGAAACCTTCTAGTTTTTTTTTTTTCAGCCTTTATTTGTTTCTTTTCTTTATATTTTCATTTTTGTTATTATTGTTATTAACAACATGTTTTGTATGGATACATCATATGTCAGTACCCTCTTTTCCATTGTGTCTACCCCCATTTCATTGGGGATCCTCCTCAGTGGGGTTGCAAGCATTCCACATGGGGTGTGGTTTTTTTCTTTTGGGAGCAACAGTCAGTTATTTTGGGTGGAAGAAAATGCCTCTGGGCATCATGTCTTAACCCTGTGACTCTTACAATCTTTCTACACCCTCTTCTACAAAATTCCCTGAGCCATGGTGGGTTACTTTTAAGTCTACTTCAATGATGAGCTCTTAAGAGCCTCTGGATCTCTGCTTTGGCAGGTGTTGAGTATCCTCAGGGTCTGTCTCCTACACCCAGGTCATAGTTATCAGGAACAGCATGGAAGCAGCACTCTTGCTCACTTCCACAATTCCTCTGTGGTTTCAGCTGTGGCTTAGCTGAAGTGTGAGGGGTAGTTTATCTCCTTGGGTCTCACTACCTTCTGAAAAACAAGAACAGATTCTGCAATGGAGAGTGAAGTCAGCATAGTTTAAATGGGATAAACATTATTAATTTAGGGAAAATTTGATGTACATAAACCCTCTTTTAGTGAAAGCTACAAAGAGGACATAATCTTTGTCTCCATAGGATTCTGATCTGGTTCCCAATTCCAGACATGGGTTCCTTTACAACGAATGGATCTGTTAGCGAATCAAGGAAACTATTGGTTATCCATTGAAGCTGTGTGCCACTATTGCACTGGCATATACATCCTGTCAGGGTGTTTGCTCCTGAGTAGCTTAGACCTCTGGTTGCTCAGACTGTTGTTGACCATTTTCTCCCAGTAGCTCATGGAGCATTTAGGATAAATGCCCAGTAAGAGATAACTGGGTCTGTTGGAAGCTCTATGTTCATTCTTTTCAGGAATCTCCATATTGATTTCCATAGTGGTTGTGCAAGTTTACATTCCCACCAACAGTGGATGAGGGTTTCTCTTTCCTCGCATTCTCGCCCACATTTGATGTTGTTAGATTTTTTAATGATTGCCATCCTTACTGGAGTAAGGGGGAATCTAACAGCTGTTTTAATTTGTATTTCCCTGATGGTTAGGCATGTAGAACATTTTCTTAGATGTGTGTTAGCCATTTGTAATTTTTATTCCGAGAACTCCATATTCAGTTCTCTGCCCCATTTTTGGAGTGGGTTGTTTGATTTATTATCATTTAATTTTTTTGAGTTATTTGCAGATTATAGATATTAGGTTTGTGTCAGTGGTATAGATGGCAAAGGTTTTATTTTCCCATTCAGTGGGCAATCTATTGGCTCTGCTCATGGTGTGTTTGTCTGTGCAAAAGCTTTTTAGCTTCATGAGATCCTATAGGTTGAGTGATTGTTTAATTTCCTGGGCTACTTGGATTTTGTTCCACATTCCTATATTGTGGAAAGTGCCTCCTATATTTTCTTCTAGTAGAAGAGTTTCAGATCTTATATTGAGCTCTTTAATCCATACGGATTTGATTTTTGTGTACAGAGAGATAAGTGGGTCTAGTTTCATTTTTCTACATATAGTCATCCAATTTGTGTAATACCATTTGTTGAAGATGATGTCTTTTTTCAGTCTACATTATTGTCACCTTTGTCAAAGACCAAGTACATGTAGTTACTTGACATAAGGTCTGAGTCTTCAATTCTGTTTCACTGGTCTATGTTTATGTTCATATGCAAGTACCATGCTGTTTTTTTTTTAAACCTTTGTAACATGCCTTTAGATTGGGTATGGTGATACCTCCAAAGGTGTTTTTTTTTTTTTTTTTTTTTTTTTTTTTTTTTTTTTTTTTTTTTTTTTTTTACTGAGGATATGTTTGGATATCTGAGTCCTGAAGCCATTCCATGTGAATTTTGAGATCATTTACTAAATCTTTTTGTAGAATGATACTGATATTTTTATTGGTATTGTATTAAATCTCTATATTGCTTTTGGAAGAATTGCCATTTTCACAAAATTAATTCTATCTAGCCAGGTGCATGGGAGGTCTTTCCATCTTCTCAAGCCCTCCTTCATTTCTTTCTTGAGATTTTTTAAACGTTTTTACTACATAGGTCTTTAATATCCTTGGTTAGTGTTATTAAAAGGAATTTAATTTTTTGTTGCTATTGAAAATGGGACAGTCTCACTGATTTCTTTCTTAGTAAATTGGTACTTTGCATGTAGTAAGGCTACTGACTTTTGTGCATTGATTTTGTGTCCTGCCACTTTTATGAAGGAATTTATCACCTTTAGAAGTTTTGAGTTGGAGACTTTCAGGTCACTTATATAAAGGATTATGCCATCTGCAAATAGGGCTAACTTGACTTCTTCCTTTCCAATTTGAATCCCTTTTATTTCTTTCTCCTGTCTTATTGCTTGGGCTAGTACTTCTATTACTATGTGGAAGAGAAGTGGTGAGAGTGGGAACCCCTGTCTTGTTCTCAATGGGAACTCCTTGAGTCTTTCTCCATTAAGTATATTTGGGCTTTGGTGCTTTATATATAGCCTTTATTGTGTTGAGATACAAATTTTTCAAATTTCTTATGTGTTGTGTATATCAATTCATTGCCAAATGGATGCTAGGTAAAAATTTTCTCCCATACAGTAGAATGTTCTTCACTCTGTTATTTCCTTTGCTACACAAAGATGTTTTAGTTTTATATAGTCCCAATTTTCTATTTAGTCTGTTTCTGCTTTTTATTTTGTTGGTTTGGTGTTTGAGACAGTGTTATTATGTGGAACACTTTGACCTTATAGAGGGATATTCTTGCTTTGCCTTCAGAGTGCTGGGACTATATGTATGGATCACCACACCATGTTTTCTTGTGTAATCACATAGCTTCTAGCCTTTCATTTAAGCAGATTTTTGTATGTGACAAAAGATAAAGGTCCAAGTTCAATATTCCATATACACCAAATGTTCTCAGCATCAACAATTGAAAAGACCATGTTTCTCTACCATATCAGTTCTTAGAACTTTTACTGAAAATATGTTGGTAATAGATGTACAGGTTTACTTCTAGAATATATGTTCTATATATCTCTTTTGATTTTAATATCAGTCTCCTCCTGAGTCTTGTGTACACCCAAACACCCCCTCCATAGTCACTAGCCTGTGATACTCTACTTCTGACTGAGGACAGTCATCAATAAGACACTATTTCAAGCTATCATAGACTTGTAGCCACCAACACTAGCAAGTTCTGTCATAACCTGGGTCCACAGCCTACACTGCTCTTTCTTCCTCATGCTTTACAGGATTCATGGATCAAAAACTGTTGCAAATATCCAGAGGTAGTACTGGCCAGAAGACTGATGGACTGGGGCCATGTTTCTCCATCTGGAAGGCATCTAACCTCCTCTAGGGAGTTCCATCTACAAGTAGGCCTTTATGGTGCCATTATAGTATTCTCTATGTTAGGTTTCACTCGCTTGGTGCTAAGGTCCAAGACAAAGTCTTGTGCTTACTACTCTAAACCTCAGGTAGAATTGCTGAAGCCAGTTTCTTGACCACAAAGGCTGATATACAGGTGTGTTACACCTGAGTTTCATAACAATATGATCAGCATAGCTTCAGTGATGCACCAAGACCCATGCTATAGCTGTGTAGTAGTTTGAATGTAAGTCTCTTAATATATTCAGTTTATTAAAGATTTTTATTTAGATCTGCAACCTCCTTGATGGAAAAGGCTGTCACTGTGGGCAGATCCTAGGGTCTAGTCCTAAAGGTTCTGAATTCCAGCCTAAGATATGCAAAGTACCTGAGTTCCTGAAGTGTGCTTGCTTGTAGTGCTGATGGTGGCTTTTCTCTCTGTGTGTGGATTTGGTAAAGGGACCAACTTCTTTCATCATTAGGGAACTTCCCCCGAATCTTGATTTTCAAATAAATCCCTTCCTCCATAACTGAACTCGTAGTGAGGGGACCAAGGAGATGAACAAGGTAGTGGCCTAAGAAGATGAAGGGGGCAGGAAGAAGTGTATTTTGAAGAGTAATGACATGACTTGTGACTTAGTGTCTCCTTAAGGTGCTGAAACCTTACTACCATAAAACAAATACACATGCTCACCAAAGTGCAGGCAAAGTTGTATTTATTTTTTCAGACTCATTCTACAAGAGAATAAAATATCCAATTATGAGTCTCGCTTTTTGAGTAAGATACACTTGTATTTAGTTAGTTTCACTGTTGGAAAATAAATAAAATGAATTCAACTGGAAAGGTAATATAGAATTAACTGGCTGTGGACTGCTCACACTGGTCCAAGCAAGAGCAGGCTGTGGTGTGCCTGTATCTGTAAGGGGCTGTGCTTCCATCAGAACAGTCAAGCTCAGCATCCCTGAACTCATAGCTTTCTTCACGGCAGCAAAGACAAGAATTTTCCAATTGAAATCGATCATAATTGTATCTAAAAGAAAAATATTCAATAATAAATATTTCAGGATATCACATTTTAAAATATTTTATTTTATGTACTTATTTATGAGAGAGAGAGAGAGAGAGATTGAGAGAGAGAGAGGATGGGCACACCAGGGCCTGTAGCCACTGCAAATGAATTCGAGATGCATGTGCCAACATATGCATGTGTATTAAGTGGGTTCCAGGGAATTGAACCTGGGTCCTTAGGCTTCACAGGCAAGTGCCTTGGCTGCTAAGCCATCTCCCATACCCTAGGATATCTTTTGACATTACTTGACATCAGTACTTACATTACAATTACTTGCTTATGTGGCTTAATAGCCTTTTAAACAATGCATTATTTTCCCAGAGCTTGTATTCTCTCCCCCTACCCCCACACACAATAAACTTCTAATGTGGTGAGACCAAAAAAATAAGAAATCAACAAGGAAGATTTATAATTGCATGAGAACATAGTATTATAAAAATGGTAATAAGAAGCTGGGCGTGGTGGTGCACACCTTTAATCCTAGCACTTGGGAGGCAGAGGTAGGAGGATCACTGTGAGTTCAAGACCACCCTGAGACTACATAGTGAATTCCAGGTCAGCCTGGGCTACAGTGAGACCCTACCCCAAAAAACTAAAAAACAAAATGGTAATAAGAGGTTTAAAATACCCCATTCAATACCAAACTATAATATATTCTTAATAAATTAACTGATCTGCAAAACTATACATGAAGGAAAATAGATAATGCTAATAAACTTAAAATTTAAAACACTTTAGGAAATATGCTTCATTGTGTAAATGCCTGTATAGTCACTGTAGGAAAATAAATACATTTTCCACAGATTTTAAGTGTGCATAGAAACTACCTTAGAATAACTCATTGCTATTTGAAATTATTCTTTTTAGTTGTCACTTCTTATTATTTTACATGCCTATTTCATTATGTTCTGACAAGATAATATCTTTCATGTACACTCTCCCATGCCCAGTTTGGGAAAAGTAAATTCCTACCTATGGCTGCAAAGCTAAAGCAGAGCACACTTTCAAAGAACAACTCACCTGACAGTCCTTTTGCACTCCCCTAGGCATCTTGCCATCTCAATTTTCTTCCTGCAACCATTATACTTAATAGTCACATTTATAGGGGAAGTTCTGCAATCATTCTTACCTAAAACAAAGTAGATAGGAGGCAGAAAAAATTTAACATTTAACTGACTACCCTACATTTTCATTTTTAAATATAAATTTTGCCACTTTAAAAAAATATTTTATTTATTTATTTGAGAGAGAAAGGAAGAGGTAGATAGAGAGAAAGAGAGAATGTATACACCGGGGCCTCCAGCCATTCCAGACACATGTGCCCCCTTGTGCATCTGCCTTATGTGGGTCCTGGGGAATCAAACTGTGGTCCCTCGGCTTCACAGACAAATGCCTTAACCACTAAGCCATTTCCCCAGCCCTACCCTCCATTTTCTTAATAAAGTGAAGTACTTCAGCATGCAGTGAAAAGCACCTGGCTAATATTTGAATAAATGCTATTATACTGCTACTGTCGTTACATTACAGGTGAAGGAGAAAGCAAGCAATAGATAGGAGAGAGGGGACGTCAAAGAAGGAGAGTAGAGAAAAATATTTTTTTTCCTAACTAGCATTTTCCTAATGATGCTTATACAAATATGCTCTGATGTACCATTTTACAACACAGCTTGCTGGTGTTAGGACACAGCAAGCTAATCTTTTTCCATAAAAAATAATCCCTTGCAAACTCTTTCTTAAAATAAGGAAGAGTGCTGACATAATAACTATAATATGCTCTATAAGAGTATCAGTTGGTTAGTTTATATTACTTGTTAATTCTGTGTATCTTAAAAAAATCTGGAAACATTTTATTAGTGATCTGTAATTTTTCAACAGTTTAGATATTTTTCTATATAGAGAGATTAACTTACATGTATAACAGCAATTTTTGGAGTCGTAGACTCTGTCTCTCTGTAAGAGTAAGAGGAAAGGAAAAAAGATAGAAAATGCCATTAGAACTTTTCAATAAAAACCTGACACTTTAGTGTCTTGAAATAGCAGTGAAAGTTAGGACATGGAACAGATGATGTCAGACCCAGTGCCAGGGCAGGAAGAGGGAAGTGAGCAGGGTAAGAAAGAAGAGACTTTATTTAGACTAACACTTTTCAACAACAAGTAAAAAAGGGAAAACAATATTCAAAGCCTGAAAACAAATTATTCCTCACTTAATGTAAGTGAAAAATACTGAAACAATGACACCAGAAATTACTTTTAGTTATGATATATACCAAAACCTCACCTAGTATTAGAGTTTTAAAATAACGTTTTAAAAATATTTATTAATTATATATTTAGCTTCGGAAAGAAAATGATAATATTACGTATTAATTAAAATAAAACCTCATCACTATTTGGGAACAGAAAAATGATTATGGCAGAGAGAAAAACAAATAATTCTGATATGTTTAATCCAAGAAAGTTTCTATTTGTTTTTTTTTTTTTTGTTGTTGTTGTTGTTGTTGTTGTTGTTGTTTTCGAGGTAGGGTCTCACGCTAGTCCAGGCTGACCTGGAATTCACTATGTAGTCTCAGGGTGGCCTCGAACTCATGGCGATCCTCCTACCTCTGCCTCCCAAGTGCTGGGATTAAAGGCATGTGCCACCACACCCCGCAAGAAAGTTTCTATTTTTATAGTAAATGATTAACCTGCATATGCGAGCTTTTGGGAAAAACATTGCAGGTTTTCTATTTGTTAAAAAAACACTAAAATGTTTTCTGTTTATTTATTTATTTATTTATTTATTTATTTATTTATTTATTTGAGAGAGAGGGAGACAGGAAGATAGATATAGAGAGAATGGGCATGCCAGGGCCTCTAGCTACTGCAAAGGAACTCCAGATGCATGTGCCACCTTGTGCATCTGGCTTACTTAGGTACTGGGGAATCAAACTTTGGTCCTTAGGCTTCACAAGCAAGCACCCCAACCTCCAAGCCAGCCCAACTTTATTAACTTTCATTTTCATGAAAATGTTCACCTTTCTTTAAATTTAGCAATAAGAAAACCCTGTCTTTACCAGAATCTCTTATTCCTCTCATTTTGTTTATAATTTTCCTCATAGGATTTTCTCCACAATGTCCTACATCAAGTGGAAGGCTCTCAGACTGCTAGCTCCATGTCAGAGCTTTCTCATGAGCTACAGATACAGTTGTCTCTTCATAGATATAAATCATCCTAATATATATGTAAGGACCTCATACTCAAAGTGTTCAAAACAGATTGCGTGATTTTTGACCCTAAGCATAGTTTTTTCATCGATCAAATGGTTTTTCAAATATTAGACAATAAGACAGGAGCCAGGTTGATTCTTTCATAGTTTGTCATCCATGGATCTGCCAAACCCTGCTTCCTCACTGTCAATTGTTTTCTCTCCTTGTTCTTGCTACATTACCTTATTGTAACCATTGACTTAGCAACTATATTTGATTATATCTCTTTCTGATCCAACTAATTTTCTATTCCATTGGTAAAGCAATTTTATTAATGCCCAATTATTAGCAAGTGCTTTGATTTAAAATTCTGCTCTTATAAAATATACACCTTATTCTAGTTTCTAAGTTCTCTCATACTGTGATCCAAAGCCACATTCATAATTGTCTCACCTCTCTCATTTACTTGCTCTAATCTATATATTACTACCAAATTCCAATTCTATAATGAAACACCCTGGATCCCTAACACATACACACATTCTCTATATAGTACATACTTTACTTTGTATAATAAACTCTGTAATCTACCTTGTATGAAAACTGCTCATTTCTTTGAAATTTTCCCTTTTCCTACTAAATGAGGTAAAAAATGATTTTTTAGTATTTTTCTTACTTGCTACAAAATATATATAAGATTATCTTGAGAATACTAGGGACTCCATAAAATTCTCTAAAGTTATTGAACTGTGATAATCCTCAATTCTTCTTGCTACAATTCAACCCTAAAAGCTTGGATTTACTAGTTTGTTACAGATTATTAAGAACTAAATATCATTAGCAATTTTTGAACAAGATAAAAATTATGTGAAGAAACTAGTAGGTCAACCATCTCCTCTGAGTCATGATAAAGTACAGTGCTTAGCTGTAACTGTTTGTCATGACCATTATACATTTGTGGTGAAAATGCTAAATTCATTTATTCAACTTATTTTATTGCATCTTTATGACCAGTGACTTGTACTGGAGTGAGCTCTGACATTTGATCGAAAGTCACAGGAAGTGACCTCTGACATTTGATGGACAGTCATGGGAAGAATGACTCTGCCATGGGCGTGTTCTCACCTGTAGCTGGTGGAAGTGTTGCTGGACACCCTGTGTGAAAACAGAGAACCCATTAGTCTCTGAAGTTTTTGGAACAGTGTCACATTGTTGGGGAAACTATAGTTTCCTAATACATTATTATGCTGCTGAAAAACATTGGTGACATATCTAGTCAGTTGTATAGATGTATCTCCATCCATTTCCCCTTTCTACTCCTCATGACAGTTGATGGTCCATAATTGCAGAGCTTTCTTTAGACCCATTTTAATAGGAGGGAAACCTAATAATTAAGAATAGACATACCAATATAATCTTAAAAAGAATTCTGATTCACTGGACAATAAGGAAATATAGAAATGGTTGATTGAGACACATGGAAGTATAACTATAAATTACCTATTATTAATCCCTTAAAACATCTATCATATTTTATCTTCTTGAAATCTACTTCAATTTTGTTTTATGTCCAGCCCTACTGAAGCAGGAATGGGAGAAAGATAGCTTTTGATGGGGATTCAGCCAGGGAAAGAAGCCTGCTCTGGTAGGAATAGAAGCCATGTTGAATCCAGTCTCATCCAAGTTGGCTATAAGCAGTAACTCAACAATTCTGTTTCTTCTTCAAGTTTTCCCAGTTTAGTATACCTGGATGGACTGTTCCCCCGTGAGTCAACATCTTGAGTACACCGACCAGTCAGGTCTCTCTTATACATCTGAGTCTGATGATGAGGCTCATTCTGATTTGGGGAGCCCAATCGCATATGTAAATCTCCTGATCCCTTTCCATTCTCCTGGCATCTGACTATCCTGCTCCTTGCTTTGGGAAGCTCTCTCCCTTCTCAGCTATGATTTTTTTTTTTTCAGTCACTCTTCTGTCTTTTTTCTTTTTTGAGGGGGAGGGTGTTTTCTTGCTTTATAACATACATTATCTCTCTTTCAACTCTGGTCTCTTTACTTTCTCTTAAGCCTCTCCAATGTCTTATTTTTGAGGGACCATGTGCCTTGAGCATTGAAGCATTGCTTTCCATGCGTTCATGTGCCTTCTCTACAGGCTTCTTACCCAGAGATGTGAAGAACATTTTCTCCATCTTGCCTTCCCCTTTCCAGACAGGCAAGGGAGAGAATTCCTTTCATCTCACCTTTCCTGTAAAACCCAACTCTCCCTAAAGTAAACCTCATAATTCAGAATTTATCTGTTTAGAGTCCATGTTTTACTTGTTTGCTAACTCAGATAAGAATCCAAAAGTTGGGGTCTCCAGGCTGGGGATTTCCGGCATCTTTATGAAATTTAATCTCTCTCTTGAACTGCAGTCCTACACCAGTGTCAAACGCTTTTAGAGTATCCACATATAACAAACTTTGGACAACTGAATATTCTACTAATAAGTTTAAAATTCAATTTCAAAGTTACTAAAAATAAAATTAATATTATTATACCTACTGAAAAAAGCTGTCCCATTACATATAAGCAATGAAATACTTGAAAAGAAAAAAAGTCTACATGTTTAGATAAAGCAATTCCATCAGTTAATTTTACCAAAGTATTAATAAGAACTAAGTAAATGAAAGTGTCTCTAACTTTTTGCTAAGGTAGTCTATGGTAGCTCCTAACTATTAACAACCTGTAGAAAACAAGAATACAAGTGAGCCGGGTGTGTTGGCGCACACCTTTAATCCCAGCACTCGGGAGGCAGAGGTAGGAGGATTGCCTTGAGTTTGAGGCCACCCTGAGACTCCATAGTGAATTCCAGGTCAGCCTGGGCTAGAGTGAGACCCCACATCAAAAAACCAAAAAAAAAAAAAAAAAAAAAAGAATACAAGTGAATTGGATTCAAATATATCAGAAAATCTCCCCTGATAACAAAAACTTCACAAGTTCATTAGATATAAGAGGGGTCAAAAATCTAATCTTCTAATCTCCATTTTCTGTCGGAGTCATTTCTCTAAAACCCTTTGAGCATGTTATTCTCCTGATTATAATTGTGAAAGGGATTTTATTTATAATAAGGATGGAGACTCAGTTAAGTTTGGCACTATAAAATTTTGTGTTCTTTCTATTCGCCTTTCTACTTAAACCTCACATGGTCATTGCCATCATCTAGCTGATCCTTGAACTCACCCATGTACTTACATGACTGATCTCTCCCTACCCCAGCCAATATCAAACTCAATCACCTCCTTTCTGATGACACTAACCAGCAGAAATGACCATTGTACTCCCTCCCCAATATGGAATCATAATTTATATATATTTTGGGGGTTAATATTAAAAATACTATAAAATAATATGAATAAGTATAATTTATCTCCCTCCACACAAAATATCACAAGATGGAAGGTGGTATTTCTTGTCATTATATTTTGCTTTTAATGCATACTACAGAGTCTAGAACATGTTAAGTATGAACAAAATATTGGTTAAGTTGGTAATGAAGTAATTGGATCTCTCCCCATACTGACCTGTTTTATTTTCAGTCTCTTGATCTTCTGTTGCTCCTATTGTAGTTTCTAGGGTAGGGAAGATGACAGTGAATTTTTAAAAATTAGAATAGCAAGAATACCTTGTAACTCTGTGTGTGCATGCCCGAATTATGGCACAGATTTATGTGTAAGCAATGCCTTATTTGAACTGACAACTCATGCTAGTACATTCAGAGTTATTCATCTTACCTGACTGATCTATGAGGGGGCCTGTTGTGACTCCAGCTGCAACTGAAGTGGAAGCTGCAAAAGGAAATAAAATAGAAGATTTCAGGAATATCAATGGCCATAATTCCCTTCTTAGAAGTCTCAAACTTAGCAGGTGTGGTGGTACATCCTAAAGTTTAGGAGGACAAGGTAGGAGAACTGTAAGGTCAAGGACAGCCTAAGCTATATAGTGAGAGCCTATCTCTCTCAGAACAAGCTGCATGATCCATCTAAGGAGAAGAGCCTAGCAGAAACCTAGTTGAATTTTAAAACTGTGTTACAAAAGGCAAATTTGCCTCATTTTCTCGGCCTTCTTTCTCTTGCTTCTTTTCCATCAACCCTCTCCCCTAAACTCAGCTCCTGGTGAATAACCAAAGTTACAATGATCTCTGAAGAGGTTTATGGCTGTTGGCACTCCAGTTCCAGGCACTTCTTTAATTCTTGTGGAAGTATGGCAGTCAAGAAAGAAGAAAATTGGTGAGCCCCATAGACTGGAGAAATTTGAAATAAGCCAGTCTTTCCTCTGAGATGCTACCAAGAAAGGGTCATGTACCCCTAACTCTCACTTACCTGTGGTGGTAACTCCAGGGGCAGTGGTTGTCTCAGATGCTTTCAGGGTGGCACCTAAAACAAGCCAGGAAGAAGTCCTAAACCTTCCCTGCACTGTAGACAGAGCTTTTGCTATGTCAAACCTCTGCCACTGAAGCATGCTCAACTGCCAGAGAGATGAATTGAATTGTGATCCTATGGCCCTGGTCAGTTTTCCACACTAGGTATTCCTCCTCTAAGTGACAAGGGTTACAAGAGGTTTTTCACACCTGACTCTCTTTATTGGTGGAACTTGGTTTTCTGGTTCTCCCATATCAGTTTTTTGGGGAGAGAAAAGTTCTATGAGAGTCAAAAAATGAGAAAACATCTATCATAGCCAAGATGGCCTAATGTTGCCCTGTTTGTTTAAAATTTAGATAGATTTTTTTTTTTTTTTAGATTTGGGGTTCGTTTTTAGATTATTTACTTTACAAACACATAAACTGTAAATTCTTTTTTTTTTTTTTTTGAGATATAAATTGTCTCCCTGTATCATGTGAGTCTGATAATTTAGGAAAATTTTTTCTCAAGGGCTAGGAAACAAGTCCTCTAACATGTAATTACTGATTATTTCTAGGTGTGCAGGCATAAGTCTGTAACCCCAGAATTTAGGAGGCTAAAGCGGAAGAATTTCTAGTTCAAGGCCAACCTGAGTTACATAGTATTATCCTATCTCAGAAAGTAAAAAAAACAAAACAACAATAAGAAAACCAGCAAGTTATGAGGGTGATGATGCATTCCCAGCACTTGAGAGTCTGAGGCAAGGGAATTGAGAGATCAAGATTCTAGCCTGAGCTACATGGAGCCCATACCATCTTGGTGATGCTTTGTTTAAAAAAAAGTAAGGAAGAAGGAAGGGGAAAAGGGAAGAAAGGGGAAGGGAGGGAACTCCATACCTTAGTCTCTCAAATTCTATGAGAAGATAGGAGCTTAACTTTAATCACATTAAGTGTTAGTTTAAAAAAAAATACACAAAACACAGGGCTGGAGGGATTGCTCCATGGTTAAGGCACTTGCCTGCAAACTCAAAGGAGCCAGGTTTGATTTCCCAGGACCCATGTAAACCAGATGCACAAGGTGGCACATGCATCTAGAGTTTGTTTGCAGTGACTGGAGGGCCTGTCATGCCCATTCTCTCTCTCTCTCTCTCTGTCTCTCTCTCTCATTATATAAGATCTTGACCCCATTTATTTACCACAGGATAAATAAAACACTTAAAATCAATTTACCTGTTGTTCTTCCAGTGACCTGTTTGTCTGATGCTTCAGGTGTGGTTCCTGATGAATGACAGTAGAAAAGTAATGTGAGTGTAGTCTGATCCTTCATCACTTAAGCAACCATTAGGCAGTTAATTATCCTACTGCCTTCTCCAGAAGTGCATTCCTACTACACAGGCCAGGTACTGAAAAAAGCTTCAGGGCTGTCCACTGCAGCGTGAAGTACGGCTGGAGCACCTGCCAGTCCTGAACTAGGTCCTTTAGACCTAGAGTAAGGACACTATGGCACTCAATGACAGTGCTAAATAGGCCACACTAGACTTGTAGAGGAGAAAATGAGACAAGACAAGAAAAAAAATACATTTAGGGCCAAAATCTTCCTCATTGAAGGTAAACAAAGGTGATCACCTTTGAAAACATTCACTTGCCTGAAATGGAACTTCCACTTGTGGCAGAGACAATTCCACTGGTATCTGGAATTACAAGTTATTTTCAAAGGCAGTAGGACACAAAGGGTACTTTCAGAACAAACTTCTGTGCATTGACTGCTCATTTTTTTTTAACCTGAGACTGTAACTGTTTTACTGATCTCTCAGAGAGTTGGTATAACCTCTTACACAAAAAAGGATAAAACAAAAAGAATATCAAAGGCAGATATTTGAAGATTCTTAGGGAAGATGGCACATTGTGGAGTCCCTCCCAAGCAGCTCTGCTTCCCAGGCTAGCCACTTACCTGAGTTGGGGCTCCCAGGTACAGCTGTGGTAGAAACGGGGGCTCCAGGAGTGCCTAGGCAGGAGGAAAGAGACAATACCATGGCTTTCATAACCCTTAGAACAATATGGCCAACGTCATGCCTGTCTGTATCTCTGAGATAGTAAAAGACACTCCATGCACCTATAACCAAAGTGGAGAAAAGGGAGAGACAGAGCTTATATGTTCATCATGTGCCTATGCAAGACCATCAGTAAAGCAGTGACTAATATTCCTGCCCAATAATTTTTCAAAGTTAGACCAAGGACATTTTTAGTTTACCTGTCTTACCTTTTTGTGTTCCAGAGATGTCTCCAAATGAAAAAAATAATAGATCTACAAGTATATTTTGTATTTAAATACTTTGATATGATATTCTAATGATTTTGTGCTGACTATGTCATAGTGTTATACAATATTCTTTGTAAACTTTCTGTAACTTAAAATTAGTCCAAAATGTGTGTATGTATGTATATACATTTGTGTATGTGTGTAACTTTTCTCAAATAAATCTATCAACCTGTTTTTAAACTACAACAAATAGTAAAAAGCCTAAAATTTGCATCTAATTTTATTTCTGCTATAGTGGTGCCATTTTCTCCATAGGAAACTGTGGCATCTTAAAAAGGAAAGAGATCTGAAATGAAGTAAGCGTGAAAGAAGAGGTCTGAGACCTGGTGGTGCTACTGCATGCAGCCAGCACAAACTGAAACAACATGTCACCTCATAAGAAGTCAGAACAGAAGCCTCTCAAGGGCAAAAGCAATGGAAATGTCCAATCTACCATAATTGTGTAGAAAATGAGGATATGTTTTAAATTCATATGGTGCTTAACTGAGCCTAACTTCATATGAAAATATAATGCTTATAAGATCATGTATAAGATCAGGATATACTAACCACTCTTAGAGTTCTTATTTATTGCCTCAAGTATTATACTTTTCATGTCCACAAATTTTATCATATTGGTAGCTAAAGGAAATAGTAGAGAGAAATAGGAACAAATGCGTCAATTTTTAAAACCATAATGAGGAAAAAATTTGCCAGAGATATAGCTAAGTAGATACTACTATGGTTTGTGTTGCCAACAAGCTCTTCTCAACAGTTTTTAGTAGTTCAATTGATCTGCAATGTTTTCCATGTGCCATTTCTACCTTACAGGACACTTAGTGATAAAGTTTTAACAAGTTAATTACTTCCTTTCACTATAGTGAAAGGAATGAGGGTATTTCTTTCTCAGTAACCCAGCTCATTCTCAGCACCTTGGCCTGGCTGTGAAGTCTCCTTTAAGCAGAGGAAAGGAGGAGAAACAGTTGGAGCAGGTGACCTTTTGTTAATAGGTCAGGTCCCAGCTACATAGCAATTGTATTCAGAATGTGTTCTAATGAACAAATAGTAGGTGCAAGTCAAGCAACTTCATCTGCTGGGCAATTGGCTCTGAGTGTTCAGTGTTTACCTGTGGTGGTTCCACTTGCTGCATGGGAAGTTGTGGCTGCTAAGAGAAAAAGACATATCTGAAAAAGACTCAGAGAACTTGGAATAAAACTGTGAGGTGATATTTTTGTCTATAAGCTCCAAAAGGGAAGACATCAATGCAGGAAGTACTCACAAAGGAGACTTTGCCAAACTGTGGGCTCACCTGGCCTAGAACTTCCAGGGACAACTGTTTTACCAGGGTCTACCCAAGAGGTTTCTGAAAGATAAAGGGGCTGAGCTTGTCATGATGGCTCACTTAATCAAAGGTGGACCTGCATCTTAAAAGGACTTGTGCAAGCACACTTTCACTTAGTGATTTGCCTCTACTGAAGTCTCTTTGTTGGAATGCATGGTAAAATAATGTATTTTATGCTTTCATACTATAATGATTGATGCAAAGAAGAGAATTTATGTTTTCAGTTTGAGGTACTTCTGTTTAGGATTTGACGAAAGAAAAACTAAATGCTTCCACGTATTTGTTTGGTCTCCTGTTGCTATAGTAATCTTGGTGATTTATAGTGAAGCGGGAATAACAGGTTTAACTGTATTGAAAACTTTAAATCTGACAACACTCAAATATTATTCAAATACATATATACATGCATGTGGCATATGCCCCATGGCTCTGTGATCTATTCTTTTTTTATTTATTTGAGAGTGACAGACAAAGAGAGAAAGAGGGAGAGAGAGAAAGAGAGACAGAGAATGGGTGCACCAGGGCCTTCAGCCACTGCAAACAAACTCCAGATTCATGCGTCACCCTGTGCATCTGGCTTATGTGGCTCCTGGGGAATTCAGCCTCAAACTGGGGTACTTAGGCTTCATAGGCAACGCTTAACTGCTAAGCCACCTCTCCAGCCCTCTGTGATCTATTTTTTACACATACTGAAAACTTTGTGGGTTTCAACTAAACTTCTGGTGATATTTTTAGGACCTACAGAGAAATCCCATCCTAGCCTCAGATTTGGGCAATCATTCTCACTTCTACAGTCAGGAGACTTTCTGTTATTTCTAATAACTAGCCTATTCTGACCCATGTTTAGTATAACATAGTTCTCTTAACAAGGAAGATCTAGAGAAGTCTAGTCCTGATGATCCCACGTCATGGGCTACTGGTTGTCTTCTTACCTGTGTTGTGTCCAGTTGCTGTGGTTCCAGTGTCCTGTGTGGAACCTGTGATCTCTAGGGGAAGAAACAGGAAGATGATAAAGTCTGAGAATCTACAGTATCGGGAGGAGTTTTAGTGTGTTATTTAACCATAGCACCTCCCAAAAAGGTACCATGAAGCCTAATATTAATTCAAAGGTATTTTCTTCTTGTTAGCCTACGTGTTAGACAGTCTTGATATGAAGGTTGTTCTGGAAAAGTCTCCAGTGGCAGCTAAAATGCAAAAATGTAAATGGAACAATAGAGCATTACATCTCTATGAATCTTGAAAATATCAGTGGCTCTAAAACACCAAAAGCCCTTTCTGATGACTCTCAATCTCTAAAGAGAACAGACACTAAACCACTTCCTAGCACTGAATTTTCCAGCTCAGCCTGAGATGGATATATTACTGTTGAGTTTCCCTTCTGCTGTGAGATGAGAACAGAAGTTTAAGTCTTTGTTTCACTTCATGTCCTGAGAGAGATATGTTGCCCTGGTGTGCAGAGGGCAAAAACAAAGCAAGGTTTTAAAAAGAGGGTACCTTGGTCAAATACAGGGCACTTTAACAACCAATTGCCTTCATGAGGCTTTCTGGTGAGTAAATTTAAAAAATAAATAACTAAAACACCTGTAAGTAAACAAGAAAAATGAAAGAAAAGCTATGGAGAAAGAACAAACATGGTGAGTAGTGGATGATCTAAGGACTCAAATATATGCTACATATGGTCATACCTTTGTGGAGAAAAATGCCTCTATAAGCCTGAACAATGAGGTTAACTTGGCTGAGATATTGGAAGCCATAAATTTGTGCTTAATTTGGTATGATACAATATGGACACCCCAAAAGGCAAGCCCCTCCATCATCCTTCATATTATTTGTTCACTGTAGCAACACCAATAGAGAAAGGAAGATACACACATGCATCAGAGTGAAAAGCTTACCTCCTGTAAGTCCTGAAAAGGTGGTCCCACTACTTCTGAGGAAAGTTGTGGTATCTGAAAGAAGAAAAAATAAAAACCCTGAAGTTTTAAAGACTGAGCAAAATATGGTGGGTCTCATCCCAGGACATATTTATTGCCCAAGGAGCCAGAATCTCTGACCTATGCTAGAATGTCCATGTGCCAGAGTTGTGCCAGAAGTGTTCTTAGTAGTACCTAAAATCAGAAGGAAATGTGGTCAGGTGGTATCCCACATAAAATGGGTACAATCTCTAAAAGATCAAAAAACACTTTGTTTTCTCAATATGTCAATATATTTATATATCTGGACTTATGGTTTTAACACAATTTATGTAGTTCAGTGGAACATAAGAGTGACTGGCAAGTTTCCAGAGAGGATCCTTTATCATTAGCCCTTGTGTAAGGTTTTGTCATAGAATTTGGGCCCACGTCACCATATGCATTCTAAAGGCTGGGTCTCATGATGCTCTGATGATAGGTCTTTCCAACACAAGAAATAAGGAACATTCATATCTGCACAGTACTTACTGGAAACAAATATTGTACATCTGACAATGTCTGTCTACTATGACAAAAGAGATTGAAAGACTTTCAGGCAAAACTCTGAGAAATCATTAGAAGGACTGTTGATGGCTTTGCAGAGCTCACCTGTGGTTATTTTGACTCTTGGTGACCTAATTTTTCCTACAGAAGTTGTGGCCTCTGAGAAGAGAGGAAAATGAGAGGTGACTGGAGAGGATATGGTAGTTCTCCTACACAGAAAACCCTGGAGGAGCAATCTCATTCATGAATGGACTGTTGGGAAAGTTATGGCAGCTTATTAACCCACCTGTGTTGAACCTTCCAGGGGCAACCCTAGTGCTGATTAGAAAATAAGCAATCAAATTCATCATAATGATTCATGTTTGTCTCCTAAAGACCTGTCTATAGAAGGACTCTGAATATGTTTGTCACAGGACCCCCTGACTGCTTTCCAAAAATTTGAGAATCCTGCGCACTTTCTGTGACCCATATTATAACCAAGTATAATAATGTACCCAAGACGAAGCCCTTCCCCTGAAATGCCATCTGTGATGGGAACAAAGTGGTTTTCTCCCAGGTTCACCTGTTACAATCCCGGTTGTTTGGCCTCCTGATGCCACAGTAGTGCCTATCATGGAATAAAAACCAAAAACAAATGAACTTCCAAGAATATGGCACAAAAGGATTGTTTTCTTAGGTGAAAAAACATTCATATAGAATAGGACTGCTTCCAGAATTCTGATTTTCTATTCATCTCTCTAGAAATATACATTCCTGTGCTCTTTTAACCTGTGTGTGTTTATAGGAAATTCTCCTCATGCTATCTACAGAACTAGCCAATTTTTAGTAAGTTAAAGCTATGAGACCAGATACTGCTATTGAAGAATCTTCTAAAATATATTCAGATGTAAGAAAATACTGAAGTAACTGCAAACTACTGTGAAGGAGTACCTCCCAACAAGCAAGCCCATGGGGAGTCACATCCCATAGTAAAGCCCAACACTGAGGTGTTCAGCCTCAACTGCTGGGGCCCACTTCCAAGGGTGCCATCAACCTCTGCTTTTTCATGGCCTCTAAGGGAGTAACATGATGTGTGGTGAAGTCAGTGTGATAGGTATTAGTATGCACTTTTCGAGTTATAAAAATCAAATTGTATGTAAGGATTAGGGGCTTGATGTATAGGAGCTGGCCAATAGGTTGCTCTCATACCTGCAAGCTTCACAGCCTACAAATTTATGAGTCTAAGACCATAGATACAGAGGGAGATTCACTTGTGTTTGCAGGGGAAATACAGACCCTTTTCCTCAGCCAACCTTCTCACTCATGTATGTAGTGCAGCATGCTGAAGAAGGACTTGATAAAAATCTCAACTGCAAAGACTGAACAAGCTCACCTGCTGGAACTTCTGCATGGGTGGAATGACTTCCTCCTGTAGAAATTGTGAACTCTAAGAGAGAAAATGAGAAAGTATTCAAGATGAACTTGTGGCAAGTATATGCTATACTGCTGTCAAATTTTAACACCCAAAGCACCAATTTCTGCATGTTGCATGTGCTTTAAGATTCACCTGTGTTGTATCTTCCAGGTTCCACAGTTCTCAAAGAGACTATACCAGTGGTACCTAAAATGAGAACGTGGTGATGAATTAAGTGCTTGTCTGTCACTTAATTCCAATAGGAATCATCCCTTTCCACGTAACATTAAAGTACAAATCAGAGACATGCCATACAAGAATTAATATACATTTGTCCCAAGTAACGTTTATTTCCACATCAGTTTTACTGAGACAATTCTTTTTTTGTTTTTCTTTTCTTTCTTTCTTTTTTTTTTTTTTTTTTTTTGAGGTAAGGTCTTGCTCTAGCCCAGGCTGACCTGGAATTCACTATGTCATCTCAGGGTGGCCTCGAACTCAAGGCAATCCTCCTACCTCTGCCTCCCTAGTGCTGGGATTAAAGGCATGTGCCACCATGCCCGGCCAGCTGAGATGATTCTTAACCATCATGTCCATTTCTTTGAAAGAAGGTAGGAAATTTTTTTCCATATCACTCATTTGTTATTAGTTGACTTCATGAAGATCTAGCAAAAGTCCATTTGAAGCTCACAGCAAAAAGAAGGCACTGGGCTAGAAAGATTGCTTAGTGGTTAAAGTGCTTGCCTGAAAACCTAAGGACACATGTCTGACTCTCCAGGTCCAATGTAAGTCAGGCACACAGTGCCGCAAGTACACAAGGTTACACATGTGCACAAGGTGGTACACATCTCTGGAGTTTGATTGCAATGGCTGGAGGCCCTGGTATACCAATTCTCTCCCTCTCTCACTCTCACATAAAAAGAATGCGCTGAAATAACTGTTTTGCCTTTCTCCATTGTTTTTATGAATATAGCTAATAAGAGTAATATAGCTTCAGAAGGCTTTGAAGGAGTTACTAGGAATGAGATCAGTCCACCAGTGCTCACCTGTGGCTATTCCACTCCATGTTGTCTCACTTGCTCTGGGGAAAGTGGAAGCCTCTGAAAAACAAAGGATAAAATAGTTTACTAGAGGACATTTAAGAATTATGAAAAATATCCTGTGGTATTCCTGCAAAGAATAGCACCAAAGGAGACATCTAGGGATGGGATGGGAAGATATGTGGAATATTTCATGACATCCTGCTAACTCACCTGTGTTGGAACTACCTGGGGAAACAGTTGTACCTAGGACAACCCCAGTGGTAGCTGAAATACAAAGAGGACTGGAATTATCAGAGTGACATTTGCCTCCTGAACTTATTCTAGGGAAATCTATAGTTTTGCTATATCAAAATTCCCTTTCTCTGGCTCCTACTCTATGGCACGTTGTCCCACTGGTTATCACCTAGTTATCACATCATCAAAGCAATTAGTGACATCAACTCCTCTACTTGAGACAATATTTCCAGCATTCCATGAGGAGAAGGCAGGTGGTTTTCTCCTATACTCACTCATTCCAACCCAGAAGTAAAAGACAAAACAAGTTGAGTTTGCTGAGAACCTTAGACATCAAGATGAACTTATTATTAATATTGCCTCAGAGGCACAGAAACTTCTTCACAGTCATGCAAGACTCATACATTTTATCTATACTCTCCAGGATTCAACAGTTTTTACCTTCCACGAGTACCTCAGCATGATTTGTATTTATAGGAGAAATTCCTCAGAAAAGTTGCATCAGCCATCTTATTTCAAAAGAGGATATTGATAAGTTCTTAGAAGTGTTAAATTTCAGCTGGGTGTCATGTATCACAACTTTAATCCTAGCACTCAAGGATGATGTAGGAATAGGGCCCTGAGTTGAAGCCCAGCTTGAGCTACAGAATGAGTTCTACATCAGCCTGGGATAGAGTAAGTCTCTCTCAAAATAACAATAAAACTTTTAAATATCAAAGAAATCTATTTAGCCTAAGATGTTCAATAAACCCTAGATAGCTGCACAGTGGTCTGCAGGAAAGCCCAGCTGCAAACTACTATAAAAAGAAGTACTATTCACAGTATGCACAAATCAGAGATTGCTCACACTCACCTGTGGTGGATTCAGTTCTAGTACTGCTCCTGCCTTCTGTGACAGTTGTGGTCTCTGAGAAAATGGAAAGGAGAACCATGACGTTAGGGAGATGTGAGAAAAGTGAAGGAGCTAATGGAGCAAGCAATGCTGGAGACAGAGACATGTTCCCAATGTCTAGAAGATATTATCTGGTAATTTCTGTGCCAGAAGAAAATCAATCATGAGTAATTCCCCTCGCCCTTGGCCAACTCAGTGATAGTTTTGCTATTAACTTTCTTCCAACTGCATCCTATTCAAAACATGGAAGGGAGCTCAATATTATTCTTCTTCTTTTACTTCCACTGACTTCCTTATTCTCCAACAAAAAAGAAACAAGACTAAGTTCTTTGTACACTGGTGATATTGTGATAACTAAGGGTTTAAGAACAGACTCCTATGAGTCATTTGTACCATCCCTGGTAATCATAAATCATTCATACTACCTGGAGTGGGGCCTGGTGAACTGCTGATCCCATGTGAAAGTTTGGTGGTACCTGTTGAAATAAACACAGGGATACTCAAAGGGTATGCCTGTCACTTCGATATTTTAAGCATTTTCCCAATGACTAACACTCTTCTCTCAGGGAAATGAACAAAGAGATCTCTGCTTCATATGTTTAGATGCATGGGAGAAGGAATGCAGAAAACAAACAAGTTACAGATAAATGTTACCACATTGTAAGCATCATCATGAGAAGCACAGCAAACAGAATGAAGGGTAGTGTATGCAGTCTGCTGCAGGCCAGACCTCAGCCAAGCATGCAAAGAAGTAGCAATGTCAAACAGGACACAGAGGGAAGACTGACACAGAGAAATATATCTCAGATGCTTTGACAGAACTCTCCACAGGGTCAGAGGCATATACTTCCAGACAAAATGTCAACAGTCTCTGCCTGGTTCACTTTTGTACTAATTTATCCATTCAAGCACACAAAGCAAGGGATATGGTAGGACCCTGAAGCCTCACATTAACATAGCATACCTCCTGTCTCCTCTGACTGGGTGGTCCTGATGGCTGCTGTGGAACTTGTGGTGGCCTCTGAGAACAAAACAAAGGATCCTGAAGTCTGGGATATGGGGGGGGTGCATGGCTATCTTGGGGATATAAGCCTGATGAGCCACTGTGAAGAACCCTGCATGCTTTCTGGCTCACCTGTGTTGTAATTTCCAGGCTCCAGAGACTTTTCCGTAACACCAGTGATAGCTATTATAAAATAGGAGTGATGGATTATCATGACTTTCTTACCATGAACTGAGAACAAGCTAACAAGTAAATAAGCAGAATAATATCTATATTTATCTGACATTTCAGAAAGCTGAGTTTTTACATGGAAAATTTAAATGGAAAAGTATTTTTACCAAAGATTTTATTTAATTAATTTATTTATTTAAGTTGTTAGGTGAATAAGAGAGTTCATGCTTTAGATCAGAGGCATCTAATCTTTTTATACTATGAGATGATGCTATTGCCTGTAGATGTGTTGGCAGGCATTCCCAGGGACCCTGGGACACATGTTATCTGCAGGCTACAGGTTGGGCAGATCTGCTCTATATCAACTATTTAATTGTCCAATGACCATATAATTTCCATGGGTGGTGGAAGGATAGGCCACTCAAAAATCACAAATAAGAATGAAATACTGGGCTGGAGAGATGGCTTAGTGGTTAAGGTGCTTGTTCTCAAAGCCTAAGGGCCCAGGTTTGGTTCCCCAGTGCCCATGTAAGCCAGATGCACTAGGTGGCACATGCATCTGGAGTTTGTTTGCAGTAGCTGGAAGCTCTGGTATGCCCATTCACTCTCTCTATTGCTCTGTCCCTCTCAAATAAATAAATTAAAATTTAAAAAAAACTTAAAAAGTTTTTAAGAAAGAATGAAATATTGACTTTCTGAATTTTAACGAAGAGTGGCAAGCTTTTACCTAACTATGTTTAATATAGGGTATGGGGGAAATGGCTGCATGGATTCATTTGCCTGTGTGTGTGTGTAGTATATATGGTGTCTGTGTGTGTTCATATGGTATATGCACAAGATATGTGCAAGTGTGCACAGATGGTTGACTATTGAGTCTCAGTGATCCTCCTATCTCTGCACCCCTCAGTCTTGGGATTATAGGCATGTGTGGCCACACCTGATTAAACACAAGTTCTCATGCTTCAGAAGCAAGCATTTATCTACTGAGCCATTTCCCACCCATCCCACACACTTAAGCCACTGACTTTGAGTACCCACAGAAATCAGGGCAACAGTTTACAGGACTCACCAGTGGCTACTGGTCTTGTTTTACTTCCTTTGGGGGAAGTTGTGGCCTCTAAGAGAAAGAAAACCAGGAAAGAAATTCAAGAAGTATTCAAAGACCATGAAAACAATTGATTATTCCTATAAATAAAAGCACATGTGGAGACATCTACTTATGAGGTGAGTACTGAAGTTTCTCTTTGTTGGAACTGCCAGGGACAATGGTTGTGGGGGAGCTCAGCCTGACCATGGCTGAAACACAAAAGACTGCGAGTGCTATGCTGGTCAGTGCTTTCATCCTAATGGCCTCTAGAAAGAGCTACATGCATCTTCATCATGTCAACTCATTCTTTCCCTAGATTTTTTCCCCTGAAAATGAGCCCAAATGTGTATTCTCGTTATTTATTTTATTACCTGAGCTGGATGTCCCATGCTTTCCTCCTTGAATTCTGGGTCCTTGATTGCTTGATGTTGTGTCTACCAATTATGAGTGTACTAACTGTAGACTTTGTAAAAAAATTGGCTATTCATTTATGAAAATAAGATTATATATATATAATACAGGCATATTATCTGGGGTTTTAAAGTCTTCCATCTCTCTCTCTCTCTCTCTCTCTCTCTCTCTCTCTCTCTCTTGAGAATGGGAAGTTTTATTTTCCTTTTTAAAGCTTGTGGGGATTGAAGTCTTATACCATAAATATAATTAGTATAACCGTCCTATCATCAAGGATTACAGCTATCATTTTGGATTCTACTTTGGCTGCTTTTTGGCAAAAAGAGAAAAAGAAACAAAAATAACGAGTTGGCCACATACAACATTGGTAAATACCAACTGCTCTCTGCAGGTTGCCAGTGCCTGTGTTTGGCAACAAAGTGAGACCTCTCTTCTTCTGTTCCTTACCTCTTCTGAATCCAGTGATCCTAACACCTTCTGTAGAAGTTGTAGCCACTACGGGAGAAAATGGGACAGCACTAAGTTCTGGAAATGTGGATAATGGGAAGAGATGTTTCACATTGTTTTATCAGAGCAAATCTATGATATCATTTCCTCTTAGTGTCTGTAGAGATATTTTTAGTATCTCAACCCTATGTTAGAAATCCCCATTTGAACAAATGTGTCACAGCCTATTCCAATGATAACTAAAACAAAGGAAAGTAATTTAATAGTATGTCTCAACTCTTCACAGAACCATGCTAATGGCCTCACATGTTTATAAGGTCCATTCTAAGAATGTAATGATCCTAATTATAGATCACAAGTGCCCTTCTCTCATATCATCACCCAGGTATTCATATCTGTCTTGCAAATGAACATCTCTATAACTATAGATCTCATGCTTCTTACTACAGTACCATGAGTGAATATAGAGGGAAGGAATGGAATTAAAGTGCCTTCCAAATACTGCTTCCTATGATACTGTCATGATTTTTTAGTTGTCTCAAAGCATGCACATAGATATGTGTCCTAAGTCCACTGAGGAGAACAAAAATCCATCTTATATTGCATTTATATAATAATACCTGTGTTGGAAGCTTCTGAGCTGTTCTTGGCTTTGGGAGAAATGATGGTGGTACCTGGGAACAGAAATTCTGTAAGCTTCAAATAATAACAAACTCATCCTTGGCTTTTGGGAGCCAAGATTCAGGACCCCCATTGGTGATGGGTCTAAATGAAGGCAAATT
Source organism: Dipus sagitta (assembly GCA_036346955.1). NCBI lineage: Eukaryota > Metazoa > Chordata > Mammalia > Rodentia > Dipodidae > Dipus > Dipus sagitta. The sequence continues at coordinate 91,310,547 of CM070777.1, read as the reverse complement.
AGGAGGGATTAACAACTAGACTTGGCCTTGTGTGTTGTGTTGCCTGAGAAAATATGTTCTCATTCTTTACATTCTACTGTTCTTTATTGAAGCCTCAAACAATGTGCCAGTGAAACCTAAGTTCTCAGGACACCACTTACCACTGGGCAGTCCTGTTCTGCTGAACTCTGTCACTGTTGTGGCCTCTGAGAGAGACAAAAGGTACCAATTAAGTAAGAACTTGCCTGACCGACTAGGTTCCCTCCACGGACCCTCCTGGCTCCCCTTGCGTGTGGTGATGTACCTGTTTTATAGCTTCCAGGTTCAAGGGTTTGTTCTGAGACACTACCAGAAGTTCCTAAAATCAGAAGTGGTTGTGCTGTGAGTTAAGGTTGTTGATTTTAAATTTGGCATTTCTTTTCACATTTGTAAATTGCTCCTTTGAGCTTTCTAATATCAATAATTAGTTCACCGGTTCCCTATGTAGTCACAATAAACGGGCTTTTGTTCAGAGAGACCTACAAGGTTTCCTAAAAGAAAGAAAGATTTCTGTCAGAGTACTTGATGACCCACCAAACGTTAGTGGTAAGACCCTACTGCTGAAGACACCATATGCAGTTGACATGTATAATGGAATGACAAGGCTGGAAGCTGGAAGAGAGTCAGTCCCCAGACAGTCAGCGCGTCTAGTGCCAGAAGGTGCTACATGGGCGACTGGGGGAAAATGACCAATATCTGTCCAAGCAACTCATGGCCTAACCTACTTAGCAGAAAATAACCTGTTGTGATGCTCACACAAGTGCAATAGTGGTGCACAGCCATGGTGGGAAACCAACTGTTCTTGATTTGGCTAACTGATCCCCTCAGTGGAATGGGACCCATAGCTGGAGCTGGGAAACAATTCAGAACCATATCCAAACATGAGCCCGCTCTCCATTATCAAGCTACCACCAGTTGTGGGCTACAAGAAGGCCTACACCTATTAAATTCTCTATAAAAAAAGTAAGGGTTATCCTACTTGTCTGGTGCTAATTTTATTCTCCATCAGAGAATCTGCTTCTCTTTTTCAGAGAGATGCAGATCCTAAGGAGAGAGCCACCCCAGCATACTTCAAAAGGGCCCCAGCTGAAGCTAAGAATAATTGGCAAAACAAGCAAGGGTGCTGTTTTCTTGGTGAACCTGATACCAGCACAAAGGTGAAGGAGATCAACACAGAGAACAATTTACTCCTACCAAATCAGATATCCAGAGACACAGAGGCCCCCAACACCTCATCACTGAAGCAGACCAAAAATGAACACAACATGGCTCAGAGAAATTTTGTGGAAGAGGGGGCTGAAAGAATGTCACAGCCACACATTGGGTCATGATATGCAGAGACATTTCTCCTACCCATAACTGTGGGCTAACTCCACAATGCATGACCCATATACCTCAACAAGGAGGGGCCAGGGGGAGGGGGTAAGACATGGACAAGCCTAACAATGGTACCAACTTGCTGTATTCACTGAGGACAAAACTAATTAATAAAAATAAATTAATTTTAAAAAAATTTAAAAAGTCTCTCAGTCCTCTGCAGAAGGAAAATGCGTATTTTGTGGGAGCAAGAATCAGCCATGTAACAAATCTGTAAACCCAGAAAACAATGAAGAAGTACAAGTCCATGTCCAGTTTGAACTGGCCCTCTAAAATTTTTAATCCTGAAAATTAAAATGGTTAAATGACAAAAAAAAGAAAAGAAAAGAAAGTAATTGGAACTCAAATAAAGGACTAAAGAATTTAGAATGTATTTAAAGGTGAGTGTGTGGCTTCTAAAGTGTGTTGATAAAAAAACTATACAGACAGTTATAATAATCAATATGGGGCCATTGGCTCTTCTTTTGTATGAAATATGTCCAAGAATAGGAAAAAGCTAATGAGAGGCATTTTGCCTACAGTAGTCCAGTGAAGACTAGTCAGCATGTGAATGGGCTGATAATGGGAATGTGTCAGAAACACAGTTGACCAGAGACAACTTGGATTGTGAAATCAAGCAGATGTGTCTGGTATTAGGCAGGTTAAAAATCTCCGAACTTCAGTTATTTCATTAAAAAATTAGGGAAAATAATGCCTACATAATTAAAATGAGGTATTGGCTAACAGCCAACTGTCATTCAAGTGTATTGAGTGTGGTATGCATAGCTGTGGAAGAATACACCAGTCGGTGAAGTATTAAAGCCAAACACTGTATCAATTAATGAATTCTGATAAAAATGTCTGAGTACTCAGTCCTATATGGGACATGCATATCATCTTCTCCAAGGTTTGGGGAACATTGAGAAAGAGGTGGAAGAAAGAATATAAGAGGGGGGAAAGAGGGGTGCTTTAAAACCTACTTCTAGACTCATTATGTCATAGCAACTGTGGTTACCTGGAGAAGATTGGATTCATTAGTATTCCATGATGGATAGGACAGAGGCTTGTGAGGTCCCACCCCTCCCTGAGGAGCTAGTGGTAGTTAATGATAGGGGAGGAAGGAGGAGTCATTTCCTTCAGTGTTATTCCACCATTTGTAGGTGGTAAGAAGGGGATCAGTGAGAATAGGGGTTTCATGATCAAAATATGGCATTCATTTCTTAAAGTCAAATAAAATGCCTGTTTTCAGGAAGTTCATGTTCTAGTGTAAATGCTAAAAGAATACAGAAGAGGTGATAGTTGATAAACCATGAGATTTTGAAGAATAAACTTCTATAGTCACTATCTTTTAAAGTCATTTAGTTAAAAAAGAGATACCAGAATATAATACAATCTACATAATCTTCATACCAATAGTGGGTGAAAATAACACTAATATGCTAAGAGCTATACAATTCTTTTCTATAAATAGGGAAGATTTTTTGTATACAGGTAGTGTATATTTTAGCAATTATATAAAGTTATCAAAATGCATTGATTATGATTTCAGAAGGCATAAGAAAAGACAAAGAAAAATCCCTAAAATACCAAGATCTAATTCAAACTCTTCTCTTATTAATATAATAAAGAAACCATGCTTCCTATTTGAGTTAATGAAACATCATTTGTTTTCATTTATAAAGGAACATATTTATTTAATAAATGTAACTTATTTATTAGATTATAATTTTAGAAATTTGTCACATTCCCTTAGGTAAATGTTTTTCTTTGTTTCCTTTCATGGAACTGGTGATTTAAGCCAGGGCCTTGTGCATGTCAGGCAATGGTTCTATCACTGAGTTACATCAACAGCCCTCTTTTTTTGGACCAGGATTTGTGAGGTAGGGTCTCTTTCTAGCCCAGGCTAACCTGGAATTCATTATGTAATCTCAGAGTGACCTCAAACTCATAGTGATCCACCTCCCTCTGCCTCCTCAGTGCTGGAATTAAAGGTGTGCACCACCACACCTGCCTGCCTGTCTTTCTCCCTTTCTTTCTTTCTTTCTTCCTTCCTTCCTTCCTTCCTTTCTTTCTTTCTTTCTTTCTTTCTTTCTTTCTTTCTTTCTTTCTTTCTCTCTTTCTTTCTTTCCTTCTTTTGTTTTTCTTTTGCTGGCCCTTTTCTTCCTTTTCATTTTGAAATAGACTATCTCTAAGTTGTTCCAGCAGTTCTTTTAATTTTCTTTTTTAAAAAATTATTGACAACCTCCATGCATACACAGAATGTACCCTGATCACAACCTCCTACCACCTTTCTTTGTCTCTTCTCCCATATTAGTCCTTCACTAAACTCCTCTCCTTTCCAACTATTTTGATCTCTTTTTTTTTTGCCCTCCTTCATCACCCATGACAATATGTTGATGGGGCCAGAATTGTGCAGGTTCAAGCAGGTCTTGAGCTTGAGAAACCCTATCTCAGCCTTCCCTATTCCACCCTCCCCAGTAGTTGGGAATACAAGTCTAAGTCACCACGCCCAGCTGATATTTTCCAGTGTTGAAATGGAAAAGATAAAACTGTTATATATATGCACATTGTGCACAAACATATTTTGTGTTATATCAATTTCAACTTACTTGCAATGAATATATATGGAAATTCATCAAATGGACCTAATAAAAAAAAGATTAAGTCAGGATAAGATAACTTTTGAGAGCTAAATTATAAGGAGCTCTTCTAAGAAATAATTTCTATTATAAATTAGCAGGCTAGAAATAAATCATTATCTTCCTCCCAAGAAATGTTTGCTTACATGTAAATCTTGTTTGGCTTTGTTTAATTACAGATTAAGTGTTATACATGAAAATGCTAAAAATGATGTAAAAACTAAGAAGGCCCTGTAGTTACCTGTAGCCATGAATTACCTTATAACAATAGTGTTCAATATTAATACAACTCATTTGCATAGTCTGATTGAAGAATGGTTACGAAATTTAGTTTGATTTAAATTCTTGAATTGTTTTCTAATTCCTAGTTGGAACAAATATAGTGTAAATAGTTGCCAGAGGAAAAATATGCTCAATCTACTCCATAAAAATCTATCAATGTATGCCTAAAATATAAGCCTACATTCTTCTTGAAACTCTACAAAGAGAAATGATAATTTTCTCAGGTACTATCATACCATACTGAGTGTATTACGACTTTGGAAACTGAAATAATTCATTAAATCTTTGAAAAGATAGTTCTGCTTATTGATGTGGCATTAGGTAAAATGAATAACCATATGAATTTGTGAATTTAATATCAGTTGAAATGACATACAAAATTTTTAAAAACTCTTTGATTAATAAAACTACAGTATCATTACTTTATCATTTTGTTAAATAAAATCCTTCAACCCTTGTTTCAGAATCTCAGGTAGTACATTAAAAGGTGCTCTTCTCATCACATGATCCTGTAGCTCACATATTCACCAATGGGAAACAGCTGAACTGTTTAAAAGCAAGCTTTGTGGCTGGGTTATTAATAAACACCGGGCATTTTGCTTTGGAGAGGATGGTATCACACCAAGAAGCCTGTCTGGGTCACCACATACACTGGCTCATCATCTGACTTGCCAAGAACCTAAGACAAGTAGATTATATCTTTGGCAATCTGAGAAAATAGTAACAATTCAAATAATTGAGATGCTGTCACTAACATTCTTTCACTACTTTTAATTCTCAAATGAGTGTGAAAATACATCATAAAGTACATCTGACGCCCCTTGCTCACTTATGAGTAGTAGCAATTCTTAGTACAGTTGTTGAATGGGGGACATTTTTTGTGGAACCTGAGAATAAAATTGGGAAATCCATAAGCATTGTTCTCATTTTTCTGCAGCACCCTGATGATCCTTGCCAGCACACTCTTTCCAGTCGCTGGGCTCCACTCACCTGGTGGGACAGCTGTGCTTCCATCATTCACTCCTGTGGAAGTCATAGTAAGTACTGTGGTTGCACCTGAAAATAATATAAATGAAAAGAATTTTAATTACAGGGATAATTTTCATTTGGATTTCTCCCTGATATCTTGAGTTTAACTTATTCAAGAATGAACACTTAAATATAAATGTAATTATATATTTGCAGTATTTATTATGACTAGCTAAAGGGACCTTGTCTAATTTCTTCACTTCTTTCCCCATATACCTATCATACAGTGATCGGCATACAGTTGATAAAATAATAAAAAATAAATAAAATATAATAAAATGGTAAAATCTGAGGTAGTGTTGTTATAGAATATTTCAAACTATGTCCCAATACATAGGTTTTTGTAGAAGCTTTTGTACTTACTTGATTGAGACATTAAATGTAATGTGAGTCCCATGGGGTTTCCCTTAAGATAATAAAGTCCTTTCTGCCTAAGTTTACATCTGCCACCTCAAGATGGGCAATCATTGGTGGTGCCATGAGGAACATAGTCTGTTGCCAACTGTGCAAGCTGCTCACACCCACTTGCACCTGATAACTGACATTGCCCTATTTGCCCATTTGAACAGGTTTATTAAGATTAATTAAAAAGTGCACTTTTTCTCAGTGGCTACTGTGAAAATTAATTAAACATTACATAACTTACAATGGTGGCTTGCTGTTAAATAGAACTCAATATTGTTACCTTTCCTTTGTTAATTCATCTCATGAATAAGCATGGAGGAGTCAGTCCTCCATATACTCAGTGCAGCCTCATACCACCTAACAAGAGTCAAAGTAGTAAATCCTAAATGGTTTTCCTCTGACCTGATTTCCTTATTTAGAAGACACTTATTAGATTTATCAGAAAACCTAGTGCTGATCTACAGTCTGGACTAGAAGCCTCTTCCTCCCTTCCCTGGTTTTGCAGGTGTGGTGACATGGTCATGCCTGTACCAGGGCCGGTGCTGGAGCCATATGGGCCTTCCTTGGCTCCTGGCTAAAAGAATCATGATTCTTTTTACATGGTACATTTTAGTAAAACAATGGACTTTCTGCCATTGAACTGATGGGCTTCCTGTTTTCCCATCTGATGATCCAATTGTACCTGAGCCTCCAGATGATGGTCCTGCGGTTCCTGGTCCTGTAACAGACAGCCCAGTTGTCACAGATCTTATGTCTGAAAGGCCAGTGATCCCAGTAACTCCAGATGATTGTCCAGATGTCACTGTCCCTTGAACTAGTGATCCAGTTGTCCCTGATTCTCTGACTGATGGTAAAGTTGTCTCTGTAACTCTAGCTGACAGACCAGTTTTTCCTGTTCCATTAGCAGTTGTTTTAGTTGTCCCTGGTCCAGTTGACCCTGCTCCTCCAGATGATGGTCTGGTTGATTCTGACCCTGTGGTATATGACCTGGTTGTCATTGAAACTATAGCTGATAGCTTATATGTCCCTGTGACCCCAGCTGATAGACCAGTGGTTGTCATTCTAGATGATAGTCTGGTTGTTCCTGATCCTCCTGATGATCCATTTGTCACAGATTCTCTAGATGGTGCAGTTTTGTCCGATCCTTCAGATGATAGCCCAGTCACGCCTGTTATTCCAGCAGACAATCTGACTGTCCCTGTGCCTCCAACTGACTGACTAGTTGGACCTAACCCTACAACTGATGGTCCTGTTGTTTTTGATTGGTCTGATGATATCCAAATTGTCCTGTTACTCCAGATGATTGTTCCAAATTCCCTGTAACTTTAGTAGATGTTCCAGTTATCTCTGTCACTCCAGATGATGCTCCAGTTGTCTTTGATCCTATAGTAGATGGCTCAGTTATTCCTAATTCTCCTACTGATTGTGCTTTTGTCCCTGTCACTCCTAAAGTTTGTCCAGAAGACCCTGTTACTTTAGTTGTAAGTCCTGTTGTCCCTAATCCTCCATCCAGTGATCTTGTTGTTTCTAAAACTTCAACTGATCCAGTTGTACCTGGCACTCCAGATGACTGTATAAAACTCTGTGTCCCTTCAGTTGATGGTCCAGTTTTCTCTGTCACTCTTGCCAATGATCCAGTTATCTCTGATAATATAACAGATGGCCCAGTTGTCTCTTTTTCAACAACTGATGGGCCAGTTGTTCTTGCCTCTCCAGATGAAAATCCACTTGTTCCTAATCCTACAACAGATGATCCAGATGTTTCGGATTCCACAAAGGATTGTCTAGTTGTCTTTGTTACTTCTGACAACTGCCCAGAAGTCTCTGACACTCTATCTAACAGTTGAGTTGTCCCTAATCTTCCATCTACTAATTCTGTTGTTCCCAAAATTCTAACTGATGATGTAGTTGTTTCTGGTACTGTAGCTGATAGTCTCATTGCTTCTGACCCAACAATAGATGGTTGAGTTGTTTCTGATTGTTCAGCCAGTGGAACAGTTGTCTTTATCACTTCTGAAAATTGTCCAGAAATCTCTGTCACTTTAGCTGATTGTCTCATTGTTTCTGGTGACTCTGTTATTTTTGAATCTTTAATAGATGATCTAGTTGTTTCACTTACTTCAGTTGATTGTCCAGAAATTTTGGTCACTCCATCTGTTGGGCCAGTTGTCTTTGATCCTATGATAGATGTTTCGGTAACTGATGATATAGTTGTACCTGTCACACTTGTTGATGGCCCATAAGTCTGTGTCACTCCAACTGGTAGCCCACTTGTTCCCACTCCTCCACCCAGTGATCCTGTTGTTACTAGATCTCTGGATGATGACCTCGTTGTCCTGTTCTCTACAGATGATTGTCTCACAGTCCTTGTCACAGCCTCTGATGGCCCAGTTGTTCTTGGTATTACAACAGATGTTACAGTCATTTCTGTCTGTCCAACTGATGATCCAATTGTCTTTGTCACTCCTGATGATTGTCTAGAAATCTCTGTCACTTCAATTGGTGGTCTAGTTGACTCTGTCAAAAACAAGCAGGAAAAGTAGAATGGCATTAACAACCAGCATAGTTTTTGGTGAATTTGAAGAAATGTTACCTTCTTTCTTCACTATTTATTTCATTCATACAGAAGCACTAAAGACCCCAAAGAGCAAAAGCAGTCTTGAGCAAAAAGAGAAATGTTGGGGTTATCTTAATACCTGATATCAAACTATAATACAGAGCCATATACTACAGATACAAAACCAGATGCTTGGCCAAAGGAATGAAGTGTAATCATCAAAATTCCAGTGATATTCTTTGCAGAAATAGAAAATGTAGCATTAAGATTCATACAGAATGCCAGGTGTACATGTTTAATCCCAGTACTTGGGAAATAGAGGTAGGAGGATCATATGAGTTTGAGGCTACCCTGAGACTAGATCATGAATTCCAGGTCAGCCTGGGCCAGAGTGAGACCCCACCTTAAAACCACCTACCCAGCAAGGTGTGGTGGCACATGCTGCTTTAATCCCAGCACTGGGGAGGCAGAGGCAGGAGGATTGCCGTGAGTTCAAGGCCACCCTGTGACCACATAGCTAATTCCAGGTCAGCCTGGACCAGAGTGAGACCCTACCTCAAAAAAAAAAAAAAAAAAAACAAAAAACAACCCCCCCCAAAAAAAACAGATTCATACAGAAACACTGAAGACTCCAACTACACAACAATCATGAGCAAAAAGAGTAATGATGGAGTTATCTTAATACCTGATATCAAATAATACTACAGAACCATATATTACAGGAAAACAGATCTTGACCAAAGTATAAAAGACTAGAAATAAATATTCACAGATGTAGTCACTTAATTATTTACAAAGATGCTAAAAATATACATTAGAGAAAAGATGGTCTTGTCAATAAATGGTGCTCAGAAAACTGGATATCTACATGTAGAATAAAAAAGCTAGACCCCTGTTTCTTACCCTGTACAAAAATCAATTCCAAATTGATCAGAAACATCAATATAAAAGCTAAAACACACACACACACACACACACACACACACACACACACACACACAGACACTGAAATTGTTAAAGAAAAACCACAGAGAAAGTACTTTGAGGCTTTGACAGTTACTTTTTTGGGGGTGTGTATTTGTTCATATGTTTTTATAGGTAGGGTCTTGCTCTAGCTCAGGTTTACCAGAATTCATGTAGTTGCAGGGTGGCTTTGAACTCATGGCAATTCTCCTACCTCTATCTCCTGAGTGATTAAAAGTGTGGGTCAACACACCAGGCTTTGGCAACTGCTTTTAAAAAGGACTCTAACAGCTCAGAAAATGATAGCAAGAATTGACAAGGATTATATGAAATTTAAAAGCTTCTGCACAGCAAAGGCAAGAATTAAGTGAAGAGACTTCCTACAGAAATGGAGAAAATCTTGTCAACTATTAATCCAACAGGGAATGAATATCTCTATATATCTATATATCTATATATCTATCTATATATCTATCTATCTATATATCTATATCTATCTATCTATCTATCTATCTATCTATATATATATGTCTATCTATATCATAGATATGTGTGTGTGTGTGTGTGTGTGTGTGTGTGTCATGCAAAGGACAAAACAAAATTAAAACATTACAAAAATCAAAATGAATAAATAGGCAAGTGAGATGAGCAGCTAGTCCTCAATAGATGAATTGTAAATGACAAATAAATATATGGAAAAATGTTTAACATGCTTAGCCAACAGGGAAATGTGGAACAACATTATCTTATTATCAATCTCACCTCAGTCAGAATAGCTATTATCAAGAAAACACAGTAGCAAAGGCCAATAAGCTAGAAAAGAGATATAAAGGGAAAAGTAAGGAAGGGAGGGGGTACTTAGTAGGATGGTATTATATATATGTAAGTGGAGGAACAGATTAATGGGGGTGAAAAGGCCCAAGTAAGATCAGGGGAAGAGATTGAGTAAAGGAAATGTGGAGGGAGAGCTAATCAAAATTTAAAAGGATATAAATAACTCATATAGAAACCTACTTTTTTGGACAATGGAACACTCAGGAGCCATAAATTGTTGCTAGAAAATTTTCAGTGCCAGGGATGGAATACCTTCCAGTGATTTGTTGGCCAGGGAGCTCCCTGATGCCCCCAAAACATTATAGGTCATTGCCAAGGCCCTTGGTTTCCCACCTGGTAAGCAATGGTAAGACCCCATTGCTGAAGACTCCATATACTTGGGCTGCAAGGCCACTGAGAAATCCTGCTGGAACTGAGCTAATAACCTTCTCCATATAGACCAGCTGACAGAAAGCTGGAAGAAGCCATTCTGCATGCAGTTCAATGGGAGAAAGAGAAATCACCAGTGAAGATACTCAACAGTGGACACTGCAAGCCTTATTTTGCCAGCCAGGTGAAATGAGCCAATGAGTGCAATAGTGGCACATCTGTCATGGTGGAAACCAACTGCCCTCTAATTGGACTGGAGGCCCACTCCATGGGAGTGAATACATCCCTGATACTGAAAACTTAAAACAGGGGTAGTCATGAGCACTAGGGGTATAATGTCTGCTGCTGTTTGGCTAAATGTATATACTATGCTTATCAAACTGCCCGGTAAGCACTTCTCTTAATGTTCATACCTATATATTAATGCTACTCTCACTTTTGGTAGAGAATCTTCTCTTTTTAGATGACAGTGACCTTGGGATGACTCAGAAGGCATCATGGTGCTGGAAAGAAGTAACAGGAGTGCTCAGTACTTCAATATCTCTATCATACCTTCCAAGGTTCAGGGTCTATTGTGGAAGAGTTGGCAGAAAGAATGTAACAGCCAAAGGAAGGGTAGGACTCCTTACAACATGCTCTTCCCAGACACAAAATCGCATGGATATCCATGACCTTACAGTGCCTGACACTACCTACACAAGACCATCATAATAGAAGGAAAATATCATGACATCAAAATAAAAGAGAGACTGATTAAGATGGGGAGGGGATATGATGGAGAATGGAGTTTCAAAGGAGAAAGTGGGGGGAAGGGTGGGTATTATCATAGGATATTTTTTATAATCATGGAAATTGTTAATAAAAAATTTTGTAATGAAATAAAAGAAAATCAATGACAGATCATATTGGCTAGTGTGGCTGGAATTTATAACTACTGGTAGTGTATTCACCTTGAAATAAGTATGAAAGCTCCTCAAAAACCTGAGAGTAGGGCTGAAGAGATGGCTTAGTGGTTAATGTGCTTGCCTGTGAAGCCTAAGGACCCAGTTTCATATCCCAAGAACCCATGTAAGCTGGACACACAAGGTTGCATATGCATACAAGATGGTGTATATATCTGGAGTTTGATTGCAGTGGCTAGAGGCCCTGGTATGTCAATTCTCTCTCTCTCTCTCTTTCTCTGTCCAATAAAATAAATAAATAAAAATTCAAAAGTCCCCAAAGTAGAATGGTATAAGCCATGCTACTCATGGGAATGTACCTAAAGAAATGTAAGTCACTGTATCACATAGATACCTAAACATCCATGTTGGCTGAAGAACTATTTATAATTTTTAAAGATACAGAATCAATGTAGGTTGCTATCAATAGATAGATGGATTAAGAATAATGGAGAGTGTAGTTGCAAAGGTAATGTGCGGGGGGGGGGGAGGAAATTACATGGTTTATTTTCTATAATTATGGAAACTGTCAATAAAAAAATAAAAAAGAAAATATATACAGAATATCTATATATAATGAAAGTATATAAAGAGAGAACAATATATAATATAGAAATATAATATATACAACATATTATATTGTTTTATTAGTGGAATAATCATGAATTTTATATCACTACTGCACTTTATAAAGTATAAAACACAGGAAGATTAACTTCTTAAGGTGACAGAGCAAGAATGCTCATTGCTCTAGAATATTCCAGTTGGACAAGAAGAGCAGATATATAAATTAAGTAGCTAGCCAATCAATCAATCAAATTTTCAAACAAGGGAAAATTCAGAGGTGAACATAAATTGAAGTTATACTTATTTCTGTGAAAATTATATTTATTAACTATTTATTTTGATTCTGGACATGGAATCCAGAACCTTGTGCAGGATAAACAGGTATTCTCCCAGTAAGCCACACCCTGCAACTCTCATACTCACTACTGCATTCTATTTTACATTGTGTGATTTGTAAATACATCTCTGAAAAGAGACGTTTATTCTAAAAATTGACATAAGAGTCAGCCAACTATTTAGAGCTCTCGGGTAATGACATTCCAGGCAAACAGAATAGCCAGTATAAAGGCTGTAAGGGTAGTTGCACTATCCTTGCTAGAAATGTAGAGGTATAAGTTAAGTATAGCTGGCTCAGGGGAAGTGAGGATGAGAATGTGTTAAAGTGTGTTGCCAAAGACATAGAAGTGATAAAAAAAAAATCCTTCTCAATCAAGTGATGGATACTGAACAGATTTTTTTTCAAATGCAAGAGGATATACTTGTAAGCAGTTAAGAGGATATATCAGCTTTGTATTCATTCAAAATCCTTCCTACTCTCTGCAAGATACTTGGTAAGTGGTACGTAATAGAAGTAGGGAGAATAATTATGAGGTGATTTTAGAAGACCAGAGAATTAATGAGTGGCTTGGACTACAGAATGGATAAAACAGTCTGGTGAATGAATTTGGGATGCATTTTGGAAGTACTCTTAATAGGCCATGTTTAGATGTAAAATGCACAGAGAAAAAGAAGAAAGACACTAGAGATAAGCCTGAGAGTGTTACCCAAAATAAAATGTCAGTGATCATAACCCTGACTTGACAGGGAAGACAGAGAGGAAACTGGTGTGTGCATGAAGGAAAATCAAGAATTTGGCACAGGTCAGTGAGATTCCTACTAGACTGTCAAGTAGAAATATCAAGCCAGAAATGGTGTATGAATCCTAACGTCCAGAGAAGTCAGAACTGAAGGTATGTACTGGAAGTTTCCATCTAGATTGTCATCAAACATTTCCTATACCATAATGAACTTCCTACAGATTATATAACCAGGTCTTACCTGACTGTCAATAGACATTCTTTCAGCTTACCCTGAGGGATTTTTCCATCAGCCAAATCAGTTCTTATACTTGCTATAAATTTTGTAAGCACCCACTAGCTAAAAGTCTGCCTTTGGATTCTGGATCTTATTCTCACTGAAAAAATCGAGTTAGAATCTTGGTTAAGGCTCTACTCTACCTGCCACTGTGGTCATCCTTTGACACTGAGTAAATGGCAAGTTCAGTTCCCTCCACCCTCAGCAGCACTACTCAATGATGGGCATTGTCTCTCCTAACTTCTAAACACTTGTCTCCACCACAAATATTTCTAATTTGGTTCTATTAGGTCCATATTGAATAAATTTTTAAAGATTCTTCTCTTCTATATGCTTCCCCTCTTCACAAAATGTCACCACCTTTCTTCTGGCTTTAGTCAGTGGGACTAAAGCTCCATTAGTCCTAGAATAATCATGAATGCTTTAGTTCTGAGGTCTTTCCTAATATCAAGAACTCCATTAAGGAACCAGACAAGAATGGAAACCTTGTTTTCAGATATGTGAATTTATGCAGTGGACTGTGCATAAACAGGTATACATTTATAGCAAAATTTTGCTGCTTGGAGACAGCAGAAAATACCTCACTCAGTCCTAAAGTTTCTAGTCCTTACAGAAGATTCTTTTCCACATAGTCTGCTATTTTACCTCACAATTGAAGATGAACCTTCTTCATCCTTTTACCAAACTAAAAAGTATTCTTCAATTATTTACCTGCTCACTAGACATCCACCAGGTATTTGCTACCCCAAACAGAAACTAATTTAGGCCTTGGAAACACAAATGTAAACAAAAGAAAGGTAATGACAAATCATCTTCCTATAGTTTTGACAGTAATCCACCATGTTGGTATCCTATGTACTAATAGACAGGAGTAGGTGATTAAAATATACATCAACTGGACCCTTAATGCAATCCTCCTTTTGTCTTTGGAGTAAACACTCATTTTTCACATATAAAATGTGAATGGTAATATACTTAAAATTTCACAGTGCAGCAATAAAACTCTAACAAGCTCATATATAAACACTCTGTCCATTTTATACTTCTCATACTTTATATAATTATTATTTTTATTTTGTGAAGCTGGATTGTGGTGGCTCTACAGTGGATACTGACTACTTCATGCTTTTATTCTGCCAGTTGAGTTTTACTCACTATAATTAGTAAAAGCCAAGAGAGATGAATGCTATTCTTACATTTTTCAAGCAAGTTTTGTTATTTCCTGAGAAATACTTATAAATCAATTTATTTGTTTTAAACTCTATCATCAGTCCTTGAAGCCAGTATTATAACATATAACCACTGCTTACTAAGGGGTAGAAATGCCCCTTGAATAATTTACATTTCTTACAGAAAGGTCCATTTTCTACAATAATACCAATTACAATATCACATTCCAGATTTATACAGTTTTGTCAAAATATAGTTGATTATTTTAGTTCATGGTAAATTTATATATATATATATATATATATATATATATATATATATATATATATGGTACTGAAGTTATCAAAATCCCTTGTTAAATCAAATTTTGATCTGAATAAAGATGTTTTTGGTATAAACGATGTTCCAAATGCCACTTCACCTAAAGTAAGAGTGGCTGCCAGCTCTGCTCTTCCACTTGGGTCCAACTTGAAAATGAGGTTCTGGCCGGGCGTGGTGGCGCACGCCTTTAATCCCAGCACTCGGGAGGCAGAGGTAGGAGGATCGCCGTGAGTTCGAGGCCACCCTGAGACTCCATAGTGAATTCCAGGTCAGCCTGGGCTAGAGTGAAACCCTACCTTGAAAAACCAAAAAAAAAGAAAAAAAAAAAAAAAGAAAATGAGGTTCTGTCTACAGATTGTTGCTAGACTGAAAATGTTCTATACAAAGCTCATAATGAAATAGTAATTTGGTGATTATTAATGTTCACTTCAATAATTTCCCTTATTAGATCCTTCACCCCCCCCAAAAAAAAAAAGTTCACTTAGACTTAGAATTATCTGGACCTTTGTGTTTGACCAATGTTCTGACCCACATTGTGCGATGTGCTTTGTCTTACCTGCTGGGTTTTCTGAGCTGGTGGCCCCAGTTCCTAAGGCTGTGTCTGTGCTTCTATGGTCCAACATTGTGGTAGCTCCCACTGATTGTATTGTTGTACCTGAATAATGTACAAAGCAGCTGGAGTTATAATAATTCCTAAAAATTTGTGGAAATGCAGGCAAATTTTAAATGTTCTTAGAAATTTCCATCATATATCCCTTCTCAAATATCTCAAAAGTCCTTTGTTCTTTGGTTGGAACGAAAAGTTGTCTGATATTTGACCATTTACTGACATTAAATGCCAATGCACACTTACTGCCTAGCATGCTGGTGGTTCTGCCAGTGGCCATTCTTCCAGTTGTCCATGCTACAAGAGGAGAGAACACAAAGGCAATACAAAAATTGATAATGTTTCTATGACAACTAAGTCACATCTTCCTTCCTATTCTCTGAAATATTGCAACTGTTTCCTAGCTTCACCCAGATGCCAGGTTCTTCATTCAAGTTCTCACTGCCTTTTCTGGTCCAGAATTATAAATTTCTTAATAATTAAGCATTAGTCTTAAGTCAATGTGTGAGAGATTCAACTGCTAAACCTATTAAAATGCAAATCCCCTTTCTTTACAGAAATTCTAATACTTTCAACCACTGCTTCAGTCAGGCTCTTAAATGCATTTTCACTTCATTGGACAATAGAAGAATGAAGAACCCACTCACTAAATGGGGCAGAGAATTGAACAGGGACTTTCTGAGGAAGAAATACAAATGGCAAACATACACTTCAGAAAATGTTCAACATCCCTAACCATCAGGGAAATGCAAATTTAAACAAATATGAGATTCTACCTTACCACAGTAAGGATGGTAAACATTAAAAAAATCAAATGAAAACAAATGCTGGTGAGGATATGGAGAAATAGGAACTCTCATTCACTGCTGGTGGGAATGTAAGATGGTACAACCACCATGGAAAGCCATGTGGAGACTCCTACAAAGGTTGACTATAGAGCTACCAACAGACCCAGTTATTCCCTTACTGGGTATTTACCCTAAAAGCTCCATGCCTCAGTTCAGAGATATTTGCTCAACATGTTTATAGTTGCTCAATTCATAGTAACTAAGAACTGGAATCAACCCAGATGCCCATTAGACGAATGGATAACCAAGACATGGAATTCTACACAAGAGTAAGGAAAATGACACAATGAAATTTGAAGAAAAATGGTCAAACTTGGAACAGATCATTCTCATCATACTCACCCAATCACAGAAAGACAATCATTGCATAGTCTCACTTATCTGTGGCTCCTAGCCTGAATCTGCCAGAGATACTGACATACTTAAAATAGGCATCTCGAGGACTGGACAATAGGGAAGGTGGGGTGGGAGGAGAGTGTAAGAGTGGGGAGGGGGTCACAAAACTGGACCCAGATGGAAATGGTACCATAAAATCCTATATCCTGAAAAACAGACTAAAATGTTGAACCTTCATCAGGTCCTTTAGAGGAAATACCTGAACCAAAGGGCCCTGGAGAGGGTAAGATGAAGACTAACCTTAATCTCCTGTTTCTCTCTCTCTCTCTCTCTCTCTCTCTCTCTCTCTCTCTCTCTTTCTTCTCCCTTTCTCTTGTATATTACCTATCTTTTTCTTCCTTCTTTTCCCTTGTTGCTGGCCTGTAACTCTCAGTACCAGGATGTGGATATTACTTGCAAGGTTTCCCAAAAGAAGATAGATTTCTGTCAGAGCATTTGATGACCCACCAAAGATTAATGGTAAGACCCTACTGCTGAAGACACCATATGCTGTTGGTATGGAACATGGAGAGACCTGGCTAAAATCTGAAAGAGAGTCAGTTCCCAGACAGTTAGCTTGTCTAGTGCCAGAAGGTGCTACATGAGCAACTAGGTGAAAATAGCCAACATCTGTCCAAGCAACTCGTGGTCTAAGCTACTCAGTAGCAAACAACTTGACATGATGCTCACCCGTGTACAATAGTGTGTAACCAATGGCTCTTGATTTGACTAATGCATTTGATCAGTGGAACGAAACCCATAGGTGGAAATGGGAAACAAGTCAGAACGATATCCATAAAACAAGTTCACTCTCTAATATCAAGCTCCCACCAATCTTGAGCTACAAGAGGGCCTAAACCTATTAAATTCTCTCTAAAATATTAATGGTTATCCCATTTATCCAGTGATGACTTCACTCTCCATTGGAAAATCTGCTTCTCTTTTTCAGATGGATGGAGAACCTGAGGAGAGAATCAGTCCATAGAACCTCACCAGGGCCCCAGCTGTAGTCATGGAGGAATTGGGGAAATGAGCAAGACTGCTGCTTCCTTGGTGAACCTGGTACCAGCACAAGGGTGAAGGAGATAGACACAGAGAGCACTGAACTCCTACCAAACCAGATATCCAGAGACACAGAGGCTCCCAATATCTTATCACTGAAGTAGACCTAAAACAAACCCAAGATGGCTCAGGGAAATTCGTGGAAGAGGGGTCAGAAAGATTGTTAGAGCTACAAGTTGAGACATTATGCACAGAAACATTGCCTCTGCCCCATAACTGAAGGCTAATCCCAAAATACATGACCCACATTCCCCAACAAGGATGGTCCCTTCGGAGGGGGGGTAGACAGGGAGGAGGCTAACGATGGTACCAACATGGCTGTTTACACACTGAGTATGTACAAAACTACTATAGAAAAAATAACAATAATGATAAATTTTAAACAGTGAAAATAAATTAAAAATAAAATATTTTAAATAAAAAAGAAATAAAAGATTAAGTTAGTTGACATAACAGAGTAACAATTTAGGAAGTACTCAGAGAGTCCTCTGTTTTGTCATCTGCCCTGATAGTAGCTATTTCCTGAAGTTTCTAGTTTATCTTCAGTGTTTTTCCACATATATAAGGGCATAATATGTACCTTTATAATTATAAAACATATGCACTGCTACCCTTTATTTTTCATAAGGCTATACATTATAGTCATGACTCTTGCTTGGTCTTTTCCCTTTATTAAACTCTACAAACCCGCTATTACAGATAGCTCTTTCTCTGACCTTTATTAGGATGCTATACTTTTTATAGCATATTCTTTCCAGGTATCTTCTTTGATGAGAAGTAAGAGTTGCTTCTAATATTTTTATCTTTTAAAATATTTTATTTATTTTATTTGTGAGAGAGAGAGAATGTGCACATCATGGCCTCCAGTCACTGCAAACAAACTCCCGTTGCATGTGACACCTTGTGCATCTGGCTTACATGGGTTTGGGGAAGCAAACCTGAATCCTTAGACTTTGCAAGCAAGTGCCTTAAATGCTAAGCCATTTGTCCATCCTTTCTAATCTTTTTTTCTATTAAATACAGTGCCAGCATGCACAGCTAATACATATGTCATTTTGTACTTTGGTTCTATAACACCACTGTGGTATACTAATAGCAGCATTTTGGGGCTCAAAGGTAAATGACTGTGATTCTATTAGATTCACCAGGCTGGTTTCCACAAGGTGATCACACAGTGTGCTCCCACCTGTGAAGTCCAGAGCAACACCTGCTTCTTTTCAGAACTATCAACAGGGCTGTTGTCAGGCCTTGAGTTTCTGCCAATCTAAAATGTGAGAAATTATATCAGTTCTTGGTGTGGTTTTAATTTGCTTTTTTTTTTTTTTCAAGGCTGAGTCTCACTCTACCTCAGGTTGACCTAAAATTCACCCTGTACTTTCACATAGATCTCACATAGGATCACTCACAGTGATCCTCCTATCTCTGCCTCTTAAGTGCTGGAAATAAAGGTGTGCACCACCATGCCTGACCCTTATTTGCATGTTTATTTTTAAGATGACGTGTGTATGCTTGTGTACATATGATTTATATGTGTTTATGTAGCACATGCATGCCATGGTATACGTATGAATGCCAGAGGACCAAGTTGGGGTGGGTTTTCTCCTTCCACCTTGTTTGAGACACAGTCTTTTATGATGTTTGCCCTTGGGATGGCCAGACTAGTTGGCCTGAAAGCTTTGATATTCTCCAGTTCTACCTCCCATTTCCATAGATGCACTGAGTTTACATACAAATGTGCCACTTCGTAAGTGGCTTTATGTGGGTGCTGAAGATTCTCACTCTGCTCATTGCTTGTGGAGAAAATGTCTGTAGCCACTGATCAATCTACTCAGCCATTTGTGTATAAATTTATCATCTATCTCATGTCCAGTGCTTCTAATTCCTACTTTTCCCTGTTTATTGGTAACCCTGAAGAAGGTTGAACAGTTGCACGAGTCTCTGTATCATTAATAACTAATGAAGGTTGACCAGTGGCATGAGTATACCTAACCCTGTCCTTTTCCCTGCCATTTGTGGAATGTGCATAGGGATTCTGCTGTAAGAGGGCAAGTTTGTGCTGAAGGATATGCATCATTTTAAGGAAGTATCCTTTCAGTCTTATTATCTTGAGTGTTCTTCCTCATAAGAAAGTTATTGAATGCTTGCCAAATGCCTTTCTTACTTCCATGGTTAACTAGTTGCTTTTATTCTTCTTACACCTATTATCTTTATCTTTTTATATTTTTATTTATTCATTTATTTATTTGCAAGCAGAGAGAGAGAGAAAGATCAAGGAGAGACAGAGAGAATGGGCATGCCAGGGTATCTAGCTACTGCAAACAAACCCCAGATTCATGCACTTCTTTGTGCATCTGGCTTTACATGGGTATTGCAAATCAAACTAGGGTTGATTGGCTTTGCAGGTAAACTCGTTGACCACTTAGTCATCTCTTCAGCCTCTATATCTGTTATCTTTAAGAATTTCAATAATGGGTATCTTAATTTTGAGAAAGTCTTCATTAAACTTATAGAAATTATTTAGTATTATTTTCTACCTGACAGTTCACTTTTCCTCTTTAATAAACTTACAATTCTCTTACTTTGTTCATGAGCTTTAAATAATCCATTTGCCTCATTACTGCCTGTTACCTGTGAATGCATGCATGTTTATCTTTCTTATTTCTATCATCTGTCAGCATATTTCTACTTAGCCAAAGTTTGTATGATCTACATGTTATTCTTTCATACTTCCTTCAACATTTTTGTTTTAGAGCCACAGTTACAATTTTCTCATACTTTAGTATTTTGTGATAATTTTCAAAGCATCTTACTGCTTATCACCCATCCTCCAGTAAAATTACTACAAGGTGCTCATGCTCCCCAACTTCCATGTTTTAAAATGCTTGCTACATAATAGAGGCATGAGTTATGTTTGAATGGCTACAAAACCCTTGGTTCACATTTTTTTCCTTCAGTATCTTATAGATGCCATTCTGCTTGTATGTGTGTTGTGTATATGTATGTCAGCTGTCTAAATGCAGGTATTCACACGAGAAGATGTGTATGTGTGAAGGTCATGGACAATTTGATGTTTAATTCCTCACTTTTCACCTTGTTTTGAGGTGGAGGGGTTCTCTCATTCACCACTGCATCAAACTAGCTGGCCCTTGAGCTTCCAGACAATTTGTCTATCTCTGACACTTGTCTTATCCTAGTGGTGCTTGGATTACAATAAGTAGCAGTAGCATTACAGGGTCCAGCTTTATTTGTGGCTTCTGGAGATCCAAACTCAAGTACTCACACTTGCTCAGCAAGCACTTAATCTACTAACTCATCTCTCTAGCCCTCCTATTCTGCGTGTGTGTGTGTGTGTGTGTGTGTGTGTGTGTGCATGTGTGTGCACATGCATGCCTGTGGGTGCACATGCAGATGTACAGAAAGTTCTTTACTGATTGAGCAATCTCACCAAATCCTGTTGGCTCACATTAGTGTTCCCAACACTCAAGACACTGAGGCACTTAAATTTCCATGTGTTTTAGGTCATGGACTACACAGTGAGTTCCGGGCAGGACAGCCTGGGCTACAGTGTGAGAGAACCTGTCTAAAATAAAAGAGAATTTAAAACTTTCTGCAATATTTGGTTCATAGCTGTCTTCTCACCACTCTGCCCTCCAATTCCTTTCTTTACATTTTCTTGTTCATTCTCTGTTGGGCATCTTGCTACTCAGCTTTCACTTTTGAAAAATAATTTCTTTAATCTCAATTTGTTTCCTGAGTTTTCATGAATTGCCATTTGATCATTCTGCTCTCTGTATATATATATTTTTTCAGAGTTTTAAAAATGTTTTTGATATATTGACACCTTCAATTTTTCTTTATTTTAAAATCCCAGTTGGTGTCATAGCTTAGTGCTTTTGTGTTGTATGATTTCTGAAGGACTTGTGCGTTATCTTTGAAAAACCTGTGCAGAAAAATAGAAAGATTATACACACACATTGCATTTTCTGTTTTTCATTTTCCTGGATTGTACTTTTCTGGTTCCACAATAGCAGATCTGACAGAGAGGCTCCAGTGTGGCTCCCCATTTCTTAGCCCAAGAGCTCCCTCTTATGTTCTAGAAAACAGGATCATCTAAAAGTATCCCCTTCTCTGTCTCTGACTTCTGATCTTTAATTACACCCTGTATTAGTACAAACCTTGTATTCCATACTTCATTTTCACTTTGAAACCTTGGGCTCTGAGGATTCTCTACATTCCAAAATGCATACTTCTGCTTTAGGCAAGGTCAGCACAATCCCTGGACTTCTGCTTCTCTTTCTGTTTATCTTTTCAACTCCACCTTCACAGATGCTATGGGTCTCCTGGTCTCAATTCTTCTCTCAATATTTTCCAAGTAGGCTTGGTTTTCCTTCTGGTCCTGAACCCTAGTTGATGGAGCTATATGTTCTGCCACTATTGGGACTTCTGTACCCCTCCCTCCGGACGTCCTTATCTGCGTCTCATTTTCACTGGCACATTTCTACATCATACCTGGAGCAATCTTTCTAGTCTTTGGAATGTTAGTTTTCTTTGTCTCCTTTAAATCCTCCTGCTGTGGGCTCTCTGTTCAACTTTAAAGTTCCAACAAAAGCTGTTTATAGATTCTAGTTTATTCATGTGGGCTTCTGTTGTCCTGTCTTTGTAAATAAAACAAAATTCCCTTAGTCCCTTGAGCTCTATTCTATGATCTCTGTATTATATAGGTACAAATCAAGAATCAAGTTGATGCTATGACTAATGAAATTACTTTGTGTTTGTGGTAAAAGCATTTTGGTTCATTCAAATATTTCACCTGGTAATCAGGCAGTGACAACAGAGACACAATTTAGTAAGTTAGACAAGAAAAGTTCTCCCTAGATTCAGTTGTAAATTCTGCATCCCTTCCACCACCACCATCCAAAGGTGAATTTAGTATAACATCTATGTAACATATGGTGCTGCTGGGGGTCTCTTACTTGAGAAATTTTATTAGTTATATTGAGAACAAGAATGTAATGGGTTGTATATGCTTGGCTATACAAAGGAGTGAGATTCTGTTTTTGTAATCCTTTAGTAAACTGTGATATAGCACTGTAGCTTAATATTTATCCAAAAAGATCATTTTTATTCTTTGCTACTTATTGAAGTTTGGAAAATATTTTATTCATAGTTCTATTTCTATAGCAACGAAAATATGACTGTCCTTGATCTCTCTGAAGTTGAGTATTTCTCTATAATTTCACAGCATTTTGCTGTTCTGAGATTTTAGTTAAGGCCTATAGACTTGGCTCATACTACACTGTAGCCTTTTTCAGAATAAAGTAATTCTGCTTTTAGTTAATACAATGAACCAGGTCCTTTACAAGAAGAGATCTTGGGTTCCTACTTTGACATTTGTTGTTGAATAATTTCCTGATTTGTGTATCCTCTGCCTTGCATGGCTTTTGACATTTGTGTATATTATGAATGCCAATTCCTGCTGCTAAGGAGTAACATGCAATGAGAAACAGCACCTCAGTCTCCTTCTCTCATATGTCCTTTTAGAACCTAGTATGATGGGATCACATGAAAAATATGTTATGATTTATTTCTGATCTGCAGTTTAGCATTGTAAAAAATAAAAGCTAAATGAGTTTATCTCCTACAAAATATTAGGAGGTCACATCTCTTGCTTTGACACATTGTAACATAGTTCTTTACCAACCTGCTACTCAAGAAGTATTTTCATTAATAGATCCAGTGGGGGCTTCATTTCCCCTTACAGTTGTTCCTTTAAAATGGAAAGGGAGGGAAGGGCAACGGAAGGGGTGGGAAACACAAATCTAGACCCAAACAGCAATGGTACCATAAAATTCTACATCCTAAAAGGCAGACCAAATGGCTGAACCTTCAACAGGCCCTTAGAGGGAACACCTGAGCCACAAGACACTGGAGAGGGTATGATGAAGACTGACCTTCTTCTACAGCTTCTCTCTCTCTCTCTCCTCTCTAACTCTTGTATATTAGTTATCTTTTTCTTCCTTTTCTTAGTGGGCACTGACCTGTAACTCCCAGTACCACCATGTGGCTATCATCCACAATGAGCTTTTGATCAGAGAGACCTACAAGGTTTCCTAAAAGACAGACAGATTTCTGTCAGAGTACTTGATGACCCACCAAAGGTTAATGGTAAGACCCTACTGCTGAAGACACCTTATGTGGTTGACATGTAAAATGGAATGGCATGACTGGAAGTTGGAAGAGAGTCAGTCCCCGGACAGTCAGCACATCTAGTGCCAGAAGGTGCTACATGGGCGACTGGGGGAAATTGACCAATATCTGTCCAAACAACTCATGGTCTAAACTACTTAGCAGCAAATAACTTGTTGTGATGCTCACACAAGTGCAATAGTGGCACACAGCCATGGTGGGGAACCAACTGCTCTTCATTTGGCTAACTGATCCTGTCAGTGGTACGGGACCCATAGCTGGAGCTGGGAAACAAGCCAGAACCATATCCAAACATAAGCCCACTTGCCAATATCAAGCTACCATCAATCATGGGCTACAAGAGGGCCTACACCTATTAAATTCTCTATAAAAAAAAGTAAGGGTTATCTCATTTGCCTGGTGCTAACTTACTCTCCGTTGGAGAATCTGCTTCTCTTTTTCAGATAGATGTAGATCCTAAGGAGAGAGCCACCCCATCACACCTCAAAAGGGCCCTGGCTGAAACTAAGAAAAATTGGAGAAACAAGCAAGGGGTCTGTTTTCCTGATGAACTGGATACCAGCACAAGGGGGAAGGAGATCAACACAGAGAAAAATCAACTCCTACCAAATCAGAGAGCCAGAGCCTCAGAAGCCCCCAACACCTTATCACTGAAGCTGACCAAAAATGAACCCAACATGGCTCAGGGAAATTTTGCAGAAGAGGGGGTGGAAAGAATGTCAGAGTCACATGTTGGGTCATGATATGCAGAGACATTTATCTTACCCATGATTGTGGGCTAACTCCACAATGCATGACCTGTATACCTCAACAAGGAGGGGCCAAGGGGAGGGGGTAGGTCACGGATGAGCCTAATAATGGTACCAACCTGACTGTGTTTGCTGAATGCAAAACTAACTAATAAAGAAAAAAAATCAGAGACAGGGGTTGTCCTGAGCAAGGAGGCTAGCTGACTAGCCAAATCATTGAGCTCAGGGTCAAGCAAGAGACCCTGCCTTGGTAAAATAAAATGGACGGTGATCAAGAAAGACACCCTATATCAACCTGTGACCTCCACATGGACACACACACATATACCCATACATATGTAAACCTATACACATGTGAATATCTAGAGTCATGCATACACACAAAAATAAAATGTGTGCCATACCCTTTTATTAAGGGCACAGGTCATTCTGCTCCCTGCTGTGAACATATCTTCCATACATTGATTTACACATCTTCATTTTAGGTTCAGACTTTACATAAATAGGCTATAAGGATTGAGTGTCAACATGACTTCCATACATTCATTTACACATCTTCATTTCACATTCAGTCTTTACATAGACAGGTTATAACTGGTGTGTATGGCACTTAGGGTGCCTCAGAGTGTTTAATGTATGCTTCTAAATAAGATTACTTCTTGTCAACTCATTTAATATTCAGTTATTTGAAGCTAGAGATTTGCAACCCAAGCTACATACAGGAACCAATGGTGAGATTTAACACAAATTTGTGCCTGAGATCTTCTTTTGGGGGTACAAGTTGAAAATGTGAAATCCTATCAGGAGGTCTATGAAACATTTTTTTCTAAGTTCTGCTTTGCAGCAGGATTATAAACTGGAACTTTGCAATAGAAAATCCTAGTGTCATGAACTCAAGGCAGCAGTCCTGGAAGTATGGCCACAAGGGCACTCAGAAATAGTAACATCTCTGAGACTATAGAATTGCCATCTGACCCATACCACAGTGCTACTTGCAATACTGTTGGTCCAGCACTACACTCACTGTACCACTCTTAGTATCCCTCTATTTCTTCACCATGCTCCAGATAAATGGAATGGGAACAGAACATTCCTGTTGTTCCTGATATCAAGTGGTTACCACCTTAAACTTACTGGATCTGCTGCTAGCAGATGTTGTGGCAGGATGAGCAGAGGTTCCAGGGCTGGCAGTGGTAGAGAGAACAGACACTTCTGAATCTCCTAGGAGAAAGAACAGGTTGGACAGGAAAACTGCATACTCATTTCTCCTAACATTACAATGAGTCCTTCAAAGTCTCCAGAAAAAGAACATGAAAAAGATTATCTCTTCACCTTTCTTTAGGCTGGTAATAGGGTTTCGGGGGCCTCATTTTATAGGCTAGACCCTGTAATTAGGGATAAACATGGGAGCTAAGTCACCACATACAGCCAGATGGCCTTACAGGACCAGTCATCCAGAGCCTGCTTTGCCAAGGTTGCTACTACCTGCCACTCCAGGAGTTGGCAATGAATGTCCTTAGTGTGCCTAATAGTGATAAGCCAGATCTTCCTGGGAAAGGATATATGTGTGCCACTAAAGTTAAAAAGATTGGGTATTTTGTCTCATAAGTGTTACTCATGTGTTAAATTCTGTCATGACAATCAGTTGAAGCAGGTTACTCAGATAATATACTATTCCATGTCTTTATAAAATATAGTAATAATATAGATAATATCAGATTCAACATTGTATTATCTCATTTATTTTTCCCAATAATATTTTATGATACATTTCACATATTTCTTTACTATTCCTGTCTTGATTATCATTTATCTGTTAAATCTATTTAAATATTAATTTGCCCCTTTCCAAGGTGAAGTTGAGTGAGGAAATATGGTACCAACTGTGCCTTGGGAGAAAGGGGGAGGAACTGTCAGCTAAAAGTATAAAGGAACTTAGTCATATGAAAGTGACTTTAGAATGCTCACCAGCCGCTCCTGTGGTGGTTGCATCTGATCTTCCACTTGTGCCTAAAGGGAAGAAGAATGGGGCTTACTATGTACAGATTTCTGTGAAGGAAAATACTGTTTCAGGTCATTTTTCAATTTTGTTGTGATCACTAATTATTACAACATTTTATCTGATTGTCTTTTCTTTTTCTCATTTCCAAGCTTGTGTTACCCTCACAACAGCCCCCAAAGAGGCCTTGTTTGGAATTATGGTGCGAGTAGGTGTGAGTAGCCCTTTCTCTATTACCTCTGATGTGCTTTCCTGCCAATTCTTGACATCCTTTCCACAGTCCCAACCATTCAACCTTACAGATAAGAGCGATGGATTCAATGCATGCTAACTCTTCAGAAGAGGGCATGGGTAATTTAAGCCATAACTTTAATTGTCTTCCAGATTCCCAATGTCAGTAGAACAGTCCATCTGATTTCCTGGTTATGTCCATTAACTAAAAGCATGCCCTGACTTACCTGAGATTCCTGGGCTTGTAGGTCCAGTTCTCAGTTCCTCGGATCTGCTGACTTCTTCATCACTGGGTGTGGGTGCAGTGGGAGCTCCTGTTCCTACTGATTAATCAAGGACACTCTAGTAACTTTCCAGGTCAATCAACTGATATATTGATCCATTAGTGAACCCCAAGCAATCTACACTCTAACATGCACCCTCACAAAGAATGATGATTTTAATATTCCTGGGTTATTCTAAATTTATTCTGTAAAAAGCTATAAAGTTGTTTTTTAAATAAAAATGACAGAAAGCAACATCTTTATTAAAATATGAGCTCATTGGATCAAGCAACTTTATTTCTAGCAGCTTGTCCTCTGATTCAACCTTTAGCTCATCACAGGCCAGTAATAAGCATTGTTTCATGTCCCCCAGCTGTGGACTAAACTTGATGTAGCTCTACTCATGAGCAGTGATAGTACTTGTAAGCAAATGGCAAGTTAATTGAGTTGTCATCATGATCCCGGAAACTCTGATTCAGAAAAAAGGAAATGGAGCCTGGAGAGAGAGCTCAGGCAGTAAAGTGCTTACTGTGAAAGCTGTGTGTGGGCACTGGCCTGTAATGCCAGCACTGGGAAAGCAGAGATAGAAGGATCTGTAGGGTATGTTGACTAGCTAGTGTAGTTAAATTGTTGTGCTCTAATTTGTGAGAGTCCCTGTCTAAAAAATTAAAATCAATTGAGGCTGAGGAAGGAACCTGACAACATGATCTAGCCCACAAACGCAAGCCTGCACAAGTGCACAGGCACCCATAGCCACATTTGAACCCAGATATATGCAAAAACAGAAGAGAGAGAGAGAAAGAGAGAGAGAGAGAGAAGGAGGAGTTAGGGAATACCAGTTCAGAAGTAATCACAAATATAATCAGTATAAGAATTTTATTTAATTAACCTCTTGAATTGTGTTTCTATGTATATAATATATTATCATCCAGTTACATTACCATGTAATACTATATATTATGCCAAAGATTAAGCCATGCACTTTAAATTAAGACAATAACTATGAGAAAATAAGTTTAGGAAAAGTGAAAGCAAGCCATGGATTGGTTACAAACTGCATAAGCTGAAATCCCACACATATGTTAAACGAGTTTTGAAAGTGTGGGAAGTTTCTATTTACTATAATACTTATCCAAACACTGAAATGTTAAGTGCTACACAGAAGTACTGAACCTTAAGTCTAGGAAGTATATTCCATCATGTCATTGAGTAGAATGTCAGAGAGGAAAAGGACTGGGAAGACTAAAATTTGAGAGCAGTGATGCTTAAACTGATCCCATCCATAGCAGAGATGCCCTGGCAACAACACAAAGACTACTGGGTTTCACTCCATCTGCTTCTTAGTCTAGCCAGGTGAGCCCAGAAACATGCTTTTCTAAGAGGCTCACAGGAAATGTTGCTGCTGTCACTGTTGGAACCACATTCTGAATACAATGTATAACTAGGAGAAGTAGGAAAAATTCTGCAGAAGTTGGGTGGAACATTGGAACATGTTTAACCTTGAACCAAAGAAAGGAAAGGTGGGATACAATGGAGAAGATCTACAGGGTGGATGACATTATCACCTGGTTTGTGAATGAGTAAACATAACACAGGCCTGCTGATTTCCACTAACGTTTCTCTATGCTATATAATATAAATATTATCTTATTCATGAACCTATTCACAGAACAAGTATGTTCCATGGGCTTGTTGGATGCGAGCTCTTTGACTCAGACCATGCTAGGTGCCTGCTGGTGTCTATTAGACTTAGAATTCAGAGTGCTCATCCTGTCTTTGCATTTTGGATACTTACTGTTTTATAAAATCATAGGAATTTTACCAATAAGGTATTAACTGTAACATTCACAGTGAACAGGTGAAGGTGTTATGGGAATTTTTCAGTGTCAAGTCACTATGTTCTGCCTAAAACACTCCATGAGTAACCCCAACCCTCAAGGAAGGAGAGGTATGCAGTTACAGCATAAAACATTAAAGAAAATTGGGAAAGTATCAGGAAGGTACACTTTAACAACATGTAAGGAATAATGAAGCAGGTGTGATACTGTTTGTGGGGAAAGGTCCACTAAGAATTCCTTAAAACATGCTGTTTGGCTGGAACCAGGACTCTTGCTCTGAAATTACTTTACCTTCTAGGCTGCCAGGTCTGGTGAAGCTGGAGCTCTGGACAGTGGAGGTGCCTGCATTTCCAGGGGTGGTAGCAGGTGCTAAAGTTCCAGCAGAGCCTGAAATGTCAACAAAGAAGACTCACATGGAAAGTCTACCTGGCCTTTGTTAGCATGGGCAGCCTAACCCTGAATTATTCATGCTTTGAAAAATATAATACATGATTCCAGGAAACTTCTGCCTAGAGATGCCTAAACTTTTATTATGATGCTCAAATATTATGGTTTTCTACACCTGGGTCAGCAAGATATCCATGTACTGACTCGGCTACTGTGCTTTAAACAACATATGCTCCCATGTAAGATTCTCCGCCCTCCCCACCTGATTGGTTTTCAGCTGGTGTCAGTTTATTTCTTGTGGCTCTAAATGGTTCACTAGATGATGGTGCCATGGTCTCTGTCAACATGAATGTGAACAGATGTCAGGATCTTTCATAAAGCACACCCAATAATGCTGCTCTCTGCTTTCAAATACCCTTCTCATATTCATTTACATGTTTCCATTTCCAACTCAGTCTTTCCTAAAATTGACCAAGAAATATGTTGTAGATTTTAGAGAACCTGTGTGTAGTTAATTACCATTAAATGTGGATAAGCTTTCTTGTCATACACTTATCATTCCAAAATTTTACCTTAGGCTACACATTGCAATATCTGACTCCTTATAAAATATTTTGACAGAAGCCCAGGTATCAAACAATCTGTGAAAGAGCATATAGTTTTACTCCAAGAAAAAAAATATCTGTAGTTGATTATACTGTACATGCAAAGCTGCACATCTTGTCCCCAACCTCAAATTCAAAAATGAGGAATTCTAAGAAGTTCTCAAGTCATTGTCCCCATAGGACACTCTAGGCAAGACTAGGGAAATACCAGCCCAGACTTGTCACTTCTATCTACTCACAGAGTGGGCTTTGTGCTAGTCCTTTGCATTTTTTCATCAAAATTCAGGGACATAAAATGTGGTCCTAGCATGGACTGCATTCTAGACTTCCCCATTTTACTAACTTGAATTGCTGTTGACAGAGGCTGTCCCTAGCCTAGGTGATGTTTCAAAGATGGCAGTCCTGGGTTCTGAAGACACACCTCTGGTCCCTAGAACCAAGCATGGGTTGGGAGATGGGAAAAATGAATGCTCTTCCTGTCACTACTTTGACTATATAGGACATTCTAAAACAGAAATTCCAAGATACTATTTGTCTTTCATCTCTCTTGAGAACTCCATTCTCATCCCAATTAAAGTCCATTTGTATAGTCATCATGCAGGAGGGTATTGGTAGGAGATGCTGAGGCACCCTGCACAGCCTGGTAGAATATGCTGAACCTGGGTCTCCCTGGCTCACAGCTGCAGGAGTGAATGCCACCTAAAGCCCTAAAAGTTGCATTTGATGGTGCCTCAGGTTTGCCTAATAGTAAGCATGGATAACAATGCCAGCCTAAACTCTTGTGTGGTTGTAAATGTTTATATGTGATCTGAAATATGCTCATTTTTCTTTAAAACACTGGTGCACGTACCCAAATAGCACATTTCTCATTCCATTAAGTTGGTCTTCCTTGAGCTGGGCAAATAGTTCTGTGGTAAAATGCCCCACAACATCTGAACAAGAATTCACAACCCCAGTACCAAGAAAATTGATGGGGTGGGTGCACATTTGTATTTTCAGACCAATGGCTATGGAAACCTGGAAGCTCTGGGACTTACTGGCTAATAAGACAAGCCAAATTGGTGAGCTTTATGTTAGCAAGACCCTATCTCAAAGGATATAGTGAGAAGTGATCGTGTAACACATTCTACTTCAAAATTTGGCCTATGCTCTTATCTCACCCCACACACAGGCAGATAAACACACAAACCTAAGTATAGCACACACACACACACACACACACACACACACAAATACTAAGGCACAAGTAAAATATAATCTTGTTTAATAAAAGTAGCAACCAGGCTGAGGAAATCATTCCATAGTTAAGAGCGTATGCCTCTTTAAGTATAAGAGCTTGTGAGGGCCTGAGTCAGCCCTAATTTCACTTCTTAGAAGCCACATTAAAAAGCTAAGTATGGCCATGCTTGTCTCTAATTTCTGTCCTCAATGGGTGGAAATGGGAGAATCACTGGAGCTTTCTGACTATAAACAGCCACACAAGGTTAACAGAGACACCCTGTCTTAAGAATGCGTGCAGATGAGCAATATAAAAGAGCACCTGAGAGTGTCCTCTAACTCGCCTATGTATGCACAGGACACACACATATCTGCACACTCAGGTTGACAATACGCATTATACACTACAGTATATATCCACTTCACGTATTGCATACAAGAAAAAGAATGGTAATCAAGTAGATGATTAAAAGTTCAATATAAATGATCTTGTACTCAGTCTTCCTATTCATCAATAATATTATAAAAAAACTTAAGCCAGGTCATTTATATTTGGCATTTTAATTTTTCTTTACATAGTATGCTGATAGAATTTCAGACTTTTCCAGAGTAGTGTGGAGAGAAGAAATATAGCCCTTCATATCTTTTGTTCCCTCAACATAGCATACCACATACTGC
This sequence comes from Dipus sagitta, assembly GCA_036346955.1. Classification (NCBI taxonomy): domain Eukaryota; kingdom Metazoa; phylum Chordata; class Mammalia; order Rodentia; family Dipodidae; genus Dipus; species Dipus sagitta. Next base: position 91,278,676 of record CM070777.1, on the reverse strand, counting down.
TAAGTTAACATTTTATCTCTTCTTTGTCTTGTGAACACTTGACATTGCACAGGAAAGCTTATCACCAACTACATCTTGGCAATAAGCTCATGTGTCTACTTCCTGCTTGTCCCTCCAGCCCTGTCCCTCAGTACCTGTACTTCCTGATGTGTGTTCACCTGGGGCTCCTGTGGTGAGTGCATCAGCTCCTCCACGTGTTCCTAGAGAAGAAGGATGATGCTATTGAAGACAATGATCTTTCAGGACATTTTATAGTTTCATCAGAACATTCCTTCATATAGCATTGTCCTTGGTCGATTCTCTATTTTATCACTGTGATACTTTGAGATGTGACATGACTAGGCTGGTCCCACCATAGCCCTTAAAGTAGAGAAGGCTCTCTCTTACCTGCTGGGTTTGTAGCTGCAGTGTCTAGTGCTTTCATAGTGCTCCCCAGGCCTGCCCCTGAGCTTGTCCCCACAGACTCTCCCATTGTACCTGAGAAATGCAGTAGTGTGGATTCAATAAGTGCTAGTTCTTCTGAAGGAGACATTGGACATTTGTGGAAACATTGCAATCTTCTTCTTTGCTTTCCTCAGTTCTCCAACAGCCCTCATGACATGTGTGACATGCCCATTTGATAGGCAGGAAAGTCCATATGTCCTCACTCACCTGAGGGTCCTAGGCTTGTAGCTGCTGTGCTGTGTTTTGTGTGATGGCTGACTTCCTCCCCACTAGATGTGAGTATGGAAGGGCCAGATGAACCTATTGATAAGAGAAAGAAGCACTCAAAATCACTCTTGATATAAATAAAATCTCCTCACATCTCAATCATCCTTTGAAGCAGGTAAGATTCTTCCCATTTGCCAGGTATGGCTAAGTAACTTTACCAAGCCCCTTGTTGGCAGACAAGGGAGCAATAAACTAAACTCCATCCCTCTTTTCATGGAGGCTTTTATTCTTTAACCTGTGTTTCTCAGATAATCCTTGGAAACATATCAAATTAAAAAGTTTGTTATCTTGGAAAAAATGGATGCTCTGAAAAGTGGCATGAAGAAATTCAGGTAACTTTTAAAATATTTTATTTATTTATTTGAGAGAGAGAGAAAGAAAAAAGAAAGAATGAAAGAGAGAAAGGAAGACAAAGAGAGAGAGAGAGAAAGAAAGAAAGAAAGAAAGAAAGAAAGAAAGAAAGAAAGAAAGAAAGGAAGGAAGGAAGGAAGGAAGGAAGGAAGGAAGAGAAAGAAAGAAAGAAAGAAAGAAAGAAAGAAAGAAAGAAAGAAAGAAAGAAACAAAGAAACAAAGAAACAAAGAAACAAAGAAACAAAGAAACAAAGAAACAAAGAAACAGTCAGAGAGAGAGTATGTATGCTGGAACCTCCAGGGTGCTGCAAACAAACTCCAGATACATGTGCCACCTTGTGCACCTGGCTTACATGGGTCCTGAGGAATCAAACCTGGATCCTTTGGCTTTGCAGGCAACTGCCTTAAACACTAAGCTATCTTTCCAGCCCCAGACACATTTTTAAAACAGACCCCATTGCACAAAAGGCAGTGATCAGTAGATACAGTATTATTTTGTGAAAATGCTATATTTCCAAGGGTTTTACAAGCTGTCACTTCTTGCCTCATCATGGACCATGAACAAGAGTTCTGGAATCAATTCACTTGTGGATAAACTTTAGGTAGTCTGCTCCAAATCAGTGCACTACCTGCTGATTGAGAACTCTAATCATGCAAGGCAATCTGATGCAGATTTTAGTGACTAAACTTAAATATTCATACATAAAATTTTTACAAAGTTTAGTAATTTTATCAAAATTGACCATTTTCTTAGTTTGGTTGCTCTTCTAGATTATGCCTTTTCATAGAGTAGTTTTAATGTAAGCAGTAGCTCATTCAAAATACCATTTCAGTCATGAACTTTGCAACAATACTTTAGCTTATCCAAAATAAGTATAGATTAATTAATCAAATCAGATCATGGGTTAGGTAATAAATTCACAAAGTGAAATCCTATGCATATATGAGAAAAATGATGACTATTTGAACATAAGATTTTTTTCTTTGATCTTAAAAGGCAACAGGACTATAGGCACAATGCAACAAGTGCAGCAATAACTTCAAGGCTGAGTTCTGGGAACTTAATTCTGGCATAGCATTGATTAGAATATAAATGGGGTTGGAAGCTGGAATATAACAGAAAATAGTTGACAAGTACTAACTGGATGAGTGTTGCTATCAAAAAAATTGTGCTAATAAGTCAATCACTTGTTAGCTCTACTCCAGCAGCATCCAGGTAGGTGGAGATAAAAATACCTCAGGTTCTCACAGGATCCTGTTGCTGCCTATATAGGACCACACCTTACATATCACTGTGTCTATGGAAGGGGGATGAAGATGGGCACTGCAGAGACTGCATGGAAATATGTCAACTGTTTTCAAAGACCACCCGACTTCAGATAGTCAAATGATTGCCTAAGGTGCCTGTTTTTTTTTTTTTAATGCTTACATAATGCCAGTAGTATTTTATTCATATGGATGTCAGCAGTTAAAGCTTGGGGATGAAGCACACTTTCCTTTGCATTTTCTGCCTGCCAGCCCTTCTTCATCCCCTCCATGAAGCTGAAGATCCCTCACCCTCTCTTAAGTCATCAAGACATTTTTATTTTTATTATTTTGTTACTTCATTAGAATAATTGTATATATGCATAGCACTTAATGTTGACTACATTGTAAATAACCTATATCAGAATGAATCAGATATTTTAATAGCCGTAAAATCCATCACTGATATTTTATTGAACTATAAAAATTGCTTTTTGAATTTTTTCTAAATTCATCCAATTGGTATGAAAAATGTTCCATTTGTCCCTTTAATCCCTGACTCTACCTAAAGTTCCAGTAGAGTTGAAATAAACATTTCTGTTAACAGAATTTACATGGGAAACACAGCAATAGCCTCATGTCAGTTTCACGTGCTGGGAAGGAGATGATACTTGTAATTCCATTAAATTTTCCAGTATTATACCTGGAAGCATTTAGAATTAATGATTACAGCAGAATAAGAAAATTGTATATGTGCTGACAACTATTGGGGAGTGGGGAAAATGTGCTTGAGACATGATGTAGAGTAAGAAAGCAATTCCTTGATGACTATTTTACTGCATGTTAGCTATATCAAAGGAAGACTACCTAGGCCTGATTCTGAATGTAAAATTTACAACCTATAACCTGTGTAACTATTGAGCAACCAGTACAATCACTAGGTCCAGGATTCTTTGTCCTACATTTACTTCACCTGCTGTGCTGGAAGGACTGGTGGAGCTAGGGCTCAGGACAGCAGGGGTCTCTGTACTTTTAGCTGAGGAGGTGACAGGTATTGAAGTTCCAAATGAACCTAAGGAAATATGAAGAATCTCATGGAATGTCTACATGGACTCTGTTAGGATTAGAGACCTGACTACAATCATTCCTGCTACAAAAAAGTGAATAAATGACTCCAGAGGCTTTCTGCACACAGTTCCCTAAATATTATAATATTATTTTCTTAAAGTTTTTGGTTTACTTCCTAAATACATTTTTTTACAAATTAATCTTTCTGCAAGTTTAATTTTGTCAACTAGATCTTTATGTTTAACTCTCTATTGTGCCTTAATGTGGACAGAGTTCTAATGGCTGGCTGCCTGTTTACATCAAGATGACACGCTTCACTCCTGGGAACTTCCTTCAGTTACTGCGGGTTCATGGCTATGGAATCTAGTTGATTCACCTGCAGATTGCTCAGTGGTTCCTTCAAAGTAAACTACAGATCTGTGTCATGACATAAGACTAAGTCAAAGATATTTGCTGGTCCCTGCTATAAAATAGCATTCATTTATTTGTATATTCTTTGACCTTTCCTATATAAGTAAAAATCATAAAACGTCTTGCATAGTCATTAGAGGCACAGGGTGTTGTACTTTCTTTTTCTTTTTCTTTTTTTTTTTAGTTCAGAAAAGACTTTATTTTTTTTTTCCTCCATTTTTATTAATATTTTCCATGATAACAAAAAAAATCCCATGGTATTACCCTCCCCCCTTTCCCCTTTGAAATTCCATTCTCCATCATATCCCCTCCCCATCTCAATCTTTCTACTTACATATATACAATACCAACCTAATAAAAGCCCTCCTCCCTTTCTTTCTCTTCCTTTTCTATCTCCTTTTTTAACTTACTGGCCTCTGCTATTGAGTTTTTTCCTTCTCACACAGAAGCCCAATCATCTCTAGCTAAGATCCACATATGAGGGAGAACATGTGGTGCTTGGCTTTCTGGGCCTGGGTTACCTCACTTAGTATAATTCTTTCCAGATCCATCCACTTTTCTGCAAATTTCATAACTTCATTTCTCTTTACTGCTGAGTAAAACTCCATTGTATAAATGTGCCATATCTACATTATCCACTCATCAGTTGAGGGACATCTAGGCTGGTTCCATTTCCCAGCTATTATAAATTGAGCAGCAATAAACATGGTTGAGCAAGTATCTCTAAGGTAATGAGATGAGTCCTTAGGATATATGCCTAGGAGAGCTATAGCTGGGTCATATGGTAGATCAATCTTTAGCTGTTTTAGGAACCTCCACACTGATTTCCACAATGGCTGGACCAGATTGCATTCCCACCAACAATGTAGAAGGGTTCCTCTTTTTCCACATCCCCGCCAACATTTATGATCATTTGTTTTCATGATGGTAGCCAATCTGACAGGAGTGAGATGGAATCTCAATGTAGTCTTAATCTGCATTTCCCTGATGACTAGGGATGTAGAACATTTTTTTAGATGCGTATATGCCATTCGTATTTCTTCCTTTGAGAATTCTCTATTTAGCTCCATTTCCCATTTTTTGATTGGTTTGTTTGATTCCTTATTATTTAACTTCTTGAGTTCTTTGTATATCTTAGATATTAATCCTTTATCAGATATATAGCTGGTGAAGATTTTTTCCCATTCTGTAGGTTGCCTCTTTGCTTTCTTCACCGTGTCCTTTGCAGTGCAAAATCTTTGTATTTTCATGAGGTCCCAGTGGTTAATCTGTGGTTTTATTGCCTGAGCAATTGGGGTTGTATTCAGAAAGTCTTTGCCAAGACCAATATGTTGAAGGGTTTCCCCTACTTTTTCCTCTAGCAGTTTCAGAGTTTCAGGTCTGATGTTAAGGTCCTTAATCCATTTGGACTTAATTCTTGTGCACGGAGAAAGAGAAGAATCTATTTTCATCCTTCTACAGATATATATCCAGTTTTCCCAACACCATTTGCTGAAGAGGCTGTCTTTTCTCCAATGAGTATTTTTGGCATTTTTATCAAATATCAGGTGGCTATAACTACATGGGGTTACATTTGGGTCCTCTATTCTGTTCCATTGATCTACAAGTCTGCTTTTGTGCCAGTACCATGCTGTTTTTGTTACTATGGCTCTGTAGTATAGGTTAAAATCAGGTATGGTGATACCACCAGCCTTATTTTTGTTGCTCAGTATTATTTTAGATATTCGAGGTTTTTTGTGATTCCAAATGAATTTTTGGATTGTTTTTTCTATTTCCGTGAAGAATGCCTTTGGAATTTTGATGGGGATTGCGTTAAATGTGTAGATTGCTTTTGGTAAGATTTCCATTTTCACAATATTGATTCTTCCAATCCAGGAACAAGGGATGTTTTTCCACTTCCTAGTGTCTTCTGCAATTTCTCGCTTGAGTGTTTTAAAGTTCTCATTGTATAGATTCTTTACTTCCTTAGTAAGGTTTATTCCAAGGTACTTTATTTTTTTTGATGCAATTGTGAATGGGAGTGATTCTCTGATCTCATCCTCTGTGTGTTTGTTGTTAGCATATATGAAGGCTACTGATTTCTGTGTATTTATTTTGTATCCTGTTACATGACTGTAGGTTTTTATCAGCTCTAACAGTTTGCTAGTAGAGTCTTTAGGGTCCTTTATATATAGAATCATGTCATCTGCAAATAATGATAACTTGACCTCTTCCTTTCCGATTTGTATCCCTTTTATGCATGTCTCTTGCCTTATTGCTATGGCTAAGACTTCCAGAACTATATTAAATAAAAGTGGGGACAGTGGACACCCTTGTCTTGTTCCTGATTTTAGTGGAAAAGCATCCAGTTTTTCCCCATTTAGTAATATGTTGGCTGTAGGCTTATCATAAATAGCCTTTATTATATTGAGATATGTTCCTTCTATTCCCAGTCTCTGTAGGACTTTTATCATGAAGGGATGTTGGATTTTGTCGAATGCTTTCTCTGCATCTAATGAGATGATCATGTGATTTTTGTCCTTCAACCCATTTATATAATGTATAACATTTATAGATTTGCGTATGTTGAACCATCCCTGCATCTCTGGGATAAAGCCTACTTGGTCAGGGTGAATGATCTTTCTAATGTATTCTTGTATTCTGTTTGCCAATATTTTGTTGAGAATTTTTGCATCTATGTTCATGAGGGAGATTGGTCTGTAATTTTCCTTTTTTGTTCTATCTTTGCCTGGTTTTGGTATCAGAGTGATGCTGGCTTCATAGAAGGAGTTTGGTAGAATTCCTTCTTTTTCTATTTCGTGGAAAAGCTTAAGAAGCAATGGTGTTAGCTCTTCCCTGAAGGTCTGGTAAAATTCAGCAGTGAATCCATCTGGGCCTGGGCTTTTTTTAGTTGGGAGATTTTTGATAACTGTTAGGATCTCCATGCTTGTTATAGGTCTATTTAAGTGATTAATCTCATCTTGATTTAATTTAGGTAGGTCATATAAATCAAGGAAATCATCCATTTCTTTCAGATTTTCATACTTTGTGGAGTATATGTTTTTATAATATGTCCCTATGATTTTTTGAATTTCTCTGGCATCTGTCGTGATGTTACCTTTTTCATCTCTAATTTTATTAATTTGTGTCTCTTCTCTCTTTCTTTTGGTCAGATTTGCTAAGGGTTTATCAATCTTGTTTATCCTTTCAAAGAACCAGCTCTTTGTTTCATTAATTCTTTGTATTGTTTTTTTGGTTTCTATTTCATTAATTTCTGCCCTAATCTTTATTATTTCTTCCCGTCTTCTGATTTTTGGTTTGCCTTGTTCTTCTTTTTCCAAGGCTTTAAGGTGAAGCATTAGGTCATTTATTTGCGACCTTTCTAATTTCTTAATATAGGCACTTAAAGCTATAAATTTACCTCTTAGAACTGCCTTCATTGTGTCCCAGAGATTTTGGTATGTTGTGTTCTCATTATTGTTTGACTCTATAAATTTTTTGATTTCCTTCTTGATTTCTTCATTGACCCATTCATCATTTAGTAATGTATTGTTTAGTTTCCATGATTTTGTGTATGCTCTATATCCTTTCTTGCTATTGATTTGTAGTTTGATTCCATTGTGGTCAGATAGAATGCAAGGAATTATTTCAATTTTCCTGAATTTGTTAAGATTTGCTTTGTGTCCTAATATATGGTCTATTTTAGAGAATGATCCATGTGCTGCTGAAAAGAATGTATATTCTGCAGCATTTGGATGAAATGTCCTGTATATGTCTGTTAGGTCCATTCCTTCTATGACCTCGTTTAGTCCAGATGCCTCTCTGTTTATTTTTTCCCGGGATGACCTGTCAATTGATGAGAGTGGGGTGTTAAAGTCACCAACTACCACTGTGTTTGGTGTTATCTGTGATCTTAGTTCTAACAGTGTTTGTTTGATGAATTTGGGAGCCCCCATGTTAGGTGCATATATGTTTAGGATTGTAATGTCCTCCTGTTGGAGTGTGCCCTTAATCAATATAAAGTGACCTTCCTTATCTTTCTTGACTAATGTTGGAGTGAAGTCTGCCTTGTCAGCTATTAGGATAGCAACCCCTGCTTGCTTTCTGGGTCCATTTGCTTGAAACACCGTTTTCCAACCTTTCACCCTAAGATAATGTCCATCCTTTGTAGAAAGGTGAGTTTCTTGGAGACAACAAATTGTAGGGTCCTGCTTTTTAACCCAGTCTGCAAATCTATGTCTTTTGGTTGGAGCATTGAGGCCATTGATATTAAGAGATATTATTGAAAGATGTGTATTTATGCTTGCCATTTTTTTTTTTTTTTTGTGGTTCTGGTTCTACCTTTGCTCTCTTATATTAACTAGTATTTGAGTGTTATTTGTTGTTTTCCAGGTTCCTTATATGTGTGTTTTTCTTTCTCTTCGGCATGGAGGATTCTTTCAAGTATTTTGTGTAGAGCTGGTTTTGTCTTCAAATACTCCTTTAGCCTGCTTTTGTCATGGAATGTCCTTATTTCTCCATCTATTTGAATGGATAGTTTTGCAGGATAAAGTAGCCTTGGTTGACAGTTGTTATCTTTCAGAGTTTGGAATACATCACTCCAAGCCCTTCTGGCTTTGAAAGTTTGTGTTGAGTAATCTGCTGTGATCCTGATGGGCTTGCCTTTGTAGGTAACTTGATTTTTCTCTCTAACTGCTTTCAATATTTTTTCTTTGGATTGTGTGTTTGGTAGTTTGATTATAATATGGCGAGGAGAGGTTCTTTCCAGGTTTTGTCTGGCTGGTGTTCTAAATGCTTCCTGTATCTGCATTGGCACCTCTTTCCCAATTTGGGGGAAGTTTTCTTCTATGATTTTGTTGAAGATGCCTACTATACCTTTGGATTGAAATTCTTCTCCTTCTACTATACCCTGAATTCTTATATTTGATCTTTTCATAGTGTCCCGAATATCTTGAAATTCCCATTCATACTTTTCTATTACTTTGTCTTTCTCTTTGTTGGATTGTATTAGATCTGCCACCTGGTCTTCTAGCTTAGATATTCTGTCCTCTCCTTCATCCATTCTACTGGTGAGATTTTCTACAGAGTTTTTTATTTCATTAACTGTGTTCTTCATTGCTAGTAATTCTGACTGGTTTTTCTTCATTATTTCTATTTCCTTATTTATGTCTTGTATTGATTTCTTTATTTCGTTAAATTGGTGTCCTGTATCTTCTCTGATTCCTTTGATTTCTTCTTTGAGTTCATTGAACATATTTACAATCATTCTTTTGAAATCTTTCTCAGGCATTTTCTCTAACTCGTTTTCACTAGAGGTCATTTCTGAAGCATTGATGCTTTTTGGTGGATTTATATTGCCTTGGTTTTTGGTGTTTCTTGTGTTATAATGTATATATTTTTGCATCTTGGATTAAGTTACTGCTTAGATTTTCCAGTTAGCTGGGTATCCTTTGCTGTATCTATTGATCTGATATTGTATATCTTCTATGTAGGAGATTAAGATGTTAGGTGTGGCTCTTACCACTCTCAGAGTATCTAGACACGTGGTCCTAGGGGTTAAGTTTGCCTGCTATGGGAGTATTCAAATAGGTTGAGTGGAATAAAATACAGGTATATTCTAAAATTTAACTAAACCCTATACACATTCAGTCAAGAACAGCACCGAGCATTTATGCAAGATTAGGTATTATAAAAACCAGATCCTCTATCAACAAAGAAGTTAAGATTTCTGGTCTGTTGAGGGATCCAAGTCAGCTTGTGACCAGGTGAGACCCTTCCCTGGTTCAATCCCAGTTACCTCTTTGGATGCTTTTGGTCTCAGTCAAGTTGCTGGCTGGGATGTTGGGCCGCTGTTCTGCTTTCTGGAACTGGGTACTGGCTTTTCCTGTGGGGCAAACCAAGCCTGGCAACTGTGGCCCTGCAGATTGGCACCCCTGATGCTGGATCCCCGCAGCTGCCGCTGGAGCTGCCGCTGCTGGGACCACTGCTGCTGGATCCGCCACTGGAGATGCCGCTGCTGGGTCTGCCCCCGCTGATCTGCTGGAGCTGCCGCTGCTGGGTCCTCCGCCTCTGATCCGCTGGTGCTGCCGCTGCGGGATCCGCCTCTGCCGCTGAAGCCGCTGGAGCCTCCGCTGCTGGATTCGCTGCCCTGAAGCCGCTGTGGCCGGTACCGGAGCAGCTGATGGTGTTTTTGGGGCTGGAGTCAAGGCTTCCACCGCCGCTTCCCTCTTTTTCTTTTTCTTGATGAAGTTTGTTTTTAAATTATTTCTTTACTACCCAGACACTTGAACTTAATGGTGCTCAAGCCAGGGTGTACTTGTGGAAGCAACTGTGAGGCTTTGAGCAATACTCATGCCTGGTGCCGAGGAGTCCAGATTTCACAACTTTGAATAGGATTCTTCACTATATTCCTTCAAAAGTCTCCCAGATGTTACTTCAGAGCAGAATTGAGACCTAGCCCCAGTGCCTTGCAATATCCTCAGAAACTCAAGAGAAGGCCGTCAGGAGTCAGTTGGACTCAAAAACACAAGGAGGCTTTCTAAGACTGTTATAGAGATTATGGAATTACACCTAATCCAGCCTGCTACTACCTGCAATACCTAGGATTTCTACTCTTAGTTCATTGTTCTTCCTTTCAATTCTTCACCATCATTAAGAGAAAAAGCATGGAGGAAAATAACACATGCCATGTGACCCCTGCAGCCTCAATGACGTCTACCCTTTGCTTACCAGACTTGCTGTTGGCAGAGGTTGGTGGTCTAACCGAGGACCCAGGGCCTGCAGTGTTGGAGCCTGAAGACATTCCTACAAACAGAAGAGATGGGGTGGGGTGCATATTGTTCTTGTTGCTATAGAGGATAAGGAGGAAGAGCAGGAGGAGGAGGAGGAGGAAACAACTATAATAAGAAAGAAGATATGCAAATTTCTCTCTTTCATTAAACCGTGCATTCACTTCCAGTTATGACCTCATTTTACAGCCCAGCAATTGCTACAGGCTGGTCTGTGTAGGAGCCCCTGAGACATCCCATGCAGCCTGCTGTGTCCTACCTGAACCCGAGGATCCAGTGCTGGCCCCCCCAGGGGTGCTGCCATCCACAGCTGCAGAGGCTGCTCCAGATGTAGTGCCAGGAGTGCCTTGGGTGGATGGGGGAAGACACATTAGTGAAAGAAAACACAAAGGGATGAGTCTTATAAAGACAACTTTAAAAATGCTTGCTTTTTTTTTTTTTTTTACCTTACAAGTGGATGCAACTACCACATGCAATGCATGTGAACATGGCTGTACCTCCCCACACTTTATCAGCACTTGTACTTCTCAAAGTAAATGAAATAAATCACATAATCCTGATCCTATACTACATACATGACAGCATGTTCTAATGTCTAAATATGGTTATATACATAGTTCAGGCTTGAATGATGACATTTCTTTTTTATTTATTTTTTATTTTTATTTTTTCTTTATTAGTCAGTTCTGTATTCAGCAAATACAGTCAGTTTGGTACCATTATTAGGCTCATCCGTGACCTACCCCCTCCCCTTGGCCCCTCCTTGTTGAGGTATACGGGTCATGCATTGTGGAGTTAGCCCACAGTTATGGGTAAGCTAAATGTCTCTGCATATCATGACCCAATGTGTGACTCTGACATTCTTTCCGCCCCCTATTCCGCAAAATTTCCCTGAGCCATGTTGGGTTCATTTTTGGTCTGCTTCAGTGATGAGGTGTTGGGGGCCTCTGAGGCTCTGGCTCTCTGATTTGGTAGGAGCTGATTTTTCTCTGTGCTGATCTCCTTCTCCCTTGTGCTGGTATCTGGTTCATCAGGAAAACAGCCCCCTTGCTTGTTTCTCCAATTTTTCTTAGTTTCAGCTGGGGCCCTTTTGAGGTATGATGGGGTGGCTCTCTCCTTAGAATGATGACATTTCTTACAGCAAAAGTATTATTATCCATATGTCACATTTTCCCACATTTTGTCCTTATTTTCTTGTCACCACATCTGTATAAATACTAATTCTCCTCTTTCCAAACTGATGCTGTGTGAGAACATGTATACATACATAGTATTTCCATTATCGCACAGAACATTGGACCTGACATTAGATGTACAGAAGAGATTTTGTGGTACTGTTTAATGTGAACAATCACCATCACAAAATCCAAGTGTCAGGTTTCCAAGGAGACCCTGTTTATGGCTAAAGCACACACACTAAGCTAGTCTGTCTGCTGCCTGGATGTTACTCTGCCTGTGCTCCCTGCATGCCTTTTTCTTCCTGATGTGTGCCTACCAGCAGCTCCAGTGGTGGCTGCATCTGAACTTCCACTTTTCTTAAGGGGAGGAAAGTGGTACTTACTAGGCATAGATGTCTGTGGGAAAAAATACTCTCCTAGGTCATTGTGATTGTGTTCAGAACACTGGTTTCATCATTGTTTTTTCTGCTTGTTTTTCCTTAATCTTACTGTCCAAGTTTGTGCTGCCCCCACAGCTGTTCTGAAAGAGGCTTGTCTTCATTGTTGGAATTACAGTGTAGATATCCCCTTTGTCCAGTACCCCTGGTGTGCTCCCCTGCCTGTACCTGAGTTGGTTGCCAGACTTTCTCCTATTCAACCTGACAGACAAGAGCAGAGGATTCAATGGATGCTAAATCTTCAGAAGGGCCATGGGCAATTCAAGCCAAACTTTCAATCGTCTCCTATGTTCACACTGTGTGCACAACAGCCTACTTGCTTTCCTGGTCATGTCCATTGACCATGAGGACGTTATAACTTACCTGAGTTTCCTGGACTTGTGGCTCCAGTTTTCAGTTCTCTGGATGTGCTGACTTCTTCACCACTAGGTGTAGGTGCAGGGGGGCCTCCTGTTCCTACTGATTGATCAGAGGTAATTTAATGGCTTGCCCCAGGTCATTCAACTGATAAACATCCATTAACCAAGTTCAATTAATCTATACTAGATAATTACACCCTAATTTGTGCTTCTCACATACATGTGCCAAAGATCATCATTTTAAAGATCTTGGGTGGTTACATATTTATTGTCATAAATATACATAGATGGATGAGGATATTTTTTAATATTTTATTTATTTGAGATATAGGGGAAGAGAATGAGGTACAGAGAGACAGAGTTAGGATGAGTGTGGGCATGCCAGGGCCTCCTGCCACTGCAAATGAACTCCAGACACATGTGCTACCTTTTTGCATCTACTTTATGTGGGTATTGGGGGATTGAGCTCAGGCTTTCAGGATTTGCAAGCAAGTGCCTTTAGCAGCTGAGCCATTTTGGCCATTCAAGGTTTTTAAATGAAAGCTTATATGAAGCAAAGCCTTTGTTAATAGATATGAGCTTACTGTGTTAAGTTACTTTGTTTTCATCCTCTTGTACTCCTATCCAGCACTTAGCACATCACATACAGATATCACTGCCTCCAGTAGTGAGTCAAACTTGTTCATAACCACTGAAATAGTGCTTGGTAAACAAATTACAAGCTGGCTGAGTTGTCATTATGAGCCCAGGAACTCTGATTCATATGTTAGAAAATAGGATCAGGAGGCAGAGCTTAGTAGGTAAAGTGCTTCCTGTACAAGAATTAAAAGTTGAGTTTGGATCCCCGGAACTCATGTGAAGACTGTGAGGGGCCAGGCATGTAATACCACTGCTGGGGAGTTGGAAGCAGGAGGCACCACGTGGCTTGCTGAGTCACCAGTGAGCTCTAGGCATAGTGACAGTTTCTGTCTCAAAAAATAAGGTGGAAAGAGACTGTGGAAGATAATTGATAATGTGGACTATTCTCCACATGCACAGCCACATATGCCAAACAATAAGAAAAACAGAAGTTAAGGAACAACAGTTCAATAGTCATCTTAAATTTATAATCATTTTAAAAATCGCACTGCAATTAAGTAATATTCAGAATTGTGTTTCTGTCTATATGTTTATTTTTAATTCAGCTATTTCATCATGTAAACTATAGATAGATAGATAGATAGATAGATAGATAGATAGATAGATAGATAGATATAGATATAGATATATATTATATATATATATAGATATGAAGATATATATAATGCAAAAAGTAAGTCATATGTTTTAAATTAAGAAAATAGTGCCAGGCATGGTGGTACATGCCTTTAATCCCAGCACTTGGGAGGCTGAGGTAGGGGGATCAATATAACCTCAATGCCAGCCTAAGTCTACATAGTGAATTGAATTTCAGGTCAGTCAAGGCTAGAGTAAAAACCTACCTTGAAAGAAAACAAAAAAAAAAATGAAATTAACTATGAAAAAGTAAGTTTAGGAAAAAGTCTAATCAGGCCATGGATTAGCTAAAAACTGCAAGGATGAGTCCCATGCATACATAAAATGAGTGCTTTGAGGGCTAGAAAGAAGGCTAAGCTGTTAAGACACCTGCTTGCAAAGCCTTCCAGCCTGGGTTGGATTCCCCAGAACCCACTTAAAGGCAAATGCACAAAATGGTGCATGCATCTGTAGTCTTTGTGCAGTGGCAAGGGGCCCTGATGTGCCCATACTCATTTATTCATTCATTAATCCTCTTTCTCCCTCCTCACAGATAAATAAATATTTTTTTAAAAAAGGAATTTTGAAGGTGCATGAAGTTTCTATATACTATAGTATTAATCAGAGCAAGTGAATGTTAAGTATCACATAACACTAGTAGCTGAGTCACTGACGTGCATTACTCCATATAAGTGAGTGCAATGTCAAAGGGGAAAGGACTAAGAGAACTAAAGTTTGACACAGTATTCTTAAGACTGATCCCATCCATAGGCAAGACGCCTTGGTAAGAACACAAGGACTACTGCTCTTCACTCCAACTGATCCCAATTCTAGACAGTTGAGCCCAGAAACATGCCTTTCTAACAATGTCCCAGGAGCCACTGGTGCTGTCACTCTGGACCACATTTTGAACACCAGTGTATCACCAGAAAGGGAAAAAGGGAGAATATTGCATAACTAAGTAGAATATGTTTTAACCTCAAGCAAAGCTAGGAAAGATGGAAACAATGGAGACGAATGTAGAGGTCATCTGAATCTGTCAGTGGTCTGGGCTAACATGGGCCTTTTGATTGCACCAACATTCCCTAGGCTTTATCAATGTCAACAATATCTTACTCAAAAACCAACAAATTATTAAAGCTTACACAATGAAACAGGACAAGTGTTCTCCTTGTGAGATGTGAGCTCAGTCACTCAGATCACAATGCAGGGACCACCAGCCATCCATGAAGCTTAGAACTCTTGAGTCCTAACTCTGGCTGAATCTTGAGCACTTACTATTTTATCAGTTCATGAATCTTACCACCAAGCTGTTAATGTAGATCATCATACAGAATAAATATGTGCAGGGGATATGAGAATATTGGGAGTATCAATAGCTGTCTTTATTTCCATAACATAGTCTGGCATTTTTCTATTTGATTGACTTCTAGTCTTACCTCCTCTGAAGGCTGTATTATTTGTGCTTCCACTGTCCATTGTTGTGGTCACAACTGCAGGCTTTGTAGTTGTCTCTGATAAAAGAAAGGAAAAATAAATTCTTGCCTATAATTCACCATGAGCACTTCCTTGTGTCAAGGAAGTAAAGGAATGAGATTGTAGCATGGCACATTAAAGCAACTTGGGAAAGACTCAGGAAGTTACATTTTAATGTCATGGAAGAAGAGTGATCTAGGTGTGATAAGGCATAGGGAGAAAATATCTGCTCAAAATTCCTTGAAACATGATGTTCAGCTAGGAACAGGATTTTTGCTGTGTCTGTTTGTACCTGCTGTGCGCCCAGGACTGATGACACTGGGGCTCAGGACAGCTGTGGCACCTGCTCTTTCAGCTGGGGAGATGGAAAATCCCGAAGTTCCAGCAGAGCCTGGAAAATCATCAAAAGAGCTTCTCGTAGAAAGTACACCTGGACCTTGTTTGCTTGAAAGACCTAACCCTATTATCATTCCTACTATGTAACTATAGTTAAAAAGTCCAGAAAACTTGACAGGAATTCCCTAAACTTTTATTCTGATATTAGATTCTTAGCTATTTGGTCTACACCTCATAGTTCCACCAGATCTTTTTACACTGACTCAGTTATTCTGCTTTAAACAAGATGTGTTCCTATGCAAGACTATTCACCATTTGAACAGCTCCTCCTCACCTGATTGGTCTTCAGCAGGTGTCAGATCATTGTTTGGGGCCTTAGAGGTTTCACTAGCTGATGGTGTCATGGTCCCTGTCAATGTGAATGTGAACAGCTATTAGGATTTTTGATAAAACACACTTGATAATGATGCTCCCTGCTTTCAAATATCTTTCATATATTTATGTGTATGTCTCTATTTCCAAATCTGTCTATTTCCAGTTTTGCTTTTCCAAAACTTAATCATAAGATGTGACAGCTTTTAGAGTACCTGTGTGTGCTTATTTACTTATGGAATATGTATAAACCTGGTAAACATTTACTTGTTTAGCATTCCAAAATTTTACTTAGTCATTCCAAAACAAGGATGTATGTTGGAATAGCTGGCCCTTTATAAAACACTCTGACAGTTTCAAGTTCCGAAGAATTTGTGAAGAACCTTCCAGTATTAGTTCAAACATATCTGTTGGGGATTATACAGTGAATGCAAAATCGCATATCATGTTCCCAACCCCTAATCCAAAGCAACAGAAGTTGTAAGGAGTTCTCAAATCATTATTGCCATAGGACACTCTGAGCGAGACTATCTACCCAAGCCTGCCATTTCTACCTGTTTCTGTACTAGGCTCTAGTAATAGCCTATTTTACATTTTATTTCAATCTCCAGTGACAGAAAAATGTGATACTAGCATCCATTCTACTCTACATTTTTCCCTCTTACTGACCTGAATTGTTGCTGGCAGAGGTTGTTGATAGCCTAGCTGATGTTCCATGGAAGGCAGGACTGGGCTTAGAAGACACTCCTGCAGTCTCTAGAACCAGGAAAATGTTGGAGGTAGGATAGATGCATACTTTCCCTGCCATTGCCATAAGTATTTAGGAGATATATGAAAAGAGCATGAAAGACAAACTTAGCCTCCACCTCTCTAGATCGTTCCTTCTAATTCCTGCTAGTGCCCATTTGTACAGTCCAGCACACCATGCAGGGGGGCATTGTTGAAAGTTGCAGAGGCTCATGCACATTCTTGTGGACTTTCCTGAGCCTGAGACTCTCTTGCTCACAGTTCCAGGGGTGATGTCACCTGAAGCGCCAGAGGTAGCTTCACCTAATGCCCTGTTTTGTCTGATGTTTTACATGGAAAAAAAAAAATTGCCACCAAAGCTTATGTGAAGTTAGGAACTTTCATTGAATTGATCAGAAATATCCTCACTTTTGCCTTGAAAAAAATGGATATCTACCCACAAACATCACTGAGTTATTACATACATTTTTAGTCCAGGAAAACCATATATTTCTGATTACATATTCATTACATTATATAATCTTCCTATAACTGGAAAACGGCTCTATGGCTAAATAGCATGCTGTGTAAGCATCTCAACATGACTTTAGAACCCTAGCCCATATTTAATTAGTTGGATGGGTGTCTTTACAGCTAAGAAGGTAGATAAAGGGGAACCCTAGGACTTGCTGGCTAGTTCTACTAATCAAATTTATGAACTCTATTAACAAGACACTCTAGATCAAAACATACGGCCTCAAAGTGTGGCCCCAACATGCACTGCTCTACACATATGCATCCACATGTATAAATGCATACCACACACACACATGCACATCAGACATACATGCACTCGTACAAAATACTCTTTACTTCAAAAAAATAGCAATTCGGGGCTGGAAAGATTGCTCAGTGGTTAAGGCACTTGCCTGCAAAGCTTGTTGACCCAGGTTCATTTCCCAAGTGCACATGTAAAGCCAGATGCACAAAATGATGCATGAATCTGGAGTTTTCAGTGACAACAGGCCCTGGTGTGCCCACTCTATTTATCCCCCTCCCTCATTCTATTTTCCTCTGTATCACTCTCAAATAAAAATATTTTTTAAATAGCAATTGTACCTGGAAGAAGGGTCAGTGGTTAAACAGGAGGGTCTAGAAGGGCCTGAGATGTCCAGAAATTGACTCTCCATAATATGAATAAAAAGTCTGGAATGGCAATGTATGTCAATAACCCCAGCTCATGGTTGGTGGAGACCAGGAAATTGAGGCAGCTTGCTGACTTTATGTAGCTGCTCCAAGTAGAAGGAGACCCACTGTCTCAAACAAGTATTTAGATACACATTATAGAGAGACACTGAATGCTTCTCTCTGGTCTCCTCATTAACACAGCAATTTTGCGTCTGCTCACGTACACATTCAAATACTAACATTACACTCCACAGCACACACCATGACACATACACATGCACACACATGTGTGCGTGAACGTACACACACACACACAATGGAAATAGCAGTCATGTAGGTTTTCAATAATCAACATGAATGATCTTGTCTCCATTCTTCCTATTCATCTATAATTCCATTCACAATTCTCCACAGTTTATTTATGCTTTGATTTCTATTTTGATTTTATATACTATGCTGATATAATTTCTGGATTCCCCACATAGTGGGGGGTATAAGTAATATATCCTTTCATTATTTTTTTCCATCCTCCACATAGCATCACACTCAGTGTGAAGTTAACAACATTGTCATCATCTTTTCCTTATCTTGGATACTTGACATCACACAAAAGCAGTGAGAAGATTCTCCAAGAAATTTGGTAATCTAACTGCATCTTGAGCAGAAAGCTCCAATGTCTACTTCCTGCATGTCCCTCTGGCTCTGTCGCTCATACCTGTTCTTCCTGATGTGTGTCTACCAGGGGCTCCCGTGGTGAAGACATCAGCTTCTCCACGTGTTCCTACAGAAGAAGAATTATGCTACTGAAGACAATGATCTTATAAGACACTTGATAGTTATCTGGGGACAATACTTCAAATGTGGTCCTTGGTCACGTTTTCTTCCTCTCACTGTGGCACTCTGAGTCTTGGCAATGCTGGGCTTGTCTCTACCACAGCCCCAAAAGCAGAGGAGGCTCTGTCTCACCTGCTGGGTTCGTACCTCCTGTGCCTGGTGTTTCCAGAGTGCTCCTCAGGGCTCCTTCTAGGCTTGTTCCCACAGACTCTCCCACTGTACCTGACAAATGCAATTGCATAGCTTCAGCAAGTGCTAGTTCTTCTGAAGACAACTTTGAGCATTTGAGGAAACATTGCCATATTTCCCTTCACATCCCTCATTTCTCCACCAACCTTCATGCTGTGAGTATTATGCCCATTTGAAGTGCAGGAAAGCACATGTTCTCACTCACCTGAGGGTCCTAGGCTTGTAGCTTCAGTGCTGTGTTTAGTGTGATGGCCAACTTCCTCCCCACGAGGTGTGAGTGTCCTAGGACCAGGTGTTCCTACTGACACAAAAAAGCATTTAAAAATCTCTAGGGCCAGAGAGATGGCTTAATGGTTAAGGCATTTGCCTGCTAAGCCTGAGGATCCAGGTTTGATTCATCAGTAACCACGTAAGCCAGATGAACATGGTGGTGCATGTGTCTGGAGTTCATTTGGAAGGGCTGGAGGTCCTGGCATACCCATTCAATCTCCCTCTCTCACAAAAAAATAAAATAAAAATAAAATATTTGAAAAAATCACTCTATATGTAAACAAAATCATTCAACCCACACGACAACCCTTTGAAGGAGGTCACAGGCTTCCCACTTGCCAGATATGACTGAGTAACTTTCCCGAAGCACCCCCCTCTTTCCTGTTGGATAACTGCAGAACAATCAGGCGAATTCCACTCCTCCCCTCAAGTATTTATTCTTTATCCTGTGTTTCTCAGATGATCCTTGGAAACATAGTGGTTTATAAAGCCTTCCATCTATGACAGATGTATGCTCTGAATTGTGCAACTAGCAAATTCAGATATGATTATTTCAATCAGATCAGATAATACACACATAAGCAGATGCAGTATTATTTTATGGAAGTGCTACATTTCCAAGTGGTTTGCATGGTTTCAGTTATTGCTTTCAGTTATGTCAGGAACAGTGACCAACAGTTCTGGGAAGAAATCATTTGTGGAAGAACCATGGGTAGCCAGTTCCAAATCAGTGCACTACCTGCCTGATATGCAGTGTGTACAGTTGATAGAGAGCTCTAATCATACCATTCAATCTGATGTAGATTTTAGTGACTAAACCTAAATGGTCATGACCTCAATGTTTCACCAAAGTTAGCTATTTATTTGAAAACAAAAAAAGTTTCTTAGTTTTGATGCTCATGTAAATTGTCTTCTCATCTAGTAATTTAAAGATAATGAGTAGTTTAGTCGAAGTAGCATTTCAATCATGAGTTTGACATCAAGACTTTAGCTGATCCAAGATAAGTGTAGATAAGTAAGTGTAGGTCAAATAACATCCCACCATGAATTGGGTAATAAATTCACAGAACTCTGCCTCCTGAGTGCTGGGATTAAAGGCATGTACCACCACACCCAGGCTAGAAGTTAGAGTTTCCTTATTTTATTTTATTATATATATAGGCTGACCTGGAGATCACTCTGTAGTTTCAAGGTGACCTTGAACTCATGGCGATCCTTCTACCTCTGCCTCCTGAGTGTAGATTCTCTTTAAAAGTTTGGCTTGGGGCCTGGGGAGGTGGCTCAGCAGATAAAGTGCTTGATGCTCAAGGAAGAGTACAATTCCCCAGACCCTTCCTACAAAGCTGGAAGCCATGGCAGGATTCTGTAATCCCAGCACACTGAAGGCAAGATGGGAGGTGGAGGCAAGAGTAGTTCTCAGAAGCTTGTGGCTGAGTACAGCAAAGAGAGATCCAGAGAGAGAAAGGCTGAGGTGAGAGGCGGGGGCCAACTCAAAAGTCGTCTCCTGACTTTTACATGTAGGGTGTGACACACGCATGGCCACACTCACACAAACAAATACTCACATGCACACATGTGCGCGCACACAAAGAACTTGATTCCACACTGGAGAGCTTTGTTGAAAGTGTCTAGGATATTCTCACTGTCACCTGCACTGACTGACTAGGTCTATGTTTGAGAGACAGCATCTTTTTTTTTTTTTTTTTTTTTTTTTTTTTTTTTTTTTTTTTTGAGGTAGAACTGACCTGGAATTCACTATGTAGTCTCAGGCTGGCTTCGAACGCATGGCAATCCTCCTACCTTTGCCTTCCAAGTGTTGGGATTAAAGCCATGTGCCATCACGCCTGGCTTTTTAATTTTAAAAAGTGTTTTATTTATTTATTTATTTGAGAGACAGAAAGAGGCAGATAGATAGATGATAGATAATAGATAGATAATAGATAGATAGATAGGATGGGCATGCCAGTGCCTCAAATTCCAGACACATACGCCACATTGTGCATCTGGCTTTACATGGGTACTGGGGAACTGAACCTGGGTCCTTTGGCTTTACTGGAAAGTGCCTTAATAGCTAAGCCATCTCTCCAGTCCCTATAGCATCTATTCTTAACAACTTGTATGTGTTGCTGGTCATCAGTTCCTCATGAAGTGCTTAGTTTTCCCACCCAGTGATGAACCGAAAGCTCTAATAATAGCCAGGCTCCCATGTTTTATTGGTGAATAATTCTTTCTGGGTGTCTTTATAATAAAGCTATACATGAAAGAAAAAAAGATACATATAAAATGACAATTATTGGTACATTAGATTCTTTTTCTTTTATCTTAAAGGCAACCATGACTATTCACAAATTCAATAAATGTAATAATGAGATGAAGGTTGGGCTCTGGGAATATCATTATGATATGAAATTGATTGGAATAAAAACTAGGACAGAAGCTAGAATAGAATGGAAATGGTTGGTAAGTGATACTTTAAATCAATGAGAGTTAATTTCTTTTTCTTTTACTTTTTTTTTTTTTACTGAGGCAAGCCCAACAGTCTGGACTTTTTTTTTTTTAATGTGTGTGTGTGTGCGTGTGAGAGAGAGAGAGAGAGAGAGAATGAATTGGCATGCTAGGGCCTCCAGCCACTGCAATCAAATTCTAGCTGCGTGCACCACCTGGTGTCCTGGTGTGTATGTGAAACCTTGCACACTTGCTGCACCTTGTGCATCTGGCTTATGTGGGACTTGGAGAGTAGAACATAGGTCCTTAGACTTCACAGACAAGCACTTTAACTGCTAAGCCATTTCTCAAGCTACAGATGATTCTTAAACATTGTGTAAAACATTGTCTTACCCCCAACACCTCATCACTGAAGCAGACCAAAAATGAACCCAACATGGCTCAGGGAAATTTTGCAGAAGAGGGGGCGGAAAGAATGTCAGAGCCACATGTTGGGTCATGATATGCAGAGACATTTAGCTTACCCATAACTGTGGGCTAACTCCACAATGCATGACCCATATACCTCAACAAGGAGGGGCCAAGGGGAGGGGGGTAGGTAATGGATGAGCGTAATAATGGTACCAAATTGACTGTATTTGCTGAGTACAAAGCTAATAAATAAATAAACATTGCCTAGCTACAACCTCACAAGCCCCTAGAGAGTTGGAGGGAAAAATATTAAGTTCCACATCCTCCCACAAGATTCTGTTGTTACCAGTGTGGTGACCACAGTTTACACACTGCTATGATTATGGAAGTGATGCAAAAATGTACTATGCAGAGATGAAGTGCAAATGAGCCAAGTGAATACAAAGGTAGCCACGCCTTACAGCCCTAGTGGACTGGATGACTGCATGCAGGGCCTTTGTGAACTTCACTTGTTTGCTTATGTTTAAATAATGTCAATATAATTATATTCATATAGTTTACAACAGAAAAGGTAGGGAGTAAAACACATCTTTCTTTGCTTAACCTGGCTGTAAGACCCCAGAAATAGGGGGAAAGGAGGGCAACTGCTGCCCATGGAGCTAGGAATCCCTCATCCTATCTTATGAACATAAAGAAATTTTTATTTTCATTATTTTGTCACTTCATGTGGATAATGAATGGTAAATACACACAGCAATTCTAATGTTGAATACATTATAAATAACCTAGATCACAAAGAGCAAGTATTAAATGGCCATAAAGTCCATCACTGATATTTTATTTAACTATAAAATTGTTTTTAGACTATTCACCAAATTCTTCCAATTGATATGGACAATGTTTTATTTTGTACTTTGTCTCTGACTTGACTTAGAATAAAGTTACTACAGAGTTGAAACGCATCTACTAACAGAAATAATGTAGGAAACACTACAAAGTCTCATGACTTAGGTTCACATGCTGGGAAGGATGTGAGATGTATAATTCAACTGTCAGTTTCCAATACTATATGTGGAAGAATTCCAAATAAGTGAATAAACCAGGATAAAAATGTGCAGAGACTGAGGCCATCAGGACCCCATAGTGAATAATAACCCCACACAGGAGAGCCTTCAGTGGGATGGAAGTGAGGGAGAAGGGATATAAATAAAATTTTATTATAAAAATAAAATTTAATTTAAAATGAAGTAAAAATATCCCTCCCCCCCAAAATATGTGTATGTGCAGTCAGTCTCAGGGAGTGGACAGAATATGCTTGTGGCCTGACACCCAGTAAGAAAGCAACCCCTTGAAAGGCAACCCCTGCACCTTCACTATTTCAAAGGGAATCGGCGTAGTTCTGATACTGCATTTGAAGCATCCCATCTGGGTAATCATTCTGTAACTAGTGCCATTCCTGGGGCGGGATTATTTCCTCTGCATTGACTTTACCTTCTGGGTTGCCAGGACTGGTGAAGTTGGAGCTCTGGACAGCTATGGTCCCTGCACTTCCATTTGGGGAGGTGGTGGGGGCAGATGTTCCAACAGAGCCTGAGAAAATGTGAAAGGAATATCTCATGGAATGTCTATATGGACTCTGATAGCATTGGAGACCTACATTCTAATCATTACTACTATAGAAAATGAATAAAGGAATCCAGGAGCTTCCTGAAAATTCGCTAAAGCTTTGCTCCAACATTAACTTTCTTAAAGATTCTGGTTTGTTTCTTTTACACTTTATTTTTCTGCAAAGAAATATCTCTAAAACTTGTACTAGGTCAACTAGATCTTCATGATTATCTCACTAGTTTGCCTTCATGTGTGCAGAGTTCTACTGATTTCAAAAGCCTTAACACCCAGCTGGTATACTCTACTCATGGGAGATTTCTTCAGTTGGTGTGGGTTTGTGGTTGTGGGATCCACTTGATTCACCTGCAGATGACCCAGTGGTTCCTTCAATTAAACAATAAATCTGTGTCATGACCCAGAATAAAGTCAAGCAGATCTCCTGGTCTCCAGTTAAAAAAAAAAAAAAATCTTTCTTTCACTTATTTGTGCTGCCTTCTACATTCCTGTACATGTAAAAATTAATCATAACAATATTACATAATCAATACAAGCACAGGGTATTTTAATTTTACTTGTTATTTGTGAAAAGGGTGCTTTTAAATTTTTTTTGTTTTATTTATTTATTTATTTGAGAGCAACAGACAGACAGAGAGGAAGGCAGAGAGAGAGATTGAGAGAGAGAGAGAATGGGCGAATCAGGGCCCCCAGCCACTGCAAATGAACTCCAGATATGTGCACTCCCTTGTGCATCTGGCTAACGTGGGTCCTGGGGAATCCAGCCTCGAACTGGGGTCCTTAGGATTCACAGGCAAGTGCTTAACCACTAAGCCATCTCCCAGCCCAAAAAAGGTGTTTTATTTAAAATCACATATTTCTTAAACATCATTGATGGTGCTCAAGCCTAGGTGCACTTTTGGCTGCAACTGTGTGGCTTTCAGAAATGCTTATGCCTAGGGTCTAGGAGTCCAGATTTCATAACTCTGAGTGGAGTTCTTCAGCACATGCCTTCGAAAGTCTCTCTGATGCTACCTCATAGCTAGGATTCCTTTCCTGGCTGAACTTCACTCTTGAGTCTGAAGAAACTCTAAGCAAGGCGGTCAGAAATCATTAAGACCCACAAGCACATGAGGCATACAGACTATAAACATTACAGCTAATAAAACCTCCACGCTCTACCTGCAGTTAAGTCTGTTAATGACTACACTTTCTATTTGTAGTGTTTTACTATTCCTTTCTACTCTTCACCATGGTCTAGACATGAGGAATATGAGGAGAAACCCACACAATCCAGCATCATGGACTTCTCTATTTTTCTTACCAGACTTGCTGTTGGCAGAGGTTGATGGTCTAGCTAAGGACACAGGACCTGCAGTGCTGGAGCCTGGAGACACTCCTACAAACAGAAGAGTTGGGGTGTGGTGGAATGTATGTCTTTTCTCTGATGTTACACTGACTAGTTTATGTAGTCACTATGTGTGTGTGTGTGTGTGTGTGTGTGTGTGTGTGTGTGTGTGAAATAAATCCAAAATCTTTCTACTTTCTTTAACATGTATTCACTTAAACTTAGGATCTCATTTTCTAACCCAGCAATTGCTACAGGCTTGCACCTCATAGCCTCAAAGCCTGATGTGTGCTACCTGAACTTGAGGCTCCAATGCTGGCCTTCCCAGGTGTGCTTCCACCTACAGCTGCAGAGGATGTTCCAGACATTGTGCCAGGAGTGCCTGGTGCTGATAAGAGAAGAAATGTCAGCTTTACAAGATACAGAGACACATAGTCTTATGAAAATGACTTTAGAAATATATGTTTCTCTTCCTTATGAACGGATACATCTACCACATGTAGTGCATGTAAACATAATTCCATCCTCCCCACACTTCACTGACATCTCCAGGTTCTTCTCAGGGTAAATGAAATAAATCTTAAAACCCTGTTCCTCTACTAAATTCACACTGTGTGATTTAGTAATAATATACAGCTAGTTATCTATATACTATGTCCTGGTATGATGTTTTTTTCTTACTATAATATTATTGTGGCCCATGTGGCAACTTTTCTGACTCTATTTTTGCCCAGCTTATTTTTGTCATCTAAATCTGAGTAAATACTAATTCTACTCTTTGTAAATTTAAGTTGGATGAGAAAATGTATACTAACATACTATTTTCTTTTTTTAAATTTTATTTACAGAGAGAGAGAGGAAAAAAAAAATGGGTGTGCCAGGGCCTCCAGCCACTGCAAATGAATTTCAGATGCATGTGCCATCTTGCACATCTGGCTTACAAACTGGAGGATCAAACCTGGATCCTTGGGCTTTGCAAGCAAGCACCTTTACCATTAACCATCTCTCCAGCCTCTATTTTCTTTTTTCATAAAACATCTGAGATGACATTAAATGCATAAGAAATATTTGGGGGATATTGTCTGATTTTGTGGACTTTTGGCATCACCACTTGTCCTGTTCTCTAGGAGATCCGGTCTATGACTGACTCTCACGCACTAAGCTGGGCTGTCTGTTGCCTGGATGTCCCCCTGCTTGTGCTCCCTGGGTACCTGTTCTTCCTGTTGTGTGCTCACCAGCAACTGCTGTGGCAGCTGCTTCTAATCTTCTGCTTGTTCCTACTAGGAAGAAATACGGGGCATAATATATACATGGCTATGAAGAAAAATACCCTTTCCAGGAAATAAATACTTTTATTCCTGCCATTTCTATAATGTTCTAGTTGGTCAGCACCCTACAGTATCCTTTCCAGAGCTTGTGCTGACAACACCACATCTACAGAATTCTGACTTCCTTTAGGTTTGTAGTGGGCTCAGCCCATGTACCTAAGGCTCCTTGTGTGCTCCCCTGTGTGCACTTGAGGTCATTCCCACAGTCTCCCATTAAACCTGACCAACAATAGCAGTGAATTCAAGGTAGGCCAATTCTTCTGAAGTGGACAGTGAAAATTCAAGTGTTGTGGTTTTAATTTGGAATGTCTCCTGAAGCTCAGCTGTTTTACCTCTCATTTCCCAGCTAGTGAGTAAGGGCAAAACTCTACCTACTAAAGGCTGTAGCTTGTGGGAATAAAAATTATTTTCAATAAAAAAGGACAGATGGGTCAATGCAGAAGTAGTACTCAGCCTGCTAATGGTCAGCATACATAGGATACTACAACTGTGTCTATGGTACAGGCTACATTCCCAGATGAAAACTGAATTTCTCAGCAACATACATGATATAATGGCTTTGCATGCACAAAAAAAATGTGGGCTGGAGAGATGGCTTAGCAGTTAAGGTGATTCCCTGCCAAGCCTAAGGAACCAGGTTTGATTCTCCAGGTCCCACATAAGCCAAAGGCACAAGGAGGCACATGTGCCTGGAGTTCATTGTTCATTTGCAGTGGCTAGAGGCCCTGGTATGCCCATTCTCTCTCTCTCTCTCTCTCTCTCTCTCTCTCTCTCTCTCTCTCTTTATCTCTCTCCCTCCATCTCTCTGTCGCTAATAAATAAAATTTAAAAATGCAAGATTGGGGTGGTCATGATGTATTTCACAATGCTTGCAAAAAGTTGCTGAGGATATGCAACATGAGAAATGGTCACATTCCCTTCAATGAATTTATTCAGAGGTCATTATGAAGAGTAGTGAAAATGAAGTCTTAGTTTAAATTGGCAACCTAGAATTTTGGAGATGCCATTAACCATAGGACATCTGCTAAGGAGAGCTGAAGTCTCAGAGTGGAGCAGGCTCACCTGAGGCTATGTATAATACCTGCAACAAACCTGGAGGGGTAGAGCTATGTAAGAATTTGGGAGCCTTTTGTGTGACTTTACAAGTCCCAAATACCAGACATGAAGGTACAGGATTTCATATTTTGTCTGCTGACTTTTGGTTCTGTTATGTGCCAGTCTTTCCTCATTATGTACCCATTCCTGCATTTTGGAATTGGAATGTATATTCTGTGTTATTATATTTTGGAACTATGTAACTTATTTTTTTTATTTCACATTGGGTCAAAGGTAGGTAGGTTACCTTGAGTCTCAGAAGAGACTTTGACCTTGTACTTTTGAAGAATATTGGAATTAATAATGACTAGGTTTACTTTTGACATTGGTTTGAATGGAATTTGCTTCATGAGATGTCTATGGAGCTTACGGGGGAGGGATGGGATATTGTTGTTTAGATTTAAAATATTCCATACAGGTTTATATGTTTGAAAAAAAAACAATGTTCATATACTGGTGCTATTTGGGAATGATGTGGGACCTTTAAGAAGTAAATCCTTGTAGGAGGAAGTGAGTACTGGTTAAGACTATGAGGTTTTATAGCATGGCCACAATTCCTATTTGTTCTCTGCTTCATGCCTGCTGATATGACAAGCTGGCTTGCTGCTACTGTCACCATGACTTCCCCTTCATGATGGATTCTACCTTCTAAAACCATATGTGGAAAATAAACCCTTTGAAGCAGGCAAGGATGGGAATAGTTTAGCCACTGGGGATACTGCCTGCTTAAGCAATCAGCATATTTTATACACAATACACATAGCAAACTGTTGGGAACATAGAGCCCTATCTATACCAAACTGCACATGCACCCCTCTCCACACAATGAACAAGGTTTATCTTCTCTGTAGTGATCACCATGTGTAATCAGTATCTATTGACATAAATTTTCAGATAGATCCAGGATTATAACAGCAGGGTACCATCTAGCCTCAAATGGTTTTGTGTGCAGTAAGTGCATATCCTTACTGCAAATGCAGTAAGTACATATCCTATAAATGAACTTTTAGGCAGAATCTCATGTTAACCTTATATGCACATATTATTAAAATTAAATGCATCATGGGAAGGATAGAGACAATGCTCTATAAAACAAACCTGTCAATTAAAATACATGAACATTAATCTATATACCTAGTAACTGATTCACCCTCCCCTAAATGTCCTATGTGGAGAAGCCCCAGTTCCTTCCTGGGACCCTTCAGTACTCTCCACAGAGGTGGTCCAGTGCTCCTTTGGCACAGCATTCAAAAGTACTTTCTGTGTAGTTGCTTTCTGTGTAGTATACCTTTCTTCAGTTCTTTGAAAAAGATATCAAGAACAAGAAATATCCAGAAACTACAACAACACCTTCACATCCTTTAGTGATTTTTGATCAGGTATTTGTTCATAGTATTAAGGAAGTAACTGGACAGCAAGCCAAACTTTCAACTGTCTTCTACATTTCCACTGAGATCATAACATACCTGTGTTCATACTTGTATACATTTAGGATACCAAAGAGCATTTCCTGACTTACCAGAATTTCCTGGGCTTGTAGGTCCAGTTCTTAGTACCCCAGATGTGCTGACTTCTTCATCACTTGGTGTGGGTGCAAGAGGACCTCCTGTTTCTACTGATTAATCAGATGTAATTAGATGGCTTACTCCTAGATACTCAGTTACCAGATTCATTAGTCAACCTCAACAATCTACCCCAGATATTACGCTGAACCTGCATTCCTCACAAAGGACCATCATCTTAACTAGGTTGTTCTAACTTTATTCTGAAAATGCCATAAATATGAATAGAAAAAAATGTTTTAAATATGAATAGAAAAAAAGTTTTTTAAAAGTAAAATCACATAAAGTAAAAACTTTGCTAACAGAAATGATCCCATAGCATCAAGATGCTTTGTTTCCAACAATTTGTCCTCTGATTCAACTCTTAGCATATCACAGAGAAGTACCAAACAATGTTTCATGACTTCCAGCTCTGGAACAAACTTTGAGTAGCCCCTTCTCATAATAAGTGACATAGCGCTCAACAAACAAACAACAAGCTGACTGAGTTGTCATCAGGACCACAGGAACTCTGATCATAAGTTATAAGACAGGGCCTAGAGAGAGCTCAGTTTGTAATGTGTTTACTGCATAAGTGTGGGAGGTGGGGACCATTGCTCTACAATGCCAACAATGTGGAGGATGAGACAGGAGAATCCTTAGGACATGAAGACTTGCTTGTCTAGCTAAGTCAGTGAGCTCTAAGTTTAGTTAGAATTCTTTCTCAAAACACAGATCCAGTTGAGTGAGAATAAGAAAGGAATCTGACATCATCTTTTAGCCTACTAACACAAGCCCACACATGTGCACAGATGTCCACACACACATTTGAACACATACACATGTACACATCAAAAGACAGAGAGAGAGAGGAGAGAAAAGGGAAGTTAAGGAATATCATCAGTTCAGTAGTCATCATAAAATTATAATCAGTTTAAGAACCTCTTCTGAATTAATTAATCTCTTGAACTGTGTTCCTGTGAACACACTTGAATTTCCATCCTTTTATCTTATCAGGAAAAATATATCCAAATAGTAAATCACAAATTTTAATCTAAGGAAACAGTTATGAAGAATAAGATTAGGAGAAATGAAATAATTCCATAAAATGCCTAAAGGCATTGTGAGGAGGAGTCCTATGCATACATTAAAGGAACTTTGAATGTGCATGAGGATTCCATCATGCATTGAGTGGGGTTTCAGTGCCATGAGGAAAAGACTAGGAAGACTAAAGTTTGAAAGCAGTGATTTCAAGACCAATTCTATCCATAGTCTAGGTGTCTGGTAGCAACACAACTCCTGGTCTTCACTCCAATAGATCCCTATTCTAGACAGGTAAACCCACAAACATGCTTTTCTAATAAGCTCTCAGGAGATATTTCTGCTGTCAGTCTAGAAATCATATTGTGAACACCAGTGTGTCACAGAAATATGAAGGAGGTAGCTAGGGAAATGGCTTAGTAGTTAAGGTGCTTGCCTGTGAAGCCTAAAGACCCATGTTCCACTCTCCAGATCCCATGTTAGCCAAATGCACAAAGATGAGGCAAGTGCAAGGTTGCACATGCCCAGTAGGTAGCACAAGCCTCTGGAGTTTGATTGAAGCCGCTGAGGCCCTAGCGTGCCAATTCTCTCCCTGTCTCTCTCTAATTTGCTTGCTCTCACTGTCCCTAAAATAAAAATAAAAATAAATTGTTTATGAAAGACACTGTTAGCCCTCGACCACTCTTGTTGCTGTATTCTAATCCCGGCTAGAGCCTGCTTGTATAACTCAGCACAGGAGGGCATTCATAGGAGCTGCATCCTGCCTGGTGGACTCTCTTGAGCCTGTATCTGCCTTGCTAACAGTTCTAGATGTTATGTCACCTGAGGCTGCAGAGGCTGCTTCAGATGATGCCCCAGGTTTGCCTGATGTTTTGAATGGAAAAAAAAAGCAGAGTGCTAAAATTTGATTTCAGAAAATCATATTTTTAAAATTATAGATATATTCCTTTAAGTTGCTTTTCCCTGAACTGAACATCTGGCTACGTGGTTAAAGCACTGGCTGTATAATCAAACAGACTTGAATTCAGATCCTCAAAACTGTACAAAATGACAGGCTTCCTGTACATTTGTATTTTTATAAATGGAGATGAGGAGACATAGACTCCCTGGATCCTGATTATTAATAAGACTAGCCAAATTGGTGATCTCTATGTTAGCAAAAAGTCTTCCTTAAATAATTGGGGTGAGAGTGATTAACTCACCCAACTTTAAAATATGAACTCTAATTAAACACCCCCCGACATAAGCAGTCACACTTACAAACATGCATACAATATACATGCATCCACACCAAAAAGCACTTGTACCAGTAAAAGATATGCTATCTTTAAAAAAAATTCTGTATGTTAGGAAGATGTCACAGTGGTGAAGTGTATGTGCCCTTTAAGCATGAGGGTCTGAGACCTCCCAAGTATAACTTCTCACAAGTGACATAAAAACAGAAGTAGAGCCTTGCTTGTCTGTAATCTCAGTCCTCAGGGTAGAAACCCAAGACTCCCTGAGGGTTTCTGACAATATAGAGCAGTGTAAGGTTGACTGTGAAGCCTGTCTTAAGGAAGCATGCAGATGAGCAATACAGGAAGGTACCTGAAGGCCTCTGATGTAACATGCATATGCAGGGCACTCATGAATCCACACACCGAAGTTTACATCACACATTATACACCACATATCCTCTACACAGACACACTCAAGAAAAGAAATAACAATTTTGAAGATTATTTAAAAATAAACTTGAATTATCTTGACTCCATTCTTCCTATTCACTGATGATACCATCCACAACTTTCCACAGTTCATTTATGATTTGACTGTCATTTTTTTACTTATGCCATTCTATGCTGATATAATTTCTGGTTGTCCAAAGTGATTGAAAGAGAAAGAATATATCCTTTCCTTTTTTTTTTCATCCTACACAGAGCATCCCATGCAGTGTTAAGTAAACAACATTTTTATCTCTTCCTTATGTTGTGGACACTTGACATAAGACAAAAAGCAGTGTGAGGGTTCTCCAGGAAAATTGGTCACCAACTATATATTGAGCAGAAAGCTCACATGCCTATCTCTTGTTTGTCCCTCCATCCTTGTCCCCTAATACCTGTTCTTCTTGATGTGTGTTCACCAGGGGCCCCTGTGGTGACCCCATCAGCTCCTCCACGTGTTCCTATAAGAAGAAGAAATTATATTGATGTAGACAGTGATCTTTCAGGACACTTCATTTACTTGGGACATTACTTCCTACAATGTTGTCCTTGGAAACTTTCCTTGATTTTATTGTGATACTCTAAATCTTAATAATGCTGGGCTTGTCCCCACAACCGCCTATAAAGTAGAGGAGGCTCTGTTTTATCTGCTGGATTTGTAGTTCCAGTGTCTGGTACTACCAGAGTGTGCCTCAGGAACTGCTTCTGAGATTATCCCCACTGACTCTCCTACTGTACTTGGAAAGTGCAATAGTGTGGGTTCAGAAAGTGTAAATTCTTGTGGAGGGGACATTGGGTATTCAAAGCAACATAGCAATCTTTCACTTTGCTTTCCTTGTTTTCCCAAAAGCCCTCATGACCTGAGTGTTGTGTCCATATGGAAGGCAAGAAATCTCTTGTCTTCACTTACCTGAGGGTCCTGCATGTGTAGTTTCAGTGCTGTGTTCTGTGTGGTAGCTGGCTTTCTCCCCACTAGATGTGAATGCTGAAGTGCCCACTTTTCCTACTGACCAAAAGAACCATGTATAAATCACTCTAGATATAAATAAAATCATCCAGCATCACGACGAACCTTTGAATCAGTAGACTACCTTCCTGACTCCCAGTGTGGACAGCTGGTTGAGAGCTCTAATCATTCAGGGCAGTCTGATGCAGATTTGGTGCCCAAACCTAAATGGCCATGACTCAAAATTTTCATCATGTTTGGAGATGTAATTAAAATCAACAAGTTTCTTAGAGTTGGTCTTTTTGTAATATTGTCTTCTTACCCAGTAGTTTTTCTCTAAAAAGTAGCTTGGTAAAACCCACCATTTCAGTCATGTATTTTACATGAAGACTTTAGCTAACCCAAAATAAGCATAGGAAAAACAAAATCAGGCCATGAAAATGAATTCATTAGGCAATACATTCATAGGGAGAAGTTCAATGCCCACGTTGTAAAAATGATTATTAGCATATAAGACTTTTTCATTTATCTTAAAAGAAAACAGGGGTATTGACAAAAATGAATGGAGTACAGTGACAAGATGAAGTCTAAGTTCTCTGATTTTAATTCCAGCATAAAATTGGTTGTAATATACATTGGGATGGGGATGAGATAGAATGTAAACTGATGAGAAGTGAGGAGCACCAAATTTCGAAATGGATGAGTGCCACATTTCTTAAAAATCATGGAAATCAGGCTGGAGAGATGGCTTAGCAGTTAAACGCTTGCCTGCAAAGCCTAAGGACCCTGGTTCGAGGCTTGATTCCCCAGGACCCACGTTAGCCAGATACACAAGGGGGCGCGCACATCTGGAGTTCTTTTGCAGTGGCTGGAGGCCCTGGCGTGCCCATTCTCTCTCTCTCTCTCTCTCTCTCTCTCTGTCTGTTGCTCTCAAATAAATAAATAAATAAAAATAAACAAAAAAATCATGGAAATCACTGCTTAGCTCTATCCCTGTAGCCTCCAAGTAGGTGGACGGAAAGATACTCAGTTCCACAGGTTCTCACAAGATCCTAGTTGTTGCCCTCACAGGAACCACACTTTTCACACCACCATGTCTGTGGAAGAGGGAAAAGGAAGGCTGTGCAGCGACTGGGTGGAAATGTGCCAACTGGGTACAAAGAAAACCACTCATCAAAGGACTAACTGGTTGCACAAGGAACCTTGAAGATTTAGTCTAGTTGTTTATGCTCTAGTAATGACTATAGTATTCTATTCTTATATATCTCCACAGTTATAGTTTATAGGTGAAACATATTTTCCTTTGTTTTGCCTTGGTTTAGCTTCTTAAAGATTTCAGAACAGGGAGCCAGTGACTGCCAATGAGGCTGTAGAATCCCTGCTCTGACCCTGTCTTTACCACAATCAAGACTTTCTTTAAATTTTATTTATTTCATTATTTATTTACTTGAGAGAGTAAGAGAGGCAAAGAGGCAGAGGGAGAGAGAGAATGAGGGCTCCAGGGCCTCCAGCCACCACAAACAAACTCCAGATGCATGAGCCACCATGTGCATCTGGCTTATGTGGGTCCTGGCGAATCGAACCTGGGTCCTTTTGGCTTTGCAGGCAAGCTCCTTAACTACTAAGCCATCCCTCCATCCCATGATCAAGACATTTATATTTCTGACCTCATGGGATTAGTAGCACAGATAAATAATGGTGTTATTGTTGAATAAATTGTATACAACTTATTTAAAATGAATCATAAATTTCAACAGGCTATATAATGTTGATCATTGCTATTTTATTGAACCATAGAGACTGTTAATTGACTATTTTCTAAATCCATCCAAATGGCATGGACATTTAAATTTTGTTCTTTTATCTGTTTCTACTTAGAATAAAGTTACCACATTGTTGAAACACAAGTTTCTGCTGATAGAAGTCTCATGTGAATCACAACAAAACCTCATGTCTGAAGTTTCATGTGTTGGGAAAGACATGAGATATATCATTCCATTGTCAGTTTACATTATTACACTTGGAGGATTTCTGAATTAGTTAAGGAACCTGGGTAAAAATCAGTGTGTGTGCATGCACACATGCTCATGTGTTATTAATTATCAGAGGGTAGGGGAAATATGCTTGTGACATGATACACAGTAAGAAAAGCAACTTCCTGAAAACTACAGCCCAACATTTTAACAACTTAAAAGGAAGAAAATCTAGGAATGATGTTTTATTTGAACTATATTATCTGAGTAGCATTTCAACAGCCTGGCAAGGGCCAGAGTTCTTTGCCCTACATTTAGTTTACCTGCTGTGCTGGCAGGACTAGTGAAGCTGGAGCTCTGGACAGCTCTGGTCCCTGCACTTCCAGCTGGGGAGGTGGTGGAGGCTGAAGTTCCAGCAGAGCCTGAAAAACAGCAAGGAGTACCTCATGGAGTGTCTATGTGGACACACAGCATGGGAGACCTACATGCCAATCATTCCTACTAGGAAGAGTGGATGCATGAATCCAATATCTTTGCATAACATTCCTTAAACTGATGTTCGAATATTGTTTTCTTGAAGATTTTCGTTGTTTTCTTCATATGTATTTTAAAAATAATCTTTGTGAAACTTGAACTGGGTCAACTAGATCTACATATTTATCTCACTAGTTTCTTTAGCCTAGACAGAGTCTAATGGATGACTGTCTATGGATAAAACCTTAGCATCTAGGTGGCATGTTCTACTTACGGGAGCTTCCTACAGTGGGTGTGGGCTCATGGCTGGGTGATCCAGATAATTCACCTGCAAATGGCCCAGTGGTTCCTTCAAATGAACAACAAATTTGTGTCATGGCCTCTAGTTAAGTCACAAAAAATCCTCTAGCCCATATTTAAAAAAAATTCTTTCATAATATATATTTTTCTATATTTCCTATGCCTCTAGAAATTGATCATAACAACTTTGTGTAATCCTTAGAAGCTCTGTGGTAGTGTTTTTGCATGTTACTTGTGAATTAGGTTGTGTGTCACCTAGACCCTTGAACTTGACAAGTGCACAAGATGGGTGCATGTTTGGACTCCTTGTACTGCTTTGAGAAAAATTTATGTCTGGGGTCTGTGAGTTCATATTTCACAACTCTAAGCTGAGTTCTTCAGAATGTACCTTCTAAAGGTTCTCTCTGATTCTGCCTCATAGTCTGGGTTTCAAATTTAACCCCGCTGTCTTTTAGCATCCCCAGAAACTTAAGGGAAAGCAGTCAGGAATCATTTGGACACAAAAGCACATGTATGGTTTCTAAGACTTTTCTATAGATCATAGAAATCATATCTAATCCAGCTCATCTGTTGCTATGTGCCATAACATCTTTCAACATCTAGGTTTTCTACCCTTAGTCTCCTGTTATTCCTTTCAATTCTTCACCATCATCCAGACAAAAAAGGATGGAGAAAAACCCACACATGCCATTTGACCCCTGCAGCCTAAATGACTTCTCCACATTGCTTACCGGACTTGCTGTTGGCAGAGGTTGATGTTCTAGCTGAGGACACAGGACCTGCAGTGCTGGAGCCTGGAGGCACTCCTACAAACAGAAGAGTTGGGGTGCAGTGGATGTGTGTGTTGTTCCTGTTGTTATCAGGAGTAGTTTATACACACTCCAAAAGAATAAAAAAAAATAGGACAGAAAATATGAAAAATAGCCAAATTCTTCCTACTTTTATTAACCCTGCATTGTCTCCTATGTAGAACTTCATTTTGTAACCCAGAAATTGTGGCAGAATGGCATGTAGATACACTCACAAGGTATCGCATGCAGCCTGGTTTGTCCTACCTGAACTTGAAGCTTCAGTGCCGGCCTCCCCAGGCATGTTTCCACCTGTAGCTGCAGAGACTGTTCCAGATGTTGTGCCATGTGTGCCTGGCACACATGAGAAAGAAATGTCAACTTTACAAAGCATAAAGGAACTTCGTCTTATGAAAGTGATTTTAGAAATCTTTGCTTCTCTTCCTTACAAATGGATCCAACCACCCTATATACATGTAAACACAGCTTCTCTATTCTCCCCACACTTCACTGGCATCTGTGGTTCCTTCTTCAGGCAAATGAAATAAGTCATATAGCCCTGCTCCTATACTAAAGGTGTGCTTTAATAATTAACTCCAGTTATGTAGGTAGTTCAGTCTAGAATGACATTCTTTCTCTCACTACAATATTGTTATTGTTCATGTGGTATCTTTTCTCATTTTATCTCTGTCCAGCTCATATCCTGTCATCCAATTCTGAATAAATATTAATTACTTTCATCCCAAATAAAAATTGAGTGACAACCTCTAAATTTATATATATATATATATATATATATATATATATATATATATATATATATATATTTTATTGCACAGAGCATCTTCCCTGATATCAAATGTACAAAGTATTGCCACTATTTGATCTTCTGCACAAGTGGCATCACAAAGTACCTGTTCAGGTTTCCAAGGAGACCATGTTTGTGACTAAACCTTATGTACCAAGCTGGTTTGTCTACTGCATTCGTATTACCCTGTTCAAACTCCTTAGTACCTGCTCTTCCTGCTGTGTGCTTACCAGCAGCTCCTGTGGTGGCTGCATCTGACCTTCTGCTTGTGCCTAAAGAGAAGAATACTGGGGCTTACTATGTACAGATGTCTATGAAGAAAGATATTTTCTCAGGTCATTTTACAATTTTGTTCATTTCACTAATTTCTACATTTTTTGTCTTGCCTTTCCTTAACCTAATTGCCCAAATCTGTGTTGCCCCCATAACTGCCTTGAAAGAGGCCATGTCTTCATTGTTGGATTTGCAGTGTGGGTAGGGGTTTTCCATTACCCCTGGTATGCTCCCCTGCCTACACCTGAGGTCCTTCCCACAGTCCCTCCCACTGAAGCTGAAAAACAAAAGCATAAGATCCAATGCATGCTAATTCTTCAGAAGAGGATATGGGTGACTCAAGCCAAATTTAAAATTGTCTCCTACATTCTCACTGTGAGAACAATAGCCTACTTGATTTTATGGTTGTCTGGATTAACCACACCAAGAGCATGCCCTGATTTACCTGAGTTTCCTGGGTTTGTAGGGCCAGTTCTCAGTTCTCTGGGTGTACTGAGATCTTCATCACGGGGCGTAGATTCAGGGTGCCCTCCTGTTCCTACTGATTGATGAGATTCAATTTAGTGACTGATTAATGATCCATTAGACAACCTCAAAAAGTCTCCTCTGGATATGACATTCTAACCTGTCTTTGTTCCTTACATACATATACCAAAGACCATCATTTTAACATTATGTTTTTCTTGTAAACTAAAGTTCCCAGAAAGTGATGCCTCTATTTCAAACAAAGTTGAATGTACTGACAGAACTACTCTGAACACGTAGAGACAAAATGTTGCAGGTTCAGATCCACATTACTTAAGGTTAACTTTAGCTCCTTAACAGTCATTATTGTTCACCTTTATGTCTGAACTAAAATTCTTGTGACTACCAGGTGACCAGATAAAACCAATTTGGAATGTACTAACAGAGCATTATCTTTTACCAACCAAAGACTAGCAATGTTGTCATAGAGCTTCTAAAACCAACAGCAGAGATTTCCCTGCTTTACTGTTACTGCTACTTGATGGCTCCACCAAACTGTTTGAAAAATGCCTTAACCATGTCTCTTTTGTGCTGTAACTCTAAAACTTTCATGCAGCTGTTAATGCACAAGGATATGGAATTTGGGATGACCTGCATCTATGTTCCCTGGCCACAATAACTCATATTTGGCTCCTGAGTAAACTCTTCTCCTGTTGGAAGTGAGAGCTATGTGTTTTATGTCCACATGCTATAAAAATGTCAGGAATATAAATAGAGAAATGCGTTTTGTTTTGTTTTTTCCAAGGTAGGGTCTCACTCTAGTCCAAGCTTGGAACTCACTCTGTAGTCTCTGGTTGGCCTCAAACTCATGGAAGTTCTCCTACTTCTGCTTCCCAAATCCTGGGATGAAAGGCATGTGCCATGACATCCATCAAGAAATGAAGCTTTTAAAAGTAATATCATATAAAACATAGCCTTTGATAGCAGATATGAGCTCATGGTAGCAAGTTACTTTATTGCCAAAAGCATTTCCTATAATTCAATTTTTAGTAAATCAGAAATAGGTAATAAAGTCTACTCCATGTGCCCTAGTTGTGGACCAAACTTTGAGTAGCCCTAATCCTAACCAGTGGCATAGTTCTTAATAAATAAAGACAATCAGACTGAGTTGTCATCATGAGCCCAGGAACTGATTCAGAACTTAGGTAATATGACCTGTATAGAAAGCTCAGTGGGCAAAGTGCTAACTGTACATACACCATAAGATGAGTGCAGATCTCCAGCTCCCATGTAAAACTGGGTGTGGGAGCACTGGCCTACAATGCCAGCATGAGGCATTAGATAGTTAGATGAATTTGTGACTAGCTAGTCTAACTAAATCAGTGAGATCTAGGTTCAATGTATGTACTGTCTCAAAAAATAAGTTGGAAAGGGACTACTAATGTTAGCTGACAACAGCCTATAGCCTCCACATGCATGCTCACTAACATTGGCATAAACCTGCACAAACATTTGTACTCATACACACATATACTGATAAAAGAGATAAAACAGAAGTTAGGGAAAAATGGTTCAATAGTCATCATCTTAAATTTATAATTAGTTTATCACTGGAGCTCTGAATTGTGTTCCTGTTGATGCATTTTATCTTTTGTTCAATTCTTTTGTCATGAGAATTATCCAAGAGAATGTGGTCATACACTTTAAAAAATAGCTATGAGAAATTGAGTATAAGAAATAGATATGTGATGTATTAACAAAAGCTGCATAAGGAGAAGCCCCTGACATATAGTGAAGGAGTCCTGTGGGTACATGAAGTTTCTATTAATGGTAATCAAAACAATAGTATGTTCAGTACCACAGAAAAGTACTGAGAGATAGGCATAGGAAGTGTTTTCCAACATGTTGTGAGTAGAGTGTCAGTGGGGGGAAAGGAAGACTAAAGTAGGAAGTGATTCTCAAGGATATCCTGGATATAGTTTAGAGGCCTTGATAACAACACAAGAACCACTGGGACTTCAATATAGCCCACTTCAAGAAAGATGAGCCCAGAAACAAGGTCCAAGGAAATGTTGTCATTCACAGGCTGGGAACTACATTTTGGAAACCAGTGCATCAGTGGAAGGTGACATAGGGAGAATACCACAGAGATTGTTTGAAATATGTTTAACCCTGAGCCAAAGCAAGGAAATATGGGATATAATCAAGAAAGATCTGGGTATTAACCCTGCTTTTGCAGTTTGGACACCTACTGTTATATCAACTAACAGGAATCTCACCAGCAAGGTATTACTGCTGACTAATTTACAGAATATGAGAAGATGATATGTGTGTTCGGGGGTACCAAGTAACTATGTTCTTATTTTAATATATTCTAACATGGTTCTAATTGACTGATTTTTTCATGTCAGCTCCTCTGAAGACTCTACCAGTCATGTTTCCTCTGTCTCCTACTGTGGTTACAACTGCAGACCCTGGAGTTGTCTCTGATGAGGGAAAGAAAACAATCAATACTTGTCTAAAACTCTCCATATGGCCGTTCATTACTCAAGGAGGTAGGGAATGTGATTGTAGCATGACACATTAGAGCAACTTGGAGAAGACTCATTTCCTCTGCATGCTTAGAATTCCTTGAAACATGCTGCTCAGATGGGACCAAGATTTTGCTCTGAACTGACTTTACCTGCTGTGCCCCCAGAAGTGGTGAAGCTGGGGCTCAGGAAAACAGTGGTTTCTCCACTTCTGGCTAGGGAGGTGGTAGGGACTGAAGTTCCAGCAGAACCTGAAAAAAATCATCAAAGAAAATTCTCACCAAACGTCTTTGTGCACTTTGTTAGCATTAGACACCTAAGTCTACAATCATGTCTACTATGGATAGTACAGCACATGATTCCAGAGAACTTTGTTGTCAGTTCCCAATTTTTTTTTAAGTTTATTTATTTATTTGAGAGAGAGAAAGAAGCAGACATGGAGAGAGTGAGTATGGGCACACCAGAATTTTCTGCTGCTCCAAACGAACTCCAGATGCATGGGTCACTTAGTGCATCTTGCTTTACACGGATACTAGGGAATCAGACTTTGGTCCTTAGGCTTTGCAGACAAGTGCCATAACCATGAAGCAATCTTTGTAGCCCTCTCTAAACTTTTATTCTGATATTATATTCTCAGAAATTTTAGCTTTCTATATCTTGAAGTGGGTCTACCACATCTTTGTACATTGACTCAGATACCGTTCTTTAGATAAGATGTGTTCCTATGCAAAACTCTCCACCCTCTGAAAATCTTTTCACCTGACTGGCCATCAGCTGGTGTCAGTTCATTACTTGGGCCCCCAGAGGTTTCATGACTTGATGGTACTGTGGGCCCTGTGAATGTAAATGTAAACAGATGTCACAATGTTTGATAAAGCTCAGCCAATCATGTTACTCTCTGCTTTCATATATCTTTCATATAGTAATTTACATATCTATATTTCCAACTCAGTGTTTCTAAAAATTGATCATCAAATGTGATGTAATTGGTAAAGTACCTGTGTGTGCTTATGTATTTGTTGAATGTGTATAAGCCTGCTTATCATTTACATTTTAAGCTTAATGCTTCTGATATAAATGCTAGAATAACAGACCCTTTGTAAAATACTCTCACATAGGCCCAAGTTCCAAAGAGACTGTGAAGGACCCTCTAGTTTTACTCCAAAGCTCTCTGTAGCAGATTAAACTGCACATGCAAAATTGCACATCTTGTCCCCAGTCCCAAATCCAAACCAGTATAAGCTCAAGGGAGTCCTCAAATCATTATGGTCATGGCACAACCTGGGAAAGATTACAAAAACTCCTCCATCTATCTCAGGCCTGTCATTTCTTCTGCATAGGAAGTAGGTTCTCGTACTACTTCTTTCTATCTTATATCACTCTCCAGGGACAGAAAATGAGCATGAGTACAAGCATGCGTTCCATTATAAATATCTCCCTTCTACTAACCTGAATTGCTGGCAGAGACTGTCCCTAGCCTGGGTGAAGTTCCTGGGATGGCAGTACTGGGATGTGAAGATACTCCTTTGGTCCCTAGGACCAAACATAGGTTGGGAGATGGCAAACAGGAATGCTCCTCCTGCCATTACTGTGACTATTTCAGGGACAGTGAAATGCACCCTGCATACATGCAGTTACACATTCAAACAAACATTCATACAACCCACACTCATGACACACAAACCAAACACAAATGCACAAGTGAAAGCTATTCTCTCTTTTAAAAAAATAGCAATTGGGCTAGGTGTATATCTCAGTGGTTAAGAGCATATGACTCTAACCATGAGCACCTGGCAGAGCCTGATTCCTCCAGAATTTGTCCTCCTCAAATGTAGGTAAAAATCCATGCATGTGATAACCCTAATCTGTGGTATATGGAGATCAGGGAATCATTGACCTGGATGACTAGACATGGCTGCTTCAGGTTGATGAAGAGACACTGTCTTAAGAAAATATACAGACAAGGAATACATAAGGGTGCTTGAATATCCTTTCTGAACACCCCATAAACATGGTTCACATGACCTGCACACTCACACATGTAAGCACCAAACATTAGGTACAGCACCATGCACACTCAGCACAGAGGGACACATGTCAACAGACTCCATGGCAATAGGAATCATGTAGGTTATTCAACATGAATGAACTTGTTTATGTTCTTTCTACTCATCTATAATACCATTCATAAATTTTCACAGGTCATTTATACTTCATTGTTTGTCTTTACATTATCCTGACAAAATTTCTAACTTTTCCAACATAGTAAAGAGAGAAGAAACTTCACCCTTTCTTACTTTTTTTCTATCCTCCACATGTTATCTGAAGTGTAAAGTGAACATTTTATCTTGTCCCGATCTTATAGACACTTGCCATTGCATAAGAGCAGTGTGTGATTATCCAGGAAAGCTCGTCACCAACTATATCTTGAACAGAAAGTTCCCATTTCTACTTCCTGCATGCCCCTCCAGCCCTGCCCCTCAGTACCTGTTCTTCCTGATGTGTGTTCACCCGGGGATCCTGTGGTGACCACATCAGCTCCTCCACGTGTGCCTAGAGAAGAAGGATGATGCTACTGAAGGCAATTATCTTTCAGGACACTTCATAGTTCCCTCAGAACATTCCTTGAGCAAATTTCAATTATCTCACTGTGATACTCTGAGGCTAGGCAGCACTGGGCTGGACCTCACCACAGCCCTTAAAGTAGAGGAGGCACTGTCTTACCTGCTGGGTTTGTAGTTGCAGTTCCTGGTGCTTCCTGAGCACTCCCCAGGCTTACTCCTGAGCTTGTCCTCACAGACTTTCCCACTGTACCTGACAAATGGCGTGGGGTGGGTTTAGCAAGTGCTAGTTCTTATAAATGGGATTTTGGACATTTGAGGAAATATTACAATCTTTGTTGTTGTTTTCCTCATTTTACCATGAGCCTTCATTTTGGAGCACCATGCCCATTTGATAAGCAGAAAAGTGCATGTCCTCACTCACCTGTGGTCACTGGGCTTGTAGATCCAGTGTTGTGTCCTGTGCGGTGGCTAGCTTCCTCATCACTATGCATGGTAGGGCCAGCTGAAACTACTGACAAAAAAGTAGCATTTAAAAATCACTTAATATATGTATAAAATCACCTCAATTTTTTTAGGTAATAGTCTCCTCATTTGACAGATATGGCCAAGTCACTTTTGCCAAGCCCATTGTGGGAAGACAATAAAACAAGAAACTAAATTCATTTCCTCACCTGCCCAAGTTTTATTCTTTAACTTCTGTTGATTCAGATGATTCTTACAAACAGACCAGTCTATAAAGTTTATGTTTGTCAAATGGATGCTCTTAATAGTTCTATGTAAAATCCAGATATGATTTTTTAAACAGACTACATAACACACGTCAGGAGATATACTATTATTTTGTGAAAAAATGCTACATTTACACAAATTTTACTTGGCTTTCCTTCTTACCTTATCAGACAGTGTCCAAAATTCTGGAAGGCACTTAGTTTGGGATAAAACTTTTGAAGCCTGCTCCAAATTAGGACACTACCTACTTGATACTTAGTATGGACAGCTGCTAGAGAGGCTGAAGCAAGCCAATTTGGTGCAGATTTTAGTAATTAAAACTATATAGTCATGGTTCATATTTTAACCATTGGTGATTTCATTAAAATCACTTTCTTAGATTTGGTGCTCAAATAGATTATATCTTTCTACCAAGTAGTTTTATTTTATTGTATTTATTAATTTATGAGAGAGAGAGAGAGAGAAAGAAAGAAAGAAAGAAAGGGTGTGTCAGGGCCTCTGACCACTGCAAACAAACTCCAGATGCGTGTGTCATCTTGTGCATCTGCTTTTACAGGGTACTGGTGAATCAAACCCAGGTACTTAGGCTCTCAGGCAAATGCCTTAACTGATGAGCAAGCTCCCCAGCCCCCCAGTAGTTTTAATATAAGAAGTAGCTTACTCAAAATGTCTTTTAGTCACAAGTTTAATATTGAGACTTTGGCTAACCAAAAAATAAGTGTAGGGCACATAAAATCAGGCCATGAATTAAATTATAAATTCACTGAGAAAAATCCAAGGGATA
Organism: Dipus sagitta; assembly: GCA_036346955.1. Taxonomy (NCBI): domain Eukaryota; kingdom Metazoa; phylum Chordata; class Mammalia; order Rodentia; family Dipodidae; genus Dipus; species Dipus sagitta. Next base: position 91,234,355 of record CM070777.1, on the reverse strand, counting down.
TGTTAGAAAAATGATGATTATTGATGTGTTTATCTTCAAAGCACCCAGGACTATTGACAAAATGCAAGAAGTACAAGGATAAGATGAAAATGGAGTTCTATGAATTTCACTCCTACATGAATGAAATATATGTTGGGAAGGAGCTGGGGTAGAATGCAAACTATCAAGAAGTGGTACTCTGAATGGATGAGTGCCAATTTCTTAAAACTCATGGAAATCACTGCTTAGCTCCACCTCTGTAGCCCTCAGGTGGGTGGAGGGGATAGTGTTCAGGTCCATAGCTTCTCAGAGGATCCTGTCACTGCCCATACTTGACACATTGCTGAGTGTGTGGAAAGTGATGGACGAAGTTCTATGCAGAGTGGGTAGAAATATTACTGTATACAAGGGAAACCACACTTCAGAAAACCAGGGGAGTGCATGAGGTGCCCTTGTGAATTTATTCAATAATATTCCACTCACACACATATATCAATAGTTAAATCTTGGAGGCTAAGCATGCTTTCTTTTGCTTTTGCTGGGTGTGACTACTTATAGGTACGTGAACAAAGGAGTCACCTTCTGCCCTTGAGGCTGATGAGCCCCTGCTCTGACCCTGTCTTTACCATCACTGAGTATTTAAAACTACCTCACCTCACTGAGTCAGTGGCATACTAAAAAGTGGTGCAGTTGTTGGCTAAACTGTCAATAACTTATTTTAGAATGAAACATGAAGTTTAATGGGCCATAATGGTCATCATTGATATTTTGCAGAACCATAAATTTGCTTATTGAATTTTTTTCCTAATTCATTCAATTGGCATGGAAATTTTTTTCCTTTTAATTCTGACTTTATGTAGGTGACTGCAGACTGGAAACATAAGACTTCTGCTGACAGAAGTCATGTGTAAATCACAGCCAAAGTTATGTTTTAGTTTCATGTGCTAGGAAGAACATGGGAGTCTAATTCCATTGTCAGTTTCCAGTATTAAACTTGGAGGCACTCCAAATTAGTGAATAGTCCCTGATTAAAAAAAAAAATGTGCATGTGTGCTACCAACTATCAGGGGGTTGGAAGAATTTGCTTGTAATACGATACACAGTAAGAAAACCTCTTCTTGAAAATGATAGCTGCATTTTACATATTTCACATGAAGACTACCAATGTCTAATGACATATTTGAAATATAGTAAGTACCAGTATAACAATTCTGAAACCATCTGGTGCCAGGATTCTTTGCCCTACATTTTGCTTACCTGCTGTTCCAGCAGGACTTGTGAAGCTGGGACTCAGAAAAGCTCTGGTTCCTGTACTGCCAGTTGGGAAGGTGGTGGGGATTGAAGCTCCAGCAAAGCCTGGGTAAACAGAAAAGGAGCACCTCATGGACTGTTTACTTGGACTTTGTTTGCATGCAAGACCTATATGTCCATCACTACCACAGAAAACTGAACAAATAAATCCAGGGTTTTTTTTTTCATCATTCCATAAACAATTGTCCTCAAATTATTTCTCAAAGATTTTGGTTTATTTCTTGCATGCATTTATTTTTACAAAGAAATCTTTCTGCAAGTTGAATCGGATCAACTAGATTTCCATATTTATCTCACTAGTTTCCTTAGTGTAGGCACAGATCTAATGAATGATTGCTTTTGGACAAAAACCATGACATTTAGATGGCATGCTGAACTCACGGGTACTTCCTTCAGTTGTTGTAGGTTCGCGGCTGTGGGATCCAGTTGACTCCTCTGTCTCAGTGGTTTCTTCAAGGTAAACAACAAATCTATGTCATGACTTATGATTAATTCAACCTGATCTCCTATCCTGTGCTTTAAAATAACTTTGATAATACCTGTACTCATAAAATTAATCATAATAATCTTGCATAATCAATACAAGCACAGGGACTTTTATACATGTTATTTTTGAATATGGTGTTTTTTTCTATTTTTTCATATTTATTTGCTATTCAGACACTTGAAGTTGATTGTCCTCAAGCCAGTATGCACACTTGGAAGCAACTGTGAAGCTTTGAGCAATTATAATTGGGGTTTAGAAGTCCAGATTTCACAACTCTGAATAGAGTAATCAGTTTATGCCATCAAAAGTGTCATAGCCAAGATTGCATACCTGGCTCCATTGCATTCTGGGATCCTCACAAACATAAGTGAAAGAAGTCAGAAACCACTAGAACCCACAAGTATATTTGGGGTTTCTACACATTGTACACAGATTATGGAAAACACACCAAATCCAGCTTTCCTGTTGCTATGTGAAATTCTGTCTGTTGATATATAAGGCTTGAATCCCAAGTCTCTCACTACTCCATTTCATTCTTCATCAAGAGCCACACATAGAACATGGAGATAAATGCACACATGCCAGTTAAGCCCACAGCCACATGAAATTCTCCATGTGACTTACCTGACTTGCTACTGGCAGAGGATGAAGGCCTAGCTGAGGACAAAAAGCCTAGAGTGGTGGATCCTGGAGACACTCCTACAAACAGAAGACATGAGTTGTGGTAGAATGGGTGTATTGATCCTGTTGTTACAGTGAGTAGTTTATACAGTTCAAGAAAAGAAAATGTGACAGAAGAAATGCAAATTCTTCCTACTATTCATAACCTTGCATGCAATTCCTGCTAGAATCTCATTTTATAGCCCAGAAATTGATAGCTGGTGATAGGAATGGGAGTTGCCTAGGCATCTCATGTAGCCTGGTGTGTGCTACCTGAACTTGAGGATCCAGTGCTGGCCTCCCTTGGGGTGCTGCCACCTACAGCTGCAGAGGCTGCTCCAGATGTTGTGCCAGGTGTGCCTGGGGTGGATGGGAAAAGAATCACTAGCTTTACAAAACACAAAGGCAGTTAATCTATAGAAATAATGTTAGAAATGCTTGTTTTTGTTAACACATGAATGCAGCCACCTCGTAGACTTTATGTAAACATGGCTCTATCCTCCCCACACTTTGCCTGCATCTGCAGTTTCTTCTCAAGGTAAAAGGCATAATCATACAGCCATTACTCTGTCCTGATTTTACCTAGGCATGCTTTATTAACAAAATAAAGGTATTTAAATGGTTTAGCCTTTAATGATATTGTCTTTTCTTACTACAAAAGTATTATGAACCATGTGGAACCTTTCCCTACTTTATTTCTGTCTTGCTTATTCCCTTTCATCTATATAATTATTAACTAACATCTTTCCCAAATGAAGTTGAGTAAGAACATGTAAATCTGCACAGTATTTTCTTTATTTCAAAGAATATCTGACCTGGTATTAGACAAATATTATTTTGTATTATTATCCAATCTTGAACAGAACACTTTGGACCACCAAAATACAAAGGTCAGGTTCCTGAGCAGACAGTTTATAACTAAACCTCCTGCACTACTCTGCCCGTGCTCCCTAGGTTCCTGTTTTTCCCGATGTGTGCTCACCAGCAGCTCCCATGGTAGCTGCATCTGCCTTTCCACTTATGCCTAAGGGAAGAAGAATGGGGACAAATATGTACAGATGTCTGTAAAGAACAATATTCTCTCAGGTCATTGTACACTTTTGTTCAGATCACTAGATTCTACAGTGATCCTAATTTTTTCCTAATTGTCTTTCCTTTTTCTCATTGCTCAAGCTTGTTCCACACGCACACAAAAGTGTAAGGGGCCTTGTATTTATTATTAGAATTACACTGAGTAGCCACTTTCACCAATGGGAGCACTCATTCTTCAGAGTTTCTGTTATTCCCTGCCTGCTCCTGAGGTCATTCCCACACTTCCTCTTATTCAACCTGACAGACAAGAGCAGAGGCTTCAATGCATATTAACTCTTTAGAAAGGGACATGCATAACTCAACCCAAAATTTCCTTGCCTCTTACATTCACACTGTGTGAATAACAGCCTACTTCAATTCATGGCTTAATTCATTAATTGCAGCAACAGTATGTCCTGATTTACCTGGGCTTATAGGTCCAGTTATCAGTTCCCCAGGTGTGCTGACTTCTTCACCAGTGAGTGTGGGTGCAGTGGGACCTCCAGTTCCTACTGATTGATCAGATGTCATTCAGTGACTTTTCAAGTCTCCCAACTGATAAAACGACCCATTATCGAGCCTCAAGCAATGTACACAAGATAGGACACCCTAACCTATACTCCTCACACACATGTGCCAAAGACTACCATTTTAAGAAACAAGTTTTTCTTGGGAATTAAATTACCAATATGTGTTGCATCTACTTTAAATAAGGCTGAATGGACTTACAGAACACCTGTGATCATAGAGCAATGGAATGTTGTAGGATCAGAGCCAAATTACCTTGGGCTAACTTTAGCCCCTTAATAGCCATTCATTGCCCACTTCTGTGTCTGATCTAAAATCGTTATGAGTCTCAAATGATCAGGATTAACTCTTATCCCCTTTGAAGTGAGAGCTATGTTTTATGTTCAACATTCTGGTTTTATTTTGTAAAAATCACAAGTGTAAACCTAAACTGTGGTTTATAAAAAAAATTAAACAAAACAAAGACTTTGCTAACAGACTTTAACTCTTTTTTTCAATTGGTTTTTTTTTTTTCCCCAACATATTGTTCACAGATTCGGGTCTTAGCACATAACAGATAACAAATACTGTGTCATGGTCCCTAGGTGTGGACCAAACTTTAAGTAGCCCCACTCATAGCTACCGACATAGTACTTTGTAAGTAAATGGCAAGCAGATAGAGTTGTTATGATAAGCACAGGAACTCTGAGTTAGAAGTTAGGAAATAAAGCCTGAGGAGATAGTTCAGTGATAGTGCAAGCATGAAAAGCTGAGCTTGAGTTCCAACCCCCATGTAAAGGTGTGTGTGTGGGGGGAACTCACCTATAATGGGAAAACTGAGAAGGCAGACAGGAAGAACCATATGACTTGCTGAATAGCTAGTTTAGTGAATCAGACAGCATTAAGCTCAGGTCTTAAAAAATAAGGTGGAAAGAGACTGTAGATAATAGCTGACTCTTAAGAAATAGCCTCCACACACATGCCTACACATGCACATATACCTGTACATACATTTGCACCCATACATGTGGCAAAATAAAGGGATAAAGCAGAGATTAAAGAAAACTTCAGTCATTATCTTACAGTTAAAATTTATTTAAGAATCTCATTGGAAGTAACTAACTCCTTGATTTGCCTTCTTGCATATATATTTTATTTTTATCCAAATATTTTGTTATATAAAAATATGCATTATTCCCAAAAGCAAGTAATACATTTTAAATTTAGAATATAGATATGAAAAAATAAGAAAATGAAAGCAGGCAGTTAGCTAAACACTATATAAGGAGCAGTCCCATGCATACACTAAAGCAGGTTTGAAGATGCATGGAATTCTATTTTCTAAAATAGCAATCCGAATATTGGATTGTGAAGTACCACTGAAGAGTACTAACACCTGAGTCTAGGCAGTGCATCTCATTGAATGGAATGTCAATACTGTGGGGAAAGAGCTAAATTTGAAAGAATAATTCTCAATACACATCTATTCAATAACCTAGAATAATGATTCCAGCACAAAGACCATTGGGCTTCACTCCAACTGATCCCAATACTAGATAGGTGAGCCCAGAAATATGTCTTTCTAACAATGTCCCAGGAGATGTGGCTGCTGTCACTCTGGGAACCACATTTTGTAAACCAGTATATCATTGGAAGGGGAAGTAGAGAGAACATTGCAAAGGTTGGCTAGAACATGTTGAACACTGAACCAAAGTCAGAAAAGATGGGAAATAATGGAGAAGAATCTACAGAGGCAGTTGATATTATCTCCTGATTTGCTGGGTGGTTCAGGGCAACACTGACCTGTTTGTTTCCATTTAAAACTCACTATGTTTTAAAATTGTCATCAATATCTTATTCATAAATCTACAAGTAATTAAAACTTAGACAGTGGAAAAGAATAAGCTCTTTGTATTTGTTGTATGTGAGCTCTTTCACTCAGGCCACATGGCAGGGAACCAGATGGTTTCCAGGAGGCTTAGAATTCTGAGTGCTCACCCTGCTTTCATATCTTGGACACTCACTGTTCTATCATCTCATAGGAATCAGACCATCAAGAAATTATTGTAGTCTAACTTAGGAGTGAATATGTGAAGTGACATGGGAATTGTGCAGTATCAAGTAACTATGCCCTTATTTTAATAACATATTCTAACACTGTTCTAAGTTTAATCATTTGTTGGTCTCATCTCCTCTGAAAGCTGTATCATTCGTGTTTCCACTGTCCCCTGTTGTGGTTATAACAGCAGACTCTGGAGTTGTCTCTGAGAAGGGAAAAATGAATATCTGAATAAAATCTTCATGAGAACTTCCATGTCTCAAAAAGCTACAAGCATGAATAATAGCATGACACATTAAACCAACTTGAGAAAGACTGAACAAGTCATATTTTAAAGCATGTAAGGAATTATCATAAAGTCATTGATATTACATGTTGGAAAATATCTGCTTATAATTCCTTCAAACATGACACTTAGTGGGACCAGGACATTGCTGTAAAGTGACTTTACCTGCTGTGCGCCCAGGACTGGTGAAGCTGGGGTTCTGGATGGCTGTGGTGCCTTCACTTCCAGCTGCAGGGGTAGTAGGTGCTAAAGTTCTGGCAGAGGCTGAAAAAATATCAGAGGAACTTCTCATTGAAGGCTACTTGGACTTTCTTTATATGGGTAACCTAACTCTACTATCAAGCCTTCTATAGAAAATACAACAAATAAGCTCAGAAAACTGCTCAGAGTTCCCTGAATGTTTACTCTGAAATTATATTCTCAGATATGTTGGTTCCTACACCATGAAGTGTATCAACATGATCTTCATACATCAACTTGCCCAATCTGTTTTCAGCAAGACATGTCCCAAGGCAAGACTTTCCACCCTCCCACAGTCTCATAACCTGAATGGTCTTCAGCTGGTGTCAGATCATTGCTTGGGGCTCTGGAGGTTTCACTAGCTGATGGTTCCTTGGTTCCTGTCAATGTGAACATGAACAGATGTCAGGATCCTTGACAAAGAACAGCAGGTCATTCTGATCCCTGCTTTCAATGCCCTTCACATGTTCATCGCATGTCTCCATTTCCTGCTCAGCCTTTCAAAAGTGGATCACTTGATGTGATACTGGTAGTAGAGTTACCGTGTGAGCTTATTTACTCATTGAATGTGGAAAGCCTGCTTAACATTTACCTGTTTAGCTTTCCAGCATTGGAGCTTAGTGCTTCTGACACAAGACTGCACATATGGGACCTTTTAGAAAATACAGTGACAGAGGTCCAAATTCCAAAATGTCTTCAAAAATCTCTGTAGTAGATTATATTGTGGATGTGACATTGCCGATTATATCCCCAATCTCAAACCTGGAGTTCTAAGGAGTTCTCAAAACATTATGTCCATAGGACACTACGAGCAAGCCTACAGAAACACGAACTACCCCTGACCTGTTGTTTCCTCTACTTAGGAAGTAGGATCTCATATTCTTTCCATTTTGCATCAAACTCAAGGGACAGAAAATGTGGTACAACGATGTATTGCTCTCTTGATTTCTCCCTTATACTAACCAGAGTTGTTATTGGCAAAGGCTGTTGTTAGACTAGTTGACGTTCCAGAGATGGCAATACTGGGTTCTGAAGATACCTCTGTGGTTCCTAAAAGCAAGCACAGTTTGGGAGATTGGAACTGAATTTTCTTCCTGTCATTACTTCGACTATTTAGGCAATTCAAGGATGGACAGTGAAAGACATTGTTAGCCCTCCACCTTTCTGGATGCTGCATTCTAACCCTGGCTAGGATCTGTTTGTACAGTTCAGCAGGTCATGCAGGAAGACATTAGTAAGAACTGATGAGGAATCACACACAGCCTGGTGGATTCTTCTGAGTCTGGTGTCTCCCTTGCTCACAGCTCCAGGGCTGGTGTTACCTGAAGCTCCAGAGGTTGCTTCAGATGATGCTACAGGTTTGCCTGATGTTGACCAGGAAAAATATGTCAGCCTGAGCTAATGTGAAGTTAGGAACTTTTATGAAAGTGACTCAAAATGTGCCTACTTTTACCTTAAAAAAATGCATCAATCAGCCAGGCGTGGTGGCACACTCCTTTAATCCCAGCACTTGGGAGGCAGAGGTAGGAGGGTCACAATGAATTTGAGGCCACCCTGAGACTACATAGTTAATTCCAGGTCAGCCTGGGTTAGAGTGAGACCCTACCTCGAAAAAAAAAAAATGTATCAATCTACTCACACATATCACTAGTATTAGTTACAATTTTCATTCTGCCAAGTCATATGTTTTTCATTCCACATTCATTATATTACATAATCTTCCTTGAACAGGACATATGGCTCTGTGGTTAAAGAGCTTGATGTATAAGCATCTGGACATGAATTCAGATCTTTATCCTACTCTTCAAATAATTGGATGGGTGCCTACCTGTATTCTCCCAGCTGAAGAGGTTAAAAAAGGGGTGATCCCTGTGACTTGTTGGCTGGTTAGACTAACCAAATTTTTGAATTCCATGTTAGCATACATGACACCTTATCTCAAAGACTATGGTAGATAGTGATTGAATAAGTCACCTGACAACAAATCTGGCCCTCACTTGCACCACTCCACATACATGCAGCCACCCATATAAACATGCATACAACTCCCCACCCCCTCCCCAACCAAACACATGCAACAAGTAAAAAGTATTCTTTCATTGGCAAATAGCAGTCAGGTTGAGGAGAGGACTCAGTGCTAACGAGCACTCTCCCTGTAAGCATGAGGGTTTTGTAGGGCCTGATTCCTCCTGCATTTGGCCTTCTAGAAGATAAGAAGCTGGGCATGGTCATGCACATAAATAACCCCAATCCATGGTATATGGAGAGGAGGGAAATGTTAGGCTTGCTAACTACATATGGGTGCCCCTGGTTGAGAAAGAGACATTACCTCAGAAAAATACACAGATGAGGAATATAGGGCACCTGAAGCTCCTTTCTGAACACCCAATGCACATTGTTCAGGAAAATCTACTCATTCACGCATGAAAACACCAAATATTATACACACACCATATATACTCTACACTGAAACACATATGTATACACATGCAAGTGAAATAGCAATCACAGAAACTGTTCAAAAAGAGACATGAATGTACTAGTCTCCATTCTTCCTAAAATACCATTCCCAGTTTGTGCCAGTTAATTTCTGTTTTGCTTAATATTTTGTGTTTATATCATATGCTGACATAATTTCTAACTTTTGCAAAGTAAAACAGAAAAAAAATACAGCTTTTCCTATACTTTTCATCCTCCACACAGCATCCCACATAGTGTTAACATTTTTATCTCTTATTAGTTTTGTGGACGCTTGACATTACACAAAAGCAGTGAGAAGATTCCCCAAGAAAGCTTTTCTCTAACTATGTCTTGATAAGCAAGCTCACATGTAGATGTACCACATGTCCCTCTGGCCTTTTCTCTCAGTACCTGTTCTTCCTGATGTGTGTTTACTAGCAGCTCCTGTGGTAACTGCATCAGCTCCTTGTGTTCCTATGAGAAGAACAATGCTGCTGAAGACAATGATCTTACAGGACCCTTTAGAGTTTCCTCAGCACATTCCTTCATACACAGTTTTCTTTGGTCCACTTTCCTTCACCTCACTATGACACTTGGCAATGTGGGCAGGTCCCTATCACATCCCTGGAAGTAGAGGAGTCTCTGTCTTACCTGCTGAATTTGTAGCTCCCATGTCTGCTGCTTCTGGAGTGCTCCCCAGACCTGTTCCTGAGCTTGTCCCTGCAGACTCTCCCATTGTACCTGACAAACACAGTAGTGTTGGTTCAGCAAATGGTAGTTCTTCGGAAGATGACATTGGGCATTTGAGGAAATATTGCTATCGTCTTCTTTGCTTTCATTATTGTCTCAATTGTCCACATTTGTGCATGTCATTCCCATTTGATAGGCAGGAAAGTTACATGTCCTCACTCACCCAAGGGTACTGGGCTTATTGCTACAGTGCTGTGTTTTGTGTGATGGCTGGCTTCCTCACCAGTTGGTGTATGTGTACGCATGCTGGCTGTTCCTCCTGACCCCCCCAAAAAAGCATTTAAAAATCACTCTTGATAAAAATAAAGTCACCTAACATTACAGCAATCCTTGGGAGCAGGTAATGGTCTTCCCATTTTCCAGATATGGCTGAGTAATTTTCCCCAAGTTCTGTGTTAGCAGACAGAAGAACAGTAAACCAAACTCTAGACCTCCCCTCTCAAAACCTTCATTTTTTAATCTGCATTTCCCATATTATCCTTGGATACATACCACTCTATGGAGTTTGCCATCTATAACAGTTTCATGCTCTGAAAATTCCCATTAAAATTTAGACACATATTTTAGAACAAACCTCATTACACAAACTTTTTGTCAGGAGATACACTATAATTTTGTGAAAATGCTACATTTTCCAATGTTTTGCATGGCTTCACTTCTTTCCTCTTTACAGAGAGTGACCAAGAGCTCTGTAAACAATTGAAGTAGATAAACTTGGGATACCCTGCTTCAACAATTGTATATTAACTATTTCAAAGGAAAACTACTCAAGTCCGAGGCTGTGTTTGAAATTTACTATTTATGTCCATCCTGAAACCAGTAGCCCAGCTGGGTCCAGGATTCTTTGCCTTGCATACTCTACCTGCTGTGCTGGCAGGACTGGTGAGGCTAAGGTTCATTACAGCTCTGGTCCCTGCAGTTCCAGCTGGGGAGGTGGTGGGGGCTGATGTTCCAGCAAAGGCTGAGAAAACAGCAAAGGATTATCTTATGAAATGTCTCAGGCACTCGGTTAACATGAAATACATAATCTACAATTATTCTACTACTGAAAAGAGAATAAATGAATCCAATAGCTTTCTGCACAGAATTCCCTTAACCTTTCCCACCTATATTACTTTCTTAAATATTTGGGGTTATTTCTTGTATATATTTAAGAAATCATTCACTTTTTCAATTTGAGTTGTGTCAACTAGATCTTCATATTTATCTCACTATTTTGTCTTATGTAGACAGACTTCTAATGGATGGCTACTTTGTAATACTTAGATATCATGGTTTCCTCACAAGAGCTTCCTTCAGTTTGTGTGGGTTCATGATGAAGGTTTCCAGTTGATTCTCCTGCAGATGGGCCAGTGGTTCCTTCAAACAAATAACAAGTCTATATCATGATCTATGATTAAATTAAACAGATCTCCTGGGCCCCTGGTTTTAAAAATATCTTTTTATATTTGTGTGCATGTCTATATTTCCTGTACATATAAAAATTAGTCATAACAATCTTGCATAATTGATAGAAGCCCAGAGTGTTTTTGTTTTGTATGTTATTAGTGAACAATGTTGTTTATCTCTTTTTTTTTTTTTTTTTTTTTTTTTGCTTTCTAGACAATTTAACTTGAAGTGCTCAAGCCTGGGTGCACATGTGGATACTCTGTGTGGCTTTGAGCAATGTTTATGTATAGTGTCCAGGAGTGTAGATTCCATAGCTCTGAGTAGGGTTCTTCAATATGTATCATCAAAAGTCTCTCTTACTGGGAGTGGTGGCACACACCTTTAATCCCAGCATTTGAGAGGCAGAGGTAGGAGGAGTTTGAGGCCACCTCTCTGCTTGAGATTACATAGTGAATTCCAGGTCAACCTGGGCTAAAGCAAAACCCTACCTAGAAAGAGGCGGAAGAATTTCATACCTGGCTGTACTTCACTCTTTCATCCTCAGAAACTTCAGGGAAGGAGGACAGAAATTATTCATACCCACAAGCATGTGTAGGATTTCTAGGAACCATTCACAGATTATTGAAGTTGCAGCTAATGTAGTCTTCCAGTTTCTACCTGCACTTATATCTGTCAATAGCTAGGCTTTTTATGTCTAGTGTCATGTAATATTCCTTTCCATTCTTCCCCATGGTCTAGATATGGAGCATGAGGACAAATCCATACGTTCCAGTTGATGCTGCAGCATCATGGACTTCTCTATTTTGCTTACCTGATTTGCTACTGGCAGAGGTTGCTGGTCTAGTTGAGGGCACAGGGTTTATAATGGTGGAGCCTGGAGACTCTCCTACAAACAGAACATGTGGGGTGTGGTGGAATATGGTTTTTGCCCCCCTTGTTAAAATGAATGTTTCATCGAGTTTTTACTTTTTAAAAAAAGAAAACCTTAAAGAAGAAAGGCAACTTCTCCCTACTTTCTTTAACCCTGCATTCTTTCCCAGCAAGAGACTCATATTTTAGCCCAACAATTGCTACACAATAGCATGAATGGACACTCCTGGGTCATCTCATCAAGCCTGGAGTGGCCTACCTGAATCTGAGGCTCCAGTGCTGGTCTCCCTGGGTGTGCTGCCACCTACAACTTCAGAGGCTGCTGCAGATATTGTGACAGATATGCCTAGGGTGAGTGGAAGAAGAAATGCCAGATTAACAAAACATAAAGTGACTTTAGGAATGCTTGTTTCTCTACCTTACAAACGGATGCAACTACCCCATATACTACATGTGAATACAGCTCTATCCTCCCCATACTTCACCTGTGTCTGCAGGTCCTTCTCAAGGTAAATGAAATAAATCATATTACCTCGTTCCTGTACTGATTTCACGAGGTGTGCTTTAGTAATAAAACGCAGTTATCTATGTACTTCAGTCTTGTGTGGTATCATCTTTTCTTACTACAGTAGTATTATGATCCATGTGGGCCTTTCCCCACTTTCTGTCCTGCTGATTCTGTCACCTACATCTGTATAAATATTAATTCTACTCTTGCAAATTGAAATTGAGTGAAAACATATATAGCAACATACTATTCTCTTCAATGTACAGAACATCTGACCTGATACTAGTTGTATAAAAATGTGTTGTGGTATTGTTTTGGTCTTCTGGACAATTTACACAACCACAATACACTGGTCCTGTTCTCTAGGAGATCCTGTGTATGACTGAATCTCACACACTACGCTGGTCTCTCTGTTGCCTGGATGTGTGTCTGTCTGTCCTCCCTGGGTACCTGTTCTTCCTGCTGTGTGCTCACCAGCACCTCCTGTGGTGCCTGCTTCTGATCTGCTTGCTCCTACTAGGAAGTAAAATGGGGCTCAATAATACATGGCTATGAAGAAAAATACCCTTTCAGGACATACATAATTTATTTATTTCCTTTATTTCTTCAACATTCTATTAGAGCATAATTCCCCTAATGCCCTTCCCTAAATTTATGCTGACCACACAACATATTCAGAATCTATGTCTTCCTTATGAGTTTGCAGGGTGTGTGGCCCATGTGCCTAAGGCTCACTGTGTGGGTCTCCTGAGTACACTTGAAATCATTTCCATGACCTCTCCCATTCAACATGACAAATCATAGCAGTGAATTCAATACATGCTAATTCATCTGAAGGGGGCAGTGAAAGTCAAGTTCTGTGATTTTAATTTGAAATACTCTGACCTCCAGGATCATGCATTTTACATCTCTCCAATTGGTGAATGAGGGCAAAATTCAACCCATTAACGGTTGTGGCTTGGGAGAATGATTTTTTTTTTCAGGGGAAAAGAACATTATAAGTAAATGCTGAAGAGGTTCCCTGATTGCCCACAGTCAGCAAATGGAGGATGGTACAACTATGGTCCAAATCTAGACTTAATTCCCACATGATAGCAGAACATGTCAGCAACATCCAAAAGGTACTGGTTTTATATGCATGAAAAATGCAAGCTTGAGGTGGTCATGGAGTGTTTAAAAGTGGTTACAAAGAGCTGCTAAGGATATGCAATGTGAGATATAGTCAGATTCACTACAATTAATCTGTACGGGCAGTCGTGTGAAGTGGCAAAGTTGAAGTCTAGTTACAATGGAGATACCATGACCATAGGACTTCTGCCAAGGATCAGTAATAGAACCAGAATGAGAACAGCAGGGGGCAAACTGTCCTTGATTTGTTTTGTGTACATGTGCACTAACAGAACCTATGTCTTCTAAGTGAGCTTTCTGGTAGAAAATTCTATTTACAGTCTTATGCCTATGTGTGCTTATGATCACAACCAGATATTTCTTGGGAAGGGATATGCATACAAGATCAAATGTTATATGATCCAAACCTGTCAATCAAACAATAAGACCACTTATACTATACCCCTAGCAACTGATACATTCTCCTTTAAATGTCCTATACAAGGAAGACCCAGTCACTTCTTAGGATCCTTCATTACTCTCCACACAGGTGGCCTAGTGCTCCTTTGTCACTGTATTCAAAATTACTCAAAAACTACTCAAAATTGTGCTCTCGATAAAGAGACTTTCTGTGTAGGCACTTGTGGGTAACTTTCTTCAGTTCTTTGAATAAGTCATCAAGAACCAGGAAACACCCAGAGACCACCTATATTATCTTCACATCCTCCAGTCGTATTTGATCAGGCATTTGTTTACAGTAGAAAGAAAGTATATAAACAACAAAACAAACTTTTAGTTGCCTTCTATATTTCCATTGCAAGCATAACATACTGTGTTCAAAGTTGTATACATTTATCACACCCAAAAAACATTTTCTGACTCACCAGAAGGGCTTGTAGGGCCAGTCCTCAGTTCCCCTGGTGTGGTGACTTCCTCATCACTGGGTGTGGGTACAAGGGGACCTCCCGTTCCTACTGATTGTTCAGATGTAATTTAGTGACTTGCTCTAGGTCACTCAAATGGTAAACAGACCTATTAGTCAAGCAATCTACCACAGATGATTACTCCCAAGCCTGTGTTCCTCACACAGGGCCATCATTATAACATTCCTAAGTTGTTCTAAATTGAGTCTGTAAAAGTGCTATGCTCATGAGTAGAAAAAGTGAAGTCTTTAAGAGTAAAATTACATAAAGTAAAACCTTTGTTTATATGAGTTTTTAATATTAGTAAACGAGTTCACTGTATCAAGATGCTTTGTTTCCAATATATAGTCCTCTAATTCACCTCTTAACACATCACAGATAAATAACAAACATGGCTTCCTGGCCACCAGCTATGGAGAAGAGTAGCCCCCACTCATAACCAGCAACATAGTGCTTAATAACCAAATGATAAGGTAACCATGTTGTTATTAGGAACCAAGGAAATCTGAGTCAGAAGTAAGGAAATAGGGCCCGTTGAGAGAAATTTCTCAGTAAAGTACTTAAGAAACAAGTGTGAAAAGCTGAGTTCAAATACCCAGCACCATATAAAATCTGTGTGTGTGTGTGTGTGTGTGTGTGTGTGTGTGTGTGTGGCGGAAGTGATGACACTGATCTGTAATGCTAAAACTGGGGAAGTAAAGACACAAGGATGCCTAGAGCATTTGGACTAGCTAGTCTAGCTGTATCAGTGAGCTCTATGTTCATTAAGAGTCCTTGACTCAAAAAAAATTAAGTATTTCTACTGAAACTAAGGAAGGTACATGAAATAAATTTATAGTCACCAAACAGAAGCCCACAGATGAGAACAGGCATCCATATGTGCACTTGAACCTATACACATGTACATCCATATCCACAAAAATTTGAGTAAAAAGAGAAGTCCAGGAACATAAGTTCAGTATTCTTCATGAAATTGCAATCAGTTTAAGAATCTCATTGATTTAATTAACCTCTTGAATTGGAATGCTGTGTATACATTTGATTTTTCATTCAACTATATCATCCTTCCTATAATGTGGTTCTTGGTCAACTGTCCTTCATCTCATTGTGACACTCTGAATCCTCACAATGTTGTCTGGTCCCCACCACAGTTCCTAAAGTAGAGGAGGCTCTGTCTTGCCTGCTGAGTTTGTAGCTTCTGTGCCTGGTGCTTCCAGAGTGCTCCCCTGGGCTGCCCCTGGGCTTGTTCCCATAGACTCTCCCACTGTACCTGACAAATGCAATAGCATGGTTTCAGCAAGTGCTAGCTCTTATGAAGGGGGCATTGGCATTTAGTAAACAATACAATCTTCCTCTTTACTTTCCTCATTTCTCCAACTCCCTCATGTCATGACAGCCATGCCCATTTGATAGGTGGGAAAGTCCACGCCCTCACTCACCTGAGATTTCTGGGCTTGTAGTTCCAGTGCTGTGCTCAGTGTGAAGGCTGGCATCCTCCCCACTAGGCGTGAGTGTGTGAGGGCTAGATGTTTTATCTGACAAAAAAGAAGCATTTGAAAATCTCTAGATACTAATAAAATATCCTAACCTTGCAACAATCCTTTGAAGCAGGTTATTGTCTCCCCATTTGCACTAGTGGCTAAGTGACTTTCCCCCAGTTTCACCTTGAAACAATAAAGCAAATAGCCCTCCACTCCTCAAGCCTTTATTTTTATCTTGCATTTCTCAGATGAATCTTGGAAATACTCTATTTTGTTTGCCATATATGATGAATGGATGCTCTGAAAAGTGCCATGAAAAAATTCAGATGTCTTTTCAAAAGAGGCTCACTGCACAGTAGCCATTTGTTAGTAGATACAATAATATTATGTGAAAATGCTACAAAGCATTTTGTACTGTTTAACTAGTTGCCATAACATGGACAATGTTCAAGTATCTACAAGGACCTCCCTTGTGGATAAACTATGGGTAACTTGCTCCAAATCAGTGCACTAGTGTGGACAGCAGATAGAGGGGCCTAAACATACATGTCAGCCTGGTGCAGATTTAGTGACTAAACATAATTGGTCAAGACTCAAAACCTTCATCAATGTTTGCAATTTAATTGAAATCAACTAGTTTCTTAGAATTTCTGATCACATAGATTATGTTAAAACTACTCTGTTGAAAGACAAAGAATAGTTACTCAAAAGAAATTTCTGTCATTTTATGTCAAGACTTAATCTAATCCAAAATAAGTATAAGACAATTAAAATAAGGCCATGGATTATGCCATTAATTCATGAATAGAAGTCCTGAATAGAAAATTGACTATTATTGAAATATTTACCTTCAAAGCTTTCAGGAGTATTGAAAACTGCAAGAAGTGATGTGAAAAGATTAAGACTGAGTTTTGTGACATTAATTCTGGCAAGAAATTGACTGGAATACATTCTGGGATGGAATATAAACTTTCTAGATATGGTACTCTGAACAGTGAGTGCAATTTTCTTAAAATCTGTGTGAATCACTGTTTAGGTCTACCTCTGCAGCCCAGGCAGGTTAAGGGAAAAGTGTTCAGTTTCACAAATTCTCATAGGATCCTGTTGTGGCACACCCAGGAAATATACTTTATATACCACATTGTCTGTAGAAGGGGAGTGAGGAGTGCTCTTCAGAGAACGAGTGAAAATGTGTTGACTGCATAACTATGCACAAAGAAAACCACACATCAAAGGACCAGCTGGTTGCATGAAAGGCCCATGAGAACATTGCCTGATTTTCTTTGTTTCAATAATATCCATTTGTCTACAGTGTTTCATACACACATACACACACATACATATACATACATACATACATGCATACATTACACATACATTTAAAGTTTTGAAGTTAAGCATATTTGCTTTTGTTGGCTGTGGCCTTTTATAGATCTCACAACAGAGGATCTAGGAACAGCTTATGAGCCTGAGGAGTCCCTGCTCTGATCATATTCATCATTGCTATTTTATTGAACTATAGAAATTGCGTATTGACTATATTATTTTATTATATAATATATAATATATATCATTATTGACTATTTATCAAATTGATCCAATTTGTGTCAAAGTATTAAATTTGTCCTGTTATCTCTGACTCTAAGAATAAAGTTACAGATGAGTTGAAACACATATCTGCTGACAGAAGTCACATGTGAATCACAGCAAAAATGTCATGTCTAGTTTTACCGGATAAAAAACAGGTGAGATCTTTAATTCCATAGTCAGTTTCCAGTACTAACCTTGGAAGCCTTCCAAATAAGTGAATAGACCTAAATTATATACGTGTGTATATGTGTGTGTGTGTGTGTGTGTGTGTGTGTATTCTACCAACTCTTAGGGGGTGGTAGGGAAAATATGCTTGTGACATGACACAGATTAGGAAAGCAACTTCTTTGGATGGAGGGATTGCTTAGTGGTTAAGGTGCTTGCCCGAAAAGCCAAAGGACCCAGGTTTGATTCCTGTGGTCCCATCTTAGCCAGATGCACAAGGGGGCGCATGCGTCTGGAGTTCATTTGCAGTGGCTGGAGGCCCTGGCATGCCCATTTTCTCTCTCTCTCTCTCTCTCTCTCTCTCTCTCTCTCTCTCTTTCTCTCTCCCTCTTTCTCTATCAAATAAATAAATAAAAATAAAAGAAAGCAACTTCTTAAAAACACAGCACAACATTTTAATTATTTATAATATCAACATTCTAAGGCTGATGTTTTATTTGAAATATACTATTTGAGTTGCATTTCTGAAACCAGGAGGCTTCTGGGCTTAGGATTCTTTGCCCTACATGTACTTTACCTTCTGGGATCCCAGGACTGGTGAAATTGGGGCTCTGAATAGCTCTGGTTCCTGCACTTCCAGCTGAGGAGGTGGTGGGGGCTGATGTTCTAGCAGAGTCTGGGAAAATCACAAGGAGGATCTCATGGAGTGTCTACATGTACTCTCACAGCATTGGAGATGTACATTCCAATCATTCCTATTAGGGAAAGTGTTTATCCCTAATTTCTTTGCTACCCAGAGAAGTGAACTTGACAGTGCTCAAGCCAGAGTACACAGAAAGACACCCTGTGTGGTTTGAGCAGACCTTATGCCAGGTATCCAGGAGTCTAGGTAGCAGGATCACTGTGAATTTGAGGCCACCCTAAGACTACATAGTGAATTCCAGCTCTGTCTTGGCTAGAGAAAGACCCTACCTCAAAAAAAGGGGGAGCTGGAGAGATGGCTTAGCAGTTAAGCACTTGCCTGTGAAGCCTAAGGACCCCAGTTCGAAGCTCCATTCCCCAGGATCCAAGTCAACCAAATGCACAAGGGGGCACACACATCTGGAGTTTTTTGCAGTGGCTGGAGGTCCTGGCATGCCCATTCTCTCTCTCTCTCTCTCTCTCTCTCTCTCTCTCTCTCTCTCTCTCTCTTTCTCTCTGTCACTCTCAAATAAATAAATAAAAATAAATTTAAAAAAGAATCTCATTTTGTAGCCAAGTAATTGCTACAGCACGACATGCATAGGAGCAGTGAATGCATCTCAGCATGGTGTGCCCTACCTGAACCTGAGGCTCCAGTGCTTGTCTTTACAGGAGTGCTGTCACCTATAGCTGCAGAGGCTGCTCCAGATGTTGGGCCAAGTGTGCCTGGAGTGGATGGGAAAAGAAATGTCAGCTTAACAAAACATAAAGGCAGGCAATCTTATAAAAACAGCTATAGAAGAGAAACTGCTTATTTATCTTTCTTACAGATGAAAGCAGCCACCCCACACACAGCTCTATCCTCTCCATACTTTACTGGCACCCACAGCTCCTTCTTAAGATAAATTATATAGACCTGCCCCTGTACTAGTGTCAGTAAGGCATGCTTTCATAATTAAAAACAGTTGTCAATGCACTTCATCCTTCAATCATTCAATTCAATGGGGTTATGGTCCATGTGGCCTCTTTTGCAATTTTATTTCTGTCCTGTTATCCCTTGTCAGCCACATTTGTATAAAAATTAATTCTTTTCATTGCACACTGAAGTTGAGTAAGAACATGTGTATCTACATATTATTTTCTTTATTTCCCAGAATATCTGAACTGATATTAGATGAACCAAAAATATTTTATGGTATTGTCTAATTTGAACATATTTCACCACCAAGATACAATGGTCAGGTTCCCAAGGAGACCCTGTTTATGACTAAAGCTCACACACTAAGCTGGCTTGTCAGCTGCCTGGATGTCACTCAACCTGTGCTCCCTGGGTACCTGTTCTTCCTGCTGTGTGCTCACCAGCAGTTCCTGTGGTGGTTGTATCTAACCTTCCACTTGTGCCTAAAGGGAAGAAAGTGGTGCTTAGTATGTACAGATGTCTATGAAGAAGAAAGAAAAAAATTCTCCCAGGTCATTGTGCAATTGTGTTCAGATCACTGGTTTCATCAACACTTTTTTTCCTTATCTTTCCTTAGTCTTATTGTCCAATCTTATGCTGCTTGAAAGAGGCCTTGTCTTCACTGACAGTATTGCAGAGTGTGTAGTGCCTTTTCCTTATGTACATGGTGTGCTCTCCTGCCTGCTTCTGAGATCCTTTCTTTCCACAGGCTCTCCCATTCAACTTCACGGTCAAAAGCAGTTGATTCAATATATGGTAATTCTTTACCAGGGCACATGGGTAATTCAAGCTAAACTTATAATTGTCTCCTACATTCCCCTGTGATCATAACAGCATATCTCTGTTCATGGTTTTATCCATTACCACAACAAGAGTATGTCCTGACTTATTGGAGTTTCCTGGGCTTGTAGGTTCAGTTCCCAGTTCCCCAGGTGTGCTGACTTCTTCACCACTGGGTGTGGGTACCATGGGACATCCATTTCCCACTGATAAATCAGATACAATTTAGTTACTTGCTTTAGTTCACTCAAACTGATCAATGATCCATTAGCCAGCTTCAAGAAGTCTACCCAAGATATGACACCCTAATCTATGTTCCTCACTCACAGGTAACAAAGACCATCATTTGAATAATGCTATGTTATTCCTTTGAACTAAAAGTGCTGCCTCTGGGGTGGAGAGATGGCTTAGCTGTTACGATCTTTGCCTGTAAAGCTAAAAGACCCTGGTTCAATTCCCCAGTACCCACGTAAGCCAGATGCACAAGGTGACACATGCATCTGGAGTTTGTTTGCATTGGCTATAGGCCCTGGTATGCCCATTCTCTCTCTCTCTCTCTCTCTCTCTCTCTCTCTCTCTCTCTCTCTCTCTCTCACACACACACACACACACACACACATAAGCAAAAATTTCTTTTAAAAAAAGTGCTGCCTCTATTTCAAAGAAGGCTGAATGGACTGATGGAAACCCTCTGATCACAGAAAGATGGAATGTTGCAGGATCAGATCCACATTACCTTGGCTACCTTTAGCTCCTTAGTAGCCATTTAGTTTTAGCTCTCCATCTGGCCTAACATCCTTGTCATTACCATATAATCAGGTGAAAACTTTATGTTGATGTACTAACAGGCCACCAGCTTCTATCAATCCAAAGGCTTAGAGTGCCATCAGAGAACATCTGAAGACTACAGTAGAGATTTCCCTGCATTCCTGTTACTGCCTAACTCATGGTTCCACAGAAATATTTGAATGGTATGAGGTTTGTGACTCTTTTCTCTGTAACTATAAAACTTTCATGAAACACATCAAACATGGAGTTTGGGGTAACCTGCATTTGTGCTCTTTGGCCTTGATCACTCATATTTGGTTTCAGAATAAACTCATCCCTTTGGAGGTGAGAGCTATGTGTTGTGGATCAACAAACTATATTTATTCTGTAAAAATATACTAATATAAATAGATAAAATTTAAAAGTAAAATCATACGATAAAAGCCTTTGTTGACATATCTGAGCACATAGGACTAAGATGTTACGTTTTCCACCGCTTGTCCTTTGCCCACAGTCAAATGCTCACTCATACATATGAATAGCAAACATTACTGACAACACTGCATATACTCTACACAAAAGCCACACATACACACACATGCAATAGGAGTAGCACTCATGTTGATTAGTTAATGAGCAACATGAATGGTCTTATCTCCATTCTCCCTATTCATGAATAATACCATTCTCAACTTTCCACAGTTCATTTATGCTTTTACTTTTATTTGTCTTCACATCCTATGTAACATAATTTCTGACTTTTCCAAAGTGTAGGAGAGAGAAATATACTCTTTCCTATCCTCTACACAGTATCTTACAAAATGTTAAGTAAATATCCCAGATCTTGTCCTTACTTTGTAGATACTTGGCATCACACAAAAGCAGTGTAAGGATTCTCTAGGAAAGCTTATCACCAACTACGTTTTGAACAGCAAGCTCACATGTCTACTTCATGCATGTCCCTCTGGCACTGTCCCTCAGTACCTGTTCTTCCTGATGTGTGTTCACCAGGGGCTCCTGTGGTAACCTCATCAGCTCCTCCACGGGTGCCTAGAGCATAAGGATGATGATACTGAAAACAATGATCTTTCAGGACACTTCACAGTATCCTCAGGGCATTCCTTTATGCAATGTGGTCAACTGTCTTTCATCTCATTGTGACATTCTGAGTTGTGGCATGGCTGGGCTGGTCCCACCACAGCCTCCAAAAGTACAGGAGGATCTGCATTGCCTGCTAGGTTTGTAGATGCAGTGTTTCTGCTCCCCGAGTACTCCCCAGGCCTCTCCTGAGCTTGCCCTCACAGACTCTCCCACTGTACCTGGCAAATGCAATAGTGTGGGTTCAGTAAGTGCTAGTTCTTCCGAAGGGTACATTGGGCAATTGAGAAAACATTCCAATCTTCCTCTTTGCCTTCCTTATTGTCTCAATTGTCCTCATGCTGTGCATCTCATTCCCATTTGATAGGCAGGAAAGTTGCATGTCCTCACTTACCAGAGGTTCCTGGGCTTGTAGCTACAGTGTTGTGTTTCGTGTGATGGCTCGCTTCCTCACCACTAGGTGTGAGTGTCCTAGAGCCAGAAGTTCCTACGGACAAAGAAGCAGCATTGATATAAATAAAATTATTCAACCTCACAACAATTATTTGAATTAGGTCATAGTCCTCCTAGGTGCCAGATATGGCTGAATGGCTAGTTCCAAGTCTCCTGCTAGATAGCACAGGAACAAAAAGCCAAATTTTAGCCCTCCCCTTCCCAAGCCTCTATGCTAAACTTGTGTTATCAGACAATTGTTAGAAATACACCAGAGTATAAATTTTGCCATCTTTGACCACTGCATTCTCTTAATTGTGCTGTATATAAGTCCGCATTGTGATTTTTTAGACAGACCATATAATACACAAGTCATTTTTTTTTTCAGGAGGTGACACTCTACCTTATCAAAATGCTACAGTTCCAAGTTTATGTATATAAACTGGAAAACACTCATTTGTGAATAAGCTTTGGGTAGCCTTCTCCCAATCAGTGCTCTTTCCTGATGTCCAGTGTAGACAGCTGGATGAGAGACCCAAGCATGCAAGCCAGTCTAATACAGATTTAGTGAGTAAATCTAAATGGTCATGACTCAAAGCTTCCCTTAATTTTAGTGATTTAATTAAAATCATCAGTTTCTTAGTTTTGGTCCTTTTGTAGATTATGTCTTTCTACCAAGTAGTTTTAATATAAGTAGTAGCTTATTTACAATGCCATTTTATCAGTATGCCTACATCAAGACTTTAGCTAACCCAAGACAAGTGTAGGACAATTAAATTCTATTCATTGATTGGGTAATTAATTCACTAAGAGAAGCCCTAAACATATAGAGAAAATGACTTGCATTAGCATATAAGATCTTTGCATTTATCTAGAGGCAGCCATAACTATTGACAAAGCACAAGAAGTACAGTGATGTGACTATGCCTATACTCTGCGAACGTCCTTCTGGCATGAAGTTGATTGGAATATAAGCTGAGAAGGAAGCTAGAATAGAATGGAAATGATTGGGAAGTCATTGCACCAACTGGCTGAGTTTCAACTGCTTAAACATAATGTAAATCATAGCTTTGTTCCAGCCCAGAAGCCTCCAGTCATGTGGAGGGAAAGTGTTCAGTTCTACAGCTTTTCAAAATACCCTGTTGCTGCCTATGCAGGAACCACACTCTGCACACCACTGTGTCTGTGGAAGGGGATGTGCTCTGCAGGGCTGGGTAGAACTATGTCAGCTGCATTCAGAGGAAACCACAATCAAGGGACCAGCTGACTCCATGAGGGATGCCTTCTGACACTGTATGGTTTGTTTATGCTTAAATATCAATAGTATATCATTTATGGATCAACACCTAAATGTGGAAGGTTAAACATTGTTTTTTATTTCCTTTTTCTTGATGTGAGCATTTACAGATCTCAGAAAGGGAGATTTAGCTGTTGCCCAAGAGGCTGAGGAGTCCCTTCTCTGACCCTGCATTTACCACCACAAAGACTTCATTTTCCTTATTTTCTCCGTATATGGGAATGATAGCACAAGGACACAGTGAAGCTGAAGTTGACTACATTGCAAATTATCTCTTTCAGAATGAATCAGAAGGCTTAATGTTCAAGTAAGTCATTGATTTTTTTAAATGAAATATAAATATTAGTTATTGGATATTTCCCAAATTCATCTAATTAGTTTGGATAATGCTACCTTTACTTAGAGTAACTACTCAGAGCAAAGTTACTACAGCGTAGAAACACACTTCTTCTCTTGACCAAAGTCACATGGGAATCATAGCAATAGCCTCATGCCTTAGTTCCATGAACTGGAAAGAATATGAAATCTGCAATTTCATTGTCAGTTTCTAGGATTATACTTGAAGTCATTCATAGTAAGTGAATAAACCTGGGTAAAAATGTGCATGCATGCTGCCAACTATCAGGGAGTGGGGAAAATATGCGTGATGCATGATACACAATGTGAAAGAAACTCCTTAAAAGGCCACAGCACTGTATTTTAACTATTTCAAATCAAGACTACCTGTGTAACCATTCTGAAATCTATAGCCCTACTGTGGCCAGAGTTCTTTGCCCTGCATTTAGTTTACCTGCTGTGCTGGCAGGACTGGTGAAGCTGGAGCTCTGGACAGCTCTGGTCCCTGCACTTCCAGCTGGGGAGGTGGTGGGGGCTGAAGTTCCAGCAGAGCCTGAAAAACAGCAAGGAGCACCTCATGGAGTGTCTGAATGGACTCTGTTAACTTGGGTGACCTAATTATCCAACCACTGCTTCTCTCAAAAAGTGGCTGTAATGGCTTTCTGCAGAGAGGTCCCCAGAACTTTGTTTTAATGTAACTTTCTTCAGAACCTATTTTATTTAATGCATTTTCTTTTCTTTGCAAAACCATCTCTACACCTTGAATTGGGTTGACTGGGTGTTCATGTAATCGTATCAACTGCTGTTGCACAGAACAAACAGGTTTTCAGGACAGTCTCTCCATGTGACCCAGTCAACTGCTACAGGGCACATCCTCCACTCACTTGAAGCACTCTCGGCTGGTGTCAGTTCTTTGCTTGGGGTTCTGGTCGTTTCAGCAGATAGTCTAGTTGTTCCTTTCAAAAGAATAACTTTCATGATTTTGATGACATAATACAGACCATGTGTTTTCTGGTAACAAATATTTTTATTTGTATGTGCTTCTCTATTTCAGTTTCAATATTTCCAAAAGTTGATCATAAGTCTCATGATACTTAGTAATGCTGTGATTATTGCATTTTACATGAAAATAAAACTGTCTACTTCTTCAGTAAGCCCAGAGCCCAGTGGTTGTGAGCTTAGGCTGCTTGTTGGAATGAACCGAGGTATTCCGCTTCACTTAAGCCGAGGCTCTTCTTCCAGGAGTCCACATTTAATGGGTGTGTAAAGAAATAATTCCATTTTTTTTTCTGGCTGATCCTAATTCATAGCAGTGCTAGCCATCCAAGTACCTTCTCAAGACAGAGCCTCTAACTGCCAGGGAAAGATTCCTGAGGCCATCATAGCCCATTTAATTATATCAGCTGCTATTGTATAGAACAAATTGGTTTGCATGAATGGCTCTCCATGTGATCCAGTCAACCTCTACAGGTCACACCCTCCATTAACCCAAACTGCTCGTGGGTATTGTCAGTTCTTATGATCATGTAGGGGTTACAAAACCACCATGTAATGCTGTATTCCCACTGCTACATGCTGTAACAGTGGATCAGGAACTAGGTTCCCATTCTCTAAACTCTTACATTCCTTTACTATTGTTCATCATATACTACAAATTAAGTAAATGGAGATACAGACACATTCTCCATTTATCCTTGAAAACTCATAGTACTTCTCTCTTTTATTTGCCTGATTTCCTGCTGGCAGATGTTGACAATGGTCGAGAGGACGTGTCAGAGCTGACAGTATGGCCTTTAGACACTGCTGTGCTCTCTAAAAGCCAAAATAGCATTTTCAACTTGAGTGGATTTAGAATCCTCTAGGAGACACACTTATGAGTGTGTTTTCCAAGAGTGTTTCAAGAGTCTAACTGGTGGGAAAACCAATCATGAATAAGGGCTACACCAACCCATGGGCTGTGGTCCCAGGCTGAATAAAAAGGGAAAATGGCGAAGGAAAACTCAGTGCCAGGATTAATTTCTCTCTCTTTCCTAATTGGGGATATAATATAACCAGCAACTTTATGTTCCTGCTGTCACTTGTAGCATTGCTCTCGCTTTTGTTTATTCCTGTCATGACGGACTCAAAGTAGGAGCCAAAACAAACCCTTTAAGTTGCTTTCCCCAGGGATTTTGTTACAACAGTGAGAAAAACAACCGATACTGCATCACATAAAGAACAATGGTTAGAGTCGACACAAAACTTCATCTCCATTAAGTTTTGAATGAAATTCTCATTTGTCTGCTGCCTGGCTGTCATGCTGCGATAGCCCTTAGTACCTGCTCTTCCTGATGAGTGTTCACCAGCAGCAGCTGTCGTAGCCACATCTGCTCCTCTACTTGCCCCTATGAGAAGAAGATTTGTCAACAGCCTTTAAAGGCCTTTAGTAGTTTTATTTATGGCATTAAGTTGTACACTGTCATCCTTGGCCCCTTTTCCCTGGTACCATTTTCACACTGAGATCTTGCCAAAGTTTGTGTTGGGCCCCAGGACAGTCTGCTAAGGAGGCTTTGTCTTGCCTGCTGGCTTTCTAGCACCAGTGCCTCCAGGGCCCTGTGGCCTGCTGTCCTCCTCTCTGTGCTCCTGAGGTCCCTCCCATGGCCTCTCCAGATAAACACACTACCAGGGCTTGATCATACTAGCCCGTCATATGGGAGCCATTGAGATAGTCAAGTCTGAATGCCAATATTTTTGAACATTTCTGTCATCTCACCAGAAGCTTACCTGTTTTCCTGGTACCATTTAGTAGACATCTATGAAGTTCATGTCCTGACCCACCTGAGATCCCTGGGCTTGTGGTTCCAGTGCTTGGTTCTTTAGGTGTACTGACTTCCTCCCCATGGGAAGTAGGCACAATAGGGCCTGCAGTTCCTACAGATGGAAACATCATTTTATATTTTCTCCATATATATGTGCTTGAGTGTGTATGTGCACATGTGTGTGCCTGCATGTGCAGTCCAGTGGACATCCTCATCTTTCATTCTTTCAGACAGCATCCACCTTTTATGAAACTGGGTTTCTCATTGGCTTGTAACTAGCCTAATTAGGATTTATTTGTGAGCCAGCAAGCCCCCAGGAGTCTTCATATCTCTGCACCCCAAATGCTAGAATTACAAATGTACATCATCACACCCAGCTTTTCCATATTGGTTCTGGAGAACAAACTCAGGTCCTCATGCTTGCAATGTAAGCACTTTTCAGACTAAACTATCTCCTCAGTCCTGAATTTTAAATGATTTAAAGCAATAGGCAACATATTGAGAAAATCTCTGGTCCAGGAAATAGCATTCTTTCTAGTTATTAGATAAGATTACATGATTTGCTTAAGTCACTCCTCTGGCTGTCAGCAGATCCAGGAGCAAATCTCAAGCACACTACTAATGAGAAAATCTAAAGTCTTACCCTGCTTCTCAAAGATTGGTGGCAAAAATATATAATCCCTAATGTGTGTTAGATGAATGCTTTCAAAAACTCAAAAGTGTATCAAGAGTTATGATTTCAAACTTGCAATCCTTATAAAATCCAGCCTTAACCCAAAAGATGTAAGATCAAAAAACTCTCAGGCTAGAACCCACTATGGACACAATTTGATTAGTGCTGATCATAATCACTATACATCCTCCCTAATACAACATATGACTGTCTGAGTTGACATTAACTATAACACAAGTAATTCCAATTCATGTTGAGGACATGTAAGCACAATGGTAGCAACACCAAAATTTAACCAGCTGAAAGATTACAATCATACATTTCTGAAATTCTGCTGCTATATACAGATATTCTAACCCATTATTTTATTCTGGAAAAGATTATTATTAAAATTTTTTTAGAGTGGGAGAGAGAGAGACAGAAAGAGAGAGAATTGGTGTGCCAGGGCATCAGCCACTGAAATAGAACTATAAACGCTTGTGCCACCCAGTGGGCATGTGCAACCTTACGCTTGCCTCACCTTGGTATGTCTGGCTTAAGTGGGACCTGGAGAGTCAAACATGGGTCCTTAGGCTTTGCAGGAAAGTACCTTAACCACTAAGCCATCTCTCCAGCCCAAGATCATTTTTATAGAGGGGATAATATAAGAGGAAAAGGTTTAAACAATGATAGGGATGGGGGACAATGTAGAAGACGGAGGAGGAAAGGGTAACTAAAACTAAGGGCATATGTAAAAGCCATATGTAAACCCACTACTTAATAAGCTAATTAAAAAAATATTTTTAAAACAATAATTTCAATAAAAGTACCTTACATGGGTGGATAACGCTGTTCCTAATGTGTTATTGGTCACTCCAGAGGGCTCTAAAACAATCCAAGCTACTGCCAGTGCTATTGAATGATCATCAATAGTCTTTCCAAGCTATGGATCCTGTGTGCCCCAAACCAACACACAGGTAAACAGTAGCATGAGTATTAAGGGTAACCAGTCATTTCCTGATTTGATTTGAGGCCCACTGCAGAGGAGAGAATTCATGCCTGGTACATAAACCTAGTCAAAACCCCACAGCTTGGGCAGTCATAGTCCATTGGGTTAGCTCATTATTATCATAATGGTAGAAGAAATGAACCCAGAGAGTTGTTGTGATTTGATGCAGGTGTCCCCCATAAACTTAGGAGTTATGAATGCTAGGTTCCCAGCTAATGGAGATTTGGGAATTAATACCTCAGGAGGCAGTGTATTGTTGGGGGCAGGCTTATGGGTGTTATAGCCAGTTTCCCCATGCCAGTGTGGCATACTCCCCTGTTGCTATTGTCCACCTTATGTTGGCCAGGGGGTGATGTCCACCCTCTGATGATGCCATCATTTCCCCCTGCGATTGTGGAGCTTCCCTTCAAATCTGTAAGCCAAAATAAACCTCTTTTTCCCACAAGTTGCTCTTGGTTGGGTCATTTCTACCAGCAATGCAAACCTGAGTGCAACAAGAGTTTTTGATCAAACTCTCCTGACCTTTAACCTACTCTGATCTTACCAAAAAATATTGCCTCATGGCTTTGTGAGAGGAGGGACTTTTTTAAGACATTGTTTTTCACTTGATTATTTCACAGATCCATCAGCTAGTTTGTTTTAAAGGAAGCAGAGCTCTGATCTCAGAAGCCAGAACTTCTGTACCATACCTTCTACTCACCTGGTTCATTGCTTGGAGCTATAGAGGTTTTGTCACCATCTGATGATGTCGTGGTCCCTGTCAAAGAGAGTAGTAAATAGATATCAGCATATTGGATACATAAGAACAGATCACACAGTTTTATGCTTTTATTTTATTTATCATCATTCATACTTCTGCATTTCAGTTCCCTATTTGCAAAAGTCAAATGTGGTCTGGAGAGATAGCATAGCAGTTAAGGTGCTTTCTTGTGAAGCATAAGAACCCAGGTTGGATGTCCCAGCTTCCACATATAAGCCATATGCACAAAGAGACTCATGGGTCTGCAGTTGGTCTGCAGTGAATAGAGGGCCTGGCACACCCATTTCTCTCTATATCTGCCTCATGCTGTCTCTCTCAAATAAATAAATTAATTAAATATTTTTAAAAAGTCAAATGTAAACTCTTATATAATCCAGAGACTCCTTGAATGTGCTTGTTTACTTGGGTGTAGGTACGCTTGGACATATTTACTTGCTTCATATTAAGACATTGGGGTTGAATATCATAGCTCCAGATGGTCGTCAGCACAACTTAGAGAGTTTAATGAGATACTAAGAGCTGGACCCTTCTCCCAAAGGTCTAAACAGAGTCAAGGAGCCTGTAAAGGACTCTTCAGTTTATGTTTCAAAATTTTCTCTACTTGATTTGCCATGGTAGCTAGGAATTCAAACTGACTCCACTCACAGGCTGTCAGGTAGGAATTGTTATGTCATGAAACATCTGCACAAGATTATACCTCTAATGCAGGGCTCCTGTTGCCCTGTGAAATATTGTTGGTAAGTAAGGCACTGAGCTCCCTAGCTCTCAGCCCTCATCACCATGCTATATACACAGGGAAGAGAGATAGGCCATGACTTTTCATTTGATCCATACAAACTCACGGACTTTCACTCACTTAGTTTGCTGCTCTCAGAGGTTGTATCTGGTTTAGCAGAGTCTCTGCGGCTGGTAGTAGTGGAGACTTCAGATACTCCTGTAATCCCCCCCAAAAAAATGGGAGTTGGTGTCAGTGGATATGTACCTCATGACATTACCATGAGAATTTGAGAGGTTTCAGGAAAAAAAAGTGGGGGGGGCGTAGATTCTATCCCTCCAACTCTCCCTACTGTGAATGCTAATTTTATTTACAGCTTGATATTACAGAGCTGTGATAAGAGGGTCTAGGTAGGAGCTGCTGAGGCCTCACATCTAGTCTATGGACATTACCAGAAGCAGTGTTCCAGGACCACTTCAAGCAACACCCTAATTGTGCCTGATTTTATGAAAGATAGATAGAAATGTCATCTTAATTGAACCTTATCTGCTCTTATCAAAGTGGTCAGAAATATGGTTTCATTTTTTCATTTAAAAACAGTGACCAGGGCTGGAGAGATAGCTTAGTGGTTAAGCGCTTGCCTGTGAAGCCTAAGGACCCCAGTTTGAGGCTCGATTTTCCCAGGACCCACGTTAGCCAGATGCATATGGGGCACACGTGTCTGAAGTTCGTTTGCAGTGGCTGGAGGCCCTGGTGTGCCCATTCTCTCTCTCTCTCTCTCTCTCTCTCTCTCTCTCTCTCTCTCTCTCTCTCTCCCTCTTTTTCTGTCTGTCCCTTTCAATAAATAAAATAAACAAAAAATATTTTTAAGAAGTGACCATATCTACTGATAACTTTTATTGCTGTCTTCAGTTCATTTCAAGTGAAATTTTGTAAATCATGTCACTCTGGTAATATAGTGAGCACATAATAAGAGTACCCAGAGGTGTACAGTATGGTAACCGTGCACTCAATCCAGTGCTCAGCATTGAATGACTTGTGTCTTGCTGCTAGCCTTTTATTCCATTAAAACACATGCCCTTTTTCATTTAGATGCCTTCACTATTTAATCTATCTAGCTCACCTGTATGAATATTAGTTCTTGACTGTTCAAACATCATTGTTTGGAATTCTGGAGGTTTTAGCAACTGCTAGTGCTGTGGTCCCTCTCAAAATGAGCACAAACAGACTTCAGGAACATTGGTGCAGAAGAACAGATCATGCTATCCTCTGCTTTCAAAGTGCTTTTCTTATGTTCCCCTACACTTCTGCATTCCCTCCTTCCAAATATCAATCATAAAACCTTTTGTGGTCCAGACAATCCTTGAGGAAATCCTGTCATTTGCGGTATGCTTATAAACTTTCTCGTATTTACTTGTTTAACGTTGTGACTGGAGTTTAGTGCTCCTGAGCTCCAAATACTTGTCAGAATCTATGTCCATACTCCAACTCAGCATTATTACCAATGTTGGAATCACCTTCTCAAAAGCACACAAGAATCCCAAACTTTGTACAAAATCACAAAATCTGTGATCTTATCCACAACTCCAATGATCTTTGCAATATATGGGTGCAACTTGGGCTCACTAACTCCCAGTGCTTCATATGTCTTTCCTTCCTCACCATGTTCCAGATACAGAGAAGAGGGTTGAGCCACACAGTTCATTTGAACCATGTAAACTTTACATCTCTTTCACTCACCTGCCTTGCTACCCACAGAGGTTGTGGCTGGTCTTGCAGTGGAGCCTGTAGACATTCCTGCAGTCCCTGGAACCAAGAACAGGTTGGGGCTCAGAGGCATTACACATGCTTCTCCTGCTATTATGATGCTGTGTCAGAAAAAAAAAAAATAGGTTCTACTATCCCACCAGTTCTCCTCATCCCTTTATGCCAATCCCAGTTAGAGTTTCATTGTACAGGGGAGCATATTATGTGGGAGGGTCTGTGTGGGACATGCTGAGGTGTCATGACTGGTGGACTTTCCAGAACCTGTGGCCCCTCTACTCACATCTCGAGGGCCTCCTTCCAGTGTACCTTATGGAAATCAGCGAAAGTGACAGTTATCAAATAAACAACAATGGTCAGCTTCTTGAGGAGACCTTGTATATGACTAACTCTTATTTATTTATTTATTATTTATTTGAGAGAAAGAGAAAGGCAGAGAGAGAGAGAGAGAGGCACACCAGGGCCTCCAGCCACTGCAAACAAACTCCAGATGCATGAGCCATCTTGTGCATATGGCTTATGTGGGTCCTGGGGAATTGAACTGGGGTCCTTCGGCTTTGCAAGCAAATACCTTAACTGGTAAGCCATCTCTCCAGCCCTATGACTTACTCTTGAGCAGCAAGCTCACATGTGTTGTTGCCTGCATGTCCCTCAGTGCCCGTTATTAATGATGTATGTTCACCAGCAGCTCCCATGGTAGCTACCTCTGCTCCCTTATGTGTTCTTATGGGAAGAATGATGCCTAATATACACAGACATCTAGACATAAAACACTCTTTATAGACACCTCTTTATTTCATGCCTGGCATTATTTCCTACAACGTCATCCATGGTTAGCTGTTCTCTCTTACCACCACACTCCAAGGACTTAGCAAAGCTTGTGCTGATCTCACTGCAGAAGGACTTGTCTCACCTTTTGTGTTGGCAGTGGTGGCCCCCATGCCTGATGATCCAGGTGTGCTATCCCTGCCTGCTTCAGAAGTTGTTCCTATCGATTGTTCCCTTTCACCTGGTAAATAAAGTAGTGATTATTTCAGCATATATTACACCTTCTAAAATGTGAGAGAACATACTCAATCAAAATTTTAATCTTCTTTTATGTTTTCATTATTTTTCCAGTAGCCTACCTGCTTTGATATTTGTACCCATTAAATAGGCACAGGCACTTACCTGTGTTGCCTGGGCTTATGGCTCTGGTGCTCAGTTCTCTGGGTGTGCTGCTTTTCTCGCCACTAGATGTAGGTACAGTGGGAACTTCAATTTCTATTGATGAAAAAAATCAGTTGAAATGTCCTAGATATAATAAATTTATTTAGCCTTAAATCATTAACATATTAATATATAACTATCCATTACTCAATTTACAAAAAGTCTTCCAAGAAACTTAGCTCAGACACTAGACATTCGTTAGTCAATATCCTACTCAGGGTGATTGTTTTGAGCAGAAACAGAAGACAATGTGTAGAAATATCCTGCAGATTAGAGCACGTCCTCACTTCTTGCACGTTGTCCTACCTGTTGTCAAGGCTGTTCCAACTGTACTCTCATTTTCAGCTCCTGTGGTCGGACCTGAAGAACTTCTAGTTGACCCTGATAAAAATGGAAAAAAAATAGATTATCCAGGTAAAAAACGTGCTTTGGTGCTATGAACTACAGGGTAGTAGGAGTGAACAATTGTAACCGGACTTATATTAAGAAAGTAAACTGGTAAAAGATAAATATTAATTTTAATTAGATATGGATGAACCACCAAAGCTGCATATTGTATTTGATTTGAAAATACTATCTGTGTAGCATTTCTGGCACCAAAACGTTGGCTATGTCCAGAGATTTTGTTCTGAACTGACTTTACCTGCTGTGTGCTCAGGACTGGTGAAACTGGAGCTCTGGACAGGTAAGGTACCTTTACTCCCAGCAGGGGAGGTAGTGGGGATAGAAGTTCCATCAGAGCCTAAGAAAATATCAAAGAAGCTTCTCACTGAAAGTCCATGTGGACTTTCTTAGCATGGAAGACCTAACCCTCAGTCATGACTACTGTGGAAAATACAACACATAATTCCAGATAACTTTTGCCCAGTGTTCCCGAAACTTTTATTTTGGTATTATATTTTCAAATACTTTGTTTTTTTACACTTTGAAGTGGGCCAAAAAGCCCACATTGACTCAGTACTCTGCTTGAAATAAGATGTGATCCTAGGCAAGACTCTCCACCCTCTGTACATCTCCTCACCTGACTGGTCTTTTGGTGTCAGATCATTGCTTGGGGATCCAGAGGTTTCACTAGTTGATAGTACTGTGGTCCCTGTCAAAGTGAACATAAACGGTTGTCAAGGTCATTGACAAAGCACAGTAGGCCATGCTGATCTCTGCTTTTAATACCATGCACATGTATGCTCATATTCTCTGTTTCCAACTCAGTCTTTGCAATAGTGGATCAATTAATGTGATAAGTCATTACAGTTCTTGTGTGTGTGCTTATTTACTTGTTGTATGTGGAAAAGCCTGCTTACCATTTACTTGTTTAACATCCCATAATTTGAGCTTAGTGCTCCTGAAATAAGGCTGCATGCCGAAAAATTTTTTTACCCTTTGTAAAGTACTCAGACAGAGGTTCAAGTTTCAAAAACTCCATATAAGACCATCAAGTTTTACTTCAAAAATATCAGTAGTAGAGTATACTGTGCATGCAAAATTACATGTCATGTCCCAAATCCAAAGCCACAGAAGTTCTAAGGAGTCTTCAAATCATTATAACCATATGATACTTGTACCCCTCATTCCTACCTGCTAACACTGTTGGCTATCATACTAGTCATTTCCAAAACAAACTAAACTTTAGGGACAGAAAAAAGGGTTAAAAGCATGCACCCCACTCTAGATTTCTCCCCTTACTAACCTGGATTGCTGTTATCAGAGGCTGTTTCTTGCTGAGCTGAAGTTCCAAACATTGCAGTACTGGGTTCTGGAGACACTCCTGTGGTCTCTAAAATAAAGTACAACTTGCAAGACAGGGAACATCCATGTTTTTCCTGCCGTTACTCTGAATATGTAGGAGATTCAGAAAAGGAAAGTGAAAGTATTTGGCCTCCACCCAGTCCCAGCCCTACATTCTAATTTCAGATAGATCCTGTTTGTACAGTTGAGCACATCATGAGGAAGGCATAGGTAGGAGCTGCTGAGGCATCTGACCCAGCCTGGTGGACTGGTATAAGCCTGTGTCTCTTATTCACAGCTCCAGGTGTGATATCACCCATTCCTCCAGAGCTTGCTTCCAATGATGCCCTAATTTTATCTATAATTTCTCATGCTACTAATTCATATACTTTAAACTTTTTTAATAGGTTTATTTTTATTTAGTTATTTGTGAGAAAGAGGCAGAGTGAGTGAGAAAGAGTGAGAAGAAGAAGAAGGAGAAGAAGAAGAGGAGGAGGAGGAAGAGGAAGAAGAAGAGAGAGAATGGGGATGCCATGGCCTCCAGCCACTGCAAACGAACTCCAGACATATGAGTCCCCTTGTGCATCTGGTTTATGTTGGTTCTAGGGAATCAAATCAAGGTCCTTTGGCTTTGCAGGAAAGTGCCTTAACTGCTAAGCCAACTCTCCAGCCTCCTAATTCATATACTATTAAAGTACTCTAATTATACACTCTACTTCATATTTCACTCCCTTATTTTACCTTTCCTCATTATTTCTTTTTCATTCTTATTGATCACTTTAGATCAAAAAAAAACTATAAATTTCATTTTGCCTAATAGCACCCAAGTGTGTCTAGCTCTGAAACCACTGTGGACAAAAATATAATTAAATTTCATTACATACTGACATGAGGTTTGCTGTCAATCAGTGTTTTTGTTTGTTTATTTTTTGATGGTATGTGCTTCTCCCGTTCCCAAGCTATAATGGGAAATATAAACTCAAGCAAAGACAAATCCCAAGGAAGACCTACATAAGACCTGCCCCCAAGTCTTATCATAGATAGATAGGTTAGGAGGCACAAGCAGACATATAGACCAAGACAGTAGAAAAGAAGAATCTAAAGTAAGCCCATACAGTGACAGCCAGCTAATTTTCAACAAAGCTATCAAAAACATATTTTAGGGCCTGGAGAGATGGCGTAGCAATTATGGCACTTGCCTTCGAAGCCTACGGACCTAGGTTTGATACCCCAGTACCTACATAAGCCAGATGCACAAAGTGGCAACAACGCATGTGTCTGGAGATCATTTGCTGTGGCTGGAGGCCCTGGCATACTCATTCTCTCTCTTTCTCTCTCTCTCTCTCTCTCTCTCTCTCTCTCTCTCTCTCTCTCCCTCTTCCTCTCTTTCAAATAAATAATATTTTAAAAACACATATTTTAGAAAAAATATTGATTGTTCAACAAATGGTTCTAGGGAAACTGGATGTACACATGAATAATGAAAATGGATTTATATCTCCTCCATTTACAAAAGTCAAGTCCAAATGGATCAAAGACTAATATAAGTCTGAAACTGCTAGATAAAAAATTGGTAGCCAGGGGTGGTGGCATGTGCCTTTAATTCCAGTACTTGGGAGGCAGAGGTAGGAGGAATACTATGAGTTCAAGGCCACCCTGAGTCTACATAGTCAATTCCAGGTCAGCTTGTGCTACAGTAAAACCCTACCTCAAAAAAAATGGGAAAACACGTTATGAAATAAACCTAGGCATGGATTTTCTGAAAAGGACTTCAATAGCATAGGAAATAATCCCAGGAATTAAAACATGGGACTATATTAAGTTAAAATGCTTCCGTACAGCAAGGAAAATCATCACCTGAGAAATGAAACAGCAAATAGAATGGGAAGGACTTTGCCAACTATACATAATACACAGAATTAATATCTAAAATCTATAAAAAATTGCAAAATCTATACAACAAAACACTATCAATAAAGCTCAAGCACCTTATCTATAAACTGGATAAATACTTTTCAAAATCCTTAGTCATCAGGGAAACACAAGTTAAAATCAGTGATATTTCACCTCAACTCAGTCGGAAAGTATTTCTTTAAGAAATTAATCAGCAAATGCTAATAAACATGTGGGGGGTGGGCAGAAACTGCTGGTGGGAATGTAAATTTGTGAAGCCACTATGGTAATAAGAATATAAAGTTTTCCAAAAGCTAAAACTAGAATTACCCTGTTACCTAGTATATCCTAGAAATACATAATCATCCGCATTTATTGCTACACTATTCACTGTGGGGAACCACTGGACACTAGGAAAGCAAAAGTAGCTCCATCTTAAATAATGACTCCATTTTGTAATAAGTTGTCTGTTCTGGAAAGTCGCAAGGTCTGCAGTTGTTAACCCATGCACGGAAAAAGAATAATGTAACCC
Organism: Dipus sagitta; assembly: GCA_036346955.1. Taxonomy (NCBI): domain Eukaryota; kingdom Metazoa; phylum Chordata; class Mammalia; order Rodentia; family Dipodidae; genus Dipus; species Dipus sagitta. Next base: position 91,197,105 of record CM070777.1, on the reverse strand, counting down.
ATAAAGAATGAGAAAGTCGTTATCTCATGGCTTTGGGGCTGGGGCCTTATCCTGTGAAACATCTTGTGCCTTTGGGGCCGGAACCTTATCCTATTGAAACAGAACTGTAGCAATACCTAAACTGTTGACAAACTTCCCTGTTCTGCTGTATAAGAGGCACACTGAGAAAAATTAAAATTGGCAGCTTGATCAGACTCCTGTCTTGCTATCGGTTCCTTGTGTCTCTTGTCCCTTTCATTCCAGGTTTTCTGGGGTCCGTGCTCCCGTTGAAGCCCCGCTGGCCGGGGCAACTGGCGCCCAACATGGGGCACGGACCTAGGATCGCCTGAAACACCGTCTGCTACCTGCCCATTGGGATCCCGCACCAAGGCCGCCGCAACCCAAAGAGGGGGTTAGACACTGGCCCGCTGGTGATCGCCACGGAGTCGCCCGCCCGTGAGACAGATCTGTTGGAACACTCGGGCGGTGAGGTAAGATAAGATTTTTTCTTTACCATGGGACAAGCATTTTCAAAAGAAGACTCTTTTGTGACTGGGCTAAAACAAGCTCTCAAGGTACGAGGAACTAGGGTTAAAAGAAAAGATTTAAAGATATTTTTAGATTATATTGGTGATCTCTGTCCTTGGTTCCCAAAGGAAGGGACTATAAATGAAAAAACTTGGTTAAGAGTTGGAGATTGTTTACGTGATTATTATGAAACCTTTGGCCCCGAGAAGGTCCCTGTTTCTGCCTACTCTTATTGGAATCTTACAAATGATGTTCTCAAGGTCCACAATCATTCTATGGCTGTACAGGCTCCTGTTAATAAAGGAGAGGCTGCTCTTAAACGCTCTTCTAGGCCCCCTTCTGCTTGTGCCTCTGTCATTGTTGAAAATGAAACTCAAGAGCGACCTAAGTCTCCTGCCTCTGAAAAGCCTTCCTACCACCTTTATCCTTCCCTAGTGGATCTTGAAGCTGGTGAAACTGGTTCCCCCCTTCCCCCGTTGCTTGATGTGGGCCCCACCAATAAACCTCCTCTAGTACCTCCACCCTATTGCCCGCCACTCTGCGCTCCTGTTCTCGACCGTTCCGCTGCCTTACTTCCCTCTGCGCCTGCTGAACCTCTCGCTGACTCTCCTTTCACAGAACTACAGTCTGCCACATTAGCTTCTGTCTCTGACCTCCGTAGGGCACTTCAGGATAAAAAACTTCAGCTGCAGCTTCTCCAGGAACTTGATTCTGTCACAAAAGAACTTGCTGCCTTTTCTAATCCTTCCTCTGACAGCCGTAGGTGCAAGACAAAAGCAGACGCACACACCCGCAATACTGGCCTTCTTGCTTTTCCTGTTACTCGCACACAGGCCTGCTCTGATCCCAATTCTGCTTCCCTCCCTGCATCCAATACGGACTCTGATGAGGAGCCTGCTCCCTCGGCTGCTCCAGCTGATGGGAATGCTGCCTCCTCTGATTCTGAGGATGAACCTGCCCCGGAGTCTGTTCCCCAACCTAAATATAAAACTCTTAATTTAAAGTTTCTTGAGCGGCTAAAAGCGGACGCCTCCAATTATGGGCCCACGGCTCCCTTTACTCTCACTCTTCTGGAAAGCTATAGTGACAAATGGCTTACGCCTAATGACTGGTATCGCCTTGCTCGCGCGGCTCTCTCTGGTGGAGATTTTGTTCTATGGCGCACTAAATTTAATGAGAACTGCTCTGACTTTGCTCGCTGTAATTTACAAAAGGCTGTTTCTAAAAATTGGACAAAACAAAAATTGCTGGGGGAACATCCCTATGATTCCAATGAATGGCAAGCACGCTATCCCCCTGGACTTTTAGCCCAAATACAACAGGCAGGCCTCGCTGCCTGGCGGCGCCTCCCTCTTAAAGGGGCCACCACCGCCTCCTGGCTAATATTAGACAGGGTCCAGAAGAACCTTACAGTGACTTTATTAGTAGACTTAATGAAACTGCTGAGCTCCTTTTTGGTGTTGGGGAAACCAACAGCCCTTTTATCAAACACCTGGCCTTTGAGAATGCTAATCCTGCTTGTCAGTCTATTCTCCGCTCTCACAAGCGGGAGTCCATATCTGATTATATCAAGTTATGTGCAGGCGTGGGCTCCTCTCACGCCATGGGTTTAGCAATTGGAGCTGCTCTCCATTCTGCTGGTCTCACTCAGGGTACGAAAACATGTTATAATTGTAAACAACCTGGACACTTCTCTCGTGAATGCACTGCTCCTAAACAGCTTTCTGTTTCTCACCACCCTCACCCCTTAAAAATTCACCGTCTCCCAGGGAAGGCTCCCTGCCCCCTGAGGATTTGTCCTTTCCTTTTCAGGACTATGGCTGCCCCTGCTTTCGTTGGCCTCTTGCTCCTGGCATCTGGATTGATCACTGCTGGCCATCAATCCATGAATTTCACCTGGACCATGCTCAGTGAAGTTGGTGATGTGATCTGGACACACTCTATGGTTTCTCAGACCATCCCTTGGCCGACCCTAACTCCAGACCTCTGCAAAATGGCCCTCGGCAGCCTGAACCTTTGGGGACTTGGCGCCATCTTTTCACAACATATTGCTCCTGAAATTGATCTTCACCACTCTTATGGTGAAGGAGATGTTATAACTCTTACCAGAGGTCCTACTTACAGTCTTTCTCCCTCTATGTTGCCCCCTGGCCTAGGTGCCGAACCTTCACCCTAGTTTGCAGGTGTGCCCCATATCTCCTCCCTTATTGACACTTATCTAAACTTAAAATGATCTAAGTGACTCCCCTCCGACAGGAACTGCATAGGATTCAGACCTGTGCATATTGACTCACAAATGTGTGAGTACAATATGGGCACCAACATGGGTGCGAGGCATAGCACCGCAAGGGAAGGTCCCTTTTGACCGCTTCTGAATTCCCTGAGAGTCAAACCTGACTTGCATGGAGGTTGGTACCGTACTTTCTGTGTTGGCTCTGCCTCCCCTCCCCAAAAGGTACCAAGAGCAACCAAGGTGGGGTACGAACCCCACGGGAGGAGTCAGGTCACTGCTCCCCCAGTTGGTTACAGGCCCACCGTGAAATCACGGGACCCTGGGAGTCCTACCAAAATTTACAAAAATTGGCCACCACAAAAAACACCTTCTAAAACTAATAGAAAGGGAGGAGATGTGGGGAACCAGTGGACACTAGGAAAGCAAAAGTAGCTCCATCTTAAATAATGACTCCATTTTGTAATAAGTTGTCTGTTCTGGAAAGTCGCAAGGTCTGCAGTTGTTAACCCATGCACGGAAAAAGAATAATGTAACCCATAAAGAATGAGAAAGTCGTTATCTCATGGCTTTGGGGCTGGGGCCTTATCCTGTGAAACATCTTGTGCCTTTGGGGCCGGAACCTTATCCTATTGAAACAGAACTGTAGCAATACCTAAACTGTTGACAAACTTCCCTGTTCTGCTGTATAAGAGGCACACTGAGAAAAATTAAAATTGGCAGCTTGATCAGAATCCCGTCTTGCTGTCGGTTCCTTGTGTCTCTTCTCCCTTTCATTCCAGGTTTTCTGGGGTCCGTGCTCCCGTTGAAGCCACACTGGCCGGGGCAATTCACAATAGTTAAGAAATGTTATTAGCTTACATATGCCTCAACAGATAGATGAATAAAAGAGATTTGATAGAAGCACACAATGGAATTTTAATCAGTCATAAGGGAGAATAAAATATTAATTTTTGTATAAGAATGGATGGAACTAGAGCAGACACTACATGTTTTCTTTCATAGGTGGAATCTAGATTTTATTTATTTATTTATTTATTTATTTAAGAGTGACATACAGAGAGAGAAAGAGGCAGATAGGGAGAGAGAATGGGTGTGCCAGGGCCTCCAGCCACTGCTAACGAACTCCAGAGCACGTGCGCCCCCTTGTGCATCTGGCTAACGTGGGTCCTGGGGAATTGAGCCTCGAACCAGGGTCCTTAGGCTTCACAGGCAAGTGCTTAACCGCTAAGCCATCTCTCCAGCCCAAGGAATCTAGATTTTAGTGTGTGTGTGTGTGTGTGTGTATGAGTGTGTGTTTGTGTGTGTGTGTGTATAATGAAAGTAGAAGGGACCACAGGAGTAAAGGAATGGGGGAAGCAAGAAGAGGATAATGAAATAAATGTGAGCTGAAGACAGAAGGGGGATGTGTGGGGAAAGAGGGGACTAGCCAGCGGGGTGCAGGGAGGATGGCAAGGGCAATGGGAGAGAGGGATGAATGAGCACAAAGTGTAATGATACAACGCATGGAAATGTCATGAGATCCATTTCTGTGTATGTTAACTTTAACATTAAAAATGTTAAATAGAAATTATTTTCTATAAACTTAAATTTACTATTTTACACTGTCATATTTTATGCCACCTGAAAACCAAGAATTAATATACTGACCTGTAGTTAAAGGCTCAGTGAGAGGACGTAGAGTTGTTCCTGGTAAGAAAAACAGAATTGACATGATTCTTTTTCTGTCCTCAATGAACAAACACTAGAATGATTACTTACCTGTTAAATATTTTCAATATATAATATTTTTTAAAGGCAAGCCCAACAGACTGGCCTTTTTAATGAGAGAGAATGAGAGCTATTTAGTACTTGAGGTTACTAATCATATTTATTATGGTTACATAATATTTCCAATGCATAGATATGTATATACAGATATACATGTATTAGATTCTATTAAATGCAGAGTAAATTTTAAATGTACATTAACAATGAGAAAATCAGCTCTATATTAAGCACAGGTTGATTTTGCACAATTCCTTCAACTTTACTCCATTTCTATTTATTTTCAACTTGGATAGTTTTTTGGTTAAATAGCCTTTAGTCTGTAAGTGTTTGGAAGGAAAGAATAAATATTTTAAAGATTTATTTTCATGATATCCTATGATAATATTATGTAACTTAAGTTTGAAGTTATCAATAAAGATGTTTGGAGCTCATCTATAAAGTCCTGAAGGGAGAGGCTATTGTGACCTTTGCACTCACAATGCCTGCCTGCTACTAGGAATGTACAGAGTTCATTAACTGTTTGCTGATGGGTTGAAGACCTCAAAAGAGAGCAACTTTTAATATTTATTACTATTGAAATTCCTAAAGCCGGGCGTGGTGGCGCACGCCTTTAATCCCAGCCCTCGGGAGGCAGAGGTAGGAGGATCGCCGTGAGTTCGAGGCCACCCTGAGACTCCATAGTGAATTCCAGGTCAGCCTGGGCTAGAGTGAGACCCTACCTCGAAAAACCAAAAAAAAAAAAAAGAAATTCCTAGCAATAAGGTCACTAATATTTTGTAACTTCTAGGAAAATAATATGGTCATACTATCTCTGTTTGTGGGTCTCATACTTCACCTAGTCCACTAACTTTCCATCTGTTTATCATACACTGTTTGTAGTTCTTTTAACCTTGAACATGGTTCCTTCCCTACTTCTGATTACACCATCCTGCTCAGTCCCCAACTCAACATCTTTGTTCCAATCTTTTCCAATGTCCTTTCATGGGTTTAATGTCCTCCCATGCCTCATTTTAAGTATGGGTTTTTGTCATGGGTGCGAATTTTCATTTGTCTTTATAACTTTTCATAAATTTTCATCTTCCTAACTAGACTGTAAGGATGTCTATTTAAATTTAATAAGGTCTCCCTATGAATGTTAAACTGGCCTGAAACTTGTAATCCTCCTATCTTAACCTATCAGAAAACTTGGCACAAACATGCTTAGTAAATATTTGTCACTAAATGAAAAAAATGGAGTCAAAATATTTTGCCCACTTCACTCAAAGAACTGGACTCAGGAAAGGTAAGTGAATTGTTCGAGAGCACTGCTTACCAGTAGCAAAGCTGGGGATAAGATCTGTCATCCAATATGCAGGACAATATCCCACCCTGCTTTGTGTGCAATTCTCCCTGCAGGCATCACATATCACTAGGGTTTTAAGTGTTCTTCATTATACACTTACCATATTGATAAAAATACTAGAAATTATCAATTGTAGAATATGAATTAATAATCAAATATTCTGTCATCTCTGATTATCTTAAAAATGGGCAAGAATGTGAACATTCAGTTCTCAAAGATGTTATCAAGGGCTAGCTGAGAAAAATTTCTAAAATCAATCTCATGCAGACTCCATCTGGTTATGGATTACTTTTACTTAATTGTTAATTAATTAGATTACTTAAGATCTTGCTATAACTTATAAATTAATATGGCCATTACATATTCAGGGTAGAATCTCTTGCTGCTCTGGCTATAAGGACAAAAAACTGTGCCATGGCCTGCACGACTGCTATGCTCATATTGGTGAAGCAGGAAGGGCCTAACACTCCAGAAGGTTCTGCTGTGGACACTGTCCCTGGTATTGACTGAACACTTATGGAATCCCAGTGATGGCAAGTTGAGCACTTTCAAATGGAAGACAATTATATTTTGTTAAAAGAAAAATTATCATAATACATAGAAACAAATCTCCCAGATTTGCATGTGTATATACTGCAACCAGTATGGATTAAAAGGAATCATAGTGCATACAACAGGTAGTAAAGCACACATAGCTTTGCATTTGCATGAGTGAAGGTCACATATGCAGGCCTTTCTTGGTCATGGATATGGCTAATATGGCAAAGTGCCTCAAACAGACCAGGAAAATCTCTCACCAGGGTTGTAAGGGTTATCTAAACTAGTCACAGATTGGGTACATACCAGTGAGGCTAATATGATATAGCTCCCTTTTCCCACGAGTGAACTTCAGAAGATGTATGTCTGAAATTGTTGATACAGCAATAAAAGTAGGGATAAGCCTTTACTAACAGGTACATATGAGGATGCATTGTACTTCATGGCTTAATTACCAAAATTGATAAAGTATGAGCATTCTTATTATCTATAACCATTAACTTTCAATGATTTCCAGTGCTTGAACTGAGAATTATTATGTATCAGCTTCTTTACAGCCAATGTATCAAGGACCATAATGGGAACAGCTTCCTTCACACAGATACCAATACCAGTACTGTGCTATACCCTAAATGCTTCCAAGGTGACTATGGGAAGTTATTTTTGAACCTGATCCTATACTTAAAAGTTAATAATATCCCAATTATTTCTCTACCCATTTCTAAGTTTTGTCATTTCTTTTAAGCATCATTTATTCTATAGGGAAAAATGTGTGGCTATTTTTAATCAGTTGATTTCATTTTATTTAAAATGTGTCTGAAAGCTTATAAAGTATAATATTCCTGTTTTAAATATTAAACATCACTAAAATCTTAACAGGCTGTATAAAATACTTTTTTCTGGAAATTGGCTTTAATTTTGGAGGCATTGTGGTGTTTTTTTTTTATTAATCAATGAAAAATGTTAAGCAAAACTAAAATTTAAGTTCACCTAGTAAATTATTTGACAAAGTCCTACTGAGTATTTAATCTTCTACTAAACTGTTCTATGATTTGATTGTTTTCTCGGATAATATAAGTAAATATAGTTATTTACTACTTAACAGATGAGAAAATTAATGTCCTGGTGCTCCATGGATTTAATATGGGTCATAATGCCAGGAAGGATCAAAGGAGCTCACATTCTTTTTTATCTGACTCTGCATTCCTCTCTACTTGGCTGCTTCTCCAAAGCAGCCTTGACAATCCGCTCCTTCCCTTGATGATGCTAGGTGAGGATAAGCACAGCATATGAACAAAGTCTGTTTATAACATAATGTAACATTGAAAGAATGAAAAAGTTGAGACTAATAGAAGACATCTGTTCATGTATTGTTGTTATGTAACAGTAGTCCAATGTTTTGTTATTTTGTTTATTTAAGATAGGGTCTCATCAATTTTTTAAAAAATACATTTTATTCCAAGTGGTCAATAAAACCATTATTTTAATAGAAACTGAGTTAAAAGGTATCTGATTACTTATTTAAAAAATCCATACTTGGGCTGGAGAGATGGCTTAGCAGTTAAGTGCTTGCCTGTGAAGCCAAAGGACCCCGGTTCGAGGCTTGATTCCCCAGGACCCATGTTAGCCAGATGCACAAGGGGGCGCAAGCATCTGGAGTTCATTAACAGTGGCTGTGGAGGCCCTGGCGTGCCCATTCTGTCTCTCTCTCTCTCTCTCTCTCTCTCTCTCTGTCACTCTCAAATAAATAAATAAATAAAATGGACAAAAAAATTTTAAAAAATCCATACTGGAATTTGAAATGACATGTTGCTAATTCAATAAAGGGTTTAAATAAAACTCAACTTCGTTTTCTTTTTTCTTCTTTTTTTTTTTTGGTTTTTCTTTTTTGTTTTTTTGAGGTAGGGTCTCACTCTAGCCCAGGCTGACCTGGAATTCACTATGGAGTTTCAGGGTGGCCTCGAACTCATGGCAATCCTCCTACCTCTGCCTCCCGCGTGCTGGGATTAAAGGCATGTGCCACCACGCCCGGCTCTCATTTTCTTTTTAAAACATCAAAACAGAGATATTAGGACTTGAGTCTAAAATATATACTGGATCTTCATTCTCTCTGTACCACTTTTTAACAAGTCACCTGGACACTAACTTTCTATGAGCCACTCACTTTTAACTAAGGGCAAGTAAACAGCACATGTCTCAGTTGACTGTGTCAAATGAGGCAATATATGCAAGTATTTAAAATAGTATTTTCCTAAAAAATATTAATTTTAGATCAAGTCTAATCAATTTTAAGGGGAAAAATCCCATGGCTGCATAATTTCCTTTCTATAAATAGCATGCTCATTAAAATGGCTGATCAGTCATCTCTTAGCCCTTTGAAAGCAATTACTGTATAGAAAAGAATATGTAGTTGCATCTTGCATAGAAATTATATTTTCCAATTATATTGTATATATTAAAAAATCAAAATGATGCATATGTTTCCAGATGCTTATATATTACATATATATGCCTATATGCACATGTTTGAAAATATATTGGATATATAGATATACATATATCCTGGGGAATCAATAAGCTTTGCATATTCCTTCTTTTGTGCTTTAAAGTTTTCTGGGATATTTCTTAGTATCCATCAAAATATTTTATATTCCCATGTTAATAAAACACATGCAACATGCATGCCTGGGGTCTAGCATTGAAGGTAGAGGTAGGAGGGTAATGAGTTCCAGCCCAACCTGGGCTACACTGTGAGAGTGGTCCAATCTCAAAAAAATTATAATGATGAAATCCTACATCAATTTCTAAGATCACAGTTTGATATGATAGTTGATCAAATATACACTTTCTAGAAAGCAAGCTTCAAAGCTAAAAACTAGGCTCTTTTTAAAATGAATTTACCATTTTGTTTAAAGACTTATATGACTTTATATCAAATTTAAAACCAAGCAGAAAAGCTTTAAATTAATCTATAAAACTAATCCTTTAACTTCAACTCAAAAGTATGAATATGCTGTGAAGGTATAGTACTAAAAATATAAGTCAAAATTTCTGAGTGAGACAGCTCCCCATGTATAAGAAGAAACTCTTCCTATCTACAACAGACACTTCTTAAAGAAGAAATATATACTCAGAACTGGATGAATATTTTTAGCAGTGTTTTATTTGAAAATATTAGTTTTTTACTTATAATCTTAATTTTTAGTTGATGTATACTATATTCATAACAAAAAACTTTACTGTTAATAAAAACTAAATACTTATTTTAAAGTCTATAAACCTAGATCCATTTTTATGTAGTATGGATTTACGTAGTTATGGTTTCTTCACAATTTGTGAAGTATTTTTCAACTTGAAAAGCCCCAATGTTGGTAAAAGAAACCAGATGTAATATCCAATCCTACAATGTGTGTAACTGTTCACAAAAATACCTCAATTTTTCTTTAAAGTGTTCAAAAGCAATACTTCAAAAGATGCTTATTAGGTAAACTTAGAAAAAAGTTTTAAAAATACTGATGGGGCTGGAAAGGTGGCTTAACATTTAAAACATTTGCCTGCAAAGCCAAAGGACCCGTGTTTGATTGCCCAGGACCCACGTTAGCCAGAAGCACAAAGTGGGGCATGTGTTTGGAGTTCGTTTGCAGTGGCTAGAGGCCCTGGCACACCCATTCTCTCTTTTGCTCTCTTCCTCTTTCTCTCTGTCAAATAAATAAATAAATTACATTAAATAAAAATATTGATAGGCCATGAATGAAAATGTGTTACTTTTACATGTAAAATAAAACATAATAGAAGAGTAGACTTGGCCTTTTTCTATTTTAAAATTTCAAAAGCTATCAAACTATGAATAACACAAAGCATGCATTGCTGAGATTTTAAGTGGTATATGGATTATTATGGTTCCTAAGTCAGATGGAAATTGGCCTGTCATTACTTATATTTGTTAAGATTCAGAAATGCCAGGTTATTTTGAAACTGTTAGACTCAGTCTTAGCATTCATATTCACTGGTTGAAGTTGATGGTTACTCAGTTACTAGTGTCAACACAAAGATGACCAATGTTGTGGCCAAAACTTCAAACCACATATTTTGGGTAGACCTAAAGCTCAATATTATTTGAATGGTTTTGAAGGTCTCATTTATTGCATAGGATATGAAGAAAGCCTCAGAAAAGATGTGGAATACTAGATGAGGAGCTAAGAATTAAATCTTCTTACCATTAATAATTATTTTTAAATGAAAATTTAACTGCCAAAATCTTAAATGTTTCAATTTATCTGGGAAGTAGCTTATTCCAGCAATATAATAAGCTACCTATACATTATTAATAAATGTTAAACGATATAATTTTTGAAATTTTATAGTTATTTCATATTCATTAGGATTATTAGGCTAAATTTTTGTATGCCCACATAATTTGTGGCACAAATGAACAACTTTTATAAGAAAATAATTTAAAGGACTGGTGAAATGACTTAGTGGTTAAGGAGCTTGCCGGCAAAGCCTAAGGTCCTCGGTTCAGTTCCCCAGGACCCACATAAGCCATATGCACAAGGGGGCGCATGCATCTGGAATTTGTTTGCAGTGGCTAAAGGCCCTGCACACCCATTCTCTCTATCTGCCTCTCTCTCTCTCTCTTTCTCTCTCAATTCCAAATAAATAAATAAAATATAAAATACTTAAAAAAGAAAATAATTTAAAAATTTATATTACTTTTGTCTCCATTTTAGAGTAATATCAATTATAATTCCTGGCTCTATTGGCAATGAAGTTAAAAGAAACCCTGACATCTCTGAATGATATCCCAAACTCCTGTTCTTTAAGATCCTTATAACACTGGTAACATTATTCAAGGTTCTTATATCATTTCACCATTAAAATTATTGGAGAGGATCTATGGAGAGCACTAATACTTCATCAGAGAAGATAAGATTTGCTAAGGTAGGGGATGGAGAGATGGCTTAGTGGTTAAGCCCTTGCCTGTGAAGCTTAAGGATCTTGGTTTAAGGCTCAATTCCCCAGGTCCCAAGTAAGCCAGATGCATAAGGGGGCGCATGCATTTGGAGTTCATTTGCAGTGGCTGGAGGCCCTGACATGCCAATTCTCTCTCTCTCTCTATCTGCCTCTTTCTCTCTCTGCCTGTCGTTCTCAAATAAATAAATTAAAATAAACAAAAAAACAAAAAAAAAAAGATTTGCTAAGGTATTCCATGACAAGCATAAAATATAATGTATAGATTGCAGTAAATTCAAGATTCATGAGTACTAATATAGCATTTACTTATTAATAATACATTTCATGAAATATCTACTAAAATTTCAGAAATTAAATACTTGCAAAGTAAAAAATGAAAAGTCTTATATTAAATGAACTCAATAGATAAAAATCTAGTCAATCTTCATTATAATTTAGTTCTACATTAGGTTCACAATTTATGAAATGTAAAATGAAGATATCAATGTGATTTTTATAGGTTTATAGTTGATGACACATTTTTCGTCTAAATTTCATCACAAAAACCCTGGTCAGTAATGTTATTATCTTCTGTCAAAAGAGAAAAGGTTTTTTTGTTTTGTTTTGTTTTTTGTTTGTTTATTTGTTTTACAATGACAAGTGTTGAAAAAATAAAATTGAAGACTGTTCAAATGTTAATGCTAAAGAAGGGAGCAAGGGGAATCTATTACTTAAGTGAAAAGAACTTTGCCTCTGGGAGTTTAGTGTGAAATAACTTCTACCTATTGGCATTCTATTGTAATAATTTGTTCTATAGTTATGCAAATTACTCAGGATACCTGCATACCTCTGGAATTAACTAAAAAGCCGATATCAATTTTAAGTGGTCACAAGATTCTAAATTTTAACAAATGATTAACTAAATGATAATATGGAACAACTTCAGTTTATGCATCTTTGAAACCAAACCAAACTGAGTGTTAGAAATGCAGTCCATTGTTTCCATTGTTTGGGTCTAGATAATATCATGAGAAAAATTGCTCTACCATGAGTATGAAACCATTCTGAAAAATGTTTGGGATGAAATTGCTGTTGGCCTTGGGAAATAAATCATGATTATAGAATTCAGAAAAACATATTGCAATATTTCAGCCTTTCTAAAAGTTATAAAACTTGGTGTTGTTAATGATATCCAAAAGTCTACAAAGTTTTACAAGAAAATGTATCTTGTCAAAAAAAAAAAAAGAAAGAAAGAAAGAAAGAGAGAAAGAAAAGAAAAGAAAAGAAAAAAGATCCCGGCGTGGTGCACGCCTTTAATCCCAGCACTCAGGAGGCAGAGGCAGGAGGATCGTCATGAGTTGGAGGCCACCCTGAGACTACATAGTAAATTCCACATCAGGCTGAACTAGAATGAGACCCTACCTTGAAAAACAAACAAACAAATAAACAAAAAGGCATATTATGCATAGTTTTAATAATATTACATGCTATGATGGGTAATACTTTAATATATATTTTATTTTTAATTTCCAGTACTCATTTTATATAAGATAACTTATCAAATACATATGATACTAAGGTTATAAACTATTTAAAATTACATTACTAATTCTATATTATATATATATATTTATAAGGCAAACTAATCTAGGTTTTATAGTAAGTATTTGTATTCTACAGAAGAAAGGTCATCTCCAATGAATAGTTATCTCAGTGTTACTACTATTCAACTAATAATCAAACCTTCACCCATAACTCTACTTTAAAATACAAAAGCTGAGTAACAAAATTTCAGCATGGACAAGTTATCCATTCATTATATAAATATTTGCTTACTATCATTGCATAGTTTGATACTACATATTATTTTGGATATAGAGATGGAAAACCATGGGAAGTGGCTTCAGGAAATTACTCATTTAAGAACAGGTGAATTAATGAATAACAAGAGAAATAAATGCTTCTAAGGTTGTGGTAGGAGGCCTTAAGTATACAAAGATGATCTTCAGGAAAAGGGTCAATTTGAAAATGCAAATCAATTAAGAGTGATATATATATATATATATATATATGAAAATTAACATTTAAATAAAAGGTGACTACACGAAAAAAAAAGAAAGAAGATATAAAGTCACATTTCTATGTGCTTGGTTTGATTTTTTCTTCATATTCTCATTTACATCCAAGGCAATCAAACCTACTAAGTGATGTTTAATCTTTAGGTAGGTAGGCTAAGAAACTGAATGGTTGGAAGAAAATTCATACCTGACTAGTTCAAAACTGTATTCAAACCAATGTCAGTGGTAATATACAAGTTTCTTACATACAAAAACTTTATTGGTAATTTACAAAGCCTATGATTTACCTACTTTTTGTTTCAGTGCTTGATATTTAAATGTTGGAATAGTTTTTCCTAAATTTGAGAAAGTAATGGAAAAATAAATTTTGAACGGAGGAAAAATTGTTTCTGAGATACAACATGGATCAAATTGAAATTAATGTTTCAGAGAAGTTTTATCACTAAGAGAAATTAAAGTTTTAACATACATAAATCTAAAGCAAAATATTAGAAAACATTATTTTGTATAATTACTCCCTCAATTTTTCTCAAACACATTCTTTGAAAAGAAATAGAAAACATATGCACTTTCTCCAACTATTTCACTGCAAAGGCACAATGCTCCAGAAGGAAGTTGATGTAATTTGCATAACTATGTAGTTGGTTCTAAAACCCTTGTGGATTAAGTCTTCCTTGGAGAAGGACATTGCTTACCTGTGCTTGAGCTACTGGTATCCAGTGTGACTGCTATGCAGAGAAAGAGACAAATATTTGAAATAAATATTACAATGATATTGACAGACGAGCTTTGAAATTATATATATATACATACACGTGCATATAAAATCCAGTCTCATTTATTAGATCTTTACACATTTTGGTATGCCTTTGTACTCTGCTAGGCACTGATTTAATTAAAAATAGTCCAATTTAAGTAAAAATTCCTTGGTGTTATCAAATTATTACAGATTATTTTTAAAAATATAAAATAGAATTTCTAGCATAGCTACTTTCTCTTTGTGAGTAGTATGAGGAACTTTGAGGAGGGGAAGTGGTTTTCGCCAGTAGCATAATCAGATGGAAGCCCTTAGCATGTTTACTTATGAAATGAACAAATAGGGACTGACCAATTGCAGACAAGTACTAGAATCCTTGAATTTCAAATTCTCTTTGCTGTTAACTCACTAATGAAACCAGTAAGGGCCACGTTATTTTATTTACCTGCTGATGTGCTTAATATGAAAGAAGCTGTTGCAGTAGAAACTGTTCAGGGAATACAATAGTTATGAAAACAGGTTAGTTGAATAATTTTTGCTAGGGAATTTAATTCAAGACATGCTAAAATTAAAATTTCTGAAATTATATGTAAATGTTAAATGGCAAAACAACTTTCATACAAATCATTATAGATAATATTACATAGTATAAGTCCACTAATAATAGCTACTATGCGCCATTTACCACTTAACTAAACCTCATGGGAATTGTATGAGGTCTATTTCTGGACCTAGAATTACAGGTCTGAAACCTGGCATGACAACTGAGGATCAGGACATACCTAACAATAACCATAATCTGAACAGCATTTTAGAGAAAGTTATCAAATTTTAAATCCTCAGATCATCAGACTTCAAATCCCTCAATGATCAAAATCTCCAAAGAGCAATCAATAGGAAATGAAATTCCTCCTAAATTACATGACTGAATTGTGCAAGCATATTATTGAAACTACAATAGTATTGAAATTGCCAGTAAATCCACAGCCTCAAAGTTAAATTACATTTTGCCCAGATTCTCTTATATGAACACAGATTACCAGTACTCTTTAATGCAAATATATGATTAACTTTATTTTCATGTTTTTAAATTATCCCTCAGTGTGATCATAATTTAAAAATATTTAATTCATAAGAGATCAGTGCATTCCTTATTGCCGCTTATTTATTATCTAAAAATGTCAAACTTCAGTTGATGGTATTTAAGTAGCATAGAATATATTTTTCTAACTTAACTCATTGAAACACAATTAAACAAAATTCCGATATTTTCCAGTGACAATTTCAGTTTAAAATTTTATGTTATCTAATTTGCCAGAATATTTTACTCACACCAATTTGTATGAAATTGTGACGTGTTATCTACAAAAATATCAGACATATACACTTAACATAGAATTATAATTTTACCTGATGGTGTTGAATTTGTAGGAGGAGTTTCTGAAATTATAAATTACTATTACTATTACTATTACTATTGGAAGAAATAGAAAATAACTACTATATCTCAAGTTGTTTATAAGTCTTGAGTCTTACTTTATGTCTTATAATTACTAATTCAAAAGAAATAGCTTCTGTACCATTTTGAAACATATTGAGAATTTTGTTGTTGTTGTTGTTTCATGACACTGGGAATTGAATCAGGCAGGGCCATCCCATTCACATGCTGGGCAAGACCTCTATCACTAATTCGTTTTCTCTAAACCAAAGATTTATTTGTAATATATGTCTCGTTCCTGATCAATCTCAAATTCCCCAAATATTTATTACTTTCTATATAACTCCACACTCTCATCTTCAGCTCTCTATTCAAGTGCTTTGACTGATGCCTGTTCATTCTCTCAGTTTCCAGAACCTACAGGTATCATGTGCAGACACAGTAGGGAAAATGCTCCTGCATATCAGCCATCACTCCATCTTAAAGTTACCCAAAATGCCCTTGTGGCACTGGCTTTGAATGTGATTGGCCCTGGGCTCACCACACGAGGAATGGTACCAGTCCCCACAAGGCATTAAGAGGCATCATAAACTAATTTCCCTTTTGTTGATGGTCTATAAAGAATTTCTTGGGCTGGAGAGATGGTCTAGTGGTTAAGGTCTTCCCTGTGAAGCCTAGGGACCCCGGTTCCAGGCTTGATTCCCCATAACCCAGGTTAGCCAGATGCACAAGGGGGCGAAGGCGCCTGGAGCTCCTTTGCAGTGGCTGAAGACCCTGGAGGGCCCATTCTCTCTCTATCTGCCTCTTTTTCTCTCTGTCACCCTCAAATAAATAAATAAAAATAAACAAAAAAATTAAATAAAAAATAATGTCTTATCTCTCCATTCCTAAATGAGGTAGAATAAAATGTAAGCACTCACCAATGCATTCCAGCTCCCCAGCAATGCAATAACTGAAAGTAAATTTAAACAGGAAAAATAAATTTGAATTTTTGACTCCTAATGACATTCATTTCACAGATTTAAGACAACAAATATTTTGAATTGAAAATCAAACAGATCCAAGAAAAGAGTAAGTAATTGCTTCCCCGAAGCATACAATTACTTCAAACTGCTCATTTTTTTTAATGTACTATTTTTCTACATAAATTCACTGAAGAGACCTAAGTAATGGTGGTGTTCAAGCTGGGTAGTTAGTTCTGACAAAATTATCAGCTTCAAGCACATTATCTGATGATTATCATGTCCCTATTACAACCTCATTGGCCTCCAAGCTTGAAAGCTGAAAAAGTGATCTTACACCAACAGAATTAAAGTCACATTTCTCCTTTGTTAAGCATAGCATTTAACAAACCATTGATTGGTATGTGAATTTTATGAGAACACAAAATAATTAAATATCATTGATAGAATTTTAAAGCTAAATCTTTTTCATTTAGAAATGATAGAAATAAAACTTAGACACACACACACACACACACACACCCCTTTTCTCTTTTTTGGCTTATTCTCCTAAATTAAAAGGTGAAAAGGTAAATCAAATTGCTTATTGGAAAGTCAGTGGAGAATGTACCATGTTCTTCCACAGTCATCTTTAACAACCTCTCCTGCTGGAATAACATCATTATAGAAGCAGCTGCAGTCAGATAACGGGACACATCGCATGGTGTTCTCATCCAGATAGGGCGCGCTTTCTGGGCACTTGGCATAGCAACCTGAAAGTAACCAACAGTTCATCTCTATGTACCAAAACTCATCCTACTCATTATATACTTTTGAACATCCTTGAATGATTCCATGCATTGAAATGTATGCTAGCAATATGCCACACTCATAATGGAAACCTATTAGTGAAACAGGATTGAGATCCTTGTGCAGCCAAATATCCACCTAAGAACTGACAGATTTTGCTCAATTTAAGTTTCTTCTAAAATATTTCCCAGCATTCTCTTAAATGACTTGGTGCTTTGGTGATGTGAATGATGAATATAAACCAGGCTGTGACAATGTTTCCTTGAATGTGAATGCCACAGCCTAATGTGTGTTTTTGCAACAGAAATCTCACCAAAATGAGCTATCATATCTCAAGGCCAAGATTGACAGACGTGTCTTTTCAAAACTTTCTGTACCATTTTTCTTATAATTTCTTTCTCTCTAGGATGCTATTAAAGTGTGAGACTTCATGAAATCACTGTTATCTATTCAAGCAAGATAGTATTTTGTGCTGTCTTCTAGACAACTGCTTATCGCATGACAACAGAAACATAGCTGTTTTCACTCCTTTTTTCTCACCACCAATAAATAGAGGATTAGCATCTAAAGAAAATGATTACAATAGGAATGTTTAAAATAGAAAGTTGTCAAAATAAATAAAAATAGTGCATTAAATTATAAAATGTAAGATATAAAATTAGTAGAAACTAACTTGTCTAGCTTTAAAACATGAGCATAATATTTGCAACTTCATGGACATTCTTCAGAGATGTCTTACCTTCTAAAAGTGCAGAAAACTTTTTGCCAATGACCTGATCTTTGCATGTTTTTGCAGTCACTGTACCACAAGGTTCATAGTGCCAGCTGCATTCCCCAGGTGCATTATAATAGTCACAGTAGACAGCTAGAATCAAATGATATTGGATTACTTCCACTCCTCACATGATGATTTTCACTTTACAAAGAATTTGAAAAAGGGATCCTACATGGCACTAAGGATAACATCCCAGAAAATATAGCATTCTGTCATATCAGGTTTCTCTGAATTTTTTAAGTTGCCATAAAGGCCAAATAGCATGCAAAGGGGTAGCTTGGACTGACAACCTCTTTCCTTTTACTTTTCATATCAAGGCTGGCAAGAAGGGGAGAGGTACTCACTATGTTTAGAAATATTTCAGGTCAGCATCTAGATGCATAGTTTTACTGGTAAAGCTTAAGTTGTGGAAAATAAAAAAAACACTGTGAAACATACTGGGTGTGTTGGATCATGTCTGCAATCCCAGCACTTGGAGGCAGAGGCAAGAAAGCCATGAGTCTAAGGTTAGGCCTGGGCTGTAGGGTGAGTTCTTAACAGTCTGGGCTACAAGTGTGAGGCCTTGTCTCAAAAAAAAAAAATATATATATATATATAAGAAAAGAAAAAGAAAAAATCTGAGGGCTGGAAATATCAGTACTTAAGGTGCTTGCCTGCAAAGTGTAATAATGAACCTGGTTCAATTTCCCAGTACCCATGTACAGCCATATGCACAAAGTGATGCATGTATCTGGAGTTCATTTGCAGTGACCAGAGACTATGGCATTCCATCTCTTTCTCTCTCTGTTTGCAAATAAATAAACATTGTTTAAAATATATATGAAAACTAAGCTCTTTATATATGGAACCATTCTCCCGGGAGGTAATTCAGCAGGTCAGTGGACTGCTAACCACTGCAAGCTAAGGGCAATGTGCATTCTACTATAATGCTTCTCATGCATCATCTTCTCTCTCATAGCATCTTGCCTAGAGGAAAATTGGTAACTGACTTCTATTAAGGTCATCATGTTGCATGTATTTCCAGATTCATTTTATATTCATTCTATAGTTCATTGTCAATTAGACTATAAAAGTTTTCAGTGAAATAAAGTATATGAGCTGCATGATATATAAATCTACAGGACTCAATATCCACTGACAGATGAGGAAGAAACATTACAGTTTTCTTCCATGTTCAGTTTTTCTCTGTGAGCCCAGAAGTTTTAAAATTGAACATGAGGTGCTAATGCCAAGTGTGACTTTTTAAAGTTGGGTATTTTGGCCATCATAAACATATTGAGATGTTTTCATTACTTTCTAGGTTCAAGAACACATATTTGATAGGAAATATGGAAAGACTGTTTAAGAAAAAGTTCTATCTAATGCCTTTTTCACAGAAACACTGACATGTGCACTTCACTTACGACAGAGATTTGGCCTTCTCCACGAGACACAGACTCCAGCTGCATTACATGCCTCTGCATATGTTGCCACGGCCGTGCAGAAGCCCAGATACTTGCCCTCCATGTCACATGAGCAGGCTTCTTCTATACAGGCATCATAGTAAGTACTGGGGTCCACCTAGGTAGAGCACAACTCATAAGTGTCTGGGAAGAAACCCACTGAAATCACCGCTCTCAGTGTGGCACTACCTTGCTGTGGCAGTCCCTGAAGGTGCTATCTCTGATGATCTCACACTTCTTCACAGCCCAAGCTTTGCAGTATGGGTTTGAGTCACATGGGAAAGTTTGGGTTATGGTATCTGAACATTCCTGACTTGTTTTCCAGTGGTTTCCAAACTCCAGTGCTCCAGAGGCTACTGATGAGTACCTCGTTGTGAAATCGTCCTTGACATCACCATTATTGTTTCCACAGAGACCACACACTTTGCCCTGTGTTGATCAGAGAGGGTAATTTAAGAATCAGTTGTGGGGCTGGAGAGATAGCTTAACAGTTAAGGTGCTTGCCTGCAAAGCCAAAGGACCCAGGTTCAATTCCTCAGGACCCATGTAAGCCAAATGCATAAGGTAGTGCATGCATCTGGAATTCATTTTCAGGGTTTAGAAGCCCTGGTGTGCCCATTCTCTTTCTCTCTCTCTCTCTCTCTCTCTCTCTCTCTCTCAAATAATAAATAAAAACTTAAAAATATTTTTAAAAAGAATCAGTTGTGTGACTGAGAAATGGCGCAGTTGGTCTGGAATGTGCATGGACCAGTGCCTCCACAAGAGCATACGCACTTCCATACAAATGTGTACTTACACATGCATGAACACATACACATACCTACAAAACACACCCACGCACATGCAAAAAATAAAATAAATGAAAAGGAATCCATTGTACTAGGGACATAGTAAGATACAGATGATAAATGGATAGATAGGTTGATAGATGATAGTTAAGATAGACATAAGACATAACAATAATATACTCTATTATAAATCTATGTACTGTATTATGTTAAATTCCAAATTTTGGAAGAAAATTGGGTAGGATTCTGCTCTCATTTCATAAAAGGTACCCCATAATAAAATTATTTAGAAACTCTTAAGAATGAAAAATAGTTATATTTGTGTGTTTAAAATTAATTACCATGCATATGTTCTTAGGTTCTGAGAATATTTGCTGAAAGTAATATATTTAATTCATAATATATAATTACCTCCAAATCATGTCATGTGATCATCTCAAATAACCAAGTAAGGTTAAAGGAGAATACTTCAAACCTGGCATTTACTCTTCCACCAGATTTGATCATGATCATGTCTGACTACATTCTATATTTCATAATAAAGTTGGAAAGGCACTATGAGCT
This sequence comes from Dipus sagitta, assembly GCA_036346955.1. Lineage (NCBI taxonomy): Eukaryota > Metazoa > Chordata > Mammalia > Rodentia > Dipodidae > Dipus > Dipus sagitta. Next base: position 91,176,173 of record CM070777.1, on the reverse strand, counting down.
CATTACTATAACTGAGACCCCAGAAGCACCTCATTGTTTGCATATGTAGAGCTACCTCTACATTGCTGTAACAGGAACGGCCTGGCCTTCTCATGAGAAACGTGTGTGAGACATGCATACCTGCCAGTGTGGATCCAGTATCACAGATATTTTTGTGTATTTGTCCCAAATCAGGATTATTCCATTCATAAGTTTCAGTATCAAATATAGGCCAACAGTGTGAACAGAGTAAGAGTTAACGCTGAGTGCACAGTCCTTGCTTTCAGTAGATTTGGCTGCAGTTACTTTACCATCTTGCAAGATGATGTTCTGATCCTATAAGTTAAAAGAAAGACTAACAATAATAGTTTTTTTTTTTTTTTTGGAAACTCACAATTTGAGAGGGAAAGTAAATAAAGAAAAATAGCACTGTACCTGAAAAGCAACTATGATTTTTCTTGAGCATGTAAGCCCATTTTCACAGCATGGGACACTCTCAGTTAAAATGCGAAATGTGCCATTTTCTTGACCACAGTAATCCTTGAAAGATTAAATTAGAATAGTTTATGTATACCAGAGACATACATCTCTGTTGTGCTCTCTGTCAGACAAATACTTCTTAGACAGTGATCACCTCAATAAGGCATATATCAGGCTTGAAACTTCCACAGAACAATGATTTGACTGTCCTGATGGCTGGACAGCCCTGGCCAAGTCCAATAGAGTTCACTTGCTTTGGATAAAAGTTAATTTCTTTAGTTCCACATAAGTTTAGGTTTGTACCAAAGATACTTAAGTGCTGAAATAATATATATGTAATGATTTATTTATTTTTTTCATCTATAAATTGTTAAAGGTGGCTATTTATCTTCCTTGATTTATATAAAAATTGATAATAAAAATTAGTTCAAAAATAAAGTCTACACTTTATGCATTAGATGTTACTTAGGAAGTACCTTAGTTATTTTTAAATAGAATAAACTCTGAAATCAGAGTTATTTAATTGTTTAAATGTGACATTTATTTTTAGTAACTTAAGTTGGTTTAATACTTTTAACTTCAATTTCTTTATCTGCATTATAGGAATGATAACAGTATCATTGTAATGATCAAGTACAATAAAATATAAAAGTTTTCTTGGCAAAGGAGCACTTATAAAATTCTAGCAGTTATTGTAGTTGTGGTATTGTTAGAATAACAATACACATTTACTGAGAATTTCATGTGTGCTTTCATGTGGTTTCAAGAAGAGGCTATTTCCATGCACATGTTATAACTACAGAAATATAAACAACAAAAGCTTAAGGAATTCCCACAGTAACACATCGAATATATGAGACAGGAGAGCAATTTCAGCACAGCCTCCATAATCAAAATTAAAATGGAATATATCTAATCTTTCCTTCGAAATAAGCAAGGTCATGGATGAGCCTAATAATGGTACCAAACTGACTGTATTTGCTGAATACAGAACTGACTAATAAAAAAAATAAAAAAATAAAAAAATTTAAAAAAAAAATAAAATTAAAAAAAAAAGAAAATAAGCAAGAGGCCTTTTTTTAAAATAAAACTCCCATTTTAAAAATAAATTCCCCAGAACTCATGTACAAATGGATAAATAATTTTTAAAAATCTAGATCAATTACTATAATATATGCCCATAATTACCTCAAGGAATGTATACTGGCAGAGACCATCAAAGCTATAACTTTCTCCATCAAATGTTCTCACATGTCCTTCCCCATAGATGTGGCAAGTTGTTTGGCATTCATTTTGGGTACAGTTCCAAGACCCCTTTATGCAAGTACTAAAAAGAGAAACATGAGTGTGCTAAGTATTTGTTTCAGGGTTCATATATTCTGATTGTGTTTGAAAGAAACATTTTATGCTTATCTTTTATTTGAATTTTTTAGCTGTCTTCATTTTATGCTATGATGTCCATTATACATGTGTTCTACAGTATTTTTTTTAATAATATATTTTGGTAACAAGCTGGCTATTACTGTTTTTCAAATATCCCTAGGTATGAATTACTTTTTCTCATGAAAAATGAAACTATTTATTTTAAATATTAAAATACAAATAAAATGGGATATCCTCTTTATGCACCATTTATTGCAGCCAACTGAAGTTACACTTCCTTGTTCATATTCTCGTTCCCCAAAAGAGCATGGGCAGTCATCAGGAAAGACACATTTCCCCTTGGAGTTTCGAACCATTCCTACTGGACAGTAGCACCCACGTTTGCAAGGCAAGTCCCCCTATGGGAAAAAGTACATAATACTCTCTTTGAGACACTGCTGTAACTAGGCCACATTAACATTAAGTTAAATGTCCAAACACACCAACAGTAAAAGGGGGCTAATGTATGACAACTCAAAATAGGATATACACATGCACACACTATGCACATACATTTGATCTAATCATTTTTGCTTATAAGTTTCAGTTTCCTTCTACCTTGAAAGAAATTAATTGTTTTAAAGGCCACACTCCAGTGTCTTGTTACATACATCAAGTTCAGGTATATTCCGTGTGCTGCACGTTTTGTCAGCCCTTCTCTGTGCCTTGGAGTCCTTGCAGTCTATGTACTCAGCCCCACCAGAACAGTTTTCTGCAGGATAGAAGCTGTTGTTAATCAGGGCCTCTTGATCTGTTTTAGCCACTTTAGCAACACTTATACAGGAAGAGGAGGGGTGGTGGATGCCTGTAACTCTAGCATTCACTAAGCTGAGGCAGAAGAATTGCTCTGTATTCTATACCCACCTGGGTTACATAACAAAACCAAGCCTCAAGAAGAAAGCAAAGAAAGAAGAAAACAAACAATGCCATCACTACAACAAAATTTACTTACGTAGGGTTAAATCAAGAGGTGTTTGGCAATGAAGAACTCCATTGCGACAGACACTGAAATAAAAGAAAAGCCATACAGTTCATATATGCAAGCATGAAATCTTAAGGACATGCAGGAAGATTACACTCAATCCCAATAAGATGCATAAAATTTACAAAATTCTAAGATATAGCCTTCTAAACATCACAGGAATGAACAAAGCTGTCTGGATGCCAGAGCAAACTTCATGGGTAGTTTCCCTGCAGGATGTGATTCTGTGAGCAGATGCAACACTGACATCAGAATGAACATGGTATGTCTCCATGAGTCTATGGCCACATTAGATGAAAAGCAGCATGTTCAATGTGGGAATGTACTAAAAAAAAAATAGGTTGGGTAAGGGTAGGACTCCTTACAACGTGCTTCCCCCCAGACACAAAATGGCCTGTATATCCATGACCTCACAGTGCCTGACACTACACAAGACCATCATAATAGGAGGAAAAGATCATGACATCAAAATAAAAGAGACTGATTGAGATGGGGAGGGGATATGATAGAGAATGGAGTTTTAAAGGGGAAAGTGGGAGGAGGGAGGGTATTACCATGGGCATATTTTTTATAATCATGGAAGTTGTTAATAGAAAAATTGAAAAGAAAAAAATAGATTGGGGCCAAGTTTGGGATGATCTAAGATGAATTCCAAGTGTGCTTTTATTCTTGAGGCAATTGACAGTCATTTCCAGAACTGTGCTTGCTTAACATCCCCTCACCAGAGCAGGAAGAACAGAACACAGAGAGGCAGGACAGAGGACAACAGCACTTCCAGCTCAGTAGTGCCAGCAAGAGATGGGGAGTGTCTAGATTAGGTGATGGTGAAAGATACCATACTTTTGGGGTCCTAGCCTACATTTCATTAAACAATAACTTGATTTCTCCAACAACTATAGAGAAAAATATTCCATCTATGAAATTTAAAACATGGTTAAATTACTTTTACCAAAATTTTTAAGCTTTTTAGAAACTATGAATTTTGGGGAATGGTCTGGCTGTATTTCTAGCTCAATCCCATGCAAACACAAACATGGAAGGTATGTTTTAAATATTTTCTATATGAGTACATTCTGGGTGCAAGAAAGCATTCTCCATGCACAGATTTTGTCTGGAAAAAAAATTAAGCCTTCAGGACAATTCCAGTGCCAGCCTCCTCTGGGAAGTTTTCCTTAACACCTCCGAACATGGCTGGCCCTGCCCTTACGAGGTCACAGTAACAATCAGCCTTATAACAAACAATGCTTAATTACTGAGTATGTAAAAGATAATATGTACTCAATACAAACCCTAGCACACAGTAGTTATTTAAATATATACTGAATCAACCCAGCAACAAGGCAGCTAGAAAACTATCTGAATATAAAGTCACTTCACATTCTCTGTTTATAGGAGCTGCCAGAATGTCTTTCTACTAATGTTCAGACCAGAGTAGGATGAATCATCCACCGTCACTATGACACTGTAAGCCCTCCAGAATAAAAGAGGTAGCCACAAGTGGTGGTGCACACCTGTTATCCCAGCATTTGGAGGGCTAAGATTGAAGGATCACTGTGAGTTCAAGGCCAGCCTTGGGCTACAGAGTTCTAAGAGTAAAGGCTAGAGTAAGACCCTACATCAGAAAACTAAACAAGGGCTGGAGAGATGCCTTAGTGGTTAAGGCACTTGTCTACAAAGCCAAAGGACCAAGGTTCAATTTTTCAGGACCCACCTAAGCCAGTTACACAAGGTGGTGCATGTGTCTGGAGTTCATTTGTAGTGGCTAGATGCCCTGTCGTGCCCATTCTCTCTGAATCTGCCTCTCTCTCTCTCTCTCTCTCTCTCTCTCTCTTTCTCTCAAATAAATAAATAATTTAAAAACCAATAAAAAACTGCAGAATAAAAGAAGCAATAAACAGAATATGAGTTGGCAGGGAAAAACATAGCAGATCTAAGGAAGACTTCATACTGAAAATTTCAGTGAAGAGAAGAGTCACTTAATATCAATGCCATGTCCTAACAAGTGCAAACGTGGACTCCATACCATTTATTGTCATCAATATGGATAAGTTTGTCTGGTTGCACAACTTCATCATTTATATAGCAGTCACAGTGAGATTTCAGAACACAGTTTCCTTCACTATTCTGGTACATTCCATCAGGGCAAGTGCATCCATCAACTGGAATATCTTCTATATCACAGCTTCTGTCTCTCTCTGACAATGATCGGCAAGAAGTATTGCAGGATTTCACATTGTACTTGAACACCAGGCCAGGTGGACATGACACTTCTGTGAGCATAAACACAAAAACAATATAGTGAATATATACACATTCATATTTAGAAAAAGGTCATTAATTTTATATGTTTTTAGTCAGCGTTGAGACTCTATTAAAAGACTGGTGGAGACAAAACCCACTGGAAGCATACATAGAACAAGCTCTCATGTGACTTCTGTTCCTCTAGAAGGTTAACCACAGGACGTGATCTGGGAAACAAGATGGGCACCATCTTGTATATAGCTGACATCTGTACTGAGCAGAGAAAGGGTAGAGGAATAAGAGGAATGAGGCCCAGAGAGGGTAATTTATGTTTGGACCGTCACCTAAGTTGGAATCCAGAATAATTCTCTCAAAGAACAAATAAAAGGAAAGGACCTATAAGCCTAGAGACAGAATGAATCCAATAGCACTATAGAATCTTCTTTAAAAGTTGGTCTTTAGTCTTAGGGCTAGGAGAAGCCATTGACTTTGTTTACATGGCAATATCACAGATAATTTCTCTTTATTTTAAAAACTACCCTGATTTCTAACTGTGGATTAGAGGAAATCAGTGGTAGACACTGAAGGAGGTCATTTGAGTCACCCACAAGGAAAAAAAATGCTTTCTTGAACCAAGTGTTTGGCAGTAGAGATTTAGAGATGTGAAGAAATTGTGTAGGGGACATGACAGACCTTACTGATAACTGGATCTGGGTTAAGTGGGTCTTCAAGAAATGCAGTTATGCACAGTTTGTTGGGTTTGTTTTAATTTTTTGACACATATATTTACTTTGTAGCTCAAGTTGTCCAGGAACTCATGTGGTCCAGGCTGACCATAAACTCATAGCAATCTTCCTGCCTTAGCCTCCCAAGTGCTAGAATAATAGGCATGTACCCAAATATAGCTTGTTGCTCTTTCCTTTTGTTAAATCAAGTATTTTTATGAAGTCATATTCAAAGAGTACAATTACTATTTTAAAAAATATTATAGTTGAGTTATTAACTTATAGATTTTCTCAAAATAATATTATAATATTATGGAAAATGAAATAGTATCCAGAGCATCATTTAAATTTCAGCATACAATAACTGAACATAAATAAACACATATTGACTTTGTTCTTTTTTATGCAAATATGTTAAATAAAAAACAAATCAAGATATCAAAATTCAAGAATTGCTCAATAATTTAAATTCATTTTCAAAAATAATTGGATACAAAATGTCTGTGTCAGCCCCTCCCTACCAGTAAGTACAGGGAAGTTGAAGGGGAAGCTGGGGCCTCTGGGTGGCCATCCACTTACCACACAAACCAGTTCTCCAGCCCACGATGGATGTCTCCTTCTCAGCACAAGCTTTCACATAGTTGCCTAAAACTGTGCACAGGCAGTCCTGGCTGTTTTCACAAGAGCAAGTGTATTTTTTGCATTCCTTTCAAGTGAGAAAGAGTAATTATCACTTCTAGAAATCATTTAGAAGAACAGGAAAACTGATTCTAACCATTTAACTTGTAGCCACTTCAATACCCTGAAAAAAAATTGAACTTTGACATATTTAGAAAGTTTTTTTTTTAATATTGAAAATAGCAAATTAGTCATTAAACTATTTACCAAAGAACTTAGAAAATAAAGAATTCAAGATTGTCTTCACTTCTGATTATTTTAATAGTATTTTTGTTGGCATATCTGTACCTGAATAAATTAATGTTAATGTTAATTTTAAGCATATAACTTAACCTATTAGCAGTGGTAGTTAAGCCTTACATGCCTTTGTCAAAATCAGTAAAGTATTTTTCAGAAAGAAGCTGATAATGTTAGATTCTCACACACCTCATGATAGAATTTAGGGTTCACAATTGGATGGCAGGAAGCAAAAGGCCCGCTTGAGTCAAGAAGAATTCCACAGGAACTTTCAGCAAATTTTTCTGGGAAAAATGTTAACATATCCCAAATTAGTATCAATATCATTGTAATTTATTTAATTAAGATAAAAAGTTCAGCAGAATTCTATTTTTATTAAGATATTTTTTATTTTTAAAGTAGCTGCTATAAAAATTCCATTTGTTGTAATTATTTTTTTAAAAAGCAGGGACATGGAAAGATTGCCTAATAGTCAAGGTGCTTGCCTGTAAAGCCCAAGGACCCAGGTTTGATTTCTCATTACCCATGTAAACCAAATGCAGATGGTGGCACACGTGTCTGAAGTTAATTTGCAGTGGTTAGAGGCCCTGACATGCTCTCTTGCTTGCTTTCTCTCTCTCTCTCTCTTTGTCTCTGTCTCTCTCTGTCATAAATAAGTAATATATTTAAAAGGCATGGTATCATTAGAAACCTCTTACATGTTTTGCCTGCTTGACAAAATTTTATTAGTTTTAGGTTTTTGTGTTACTTCATTTATGCTTTCTCTTAAGGCTGGGACAATGACTCACTGGACAAAGTACTTCATACACAAGCATGGGGAATTTGGATCCCCAGCAACCACATAAAAGCTGGGTGTGATGCACGCTGCAGTCTTAGTGCTGGAGCCATAGAGATGAAAGAATCATTAAAGCTTTCTAGCTAGGTAGTCTAGCTGAATCAGGTGAATGCTACATTCAGGGATATACAATACCTCAAAAATAAGGAGGATAAATCTGGGCCTAGTGGCGCACGCCTTTAATCCCAGCACTCAGGAGGCAGAGAGGTAGGAGGATCACTATGAGTTCAAGGCCACCCTGAGAAGGAGGATAGTCATAGAGGGAGACAGCTGACCTCATCAGCTTGCATCCACATACATACAAACAGTATACACATGCATGCACCTCACAAACATACACATACAAAATATGTGTGCTAGGAAATCAGATTATAACTTTAGGTGTCTCTTTACATATAATGTTACAATATGTAATGCATATATTATACATGTATTTAGCAAATTGTGACAAACAAATGAGCTAGCCATTACCCTGTTTCCCTTCACATTTGAATTGACATCAGTTTTTCTAAAGGTCACATATTAGGATGACTAGTACCAATAATTCAAATACATTAATTGTGCTTTTTGAAACTTGATTAATTAATACATGTTTATTTATAATTAACTAGCCTTAGGATAAGTTAATAAAAAGAAAATTCACAAAATTGGTGGATGTGTTTCTTAATTATTTTCAACAATAAAGTCAAAATAACTGCAAAGACATTGAAATGAATCATTTCTAAACTTATGAACAAATCAATAACAAGTTATCACTATACTTTCTAAGAAGCTATTTCTAGTATTTTTTTAAAGTTCACATCCATCTTCTTTTATGTGACTAATTCAAAGAAAAAACATTAAATAATTCATTTATATGTTATTGCAAAGCAGCAGCGTGTTTTCTTCTAAACATTAACTGTTTGGCAACTAATGAGACATACACTCTATGTATTCTCAAAATCATTTTATTGCTATACCCCCCAAAGGAATTAATACAATTACCAACCCCCCAAAATATGGGTTACCATGTTTACAATAATTTTATTATCATCATTTTTCAATATTAGTAGATATTTCAATTGGAATTGCTTTAGCAATTGATCTGACTACTTGTTTTAAATTCAAAGAACAGTTTAGGAAAAAAAATAATATATTTTACATTAGCTTCCAAAGCATTCCTTGTTTATGAAAGAGTAACAAAGCATTCATGAAACTCAACACTACTAGAACACTCAAAGCATGACTTGACTCTCAAATATTTGGATTTTACCTTCATCTGTGATCAATAATAAGCATACCATCCTTGGGATCAATAATCAATATCTAGACTAATATAGCTAATGTCCACGCCTGTGCATTTCATGAATTTATAAAATTATATGGAATATTGAACTAATATTTTGAAAGTCTAAGAGAAAGCTGAAGGACACTCAGTCCTGTCAGTACCACCATGTAGTACAAACTGTTAGGCTTGTGAGCACTGACCAAGGGGCTTAGTACTTTGGGTGAACTGCTATTTTAATCAATAATCATTTTATTATTAAACTAAAGAAGGTTGAATCAACTGGATAATTCCTACACCTCCTCTAATCCCATTATTCTGTAATGATGGAAGGAAGAGAAGCTATAAGGAAGGACAACAGAGATAAGCCATCAATGAAAGATGAGTTTTCGAGAAATATACTCAGCAGCCAGATGCAGCCAGACTACTTCTCCATTGTTTCATCTAAAATTGGGCCAATATAGTAAATACTAGCTAAAGCCACAAGTATATGGTTTAGTTACATTACTCTCAGCTAAAGTCAGTTCTAAGTACAGAGCTCAGTACTCAGTGACTCTCACCTGTTTCAATGCTCACACATGAAGATGGGCTTCCCTTATCACAGGACATCATTTCCCAAGAATTAGCAAATGCCTGGGATGTTGTCTCCAGTATATTCTGACTTGACATGAAATCATCTTCGGCCTTGTTATTGTAGGAACCACACAGCCCTGTAAGCAGAAAAAGGTTTAAGATCACATTCACTTAACATGTTTAATTCATATCATCACTTCAGTCCTTTGCAGTAATTAAAATTTGTAGGAACTAACTGAGAATAGTTTTGCTTAATACTTACACATCAAAGTAAATTTTAATGCCACTCAGATTTCAATCAAATTATCTGTCACAGAATTTCCAGAATACTGAAACACGATTTGCCATCAATACTGTTTTTGCTGTTAATCCCTGTAACTTGTCACATTCATGGTTCCTCCCTTACTTGAAAAATTCTGAGCTGCAAGTTACAATTGCTCCTGTGTATGTTACCTTCTCAAGGAAAAATGTGTCTCACAAGGATGTAACTATTTGTACATGTGTATCTCTTTTTAAGACTGTCTATTATTCTGTTAGGTAGGTAGGTAGGTAGGTAGGTAGGTAGGTAGTTTTTTGAGGTAGGGTCTCTCTCTAGTCCAGTTGTTTATATTCTTGAACATATGTGGCTATTAGTTTTTATGATAGAAAACCTCAGTAAAATAAGTGACTATGTGCTGTATCAGAAAGACAAGTAATGATCTCACTTGCATTTGAAATAACATTGTAAAGCTTATATATCAAACAAGTTGAGGTCAGTAATGTAAATGGACACAAAGTATAATATTAAGTTTCATTAAACAAAAGCTTCAATTTGAAATATTTAAATGTGTGAATTGTTGAAAAATCTTTTGGTAATAGATTTTGTGATGTATATCTTTGCAATAAAAACAAGATAGAATTATTTTATTGTAATATGGAAGGTATGAATAATTTAAAATGCTTAATAGCTTACTTTCAATAACGGAGAGACAATTATAAGTTCAATAAATAATGGTTATGTTAGATCCTTAGAAATAATAGTTTACCCAGAGAGCTTACCTACAGTGTCTGTGAATTTGTTGTGTGGCATGGAAACATACAATTGCATTACAGGGGCAATTTGTACTTGAATCTTTAGATGAGAGTATATTACTGCTTGAAGATATAAAGAAGTACTATTGAAGATCTGTAGGCTATCTATAAAAATAAGAATTTGTATGTTAGTTTATATCTTCAAATACCTTTTAATAACTATTAAGACAGAAAATGTAATAACTTCAGAAATTTAATAAATGCATTTATACTTGTTTTAAATGCTGTTATTGAACTTACCAGAAGAGTAGTAACCTTGAATTCTAACCCCATCATTTGTTACTGTTCCATCATTATGGAATACAATCCTGTTACCTGAAACAGACTAATATTTAAAATAGTTGTTAGTTCATATTACTTTGAAATACTGTTAATATTCTACATGACACTGAACTTTGTGCCAATAAAACATATTTAAATCTATAGGATTAATTTATAAATATGTACAGGATGGATTTATTTTTAGTTTTAGTTTTTAGTTTTTTAAGACAGTATCTCACTCTATCTCAGGCTGACCTGGAATTCATTATGTAGTCTCAGGGTGGCCTCGACCTCACAGCAATCCTCCAACCTCTGCCTCCTAAATGCTGGGATTAAAGGCATGTGCCACCATGCCCTGCTAGAGTGGATATTTTAAAGCTTTCTTATCGTTTGCCTCATGTTTCCCATACCAACACAGTGTAGCAGACTAGGAAAGAGTCCTCGTTCTCTAATTATGGTTGAGAAAACAAACCCAAGACAGAGACAGTTTGTAAGTACCAAATTCTAGAGTAGTCTTCCCCTTTTTAAATATTTTATTTATATATTTGGGAGAGAGAAAAAGGGGCAGAGAGAGAGCAAAAGGGTACATATGCAATGAATATACAACGAGCATTTAAGGTTAATCTGCAGTTAGCATGCAAATGTCTTCATGGCAGTTTTGGCATATTTAGAACTTTGACACTATACAACATTTCCAAAAAATTTATTTTTTATCTAAACCTGACTTATTTTTTGTTTTTGTTTGGTTTTGGTTTGGTTTTGGTTTTGGTTTTTCTAGGTAGGGTCTCAATGTAGCTCAGGCTGACCTGGAATACACTATGTAGTCTCAGGGTGGCCTTGAACCCACAGTGATCCTCTTACCTCTGCCTCCCAAATGCTGGGATTAAAGGTGTATACTACCATGCCTGGCCCTGACTTGTGTTTTTGATTTACATAATAAAATGTTTCTTCTTTAAACTCAAAAATTCTTAATTTGTGAAGTACTTAATCTGATTTTACTCTGATTAAATTTTAGGTTGCTAAATACTTACAGAATTCAAGAGAATTGTAACGCTATTTAAACAGGATCCTGTCTGACCATTTGCACATGGGTGAAGCGCAACACTAACAGACAAATCTTTGTTCTGTAAAAAAATAAGTAAATAAATAAACCAACATATCCATTAAAATATAATTCTCATACACTATTACTATGTGGCTCATTCACAATGCATATTTGAACTTTGTGCAGTTTCTGTGGTCAGTCTTTTCAGAAGGCAGAAAGCTAGTTTATCCCCAGTGCTACCTACCACAGGTGCAGGCAAGCACATTGTAGATGGAGAACACAACTCACATAATCTATGCTCTTTACAGCGGCTGGATACTTACTGTCATTTTTTTAATGTTCCTTCTATGCAGATTGTAATGCCTTGTGGGGATTATGAGGAATTTAGGGTAGTATATATTTTTATTCCTTGAATATGCTGCTATGTTTGTATAAATCCTATGTAAGTGGACTTTAATTTGAAAATCTGTAATGTAAGATATGTCATACTTCATGAGACTTCCAATTATCATTTTAAATTCTAGGAACTGACAATCCATCATAAGCACACATTTTGTATGTGTTTAGCATATTTCCTTTTCTCTTTATTTTCCCATCCTCAGTCCTCATGGATTAAAATAGGAGGAACACAGGAAGAAAGCAAAAATATTATGCTTGATAGGCAATGGAGATGCTTTATCTTGGAAAATAAAAATCAGTAGCAGAAACTTCATTTTATAGACTACTGGGCATTAACCCATTTCTCTCAGTCTAGAATTCACAAATTCTATTCATCTTCTTTCCTACCTAAGAGATTAAATACAATTTCTTTTCTTCCATCAACTGAAGGCACAAGCTAAAAAACAGAATTGCTTTTTTTTTTTTTTTACAATAATTCATATTACTTAAAGTTTTACTACTAAGGAGAATATAAACGTAAGTATAGTCTCCATCCTACTGGTATTGTTGTAAAGCTAAAATTAAGCTTAAAGGAATAATGATGAAAAAGGGAAGTGTTTCAAGGAATGTAAGAGGTCACTTTGTGTGAGGGACTAGTGTACATGTACACAGAAAAATAGAAGGGAGAAACATTTTTTCAGTGTACTTAGAAGACTGTGAGTGAATGAGAAGCTTTTACTTGTCTGGTTTTATTTAGCAAGAAGTTTTCAAGGAAAGTAGGCAATACTCCATCAGTGTTGATAGCAATTATCACCAATGTCACTATGAAACAATGCTGACATAAAACTGGTATGAAAATATGTAACCAGTAATTGGACAGTGGTTTGTTCCTTATTTCTTAAAATTGAAATTCAATATAAAATTGTGTTGAGATTGAAAAGATCATTGTATCAAAATCGGTTTCCTTTCTTTTTTTTAATACTCTAGAAAATTACATACGTGGATAGCCAAGAAGTGACAGTTTCCTGGATGGTTGAACTTATTGCCATCAAAAGTGGTAAATAAACTTCCTTCTACCTTACATCTTCCAGGACATAGATCATCAGTGCACGACCACTTTGCATCTTGGCATGTACTGTTAATGCAATGGTGATGTTAATGTCAGTGATCATTTTTCTCTACAGTATATAAACACCCATTAAAATACCATATCTTAAGCTAAGACATTTATTTACATTTTACTAGTACATTCCCTACCCAACAATAGCTCTGATAAAGTCTAATGAATGTTGGTATCCTGATAGAAATATGAGGCTTCACTTTCTTTGACTAAAAATTATAACTTTTGTATTAAAACAGGTAAACCGGATTTCAGGTACTTATCTACATGAAATACACTGCAATATTAACATTAAAACATTTGCCTCAAGCCACATTGTAGACGTGTGTTTTCCAATACAACACAGATATAGAGCTAGTGAGCTTTAAAATCTTTCAGGACTCAGGAGGTGGTTCAGTGGGTATAGTGCTTGCAGTTTAAGTGTGAGTACCTGAGTCTGAATCCATAGAACCTACATTAAAAAAATAAATAAGTCCAGGTGCTTCAAATTGATATCTACTGTAAATAAAAAGTATACATTTCAAAGAGAAACAAAAATATTGTAAAATATCTCATTAACTTTTATATTAATTTCAAGATGAAATGATATTTTGAATCTATTGAGTTCTATGTATATGATACTATTCAAATTAATTCTAACTTTCTTTAATTTTTAAAATATGTTAATTCACATGGTTAATTATATATGTGGATAACATTTGTGGCTCACATTATGTTTCCCTTAGCATGTTGTAGGAATTTTTAAATCACAGCCATGACTGCCTATAATTATTGTTATTACAACAGTAACAAAGCATTTCCCATTTATAGAGTGAATATTGTATTACAAAAAATGTCTTTTCTCTGAATTATTTATCTACAAGGGTATAATATATACCTAGGAAAGTGCTTTGAAATCTTGTGTTTATGCTAACTTTTGGCACATTAAAATTCACTACAATTCATATTACTTATTTTTATCTAATACATATATTAGATTACACATATATATGCAGGGGATATATATATAAATATATATATATATATATATATATACATATTTGAAAAAATATTTCTAATTGTGAATTTTATTAAACATTCTTGAAAGAATTGGCATTGTTATAATTTTTAAATTATTTTATTTATTTTAGAGAGATAGAGAAAGAAGTAGAGAGAGAAAATGGGCATACCTAGGCCTTTAGCTGCTGCAAACTAACTACAGATGCATGCATCACCTTGTGCATCTGACTTATGTGGGTCCTGGGGAATGGAACCTAGGTCCTTTGGCTTTGTAGGTAAGTGTCTTAACCACTAAACTGTTTCTGTAGCTGAACATTGTTATAATTTACTATTGAAAATCAAACTTGTAGCTTTCTTTGCTTTCTGTTTGCAAGTATCAGATGATTCACTATTCAAACATAAATAGCATTTCTTTTAAAGGCATACAGAAAGCTCATATATTTTATAATTAAAAATTCACTAAGACTTACAACAAACAAAACAAGACACTGTTGTGGCTTATTTCTCAAAATATCATCTTTAGGGTGCATTTTAGGATTTTTTTAAATTACAAGGCATCATGAAGTTATAAAAACTGATATTGTTTCATCATGTAGACAAAAAGCAAAGACATACCACTGAGAACCACAAGGGCCTTCCCGAACTTCTCCTGGCTGATACACTTTTCCATTAGATTCACAGGGACATTTTTCCTTTAACACACATTTTCCTTTCCCTCCAATATCATCCAAAAGGTAACCTGGAATACATTATATGAATGCAATCTTAAAGTCACATAAGCATCAGTGGATTGGTCAATATGTATCTATCAACTGCAGCTGCTCCAGAACTATTTCTGTGTGCAAGTTTCAACATGAACTGAAAATAGGTAATTTATTGTCTAAGCAATTACTTATCATTTAAACCATTAAAAATATATCCCCAAATTTTCTGAGCCTAAATTACTGCTCAGTAGAGCCAAGTCCTATTAAGCCCAAGATAAGACTATAGAATAGAATAGGTACCGAGGTAATAAGAGATTTAAAAAATTGCATGGCTTTGCAAGTCTCTCTAATCCTGTGGACTACTAGAATTGATTGGAAATAGTTTTATTACTGTAATATATTCTTGCAAATAAGACACCACTATACTTGGTGTCTGTTTCAGCTGTTAGGAATTAACACTGGCGCAGGTATCTTACCTTCTGCGCAGGTGCAGCCACTCACACATTCACTGTCTTGAAAAGGTGCTACATTAGAGCAAGTTGGAGGATTTGAGGGTCCACATTCTTTGTAGATATGTTTTTCTGGGCATGTATGCTTTTCTGGAGAAATACAGTAACAATGTATTATATAAAAATTAAAGGAAAATTTAAATTTAAATTTAAAAATTAAAGGGGCAAATATTTTACATTCTAAGGAGCTTTTCAAAAGACACTTTGAGTCTGACTTTCAAAACACAAGTTCATCTTTAAAAGTACTTCACAGACCTAAATTATGTCATTTCTCATGCATTATTTCATTATATATTTAATTTAGAGGAAATATAAAATTTATATAATTTTATTTTATCATAAATGGTATTTGACATTCTGCTTATACTCTAGGGATTAATCATAACTGTAAAATATGCTTATATGAAGCTTAAATTTTCACCTCACTAATCTTCTGGAATAAAACCATAATACTCAATATAGTTTTAAAAACTTTCCAGGTTTTTTGCCTGAGTGTATGATGTGGTATGTACCATGTGCATGCATATTTGTCCATTCAGTGGCCCACACCCTTGTCTATGGCAGGCTGTGCTCGATGGCAGCAGCCAGAAATAATGTCAGGTGTTCATCTTCACCACTCTTCTTCTTTATTCTTGTTTGAGCTAGAGTCTCTTACTAATTCTGGAGTTTGACATATTTTCACTAGCTCAGAAAATTCCAGGGTCTCTGTTCTGTGACTCTGTTACAAATGTTCAGTGGTTTAACATGGGTTTTGGAAATTTTAATTCAGGCTGCCTCAGGGTCCCTCAGGCCTTCATGCTTGTGTGGAAGCACACTTAACAACTGAGATATCTTTCCAGCCCTCCAGTTATTTGTATAGAGGTGATATTTTATCCCTTACTTTTCACTAATGACTACAAAATACTTAATTAAGATCTTAATAAAAAGCACTGGAACAAGGCAAATTATATCATGAAACTAAACCTTAATTTTTTCATAGGCACATGATAGATGAGATTCTTTTACTCTAACATCCTTTCTGGTGCTGAATTTTGTTTAATAAAATTACTTTGAAATATAACTTAACCTTAAAAGTGTCATAGAAAATTATTCAGTCATGACCAACAATAGACTTTAAAACACCTACCACAAACCACATCAGAATCTTCTCTCCAATGTTCAAAGGCACCAGGACCATCTGATGCACAGAGGCGGCTCAGTTCTGAGTAAGTGTCACAAGTAGAATTCTTGCCTCCATTTCTGCAATACTCATCAATGCAGACTGTCTTGTACTCATTGACTAATTTGGAAACCTTCTCACATTGTTCAAAGTAGGTTCCAATAATTTTGTTACAATACTATAAAACAGAGTATGGTGTCTTAGTAAAACATAAGAAAAAAGTCAATAACATGAATTTTGGGAAAAGACAAAAACAGAAATTTATTTTGTTTTCCTATAAATTCAGGCTCTTAAACACTGATGGATTTTTTTGTGGGAAAAAGGGGTTCATTTTGGCTTACAGGCTTGAGGGGAAGTTCCATGATGGCAGGGGAAAACGATGGCATGAGCAGAAGGTGGACATCACCCCCTGGCCAACATCAGGTGGACAACAGGAACAAGAGAGTGTGCCAAGCTGATGGATTTTTTAACACATGTGTGTGTATGTGTATTAGCACAAGTGTGAAAGGATACATAAAGAGGCTAGAGGTTGATGTCAGGTGTCTATTCAATTGTTCTCCACCTTATTTTTAAAGACAGTGTCACTGAAACTAGAGCTCACCAATTTGGCTAAACTAGTCAGCCAATAAGCCTAGGAGGTAATAGATGCATGACCACCACAACTAGCTTTTATATGGGTGCTAGGGATCCAAACTCAGGATCCCATATCTGCACGAGTGCTTTACTGACTAAGCCATATCCCCAACCCTAAAATTCTAAAATATATGTAGTATGGTTGCTAAAATGATGCCTAAAGCAATGCTTCATCTCTGGCATTTCACACCTCTGTGTGATAACTTCAAATATTGGCATACTTAGATTTATCTAGAATGTCTGTTACACTAAAATGAATCTTAAAACTTAAGAAAACAGAAAGAGGAAGAAGCCACAGAATGGAGTGGGAGCTTGTGGGAAACTACAGCACAGAAGAGAAATATCTTCCCTTCAACATCATTAATCAGTAAATGTGAAACAAAGCCCATATGTTAACACAGACTATACAAGTATAAGCAAGGACTGCATAAAAGGAAGCTTTTAACCATTTTGGTAAACTTGGACAGCCACTATGGAAAACTATACAGAGGTTTCTGAAGAAAAATGGGAATATGATACAGAAAGCCAAAGAGAGTGGCTTCACCCTCATGAAGATATCTGCATTGTAGTACTCACGCAATACTCAGCCAAGATAAGAAAATTACCTGAGCATCCACAGGCAGGAAAAGAGATGAAGAAACTGTGTCATATATACACAGTGGGAAATTAGCTCTGAATCAAGAAGACAGTATTGTCATTTGCTACAAAATGTATGGGATTAGGGCTGGAGAGATGGCTTAGCAGTTAAGCACTTGCCTGTGAAGCCTAAGGACCCCTGTTCGAGGCTCGATTCCCCAGGACCCACATTAGCCAGATGCACAAAGGGGTGCACGCATCTGGAGTTCGTTTGCAGTGGCTGGAGGCCCTGGCACGCCCATTCTCTCTCTCTATCTTTGCCTCTTTCTCTCTCTGTCTGTCGCTCTCAAATAAATAAAATAAAGTAAAAGAATGTATGGGATTGAAAGACATGCTAATTGAAATAACTTAAAGATAGTATTATCTCCTTTACATGAGAAATCTTATAAAAAGTGAACAAACATGTACAGAAGGAAACAGTGGGTACAAGGTGGATAAGGGAATAGGAAGACTTATGCCTACTAGGGGATATAAGGATATATATGTAGTATGAAAAACTCCAGAGATCTCATGTACAACATAAAGACTGCAGCAGTACAACTGTGTCATGTAAAATAGGCTAACTGAGTAGATTTTAATTGTTCTTTCCACATAAAAATTGTAACTATGTGATATGGTGGATATGTTATCTTTCCCCACTCCAGTAATCTTTTCATGCTCTGTATGCATCATATGACATCATATTGTATATCTTAAAATAAACATACAAATTTATTTAAAGAAAATTAAAAGTCATTAAAAAACTACTACTGGATGGAACCTAGACTTATTTCTTACCTGTGTTCCATCTGTACAGACTTCATAGCTCTTGACGGAAGCACTGGGGCAGTCATCAGGAATTTTACTATTGGCAACGTGCTCGTTGATATTTTCACCTTTAAGTAAAAGCATTATTTTTTCAAGATATTTCTTTGCATGGGCACATTATTTTAAACTTCATAGGGTCTTGGCCGTGTAATTGTTTTAAGTTTAATAGTTTCTCATTCTTTAGACAAATGCAAATTGTTATTAAATTTATCCAATATGAAAAAGTACTTTGTAATTTTATTTTGAAAAGTAGCTTAATTAGGAATCCATAAGGTCTTACCTGGAGTGCTATTGAAGTTACCACAAAGTCCACATGTTGTATATTGGCTGTGAAGAGTGAGCTTTAAAAATAAATATTGATGTTTTTACAAAATATTTAAAATTCCTTAAGGTAAAATCTTCCTAAAAACAGGGTCTCCTCCTATGTAATACTATGTAAGATAGTCACTATACATGTAGTATAGTGACTTTCTGAAGAAAAAAAAAAAACTTGCCTTTAGAACTTAGATTCTGACTCCATCATTAACTATGCATCTTTAGAGATTAACTTTCCTTCACCTGAATGTTATGATACACAATTGCACATGCAATACTATATACTTCAACCTACTTTGATTATTAAATAAAATAATGCTTGCCTGGCATGGTGGCGCATGCCTTTAATCCCAGCACTCGGGAGGCAGAGGTAGGAGGATCATAGAGAGTTCGAGGCCACCCTGAGACTCCATAGTGAATTCCAGGTCAGCCTGGGCTACAGTGAGACCCTAACTCGGAAAACCATAAAAAAAAATAATAATAATGCTTAACATGGAAAGTACACAAAGATTCCTCAACCAGTCTTAGCTTTTATTTTCCTCATAAAGTGTTTCTTTATTTATGTTGATTAGTAAAGTGAAGCAAAAAACAAATGGCAAAAAATTTAAAGAAACTCCTAGGTAGACTTACCAGGAGCATATTTTTGCCCCACGTGAGAGACAGGACTTTTCTTCTGCTTCTCAGAACACTGTGTTCCCCTTGTTTTCTAATGTAGATCATCTTGTTGTTGTATGGAATCTGTGCCCTGAAATGTACAAAGTAAGTCTGTTCAAAAAGTGAAAATAGCATGATGTAAAAGGACATTTTAGGAAAAGAAGTATTATGTCCCTGGTGTTTTGGAGAAATGAACACAAAACTTCATTTGGGTGTCAGGAAAAAAAAGATAAAAAGTATTTGCAATGTTCACAAATACAATATCATGCCACAGTTTCTCATCCTGGGAAATACTCAAAGAAGTTTTCCCTTAAAGTTCTAAATTGCTGCTTTAATTATAAAGCTTCAAGTTTGTATTTATCATTCACTATGTCAATGAAACAACACTGTTTTCCCAGCAGCCTTGTAGAACATTCATATTGCCCCATAAATGAATATTTAGAATGGTGACATAACAGTCACTATTTTTAATTTAATTATAGACAAGTCACAAAATAGGAAGAGTAGTATAAATTCCCTATTTAACATGTTTTTTTCTATACTCATGTTACTAGAAATTATTATATAGCACTTAGAAACAATGCATTCTATTATTTACCTTTCATTGTTAACAAAAACAGTATCTCCCAAAATAGAAACATCAATATTGTCAATCAGAACTTTAATTTCTTCAATCTCACTATTATTGTTCCTTTTGATCTCAATATTGAAATCTCCTCCTCCGGATTCACTACAGTCACGGCAGAAAGTATATGTGCATGCAGACTCAAAGGAAAAGATGTAGCCATTGAAAGCCTTATAGTTTCCATTACCCCACGTAGAAGTTTCACCTGGGAAGCAGTCAAAGGAGAAAGCCATAATCATTGAGAATAATAAGCATCCCTTCTAGTCATTTCTTGCATTCATTACAGAAAAAAAAAATCACTTGACAGGTTCTATTTGCACAGCCACAAAAATGCTGGCTTTCTCTAACCACTGCAAGAAATGAAACAAAAAGTAGTGACAGCATTCCTTTGGAATACTGAAGATTTTCAAATCTGGCTTAAACCAAACATTAGTGAAAACAGCCAGATTTGGGAAAGAAAAGAAAATTGTATCTTATATGCAAAGGAATACATTGAGGGAAGTTGTGGTTCAATTGTTTGTTTTACTTTACATAAATGTTTGAATGAGCTACCATTTATATCAAATGAATACAAAAAAATTATTAGTTCCATTTATATGCATAAACTTACATAAAAGTATGTATTGTTTGGTACCATTATTAGGCTCATCCGTGACCTACCCCCTCCCCTTGGCCCCTCCTTGTTGAGGTATGCGGGTCATGCATTGTGGAGTTAGCCCACAGTTATGGGTAAGCTAAATGTCTCTGCATATCATGACCCAACATGTGGCTCTGACATTCTTTCTGCCCCCTCTTCCGCAAAATAAATAAATAAATAAATAAATAAAATAAAATAAAAATTAAAAAATTTAAAAATTAAAAAATTTAAAAAAATTAAAAAGTATGTATTGTGCACAGGAACATATGTTAGTACATCTATGCTGCACTTGTGTGCATTAGAAAATATATTATAGATGTAGTATCATTCAAACCTGCAATGATAAGTAGGTGATGGGAAACATTTTAGGTAGTTTCACTTTTTGGTACTTTGTGATCTTATTCTGCTACTGGGGTTGAATATACATATATGAATGGGGGGCTGGATAGATGGCTTAGTGGTTAAGGCACTAGCCAGCAAAGCTAAAGGACCTGGGTTCAATTCCCTAGGACCCATGTAAGCTACATGCACGAAGTGGTGCTTGCATCTGGAGTTTGTTCACAGTGGCTGAAGGCACTGGCATGCCCATTCTCTCTCTCTCATTCTCTCTGTCTCTGTCTCTCTGTCTCTTTTTCTCTGCCTTTCTCTCTCTCTCTCTCAAATAAATAAACCCCCAAAAGAAAACCAAATAGGAATGGGTATCAGAGCGGCACTTACTCACCAAAAACTGCATTAGATTTTGAGTATGCTGGAGTTGCTTCTGGAACATGGGATCCTTTCTCTATTCAAAATAATGCAGAGTATGTATTACACATTGATTTAAAATATATAAGGTGTAGAAATTTTATATGAAAATTTAGATGATGGTATTAAAAGCCATCAGTGAGTTTCATGATCCTGAATATATAAATTTGAATTTAGTAATTGTGGTTTGCCAAAGTAGAAACATTATTATCTCTGTACCCATATCATTTTCGAGGAACAAACAATTATGTGTTCAAAAATCATAGAACTCATTCATTTGGGGTAACATGCAGTTACAAACATATTGCATCCCTTGGAGAACTATTTTTGCTACTTCAAAAATAAAAGATTGTAATCTGATACAAACAAGTCCAACATTTTATTCAACCAGTCCATATGTAATATTATTATGTAATATTAATACCACAAATATATTTCTACAGGTAAAATGCAATTTTCTTGAATTAAAGTAGAAATCTGTGTACCTTGAAATTTAACTTCATGTGATTATTTATTTCAAATGTCACATTTATGTAAGTAAGAATATAATAAATCACAGGATAAGGCCGAAAACTAATGATGACAATGATAGCAAAATTTGGCATTTTAAGGCTGGAGAGATGGCTTAGTGGCTAAGGCACTTGCCTGCTAAGCCAAAGGACCCACGTTCAATTCCCCAGGACCCACATAAGCCAGATGCACTAGGTGGCACATGTGTCTGGAGTTCGTTTGCAGTGGCTGAAGGCCCTACTACACCCATTATCTCTCTATATATATAATAAATAAAATAAAATAATTTTTTAAGTTGGTATCTTGGCAGAATTTTTAAAATCTTATCATAATGCTGTTCATGGCCTCTCATTAAGTAAACTGTACAGAACAACATTTTAAAAATATGTATCCAATATGTTGAAGTACACATAGTATGTTTTATAAAAATTCTTCTACATTTTTCTCTTATTCATGAGCTACTGTATTTTTTTTTTGATTACCCAAACTTTATACTCAAGAAGCACTTACAAGTTCAATATTATAAACACAATAACAGTAATCAAGATAACAGAACATTTTGAAATTATGTGTGTATGCACATATTTTTAAAACCCACATTCATAAGCCAGATTACCTGCATTGTTGTATGATTCAGATGCCCTGTCTTCCGATGAGCTTGTGGTACCTATTTTAATATAAAAGGATTAAGATGCTTTCCATGTGTTACTATTCTTGGGACAATATGATTTTTTAATACTTTGATAGATAAACTATTCAACTTCTATAATGAAATTAAATGCTATACATTAAATCATCCTATATATATATAATTTTCTCTACTCCAGATATATCATCTTAAAATTTTGACCAGGGAAAGGAAAAGATTGAGTAGGTAGGACTGTAAGCATCTGATCCTGCTTTTCAATCAAACTTGCTTCCATTTTTAATGATTTTACATTGGGGATATGTAGGTTCCATTCAAAACTTCTGTTGAGCAAAGAGTGTTCCTCATACACCTGGAAATATGAAAACTACATCCTACTGAGAGTACAAAGTCCAAGTTTCCAAATTTGGCACATAAAAGGCAGAAAAAAACTCATATTGGTAACTACTCCAGGAGGTAACAGGTCAGAAATTCTGGCTATGGTCTCTTTAGAAACCACCCATGAATGTGAACTTTCCTTTTCCTGTTTTCCAAAGTCTATCTATCTCTATCTGTGCTTAAATCTGTGAAAGCTATCTCATACTGGCTAATCGAGAAGTTCTTTTGCAGACAGATACCTCCTTTTCTTGGGAGGTCTTTAAGAGGAACTCCTAAGGCTGTTCTAGGCAGCAGTGAAAGGTTCCCACTGTTACTGGCATTCTTCCATGCTGGCCCACACAGGAGATACTCAGGAATTAAGGTGCATTTCCTTGACTGCCATTTGGCTGCTCAACATCTTTACTTTGGTTTGCCATTTATTTTCCACTCTGATTCTTTGTGTGCTTTCTGGCCAGTGACCCAGTTAGTGGCACCAAAGATGGAAATTTTCTATAACCTTTCCCATAGTCCATTCCTGTGTTCAGATGGTATAATACACAGTATCCAAGAGTACAACACTACGTTACAAGGATTGATCCAACAATATCTACAACAGAGCTCATGTGGGATGAACCTATTCTGAGGTGATAGCCAGAGTAGCAAACCTTATTAAGCAGGGCATGCAGGATCCAAAACATGATAAGAATAGTTCTTTCTACATACACCATGCTTTGGTTCCTTCTTTCTTGGTCCTGGAACTTTCCTATCAGTGCTCCCTAACTTACTGTGTTTACTGAGGAGCTGACGGCCTTGTGTAAAGAGATTTATGCTGACTTCTTTCCTGGCACTGTTTTGCCACATTACTTTGACAGCCTGAAGTTTTCTTCTGTTGTAACTCTGATTCTCATCTTAATTTTTAGATTATCAAATTTGGTCTTTTGGGAATGGAGCTTCCAAATTTTCCCCAGACCCAAAATAGAAAAGAATCCCACTTAAAGTTTCCTGGGGGCAATTTAGAATAGGTCAACAATGCCTACTTGAGGGAAGCAACTCTTAAGTATATTGCTTATCCCAGGTTTTAAAATAGGACCAGTCCATGACGGATGTCTAGTCCGGGGCAGGGAGGGGGAGGGGACAGTCTGAGAACAGTAGGTTTGTCTGTCTTTCTTTTGGATATACAAGCAAACACAAAGATTATAATTTCACCTCATTACAAATTTAAAAGTGGAAAATTTGGACTAACTTGGCACAAAATTTATTGTTAGTGTATCCGTCTCTCTTTTGCAATTTAATTAAATAGGAAAATATATTTTGAACTATGTACTTTGTTTTTAAGGTCTGGCCCATGTTATGTTAAGCTCCAGTTCCTGGGTATACAAATCTTCTACTTTGTTTTTACTGAGTCATACATTTGAAAGTAAAGATGTAGGATTAATAATTTCTTAGTGCTATGGAGGAAGTATGTTGAACATTCGCCTAACACACAGCCTACAGTAGCCTTTTAAAAACCTGACTAATAATAAATCTAAATTAAAGCCATAAAGTCATGGGCTTTACTTTGTTTTATTTACACTGACGTTATGTGTATTGTCTATATCTGTGCATATGCTTGTAATCATTTTGATAGTACCTAATTGGCTTACAAAGAAGCAAGCACTCACTTATACTACAAAGTATTTTTAGTTCATACAACTTTTAAAAAAATCCAACAAATAAGTTGATTTAAATATATTGAGCTGAAATTGTACCTCAATTTTAGAGCACTTGCTTAGTAGGTGTGAGTTCCTATGTTTTGTCCCCAATATTGCCAAAGGGCTATGTATTTTAACAAAAGATAACTTTATTAAAGTGAGTTATAGAGACAGATATATATAATCCCAGCACTTAAGAGGTTGAGGCAGGAAGATTGCCATGAGTTTGAGGCCAGATTGATTGGTGTATATAGCAAGCACCAGAAAACCAAAAACTACATAATAAGAGTGTGTACCAAAAAATTACAAAGACAAGTGAAGAAATAGATAAATAAACATATTTATTAATTATTATTAATCAAAAGCAGATAGAAATATCTCCAGCATTGCTAGCATGTTTAGCCTATATTTATAACAGATGTTTAAGATACAATGTCCTTGATTTTTTTTTGTTTGAATACAGTTCCCTGGGTTTCTATTAAAATGTAATTATTTCACTTTTTTGGAATTACTTTTCAAAGTCCAGAAACTTTAGAGAAAATAACAAAATAACTATCAAGTAAGAAAAAGAGATAAGGAAAGTTTTAGGCATAAAAAATATATTTTGGGAAAAAATGTTAGAATGCTTTTGGATAGGCAAGGATTTTAAGTGGTAAACAGTTTTATTCTAAAAGTAAAAGATTGTTCCAAAATTGGAATGGACAGACAAGGGAAAAACCAAAAGGTTGCAGTATATCACAATGGCTTATAGAGAATAAAAAATATTTTGTAAAAATAAATTATATGTTTATGATTAAATTGGCTATAATTGAAGATTATTTTTAAAGATTTTTTTAAAGATTTCTAGACATTGGGAAGAAGCTGCAAAAGCAGACTTTTGGGCTCCCAGAACCTCCCAAAATCTACTTTTAAACTTGGCTTCTGGAGTGTTCAATAACAGGAATAAAAATGGTTCAGTCTAAAGGGTCAGGGAAAATTGGTAAAGACATAAGAATAAGGTCACAGGAAATATTTTTCTTTAGCAGAAACTAACTCCAAAGGATGGCCTATTCCTAAACTCCAATTGCATGCTCTGTAGTCCCCAGGGTTTTACCAGATAATCAAAGACATAAGGAAGGGTATTTTTGAATTTAGCTGAATACGTATGGGTCACCCCTGTGGGTGGGAAGGAAAAACTCAGTCACTTAGTTCCTTTGGTGTTAACAGACTCACTCACATGGCCAGTATGGAAACCTTACCTGACTGTAAGGATGGATCCCTGCCATCAGCTATAATCCAACCATAATATTAAGAGTAATTGGTTTGCTACTTATTGGAGTTAGAGACCAATCTTGCTTGCTCCTAATTGCACTAAATACCTTTGTGATGGCAATTTCTGATGATCTTAGGGGGGACTGGAAAATGTACATTAGGATACCCTTCAGTGCCAGGACACTGTATGAAAATTATAAGCTGACCTACAACTCTTCCCACCTTTCAATATAGGTGGATAAGATCTGTGATTTTACTGGTATGGACATTTAGTTTCCATTTTCATTCCCATAAAAGAAGATGTTATGGGGCACATAGCATCACTAACTAAATATGGGCAAAAGGTGTTTAACAATACAGGGACTTAACTCCTAAAATAAGAAGTAGAAATGATGAGGACAGCCACAATACCAAGCAGATGACCCTTGATACTCTGGTAGCCGCACAGGGGGACATGTGTGCCACTATTAAAGTACTAGAAAACATACCTGATAACTTGGGTACTGTGTCTCAGTCCTCTAGTATATAAGTACACAAATTAAAGGAGTGTCAGATGCTGCCTTAATTTCTAATAATTCACTTGGCATTATGGTTCTCAGGCAATTCATTGTGGACAAAGGTCCTCATTTATTTGGTGCTAATCTGAGGATATGCATAACTATGTGAGATGTGTTTTATTCTTCATGTAGTTTGGTGTCTTGAGTAATGACATATTTTTCCTCCAGAGTCCCATGGAGTGATGATCCTCTGATCTCCAAGTTTGGACCTTCCCACGTTCATCTTAGATCAAAATGGTTGAGACTTGTGATCCCTGGATAGAAAAGGTTTACTTCCACATCCATCTTAAGAAGCTTCAGAAAAGTGAACTTTAGCCATCATCAGCCTTAAGATTAAGAAATCAGTGTTTCAACAGGAAAATGAAGTCATAAGAGAGAGACAGGTAAAATTAACAGGGCAGAGGAAAGGAGAGGAGCCCTTTACCACTGCTGGCTAAGAATCAAGAGAATCCTACCTACAGACCTACCTATAGTAAAGGATTATTTGACTATCTGGCCTATAGTTTTATCTTATCAGCAAGTAATGCTATCCAAACAAACTTCAGAAAATGCCTTAAAATCTCCTTTAATTAAGAAAAGTTCCATAGTTAATAGTAAGTTTGCCTGAACACGTTATACAATTCTGTAAACCATTTGAACAATGTAACTTCAAAAGCCACAAAAATCATATACATAGCTGTTATAAAGACATGTATGTGATTCTCTCTCAAGAAGCTCAGGCCCACCCATGTGAGTGTACCGTCCTTTTCCTAGGCAACTTTCCATGTCCTTAATGCCATGTTTAAATCTGTTAAGGCTTTTCTTAACAAGCTCTGCTTAAAAAAGAGATATTAATTCTTAATAAAGTTCTCAGCAACAGAAACCAAGTGGCAATATCTGAGCTGATGACAACAAATAAGGAGATCCAAAAATTCAGTGTGCCAAAAGCAATTAAACAAAATCAGTGACAATGAAGAAAAGTTTAATTTTATTAGTTCCACTTAAGTGTTGGCTTAAAAAATTGATATCCAAAGATGAAGCACCATCAAAATTCATTTTTTATTCCTGTATGACAAAGCCTTTTTAGAGCAGATTCATTAGTATCCATTCCAAAGCCAAGTAAACAAATATTACATTATATACTGTATCCTGCTATTTAGGTTTCACATTACAAACAGACATTATTAACACTACCATTCATTTCTAAAGATTAATCCTGAAGATTTTCCTGAATACTCATTTCACAAGTAGCAGCCTCCTGTCTACTAACTCTCAACAGGAATCAAAACAAGTCACCTATCAGTTAAAAATATTACTTTCATAAGTACAGATTGTAAAACCACTCAACCTAATGTTTTCTTTAAATGTGAATGTTACTTTATGAGATTTTCAAAAGGAAAAACTTTGGGTATACATCTCAGAAATGAACCTGCAAAGAACTCTTAAGACATCGCACCTAGTCACAGGGTATAATGCTTAAGCCAAACACATCAGCAGCTATTCTACTTTCTACTGCAGACTAAAAATCACTTTGTTAAAAAAAGAGAGAAAATTCACACCAATATGTTAACAACCATAAAATCAGTGGTTCTTTACATGCCAACAAAGGTTAAAAGGCTTTTGCTTGATCACAGTGAAATTAGCAACAAGAATTCATGATTCTGTCTTGTTTCTAAACTTTCATTACTAAAAATCATAATTATCAATCTCACTTTAAAAGGCATTATAGAATCCTGACTTCCTATTGAGAAAAAAACGCTCAATGCTTAAGCCACGGAAGCAGATCCGGTAACATCGTGTCTAGAATCACAGGTACCTGGACCACTAAGGCCAACGTCACCAAACTCATTTACGCCAGAAGAACCAAGTCCAGCTGCAACCTTCCTTTCTCCATGCCCAGAACCAGAAGAGAAAGTGCTGCGTCCTAATGGAAAATCAAAATGTGATTAAAAGAAATAAGAAAAAGGAAATGAATATGAAGTTCTCAGGAAAAGAATCCAGCAGGAGATACCTGAGGCACTGGTACCAAATCCACCACTCAGGTGTCCAGTCCCTGAGGATTCACTGTTACTCTCTCCATCCCTACCACTTCCACCGACTCCATGTCTTTCTTGATCAGATGACACCAGACTGACTCTTGGGTCTCCGGGGTTACTACCTGAAGAGTCAAGCCCATTTGTTTCGCTTGAATCACCTGCTAAATATAAAATTACAGGCAAAAAATGACTTTCACCATGTATTGTCACTCAAAACTTCCCTGTTTGTAAACACTGATTGAGAAAAAGTATTTCATGAAGATTCTAGACCATTTAGAGCCTTCGGGATCTCCTACTGTATTTCCACCAAAGTCTGCATCATAGTGACCATTGACAAAAATGATTTGAACCACAATCACTATAAAGACATCCAACCTTTTCCCTCTCCACTTCCAAAACTGAGGGAAACCAGGTATCTCCTTTTCTTGGAAAAATAACACAAGCCTAAGGATGCATGAAAGTCTGAAATCTATTTCAATTCCTCTTAGTGAGTCCAGGATAGTAAAATCCCTGTTATAAGCATCTCAGCTGACACTCATGTATCCAGTTCTATCCAGTAGATCTGATGCTGGATATTTCCTCAGTCCCCTTCTTCCCAAGTTCCTTTTACCACATGTCCCTATAATAAATTCCAAGTCTTCATGGTGTTCACCCCACTTGTCAAACTATCACTTATGTTACAAGTTTTGGAGCTGGGAAGATGCCTCAACATTTAAACATTCTTGCTTATAAAGCCTGCCAACTCAGGTTTGATTCCCTAGTAGCCATATAAAGCACAAATAAATGCACAAAGTGGTCCATGCAATGGAATTCATTTGTAGTGGTAAGAGGCATTGGCATGGTTACATGCACATTCTTCTTCTCTCGCTTTCTCTCTCTCTCTTTCTTTTATAAATAAATATTTTAGAAAAGGTTTTCACCAGATCAGATTCAACAAACTTCATGATAAAATTAAATCTATGCATATAGACTAAATATCAGCCAAGATGCATCTGGATATAGATTCTAAGATACCTGTACTTCCATTTATATGAAGGCCATTATCTCAAAATTCTTATGACCAGACATTGAAAGACCAAAGTCTAATTTGAGCAATAGCCTTTTATTGACTCCCCAGGTCCTATATCAAATACCTAAATCTTATCCCTGAAAGAGAAATAAAATGCTAATAAAACAATTGTGTCAATGCTCAAATCAATTTAGATTTTATGCACACTCTATATTATTAGACTACCTGAGCCACTCCAATAAGATCATTAGTCCCAAATAATCTTTGCATCATTTCAGATAACTGAGACACATTTGGCTAAATGTCCTAAACATGTTTTGTACTCGTGGCATCACTTGTTCAACGTCAAAGGATTACCACTAGACCAAAGAGCAATAAGTCTAACATTTGAAAATTTTGTTCAGACAAATTAAATAGTAGGACTTAAGCCACTGAAACCAAATTCTTGAGTAAAGTATTTTATGCTTACTAATGATACTGTCATCAAAACTGATTAAAACAAATTCCAAAATAAAACTAAGCTCTAATCTTCGTCCAAAAACTCAAGAATTAAAGAGAGTTACCTCCAGATGGAAACCAGAATGTTACTAAAAGAAATAAGGAATGAGGAATCAATAGGACATTTTCAGGAAAAGAATCCAGCAGGAGATACCTGAGGCACTGGTACCAAATCCACCACTCAGGTGTCCAGTCCCTGAGGATTCACTGTTACTCTCTCCATCCCTACCACTTCCACCGACTCCATGTCTTTCTTGATCAGATGACACCAGACTGACTCTTGAGTCTCCGGGGTTACTACCTGAAGAGTCAAGCCCATTTGTTTCGCTTGAATCACCTGCTAAATATAAAATTACAGGCAAAAAATGACTTTCACCATGTATTGTCACTCAAAACTTCCCTGTTTGTAAACACTGATTGAGAAAAAGTATTTCATGAAGATTCTAGACCATTTAGAGCCTTCGGGATCTCCTACTGTATTTCCACCAAAGTCTGCATCATAGTGACCATTGACAAAAATGATTTGAACCACAATCACTATAAAGACATCCAACCTTTTCCCTCTCCACTTCCAAAACTGAGGGAAACCAGGTATCTCCTTTTCTTGGAAAAATAACACAAGCCTAAGGATGCATGAAAGTCTGAAATCTATTTCAATTCCTCTTAGTGAGTCCAGGATAGTAAAATCCCTGTTATAAGCATCTCAGCTGACACTCATGTATCCAGTTCTATCCAGTAGATCTGATGCTGGATATTTCCTCAGTCCCCTTCTTCCCAAGTTCCTTTTATCACATGTCCCTATAATAAATTCCAAGTCTTCATGGTGTTCACCCCACTTGTCAAACTATCACTTATACAGGAATGTTACAAGCTTTGGAGCTGGGAAGATGCCTCAACATTTAAACATTCTTGCTTATAAAGCCTGCCAACTCAGGTTTGATTCCCTAGTAGCCATATAAAGCACAAATAAATGCACAAAATGGTCCATGCAATGGAATTCATTTGTAGTGGTAAGAGGCATTGGCATGCTTGCTCGTTCATTCTCTCTCTCTCTGTCTCTCTCTCTCTCTGACTTATAAATACATATTTTATAAAAGGTTCTCACCAGGCCGGATTCAGCAAAATCCATGATAAAATTAAATATATGCATAGAAATTAAATATCAGCCAAGAAGTGTCTAGATTTAGGTTCTCATATACTTTTACTTCCATTTATTTGAAGGCCATTGTCTCAAAATTCATATGAGCAGACATTGAAAAACCAAAGTCTAATTTCAGCTTTAACCTTTTGTTTGCTTCCTAGGTCCTATATCAAATACCCAAATCTTATCACTGAAAGGAAATAAAATGCTAATAAAACAATTGTGTCAATGCTCAAATCAATTTAGATTTCATGCACATTCTATATGATTATACCACTTGAGCCACTGTAATCAGATTCATTAGTCCCAAATAATTCTTTGAACTCATTTGAGATAACTGTGACCCATTTGGCTATATCATCCCAGTTCCCATGTTTTCTACTGCTGGCATCATCTATGCAAGGCCAAAGGACTGGCACTAGTACAAGTACAATAAGTCTAGCATTTGAAAATTTTATTCAGATAAATTAAATATGAGGGCATAAGCCACTGAAATCAAATTATTGAGCAAATTATTTTATGTTTACTAATGATATTGTCATCAAAGTGATTAAAACATAGCACAAGATAGCATTAAGCTATAATATTCCTGCACAATCTCAAGAACCAAAAAGAAAGTGTTACCTCCAAATAGAAACAAGAATATTACCAAAAAGAAATAAGGAAAGAAAAATCAATATGACGTTCTCAGGAAAATAATCCAGGATGAGATACCTGAGGCACCAGTACCAAATTCACCATTCAGGTGTCCAGTCCCTGACGATTCACTGTTACTCTCTCCATCCCTACCACTTCCACCAACTCCAGGTCTTTCTTGATCAGATGACCCCAGACTGAGTGTTGAGTCTCCAGGGTCACTACCTGAAGAGTCAAGCCCATTTGTTTCAGTTGAGTCACCTGCTAAATATAAAATTACAGTCATAAACATGACTTTCACTGTGTATTATCACTCAGAACTATCCCGTGTATATATTGACTATCAGAAACTAGAATTACTACAGATTCTAGAGAATTTAAACCCTCCTGTATCACCTACTCCATTTCCATTAAAGTGTACACCAATATGACCATTGACAAAAACTGATTTGAACCACAAACACTGCAAATATATCAACACCTGTCCTTCTACACTTCCAAAACTGAGAGAAACCAGCTCTTTTATTGAAATAATGACCCAAGTCTAAGGATGCATGAAAGTCTGAAATCTATTTCAATTCCTCTTAATGAGTCTAGGATAGTAGAATGCCTGTTAGAAGCATCTCAGCTGAGACTCATGTATCCATTTCTACCCAACAGATCTGATGCTAGTCATTTCCTCAGTCCACTTATTCCCAAATTCCTTTTACCAAATGTCCCTATAATAAATTCCAAATCTCCATGATATTCACCTGTCTAGGCACACTAACCCTTCTACATAAATGTTAAAAGTTTTTCAGCAGACCATATTCAACAATGTTTATGACACAATAAATTCTATGCATCAAAATCAAATCAATTATCTACCATAATACCTCTGCATCTAGATTCTCAAGTACCTTTCTTCCATGCATACTAAGGCTATTGTCAGCAAATTCATATGACCAGGCATCCAAAGATAAAGACTGATTTCAGCTATCTGTGGGTTTCCTGGGTCCTATATCAAATACCCTAACTTTATCAATGGAAGAGAAATGCAATGGTAATGAAACACTGGTGTCAATATTCAAATTAATTTCATGGTATTCCCTGTATGATTAGACTACCTGATACACTGGAATCATATTCTTTCCTTCCAAACACTTCTTTGCCTGTTTTCAGAGAATCCGATTTGTCAAGTGTACCCTTGTTACCATGTTTTGTACTGGTGGAACCACCTGTGAAAAGTCAAAGGATTGCCACTAGAACAGTGTTCAGTAAATCTAGGTTTCAAAATCTTTATTCAAACAAAATTAAATATCAACACTGAAACAAGATTCTTGAGTAAGCTATTTTACATTTAATATGCTCATTATGATCAAATTGATATGAAACAAACTCCAAAACAAAAGTAAACTGTAACCTGTCTTCATGCCTAATCTTCAGGGCAGAAAACCAAGTGTTGCCTCCAAATAAAAATCCAAAATTTGTTTAAGTGAAATAAGGAAGGGGAATTTAATGGAAAATTCTTGATAAAAGAATTCAGGATAAAATACCTGAGGCACTGACACCAAATCCAACACTCAAGTGTCCAGTCCCTGTTGATCCACTGTTACTCTGACCATCCCTACCACTTCCAGGTCTGTCTTGATCAGATGACCCCAAACTCACTCTTGAGTCTTTGGAGACACCACCTGAAGAGTAAAGCCCATTTGTTTTACTTGATCCACCTGCTAAATATAAAATTATAGTCACAAGCATAATTTTCCAGTAAATCATCACTCAAAATTGCCCTGCATATAAACATTGACTATCAGTAGATACAATCCCGGTGACTGTAGAGAACCTAGAGCTTCCAGAATTACCCACTCTGTTTCCATCAAAGCCTATACTACTATGAACATTGACAAAAATTTATAGAACCATAATCACTTCAAGTACATCTTCCCCTTTCCTTTCAGCGGGTCATATTGAACAAGCTTTATGATATAATGAATTCTATGTATAAGCATTGATTATTAGCCACCATATCTCTGGATCTAGACTCTCAAAGACCTTTACTTCTATTAATACTAAAGCTATTGTTAGAAAATTCATATGCCCAGATATTCAAAAAACAAAAGACTGATTTCAGTTCTAGCCTTCTTTCCCCAGGTCCTATATCTAATACTCAGGCCTTATCACTAGCAGAGAAACATGATGCTAGCACAACAATGGTATAAATGTTCAAATAATTTAAATTTCACTGGATAAACCGCATGATTTTACTACCTGAGGCACTTGCATCAATTCTAAGCCCTCCAAGTAAGTCCTTGCCAAGTTTGAGATAACGAGGTCCTATCTCCTCCAACAAAGTCTTAATCCCTTTGTTGACAAGATTGGCACCTGTGGAAGTGAAGCCATGGCCATCAGAACATAGTTCAGTATTTTAGCATCCAAACTTTTTATTCAGACCAATTAAATATCAACACATAAATAAACTACAGAAGTACATTATTTTGTTTGCTAAAGTCTTGTCACTAAACTGAGGTGAAACCAAATCCAAAAACAAAATTAAGTTATACACTTCCTTCCTCTACCACTTACAGAACTGGAATAATAATAAGATGAAGTATTATCTCTCAGAAAATCAAGATGTGATTAAGAGAAATAAGGAAATCTAAAATCAAAAGACCTCTCCCTTCCTATTCATATAAAAGCAAATATGCTGCTGCTCTATAATGTAATACATATTTGAAAGTCAGTTGCGTATCTTAGAAACTGAGACCAGGCTGAATACCTCGATTAGAGACAAGTAATCCCAAGCCTGGAGTTCAGCCCCCAAAGAAAAACCACCACTCAGTCTACCCAAGCCAAGGTTTGCTTCAGAAGAAGCATGTAAATTAGATTTCAACCTTGCAGAGCTACTTTCAGTGAATTTGTTTTCTCTTCTCAAATTAGTGTCACCTGCAGAATGCAAAATGAACATCACAGATGATACAGAAAATGTTTTATGATTCAGAAATTTTTAGGCACAGGTATAAGATATGAATATCCAAATTACCAGAAGGGTATACTCCAGAGAAACTCACTGAGTCTGTAACATACTTTGCTAGTAATACTCCTGATATCAAAGACATTAAACCAGAAAATCCAAAGGCAAGTGGATAACCTCCCTCTAACCAGAAGACATAGTTCCAAGTAAATGAAAAATCAAAACTTTAGTCTTCACTGAATTGCTACCAATTAGATATACCAAAGAAAAGTACTTTTCATAAGTTACTTTAATTAATTTAAAAACATAAAGTACAAATCTCAACTGGATTGCTCCAGCTACAATCATCAAGTCCAGAGACTACAATGTTACCTCTAGAAGGTCCACCACTCTTTCCATTTGCATAAGCTCCACCGACTTTGGATCCCTTTTTATCAGATGTCCCCACATCAAATCCCAAATCTGTGGAGCCGCCTAGTCCAAGTCCAAGCCCAAGCATAGCCCTGTTCCTTGTGTTGGCGCTGGCAGCTGCTGAAATGGAAACACGGTCACCAAGGAGTATTTGAAGACATCTTATTACTCTTTGCTTTGAATGACATAACCTGCTCAGTGATAATCCCATCCCTGAACAAATTTTCCATTGATGCCTATTTCTTTGTCACTACTGTTTCTTTATTCAAAACTACCAACATTAATTCCATACAAGTCCATGTCACCAAAACCAAATCTTAATTAGCCCTTCTTTTTAACCACTAATGACAAATATCAAAAGGCAAAATGTGCCCAGCTAATGAAAAACTAAAATGTTACAAGGAGCAATTAAAAAAGCTGTCTATGTTTCACTTTAAAAAAGTAATGTTTTTCCACAGCAAAACCTCACAGACCATGAAATGTTTAGAAATCTTGTTTTATGCTATTTGTCAAACTGAACATGCAATTTAAAGAGATGATCCTGATGTAGAAAATGAACTGTGATTTGATACAAACTTTTCAGCAGAGGAACTCTTCATCTGGATCCCCATAGCATTTTACATTATGAATATTTGCAGGCAAAAATGTCATTATACGGAGGCTGGTAAGGTCATAGACCCTAGTAGGGAAGTTATTGCTGTTGTTTTGCTAAATGGACACAAAGTGCCTGTCAATTTGCCTTCTAAATGGTTATACTTATGCCCATAAATTAGTGCTGCTCTCGGTTTGGGTCAGAGAATCTTTTCATGCAATGGACAGCAGTAAATACAGAGAATCATAATGGCTCAAAATGCTGAGAATAAGTGACTATTGAAGATTCAGCCCTAAATAGAATATTTGTACCACCCCCTCCAAGTCTCAGCTAACACTGCAGAAGACAGAAAGAAGGAATGTAAGAGACAGAGGATGCTGTGAAATACTGACTCCTGGACATGACATGTCTATTGTACTCTTAAATTCTCAGTAGCTGTGGTTACCTGCACAAGGTTGGGCCCATCAACATTGCATGGTAAGTAGTAGAATGGCTCATCAGACCCCAACCCCCTTCCCTGAGTATTTATAGACAACTGAAGGTAGCTAGACAAGAGAATCTCACAATCTCCTACATCTCCCTGAGGTATATTAGCAATTAATAGTGACTTGGAGAGGTGTGGTGATTTTTTTCAGTGTTGCATCCACTGGGAAGTTCCCCATGCTCCTACTAAAACACCCTCGCCCATTCTTCTGTAAGAAACTCTGGTTATATTTATTGGATCACCAAAAAAGTCATGAAAGGAGAATGAAGGACCATTTGGGTCAGGAAAGGGATCAGTGGGAGGAGGACAAGAGAGTATAATGGGGTGCATATGAACAAAATCCATTATCTACCTGTATGAAAATGTCATAATGAAGCCCAGTATAATATTTTAATAAAAATTTATGTCATTAAAATAGTTTATCATTGTAATCATAGTATTGATGATAAAGATAAATTGAGAAAATTTAAAAAAACAGAATTTTAATGTAAAGATT
Source organism: Dipus sagitta (assembly GCA_036346955.1). Taxonomy (NCBI): domain Eukaryota; kingdom Metazoa; phylum Chordata; class Mammalia; order Rodentia; family Dipodidae; genus Dipus; species Dipus sagitta. The sequence continues at coordinate 91,139,213 of CM070777.1, read as the reverse complement.
TTTGCCTAAACACTCAAACCACAGAATTCAATTGTTCTCTATCATGCTTGAATAAGCACATTTAGTCTCCACACTTACTATTAAGACCAGATGCTGCAAAACAAACAAAAATTAGTGGAAAATAATGAGGAAAATTCAATGACACATGTGTGTAAAATCTGACAGTGAACTTTACTATTTTGTACACTAAAAGATCTAAAGATAATGATTGGATTGGGGAGAACACTTTTTTTTCCTCAAGTAATCCCTTTAAAGTGTGTTCTAAACCCAAATCCTCAATATCCCAATGTTATCATTTCCATATTCAGCTTCTCCAGGATCTCAAAATCCCAAGCTAAGAAATAAGACCCCAGAAGATGTCTTTCCTCTGCCTATGTTACCTGGGAGGAACACCAAGGAGACCGGTCACTGGGGCAAAAATTCTTCATTTGAAAGCAGTAACAGTAGCAGACAGCCTAAAGAGGCTCTGATTATGACACAGCAGAGAACCACATGTTGTTTTATGTAAGTCCTGCAATTCTGACAGCACCTGACACCTCAGACTGACTTAATTGGTGATTTATTCTTCGTTTTGATTGGCAGGAAAACAACAACAAGGACTAAAAGTAATAATCATCCATGGGTATCTATGACAACTAGTGACACATGCATCAACTTTAATTAAAAGGGTCTCTTGTGAATTCATCTTGAAAGATAAAATAAAAACCTGATATACTCACAAAAATGTAAAAACATAAAACCTTAAATCTATTTACACATTCCTTTTACAGTTTTAAGAAATTTTAGAAAAGCAAATAAAATGATCAATATTCAATTCTCAACATTTTTTATAAATACTGGCTAAATAACTAGCCTAAATTACATAAAATACTTGTGTTTAGAGAGATAAAAATTTTCCCATAAAATATGTCTAAATATTGGTCTTCAAATAACTTTCTTAAAAGCTGTGTAAAATAAAATACTGAATGACAATAGAATTCTGCATATATGTACATATAGTTGGGATTATTTTTATTGCTTCTATATGTTTTATAATTTTGGCAAATTATTAAAACCCAAGTCCATATTATTCATATAAAAGTCAAAGCACATGGTCTGTCTAACAAACTTTTGAAAGTTGCAATTATTTGGAAAACCCAGGACCAACACCCCAAACATGCGTAAAAGTAGAAATTAAGACAGACCACAAATAGCAGTAGTACAAAAATAAAAGGTATCTTATGTGTTCTGACACACTGATGTCAAAACCAAAATATATGAAATTGCACAAGCAAGTATACAAAAATATATTTAGCTGAAGGCTATGAAGAAGTTGTCAATAGAATTCAGAGTCAACAGAAATGATTTTTATGAGAAATAATTTCTTGGTTGCTAAAATACTTGGAAAATTCTATCTGAAATGTAGTTTGCAGTAAGTTTGTCCTCAAATCCTCTTAGAGTATATGGAGGTATCAAAAAAACTGATGAACAGATTCTTTCTTATTTTGCTTTGCCAGTCAGGTAGCCCTCAGAGCCTCACTTGGAACATATGCACTTCCCACAAATGGATGAGCAGTACTCTCTTAGGGAAGACTTGACAGCAGTAAGAACCGGAGCTAAACAACCCAGCAAACACAGTCCATTAGGATGCACAGCCTGATGTCAAACAGAAGTGAGGAGACAGAAAATCCAACCCAAAGCAGACACATAGCCTGGAACCATCTCTAGAGAAGGATACACTTTCTCAAACTTAAAAAAAACATGAACTGTATACCTGCTTTTGGCATAAACACAGCATGAAAGCACACATTAACAAACCCTATCCTTGAATCACATGAGTCCACGAAGAGCACAGCAACTCAATCACAAAAGTTAAGAGGGTAATTTCCTGTTTCCAAAAGAAAGTTCCAAAAAGATCACGATATCACAAAGATCAATTTCTAAAAGATACTGACCTAATCCTGTATTGAGAAACAGGGCTTCCCCATCTATTAAAAAAATAAAAAAGAACAATAACAGATTATTTTATAATTCTCTATACCACATTTAAGACAATGAAAATAATATCCTTGCTTCAATTCTTTCTTGAAATTCAAAATAAGAAATCCACTTTAATATCTGACAACTGATATTCCAAAAGTAAATGATTACTTTACAGCTTTCTCCTTTAACAAAGCATGTCCTTATGGTCTAAGGAATATATCTACCTGACTGAAAATCACACTTCTCCATGTCAACTCAATCTTCAAAATATACACAACTAAGTAAAAACTTCACTAAATAATATTAGTCAATACTTTATATATTTTTCACATGATTACAACTATTGATGTGACATATTTTATTTCCTCTAATATTTTCTCAGTAATGTATTCTTAAGAAACAGGGATAATAAATGCATGTATTTTACTCAAATGAGAACAGAGAATTGGCTGAAGAAAAATTAGAAAAACTGACTACACACAGAGAAAGAGAAAAGAGTGGGAAAAACAGATATCTATATATTTTATAATTGAAGTCTTTTTTTTTTCCTTAGTGAACTGGTCTGTTTTCATTTTTCATCTGTACAGTCACTGATTAAATAATATAAATTTTCTTTTTTATTGATTGGAATAGCAGCCTAAATACTTTTACAACCGCTTCCAGGCCCCAGGATTTTGCCTGAGAATTAAAAGGCAGTGTGAGCAACATAAACTCATAACAGCATCAAAATTTCGTTCCAAGTAGGAGACCTGAGATTTCTGCAAATGCATGTTCACTAATTTCCACCACAGCCTCATATGCAAAGACATAAAATCTGATTTTCTTGGCAAATTATTAACCTATAAAAAGCCCACTGAAATATTCAAACTACAATTTTCTTCAGAAATACTAGTTAATTCTATAGTGAGTTAAATACACTTTACTAAATTAAAGTGATATTTTATGGTGGAATGCTATAATTCAACAAATGTTTGAAAATAATAAATCCCGTGTGGTTAATTAAGAAATTGGAAATGGGCTGAGGATATAGCTCAATTGGCTAGCATGTGTGAGGCATCCCAAGAACCACAAAACTTATGCAAATTAGAAACAAAAATATATTTTGTGCACTATAAGAACAAATATGTAGCAAAACACTACATAACATTATGTAAGTCATTATTACTTTTTAAAATATATTTTATTTATTTATTTGAGAGAATGAGGGAGGGAGAGAGAGAGAGAGAGAGAGAATGGGCACACCAGGGCCTCCAGCCACTGCAAATGAACTCCAGATGCATTCACCCCCTTGTGCATCTGACTTATGTGGGTCCTGGAGAGTCGAACCAGGATCCTTTGGCTATGCAGGCAAATGCCTTAACCACCAAGCCATCTCTCCAGCCCTAAGTCATCATTATTATAAATGATTTCAAATGTTCTACAGACTCAAGTAATTATATTAAGAATGTAAATGTTTTCATTATCAACAAATAATTGTCACCCTCTATATTTTGGTTTCATATAAGAGAATAAAGTATGTGCTTTGTGTTCTATCTCCAAACTTTGAAAACAGTTATAAACACAAAAATAAATTATTTTTGCAAGCCTTTTGCTTATGGCTACTAGATACTTTTTCTACTCTTTTCACAGAATTGACATATAACAAATACATTTAATTTTAAATACTTAATTTTGCTGAATATTTAATCTTATCAAAATTAACCATGTCCTTGCCTTTCAATTAGTCTCACAAGTTAATTAGCTTTCTGAAATATTTAGGAAATTGGTTAGTTTATAAAATGTTTTCCTTGTAAAAGTTTGTTTGCATGATGGGCTAGTCCTTTAATTGGTGATAACTTTCATGATTTATGAACACTGTGACTATCATTGTAGATTTTTAGATGCAATGGCATTATAGACTCAAAAAATCATTATCAGAGCATAAACAGTAGTGAAAATGAGTTATAAACAGAAATCCTAAAATACACATACCTCTAAGGTAGGCTTGGTAAAGCTGAATTAACACCACTATCTTAAAATTCTGGTATTCCTACATACTATCCTATTCTGAAGTATATAAAAAAAGATTTACCAGGGAGAAGAATCCTTTAAATAAAGTTGAGAAGATTCTTTAAATAAATACCTTACCTTTGCAAAATATGCAAAGAGCCACAGCAAAAAGCAGAAAGATTGGCTTCATGGTGGTGGTTTGGGACCTAGAAACAGTGACTGCTCATGCTGGAGAATCAGGCCCTGCAGGATACCTCTAGCCTGTGGGTTTATATTTCCTCTCAGTATTGGCTCTGGGATCAGGCTGGGCATGGCAAACTTGGTGATGGCAGGATATGTAAATATCTCAGCAAGCCAAATATGAAATCTGCTGCCGGTCACGTTAGTGTCTTATTTCTATGACATCTTCTGTCTTGGTCCAAGAGTAGCTCATGCCAACCCCAGTACAAGCCTTCTGCCGGCTGTGCAAACAGCAAACTCAGGAACTAAAAGCCTTAGGATTAATGGACAAACATGTCAATGGCATCCCTTCATCTATGTCCTATCAATCATCACAGGAGTTGCAATACCTCAAGGAACGCAAATATTGTGATTCAATATCATAACTGTCTTTCTTTTGACAACGTGATGTATTTTAAACATTAACCTGTCTTGAAACAAAGAGCCCTTTGCTTATCAATATGTTCATAGTCATTTCCTTAGAGAAATGTGTAATTATCACATAGGTATAGGCACAGTTACACTGAGGCATATAGGTGAATCATAATCACAATAACTTTATTATTCAAAAGAATGTCTGGTACCCTAATGATGCCTTGTTATTATGCACGTCACAATCAGACACATAAATAGATAGAAAATACATTAAAATGAGGATATAAGAAAAGAACAAAGATAGAAATAAAATTAAATAGAAAGGGATATCCAGTAGTTATATCTGTAGTAAACTCCATTTAGGTTGTAAGAGGTCTGCTTTCATCCTCTCAGTGGAGAGAGAATAGTGAGGGTGTCTCTAGTTCTATGGAATGGATTTGATCACTAGAAGGTAGATTCCATAGAATTATACTATCATTTGCTTCTCATCTACTTCCAATTGCTATCAAGGAGATACTGCAATAACTGATGGGCAAGCAGATTTTAGCTTGTTGTCCCCAGAAAAGCAGAAAATGTTGAGGTAAGAAGAAAAAAATGTGACCTGACCTCCCTTTACTCTCCTTTTGTGTACTCATTTCTTAACTAGTCTAAAAGAAATGGTAACATTTATACACCTGGTCCTTGCCCCGTCTTGGCTCCTTAGTCTACCAGCTATGCCCTTAGATCATTTTGAAAAGGAACAGAATCCAAAAGATTAAAAAATGTTAAATAAAACAGCCTGTTTAAGGTTATTTATTTACTGACAGCCATGCAATTCTCAACACGATTCAGCATCATTATCTGTCCCCCCCCACCCCTTGCAGAGACTGCATAAACCTGATCATATTAGCGCTAAAGCAGGCCATTTCCAGAGAAGGAGAAAAAGACTGATTTCTAAATAAGCTCTGATTGTTTCAATAACTTACAAATGAATGGAGACTAAATTAAGAGGTGTTCTCTATAGTTGAGAGGGAACACTGCCCTTTGAGACAATAACACTATCATTTATGCTGTTCTGTTCTTTATTATATGACTTCACCTTGAAGACTAAGTCCCAGAGAACCCATTTTTCAGATCATTGTTCTAAAATAATTATTCTGCTATGTGCTTAACAGTAGGCTATGATATACAGGAGAGTAGAATGAAGCATAATTTACTCAGGGACTGTTGGAGAAAGTGAAGGCTCATGTAAGAGCACATGTCAATAGAAGGACCCAGGTGAGTTGTGAGGGCCCTTCAAAGAAGCTCAGACTTCTTTCTGCTTAAGAGATTCACAGAGAGTTTCATGGAGACAGTGGGTTAATGATGGGGCTAAAAGAAGTAGATATGACTTAGACAGGAAGAACAGGGAAGGGTTCCAGTTGGAAAATTCATTGTGGACAAAGTCCATGGAGTTTCAAAGATTCTAAATCTTGTAAATGACTTCTTGCCTTCTAGATGACTTCTACTAAACTTAATACCATCAATACTGAAATCCTCTCATTCTCCCTTGCACCCAGCTTGAGTATACTTAGATTAATTTATGAGGACAATCATTATAATTATTGTCTCATATAAAGCCTCACTTTTCTAGTGCTCTCTAAACTTGTAGTTGCCCAACCATGACTTTAATCACACTCTTTCCTACCTTCTACATGACCATCCAGGTGATCATGACGGAGCAAAATTACATATTCAGGCTAAAGTCCAGTTCCTCTTACCTTTGCTTTTGTGCCATTCTGTTTCGTATTTTCTATCTCTGCTAGTACTCAACACTCCTTTTCTTCCTTCCTCTCAGTTGATGCCATTATTTTCAATCTTACTGAAATTTTCACCCAAAAATTCATTCATCACCAGCTCTATCTCCAAGGTGTATCTCTTCTGAGTTATTCTCAGAACTAAATTGGATATTGCTACTTGTCCAAACCCAAAATAAATACAATGTTACAGTATGTAGATGATGTCTTGACAAAACTATTATTTTTAATGTTGTATTTATGACCCTTACATCTCTGTGCACCTCATACAGTGGTTAAATTTGCAACAGGCCTGTGCTCATTGACTCCAAATTTTGAGTCCTTATTGTCTCAGAAACTCACAGTGCTCTGTAGCTATCACTTTCTCACTCCAAATATTGTGCCATAGTCAAGAGCATTAACATCCCCTACAGGGAACACAATAGTCAGTTTCAGTCCAATTTCATTAACTTTTCAGAACTGTTAGTTATAGCTATCAGACAGACCTCCTTCTTGATATATTTTGACTTTGGTTATTTGTTGAGTTTTCTTTTTTTTTTCTGTATCATTTGCCTTCTAAGACTCCTCTGCTGGTTCCTTCTCATCTATAGGACCTCCTAACATGAGGTAGTTAATATTCAAACTTTTAACCCTCTTTTTTTTCCATCCCATTACACACTAATTACTTTTAGGGTTTTATTCAAATTCAATGAGTTTAAATATCATTTGTGCACTTAAGATTTCATAGTGTTTCTACATAGCCTGGACTCCTTGACCTTCAGACATAAACTACAGGTCTTCACTTTGGACAACTGGAAGTCTACATGTCCAATGTGAAAATCCAGAACCACACTTTCATTATTGTGCATCTTCCAATGTGATTACCACCTCATTGGCAACCTTGTCCATTAACTAAGACACTTATCTTGCTCGAAAATTCAAAGTCATTTTTTTATCTCTCTTTCTAGCATTCGCCTACATAAAATCATATTAAATTTCCCTTTATAATGCATCTAGTATGTAATCAAATCTTATCACCTTCACTAATAACACCATCATCTCTCAACTAGAATAAGATGGACTTCCAGCCAGTTTCTCTGCTTATCCAAAACATTGAACAGAGGAGACCATGTGTAAATTGATGCATATGCTTTTTTCTTGAGTAAAACTCATGGCAGCCAGGCATGGTGGAGTAAGCCTATCACCCTAGCATTTGAGAGATGGAGACAAGAGAATTGTGTTTGACTCTATCCTGGGATGCATGGCAAATTGAAGGCCAGCCTAAGCCAGATAGAGAGACAAAGACTGTGGGTGTATCTTAGTGGTAAAGCATTTGCCTAGCATTTACAAGACCTAGGTGTACTCCCAAGCCTTAAAAAAAAAAAAAAAAAAAAAAAAAAAAAAAAACAAGCAAACAAATACAGCCTACAAAGGCCCCATTCCATTAGTCTCCAACACCAGACTTATGTCCTTCTTCTTTTCTCTTTCTTCTCTATAATCTCAGAGACTTCCCCGAGGTTTCTGGACCTCACAATCCATCCAGTATTGCTGTGTTGTGGCCTTGCTATGACCGCTTCTTGGAGTACTCTCTGCTGAAGTACCCATAGAATGTGCCCTTTATTAAAAATTTATTAAAATTAAAACTTAAATTTAAAAACTTTATTAAAAATGTGCACTTTAGGGCTGGAGAGATGGCTTAGTGGTTAAGTGCTTGCCTGTGAGGCCTAAGGACCCTGGTTCGAGGCTCGATTCCCCAGTACCCACGTTAGCCAGATGCACAAGGGGGTGCACACATGTGGAGTTGATTTGCAGTGGCTGGAGGCCCTGCCATGCCCATTCTCTCTCTCTCTCTCTCTCTCTATCTCTATCTGCCTCGTTTTCTCTATGCCTGTCGCTCTCAAATAAATAAACAAAAATATTTTTAAAAAATTAAAAAATGTGCACTTTATTAAAATTTAGGTTCCAGTGATGGATTTTGTCATTAGCATCCATTCCTACATGCCATAATACATTTTCCTTCAAAAGAATATTTGTAGATTTTACCTTTAGTAACTCAATTTCCCATCTAACTGTGCTTCTTCAACAAGTTATTACAAAAGGCAAATAGTTGCAGACTTTGATATTATCAAACTTGCTTAATAGGGGAAAATACAATGTTTTAATAATGGTTCCTATATTTTTTCTATAATTTTAATAATTGTGAATAAACTCTGGTTCACAGGAAAGCAAAAATTCAAGATTATAATAACTTTGCCAATATCTTTACATTTGTGGCCTTATGTTTTATTTATTTTTATGACAAACCAGTAATTCCCTATAGAAGTTTTGGCTTCAGATTTGTGGGATTCTATGATCGTTATCATTGAAGGAGAAAAAATATATGAATAAATACCATCATTTTACCAAATATTAAATTATACCATTAAAAGGGAAGTAGGTTCATTTTATTCTAAGTTTTCTCACAAGGTTGCTTCTTAAGCAATAATAAGCACTTTATTTTGTAATACTGTATCAATAAACTCATTTGGTAGTATGAAACTATTTATTGTACATATCTTAAAATCATGTCCATCAAAAGAACAATAGCTAAGTGTCTCTTTCATGATTTAAAAGTATGTGGCTTAATTGTCTGTGTACTTGATGCTCACTTTCAGAGAAAGGTCAGCTGCAGAAAGGACAATATCATCAGTATGTCCAAGACACTGTGTTGATATAAGGTTTGAACTGGGAGGAAACACGGAAAATGTTAAACAGTGTCTGTTTGGATTATAGAACAAGATGTTCTCTATTATTATGTACATTGTGACCTAATATTTGAAAGGTGAATATCTGAAGATTAGAACAATTTTGTCATATTTAAAGTTTTATTTATGGAGAAGAAAATAAAATGCATGTTTAAAAAATATTAAATTGATGTGATTTTGGAAACCTATATAATATTTGACATTATATAGAGACAATATAATTTGGCAATAGTGCATGGTAGGAACAGAAAACTAACAATGTTGGGAAAGACTTTCAAATAGTGGTTTTATGAGAATAAACAAGAAATTTTGCCTGGCTTCTGAACAGGATATTACAAAGGTGGTGATTCGCACAGCTGTCATATCCACTTTCTTGAGGAACATTTTAAGAGGAATTTGAACATTAGCCTTCTCATAATAAATGGGTTGAGAGAAAGCCTCATTCCTGATAACAGCTCTGTTTCTGTGTTGTCCCTGTATTTTTATCACTGAAATGGTTTCTTGTGGTCAATCTTCAGGCATGTATGAAGGTGTCACTATCATTTGTCCCACACAATTACCTCTACAGTCATCACATCACTTCCTTGCAACTTTCTCCTCTGATTTATAGTTTTCACTGTTTATTTATATTCTCAATGCATGTTCTCCTTTCCCCACCTCAGTCAGCCTCTAGTTTATTTCTATAAGAAACCTTTCTAAAAATGATTTAATTATATAACTTCATCACCAAATTCATTTGCTCCAGATAAATCTTCATTGTCCTCATTGAAAGTTCTACCATTTTCTTTAAATACTCTCTGATCATTGTCTTTAAGCTCTTTCCTTCTTGGTTCTGTCCTCTTCTATCTCTTATGAATATGGATGTTTTCTGAGCATTCTCTATGTGATCTGTACATTAGTCAGTTCTTACTCTCTTATGCGTCAAATAATGGTGTTATGTGCAGAATTTTGCTTCCATCAAACAAAATATATGGCAAAATCATCATCCTCAGGATCTCAAAATGTAAAGCTATTTGGAGGTAGTATAGCTCAGTACTAAATAAATCAAGGTGAGGATGTTAGGGTGCCCTCTATGTTACATACTGGTATATTATAATAAGAGTAGACCAAGGAGAAGAAGCTGGGTAAAATCCACAGACAGAGGATGAAAACTATTGTATTGTCCCCTCACAACCTTCAGAAGGGACAAACCCTACCAAGCACCGTGATCTCAAACTTATATCCCACAACACTGTCTAAAACCACATCTCTGTTTTCATATAGCCTATAGTGGCAGCATTCCTGACAATAGAGATGAACCCACCATCTCATTTGAATTTTGTATCAGCATTCAAATCTGCCTGTGAAATGTTTCCATGTAAGAGTTTAAGTGAAGCATTAGACAGTCATGGCCACCATGCTTTTCTTACTCATCATCTCCACCACTCTTGCAATATTTCTCTTCACATATTCAATATGCAAGGTTCTGTGCTCAGATTTTCAGAGTTGTGTTGTATGATTAGTCTTTGTTCGTATGGTAACCCTGAATATATGTATGTATGAAGATATGATGTGATGTTATTAAGTGTTAATAAATGGCTTATGCCATTCTCTATGAATCTTTCATACCTACTAAGCTATATGCTTTACTAACACTTGACTGGCTAGGGAAACTAAAACTGACAAAGATTACTTCCTTGACAATTTTACTTAAGCTGAATTAAATTAATATAGTTTCTTTTTAATTGAGATATATGCATGAATAATTATATTACAAAAATGTTATCAATGAATAGTTATAAAACACAAATTTATAACTTAAGTAGTTCTTAAATAGGTCAAGGTAGATCATCCCAAGACAGTGAGTTTTCATTGCTGTCTTCTCAATGTCTACTCTTAGTATGATTTCCTTGACTAGCACCAGTTTCACCAAAAAGCACAGTCATACCGGTAGGAGAGCAGCTACCTTTTGTGGCAAGTGACAGCTGAGAAGGCACTAAACCATGAACTAAGACTTGAAAAACCCAGAGCATTTAGAAAAGGGAAAAAACATGAGGAAAGAGCACCTGATCACCACTCATGTTGGCATTGTGGCAGAGAGTAGGGATAGAGCAAAAGAAAGTATGAGAAAACACAGTTTTCCAAGCCTATGCAGAACTATAGCCTCAATAGGCAGGGTACCCAAAGTCTGAAGAGCACACTACTGAGGAATCTCTGTTCAGCCAACACATAGTCACAGCATAGTACAAGAACTCATCTTAAAAGTTTTGGTTTTAAGCCGGACGTGGTGGTGCACACCTTTAATCCCAACACTCAGGAGGCTGAGGTAGGAGGATTACCATGAGTTCAAGGCCACCCTGGGAATACATAATGAATTCTAGGTCAGCCTAGGCTAGAGTGAGACACTTCCTTGAAAAACCAAAAAAAGAAAAAGTTATTGGTTTTAGAGTCAAAGATTATTAAAATTATAATTTTGTATCTCTGAGAACCTTCCACAAAATCCATAACTGCTCCAGTGATTGCTGGCCTAGAGAACTGGTATGACTCAGAGGGAAACTGAATAAAGAGTGTTGAACAGGTTAGAGGCCAGTCTGAAATACAAACTGATAAAAAATGGCTTCCCATAATGTATCATCAATTTACAAAGCAAGTTATGAACACTCCAGAAGCACTAAAAGAGTAGCTGATGTGATTACTTGCATGCAGGAGTAGTAGAGGTACACCGGACCTACCACTACCCTGCTGAGGTACTCATTATCTCCCCGACCATTACTCTGAGCAGACATAATCAAAATCTCCAGAGATCCAGACCTGCCACAAAGTGAGCAGCCTCAGAACACCTACGGGAAAGAGCATGGAAAACCAAACCAGACTAAATCACTGCTAGTAGAAACTCAGTGTTCTGCCCAGCCCAGCCCATCCCAGCCAAGGTCAATGTGGCAACCAGGAACAATTACAACTGGCACTACAACAAATTATGCCCTCTGGTTACAAAGCCAGCAACACAAAGGAAAAATTAAGAAGCAGACAGGACACTGCTTAAGCTCTCTCCAAAGCATGAATAGCAAGATTTGGGGAAATATCTGATCCTTGTACTCTGAGAACTCATTTCTGACCCACAACAGACTGCCTTGTCAGAAAGGAAACATGTGAATTATTTATATGATTTTGGTGTTTTTCCTTTAACCAATACTATTTTGAATATACCTGCTTGGTTTTAATATTGATGTAAAAATGTTTTTCACATTACCTTTGATGCCACCTATTTCTTCTCCTTCTTCATATTTGATTTTTAATCTTCCTTCTTTCTGTCCCTGGTACCACTTTACAAATTTTTTGTTTTGGAAATTCTTTACAAAAATTTTATTTAAGCTCTCATGTCCTTATTAAAGAAAATACATCACATCAGTATTGCAAAAAAGACACATTTTCTCAGAGATTTCTACCACTTTACAAATTTTTAATTGGATCATTTACCCCTGTTTTTCTTCTTTTCTGTGTTATGGGGGCCGGTGTCACACAACTAAGACCAAAGACTCTCAGAATGTATGACAAAGTTTTATTTAGTAAAGAAGAAAGAAAAGAAAAAAGAAAAAGGGGCTGGAGGGATGGCTTAGTGGTTAAGGCATTTGCCTGCAAAGCCAAAGTACCCAGGTTCGATTCCCAAGGACCCATGTTAGCCAGATGCACAAGGGGGAGCACACATCTGGAGTTCATTTGCAGTGGATGGACGCCCTGGTGCACCCATTCTCCCTCTCTTCCTCTTCCTCTGTTAAATAAATAAATAAATAAATAAGATTTTAAAAAAAGAGAAAGAAAAAGGGAAGAAATTGGTACATCACAACTGTACCCCAGAGGTTGGGATCTCGGGATGCAGCCCCTAACTGTGGGAATGTCAGCTTTAATTGGAGAAAATGATTAGATGTTCATTGCGAAAACAGGCTGGAAGCTAAACCACAAAGTTACATTAATTTACTGTCAAACAAGGGGGTCATTACAAAAAATGTCACAAGGTATTCATTACATAGGTCACCTAGGCGGAACTGAGGCAAGAAACATTCTATGCTATGTAAACACAAAGGTATTTAGAAACAGAGAGGTACAGGAAGGTCATGGTACATTGCACAGAGGGGTCATCCCATTCCTTAGATAACAGAAAACACCTGCATTTTGCAATAAGGCCTGTGGTAGTGATTCCTGAAACTTCTCCTTTATCTGTCAGGAAGATCAAGTTGGGTGGTGGCCTCCATTTTGTGTCCCTAAAGGCCAGGGCTGCATAAGAGGATATTTAACCAGGTCTATGGTGTCCTTTTACATTCCATTTTCCACTTGCTTTTTCTCCTTGTAATTTTTTTTCCCATTTTATTCTTTTTTAAATTTTTAAATCGTTAATTAGATTTTTGCTCTTTTCTTATTTTGCATTCATCATTTGTTGTTTAAGGTATCAGTATGTTAGGTCTCTCACAGTCAGGTGTGGCTTTTATTCAGTATTTTCTCTGTTCTACAGGTTCCTAAGTGTTCCTCACTAGTAAATTCAGGTGCTGGCTTTTCTCCAGTGCCCTCTGCTTGCTGAAATCTCACATGTTGCCTGTTCGTGGGTAGAGCTCCAGTTTTTCTCTGATGCTTTTCTCTGTTAGCTGAACTCCTGCAGGATGATGGGTTTTTGCGATTTCAGTTGCTGACTTCTCACCAATTTCTCTTTAGCGCCCTCTCCATTTCCTGGGCTGCCACTGGACAGTCATTGGTGTATTCTAGTGCCAACTTATCTCTACCACCCTCTCTGTTCCCCCTGTGCTCCTGTTGCTTGGCCATTGATGGGTTCAGGTACCAGATTTTTTCCATGGCCCTCTTAGTACCCCATGCTGCTGCCTATTGGTGAGTTCAGGTGCCAGCTTTTCCCTTAGTTTTCTGTTCCCCCAGACCCCAGCTGATCAGACACTGCTGAGTTCAGGAGAAAATAGAATACAAACAAAAACTAATCAAAAGAGATAATTTTAATTTTGTTGTTTATTTTTATTTATTTATTTGAGAGTGACAGACAGAGAAAAACAGATAGACAGAGAGAGAATGGGCACAGCAGGGCCTCCAGCCACTGCAACCGAACTCCAGATGCATGCACCCCCTTGTGCATCTGGCTGACATGGGTACTGGGGAATCGAGCATTGAACCTGGGTCCTTAGGCTTCACAGGCAAGCACTAAACTGCTAAGCCATCTCTCCAGCCCTCAAAAGAGATTTTTTAAAAAGGCAAGTTCAAAGTAATAATTAAGGGAATAATCCCCCAAGAAGACACTGTATTTCTAAACAACATATGCACCTATTTTGCACCAATCCTAGGTGTATATAACTTTACAAAACAAATTCTACTAAAGTCAATAATAATCTCAAAACAGTAGTGGAAAGGGACAACTTCAGCACCCCATAGATGGATATACAAATCATCTCAACAAAAAATAAATAGAGAAACAATGAAGTCAAATGGGCCTAACAGACACTTACAAAACATTTCATCCAAACACTACATAAAATACATGCTTATTGGTACCCATTGAAAATTTCTCTAAAATAAGTTGCATGGTTGGACTCAAAGCATGTGTCAAAAATTTAAGAAAAGTGAAATAACTCCTTGTATTTTATCCAACCGCAATGCAATCAATATAGCTATAAATTAATAAGAGTAATTACAGAAAATACATAAACTCCTGAAGATTAAACCAAACACTATTGAATAATTAATAAATAATTTAAATTAAGAAAGAAATAAACATGTCCTTAGAACTGAATGAAAATGAAAACAAAACATACCAAAGTCTACATGATACAATAAAGGCAGTCATAAGAGGGAATTTATAGCTCTAATTGCCTACTTTACAAAAACACAAAGATCTTAAATAAATAACTTAATGATGTACCTGTAGGCCTTAAACAAACATAACAAAAACAACAAAAAGAAATGACTAAGATAGGAGCAATGGTTGATATTGAAATAAAAACAATAGAATTAATGAAACAGCTCTTTGAAAAAAATAAACAATATTGACAAACCCTTATTCAACAAAATTGGAAAAATCATAAGGAAATACTTTATAAACACACATTCCAACAAATCAGAAAATGGATTATCTTCTAAATGCATGTAGCTTACCAAAGTTAAACTGAAATGAGATAAACAATTTAAATAGTCCTATAACAAGCCATGAGATTGAACTGGTAATTAAAAAGATCTCCCAGAAAAAAATGAGGACAGATCAAGATGTGTTCACTACAGAACTTCTACCAGACCTTTAAAGAAAATCTGAAACTATCATTCCTCAAACTATGCCATAAAATAGAAAAGGATGGCATGCTCCTTAAATCCTTCTACACAGCAAGTATTACACTAATACCAAAACCAGATAGGCCAAAAAAAAAATTATACATCCATTAAGAACTGTAGATGTGGAGTGGAGAAATGGCTTAGCAATTAAAGCACTTGCCTGCAAAGCCAAAGGACCCAGGTTATACTCCCCATGACCCATGTAAGCCAGATGCACAAGGTGGCCCATGCATCTGGAGTTCTTTTGCAGTGGTAGGATGCCCTGGCACACCCATTCTCTCTCTTTCTCTCTTCATGCCTCTTCCCCCCTCAAATTAATAAGTAAAAATAAGATATTTTTTAAAAAGAACATAGATGGAAATATTTTCAATGAAAAATTTGCAAGCCAAATTAAAGGCTTAAGAAAAATATCATTCACTTGGATCAAGTCAGCTTTAGACCACAGATACAGAGATGGTTCAATGTGTGTAAATAAATAGATGAAGATACATCCCATAAATAGATTCAAGGAGAGAAATCACATGATTATCTCAATAGATGTAGAAAATATTTTATCAAAATTCATCAGCCCTGTATGTTAAAAACACTGGGGAAACTAGGATAGAGGGAATATACCTTATGTAATAAATACTATAAGAGTGAAGAGATGTCTCAGGAGTTCACAGCACTTGTTTGCAAAGCCTGATGAACCAGGTTCACTTCCCCAGAACCCTATAAAGCCAGATATACAAAGTGGTGCATGCACCTGGAGCTCATTTGCAGTGGCAAGAAGCCTTGGTTTGCCCCTACACCCTCTCTCTGTCCTTCAAATAAATAAATAAAAATATAAGAAAAAATAAACACTATATATATATAAAAAAACCTATCACCAACATGATGATAAATAGAGAAATACTCAAAGCATTCCGACTGAGGTCTTTAACAAGGCAGAGGTTGAAGCTGATAAATACTTTCAGTAAAGTAGCAGTATATAAAATTAATGCAAAAAATCAATGGTTTTATTGTCTAACAATGACAAATATATTAATAGGAAAATCAGAAAAACAGTACGATCACAATAGGCACAAAATATTGAATACCTTGGAATATCCATAACCAAGGAAGTGAAAGACTTTTGTAATGAAACTTTAGTAAAACAGAACAGCTTCTGAAGATCCTACAAGGATAAAGGCTTACTTCCTCCTCAATAGAATAAACTGTCTCCCCCAGATGGGTAAATCACAATGAGAAAAAGCCAACAAAAGTCATAAAACTAAGAGATTTCCACCAAGGATCTCTAGTCCCACAGTGGGAACCTCCAATCAAATCATAGAAAAAGCAAAAGAAATTCAATCCCAAAATGAAAACACAACAACTGATGAGAGCCCGAACAAAAGAATCATTGAAGTGGGACTTCCAGCCAAGATGGCGACCACCTAGCTGCCCTACAAATCCTGGGGAAAGACAGGCAAGATATTAAGGGTCCATAGTGGCTTTTAGGGGAGAGAAATCTGGGAGGGCACAGAGGCGGGGGAACAGGGAATCGCTGATTCCCCTCGCGGGCGGGTAGGCACCCCTCACCCCAAATAACCGCCGTGTTCACAGCACCGCCCCTGCCGCTGCTGCTGCACGGGAGCCTGCACTGCTGCCACCGCGCGCCGATTGTTCCCTGAGTGCGGAAGCGTACACTGCTCTGCACTCTCATCCACTCGCCCACTTACTGTGTGTGCCCAGTCCCACAGCAGCTTCCACACAAGCTCAGACTGTGTCTCTAGCTTGTGCAAGCTCAGGTGCCATCCTGCTACCTGCCTGCCGTGCTGGCCAGCCGCCATTGTCCTGTGGCGGGGGAGCGCAGACTGCTTCCGATTCCCAGCATTGCCAGCCAGAGTTTCGGTTGCTTCAGTGCTCGGTGCCTCAGTGCCACTCCTAGCTCAAATGCAGGCAGCTTTGGTGCATTACCACTTGAGAACTCAGGCAACTTTGGCACCCCTGCCAGGCAGTAGATAGGTGGCTTTGGCAAGTGAGATTGTTCCCTGCTTGTGGAAGCTTAGACTACTCTGTACTTTCATCCACTCGCCCACTTACTGAGCTAGCCCAGTCCCCACAGCAGGTGCCACGCAAGCTCAGACTGTGTCTCTCACTTGCACCAGCTCAGGTGCCATCCCCTACCTGTCTGCGGTGCCGGCCAGCCGCCATTGTCCGCTTGAGAACTCAAGCAACTTTGGCGCCCCTGCCAGGCAGTAGATAGGCAGCTTTGGCAAGTGAGAGCAAAAGCCCAGGCTGCTTGGCAACTGCCCCAGGCTGCATAAGATTCCCATTGGTCTTGAGCCCAGGCTGATATGCCCACCTACCTGCCCATACACTGTCATGGGCAGAACACAACACAAAAGAAATAACATGCAAAATCAAATGCAAGAAAATCCAGTTAGATCACCCAGTCCCACAATGAATACAACTAACCAAAACATAGAAGAACCAATAGGACCAGAACACCAAATTGAAGCTATGAGCAAGGCAACCCTGACCAACCTACTTGTAGAACTTGCAGGAAAGCAACAAAGGGCCGACAATGGTGTGGATGCTGCCATCACTAAATTAGAACTAATAGATAAGAAATTAGAAGGATTAGATAAGAAATTGGAAGGATTTCAAAGAGAGTTAAGAGATTTGAGGAAGAGTGAAAAAAAAGAAGACCTTAAAAATCAGCTGGCCATGCTAAATGAACACATAAAGAAATGCAAGGATGAACTCCAAGAATCATCAAGAAAATCAGAAAATGATGTGAAAAGGGAGCTTGACAGAGGGATGGAAATTATACATAGAAAAGTAATAGAAAATGCAAACTTAATGGAACAAGTCCAAAACTCGCTAGAAGCTCTCAAGACAATAAAAAAGAAATAACCACCAACACCACCATAGCTGGGGACATCAATACACCATTATCAGTAATAGACAGATCATCCAAACAGAAACTCAACAGGGAAGTAAGAGAGCTCAACAAAACCATAGATCACTTAGACCTAACCGACATCGACAGAACCTTCTGTCCCAAATCCAAAGATTACACATTCTTCTCAGCAGCCCAGGGAACATTCTCTAAAATAGACCATATACTGGGTCACAAAGACTGCCTCCACATATTTAGGAAGACTGACATAATTCCCTGCATGATATCAGATCACAATGCTTTATTGCTAGAAATCAACAACAAAAGACACACCAAGAATCCCAACAGCACCTGGAAACTGAATAGCACACTTTTAAACAATAAATGGATAGTGGATGAAATAAAGAATGAAATTGCAAAATTTCTGGAATTGAACGACAATGAGAACACATCATACCAAAACTTATGGGACACAATGAAGGTGGTCTTCAGGGGAAAATTCATAGCACTCAATGCCCTCATAAAAAAGACAGAAAGGTCCCAAATCAATGACCTAACCATCCACCTAAAGGCACTGGAAAAGCAAGAAAAATCCAACCCAAAGAGCTCCAGAAGGAAAGAAATCATTAAAATCAGAGCAGAAATTAATCAATTGGAAACCAAGGAAATAATTAAGACAATTGACAAAACAAAGAGCTGATTCTTTGAAAAAATAAACAAGATTGACAAACCCCTGGCCAATCTGATCAAGCAAACAAAGGAGAAGCTTCAAATTAACAAAATTCAAAATGAAAAAGGAGAGATCACAACAGACATAAGTGAAATTGGAGAATCATCAGGACTTATTTCAAAAACCTTGACTCCACAAAACTGGATAATGTGGAGGAGATGGATAAATTCTTGGATGCATACCATCTACCAAAGCAAAACACAGAGCAGATTAATCATCTCAATCAACCCATCACACTCATAGAGATTGAAAAAGTAATAAAAAACCTCCCAAAAAAGAAAAGTCCAGGACCAGATGGCTTCTCAGCTGAAATCCATCAAATCTTCACGGAAGAACTCAAACCAATCTTCCTCAAACTGTGCCACACAATTGGTGAACAGGGGAAGCTACCCAACTCCTTTTATGAAGCTAGCATCACCCTAATTCCAAAACCAGGCAGAGATGCCACAGAAAAGAAAACTACCGGCCTATTTCCCTGATGAATTCAGATGCAAAGATCCTAAACAAAATCCTTGCAAACCGAATCCAACAACACATCAAAAGCATTATCCACCTTGAGCAAGTGGGATTCATTCCAGGAACACAGGGGGGGTTCAACATACGGAAATCTGTCAATGTAATACACCACATAAACAAGGTTAAACATAAAAACCACATGATCATTTTGATAGATGCAGAAAAGGCCTTTGACAAGATTCAACATCACTTCATGTTCAAAACATTGGAGAGAGTTGGCATGGTTGGTTCATATCTCAACCTAATAAAGGCAATATACGAAGCTCCAAAGGCCCAAATAATACTTAATGGAGAGAGACTGGAGGAATTCCCATTAAGATCAGAACAAGACAGGGTTGTCCACTCTCACCTCTGCTTTTCAATATAGTACTGGAAGTCCTAGCTCAAGCAATAAGGCAGGAGAAGGAAATAAAAGGGATACAATTTGGAAAGGAAGAAGTTAAGTTAGCTTTATTCGCTGATGACATGATTATATATTTAAGAG
Source organism: Dipus sagitta (assembly GCA_036346955.1). NCBI lineage: Eukaryota > Metazoa > Chordata > Mammalia > Rodentia > Dipodidae > Dipus > Dipus sagitta. Next base: position 91,119,280 of record CM070777.1, on the reverse strand, counting down.
ACCTGAGAGACTCAATCCCAAAACTCCTGAAGGTGATTAACTCCTATAGCAAAGTAGCAGGATACAAAATCAATGCACAAAAATCAGTAGCCTTTCTATATGCAAATGACAAAGGCACAGAGAAAGAAATAAGGGACATAGTCCCATTTTCAATTGCGACAAAAAAATAAAATACCTTGGAATAACATTAACCAAGGAAGTGAAAGATCTATACAATGAAAACATAAAAACACTCAAAAAAGAAATTGAGGCAGACTTGAGAAAATGGAAAGACCTCCCATGTTCCTGGATAGACAGAATTAACATTGTGAAGATGACAATCCTACCAAAGGCAATAGACAGATTTAATGCAATTCCAATTAAAATCCCTACAGTGTTCTTCACAGAGATAGAAAAAATGATCTCAAATTTCATATGGAAAGGCAGAAGGCCTCGCATTTCCAAACATATCCTCAGCAAAAGAAATAACTCTGGAGGCATCACCATACCTGATCTAAAGCTATATTACAAAGCCATAGTAATAAAAACAGCATGGTACTGGCAGAAAAAAACAGGAGTATAGATCAATGGAATATACTTGAGGTCCCGGACTTTGGGTCAAGCAACTATAGCTACTTGATATTCGATAAAGGCCCAAACAATATAGGCTGGAAAAAAGACAGCATCTTCAACAAATGGTGCTGGACAAACTGGATAACTATATGCAGGAAACTGTAACTTGATCCACACATTTCACCGTGCACTACACTCAAGTCCAAATGGATCAAATATCTCAATATAAGACAAGAAACTCGAATACTACTGGAAGAAAATTTAGGAAGTACTTTCCATGATATAGGAATGGAAAAAGACTTCCTGAACAAAACCCCAGTAGCTCATGAACTTAAACCGTCACTCAACCAATGGGATCACATGAAGCTGAAGAGTTTCTTTACAGACAAGCAAACAACAAGAAAAGCCAATAGATCACTGACAGAATGGAAGACAATATTTGCGGGTTATCCAACTGATAGAGGCCTAATCTCTAGAATCTACAAAGAACTCAAAAATCTAAACAGTAAGAAGTCAAACACCCCACTCACAAAATGGGGCAAAGAGCTGAACAGGCAGTTTACAGAGGAAGAAATAGAAATGGCAAACATACACTTAAGAAAATGTTCATCATCCCTAATCATCAGAGAAATGCAAATTAAAAGAACTATGAGATTCCACCTTACCCCAATAAGGATAGCAAACATCAAAAAATCAAATAAAAATAAATGCTGGTGAGGATGTGAAGAAGTAGGAACACTCATCCACTGTTGGTGGGAATGTAGGATGGTACAATTACTTTAGAAAGCAATATGGAGACTTCTGAAAAAGCTGAGTATAGACATACCGACAGACCCAGTTATTCCCTTACTGGGCATCTATCCTAAAACCTTCAAACCACAGGCTAGAGAGATTTGCTCAACCATGTTTGTAGCGGCTCAATTTGTAATAGCTAAGTGCTGAATCAACCCAGATGTCCATCACTAGAAGAATGGATAACTAAGATGTGGTATATCTACATAATGGAATTCTATACAGCAGTAAGAAAAAATGACACAATGAAATTTGAGGAAAAATGGTTGAACCTGGAACAGATCATTCTCAGTGAACTTACCCAATCACAGAAAAAAAATCGCCATATAGTCTCACTCATCTACAGCACCTAACCTGAATCTACCCAAGATACCTTACATACCCAGCAAGCACCTCCTAGACTAGACACTAGGATGGAAGGGGAGGGTGCGGAGGGCATCAAAGGGGTGGGAAACACAAAACTAGACCCAAATGGCAATGGTATCATATTTTCTATTTACTAAAAGACAGACCAAATGGCTGATCCTTCACCAGGCCCCTACAGAGAACACCTGAACCTCAAGACACTGGAGAGTGTATGATCAAGACTAATCTTAATCTTCTACATCTTCCCTCCCTCACTTCCCCTCTCCCTCTCTCTCTATCTTTTATCTCTAACTCTTGTATATTAGTTATCTTTTTCCTCATTTTCTTAGTGGGCACTTACATGTAACTCCCAGAACCAGCATGGGGCTATCATCCACAATGAGCTTTTGACCAAAGAGACCTACAAGGTTTCCTAAAAGACAGACATATTTCTGTCAGAGTACCTGATGACCCACCAAAGGCCAGTGATAAGACCCTACTGCTAAAGATACCTTATGTGATTGACATGCAAATTAGAATGGCATGGCTGGAAGTTGGAAGAGAGTCAGTCCCCAGACAGTCAGCGCGTCTAGTGCCAGAAGGTGATACATGGGTGACTGAGGGAAAAGGACCAATATGTGTCGAAGTAACGCATGGTATAACCTACTTAGCAGCAAATAACTTCTTGTGATGCCCACACAAGTGCAGTGGTGGCACACAGCCATGGTGGGGAACCAACTGCTCTCAATTCGGCTACCTGATCCCCTCACTGATATGAGACCCATAGCTGGAGCTGGGAAACAAGTCAGAACCATATCAAACATAAACCCACTCTCCAATATCAAGCTACCATCAATTGTGGGCTACAAGAGGGCCTACACCTATTGAATTCTCTATAAAAAAAAAAAAGTAAGGGTTATCTCATTTTTCCTGGTGCTAACTTACTCTCCATTGGAGAATCTGCTTCTCTTTTTCAGATATATGTAGATCCTACGGAGAGAGCCACCCCATCATACCTCAAAAGGGCCCCAGCTGAAACTAAGAAAAATTGGAGAAACAAGAAAGGGCACTGTTTTCCTGATGAACTGGATACCAGCACAAGGGGGAAGGAGATCAGCATAGAGAAAAATCAACTCCTACCAAATTAGAGAGCCAGAGCCTCAGAGGCCCCCAACACCTCATCACTGAAGCAGACCCAACACGGCTCAGGGAAATTTTGCAGAAGAGGGGGCAGAAAGAATGTCAGAGCCACATGTTGGGTCATGATATGCAGAGACATTTAGCTTACCCATAACTGTGGGCTAACTTCACAATGCATGACCCGTATACCTCAACAAGGAGGGGGTAGGTCATGGATGAGCCTAATAATGGTACCAAACTGACTGTAAAAAAATAAAATAAAATAAAAAATCCACAGACCATAGAGGGTGAAGTTTAGGAAGATTTTATTATAGAACTTGAGAAGAAAAGAAGGCAGAGCTCCTGTACAACAGGGATCACCAGCCATTGGAAAACTTGCCAGGTGACTCTGCACACTTTTATGGGAATGGGATCTTCTGGAGAAAAATAAGCAAAAGCCAAATTAATCAGGTGTCTTGGGAAGGAGTAATATTATGTGAGGTTTCTAGGAAAGGAAAACTGAAGCAGTTAGGGTGACTGGGCCCTGAAAGTAAACAACAGGAATGTCTTTGGGCATGCCCTTTCTGTCTCTGCTTTGCTAGAGATCAGAGAATTGATCTCTTTTTCTCTCTTGCCTGATCTGTTTTGCTATAAACAACCTGAGTCCCTCTCTGGAAAGGAGTTGCCCTTTCCTAAAATTAAGGTTTAAATCGGATTCTGGAATTCTGGTTGGTTAAACTCAGTCCTAAACTTGGCTCTTTATCTCTCTCTCTCTCTCTCTCTCTCTCTCTCTCTCTCTCTCTTTCTTTTTTTTTTTCACGGTAGGGTCTCATCTCACTCCAGCTCAGGCTGACCTGGAGTCTCAAGTTAGCCTCAAACTCACAGCGATCCTCCTACCTGTGCCTCCCAAGGGCTGGGGTGAAAGGCGTGCGCCACTACACCTGGCTCTCTTTATCTCTCTTATTAGCTATTCACTGCCCACTGACCTAACATACCTGTAACTATCGCATGAAAACTTTTGAGATGTATTAGACCATTAGCTTCCACCAACCCACAAGCTAAGAATGTCATAAGATAGAATCTAAAACCCATACCAGAGATTTCTTCACTCTGTTATATCCCATCTACCTGATGTTTCTATCAATGTATTTGAAAATTACCTTGTCTCACAACTTTCTTTTTATTTGTGAAACTATAAAATCTGCACAAAACTGTTACTGCATTGGTGCACAGTATTTGGAGGCAACCTGAATCTATTCCCAGGACATGGTCATTCATACTTGTTTCTAGAATAAACTGTCCCTGATTCTCTTTAAAAAAAAAAAAAAAGAAGAATCATTGAAGTGGAAGCAAACCATCAAAAAACCAATAATCATATCAATGAAATTGAACAGAATTGTCTCTTTGAGCGTTCAATCATTCAGCTTTTGACACTAGGCTTAACTTGATTAAGAAAATGTTAGAACCCTCAAAAGAGATATGAATGAAATGAAGGTAAGTCAAGAAATAGAAGATCTCAAGAACTGATTGATTAAGCTTAATGAAGACTTGGTCAAATGCAAGAATGAATTCCAGGAAGCATCAAGAAAATCAGAACTCGAACTGAAATCATACATCCAAAAAGAGATGGACACAATGCAAAATAACACAACAGAAAACAAAAGTCAAATAGATCTTATAAAAACCTTTCTAGAACCCCTCATTAACAGAGTCACTCATGTGGAAGACAGAACCTCTGACTGGGAAGACAAGAGAGAAGAAATTGATTGGGAGGCTAAAAACTTTGCTCAGTTCAAAAATTCAAGTGAATAGAGTATGAGGAGACTGTGGGATACCCTAAAATGATGAAACATCTTGATCATGGTGTGATAGTTAAGGTGTTGTCAACTTGATCTGTTTAGTGATCCATAGGTTGCTTCTAGGAAGGATCAACTGAAGGAGGAAGTCTTTCCCCAAGGTTGACCCCTTCCCCCAGAATGGGCGGTCCCGCCCAGAGGGGGACTTGATACAAGGGAACTCTGGGAAAAAAGAGTCCCTTCCTTCCTTCCTTCCTGCCTTCCTTCCATTTTGGCTGCCGGTGCTGCTTGCTACCTTCCAACGTGGATTGAAGACCAGTGTGGACGAAAGACCAGCATCAACTGAAGACCCCGTGGATTGAAACCCAGTGGCTCCTCAGGAAGCCTCCAGGCTTTCCTGCACCATCTGCAGTGCCAGGTCGGGACTGCTGAGGCATCTGGCCACAAGGACTGAGCAACTACCAGGTTCGGTGATTCTCGGGCCTGCAACTGCTATTGGACTACTGTAAGCTGATCCAATAAATCCCCTTTTAAAATAGTTCATTCTAGCAGTTCTGTTCCTCTAGAGAACCCTGACTAATACAGAATTTGGTACCAGAAGTGGTTCTAGAGAAACAGAATTGTAAGGATGGGTTTCTCTAGTGGGCTTAGTGCTATCTGGGGTTGGCTCTCCAATTTCAATGCTGCTAAAGGCCCCACTGTTGATAAGGAGAGCACTTTTCCTGGAAATAAGGGGGGGCACTAATAATCCATGGTGTGCACTATTTCAAGAACTACGTGGGATAGATGTATTTGGTGACCCTGAGTCATGTCTTGTGAAGACCAAGGAATTTAGTAACTCTGTATTTAAAACATTTGAATATTTGTGGAAAAGTAAGACCAATGATGAGGCTGGTTGGTTGCTTTTGGCATCTCTGGACAAACTATTGAGGGAACAGCAGAAGCTCAAAAAGGAAAATTCTAAGCTTAAGACCCACATACATAATCTCAAGGTTTCTAAGGGTGCCCTGGAGGAGAGTCTCCTCTCTAGCCAGAACAGGGCTCGGATTGCAGAAAACGAAACCCAAGATCTCATTGTGAGATTGGCTAATTTGCAATGTAAATTCAAATCCCAGTCTCACCAACTATCAGAAGTTAAAATGAGGGCACTGATTGGAAAAGAGTGGGATCCTGTGACTTGGGATGGTGATGTGTGGGAAGACCCTGAGGAACCTGGGGACATCCAAGTGTTAGATTCTGAAGAAGATGTTTTGGATGAAAATATGACCTGCCCTCCCTTAGCAGCAGTTGTATCCCCACCCCCACATCCTGAAGTATTATCCTCCCCACCCTTGCCTGAGGGAGTTCATCCCTCTTTGTCTAGGGAATCAGCAGAAAGTGCTGGTGCTTCTCAGTCCCCACCCGTCTTTGCCTCTAGGTCTATAACCAGATGGAAGGCTAGGCAGGACCCTAAAGGTGAGATAGAAAGTGTGACACAGGAGGAAGTGAGGTACACCCCTAAAGAACTTCAGGAGTTTTCTAACTTGTACAAGCAGAAGCATGGGGAATATGTGTGGGAATGGATCTTAAGGGTGTGGGATGATGGAGGAAGGAACATAAGATTAGATCAGGCTGAATTTACTGAAATAGGCCCATTGAGAAGAGATTTTAGATTTAACAATGCAGCTTGTACAGTTGGAAAGGGTGCCAAGAGTTTATTTGATTGGTTGGCTGAAGTATGGATCCAAAGATGGCCTACTGTGAGTGAGCTCGAGCTGCCTGATATCCCTTGGCTTAATGTCGATGAACGGATTAAAAAGCTCAGAGAACTTGGAATGCTGGAGTGGATTTGCCATGTAAACTCATCTTTGCCCCCACAATGGGAGCGTCCGGAAGATGTGCCCTTCACTAAGACTATAAGAAACAGATTTGTGAGGGGAGCGCCAGCATACTTAAAGTCTTCCATCATTGCTCTTTAATGTAAAGAAGACCTCACAGTGGGAGCTGCAGTTGCTGCATTAGGTGATTTAGATGCAATGGGCATAACTGGATCTCAGGGTAACAAGGGCCAAGTGGCAACACTGAATCTCCAAAGGCGGGGTAAACGTATTTTTCATAATAGACAGTGTATGCAAAATTATGCACATAAAGGTATGACTCGTATGGACCTTTGGAATTGGCTGATTAATCATGTTGTTCCCAGAAGTCAAATAGATAAGAAGCCTACTGAATTTCTTCTTGATCTGTATAAGCAGAAAAGTTCCAGAGCAAGGGAACATAAAGCCACTTTGAATTACAGCAACAGAGAATCAAGACCTCTTAATCAGTTTCCAGACTTGAGCCAGTTTACAAACCCTGAGCCCCTTGATTGAAGGGGTGGCCGGGCCCCCTTGAGGAAGGACCCTCCTGCAACTGCCAAAAGTTTCAATATTAAACTTACACCTATCCTTCCTCAGAGGGACCTGCAGCCTTTTGCTAGGGTAACTGTACACTGGGGGAAAGGAAATAATCAGATCTTTTGGGGCCTACTGGACACTGGCTCTGAATTGACATTGATTCCAGGAGACCCCAAAAAGCACCATGGCTCTCCAGTTAAAGTAGGTGCTTATGGAGGCCAGGTGATCAATGGAGTTTTGGCAAATATTAGACTGACAGTGGGTCCAGTGGGTCCCTGAACTCACCCTGTGGTTATTTCCCCAGTGCCAGAATGCATAATTGGGATAGATATACTTAGGAGTTGGCACAACCCTCACATTGGTTCCCTGACTTGTGGAGTGGGGGCTATTATGGTTGGAAAGGCAAAATGGAAGCCACTGAGGCTCCCACCACCAGGGAAAATAGTGAATCAAAAACAGTATCACATCCCTGGAGGGATTTCACAAATTAATGCCACTATAAAGGACTTGAAGGATGCAGGGGTGGTGGTTCCCACCACATCTCCCTTTAACTCTCCTATTTGGCCTGTTCAGAAGACAGATGGATCCTGGAGAATGACAGTGGATTATCGGAAACTTAATCAGGTGGTGACTCCCATTGCAGCTGCTGTACCAGATGTGGTTTCTTTACTTGAGCAGATTAACACATCTCCTGGTTCCTGGTATGTGGCTATTGATCTTGCAAATGCTTTCTTCTCCATACCTGTCCATAAGGACCACCAGAAGCAATTTGCCTTCAGCTGGCAAGGTCAGCAGGACACATTTACTGTTTTACCTCAAGGTTATATTAACTCTCCAGCCCTGTGTCATAGCTTAGTTCACAGGGACCTTGATCACTTGTCCCTTCCACAGGGTGTCATGTTGGTCCATTATATCGATGACATAATGCTAATTGGATCAAATGAGCAGGAGGGGGCATCCACTCTGGAGTTGCTGGTACAGCATATGCGCATCAGGGGATGGGAAATAAATCCATCCAAAATCCAAGGACCTTCCACCTCAGTGAAATTTCTAGGAGTTCAGTGGTGTGGGGCATGTAGGGATATTCCTTCTAAGGTGAAGGACAAGTTGTTGCATTTGGCCCCTCCTACCAATAAGAAAGAAGCACAATGTCTAGTGGGCCTATTTGGATTTTGGAGACAGCACATTCCTCACATGGATGTCTTACTCCGTCCCATATACCAAGTGACTCGGGAAGCTACTAGTTTTCAGTGGGGCCCACACAAGAATAGGCTCTTCAACAGGTCCAGGCTGCTGTGCAGGCTGCTCTGCCCCTTGGGCCGTATGATCCAGCAGATCCGATGGCTACTTGAGGTTTCAGTGGCAGACAGGGATGCTGTTTGGAGCCTTTGGCAGGCCCCCATAGGTGAATCACAGCGGAGGCCATTGGGATTTTGGAGCAAGGCTCTGCCATTGTCTGCAGACAATTATTCTCCATTTGAGAGACAGCTCTTGGCCTGCTATTGGGCCTTAGTGGAAACTGAATGTTTCACAATGGGCCATCAAGTTACTATGCAACCTGAGCTGCCCATCATGAGCTGGGTGTTATCTGACCCACCAGGCCATAAAGTTGGATGTGCACAGCAACAGTCCATCATTAAGTGGAAGTGGTATATACGTGATCAGGCTTGAGCAGGCCCTGAAGGTACAAGTAAGTTACATGAGGAAGTTGCCCAAATGCCTATGGTTGCTACTCCTGTTGCAATGCCTTCTGTCCCCAAGCATGCACCTATGGCATCATGGGGTGTGCCCTATGATCAATTGACTGAGGAGGAGAGGTCTAGGGCATGGTTTACAGATGGTTCAGCACATTATGCAGGCACCACCAAAAAGTGGACAGCTGTAGCATTACAGCCCCTTTCTGGGACAACTCTGAAGGACTGTGGTGAAGGGAAGTCTTCACAATGGGCAGAACTTCGGGCACTGCATATGGTTGTGCAATTTGCTTGGAAACAAAAATGGCCAGATGTGCGCCTATACACTGATTCATGGGCTGTGGCCAATGGTTTGGCTGGATGGTCTGGGACTTGGAAGGAGCACAATTGGAAAATTGGTGAAAAGGACATCTGGGGAAGGTGTATGTGGATAGAACTCTCTGAATGGGCAAAGGATATAAAGATACTTGTGTCCCATGTTAATGCTCATCAGAAGGTGACCTCATTTGAGGGTGACTTTAATAATCAAGTAGATAAGCTGACCTGTACTGTGGATAGTGGTCAACCTTTTTCCTCAGCCACACCTGTCATTGCCCAATGGGCCCACGAACAAAGTGGCCATGGTGGCAGAGATGCAGGCTATGCATGGGCCCAACAACATGGACTTCCACTAACTAAGGCTGAACTGGGTATGGCTACTGCTGAGTGCCAAATTTGCCAACAGCAGAGACCAACTCTGAGCCCCCGATATGGTAGTATTCCTCGGGGTGACCAGCCAGCAACCTGGTGGCAGGTTGACTACATTGGACCACTTCCATCATGGAAAGGGCAGCATTTTGTCCTTACTGGAATAGACACTTATTCTGGGTATGCAATTGCCTTTCCTGCATGTAGTGCTTCTGCCAAGACTACCATCCGTGGGCTTACAGAATGCCTTATTCACCGTCATGGCATTCCACACAGCATTGCTTCTGACCAAGGAACTCACTTCACCACCAAGGAAGTACTGCAGTGGGCTCATGATCATGGAATTCACTGGTCTTACCATGTGCCCCACCATCCTGAAGCAGCTGGCTTGATAGAACGGTGGAATGGCCTTTTGAAGAAACAGCTACAGCGCCAACTAGGTGGCAATAGCTTGGAGGGCTGGGGGAGTGTCCTCCAGCAGGCTGTATATGCTCTGAATCAGCGTCCTATATATGGTACTGTTTCTCTTATAGCCCGGATTCACGGGTCCAGGAATCAAGGGGTGGAAATGGGAATGGTCCCACTTACCATCACTCCAAGTGACCCATTAGCTAGATTTTTGCTTCCTGTTCCCACAACCTTATGCTCTGCTGGACTACAAGTCTTGGTCCCAGAGGGGGGGAGTGCTTTTGCCAGGAGACACAAAGAACATTCCATTGAACTGGAAGCTAAGACTTCCCCCTGGTCACTTTGGACTCCTAATGCCCTTGAGTGAACAGGCTGAGAAAGGAGTTACAGTGATAGCAGGGGTGATTGATCCAGATTACCAGGGAGAAATTGGACTGCTTCTCCACAATGCAGGTAAGGAAGAGTATGCCTGGAGTGCAGGAGATCCTTTAGGGTGTCTGCTAGTGTTACCATGTCCTGTTGTCAAAGTCAATGGATGACTGCAACAACCCAATAGAAGTAGTGTGATAAATGGCCCAGATCCTTCAGGAATGAAGGTATGGGTTACCCCTCCAGGTAAAGAACCAAGACCTGCTGAGGTACTTGCTGAAGGTGGAGAAAATACAGAATGTGTAGTAGAGGAAGGCAGTTACAAATACCAGCTAAGGCCACGTGACCAGTTACAGAAACGAGGACTGTGATTGCAATGTTTCTGTCCTGCCTTGATAACAGAGTGTTTGTATGTATCTACACCAATATTACGATTATATCATTAGCTAACTGTTGAATTTATATTAGACCCATTATACTAGAGACTAAGCTTTGTGTTGGGGGGAAGATTTTGCTGTTCCGGTTGTACGTGGGATAGTTATGCCATGTTAGGTGGAATTATGAGCTTGTTACTGTTTTCATTTGAAAATTAAGTATGATGTAAGGAGACATGATTTGATGCCAAGTTGACAAGGAGTGGACTTGTGATAGTTAAGGTGTTGTCAACTTGATCTGTTTAGTAATCCATAGGTTGCTTCTAGGAAGGATCAACTAAAGGAGGAAGTCTTTCCCCAAGGTTGACCCCTTCCCCCAGAATGGGCAGTCCCGCCCAGAGGGGGACTTGATACAAGGGAGCTCTGGGAAAAAAGAGTCCCTTCCTTCCTTCCTTCCATTTTGGCTGCCGGTGCTGCTTGCTACCTTCCAACGTGGATTGAAGACCAGTGCGGACGAAAGACCAGCATCAACTGAAGATCCCGTGGATTGAAACCCAGCAGCTCCTCAGGAAGCCTCCAGGCTTTCCTGCACCATCTGCAATGCCGGTTCGGGACTGCTGAGGCATCTGGCCACAAGGACTGAGCAACTACCAGGTTCGGTGATTCTCGGGCCTGCAACTGCTATTGGACTACTGTAAGCTGATCCAATAAATCCCCTTTTAAAATAATTCATTCTAGCAGTTCTGTTCCTCTAGAGAACCCTGACTAATACACATGGGTATATCAGAAGGAGAGGAAATCCAGGACAGAAGCAAAGAGGACACATTCAACAAAATTATTAAAGAAAAATTTCCCAATCTCTCAAAAGTGAGGCCCACCCAGATGCAAGAAGCCCACAAAACACCAAACAGACAGGAATAAATAAGAAACTGTCCAAGGCACATCACAGTTAAAACTGTTAACAATGAAAATAAAGAGAGAGTGCTAAAAGCAGGGAGAGAGAAAGAACTCACTACATACAAAGACAATCACATCAGGATTACCTCAGATTTCTCAATGGAAAACCTGAAAGCCAGAAGAGCCCAGAATGGAAGACTTCAAATTCTCAAAAATTATGGCTTCCAACCCAAGCTACTCTACCCAGCAAAAAAACGGTGTCCCTCATAATAGATGTTGAAAGGAAAACATTCCAAGAGAAAAGTCAACTCTATAGTTATATGAACACAAAGCCAAACCAACAGAGAATACTTCATGGAATACTCCACACAGAAGAGTCAAACAACTAATCCCAAGAGCCAATAAGAACATCACAATAACCAAAAATAGACCAGGCTCAAAAAAGTACAAAACACAGGAAGCACCAAAAAAGCATAAAGTACCTCACCATGGCAGGAGTTAATTTGAATCTCACAGTAATAAACTTAAATATTAATGGTTTAAACTGACCCATCCAAAGATATAAGTTATCAGGGTGGATCAAAAAAGTGGACCCTTCTATCTTCTGTCTTCAAGAAACCCACCTTACCAGTAAATATAGGCACTTCCTCAGGGTGAAAGGATGGAAAATGATATTCCAAGCAAATGGAAACAAAAAACAAGTGGGTCTTGCTCTGTTACTATCTGATAAAATAATCTTAAAACCAAAAGTAACCAAAAAGGACAAAGAAGGGCACTTCTTACTCATCAAGCGAATGATCCAACATGAGAACATCACAAACATAAGTCTATATGCGTCTAACACAGGCACACCACAGTTTATAAAACAAAACCTACCTACTTGACAACAAAACAGAAATACACACCAACACCATAAATTCAGGAAAATTGAAGTAACATCCTGCATCATATCAGATTACAATGCTTTAAAGCTAGAAATTAACAACAAGAAACATATCAAGAACTCTACCAGCTACTGGAGACTAAACAACACACTTTTTAACAATGAATGGGTTGTGGAACAAATCAAAAAAGAAATTATAGTGTTTGTAGAATGGGGAGGGGGCAAGCTGGAGAGATGGCTTAGCAGTTAAGGCACTTACCTCCAAAGCCAAAGGACCTAGGTTCAATTCCCCAGTACCCACATAAGTCAGATGCACAAGGGGGCACATGCAACTGGAGTTCATTTGCAGTAGCTAGAGGCCCTGGCACACCCATTTCTCTTTGTCTATCTCCTCTCTATCTCTCTCTGATTGCAAATAAATAAATAAATAAAATTTAAATCATAGAATTGAATGATAATGAAAATACAACCTACCAAAACTTACAGGACACAATGAAGGTTGTTCAATGGGAAAATTTATAGTGCTAAATTCCTTCATAACAAAGACAGAGAATTTCCAAGTTAATAACTTAACAGTCCACCTAAAGGAAAAACAAGAAGAATCCAACCCTAAGAGCTCCATACGGAAAGAAATAATCAAGATCGGAGGAGAAATTAATGAATTGGAAACTAAGAAAATAGTTTTAAAAATTGAAGAAACAAAGAGCTGGTTCTTTGAAACAATAAACAAGATTGACAAACCCCTGGCCAAATTGATCAAGTGAAAAAAGGAGACCTCTAAAATTAACAAAATCAGAAATGAAAAAAGAGAGATCACAACAGAAATCAATGAAATGGGAAGAATCATCTGGGCATACTTCCAAAATATCTACTCCACAAAATTGAATAACCTGGAAGAATTTCTAGACACATACCACCTACCCAAACTAAACTCAGAGTAGATTAATCTCCTAAACAAACCTATCCCATCCATGAAGACTGAAAAAGTTATCAACCTACCTCAAAGAAAAACTGAAACAAATAAAAAACAAAAACCCAAAAAGAAAAGTCAAGGACCAGATAGCTTCTCAGCTGAATTCTATCAAACCTTCATGGAAGAACTGAAATCAACTTTTCTCAAACTGGTTTGCATAATCAGAGACCAGGATATCCTCCCCAACTCCTTTTATGATGATAGCATCACCCTAATACCAAAGACAGACAGAGATGGAACAAGAGAAGAAAACTATAAGCCTACATCCCTGATGAATTTAGATGCAAAGATCCTGAACAAAATCCTTGCACACTTAATTCAACAACACTTCAAAAGCATTATCCATCCACCTTGATCAAGTAGGCTTCATCCAAGGATGCAGGGATGGTTCAACATATGGAAATCAGTCAACTTAATACACCACATAAATAAACATAACCATAAGAACCACATGGTCATCTCAATTTATGGAAAGAAGGCCTTTGTAAAACTATAACACCATGTCATGATCAAAATGCTGGAAAGAATACACATGGTGTGTTTATATCTCAACAAAATAAAGGCTATATATAAAGTATCAAAGCCTAAATAATACTTAATGGGGAAAGACTCAAAGAGTTCTCACTGAGATCAGGAACAAGACAGGGGTGCCCACTCTCATTATTGCTTTTCAACACAGTACTAGAAGTATTAGCCCAGGAAATAAGACAGGAGAAAGAAATAAAAGGGATTCAAATTGGAAAGGAAGAAGTCAAGGTAGCCCTATTTGCTGATGATATGATCCTATACATAAATGACCTGAATGTCTCCATCTCAAAACATCTAAAGGTGATAAATTCCTTCAGTAAAGTGGTAGGATACAAAATCAATGCACAAATGTCAGTAGCCTTTCTATATACAAAGGACCAATATACAAAAAAAAAATCAGTGAAGCTGTCCCATTTTCGATAGCAACAACAATAACAAAAATTAAATACCTTGGAATAACACTAAACAAGAATGTGAAAGATCTATATAATGAAAATGTGCAAAAACTCAAGAAAGAAATTGAGGAGGACTTGAGAAGATGGAAAAACCTCCCTTGCTCCTGGATAGGTAGAATTAATATTGTGAAAATGTCAATTCTGACAAAAGTAACATACAGATTTAATGCAATACCAATAAAAATATCAGCATGATTATTCAGGGAGTCTGAAAAAAAATGATCTCAAAATTCATAGTAAGAAAAACAGCATGGTAATGGCATAAGAACAGAAATATAGACTAATGGAATAGAATTAAAGACTCAGACCTTAGGTCAAATAACTACAGCTACTTGATCTTTTACAAAGGAGCCAGTAATGTAGACTGATGAAAAGACAGCATCTTCAGCAAATGGTGCTGGATGAATTGGATGGCCATGTGTAGAAAAATGAAACTAGACCCACTCATCTCTCCATACACAAAAATCAAGTCCAAATGGAGTAAATACCTCAATATAAAACATGAAACTCTTTCCTACTGGAAGAAAAAATAGAAAACACTCTTCCCAATATAGGAGTGGGGAGAGATATCCTACACAAAACCCCAATAGGCCAGGAAATTAAACAATCACTCAACTATTGGGATCTCATGAAGCTAAAAATATTTTTGCACAGACAAACACACCATTAGCAGAGCCAACAGATTACACACTGAATGAGAGAAAATCTTCACCAGGTACACCACTGACAAAAACCTAGTATCTAGAATCTAGAAAGAACTCAATAAAAGTAAACAATAAACAAAAAAATCAAACAACCCACTCCAAAATTGGGGCAGATACGTGAGAGGTCTCAGAGGAAGAATTACAAATGGCTAACACATACTTAAGAAAATGTTCAACATGCCTAACCATTAGGGAAATGCAACATAAAATAACCATGAGATTCCACTTTACTCCAGTAGGGATAGCTATTATTAAAAAATAAAAATCTAACAATGACAAATGTTGGCGAGTATGTGGGGAAGAAGAAACCTCATACACTGTTGGTGGGAATGTAAACTTGTACAGCCACTATGGAAATCTTTGGAGATCTCTGCAAAGGATGAACATTAAGCTACCAACCCTTACTGGGCATTTATCCTAAATGATCCATGCATCAATACAGAGACATTTGCTCAACCATATTTATAGCTGCTCAATTCATTATAGCTAAGAACTGGAATTAACCCAGATGTCCATCATTGGATGAATGGATAACAAAGTATGGTACATATACACAATGGAATTCTACTCAGCAGTAAGAGAAAAAAATCCAATGACATTCTCCCTCTCTCTCTCTCTCTCTCTCTCTCTCTCTCTCTCTCTCTCTTGTGCACTCTCTCAAGTAAATAAATAAATTAATTAAAAAAGAAAAAAGTTATTAAAAGATGAGCTGGAGAGATGACTTAGCAGTTAAGATATTTGCCTGCAAAGCCAAAAGACCACAGTTTGACGCCCCAGGACACATGTAAGCCAGATGCACAAGGTGGCACATGTGTCTGGAGTTTGTTTGCAGTGGCTGGAGGCCTAGCGTGCCCATTCTCTCTCTGTCTGCCTCTCTCTCACACTCTCTCATGTAAATAAATTAATTAAAAAACAAACAATACAATGAAATTTGCAGAAAAATGGACAGACCTGTAACAGATCACACTCAATGAACTACACAGTCACAGAAAGAGAAATGCCACATGATGTCACCTGCCTGTGGTTCCTAACATGGGCCTTCTTGATTTTCTGTCATACCTTATAGGCAACTGAAGGCATAGAGAATAGGAATAGAAGGGTTTGGGTGGAGGGGAGGGGAAGGGCAGTGGAAGGGAGGAAACAAATACAAAATTAAATCAAAAATGTCCTAATATCATAGAAACATTTATCCTTGGAGATAGGCTAAAAGGTATAAATAACTCTCAGAAGGAGTAAGGAGGGAGCTCCTGAAAAGTAGGACTCTGGTGAGGGTGGGAGGAAGCCTAAGCTTAAAAGAAAAAAAAATCTGTCTCTGGCCTGTAACTTCCAGTAGCAGAAATTGGTTGCTACCCACATTGAGCTGTTGATTGGTGAGACCTTCGAGGTCCCCAAATCAAGACAGCTTTCTATCAAAGCTCTTGATTAGCAGCCTGAGGCAAAAGCTAAGACCCTATTGCTGAAGACACCATGGGCTACTGACACAGAGCATGGAGAGACCTGGCTGGAATTCAGAAGAAAGCCCCAGTCCCCAGACAGTTAGTCTATCTAGTGCTGGAAAGTTCTTCATGAGATACTGGGGGAAAATGGCCAAGAATAGTGTGACAACCAGAGGTCTAAGCTACTCAGAAGCAAACACACTGATACAAGGTAAATATCAGTGCCATAGTGGCATATAGCCTCAGTGGGTAACCAACAGCTTTCTGATTGGCTAAGATATTCATTCAGTGTAAAGGAACCCATATCTGGAATTGGGAACTAGATCAGAATCCTATAGAGACAAAGATTGTTTTCTGTTCTCTAGTGTCAAACTCTTGATAGTCTTTGGTTAAAAGAGGGGTAACATACATCAAATTCTCCCTAAATTAATAATGTTTATCCCATTTAAACTATGCTGACTTCACTTTACCTTGGAGAATCTGTTCTTTCTCAGAAGGAAGTGAGACCAAAGGAGATAAACTACCCCTTACACTTCAGCCAAACCACAGCTGAATCCACAGAGGACCTGGGGAGAGGAGCAAGAGTGCTACTTCCATGCTGTTCCTGATAATCAGCACCAGGGTGCAGGAGACAGACCCTGAGGATACTCAACACCTACCAAAGCGGAGCTCCAGAGGCTCCTGAGAGCTCATCACTGAAGTAGACTTAACTCACCCACCACAGCTCAGGGAATTTTGCAGAAGAGGGGCAGAAAGATTGTAAGAGCCACAGATTGAGACATCATTTCCAGAGGCATTCTCTCCCCCACAAAACAAATGACTACTGCTCCCATAATGCATGAACTACAACCCTATGGAGAATACTATCAACCCTACTGAGGAGGTTCCCCAATGGAATGGGGGCAGGGACAAGGGAAAATCGGGTACCAACACATGATGTATCCATATGAAACATCTTGTTAATAAAAATAAACACTAAAAAATTATAACAAAAATAACTTTCTGTCAAACAACTCTCAAGTAATCTTGTGCTAGAGGTATTGCACTAAGCAGCAGGAATAAGCAAGAAACAGATGAAATGGACAGGACAACAGAGGTAGGGGATCTTATGTTACAAATTTTCTTACTGCAGAGCTCTTTGTCTTACTACCATAAAACAACAGACACCTGGACTACAAGGAATGAGCAAAGTAAATGAGATTTATTGAGAAAAGGATGAAAAAAAAAATCCCAGAGCGTCAGGGTAAGCATGCTTCAGATTTCCACTAACATCTAAAAAGGAGACAAAAAAAATAAAAAAATCCTCAGAAAAGTGGGTGGGATTAGAATCAATGATCTGTGAGCAACTACATCAAAGGGAGGCTTCTGGATGCATAAGTATATTATCTCATTAATGGATAAATCTTCCTTCCATCTCCTTCGTATGTCTTTAGGTGAGGAGTGGGTCTCTTGACCAGGTGATGAACAAGCTCCATTGGCTGTACTCTTCAGAGTGGGGGCCATAGCTTTGATACTTCTAGCTTGCTCCCTTTGGCATATTTTGGATCCTACAGGGGACTGATTGTAAGGTGGGGTCTGTCGTGTTGATGACTTCCATCCCTGAGATTGTCTGCCTACCTACAACAGCATATAATCTATGGAAGTTATATACAGACAATGGGACAGACAAGAAGACAATTACATGCACATGAAGGCTATGGTCATTTCACTAGCAATATATGTTTAAGGGTTTTAGTGAAAGAAATGTAGATCAGTGCCTTGGTAGCAGATTCTCTTCAGGCCTCCATTAGTGTTTTTCACGCATGAGACAAACTTTGGCACCTGTAGATTTACCATTGATATTTTGCAAGAGTAGCTGCCAAAGATCCATGACTGTAATAATGCACACAGTACTGAAGAAATAGCTGCCTACCACATGAAAGGCAACCTAAGCCAAGATACAAGGGGTTGAGGCACGAAAATTGACTGCTTTTGAAAAGCAAATTCATGGAGAAAATAGTCTTTTGTCAAATGTTTCTCTTGCCAGGATACTGAGGAGAAATACAGAATATAAACAATTGCAACTGGTGATTACCTTCTCTCAAGTAGGGACATGTGGCCACTGTTGTACATCTGATCTTCATAGACTAGTTACAGAGATGCTTTTAGTTCAATCTGTAGACCAAGAGTTATTATTTCCTCAAACTATTCTTGTCACAGATTATTTGGCCCACTCCTAGATTCAGTTCTTGACATGTTACACAATGATTTTACCTGGTTGCTATGAAAGAACAGGGTGAAAGTTTAAATTGAGAGTCAGAAGACCTAGTCTCAATGCTTCAATCTTAGTCCCCTCACCATTCTCTTTGGAAGAGAGAAACATGTACTCTTGCCATTTTGTGGACAGGAAAATGGTCTCTGACTACTTAGCCAACTTGCTGCAGTTTTCTGAGCTAGTACATGATCAATCCAGTACTTAGAGCAAGACCTTTTAACTACATAGCCTCTCTTGTACTTCCTCTCCCTCCCTCTTGCCCTTCCTACCTTTATCTTTCCTTTTTTGCTTAGTAAACTAACTCTGAAGGTAATTTTAGTAATTTTCATTTCCACTAAATATACTTTTTGGAAATAATGATAGAAAAGGCTTTGCATTATTTGGGTTTATTTTCTAACTAAATGAAGGAATCCCTTGTCATATACATAAATATAGATTCCATTTGTTTCTTAACTTGTAAGATAAATTTATCATTTGAAACATCTCTATTTTCTTCCTTATGACCTAAGAAGTTCATTAGCCTTGCAACTTATTTTATAAAATGCTATATCAAATAAGAACACATTTATCTTGCATTTCCACTCATGTGTCTCCTATAACTAGAATCAAGTAATCAAGGAGGGGAAATTACCAGAAATTTCAGTATACTTTTAAAAAAAGTTTATACTCAAAAAAATAGTACACATGCATCCCCTGCACTAGAGAACATTTCTTACTAGTGAGATTGATGCTGGTTCATCCTGAAAACTCCATTTGAATACTAAGGTTTCTTCTTCCCCTCCTCCTTTCTCTTCCTTCTTTTCCTCCTGCTCCTCTTCTCATACCCTCCCTTTTCTGCACAGGTAGACTTTCCCATAGTGTGTCTAGCGGAATATGTATATCATCTTCCATTTTCATATAACACTGCCTCTGTGTCAAAATGCATAAATACAGCAAAGCTCAGGTCCACTAAGTTTAGGATTCCAGACCAGTTATCATGGGGTAGGGGTGGATGGATGCTAGCAGACATGGATATTATTTCCTTCTGTTTACTCTGTGTCTTAGGCTGAGATTCCCAGGTAAGGTTAGGAATTAAGGGGTACTTGAAGTATGTTAAGAGAGAAAACCTTTGGGTTAGGCTCTCCCCTGCCTCTTGCTTAAAAGCCAAATACTAAGAGTACTCCAAAAGCCTTGACAAATTAGAAAGAACCAAGTAAAGCACCTTATCATCATAAACTAGGACACGCTGCCTGAAAAAAAAAAAAAGTGTAAGAACAAAGGATGGAGGGATAGAGAGCTTTTAGTGGTTAAGGTACTTCCTTGTGAAGCCTAAGAACCTAGGTTTGATTCCCCAGTACCTATGTAAGCCAGATGCACATGGTGGTACATGTGTCTAGAGTTCATTTGCAGTGGCTAGAGGCCCTGATGTGCCCATCCACATTCTCTCCTTTACTCTTTCTCTCTCTCTACTAAATAAATAAAAATAAATGAAAGGAATGGAGTCTAGAGATGTCAGATTTTAATGCACTGTTTCTGTCTCAAAGCATTTGTTTGCAGATTAGTTGTTAGGCTATGTAAGGTGATGACTACATAAAGAAGCTAAGTGCCAAAGAGTTGGGACTCTCCCCAAATACATGAACATCTGAAAGTTCACTTTTAATACGGAACATTTTATTATTGTTTTTAGTACCTCTGCTTCATCTACACATTTCATAGTTCTGATAAAAATAATTTTCCTTTTGGTTTTAGTTTATACACAGTCAGTACAGTGCTGGCCAGAATTAGATTCATAGAGCTCTATATTTGAAATTTCTACATAAAAATAGTTTCTGTTAAGATTAAATGTTCACTTCAGATAATGGTTAGTAGTTTACCTAAGGGACATAATCAGAAAAGATTTAAAATAACTATAAATTTTGTCTTGCAGCAGTTGTTCTAAAGTCTTGTTTGTGTTTTAGTACAGAGCAAGTATTTGCACTTCAGAAAATTGAATCTAAATGTTCCATCAGAAGACATCTAAGACCTCCAAAACAATGCAGGCTATTGCTAAGGTTCTTGATTGCCCACCAGAAATAGATGGTAAGATTAAGACACCACATGCTTCAGATGTAGGACACTGAGAAATCAAGCTGGAACTGATCTGGTAGCCACGCTCCCTGCCAGCTCCATTTCATAGTGCTGGAAACTGCTATGCAACCTGCTCAAGGAGAAAAGTCACCAGCGTCTTATGTGAAAGTAATTTTGCTGGGAAGGTAACAACACATGTTTATTCATGTTAGATAATACTCAGATTATAGGCCAAAGTACTATTACACCCACACCATTTTTGATGAACCAGTGAGTGTAACAGACTTCCTTATTTACAGACCAGGAAGATCTGTAAGTTACTTATAGGAATGCAGAGCCCCCAAATAGCCGTACCACTGAGAAGTCTCATCCTAGCATAAATGATGACCTCCCCATGGCTGCTGAGAGCTTCCTATGTTGAGATTACCTTCATGGAGACTCCTCCTTCAGCCTCTGGGTGAAGGCTTACAGAGCACAGATACCCCAAAGCAGCTGTGCCACCATAAAGTCTCATTTCTGCATGGAGTCTGTCCTCCCCATGGCCACTTATGTGGAGTTCTCTGTTCCTTGATCACTTGCCTATATATCCTCTGTCTTTGAGGCCATGAGACCTCTTGCATCATTGCATACAGCTGGCACAGGACACCTGAAATCTCAGGTGGAGGTCTGATGACCTTCTCCACACCCTTCCTTCTATAAGGAAATGTCAATAGGCCCAATCTCAAGAGTCTCTTATGAGCTGACCCAGTTGCCCCTAATAGAACTGGAAATAGTTATTTCTTGGTTTCAATTTGGAATATTTATTACACAAGAAATTATTAACTAGTAGTGGAGCCCAAGAGCTTCAGAACTGGCCAACCAGGCAAGGCGTGCCCAGTAGTGCAATAAGGGTGTGTCTGTAATGTGGGTAATCAACAGCTCTGTGATTGAATTTGAGACCTGATCCATGGGAGGAAATAGCACATAAGAGCCAAAGGATGAAGCGAAGTTCTCTGTAACTTCCAGAGCAATAATAATAATAAATAACCAGTGCATTCATGACATCACAGCAGCCATCATTATCTACACAAGATCTGTATAATATAAGGGCCCGTAATAAAGGAGGTCAAAATATAGCAATATCAAAGTACAAGAGAGAATAGTTGGAAAAAAAAAGGCCTTCAGTGGCGGGGAAATCAAGAACAAAGGGAGGAGATTATGGCCAATACACACTTTATGTATTTATGGAGGCTGTCAGTGAATTTATTAAAATAAATACCCCCAAAATCTTCAGTAAAAACCTCTGGACTTGCTTATGCCTTCCTATATGGTTTAACCTATACAAGAACTTATGCAAAGCTCCATATAAGATGGGTAAAGACTAATATGTGTTTGTGTTTGTGTGTGTGTGTGTGTGTGTATAGAGAGAATGTATATATACATATATATACACATATAATCATAAATATACTTTAATATGTTATTTCACTTAAATATAATATCTATTTGTGTCTTTTTATAACTATCTATGATGAGTAAAGACAACTGTCCCATCATATGAATTATGTTGCTAATTATGTCACAAATTAAATGTCACTTTGAAAAGTGGATATTCTTTCATGATTCAGAATTTGATTAACAGAAATAATTGTAAAGTCTTCATAAAATAAAGTACAAGTCAATTCTGAGACTAAACAAAGAAGTAGAATTGTCTGACAAGATAAATATTGTCCATGGCAAATTGAATTACCATAAATGTGTTTCCTGGAGTGGAAATGACATCCAAAATGATGACATAAGAATGTGGCCTCATAGTTTCTGACACTACCTACACAAGACCATCATAATAGGAAGAAAAGATCATGACATCAAAATAAAAGAGAGACTGATTGAGAGGTGGAGGGGATATGATGGAGAGTGGAGTTTCAAAGGGGAAAGTAGGGGGAGGAAGGAAATTACCATGAGTTATTGTTTACAATTATGGAAGTTGTCAATAAATTTTTTTAATAATGTGGCAATGACACTCCTAGTGACAGAAAACATTTTGACAACTATGTCTAATTCAGATGACTGGGTGTGCAGCTGGTTATGCCCACCACAGCTAAATTCCTTATTCAACAAGCTGAAGAGTAAGTTACATATTTCTCCCTATGGTGGGAGTTGTGGCATTCTATAATTCTGGAAGTGGTGTTTATCATTTATATCTAAATAATATAGAATGTATAGGGTTCACAAACCTAAGGTAAGAAGCAAGTAGCCAGTTTCATGCTGTGCCATTAAGCCTCAACTCAAAGCTGTAAACATACCACTTGAAGAATGAGCAGTATATCTATGCCAATAAGAAAAATTAGGGTATCCACATTCAAAGATGGAATCGAAGAAGACAGGACAAGAGAGTTTCTCTGTCTTTCCTGGACACCAGGACTCTGCCCATATTTCATGTTTTCTTCTCAGCAGGTTTAAGAACTTCTTTAGATGAAGTTGTGTTCAATTCATTTACATCAGCAACAAAAAGAATTCAGGTCTAAGAAAAGCTTTTATTTAAAAAAATCTGAGAAGTTACAAGCATATATAGTAATGTGCTTAAAAGCAATGTGAGAAAGACTGTATTAAATGGGAAATGGTACAAATATATTAATTCTACTCTGAAGAATTTATAGATAGTAAGTAAGTAATAGTTTCATCATAAACAAGAATTTAAAATAGTCTATCTTAAGTATAGATAGTAAAACTATTATGATAACATTGCAAATTTTATTATGAATACTGAAATTAAATACTTTATAGATTTCTTTTGGTTAATCCACCAAATTAATTATAATATATATGAAATACAGCACTGTATTTTAAATAGCTTTTAAGAACACACTTTCATTGGTAACTATTTTTACATATATATAAATTAAACATAAAACATATAAACATTCCTTCATATACATACAAGCTATTTAAAAGAGTAAAAATACCCTTTTCAATGTAAACATTGTTGAAGAAATATTTAAATGAGAAGAGAATAAATCTCAAATTCAATGGCAGAGATATCTGTACTAGGCTCTTATTCAAAAGATGTTCTTCTCATTTTTTCAGCTAATTCTGTCCTTACTTCAATGTGTTTTTCTAGATTTTGTACTTCATGTGGAAGATTGATGTCCCAAATAGACAAGCAATATTGTATCTCTATAAGAAAAAAAAGAAATTATATTTCAACAATCCACTATAAAACATTTATATTCTGTTAATTTACATTTAGCTGATTTGAACAAATGTATACATATATAAATACAGCTAAGAAAAATCTACTGAATTATTGCTATTTATTAAAAAATATATTCTTGGAGGCTAGAGAGAGATGCTTTATTACAAAACTGGGGTTCAATTCTCCAGTATCAATGTAACACCAGATGCACAAAGTAGTGTGTATGTCTGGAATTTTTATGCAGTGGCAGGAGGCCATGGTACACCCATTCATTTATTCATTCTCTCTCTCATATTCAATTTAACCTTCATTTTGTTTACTGGAGCTATTTCAAATATTGTTCAATATTAGACTTCATAGGGATAAAGGCTAATTGTAAGAAAAAGTTCACATTTGTTTAACTTAAGGTCTCACTTTATGATAATTTTTATATTCACTTCATCTGAAAATTATAAACATTTAACACTTCTAAATCACTGAAGTTTAATTTTGAAAAAAGTATATAAATTATTTACATTGTAAAGAAAGTACCAATTGAAATGGATGAATGCATTCATGTTATATTTACTATGTATTTACAAAGAGAGTATGCTGTCATCATTAATGTCCAGGCACTCTCTGGCATGCAGCATCCTATTTAATGTTACCTTTTTGTTGTTGAGTACCTTCAGTACTTTTCCGCTTATACCCCAAAACCAGCAAGACATTTTTAAGGCTTCCTTCATCAAAACAAAATACAGGAGTTTTCTGTTAGTACAATAAATTAAACGATGGAAAAAAGTACAATTGTCCATATGTTAAGACACAAATGCATTGGAACTAAATTTACAGTGCTACTTTTTAGGTGACACCTCAATTACAATAACTAAAAACGTCTCCAAGGGGATCAATGATTTTTTAAGGAAGAAAATATGTGACACTTAATTATATAAATCTGAGTAAGTTGTTTAACCTGCTTATAAAATGAGTTTAATATTTATACTTTAATCTATTCCAAAGTTATCACATTAAATATGGTAGATCTATGAAAGTGCTTTGGTTATTATAAGGCATAAATATGGAGACTTGGGTAGTGAATTGGACAAATATGCTGAGAATATATTTTCTTCTTGAGTCATTCACTAATTGATTTGACAAAATTCATCAAAATCCCCTATGTTAGTTCCAGAGGATAAAGGGATGAACAAAAATACACAAACCTGCTCAGTCTATGTAGAGCTTATGTTCTAGTAAAGATATTAAATTAATAAAAATAAACAGCAACTATTACCAATGTTATTCAAATGATGTATTATAAAAGCCTAAAGAAAATTTAATAACTGTTGGCTTCTCTGAGGTTTAAACACACATGAGCTATCATTTACAACTGAGTATGGTTAAACAAGAAGACAAACAAAAACTGCTTCAAGCAAATCCCTTGGGTATGATGGAGCACTGTGAGACAAAAGACATTGGGTGCTCATCCAGCCAGAGATAACTAGAGACTAGAAAAATAAATAAAGCACCAATTGCCTGTGTATATTTAAACTACCTCTACCTTAAAATCAATTACAAGCCACTCAAATGTCATTATAATTTCACTAACAACTAACCATTATATACTCAAAATATATAAAAATCAAATTTGAGAATATAACATTGTTGGTAGAATACAGCTAGGGATAAAACTCACTGAGATCCACCATACTGGTTTTGTGGATACATACTCAATCACAAAAAGCCTCTAATTCTAGCATATTCTGTGAAAGTCTGACAGACTAGGTAAAGAGGCAGGATCAATAACTGCTCCTCCTTAATATATTCTCGCCCTGGCCAAACATTTAATTTCTCATTTCATATGTTCCATGTGCTCCACTTTTGCAGAACTAGATCTTATAGTGATACCTTGGGATCAATTTTATATAAGATGTGATTGTTGTTTTCTAAATCAAATTACTAATCAAAGGACGAAACTAAAACATTCTTATGTGAAAAATATACTCTATATGGTGTCAAGACTTTTTTCATGTCTAAATGTAACTTTAGGAGCAAAAGTAGACATGAAAACTTGAATAAAGTTTATTGTTCCTCAATATTTGTCAATAATGGAATTCAGTATATATTTTATGGGAATATAAATGTCTTCATCAAATGACAAAATAAGATTCTTTGACAATGGTGAAAAGCTTAGGATATGATCAAAGCAAATATTTTCTTTGACTTATTTGATTAAAAACTGAACTATAGGCAGCACTATTTTCCATAATTGCTTTAGATAAAAGTGAAAAAAAGTAAGACCCAAATTGATTACTCATTTGAAGTTACTCACTTCTCTCATGGAACAAAAACATTGGTTCTGTTCAATTTTCAAATGACCTTATTCAGAGCTTATCATTCTGTGAACTTCCAAGATACTCCAAATGACAGTGGGAAGTTGAATAAAGAGAAAATTTTATTCTTTAAAAAATGCCACACATCTAGCAGATTCAAACAAAACTAAAGGAAAGAAACTTGCCTAGCTGTGCTGGTACCATGACTCTAATGGAATCACAGAAGTTGTTAATGACGCGTATAATCTGTCGAGTGGAAAGATCCAGGAGTAAGATGTGGCCTCCTCCAGTTCCTATCCAGAGAGCCGTGTTCTTCTGAAGGCAGAGGGCTTTTACTCTCCCAAGATAAGACATCTTATGCTTCGATTCCTTGTTTATTTTGACCATTATCTCCCTGGAGCCAAAAGAAAGTATGCATTAGCAGTTGAATCACAATTAAAAGATATATGAGATGTATCAACACGTAACATATCTACGTTAGCATTTCAAATTATGAATACATAATGATAGAGACACCTCAGATTGGGGGTAGAGGTTCCAAGACCCCCCTCCTTCAGTTCCCAAAATGACAGTTACCTTATATAAGTTTCCTTATATAAAACAACCTAATATTTGCACAAAACATATGCACATCAGCCTGTGCACTTTAAATCATCTCTAATCATGTACTTTATAATACCTAACACAATCACAATAGAAATAGCTGTTGAACTATATTATTCAGGAAATTTGACAAGAAAAAGACCCTGTACAGATGCAAGTGTGAGACCTAGCTTCACTTTGATTCAGGCTTGGATGAACTTGTGGATGAACAGCTTGAGAAAACTAAGGGCTGATTGTATGCATTACGGATCATTAAGTCTATACAAAAGCAACTTAGTTAAACACAGAATGCAGAAAGGTACATTACTTTATTTGAAACATAAGCTCTCAAAAATAAGGGTTATTATCAAATAAATAAGATGGATACTAATTTTATAAATAACTATGATTCAGTAAAAAAGAATGGATTTGCACAGTATAACTAAAAGAGTTAGTTTCAAAGATTCCTATAAAGTCTAGAAGTCTCAGGGGAATCTATGATTATAGTCAGTTGCATGCAAAACATTTCCCCTGGGTCAATGAACAATCTATTTCATATCAAATATGAAATGTATCCAGAAATGAAAGAACATAAACAATTCTGAGGGACTAAGGGATGCTGTCGACCCTTCCAAACTTAAGTCTCCTCAAAATTCAAAGGGAAAACTATAACAATTACTTTATGAAAGTACACTTTGAAGTCTTCTTTTATGGAGTTAATGTATAATTGAAAATGTCCTCCTGAGTACAACAAATTTATAAAGTAAGATGAAAACAAACAAAACCTACTACATAGCAGGGAAATGGGTTGGCAATGGTTCTCTTTCTTGACACTGGCTATAAGTGGTGGCCGTGGTGTGCTACGGGCGGTCCATTGCAAGGCAATGGAGCCGCTCACTCTTGTCTCCACCTTGTTCCTCCTTCCTTACTGAGCAAATTTTCCCACATATTTTTTTTCTTATTTGATGACCAGTTTCTTCAAAATACAGTGTACTTGGGCTTATCATTTTTATATGTAATAATATTCAGTGCCATGTCACAATTAGATATAAAACAAAGAGTGAATCTAGCATGGGTATTTTCAATAATGATTTTTTCATTAGCGATTATTCTTTAAAGCAAATATATGCACTTTATTCCTATCATTTTATTTTCCAAAAACAAAATTTGAACAATAGTAGAAGATGGTTCTAAAAGAATTAACAACTCTATTTCTATATTTTTAATTTTTTTTCTATATGGACACAGTTCCCTTTTCTGTACAACCTGACATAAAGACAGAAATTTTGATCATTTTAACAAATGAATTTACTTTAAAAAGTGCACACAGTCTATCAGTTCACAGAGTTTTTCTGTCTTCTTATCCCACACTTCCACCACAGGGCTGTTTTTCTTGGCAATATAGAGAGCTGTGTCTACCACCACTGCTATGATGTTGGAATCACTGAAACCTGCGTAAGAAAACCTAGAGCAAAAAAAGAAATTCAGAAAAGACATGATAGACCTTGTATTAGTTGTTAATGAAGTACCAAGCCAACACTATTTTAGGAAATAAATAAGCTAGAGTACTGCAATTATCTCATGTTCTTCTTTATCTCATGTTCTTCTCTAACGATGCTAAATTGAATATATAACTTACTTTACTTATTTTGGTTAACATATTAGTTTCACTTCCTAATAAAAGAAAAGCTATAACTATTTATTTCTAGTTCTATATTATACAATTTTATAATGTAGCTTATCTTCTAAAAGTATTATCATCCCATTTATTTACTTATTTA
The DNA here is from genome assembly GCA_036346955.1 of Dipus sagitta. Classification (NCBI taxonomy): domain Eukaryota; kingdom Metazoa; phylum Chordata; class Mammalia; order Rodentia; family Dipodidae; genus Dipus; species Dipus sagitta. The sequence goes on along the minus strand of CM070777.1, from coordinate 91,090,746 downwards.
AGAGAGAGAGTGAGAGGGACAGATATATAGAGAGAACGGACATACCAAGTCCTCCAGCCATTGCAAAAAACTCCAGACACATGCACCACCTTGTGCTTCTGGCTTCTCTGAGTACTGTGGCATTGAACCTGAGTCCTTAGGCTTCTTAACCACTAATCTCTCCAGCCCTATCTGTAATATTTGTATGATGAAACAAATTCCTTGTTACAAATATTTGGAAAATTAAGAATTAGTGATTTAAAGTTATAGCAAAAGATGGGGAAATAAATGTTAAGCATTTTCAGATATTTCAAGACCTTTGGCTCTGTAAATATTTCATAAATGATTGGTTAGTGAGTACCCCATCTGCATGGCAAGCCTGTGGTTAACCTTTGAGGTTTCACCTCAATGTCAGGTCTCCTGGAATTCTTCCCTGACCAATCAAAACAGACCATTCTTTCCTTCCCACCACAGGTGTAAATGTAGTCCTATAGTTCTTATTAAACATACAATAGTAGTAGTGTGCCCCTCACACTAGATTGTAGATCTGATTTCTTGAAACAAATGCTACATTTTCTTATATGTCCACAATCCAGTGAAGCATTATCATATATAAGTATCTCTGATATGCTAAGCAGTTTGTTATGTGAGTGGACAGAGGATTGATTGAGAAGAATAAATTTATAGGATGAATGAACAACAACAATAGTAAAATATTAACTTTGCAATTGAATCAGCCCAATGATATGATAATACCACAGGGCCATAACAATTATTTGTGTCTCCTGTGATAAGATTTTTTTCCCATTTCTTTTCTATTCCTCCAAGGAAGATACAAATATGGTAGTTTTCTAGAAAGCCACTATGCTTTCAATGATTTCTTCTGGGATGTTTGCTATATTTAACAGAAGATAGTTCCAAATTAGCACAAACTTCCACATCAAGATTTAGCATTTATAAAACATTTATGCATGGTGTCTTATTTGATAAAACTTACAAGGCCAGAGAGCCAGATCAGTAAACACTTGACTAGCATGTAAAAGGTTCAGGCTTCTGCCCTCAGCACCATAAAAAAATAATATAACTTTATAAAATATGACAAATTTTAATTGTTAGAAATTTAGAAACAAAGATTTACAGGTGCTAAATAATTTATAGGCAATATGATTATTATGCTGTATATTCAGGATACAAAACAAATCCTGAAGAAACTTTTGGCCCCAGAAAAAAAGACACCTGACCTAGGAAATGTACGCCTTAGTCAGAGGTGCTGATGTGGAATGTGAAGAAACAGCCCCGGACTAGTGATACTACCTCTGTGGAGTGGGGAGGAGACCAAGGCAACCGGGAGAACTGTTTTAGAATAAATCAAATTTGTGCAAGTTTTTTATAATGGGGACTCAATCTCACTGGGGAGATAACGCCTTTGAGAAGCAGATATTAAAGAGTGTTGTCCAAGACAGGACCCATACTGCAGTGCTTACATGCATACCAATAGTGTCTATGCTCGATGAAGTTAAACAATTGAAGGTTTCTGCTCTTAGATGATTTTATGATTGGATTGGATTAAAGGTGAAACTTACAGATTGATAATGAAGCTATCCAAAGATTTAACACATCCCAGTCTTTAAATAAGATAAAATTGACTTCATCTGTAAGGAATTTGTACTCCATCTTATCCCTGAGTCTTCTTTAGAATCATCTGAGAAGTTGTAAGAGGCAGGGAAGCAAGAGAGCTGAAGCAGGGCCTCTCCTTGGCTTCTGATTCAGTAGGTAATTATAATAATGTATAATAATAATAATAATGTAATTATTTCAGCTCCACAGTGGTTGCTAAAGCATGGCTGATATTAAGAACCACTGTGTCTGATGGTTTTAAGAACTTGATTTCTGCCGGGCGTGGTGGCGCACGCCTTTAATCCCAGCACTCGGGAGGCAGAGGTAGGAGGATCGCCGTGAGTTCGAGGCCACCCTGAGACTCCATAGTGAATTCCAGGTCAGCCTGGGCTAGGGTGAGACCCTACCTCAAAAAAAACCAAAAAAAAAAAAAAAAAAAAGAACTTGATTTCTAAAACTCAATTATAAATATATGGTAGCCATTGCAAATGCAAATGACAGATGTAATGATAGGGATACAAAGTACACATGATGAATCAGGATAGCCACACAAACTTGGTAGCAGGTATCCAAACAGAAATCAGCCATACTTATACTAGTGGTGAAAGAAAGCAGGTTATCTTTAAGAATGGTAAAAATTATAGTTTTGTTAAAGCACAGAGAAAATTGTAAAATGTGAATTATAACATTGAATAAGAATTAAATATGAAGATGATGGTAGGTTAGAGCTTCATGTAAGATAAAATGAGAAGCCACCAAAAAATCTTTAGCTGGAGAGTGGTATCAAATAGGGTTACATTTTGAACAGTAGCTTTGTCTACAATGCTGAAAAGATATGAAAAGAGAGAGTATGATGCAATATTGAGAACTTGGTAGAGAAATGCCACTGTTAACATATCATACATAACAGAGGAGAGTCTGGTCCATGGTTATAGTGGAGGAAACACTGAAAACTACCAGGGTTTGAGAGTCAATTAGAAAAGGTGTGTGGTTAAGTGAACAAAGAACAAAATAGTGAAGAATTACTTCCACATGTCAATCTTGGAAAACTAGATGGCTATTGGAAACTAAAATATTCTCCTAAAGGATTAATCCCAAATTGCAATCTTTGGAAACTAGATTGCTACTAAGAAAGTATATACCCTGAAATGGAGATTTGTGAATAAATGCTAGTAACAGTCATATTAATAGTTTACATTTATTTAGAGCTTATCAGGTATTAAGGATTATGTTATTTTTTATACTAATTTTCTTATTTAAAGTAAGAGCAGGCTGAATATTTAAAAGGCTATTATGCAACTATGTAAAACCATAGGTGGCAAAACCAGTATTTGAACTATGATTTTCACTTTTGCATTCATCCTATATACTGATTTGCACTGAGGAACATAATAAAAGGGGGAAAAAAACAAGTTTAACTAAGATACAAGCTGAGAATTAGAACAATAAATTAGACTAAAGTTGACACTTTTTTATTCTTGTTTGAAACTAATATCATTAACTCAGCTAAAGTTTTGATCACTTATTGTCATACTCACAAATAACTATCATTACAATCTGTTTTCAATAATTATTACTTAATATAATTATCCAAAAATAGCCTATGTAAAATCCATGCCTTTGCTGAAATAATGTATTGTCTTCTAATTCTAAACATCTAATTTGAAGCATATAATGATTTCTGTTAAAAATTAAATTGATAAATTCTATAGAACTATAATCAATTCACATACTTTAACCCAAAAGTGATTAGGCAAGGTAATATTTTAATGTTCTTCTGATGGTTTAAACTCTCTAAATTTTTAATGAAATGTTCAATTTTAGTAATCAAATAAATTATATATTTCAAATTATTTTTTTTTTAATTTTTTTGTTCATTTTTATTTATTTATTTGGGAGTGACAGAGAGAGAGAGAGAGAGAGAGAGAGAGAGAGAGAGGAGATAGAGAGAGAATGGGCACGCCAGGGCCTCCAGCCACTGCAAACAAACTCCAGATGCATGCGCCCCCTTATGCATCTGGCTAACGTGGGTCCTGGGGAGTCGAGCCTCGAACTGGGGTCCTTAGGCTTCACAGGCAAGCGCTTAACCGCTAAGCCATCTCTCCAGCTCCATAGTTGTTTTTTCAATTGTCTCTAACATGCTTCTTTACATAGCCAAAACAAACATTTTAAAGCATTAATATTTGTTTAGAGGGCTAGAGAGATGGCTCAGCAGTTAAGGCACTGGCTGGCGAAGATGTTAAAGGACCCAGGTTCGATTCCCTAGTACCCACATAAGCCCCAAACCTATAATGGCACAGAATAAACACCCACAAAGCAAAAGATGGCACTGGGCATAGCAATGAAATATGCGAACAATACAAGATTTAAAGTAGCAAATTATTTTAAAATTGATTGTTAATAGCATTACTGACTATTAATTTTCAACATAAATAAATGGTAAATTAATTACATAGAAAGAAAACTTACATTGAATTTGTCCTTGTCTCGATGAGTTTTTGAATAGTGAAATCACTAGAAAATGAGAAAACCTTTGTGCCACATCCTCCCCACATGATGTTTCTTTCAGATGAATTTGTGGACTCAGTCAAGCACATCAGTGGTGTGCTGATATCCCCCACACGTAGTATCTTCAAGGGAGCAGTTCCTTTACACTTTGCCAGAGAGAGAAACTTATCAAACTGAGCATCTATGTAATAAAACACTATATTTTTTTTACTCTACCAAAGCACTTTCCATTTAAAACAATTAGAGATAGTAAAATAAAAATTCAGATAGACCTTTCAATGTTTCTCTAAAAATAAAGTTCAATTTCTGCTGGGCATGGTGGCACATGCCTTTAATCCCAGCACTTGGGAGGCAGAGGTAGGATGATTGCCATGAACTCACCCTGAGACTACAAAGTGAATTCCAGGTCAGCCTGTGCTAGAATGAGACCCTAATTCAAAAAGCCAAAAAAAAAAAAAAAAAGACATCAATTAAAGTAGCATTCAAAATGTAATCTTCATAACCAATTTCCTTTATTTCAGGCAAGAATTGTACAAGAAATAATTCAGTGATCATGCTCTACTTTCTGTCTCTTGGGTAAAGGTGGTTTTGGTATCAAGATGTATGATTACGCAGAAATTGAATAAACAGAACAACCACAGATAAAAGAATAGTTAAATGAGAATTTGGAGAACAGAAAGTGAATTGATCTCTTAGAGGATAAAAAAAAAGTTAATGGGTGCCAGGTGTGTGTGTGTGTGAGGGAGAGAGAGAGAGAGAGAGAGAGAGAGAGAGAGATGCTGGGTATTGGTATTGAACTCAAGACATTCTGTACGTTAACATGTGATCTGCTGAACTATGCCACCAGCTGCTACCTAGAGCAAGCCAGCTTTCAAACTTAAGTACCTTTGTTCTTTTTTCTACAATATATTGAGAATGAATGTCTGCCACAGTCTTACAAATTGTGTTATCTCCATTCATGTCATTGCAAATGAGATTTTGGTTCCTGTTTCCTTTAGTTCATGCATGTAAATTGTATAATCAATCAGCAAGTCTTTTCAGAGAATTATTATGTGCAATATTTATGAAGCTAGAAAATGATGAAAAGCAGAATGTATGTTATCAAGAAACTTTTAAACATTTAATGTGAGGGGGAAGAAATATATAAAACAAAAACTAAAAAAAAATTTATGTAAAATAATTTAACCTTTACCTTAACAGTCTTGTCTTCAAAAATTGCTAAATTACCATCAGCAGTTCCCACCAGAAGAAAATTTTTTTGCTTGCTAAAAGGGAAAATGGCCAAATAGTTACAAAATAACACTTTTACTAAGTAAAATGACATTGTCTCCCTAGCTTCATTAAACTTTACCTTTCTTTCTGACTACAGACTTCTGATCTCCCTTCTTTTAGAGTACTGACTTTATAAAACTTGGAATTATAAATTCTTGATTTGCTCCTTTGAGATACAAATCTATTCCCTGGCTCTTGCCCACTTTTATTATAACAAAACTTTTACCATCTTTTTGACATGTAATCATCAAGAGAGATATGCTCATCCTCCCAATTGGGGGAAAAGTAAGGACCCACCTTCAATAAGGGACAATTAGCAAAGCCAGGTGGAATAGTATTATTAACCTATCACCACGCACAAAGGCATCTGATAAATTTTTCAGAGCTGTAGCTTGTCCACAGTCCACATGTTCAAAACGCTCCCTCCTTCTGTTTAAGTGAAATTGGGTTTGGATTATATCATCTATCATCATAGCCTTCAATTAATCTTCCTCACCTATTTTGTAACATCCAGTGATTTTTAAAAATATTTTATTTTTATTTATTTGACAGAGAAAGGGAGAGAGAGAAATTGAGAGAGAGAGAGACAGAGAGAGGAAGGGAGAGAATGGGCACGCCAGGGCCTCCAGCCACTGCAGACGAACTGCAGATGCATGGGCCCCCTTGTGTGGCTAATGTGGGTCCTGGGGAATTGAACCTGGGTCTTTTGACTTTGCAGGCAAATGCCTTAACTGCTAAGCCATCCCTCCAACCCTCCAGTGATTTTTTTTTCTTTAACAGTATACAAATAATTTCAACTCTAAAATTCCCAGTGCTGTTTATAGGTTAGGTACCAAAAACTGTGTTCCACAGTATGATATCTTTTTTTTTTCCAGTACTGACTTAAACCAGAGAAGAATGTATTATATAATCTGAATGGCTTCTAGAGATTATTCTAAATATTTATGATACCAAACTATGTTCTAAATAAGAACTTCATCTCTGAAATTCTGCTAGATACATCTCTTTGGGCCATGTATAGCTCAGTGGTAGACCACATGCCCACATACATTTCTTTGTGATAAGATCCCAATAAACGATATAGGTTAGTCATTTTTACCTTTGCTACCAATCAAATTTTTAACGTATTAAATTATTTTCTTATGTGGTAGTTATATAACTAGTGTTCAGTATGATACTCATGCAGCTGGAAATATATTTGTGTATGTATTCAAAGAGAGTACAAGTGAACATTAATCTTTGATGAGACCCCAACCAAGATTTCTTGCCCTGAGGGAGAGGCACAGCTGAGGTAGTAGCAAGAAAAAATGACTCGCCTATTTTTAACTGCCCCAGTTAAATCTGTATTTAGAAAAATAACAAGTATTATTGTGTCCTCTCATGATTCCTGTTAATATCGACAAACCAATGAAAGCTAGCTAAAAATATTTGTTAATATAACAAGTTTTCACACAATTAAGTCATCTCACAATTATATATTTTTCTTTTAATTAACAACTTTACCTCTGCTTGCAGAAGAAATTGCAATACAAACAGGTAACAGAATCAGACATTTTTTCAAGGGTATGTCTCTTTGTCTCATCTTCGGTATTGATGGCCAGAAGAACACCAGACTGTGTCCCGCACACAATCCAATTCTCTTTTTCAGCAGAAAGATGCACCAAAGCCAAGCACAGTATTCTACTATCTGTAACTTCCTACCAAGAAAATGAAGTATAGCCTGTTTTAAGTTGCTAGATCTTGTATAAAATGAAAATATTTTGTTGTCTGTATACTTAAATCTTATTACTTTTGTTTACTTTTATAAGCAATGCCTATTGTATTGAGTTTTCAATAATATATTATTTACCTGGGGAATAACTTTCCTGTCTAGAATACATCTGAAACTAAAATTAAAATTTGAGCTGGAGGGATGGCTTAGTAGTTAAGGCATTTGACTGCAAAGCCAAAGGAGGACCCAGGTTCGATTCCCCAGGACCCATGTTAGCCAGATGCACAAGGGTACACATGTGTCTGGAGTTCGTTTGCAGTGGCTGGAGGCCCTGATGGGCCCATTCTCTCTCCCTCTTTCTCTGCCAAATAAATAAATTAATTAAAATTTTTAAAATATTTAAAAAAATTAAAAATCATTTTTCAGTATCAATCTCAGTATATCAAAGGAAAATGAGAGGACTGTTTAATTTTAAGCATAATTTTAGACACAACATTTATTTCAGCCCAACAGTTAACTATCAGGTTACTTTTTCACTCAGTAAGTTCATCAGTTTGCCAATATAATTTATTGATCCTTCTTGAAGGAGCCATGCCCTGCTCCATTACTCATCCCCTCTACTAGTGAGAGCATTGGCTGCAAACAGCTCAGGTAATTGAGGGGTGTTGTCTGGCCCAGAAATACCTCTGGGCACATAGTAGCCCATTGCATGAAAATGTGACCCCTTATGTGGTAGACACCCAGTAAGAATCTGTCCCCCTGTGTGGTGGACACTCTATGGTGCTAGTCCCAACTCCACAGATCTAGTGGAAATAGCCTGAGGTTCAACTTCCTCAGAAACCAAATGTTTGAGCCTCCTTTTCTGCCCCTTCTGCTTTTCATACTTCCTTCCAAACCTCTCACTCCTGAAGTCATTTAAACAAGCAGGCCTGTTGATTTGTGTTCCTGTAGACCCTGACCTAAGACAAATAGATACTGTGATTTTTCAAAGTAAACAAACTAGCTTTACATCAGTATATTTCTTATAAAAAGAAAGGTAATTTAAAAACACTCCTGCAGTTGCTCTTACCATATTTCTTCCAGAGTAATTTTTAATTAGCACAGGATCTATTTTCTAAAAAAAAAAAATGTATGAATAGTATTTAGATTTACCTCGTGATTGTATCCTTCTGTGTTTAAGTCAAGAAAGGAGAGCTGACCATTGTCAGTGTGCCCACAGCCCAGCCAAATGCTTGCATTCTTGCTGGTAGGATTTGTTGCAACTAAGCATTCAACAGCAATGTTTTTAGGTATTAAAATATGTCTCATGAGACAAATTAATTCAGCCGAATTCAAAATGTCAAAGACCTGAAAAGTTTAAAAATAACAAACAACACTCATCAAATTATCACATTTCCACTTAAACTAAATGTAATTAATGTAGCTCAATGAAGCAAAACCTAAAGGTTTTAGCTAAACTGACCAACCCAGATCACTAAGATTAACAGATCAAATTAACAGACAAAATCACATTTATAGACAGACATGGTTTTAAACTCTGTATGATGTATACTCTTTGGAATGTATGGTATGATATTTCTTTAAACTAGAAAATGAAAATTCATGTTAATTGAACAATATATTAGCACTCAGGAGTTGTTTATTAATCATTTAGGAGAAAAACAGGCCAGTAACAGAATATAGCATCCATAGCTTCTACTCATTGTAGGGAGTAAAAGTTTCAATCATTGGAAAGAGAATTTAGGAAAGATCTATATTTTTCTTCAAGCACTAGAGAGCAGAAGACACAATACACTGCAAGAAAGCAGAACCAGTTGCTGGTTCTGGTGGAAGAGCTGTAAGAGCCTGCCATCCATGATACCCCCCAAGAAAGCTGCTTACTCCCGTACTTCATTTAGTGAAGGTTATGAGTGTATCTACCTTGCTCAGTACCGACTGTGTTTAAAGATAAATGGTACATCTAAGCTTTTCAATAGTGCAATATACTTTAAAAATTTAGGGTTATTAAGCTACTCAGCAGCAATCAATCTGATGTGATGCTCACACAAGTGCAATAGTGGCACACAGCCATGGTGGGTTACCAACTGCTCTTGAAGTGGCTAACAGATCCACTCAGTGGAACGGAACCCATACCTGGAATGGGAAAACAAATCAGAACCATATCCAAAAAACGAGCCCGCTCTCCAATATCAAGCTCCCACCAATAGTGAGCTATAAGAGGGCCCACACCTATTTAATTCTCTCTAAAATAAGAATGGGTATCCATGTATCTTGCATTGACCTCACTCTCCATTGGAGAATTTGCTTCTCTTTTTCAGATGAATGCAGAACCTGAGGAGAGAATCAGCCCATTGTACCCCACCAGGGCACCAGCTGAAGCCACAGAGTTAGTGGGGTAATGAGCAAGAGATGCTTTCTCAATGAACCTGGTATCAGCATAGGGGTGAAGGAGACAGACACAGAGAACACTCAACTCCTACCAAATCAGATATTCAGAGACACAGAGACTCCCAAGACATCATCACTGAAATAGACCTAAAATGAACCCAACATGGGAAATTCGCGTAAGAGGGGTTGGAAAGATTGTTGGAGCCATAAGCTTGTTCATGATGCACAGAGTCATTGCCTCTCCCCCATAACTGATGGTCACCCCCACAATGCAACACTCACACTCCTCATGGGGGGCAACAGGGAGAAGGCTAAGGATGGCACCATCATGGCTATATACACACTATATACATAACTAATATTTTTAATTGGGGTTATCATGTGTTCTATAAAATGCAGGGGAAGCATAACTAAATATAGAAAGAGGGAAAACATAGCAATTAAGCTATGGGAAATAAGAAATGAATCAAAAGTCCATGTAAACATCACTAGAATAACCTAAACTAAAAAGCAAATGAGCTAGCTGGGCATGGTGGCTCAGGCCTGTAATGCCAGCACTCAAGAGGTTGAGATAATTCAATGTCAGTATAGCAAGAATGAGACCCTGCCTCAAAATAAAACAAGCACTACAAAACAAGTGAGTTAAGTAGATGACGTAATTATTGAAAGTTCCATGATTCACAGTGAGCTATTTCTGATTAAAACACGTAAATTTGAATAAAACTTAAAAATTAATTATGATATAAAATCAGTGTATTACCAAAACATAAAGGTAACCTTTATTTTGTTCTATTCAAATGTACATCAGTTTAAAACATAGCAAGAGGGGCTGGAGAAATGGCTTAGCAGTTAAGGAGCTTGCCTGCAAAGCCTAATGACCTGGGTTTGATCCGCCAGGTCCCACATAAAACCAGATGCACAAAGTGGCACATGCATCATTTGCAGTGGCTGAAAGCCCCGGCACACCCATTCTCTCCAACTGTCTCTCTTCTATCTCTTTATCTCTGATTGCAAATAAAATACATATTTAAAAAATAAATAAAATATGGCAAGATCTCTCAGAAAATATGCAGAAAACCAAACTTCCAGCTACAAACTACTAACATGTGGAACAGTTTTTTTAATGCATTTAAAACTTTGAAAATGTCATAATATAGTAAGTAAATACCAGACCAAATTATAAGGAGAGGAAAACCAGAGAGATTAGTTAAATTTTAAAATCAGGTTTGTGCTGAAGGCATTTTTCTACTGAGACAAAACTGCTCTATAGTTCAGATATCTTGTGGAGCCCAAGAACAGAAGTTAAAGTCTAAACTGGTCTGTATCCACAAAGTTGGGACCATCAGTGCAAGCAAGAACCAGAAAGAAAAAGAAATGATCCTGTCTACCATCCCACCCTCATTGACTTAAGGGAAAGCTGTGTTGGAACTACACAGATAAAAGGGCTTGGGGGAAATGCCCTTGAGGAATTGCTGTTGGCAAGATTGTTCTCAAGAGCATTTGTAAACCAGAATCACAGCAGCTTAGTGGTAAAATAAGTAAATAAATAAATAAATAATGAGATACTCAAGCTAGAAATTAAGTTTACAGCAATTTGAAGCTTAGCCAAAGAGATTTTAAATTTTATAGAGAAGGAAGTATAAGAACTAAAACATTCCTAGATGTGAACAATAAATGGGGAAAACAGGAAAAATGGATAAGTTGAGGGAAGAAATTTGGGCGTGCATATGACTATGTATCTTCAATAAAGAACAGTGTGTGTGTGTGTGTGTGTGTGTGTGTGTGTGTGTGTGTATGTGTGTGTAAAACAGGTTGTGTGTGGGTGTGGGTGTTTGTCAAATCAATGGAGAATAAAAAGGAGAAACTAATAAATGAAGCTAGAAAACTGATTTTACATATGAGAACAAGAAATTGTACCCAGATAGAAGTATCAATTTTACATGGATTAAGAACTTAAATGATAAAAGCAAATCTTTAATTTTTGGAGAAACCATAGGTAAATATTGTTATGACCATTGAAGAAAGGATTCCTTAAAACAGGATCTAAAAATATTAAGTGTTAAAAGAATTATTAAACTTATCCATAGTTAAAACAAGTAATCGTCTTCATTAAAAAATACCCAAATGAAGCCAGGCATGGTGGCACATGCCTTTAATCCCAGCACTCAGGCAACAGAGGTAGGAGGATTGCCATAAATTCAAGGCCACCCTGAGGTACCATCCAAGAAAACAAATGATATAAGCCATATAAAAGCAAAAAATAAATTTATAACATTTATAATCAAGAAATAATTAGTAGGATATCTTTAGGGTAGGGGTTGGGGAGATGGCCCAGCAGGTAAAAACACTTGCCCCACAAATATGAAAGCTAGGAGGGCCTGAGCTCAATTCTTAGCATTCACATAAAAGATTAGGCATCACCATGCCTGCTTTTAACCCCAGCTCTATAGGAATAGAGACAAGAGAATCACTGAGAATTACTGGTCAGTCAACCTGACCTACCCTGACCCCCCAAATTAAATGGCTATTCAGAGTTTCCAACTCAAGGAAATGATGTGGAAGGGTAACACCCAATGTCCTCCTCTAGCCTCCCCAAACATGCACATGCATACACATGTGCATATACTCACTATGCATACACCAGCCAAAGAAAGGTGACTGGTGGGAGAATAATCAAATATAAATTGGACAAAATATTGAAAATGCATTTCACAGAAGGAATATATATATATATGTATATGTATATGTATATATATATACATATACATACATGTATGCGTATGCTCATGTATATTTATAAACTATATATGTATATGATAATTTGTGTGTCTGAGTATAAACTTCTGAGAATTATATGCATACACACACAGGCACACACACACATATATATGACATTATGCACAAAATATTAATAATTTTTTAGTACAAGTATACCTGGGCAGAAGTAGGCCTTTCTTGAGGATTTTCTTTCAAACACTTTTTAATTAACTTCTCAACCTTTGGCCATGGGGTGCAACCATATTCTTTAACTGGATCTAAAACAAAGAAAATCACAGAGCATATTAAACAAGGGAAAAGTTGTGTACTTAGTCTCAGTATATATGAGTATAGATCAAAAGGAAAAAGCTTCCATGATGATAAATTTACTATGTATTTACACAGAACAAAATTAATTGTGTTAACTTGATCTCCAAATAGATATTTAAAAAGATGATTTCATACCTGTAATTGTAACAATTGAGAGGTAGAGACAGAAGGATTTAGAGTCAAGGCCAACATAGCTACAAAGCAAGATCAAAGCCAGATCATGCCACACCCCCTCAAGAAAAGTTGTTGTTAGTTTTTTTTTTTTGTGTGTGTGTGTGTGTGCTATAAAACGATATACAGGCAAGCCAAGGACCAGACAATAAGGATGGAAGCATTTGGGATGGGAGGTTAGGGGGAAGATGCACACTAAATTCAAAATGAATTGGTACCATAGAAGCCTTTCTCCTGGATAGTAGACTAAAAGACATATCCTCAATAGGCATATGGGGGGGGGGGGTCATCTGGTAAGAAGGGTTCTGGATAGGGTTGGATGAAGCCTAAGCTTAAAACATTTGGCTCTGGCCTATAACTCTTAGTACCAGAAATTGGTTGCTAACCACTTTGAGCTGTTGATCAGTGAGACCTATGAGGTCCCCCAAACCAGACAAGCTTCTATCAAAGCACTTGAGTACACACCTGAGGTAAAAGGTAAGACTCTATTTGTGAATACACCACATTATAACCAAGAGACTGGACTGGAATCCCCAAATGGTTAGCCTGTTTAGTGCTGGAAAGTGCTACATGAGACACTTGAGGAAAGTAGCCAGCAACATTGTGAGCAAGCAGGAGACACTGCTATTCAAAAGCAACCAGCCTGACAAGATGTACACAACTGTGCAATGGTGACATCCAACCCTGGAAGGTAACCAATGGCTTTCTGATTAGCTAAGAGATCCACTCAGTAGAAAGGAATACTTGTCTGGGACTGGGAACAAGGTCAGAATCCTATGGAGACCAATATTATGGTCTCCAATGACAAGCTCCCACTAGTCTTTGGCCAAAAGAAGGGCCACATCCATCAGAATCTCTCTAAATTAATAATTTAACCTTTGTTAACCTAGGCTGACCTCATTTTATATTACAGAATCTGTTTTTCTTTTTCAGAAGGTGGTAAGAACTGAGGAGATAAACCAGTCCTGACACATTAGCCAGTGCCCAGATAAAACCACAGAAGAACTGGGGAGATAAGCAAGAGTGCTGCTTCCATGGTGAACCTGATAATCAGCAGCAGAGTGAAGGAGACAGTCCCTGAGGATACTAATCAACTACAAAGCAGAGAACAAGAGGCTCCAAAGAGCTCATCACAGCAGTAAACTGAAAACTTACCCAACATGGCTCAGGGAATTTTGCAGAAGAAGGGCCAGAAAGATTGTAATAGTCACAGGTTGAGATGCATATCCAGAGGCATTACCCCCCAACACACACACATAAACAATGACTGACTGCTGCTCTCACAACTCATAACATGCTACCCTATGGAGAATACCAGCAACCTCAGTGAGGAGAGTCCTCAGCAGAATGGAGACAGGGAGGAGGGAAATGATTGTACCAACATATGATGTGTCCATGTAAAGTATATTCTTGATAAATTTTTAAAAAGAGACTTCTTGGTAAAATGGTGGCAAAGGAGCCAGGCCAAACCAGCCTAGAGAGGGATTTAAGCAAAACCACAGCAAAATACACCCTTCTTTTGAAAAGTGAAGGAGTATAGGTTATTCTTAGATACAGTGGAGAAGCTGGAGAGACCAAGGTCCACAAGGAAGTAGGAAAACAGCCAGAATCCCACTGAGGCACTTGCAGACCACTGATCTGCAGGACCCATGCACCTGCATGGCACCACCCTGCCCTGCCAGGCGCACCAAGCAGCAGCAGAGACCGAACAAGGGGATTTTTTCAAATTCATCAGCCCTTGCAAAGTTAAGAAATCTGAAGATCAGCTAAGGAGCTATGAAAGGGATACAGGTGGAACTGCATGAGCAACTCCAGGAGTCTGAAATCTCCTATCCCCCATTCCCAACCATCAGAACCGCGAGCCTCCTACATTCAGTTCCCAGTGGCAGTGCAGCCTGCACAGCTGATCGAACTCCAATTCCACAGCACAACACAGAGGCATCAAAGTGGGTACTCAGCATTGGTGAGATTGGAAGTCCCCCTGCCAAAAGGTAAAAAGGCTGACTGACAAAAAAGCAAAACAAACAACAACAACAAAAAAAAAAACAGGTACATAGGCCTGCATTGGAAGAGCTAATCTCTGTTTCCATGTCAGGGCAGGTTATGGGTTATATATTCTTGTTTGACATTACCATTTTCAAATAAGCTACATTTGGGGGTTGGATATTATTGCCTTTGATGCTTTCATATTTATAGGGCCTTTGACTTTTGCTTCTGTCATTATTGAAAGATAAAAACTGACAACCAAGATTACTTTATCATGCAAAGCTATCTGTCCAAATTGATGGAAAAATAAGGACATTCCACAACAAAAACAGGCTAAAGGAATTTATGACAACTAAAGAAGCTCTACATAAAATACTTGAAGGAATTCTTAATGCTGAAGAGAAAGCAAAACACACACAGAAGGAAATAGGAAAAAATAAACCACACTCAAATAACAGTTAGTACAAGTGAGTAAAGGGAAAACAGAAAACACTACTAAGAATGGCGAGAATAAATAATACCTTCCAAAAATAACTCTTAATATCAATGCCTCAATGCACCAACCAAAACACACAGGCTGGCAGACTAGATTAAAAGGCAGGATCCTGCCATTTGTTGCCTCCAGGAAACACATCTCTCAATGAAAGATAGACACTGTCTTAGGGTGAAAGGATGGAAAACGGTATTTCAAACAAATGGGCCAAGGAAACAAACATGGGTTGCTATCCTAATATTAGACAGGATAAACTTCAAACCAACATTAGTGAGGAAAGATAAAGAAAGTCATTTTATGCTGATTAATGGAACACTCCAAATGGAGGACGTTACAATCCTAAACATATATGCACCTAACATGGGGGCTTCCAGTTTCATAAAAAAAAAAAACACTATTAGGCTTTAGGTCACAGATAACATCAATTGTAGATAACACAATTGTAGTGGGTGACTTCAATACCCCACTCTCATCAATTGACAGGTCATCCCAGCAAAAAATAAACAGAGAGACATCTGAATTAAATGATGTCATGGAACAAATGAACCTAACAGATATCTACAGAACATTCCATCCAAAATGCTGCAGAATCTACATTTTTCTCAGCAGCACATGAAGCATACTCTAAAATAGACCATATATTAGGACACAAAGCAAATCTCAACAAATATAGGAAAGTTGAAATAACCCCTTGTAGTTTATCTGACCAAAATGGGATTAAACTGAAAATAAGTAGTAAGAAAAGCTACAGAGCATACAGAAACTCATGGAAACTAAACAGTACACTACTGAATGATGAATGGGTCATTGAAGATATCATAAAGGAAATCAATAAATTTGTAGAATTAAATGATGATGAGAATACAACATACCAAAACCCTTGGGACATAATGAAGGCAGTCCTAAGAGGGAAATTTATAGCTGTAAGTGCCTATATTAAGAAAGTGAAGAGTTCACAAATAAAACAATTTAATGCTTTAACTTAAGGCCTTGGAAAAAGAAGAACAAGGCAAACCAAAAATCAGTAGAAGGAAAGAAATAGTAAAGATCAGGGCAGCAATTAATGGAATAGAAACCAAAAAAACAATCAAAAGAATCAACGAAACAAAGAGTTGGTTATTTGAAAGGAGAAACAAGATTGAAAAACCCTTAGCAAATTTAACCAGAAGAGAGAAGAGCAAAAATTAATAGGATTAGAGATGAAAAAGGCACCATTACAACAGATACCAAAGAAATTCAGAAAATTATGAGGACATGCTTTAAGAATATATATGCCTTGGATGTGAGGGCAATCTGGCTGCGACATCTGTCACCCAATTGATCGCCAGGGCTGATTCAGCTGATCTGGCTGGCTAGGCAGGTGTCCCCTTCCTCCCTCACTGCTCCATGTGTGTCCCTCCCGAAGCTGCACGCTTGGTCAAAGAGGACGACCTTCCCCAAATAGAAGAGGACCAGTCTTCAGTCAAGGGTAGACGAGTAGATGTGCTCCCCTGCTAGAACCTCCAAACAAGCTCTCAAGATTATACATGCCTCTAACTTTGAAAATCTGAAAGAAATAGATGATTTCCTTGATTCTTATGACCTACCAAAATTAAATCAAGATAAGATAAACCATTTAAATATACCTTTAACAAGTACAGAGCTCCAAGAAGTTATAAAAAGTCTCCCAGGTAAAAAATGCCCCAGCCCAGATGGATTTAATGCTGAATTTTACCAGACCAGTTTTACAGATGGAAGAACTAACACCACTGCTTCTCAAACTTTTCCATAAAATAGAAAAGGAAGGAATTCTACCAAACTCCTATGAAGCCAGCATCACCCTCATACCAAAACCAGACAAAGACAGAATAAAAAAGGAAAATTACAAACCAATCTCTGTCATGAACAGAGATGCAAAAATTCTGAACAAAATATTGGCAAACAGAATACAAGAATATATCAAAAAGATTATTCAGCCTGACCAAATTGGCTTTATCCCAGCGATGTAGGGATGGTTCAACATACACACATTGATAAATGTAATACATCATGTAAATGGTCTGAAGGACAAAAAAAATCACATGATCATTTCAATAGATGCAGAAAAGGCATTCGACAAAATCCAGCATCCTTTCATGGTAAAAGTATTATAGAAACTGGGAATAGAACATATCTCAACATAATAAAAGGTATCTATGACAAACAGACAGCCAACATAACACTAAATGGAGAAAAACTTGAAGCTTTTCCACTAAATTCAAGAAAAAAACAAGGGTGTCCACTGTCCCCACTTTATTTAATATAGTATTGGAAGTCTTAGCCATAGCAATAAGGCAAGTGCACACATAAAAGGAATACAAATTGGAAAGGAACAGATCAAATTATCATTATTTGCAGGTGATATGATTCTATACATAGAAGACCCTAAAGACTCTACCAGCAAACTGCTAGAGCTGATAAACACTTTTAGCAACATAGCAGAATACAAAATAAGTACACAGAAATCAGTATCTTTCCTATAATCTAACAACATAAATATGGAGGATGAAATCAGGGAATCTCTCCCATTCACAATTGCCTCAAAAATAAATAAATAAATAAAGTGCCTTGGAATAAACTTAACCAAGGAAATGAAGTAACTCTACAATGAGAACTTTAAAACACCCAAGTGAGAAACTGCAGAAGACACAAGAAATGGGAAGACATCCCATGTTCTTGGATTAGAAGAATCAATATTGTGAAAATCCCAATCTTACCAAAAGCTATCTACACACTTAATGCAATCCCCAATAAAATTCCAATGGAATTTTTCACAGAAATAGAAAAAAACAAATCCAAAAATTCATTTGGAAGCACAACAAACCTCCAACAGCCAAAACAATTTTGAGCAACAAAAATAAGGCTGGTGGCATCACCATACCCAATTTTAAGCTATATTATAAAGCCATAGTAACAAAAACAGCATGGTATTGGCACAAAGACAGACATGTAGATCAATGGAACAGAATAGAAGACACAGATGTTAATCCACCAACTACAGCCATCTGATTTTTTTTACAAAAATTCCAAAAATATTCACTGGAGAAAAGACAGCCTCTTCAACAAGTGGTGCTCAGAAAACTGGATATCTATATGTAGAAGGATGAAAATAGATCTTTGTCTTTCTCCATGCACAAGAATCAAATCCAAGTGGATCAGGGACCTTAATATCAGACCTGAAACTCTGAAATTGCTAGAGGAAAAGGTAGGGGAAACCGTTGACCCTACTGGCATTGGCAAGGACTTTCTGAATGTAACCCCAATTGTTCTGGAAATAAAACCACTAATCAACCACTGGGATCTCATAAAATTACAAAACTTTTGTACATCAGAGGACATTGTGAATAGAGAAGTGAGACAACCTATAGAATAGGAGAAAATATTTGCCAGCTACACATCTGACAGAGGATTAATATCAAGAATATACAAAGAACTCAAAAACTGAACAGTAAGAAATCAAACCCAATTAAAAAATGGGCTATGGAATTAAATAGAGAGTTCCCACCAGAGGAAGTACAGATGGCATATAAACATCTAAAACTGTGTTCTACATCCTTAGCCATCAGGAGAAAGCAAATTAAAACTACTTTGAAATTCCATCTCTCTCCTGTCATAATGGCTACCATTAAGAAAACAAATGACAATACATGTTGGTGAGGATGCAGCAAAAGGGGAGCCCTTCTACACTGTTGGTGGGAATGTAATCTAATACAGCCATTGTGGAAATCAGTGTGGAGGTTCTTGAGACCGCTAGAAATAGATTTACCATATGATCCAGGTATAGCACTCCTAGGCATATATCCTAATGACTCTTCTCACTACCTTAGAGATACTTGCACAACCATGTTTATTACTGTTCCACTCACAATAGCTAGGAAATGGAACCAGCCTATATGTCCATCCACAGATGAATAGATAACAAAGATGTGGTACATTTGCACAATGGAGTTCTATTCAGCAGTAAAGAAAAATGAAATAACAAAATTTTCAGGGAAATGGATAGATCTGGAAAGGATTATACTAAGGGAGGTAACCCAGGCCCATAAAACCAAATGTCACATGTTCTCTCTCATATGTGGATCCTACCTACAAATGTATAGACCTATGTGTGAGCTAGAACCAAAAATCAATAGCAGAGGCCCATAAGCTAGAAAAGGGCTACAAAGGAGGGAGTAGAAGGAAGGTCTTAAGGTGATGATATTGTATATATGTATGTAGAAGAACAGATTACAGGGAGGGGAAAGGCCTAAGCTAAGTCAGGGGAAGAGATTATATAAAAGAAGGGTGGTGGGAAGGGTCAATCAATACTCAAGATATTCTGAATAATACATATGAAAATCTACTTTCTTGAATAACAGCACATCCACAAGTCATAGATTGTTATTTCAAAATTTTCAGTGCCAGGGATGGGATACCTTCCAGTGACTTGTGGGCCAGGCAGGTCCCTGTTGCTTCCAAAACATTACAAGCTATTACAAAGGCCCCTGGTATCCTGTGAGAAAGAGATGGTGAGACCCTATTGCTGAAGACTTCACATGCCTGAGTGGCAAAGGCACTGAGAAATCAAGCTGGAGCTGAGCAGAAAACCTTCTCCCTGTAGCCCAGCCAACTGACAGCTGGATAAAGCTGCACTGTATGCAGCCTTATGGGAGACAGAAGTCATTAGCAGTGAAAACAGTGGACACTGGAAACCTCAAGTTTGGCCAGACAGGCCATGTGACTGAATGAGTGCAATAGTAGTATTTCTGCTGTAGGGGCAACCAACTGCTCTTTAATTGGACTGAAGGCCCACTCTATGGAAGGGAATACATGCCTGGTACTGAAAACCTAATCAAAAGCCTATGGCAGGAGAAGTCATGAGCCTTAGGAGTATAAAACCTGCTCTTGTCTGGATAAATGTATCTATTACTCTCACAAAATTGCCCTGGAACCACTACATTTAATGTTCATATTCATGTATTAATGCTACTCTCACTTCTTCTTAGAAAAGCTCCCCTTTTCAGATGGCGATGACCACTGGGATGACCCAAAAGGCAACATAGTGCTAAGAAAGGATGGAGGAGTGTCCAGCACTGAAACATCTTACACCCTTCAAGGCTCAGGGTCCATTGTGGAAGAGGTGGCAGAAAGAATGTATGAGCCAAAGGAAGGGTACCACTCCTTATATACAATGGTCTGGACAGAAATGGGTCTTGATATCCATGACCTCGGAGTGCCTAGAAATACCTACCCAAGGCCCTCATAATAGGAGAAAAGGATGAAGACATCAAATTAAAGGAGAGACTAATGGATAAAGAGAGGGGATATGACAGAGAGCAGAGTAATGAAGGGGAAAGTGGGTGAGGGGAGGGAAATACCATGGTTTGTTGTCTATAAGTATAGAAGTTGTTTTTATATATATATATATATATATAATAAAATATTAAAACTTCCAAAAATAATTTTAAAAAGAGATACACACACCAAGTGAATAAAGAGATTATCTTTTCCATTCCATACCTGCATGTCAGGTTGGCTCATATAATAAATGGCTTCTGTAGAAATACTATTTTTATAATGACATTAATAAATACATTATTATTAACAACATATTTCGTATAGCTACATCACACATTTGTACCCTCTTAGGAGTTGGGGAGATGAGCAAGAGTTCTGCTTCCATGCTGAACCTGATAATCATTACCAGGGTGGAAACAGACCCTGAGGATACTCAACACCTACCACAGCAGAGATCTAGAAGCTCCTTAGAGTTATTCAATGAAGTAGACTTAAAACTCACCTACCAAGGCTCAGAGAATTTTGCAGAAGAGGGGGTAGAAAGATTGTAAGAGTCATAGGTTGAGACGTCATGTCCAGAGGCATTCCCTCCCCCCAACAACTGACTACTGCTCCCACAGTGCAACCCACAGCCCCATAAAGAATTCCTGCAACCCCACTGAGGAGGGTCTACAGTGGAATGGGGGCAGAAATAAGGGAAAAGGGGGTACCAACACATGATGTATAAATACTTTTTTATTTTAATACTCAAAGTAAGCAGTGACCTCCTTGTGTCCGCACAGTTGTTTTGTGAACATAAGAGGAATGTCATTCAGAATAGAGGCCAGGATGTTTAAAATGGAAAGCTAACTAACTGGTAAACTAAGGAATATGGCCAAGTGGCATCTGAGGTTTACTTGAGGAATAATAAATTTCCCTTTGCCAGTCTTTAAAAATGTCTTCTAAATGGGTAGTAAGTTTCATGTTCCCTATTCCTGGCTCTGTACACACTCATGAGTGTTTCTTAGATAAGAAGAAAAGGAGAAAACATGAGAATCAGCTAAATAAACTTAAAAAAATACTTTGAAGTAGGAAATAACCTAATAATCACAGGATGAATGACAAAGTCATAGACTTCTTGAAGCAATGAGACACCATGAACAATGAGACTTAAATCTCATTATATACTCATTTACAAATTCTTACTAATACATATTGCAAAAGGTTATTACTGGAAATAATTCAAGCTATCACTCATGCAAATGAATTATTATTATTATTATTGTTTATTTACTTATTTGAGAGAGACAGACAGAGAGAGAAAGAGGCAGAGAGAGAGAGAGAATGGGCACGCCAGGGCCTCCAGCCACTGCAAACGAACTCCAGACGCGTGCGCCCCCTTGTGCATCTGGCTAACGTGGGTCCTGGGGAGTTGAGCCTCGAACCAGGGTCCTTAGACTTCACAGGCAAGTGCTTAACCGCTAAGCCATATCTCCAGGCCCAAAGGAAGTATTTTGCTTTAAGAAAACGAAAATACTGCAGGATAGTGGACGCAAAGCAACTTTTATCAGAACTAGAAATCATCAAACTTGGAATTCTACTGGTAGGTTTTCTTCCCTAAGTGTTCTTCAATATACAATATGAAATACACGAATACTAGCTGGATTTTGATAATCCTAAAACTTCTTGCATTTTCATGTGATTGTATTACTAAATTACAGTATTTAAGCATATCCATGCATGTGGGCTGGAGAGATGGCTTAGCGGTTAAGTGCTTGCCTGTGAAGCCTAAGGACCCTGGTTCAAGGCTCAATTCCCCAGGACCCATGTTAGCTAGATGCACAAGGGGGTGTACGCATCTGGAGTTCGTTTGCAGTGGCTGAAGGCCCTGGCGTGCCCATTTCTCTCTCTCTCCCCCCCCCCCGCCTCTTTCTCTGTCTGTTGCTCTCAAATAAATAAATAAATAAATAAGAACGCATGGTGCCTCGTGCCTTTTAAAAAAGAATATCCATGCATGAAACCAAAGTTATCAGCTGTGATGAATTATACAACTTCAAAATGAAAATGCTGACCTTAAGAAAAAATATGTGTTGCAGAAAGAATAGAACTTACCAGGCAATTTTCCTTGTATTGCTAATTCATCAAACTCATTTGGAAACTTTAAACCCTCTGCTATTCTACTTCCTGTTGTCAAAATGTCATAGAGAAGCAAGCCAAATGAATAAACATCAGCCTGTTGATTATAAATGACATTTCCTCTGGCAACTTCAGGTGCACGGAATCCTGAAAGGAAGCACATGTAACAATAAATATGAACAATACCAGGGCTCATGCTTGAGCCATCTGACAAAAACGAGGATCCATAAGGTAAGTAATAAACCAGGTCATTTCCATCTCTGTGAGAAATAACCTTGATCAAGTCAGTGAATAGGGTTATCCTAGGACAAGGCCCCCCAAGATCAATCTGGAAACATAATAAGATATTTCAGTCTTTAATATGCTTCTCTATAATTACAATACAATCCTATTATATGATCTTTAATCATCAATAAGATTACTCTAAAGTATAATAAGGACAAACAATAATTAATTATTGATTTGAGATTCATAACTAAAGAATTAACCATTATAAAGGAAAATGCCTGTATCACTTTTCTCCTCCCTTAATACAAAAAGAGTTGGAGTTTTAAGCAGTGGAAGAGCACTTGCCTAACATGCAGGAGGCCCTAGGTTCAATCCCCACTACCACAAAATGAGTAACTTAATTCATCAATTAACTGAAAAAAAATCAAAGTCCTCTTAGTCTTATGCCTGAAATTCTTTGGAAAAGCTATAAACCTTTTATCCCACAAGAAAATCACTTTGAATTCTTCATGAAAAAGTTAGCAATTTTAATATCATTTCACAATAGTGAGAATATTTAAAAGGGCTGGAGAGATAGCTTGGGAATTAAGGTACTTGACTGTAAAGCCTAACAACTGGAGTTTAATTTCCCAGTGCCTACATGAAGCCAGATGCACAAGTGACACTTGCATCTGCAGTTAATTTATGTAGTGTCTTGAATTTATATAGTGTCTTGAGGCCCTGGTGTGTCCATTCTGTCTGTTCCTCTTCTCTGCTTCTCTCTCTGCTTGCAAATAAATAAATAAACATTAAAAATATTAAAAGATCCAACCATAAAAGAAAAATGGTCCAATAATACATTCTTTTTTAAAAATTTTTTTGTTATTTTTATTTATTTTAGAGTGACACACAGAGAGAGAAAGAGGCAGATAGAGAGAGAATGGGAGGGCCAGGGCCTCCAGCCACTGCAAACGAACTCCAGACGCATGCGCCCCCTTGTGCATCTGGCTAACGTGGGTCCTGGGGAATCGAGCCTTGAACTGGGGTCCTTAGGCTTCACAGGCAAGCACTTAACCGTTAAGCCATCTCTTCATCCCCCAATAATACATTCTATGTAGCAAATTAAAAATCATTTTAACATGATATACTATAAAATAACTTAAGAGAAAATATGGAATATAATTGTGGGAAGACAGTTATCAAATGTATGGGAAAATCAGCTGAGTTAATTTACTTAACTGTAAAAGTAGTAATTATTCTAAAAAAAGTACATGTCAGAATATTTCATATTGTTATAACATGGTATGGCTGACTTTACCTCAAAGATTTATATTCACATATGAAGAGAATAGAAGAAAAGAGAACAAGTGAGCAAAACATTTATTTTTTTTTTGTTTGTTTGTTTTTTGTTTTGTTTTTTCGAGGTGGGGTCTCACTCTAGCCCAGGCTGACCTGGAATTCACTATGGAGTCTCAGGGTGGCCTCGAACTCAAGGCGATCCTCCTACCTCTGCCTCCTGAGTGCTGGGATTAAAGGCGTGCGCCACCACGCCCGGCTCTGAGCAAAACATTTATGATGAGTGAATCTATATGTTGGGTAGAGCCGTATATGTTGTATTATCCTTTTAAGTTTTGGCAGGTTAAAATGTTTCCAAAATGAAAATCAGTGAAAACTTACATAATTAATGTATAAAATAAGTAATAAAAATATAAGAATAATGATTTTGTGTGTGTGCTTATGAGTGCATGTACACTTGTGCCACGACATGTAGAGGTCTGAGGACATTAGGGTGTTGATCATCACCTCCCCATCTCATGAGGGCAGAGTCTCTATCTGCCCTCCTCTTCCTTCTTCTTTTCCTCCTTGCCAGCTTAGATGACCATTGTGCTTCTAAGAAATTACCATGACTCCATTTCCCATCTCAGTCATCTGGCTGGGATTACAGAAGCCTACCATGGTGTGGGGCTTTTTGTTTTTATACATGAAGATAAAACTCAAGTCCTCAGGTTTTAGAAGTAAGTGTTTTTTCCTCTTAGCCATCTCCCCAGCCCTGATTGTGTATATTTTATTTCCTGGTCCATAGTTTAAGATTGTTTTGCAATGAACATATGTGTTTGTTATAATAATGTCAATGTGCGACCAGGATGATACAATGTATGTGTTCACTGCCTTCCAGGAAAGGACTGAATTCAGAAGCAGTTCTAAATAGGTGAAGCTGGGCATTTCTTCAGCTAGGTGGAAGAATATGGGGAATCAAATGGAGAGAGATCATAAGGGCTCTAGCCTCATCTATGGATTAATCCATTGGTGGATTTATAGCTGAACTGACTATTGAGAGGTGGTGGAGGTTACAGGAAGTGGGGCATGATTGGAGAAAGCAGGTCACTGAGTGTGTACCTAGCTTCAAGCCTCTCTGTCCCTCTCTCACCTCATTCTGCTTCTGACTACTATGAAAGCAGCTTCCTATGCCACATGCTTCCCACAGTAGCTCACCTCACTTCAAGCAAAATCAATGGCATAAGCCAACCAGGGACTGAAACCTGTGAAACTGTGGTGCAAAATAAACCTTTCTTCATTGAAGCTGATGTTCTTGCCAATTTTATACTAGGAAAGCAAACACATCTATATAACCAGACTGCCACTTTTTATGCCCTAAGCTAATGAATTGAGAATGTAATTGATTTCTAAAACATAGTTTCAATAAAGTGTAACTGTGACATGACATAAACAGGACAAAATACCTTGAATTAAAATTGCTATAGCATTTTACAGAAGCTTTTCTGAACATTTCATTTGATATGCGTAAGTATCAGCAGTCAACAGACAACATTTTATAAATAACATACACCCTTCAGAAGTGTTTTAGAATAACAGATATAATCATAGTCAAGGGTGCTTGAAATTACAGGACACCTGCATATGAGCTTATTGACAATCTTTAATAATTATCTTCTTAGAATTTTAAAGGGATTTTGGAGGCTGATTTAAATCTTTTTCAATTATTTATTATACACACAGTACACTAATTGGGTTATCTGTTATATCAAGGTTCTATTCAAGGACTATTAAATGTTCAGTGTATTTCTTTCCTTGATAAATGCACTACTAGAATTTGGACTCAAAGGATCATAAAGTAGAAAGAGACTTGAGAGTCTACCTAGTCTTAATTTCTTGATTCTCATCCAATATACATGTCTATTTATAAGTTTTTATTCCCCTAGGCTTCTACTCACAGAGGAGAGCTGCACAGAATACTGGATTTTTTTCACAATGATTCAAAAAACATTAAGAAAGATAATCATGAGTGTAAAGAAAGGAATATTTACTTCAATATGTAAATATTTTCAACTTCACCTTCTCCCTTTCAGAATACATGTCTTCAATGACATGATTCTCAATGTGTTAACATAATATTACTCATATCATGAAGAAGCACCTTAATTACTATTCCCTTTACATGGTTCTTTATGGTAATCCAATGAATTGCTAGTGTCTTTGATTGAATTAAAAATTTATTGATGAGCACCTCAAATTATTCAATTCAGTACTTTGTACATGTTAATAAATCATCGCCAGAAGCACAGATACACTAATATATAGTAAGTATAATTTTCCTTTGTAGAATTATCATAAAAATTACTATGTTAAAATAACTGAATTATGGGCTAGAGAAATGATTTAGTGGTTAAGGCATTTGCCTGCAAAGCCAAATGACCCAGGTTCAATTCCCCCAGGACCTATGTAAGCTAGATGCACAAGGGACACATGCATCTGGAGTTTGTTTGCAGTGGCTAGAGGCCCTGGTATGCCCATTCTCTCTTTCTCCTCTCTCTCTCTCTCTCTCTCTCTCTCTCTCTCTCTCCTTGCAAATAAATTTATAAAATTTTTAAAAAGGAATCATTTAAAAATAATTGAATCAGGATTTATTGTTTCAAATTTATTTTTAGAAAGAATTTTTCAGAGAAGCCCACATTTTAGCAAAAATAATGATTAAATTTGAAAAGAGACAGACAAGACAATAAGAAATGTATTGAGCTTGAGGATATGTCATGTGGTACCAGGCATATTTGTTTTATTTGTTTTTTACTTTCAGAAGAGTATGAGTTGAGCCTTGCTCTACCAGTAATAATATATACAGAATAGTATATACAGAAATAATACTTTATTTGTCTATAGACTGGGCATTTTGTGGCTGTTGACAGACCTGAAGCTATCCAGAAGCATTTAGTCCACTGGACTCTGTAGTCATCACAGGCTGGAACTCTTCAAGTCATTTAATGATGAAATCATCTGCCCCATATTTACCTTTACAAGTATACATAGACCTGACATGGCAATGTGTCCTTGTCAGTGGATGAAATGTTTCTACTTTGGACTGTGATGGTGCTAGGCCATGATTTCTGATCTTATGCTGCTTTGGTTTGCAACTTGTACTGCCTTAAAAGTATTTTTAATTTTTTCTCAGTTTGGTTCCCTTATCTTTAAACTAGGAATACCAACCTGACCAATATCAGAGCATCATGAAGATTAGATGAAAAAATAAAGTCATGCAAAATGCCAGGCATAGGTATTCATGCTCTAGTAAGGACTGTGTCCTCTCACTGTCCTTTGGAGACAACCATAACTCACTCAAACTCCCATGACACCCAGGGTGAAGGCACTTCAGTTGAGGTTAATATAAAACATACACAAAAATATATAATAAATATATGATCTTTCATTTCACTAGAAATTATCAGGTTAAAAGATGTAACATTAATAGGAAGATCCACCAAAAGGAAAACATAGATAAAACTCAGATGAGAGGAACTTTTTTCTTCCCAGGGAGCAGCATGATTGGGGGAAGGACACATTTGGTAATGGTAGCAGTAGTGGTGACAGATGTTGTTAATTCTAATTTAGGCCAGAGTTTAGGGATGAGATAATTATAAGTGCTCTAACAATAAAGAAAGAAATAGTCAACAGAACTTTAGGCCATAATAAGAAACAGCCACAGGATAATTCATGTGACTGGGAGGGCACTGAGCAGAAGAGAAGGAATCAGGCCTTGGTTTTTCTTGTCATCTTTCTCCATATATATATTATTAAAATTAGACATTACAGATTATAAGGAATCAGGAACACTCATTTGGCTTGTGTAAAGAATCAGATGATTATGGGGTTTTAGGAAAGTTTTGACAAAAATCATTAAGTCAGAGAGTAAAACTGAAATGCTCTGAGTGTGAAGCAAGTAGAACTGGATTAGCTGCTGATTGGCCTATATCACTAAGGAGAGAAATGGGAGAGAAGAGCCCCAAGTACACGAGTAGTGTCTGTAGAGATCCACTGCTCTAGTAAGCACAGAAAGCTTCAATGGAAGAGTGCCTTCCCATGAAAACACAGTCTTGTTCACAGGATAGAGAAGGATAATCTACAGCCCTTTACTAAGTGATTAGCCCACTTTGGTATCACATCAAAAAAATGAACAAATATTCCAAAAGAAAATCACGTTTGTGTCCATTTTTCTTGGTGGAAATATTACTTTTTCAAGCCTATAATTAACATCACTTGCTACTCATGATTCTATTGTTTATATTTTCTGTTTTTAGTAATTAAGGTTGAATAGTTAATAATCTTCAAGCACATGTCAAAGTTGCATGAGACCTAGAAGGTAAAGTATAGGATTTAAATGAAACTAAGTATGAGGCTGAGGAGATTCCTCAGCGGTTAAAGGTGCCTGCTTATAAAGCCAGCCAGCAAAGGTTCAATTCCTCAGCCAGCCATGTTAACCATGTAAAGTCAGGCATTCATTTGCAGCAGCAAAAGACACTAACATCTTTCTCATTCTCCCTCTCTCTCTCTCTGACCTCTGACACACAAACACACACACACACACACACACACACACACACACACTTTTAAATAATTTTAGCCAAACACATCTGGATGAAATTCTTATTTAGACTGAGTTACCATGCTGGCCATTACTTGGAAACATTATCTTACCCATAATTTTATCTTTTTATAAATCAAAAATAGTAGCAAATTTATATATCTGATATAAGATAAGAGATTGTGTCTCTAATGTAGTTGGCCATGCAGCATGGCACACAGCAAGTGCTCAAGAAATAGTAATTATTTGGGCCATTATTGAACAATGAAAAGATTCTCAGCTAGAGCAGCTGAAGTGCATAGGAGAGTGCATGCTTACTTCCGAAATTCAGGGACACAAAAATAAAATGGAAAATGCCTATTTGGAGCAAAAATACAACCAAGCATTGGAACCTGAGAAATCTGGTGCTCTTTGCTTATTTGAGTTCATAGGTTGTGGGAAAGGAAAAAAAACTGGGACCTTTGCCTAGAGACATCCAGCTGATTTTCCAGCTGATTGAGATTTAGGAATTAACACTTCCTGGAGGCAGTGTATCATTGGGGGTGGGCTTATGGATGTTATACCAGTTTCCCCATATCAGTGTTTGGCACACTCTCCTGTTGCTATTGTCTACCTTATGTTGGCCAGGTGGTGATGTCCACCCTCTGTTCATACCATCGTTTCCCCCTGCCATTGCGGAGCTTCCCCTGGAGCCTGTAAGCCAAAATAAACCTCTTTTGTCAAGGAGCTGCTCTTGGTTGGGTGATCTCTACCAGCAATGCGAACCTGACTGCAACAGTAATGATCATCATACTTAAAGAATAAACATCTATTCACATTACAACAAGTTACACTTTTCTTTTCACATTCCTGAACTCACGTCTGAGGACCCTGGGTATCCATCTTAAGGAGAGACTAAAGAAAATGCATTGCCTACCTGGGGTTCCCTCTGATGTTTTTATCCCCATTCTACAGCAGTACTGTGCAATCCCATAGTCTGCGATCTTTGCAATGATGGCTGCATTGGGATAGAGAGTAAAAAGCAGCACATTATGGGGCTTCAGGTCACGGTATATAATCATGGCTGAGTGGAGATATCTGCCAGAAAATATACAAGAAACCACTTTGAAATATGATTAAGGTATAGTAATTATGTCAGAATTTCCCTGAATATGCAATATATTTTATGTAAACATACCAAACCTTATGCTACCTTGAAAGTTGAAAGATATTTCACAAAGAAATTAAAACATAAAAAATTAATATTGCAGACTTCCCGTTAAGATGGTAGAATGGAAGTCTCACCAAAGAAACTCAGGAAGTGAAAGAGGCAAGATAACACACAATATGCTCTTTTATAGCAGGAGACAAGATCTGTAAAGGAATTCATTAAGCCAGGTGTGATTCCTACAAAGTAGCAAGAGGGAGCTGCCTCGTGGGGTGGATCTGTTCCGGGCTGGTCAACAGAGAAATGGCCCCTAGTAAGAGTGAAATACACAAAATTCCAGAAAGATTACTCAAAAGAATGATTATAAGTATGTTCAAAGGAATCAAAGAAGACAAGAAATTCTTGAAGGATCCCAAAAGAAAACAAAAACAGCAAGTCAATGAAACAAGCAGGTCAATACACAATATGAGTAAGGAAATAGAAAAACTGAAGCAAAACCTATTGGAAATATAAAAACGTAAGTCACAGGAAGTTAAACTAAAAACTCTGTAGAAAACCTCACCAGCTGAATGTATCATGGGGAGGACAGAGTATCTGAGCTTGAAAACAAAGTGAAGGGTTTGGATCATTCCAACAAGTAAAAATAAGTCAATTTATAAGAAGGTATGAGGGGTTGGAGAGGAATTTGCCTATGAAGCCTAAGGACACAGGTTTGACTTACCAATATCCACATAAGCCAGATGCACAAGGTGGTGCCTGTGTCTGAATTGGCCTTGGTACACCCATTATTTCTTTCTTTCTTTCTTTCTTTCTTTCTTTCTTTCTTTTTTTTTTTTTTTTTGCTCTCTCTCACTCTCTCATAATAAATTAAATAAATAAATAAAATAATATATTTTTTAAAAGGTATGAATAGTCATGTCCAGACCTTCAAGACACTATGAAGAGTTCAAATCTAAGAATTCAAGGCACAGAATAATTTCAATATAAATGTGTAGTAAGTACTTTCAACAAATCATACAAAAAATTCCAAAAATTAGGAAAATAGATTCCAATACAGATATTGGACGAATTTAGAATAGCAAACAAATAAAGCTAGAAAAGAATATGCCATCATCATATTATAATTAAACTACTAAGTATATAAACCAATGAAAATATACTTACTGAAAGCATCAAGGGAAAAGCAATAACTCACTTATCAAGACAGGTGTCACAGAACAACAATACATTTCTCAAAAGAAACTTTAAAAGCAAAGAGATTTTTAAATGATGTATTCCAAGTTCTGAAAGACAGCTGCCAATCCAGACTACTATATCCAGCAAATCTATCCATTATAATTTAAAGATAAAGACAAAGTTCACATGTTTAAAACAGGCTAAAGAAATTCATGACCACTAAGCCCACTCTAGAGAAAAGAACTGAAGGAATCCTTCAGACTGAAGAGGAGGAAAAGTGATATTTACATGAGGCCACAGGAAAGAATAAACTGTGGTTGAATATTGATTCAATGCAAGAAAGGAATTGACAAACACTAAGTACTACAAAAAAACAAGAAGAATGACAGGAATTAATAAATACCTTTCAATAATAACTATAAATTATTTCAATTCCCCAATTGAACGACACAGAGTAACAGAATGAATTAAGAGGCAGGATCCTTGTGTTTTTTGCTTCTATAAAATTCACCTCTTTATAAAAGACAGATGCTACCTTAAGGTGAAAGGGCAGAAAATGGTGCTTCAAGCAAGTAGACACAGGAAACAATCTGGTGTTGCTCTTCCAATATCTGTCAGGATAGACTTTAAATGAGCAGTTGAGATAAACAAGGTCACTTTATACTGATGAAGGAAACAATCCAACAAGAAGACATTACAATTTTAAACACATATACACCAAACTCAGGTGCATCCAATTTCATTAAACAAACACTACTAGATATAAGTCACAGATTAACCCTAGCACAATAGCACTAGGCAACTTCAATACCCTACTCCTATCAACTGACAGATAACCATGACAAAAATTTTTAGTTTTAAAAATCCAACATTACAAAAGATATGTTTCTTACAAAAGTAATAAAAAACATCAATGTCATCAAACCCGGTGAGTGATTTAAAGTTTAAAAACAACCATGTCACCAAGCAAGTATTAGAGACTTTAATATACCATTACAATTACTGAAAAGGTATTTCGAATTCACTGATTATCAAGTGAATAGTTTATTATTAAAAGGGAAATATATTAGATGGGCTGAGATTAATGCCTATAATCCCAACATTCAGGAGGCAAACATGAGACTGAGAGTTCAAGTCCAGTCTAGGTTATAAGTGAGAACTTCTCTCAAACAAATACAAAAAGAAAAGAAAAGAAAAAGAAAAAGAAATAGAAAAACATAGTAATAAGATAAAGGGAAAAAGAGGAGAAAGAGAAGGAAAAAGAGGAAGAAAGAAAGTACAGTAAGAGTCCATTGGGATTTGTTGTGACCTTCATTTATTTGTCCTTATTAAAACTATATAGAAGTTTGGTTTCTTTTAGCTTTTAACAGTCTATCACTTATTTATTTTTCATTAAAATTTTGGAGAATATTTTTGTAACTATATAAACCTCTAGCCCTGTTTGATGATACAACTCACAATACAATTAATTTTATATTACAGTTAACAAAGAATCATTGAACCAAGAGTTAGGATAAATAAACTACCATTTGTGTGAGGGTGATGTCAGGATTCAAAGCCTGACCTCTGATAAAAGTAACTATATTTGGTAATCAAAGAAAGTAATAAAAACCAATTAATATAAAATATGATGTTTTGATCTCATCCATTCTATGGCCTTGGTCAGAGATCTCACCATTTCCTAACAACTAATATAAGTGTCAAGAACTTTCATTATACCTATTTAAACTTCTGATTTCCCTCAATTCTTTCTTTTTTGTCTCCTTTATCTCACAGATATATTAGGACATTTCTTGAGAGAATAATTTCCCACAGGGTTCAATGGAGGCAATTTTAAATCTTTTCCTTGTATTTTTGGCTTTGGTTCATGTTGTATCAATAAATATTTACTTCACTAAGTAGTACCCATCATTGCTGGAAAGTAGAAGCAGAAAAGCTATGATACACTGAACTTTTCCTTGGAGGATGGCTACTGTGAGCATATCAACTTCATCAAATAAGGTTCTCTCATCCAGGATGTACTCAGGACATTTGACATTAAGCTGGTCCATTTGGGTATACATATTTTAGGTTGATAAATAAGATAATGCACTAATGGAGTTGACCTTAATAATAAGTAATAAGCTTAGAAGGAAAGTTTACTAAGGGCTTACTAAAAGCCCATTAACTATTCTTGATGAAAGGTGGGAGATTAAGGTAAAAAGAAGTCAAAGCTAAGTCACACATCACTGAAAGGTATCCAGAACCTTCATAATACATGCCTATTTCCCGATGAAAATAGAACACAGACACTTTCAAAATACTTTCCAATAGCATATATATATATATATAGACATTTAAAACAATGTCACTAAAACATAAAGATTATCTGGGGAACTTATAATGTTTATGTATAGAATTTAAGTTTAATTTACAACTTGAATATGTTAGAATAGTAAAATAGCTTTTGCTTTTGAAACCAAAATAAGTATAAATCATGCCTTCCTGACAATAACTCAGCCATAATTGAAGCACTGTATACAAATGAGTATTTTTCAAATATTTTGTTAACATAAATTCTTTACTTAAACATTCTTTATTTTACCCAAAAATCACATAATTTTGTTTCAGGTATAACAGTAATGTTAAAATTAACAAATTGAAATTTTACCTGAGCCAAGCAAACTCAGCCATTTGTGTATTTTTAAAGTTATTGCTTCCAAACACTGAGGGAGCTTTTTGTCTACCATTATACAACATTTCCCAATAGTTGTTATTGGAGGACTTTTAATTAATTAACTACTTTGGAGATACTTCAGAACTCCCCTGCTTTCCCCAAATGTAAACTAATCTAGAAAAATGATATATTTCAGCTTTCTTTATAGATTCTTTTCTTTATATCCTAAATGCAAAAAGCATATAATACAATTTTATCCTATTTGCCCCACGTAAACATGACTTGTCCTGAAAAATATGATGGATATAGCCTTTGATCTTCCAGCTAATAGTACTAACTGCTGGACCTCAAAGATTATTCTTATTAATTATCAAAAATAGGACATTAGTTTTTACTGACTTATAGACAAATGACTAATGTCCAGCTTCCACCTCTTCTACAGAATCCTTTCCTGTAATTGGACAGAACTATTTATCAAAAGACTAATGAAGGGCAATTAAACTTTCAAATTAAGTTATAGACTATTATATAAAAAGAAAATATAGAGATAGGAAGGCTACATACTCAGTTCAAACTTTAATATTTTCCCCTCTTTAAATACCATGTGCTTAATTGTTATTAGGCAGTTCTCACTTCCAAGTAACCACATTTAGGGAAACATTCACTACACTGCTTAGCTAGTCCATGGGAAGTGGTTACGGAAATAGAGACAGTATCATGTCACAAAATCTGTTTATACATCAAAATCTATTTTGATATCTGAAGTTTACAAAATGGCTGACTTCTTAAAACTAATTATCCATTCTGTAACTTAAGCACTCTTCTCTTGGCAAGAGAAAGTGGAAGCTTACCCATGAATGGGAAAATATTTAAACAATAAACCTTTCTTAGAAGCTTAGGTTTGGACTTTTTAAGAAATTGACTTCCAAGAAATCAGCATGGTCTTTCTACATTTTCACTAAATTAAGATTAAAACTCTATGAACTCATTCATCCATCATACTATTTTGTTCTGGGCACTCAAGACCATTCTACTTTGTACTTTCACATTCTCAAATAAAATCTTAAGGTTATAAAGTATGCATAAATTTTTTGTATAATTTTTTCAATTAATCTATTTGGAAATGAGACTTTATGCCACTATTTTACATAAGAGAATAAATATTATGAATCAAATATCCTTTGTAAGTCAAATGACAGAAAACTCAAGTCCTGTGTATTGGTCTAAAGTCTAATGAGAACATTTCTTGAGCTATCAACCACTACCAATCTAAACAATTCTAAGGACTGGAGGTGGGATGGTATGGGAAAATTATGAGTAATTCATATGTCTCTCATCTATAAAACATAATAAACCTGTCATCACCACTTAATACACTCCAGAAAATTATCTGGCAGAAACCAGCTCTTTCAGTAGAAGAGATCATAGTGGTATTTGTATTAATACTTTATACTTCTAACTTTCCAAGAATAAAAACAATTTTTAAGTGATTCTTCTTATTTCAAATCTTTAAACAGAATATTGCAGGCAGAGTATAAGCAAATCTAGGATGTTCCCCACTAGATAAGCAATGGTATATCTAAGTTATTTTCAAAAATGCTGTCTAGAAATTCTGTGATATACAATCACATACTGAGTGGCCACACTCTTAGAATGCCCTGCACTAGTTTGACATTAAATACATTTGCTGTACCACAAACCTATCCAAGCTTTTTATATACTTTTTAAATATGACCAAGAGGGAAAAAATCCTGATTCATGTTTATTTGGGGGTGTTGATCTACAAAGACCTAACTCCGCATTTTAAAGTTAAACTATTATTGGGCTTACTGAAAGAAAAAGAGAAAAATAATTGCCAGGTGTGGTGGCGCATGCCTTTAATCCCAGCACTCGGGAGGCAGAGGTAGGAGGATTGCCATGAGTTTGAGGCCACCCTGAGACTACAGAGTGATTTCCAGTTCAGCCTGAGCTAGAGTGAGACCCTACCTTTTAAAA
The DNA here is from genome assembly GCA_036346955.1 of Dipus sagitta. NCBI lineage: Eukaryota > Metazoa > Chordata > Mammalia > Rodentia > Dipodidae > Dipus > Dipus sagitta. The sequence continues at coordinate 91,055,071 of CM070777.1, read as the reverse complement.
GCAAAAAAGAGAAAAAATTCATCACAACTAACTTTGTTGGGTTAGTTAAAGAGGTATCTCTAGCTGGGATTTTTTTAAGTGACTCTCACCAGCTCCCACTCTAAAAGTTAATGCCTTTAGTAATAACCAATAGCAGGAAAAATACCCTGCCAACAACCTCACCACCCATTAGCAAAAAAGCAGTGTAACTCAAACATTTGATCAAAGTATAATACTACATACCCAAACCCTCTCACCATCAGCAAGGAAAGAAAACACAGCTGCTTGCGGAAGGAAAGTCAGAGCCACATGTTGGGTCATGATATGCAGAGACATTTAGTTTACCCATAACTGTGGGCTAACTCCACAATGCATGACCCATATACCTCAACAAGGAGGGGCTAAGGGGAGGGGGTAGGTCATGGATGAGCCTAATAATGGTACCAAACTGACTGTATTTGCTGAATACAAAACTAACTAATAAAGAAAAAAATGAAAAAGAAAAAAAAAGCTAAATAACTAAATAAGCTTAGCATTTCTTATGAGGATAACAATGGCCCAACTCCTGAGAGTACCCAGGGCTAGGTGTAGAATTAAGGCAATATGAAGGGATTAGTATCCTACAAATAGTCTTTAGATACACCAAACTTGTTTATGAATCAGAGAAAAACATATTGCTGCTGCTTCATTTCATCTTTTGGATTAAACACTATTGTAGACTCTGCCCTTCAATGTGAAAGCAAAACACTTTTTTTTAATGAGCAAAAAAAAAGAAGTGAAAACATTTGACACCCAATTTTTTGGGAGCAGCAACCTTAACTGTGAAACTATAAAAATCTTTTATGTCCATCATCCAATCCAAATACCTCACAAAAGTAAGACAACCAGAGGTAGGACAATCACTGAGTTCAAGGCCAGCCTGAGACTAATTCCAGGTCAGCCGTGGCTAGAGTGAGACCCTCATAAAAACAAAAAAAAAATTTTTATGGGAAAAAACAATCCAAATGTAGCCATGTGTGAGAGTCCTGGAAAATAGTAAAAATTTTAGAGGAGAGAAAGGGAGAAAAATAAGAACAAGGAGGGAGGAAAGCTTAAGAAAAGTGAAAAGGGAAACCAATGAGCCTATTTTTTATTTGGCCACAAGCAAGTGCAAGAAGTTCATTTGTAATTTGCTCAGTTATCTGTCTTTTGTGTATCTTAATTAGACCAGAAGGCACTTTGTAGTTTTTCTGAAACACATGAGGGTCTGTGAGCTTTACCTTATAGTAGTTGACTTTGTCTCAATGATCTCAAAGACAAACTTTCTATAGAAGTCAATGCCTCACCAGGCAGATCTGAACATGCAGATAGATGTCAAAGGTGTCATCTTTCTCACAGATGTTTAGGACATGATTTAACATTTTAGTCCTATTCCTAGTCTTCGGTAAGGTACAAGACATCCTAGCATCATGACTTAAAGCTGTCTCTAATTCCGTGAAGATCTACCCTGCTGCACACTGCACCTACAGCTATATCATTGAAATAGAAAGGTTGCAAGCTACCAAAACTCTACTTTGTCCTTGCAAAACTTGTCATTAGCACTGACAGGAAAGATGACCTAGTTCAATCTCTTCACCAATTTGATACTACCTGGTGTCACATCTCCCAGCTCGATCCTTCTACCTGTTATCTTCCCTTTACTCTTCTGCCAACACTGTAATCTCTGCTTCACTGAGCTATCTGTGCCCTGAGCACAGACACTCAACCCACAAGTCTCCTCTGAGTCCTGGGAAGAGTGCTGAGGGGATGACGGAGGCCATGGAAGTCTAGTGGCCCTGAGGCCCCGGAGGGTGCAGAGGAGTATCCTTATGGCTGCTCCCTCAGGTTCCCCACATGCATACAAGGAACACTTCCTTCCTGCCTACCAGCCCCCCAAACATTCTTTACTCATTATCATCATATTAATTGCTCAGAAATCCTTAATCTTCATAATTTAAAGTCAATTTTGTCTTATTCTGAATAGAATTATTCTAAAAAAAATGAACCCATTCCTTTAACATGTGTTAGCAGACTCTGTCAATGCTGTGGGCTGCTCACCAGAACTAAGTAATAAGACCCACATGCACTGGTTTCAGAACACTGAGAAATCAAGCTAGAACTGAAGAGAAGCCTCCTCCCCACTGGCTAGCTGTGTCAGTGCTTGAAAGTGCTATGCAGGCTGCTGGGAAATAAAGATTATCAACAGTTTTACCCAGCCATAGACCCTGAGTGCTACATAACTGACCAATCAGGTAAGAATGTTCTCACTGGTACAACAGTGGCATCAACTCTTATGGGGGTAACCAATCACTCTTTACTTGGATTTGAGACCCACACCACCGGAAGGAATTCATGCTTAGTACTGACAATAAAGTTAAAAGCCAATTTCTAGAGAAGTCATCGAACCTAGGAGAGAACCTATTACTGTTTGGGGGCTGTTTTGGACATACTGTGTCCATTAAATTGCCTGTGAGTATTAATACTTATGCCCACATATCAGTGATAATATCACCTTTGGTCAGAGAAGATAGTTTTTGTAGTTGGTGATGATTACTGGGAAGACTCAAAACTTGTTAAAGTGCTGAGAATAAGTGATAGTTGAGACCTCAGAACCAAGTAAGAACTTTTTTTCATACCCTTCAAAGCTCAGGGAACATTAAGGAAATGGGGTATAAAGAATGTAAGAACTAGAGGAAGGGGCAATGTGCTTTACAACACTGTCTCACTTGATACAAATTCAAGGATCTGGTGGACAAATGGTTACTATTTTTGAGTCAGGATCTCACTATGTGTTCTATGGCACCTTTAAACTTACCAGTAGAAACTAACTGTAGACAGGAAGAGGTCGGTCTTTCTATGAGTACAGTGATAGCATCTTGAGAAGTGGGGAACACAAGAAATAGCACATACTCATGATGGAAGGAAATAACAAAGAAAATAAATTCAATTTGAAACTGCTAAAACACCAGAAGTTTTGGAAAACACAGATGACCATGTCTTCACAGCTCCATGAAAGCTGTGAGAAGGAGTAGACTAAATTAGAAATATAAGCCAATAGCTAAAAGCGAGATTTCAAAGGAAAGGCTATATAATGTGAAGAGAGTTCTAGTGCCACCCTAATAAGTCCCTCATCGGAGGTACCCTGAAGGAGTATGATTTAAAACCTCATGCTAAAATATATTTGGGGTAACAATTCTTAACGATGAATTTAAAACATATATCTAGTGCTGGTAGATTGATAGCCAATGACAGCTACTATTGTCCTGTTGCACCAGGTTGAAAACACTCTCCTGGCATGAGGCCAAGAATGAATGAGGCAAAGTATGAAAACTATGCTGAAATTTCATTTACTTTATCAGAAACTGCTAGACTTCTTTAAAATATTTTTTTAATTTTTATTTATTTATTTGAGAGAGAGAAGAAAAAGTTAGAAAGAGGGTGAGGGAGGAAGAGAGAGGGAAAAAATGGGCATGCCACTGCAAATGAATTCCAGATGTATATGCCTCCTTGTGCTGCTGGCTTACATGGATCTTGGGGAATCAAACCTGGGTCCTTTGGATTTGCAGTCAAATGCCTTAACTGCTAAGCCATCTCTCCAGCCCCTGGACTTCTTTAAATGAGGTCTGAGAGAATGAGAATTAGTTGTTTTAGCATTGAGGTTTCTTTAAGTATTGAATATAAAGTAGTGTCTTCATTTTGTAAGTGAGCACTCCAGAGATTACATGAAAGAATTAGGGGAAATTTAGGACCTAGAGTCAGTTAAATTAGCCAAAGCCACTGAGATGGCTTTGAAATATAGGAGCCCAAACTGCACTTTAAATGATAAGTTTAATAAGAGGTTCCCTCTGGTGTTCACATGCAGATATGCCAAACTGAATCCAAATCCCAGCATCCTGAGATACTTCAAACTTTGAATGGTTTTGAGTAGTCTTGGATACTTTGAGGAAGAGGTAGTTACCCACCTGATGTATTTACTATACTCTAGGTAACTATCAGCAGTTCATTATCCAGGTCAGGTTGGTGGGCTTATAAGGATATCTATTTACTCTCCTCACTGCCCGCCTGCCCAAAAGGCCTAGCCATAGGCTTTTAGAAGAAAAGGAGATTTGTATCTACTGTTGAAAACAAGGTGCTGTTTTATTTCCTTCCTCCCCTTCTCCATCCTCACTATGTCAACACAGACTTCCTGAGGGCCCATTCTTCTGGGTAAGGGGAGGCTGGAAAAAGAGGTAAGCAAGAAGAAAAGTCCCTACTGACAGATGGATTTTTAAAAAATGTATAAAGACCGCCTGACAGTGGTCAGTGATATTCATGACAGGGAGTCCCAGTCACTGGGGACTCTCTGAGGAAAGACCAGCATAAATGACAAGAGAGACAAGAGGATGCCAGGAGTCAGACATTGCTGAGTGAACAAGCAGCAGATATAAAGCCTCCAGCATGCTCTGGGACATTAGAAAGGTGTGTGCCTGAGCCCTGCAACCAAGAATTGAGGTAGAAAAGGATTAACAACTCAAAAATGATCTGATCCAATTTCTATGCTAAAAATAACTCTGGCTGCTATGTGGAGAACAGGCTACTTAATAAGGCATGGGTGAAAGTAGGAGCAATGATGGGGGCTTAGACTCAGGTGGTAAGAAGGAATCTGTGCAAGTGGCTGCATGAAGATATGTTTAGTAGCAGAGCCAGAAAGATCTGTGAAAGGATTGGGTGTGAGATAAGGGAGAGAGGAAGAATGAAGGATGACTCCCAAGCAAAACTGTGGGTTAACAGGAGAGGGAGAACAGGAGGAAGGGGCACAACGAGCTCAATTCAAAAGTATTTTATTACTAAAGGCCACATAACTGTATGCACTAAGCATTTGTCATGGTGTATATACTGAAAACTAAGAGACTTGGGAAGGTAAAATACACAGTTGCCAAGTGGGTAGAGTAAGGATTTATCCCAGTCTTCTTGCCTTCAAAGGCATGGCCTTTCTACTGTGGATTACTGTCTTTTGATGGCTCCATCTAGTGTTCAGCTATAGGATTGGATGTGACCCCAAAACATGACAATCAAACCAAAGAACTTGTTAGAAGCATGGACTGATCTTTCTTCCTTAACAGATTATCTAGTCTGCACTTTCCTAGATACTTGGAAACCTAACTTACTAATTTTAGGAGAGGTCAGCTCCAGGTTAAGATCATGAGCTTGAACAGAACTCACTCCTGGGTTTAAATGCTACTACCACGAGGTATGAGGCTATGCATGCTCTTACTACCATGGTAAGAAATCACAGAATATAATCAAAGGAATTATAGTCTTCATCAAAACTGTTTTCAGAATGCTACTTGGAAGTGGTGTTCTCAGGGTAAGTTCGGGAACACATTTGTCATTGAATACAAAGCACTACCTAATTACCTCAAGCCATCAGCCACATGCAGTGCAATCCGGTGCTGGAGGGTCCTGGTAAGGCTGGCTTTGTCCTGCTGAAGCAGGCGATCCAAGGAACCCCTGGAGGCCAACTCCATCACTAACATCCGAGGACGTATCCCAGCTGCCAGCAGAGATATTAAGCTGGGATGGTGGAGGTGGCAGAGCACCACCGAGCTCCTGCAAAAGTCCAGAATCATACGAGTCACCCATAACCAGTATCTCCTTCCTTCCTTAACTGCCTAAACTCTGTAACAAGTTTTCTCTGGGTGACTGGATTACTGAAGACTTTTCTTTCTTCTTTGAGTGTTTTTATTTTAACTCTCACTATTTTCAATAATAAACAGTTAATTTGAAATTTTTATTTGAATTACATTTTTAAACTTTCCTTTTGTTCTACTTTGATAATAACATTGAATGCAGACACATGATACATAGTCATACTAACAGGTAAAGACATATTTACTAGATTCTAGTTAGCCACAGACTACCTCAACCCTGAACATGTACCACTAAGTTAACCTCAACTGGCTTGAGAGAGAAAGTATACTCTCTGATTTCATAGCTATGAAGTTTGTTGGGGATACATGGTTAGCTCCACAAAAACACATAATATCCCTGAACTGAATAATCTCTAATTCCCTGTACTTCCTTGTCCTCATAGCCTAACTTTACCTGACCCCAGGCTGCCCTTTCAGGCCCTATCTCCTTTTACCCTCTCTTCATCACCATCCTTCAGGTACACTAGGGTTTCTTCAGTCTCTAGCACATGCCAGTTCCTCCAGGCCACGGGATCTTGGCCTATGCTAATGCCTCTCCCTTGAAATCCCTTCCTTCATAGTGCTGAAGGCTTCTTGACAATCAGATATGAGCTCAAGCTACTACTTCCTCAAGGGCCCGTCTCAGCCTATCCCTTCCTAAAGCTATCCCCAGTAGCAAAAGAAGTAGAAATGCCTTGTAGCTTGGATGGTTCTTTCTCCAAACCATGTCTTGTATGACATGACCTCTCCTTAATGACATCATTATGTTTGAATTCCATATTAAAATGTTTTCTAAATAGCCTCCTTACAGTTTCAGTAAATCAGTTGAAAATTATTATTTTCTAAAAATCTACCATTCTTCTAGACTTTATTATATGAAATTACTTTCATGTTTCTTATGGTGTGTGTGTGTGTGTGTGTGTGTGTGTGTGTGTGTGTGTGTGTGATGTAATTGTAGAGGCTAGGGCCATTTCACTACAATAAGAGCTGTCATCCTGAGAAAATAAAACTAATTTTGAGAAGTTAAAGGTAGTATGAAGAACCCTGGATTGAATCAACATTATAGTGAGATTCTCCTATGATTCTTAACTTTTCAAGATGGAAACAGAGGGTGATTTATCTGATGAAACTCACAGAATATTTCTAAGCAAGGAAGAGATACAGGGCAGAACAAAAAGATCTAGAAATCTCCAAGAGACTAAGAACAGACAGATAGTGCTTCAGTCGGCAGGAAGGAAGGAGTCATGTTCAGCACCTGCAGAGGAAAGCCTTCCTCACTTCAGTGTTTTATTATAGTCTCAGGGGTCTGGGTGAAGCCTGCCTGTGTAACTCAAAATTAAAAGCTATACATAAACCATGTTTGACCATTAAAATCTTCTGTTCAGGGAATAATAAGTTGAGCAAACAATCCTGCAACTGAAAAGAATGCCTTTTCTTATATTTAATCATCAATATAGTATTTTAATAACCAATATCCCATGTTCACTGAAACAAAATGTCTTTGTAATTAGAAAATGAGGAATGAATATTCTACAGAAATCACAAATTGAATCAGGAGCCTGCTACAGTTTAAGATGCAAGGAGAGATAGCTAGCAAACTGTCTGTTATGGAGGTTAAGGGCAGACTATTCCTCCTGCAGGTCCCAGATCACACATTCTGAACAATAACCCAGGAAAGACACAGTGGCTGGCCCATGGTGCTTATTTTGAGGGTAAATATTGTAAAGCAATAGAAGAAATGTAAGTACTCCCACACAATTTTATATAAGATTTAGATATCAAAGTTGAAGGAGTTTTTAAACTACTTTTGTTTGCCACGTAACAGAAGAAATAAAAGCTTTAACTCCACAAAGAATTGATAAAGGATTCCATTGTTAAACCTCAAACTTTTGAGGGAAATGCCATCATTTCACATTTTGATAAGAACATGCAAAATAAAAGTTCTAAGACATTAACAGTGTATGACTTAATATAACAGTAATATTAGCTTTCTTACTTGTCTTAACAGCCTAAGTGATGTGTGTTTATTAAAAATCTTCACAGCCACTTCCTCTCCTGCATAGGCTGCTCGATAAACTGACCCAAAACTCCCATCACCTTTTGAAAAGAAAATATACAGAATGTCATTCCTCCAAACAGAAAAAATAAATTATATCTAACATTGTACATCTTTTACATATTTTAAGCAATTCTTCACTCACTTGCTTATTAAATCAACCTCTTCTTATGTTCTGTTTAACAGTTTATTAACAACACTGAACATATAGACAATACTGTTATCATAATCCCCTACCTCTACCTTCTTTTAATGCTGCACCTTCCTTCTACACAACAAGCTAAGATTTTTCTGAAGATTCTGTCCCCAGACATCCTGCCTCCATTTGCATGTGGTCTGCACAGCTCTTCACCCACACCTCTGGCTTCATGTCTCCATACATGAACAGAGTGTTCACATATTCACTAGTAGACACAACCTGCTTCCTAAACACTATCCTACTATGTCCCAGTGTGTGTTGGAGACATCTAGTGGCTTGCTCCTCCAACCCTCAATCATTGCTTATCAAAAGCTACAGGGTAGGGCTGAAGAGATGGCTTATCAGTTAAGGTGGTTGCCAGCAAGGCCTAAGGATCATCACCTCTCCAGGTCCCACATGAGCCAGATGCACATGGTGACACAAGCATGCAAGGTTGTACAAGCACACAATATGGTACAGGCGTCTGAAGTTTTATTGCAGTGGCTGAAGGCCCTGGTGCACCACTTCACTCTCGCTCTCTCTCTTTCTCTTTCACTCATCAAATACATAAATATAAAGGTTTTTTATTTTTATTTTTTGCAAGAAGCTACAGGGGATTTTTTTTGTCCAAACATTTTTCATTTATCCTCTCTAATTGATAGAAATAAAACAAGATTCTTGGGGGCTGTAGAGAAGGCTTAGTGGTGAATACACTTGCCTGCAAAGCCAAAGGACCTCAGTTCAATTCCCCAGGACCTACATAAGCCAGATGCACAAGGTATAGCATGCATCTGGATTTTGTTCGCAGCAGCTGGAGGTCCTTGTGTGCCCATTTTCTCTCCCTCCTTCTCTCTCTCTCTCTCTTTCCCTCTTTCTCTTTCTCAAATAAATAAAGTAAAATGTGTTTTAAGAAAACAAGATTCCTTCAAATTCATTCTGGAGTTAAAAGAAGTCTTTGTCCACAAGCCCTACCCCACATCTAAATGGCCTCTTTCACATACATATATTTCCACCCTTTTCTGCTGCTTTTCTCTTTTCGTGTCCTTAATGCCTCTCCTAGGCTTGAGGAGGGATGTTCTTAGTTTATTTCCTCCAACTTATTCTCTCTCTGGAAAAAGATCATTTTACTTTGATTTTAGTCCTCTCCTGCTCAAAATCAAATTTTACCATGCCTATTAAACCAAGTACAAATGTAGCTCTATAGTGGTAGAATACTCCAAAATCTCTTTTCTATTTTTCTTCATGCACAGCTTGAGTCCTGAGGAGTCTTCTAAAAAACACCAATGTCTGGGCTGGAGACATGGCTTCGTGGGTAAGGTGTTTGCCTGCAAAGCCATAGGACCCAGGCTCAATTCCCCAGGTCCCACATAAGCCAGATGGACAAGGTGGTGCACACAGTGGCTGGAGGCCCTGGCATGTCCATTCTCTCTCTCTCTCTAATAAGCAAATAAAAATAAAACATTAAAAAAAACTAATGTCTGAACTCAAGCATTATGAACAAATTAATCCCAAAAGAGACAGTCAGTGGAATTTTTTTTAAGTTGCCCCAGAGACAGTAATGTGAAACCAGGACTGATAATAACTGCTTTGGACAAATGGGACTCATTTTACTGTCCTAAACATGCCTTGTATCTTCCACCAATGCCCTTGCTACCACCCTTCCTTGGTGATCTCACCTACTGTACTACCTTCACCTCTGGGGAGTTGTCAAGACCACAAGACCCATAACATACTGAGAAATGAAATCCTGAGACACTAGCTAGGGTCATTCCCATAGATTATTACTTTACAATAACATTATAAATATTATTCACACAATATGTATGGGCTTACATATGGCTTTGAGATGTAGCCACTGCATACATGTAAGTCAGTGAACACAAAAAATATGCTAGTAAATATAACAATGTTATTTCTGAGAGGTAAAATTATACATCTATGGGAAATTTAGCTAACTGTGTATTTTAAAGACATCTATAGTACCCATGTATCATCATACATTATTTTTTATTTTTATTTATTTATTTGAGAGTGACAGAGAAAGAGGGAAAGAGAGAGAGAGGGAGAGAGAGAGAGAATGGGTGTGCCAGGTCCTCCAGCCACTGTAAACGAACTCCCAACATATGTGCCCCCTTGTGCATCTGGCTAACGTGGGTCCTGGGGAATTGAGCCTCAAACCAGGGTCCTTAGGCTTCACAGGTAAGTGCTTAACCACTAAGCCATCTCTCCAGCCCCATTCATTATTTTTATTCAAAGACAATGAATGCAACAATTAAACAGACTATTTACATGAGTATATTTCTAGTATATTTTAAACAGGTTAGAAGCTCTTAATAAACTTGTCATTCTCCCACATCATCTTCTAGTACTCAGTAAATATTTTAAGCTCCATAGCTAGCTAGTTTACCCAAATAACTGAGTTCTAAATTCAGCAAGAGACACTACTTCAAAGAATATGGTAGAGAGTAGTTTAGGAAGACCCTTGACAACCTCTGGACTCTACATGTACACATGTGAATGTGCACCCACATACCTACAAACATGTATACACACATGCATGCAAAAATGTAGCCTTGGTGAATAATATTTCTATATACAGTGATCAAAACTTGTATCTGCTGATCAGAAAAACATGTCGATGCCAGACAAGTGTCATGATGAGATTGTTTGACAAGGATTGCCTCCAGAGAAAGGATACATTACATCTGCTACTCGCTTGTACCCTTGAATCATTAGTAAGCCTGGTATTGGTTAAGATGGAGAATCAGCATTGGAAATATGGTATTTGTGTTATCATTATCACTGTGGCCAGATTTCCAAAGTATTTAAATACATGCTAAGTTTTCAAATAAACATGAACAGTAAATGTTGAAAGGAGTTAATTTGGCTTTATATGCCATGTTCAAAATAGATATTAGTTATTCTCACTATGGTATTTTAATTCAAACTAAGTATATACACATAATAATAACAAATGCCTCACAACTTCATAAAGCACCGTCAAATGGTCTTGAAATACTTTACATTAAATCCATCAAATGCTCTCTAGTCTTCCCAGTGTCTTGCCAGAATGTTCAGAACTTGAAGGTATTGCCCTACAATTAACGCTATATCATATATTTGAAAATTGCTAAGAAGCTAAGCTTTAGGTGTTCTCACCACAAAAAATTGGTAAGTATATGAAATAATGCAGATTTTGATAATTTTATATGGATTCCATTATGTGTACATATAAAAAGCATGTATATGTGCCTTAACCACTAAGCCATCTCTCCATCCCAATATCCCATAAATATAAACCATTTTTTGCATGTGTGTGTAGACTGTGAATGTGGTATTGTGTGGATTGTGATGTGTGGTGTATGCCCACAGGTCTGCAAATGTTTACTGTGCACATGCAAGCGGCAGTCAGAATGACAGCTGTCCTCTTATCACTCTATGTCTTTCCTTGAGACAGCTTCTCTCCCTCAACCCAGGGTGAGTGCCACTGGTCAACAAGCCCAAGTGATTCTCAGTCTCTGCCCATACATGGGTTCTGGGGTGTTTTTCTCTCTGTCTCTGACCCAAAAGGCTCAAATGCTTAAGTAGTGACTGCTTTTAACCAATGAGCTAAGCACATATATTTTAAAAGAGTTAAACAGGGAACTGACCTGAATACATCAGAGGTATTATAAGAATTTTAGTTGTTATTGTAAAGGCGCCACACCAGTATTCTATGGAACAGTATCACATCGTGTGGTAATCACATATATGACCATGTATTTCCATTTTGTTTGTTTGTTTGAGGTAAGGTCTCCATCTAGCTCAGGCTGACCTGGAATTCGCTCTAGGTAGCCTCAGGCTACCTCTGCTTCCTGAGTGCTGGGATTAAAGGTGTGAGCCACCACACTCAGCATGACTATTTATTTCTAAAAGCAATTATATTTGCAAAGTTTTCCAGCTTGTCAATCCTACGAAGCATCTTTAAGATATTTTAGGCTTAAAATTAATACCCAATGATAGACTAGAAATGTGCCTATTGGAATAAGATCACTACAAGTTCATCTTTCAGTGAAAACCTAAAGATGATACTTGAATCCAGTATTTCTCAAAAGGTCCTGCCAAAAATTTCTGATTGAATTCATGGGTACAGTCAAGTAGTGGGAACTGTTTGGAACATCAAAAACAAAATAACAAACAGAAGTTTTATATGTTACCAACTTAATGCTTTAGATTATTATTCCCGAATTTATGAATATTTTATGATAATTCCACATTGTCATAAAAGCAGTAAAGCTTCTGTGACAACCAGACATGCTCTTCCTCTAATTGTTGTTTTGACATGAAAAATGGCTACTTTCTTCAGCTGAAGACCTCATGCCTGTCTCAGTTCCCTGAGGAGTAGAGAAAGTTCAAGGACATATTTCAGAAATATCTATGCTTCCTGACAGTACTGTCCTCATCTCCTAACCTACATGAGTGTATACAAAATAGATTCCAGACCTTTAATATGGTACAGCTTTAAAACATATCTTACTAAGTGAAAATCATTACATCAAGTAGAGGAAGGTTTAAAGATATGATTAATACATTAGAAGGCTTTCTACTCTGTAAGAAGAAAATTACACCCCGCCTTTTATTTTCAAAACCATTACCTAGTAGAAACTCTGGAGCTTGCTCAAATTCCAACTCATCATTATTTAGCATGATATTTCTAGGCAGGTCAGCCAAAATCAAGTCAGGAGCAATTTGAGATATTGGAATAGTGAACCTTGGCTGATCTGGATTTACTAGAAGGTCTCCTGAAAAATATTTTAAAAATTGAAAAAGAAATTAATGATGTTCATATGTGGATTTGACTTTTTAAAAAGTCACATATTTTTAATCATTTCTATTCATTCCTTTAGATTTTATCTGTCCCAGATGTTGAAGAAAATGAAGAAGGTTAATATAAATGACCTAGCATGTTAAAGCACATTCCTAGGTTCATTTTTAGGTAGTGTAACTCAGTTGCCGTAAACTGCATGACATCTGCCTTTCAAGTTATTTATTCTCTTTCTGCCACATCTACAAAGCCATTATATGGCATAAATGTTATCTAAAAGTTGCTGAATTTTCATCTTAACAACCCTATGACATGGGTTTGCTTAGATTCTTATTTCATACATGAGATTATGATATGCAAAGAGTCAGTATTCAAACCCCTCAAGTCAGTATTTTTAAAACATAGGATACAAGATCTTATTAATATTAAATATAATCTATTTTTCTTAACTGTCATTCTAATACAATGTAGCATACACATGGATAAAATAATGTTTACACATGAACATCATCTCAACACTAGTGAAATGTATCTTTAAATTTTGTAAGTTGTATCAAAGCATACCTTCTTCTGCTTTCTTCATCAAGTCATCAAGGAGGATCTTTTGATGTTCTTCACCATCATTAAAACTGTATAATGCCCATTTCTTTAACAGAGTTTCTCCTTCACCACAAATATCAATCTCTAGCAACCCAGGAAACCATTCCTCCATGAGAGAATCAATGTGGTCCACCACTTGACCCAAAAGTATACAGCCTGCATAATTCAAAGAAGAGACTTCTAGGTAAGATGTCAGATTCAAGGCTGCCTCCTTGTGATATGATGAAGATTTGGGATAAGACAACATACATTCTATTCCAAAGGGACAAGGAGAAGAAGGGCTTAAGAAATGTACAAAGGGAATGATTGTAAGGTAGAACAAAAAGGGAAATTATAGGGACCTGGAAAAGTAAAGGAGCCTCTTACTCAGAAGTCTGGCTGAAGACTCTCACCAGCTAAAAATCAAAACTTCCTGCATAATTAATAACAATTGCTATGAAGGATGCTTAGACAGAGATGATATTTCTTTTATATATAAATATTTTCAAATAAAAATATTATAATAGCAATAAATCAGGCTAAATATCTGAGGATACATGACCTCACATCTGGCCTGATTCTTCTCCCAGATATTTTCTGGGAATCTCACAGATTTGAAATCAAGTTGAAGGTCTTGCTGACACAGTGGGGGTGGGGGTGGAATCTTTATCATCACCATATATGACCAGGTAGAAAGTGATGAAGCTCTATTGAGACTACTGATTAAGCCACAGCAACCCTGGGGTCCTGAGAACAGAGAATAATCATAGGTCAGAGAGCCTGAATTCAACCTATCATGATCCCAAAGTGATTGACAGACCCAGGAGAGAACTCTGAAGAACAAAAGGGCTGGATGATGATAAGCCAAAAAGTTCAGGCAGTCAGAAGCTCAACCCAGGTAGTGAAGTGTAAAGACCAAAGTACCTAGATTACACTCAGTGGCCCCAAGATCTGAGTACTCTGGAGTTTTATTGCCTTTGCCTTGAGATCAGTTGGTGGATCAACCTCTGTAGTCACCTATCTGCCACAGGGTTGACGGCTGACTTAGAACTCTGGAAAATCAACACACAAAAATCAGTAGCCTTCATATATGCTTAAGAAAAAATATACAGAGAATGAAATCTACAAGGCTGTCCCATTTTCAATAGCCACAAAAAAGTCAAATATCTTGAAATAATAAATACTAACCAAGGAGGTAAAATTCATATATACTGAAAATACAAAAGCATTCAAGAAATAAATTAAGGAGGACATGAGAAGATGGAAAGACCTTCCACATTCTTGGATAGGTGATGAACTAATATTGTGAAAATGGCAATCCAAACAAAGGAAATATACAGATTCAACATAATACCAATGAAAATCTCAGCATCATTCTTCATGGAGATAGAAAAAGTAATCTAATAATTCATATGGAATGGAGGCAGACCTCAGATATCCTCAGTATTCTCACCATACCCAAGCTAAAGCTACTAAGCCACAGTAATAAAAAGTATGGCATAAAAGCAGACATATAGATCAATGGAATAGAATTGGGGGCCCAGCCCTTAGTTCAAACTACTATAGCCACTTGATATTTGACAGAGGAGCCAACAGCATTCACTGGAGAGAGAACAGCATCTTTAACAAACAGTGCTGGTCAAATTGGATAGCCACATATAGAAAATGAAACTAGACCCATTCCTCTTACCATGCACAAAAATCAACTCCAAACAGATAAAAGACCTCAACATAGGACCTGAAGCTCTTAATTTCCCAGAAGAAAAAATAGGGTGAGCTTTCCATGATATAGGAATGGGGAAAGACTTCCTGAATAACACCTCAGTAACCCAGGAAATTAATCAATCACTCAACCAGTGGAAACTCATGAAGCTAAAAAGCTTTTGTACAGATAAACAAACATAAGCAGAGCCAACAAACTACTCACAGAATGAGAGAAAATATTCACCAGCTATACCACTGACAGAGACCTAATATCTAGAATCTACAAAGAACTCAAAAAAATAAATAAAAAATCAGAAAGGGGGGATGATCCATATATCCCAACAAGGAGGGTCCAGATGGAGGGGAGAGGACAGGGAGGAAGCTAACAATGTACCAACTTGACTATATTCACTGAGTACAAAACTAATAAAATAAAAGGAGGTGGGGCAGAGAACTGTATAGGGAATTCTAAATGGAAGAAATACAAATGGCTAATATTTATGAAAATGTTCAACATCTTTATCCATCAGAGAAATGTAAATTAAAACAACTATGAGATTCCAACTTACTCCACAAAAGATACCATCCATAAAAAATCAAATGACAATAAATGTTGGCAAAGATATGGGGAAAGAGGAACCCTCATTCACTGCTGGTGAGGGTACAAACTTGTACAACCACTATGGAAATCAATATGGAGACACTTGGAAAAGATGCCAATTGATCCACTTATTCCTGTATTGGGCATCTACCCTAAAGGCTCCATTCTTAACTGCAGAGATATTTGTTTAACATGGTAATGGCTGCTCAATTCATAATAGCTAAATACTGAAATCAACCCAGATGCCCATCATTTGATTGTATAATAAATATGTCATGTACATACACAATAAAATTCTACTCAGCAGAAAAAGAAAATACACCAAACAAAAGACACAGGCTTGAAGATTGGATTAAAAGTCAGGATCCTGCCATTTGTTGCCTCCAGGAAACTCATCTCTCAATAAAAGATAGACACTGTCTTAGGGTAAAAGGATGGAAAACAGGATTGCAAGCAAACAGGAATGGGAAACTAGCAGGGGTTTCTATCCTAATATCTTATAGGATAGACTTCTAACCAACATTAGTGAAGAAAGATAAAGAAGGTCATTTTATACGGGTTAAAGGAACACTCCAACAGGACATTACAATCCTAAACATATATGTACATAACATGGAGGCTCCAAGTTTCATCAAACAAACACTGTTAGACTTAAGGTCACAGATAACGTCAATTGTAGATAAAACAATTGTAGTGGTGACTTCAATACCTCACTCTCATCAATTGACAGGTCATACCAGCAAAAAACAAGCAAAGAGACATCTGAATTAAATGATGTCATGGAACAAATGGACCTAACATATATCTACAGAACATTCCATCCAAATACTGCAGAATATACATTTTTCTCAGCAGCACATGGAATATACTCTAAAATAGACCATATATTAGGACACAATGCAAATCACAACAAATACAGGAAAATTGAAATAATCCTTTGTAACCTACCTGACCACAATGGGAATAAACTGAAAATCAGCAACAAGAAAAGTTACAGAGCATACAGAAACTCATGGAGACTAAACAGTATAATATTGAATGATCAGTGGGTTATTGAAGAAATCAAAAAGGAAATCAATAAATTCATAGAATCAAATGATGTTGATAATACAAAATACCAAAACTTTTGGGACACAAGGAAGGCAGTCATAAGAGGGAAATTTATAGATCTAAGTGCCTATATTAAGAAATTATAGAGTCCAAGTACCTTGGAATAAACCTAACCAAGGAAGTAAAAAATCTCTACAATGAGAACTTTAAGACACTCAAGCAAGAAATTGCAGAAGACACTAGGAAGTGGAAAAACATCCCTTGTTCCTGGATTGGAAGAATCAATATTGTGAAAATGGCAATCTTACCAAAAGCAATCTACACATTTAATGCAATCTCCATCAAAATTCCAAAGGCATTCTTCATGGAAATAGAAAAAACAATCCAAAAATTCATTTGGAATCACAAAAAACCTCGAATATCTAAAATAATACTGAGCAACAAAAATAAGGCTGGAGGTCTCACTATACCTGATTTTAACCTATACTACAGAGAGATAGTAACAAAAACAGCATGGTACTGGCACAAAAGCAGACTTGTAGATCAATGGAACAGAATAGAGGACCCAAATGTAACCCCATGTAGCTATAGCCACCTGATATTTGATAAAAATGCCAAAAATACTCATTGGAGAAAAGACAGCCTCTTCAGCAAATGGTGTTGGGAAAACTGGATATATATCTGTAGAAGGATGAAAATAGATTCTTCTCTTTCTCCATGCACAAGAATTAAGTCCAAATGGATTAAAGACCTTAACATCAGACCTGAAACTCTGAAACTGCTAGAGGAAAAAGTAGGGGAAACCCTTCAACATATTGGTCTTGGCAAAGACTTTCTGAATACAACCCCAATTGCTCAGGCAATAAAACCACAGATTAACCACTGGGACCTCATAAAAATACAAAGATTTTGCACTGCAAAGGACATGGTGAAGAAAGCAAAGAGGCAACCTACAGAATGGGAAAAAATCTTCACCAGCTATATGTCTGATAGAGGATTAATATCTAGGATATACAAAGAACTCAAGAAGTTAAATAATAAGGAATCAAACAAACCAATCAAAAAATGGGCAATGAAGCTAAATAGAGAATTCTCAAAGGAAGAAATACGAATGGCATATACTCATCTAAAAAAATGTTCTACATGCCTAGTCATCAGGGAAATGCAGATTAAGACTACATTGAGATTCCATCTCACTCCTGTCACATTGGCTACCATCATGAAAACAAATGATCATAAATGTTGGCGGGGATGTGGAAAAAGAGGAACCATTCTACACTGTTGGTGGGAATGCAATCTGGTCCAGCCATTGTGGAAATCAGTGTGGAGGTTCCTAAAACAGCTAAAGATTGATCTACCATATGACCCAGCTATAGCACTCCTAGGCATATATCCTAAGGACTCATCTCATTTCCTTAGAAGTACGTGCTCAACCATGTTTATTGCTGCTCAATTTATAATAGCTGGGAAATGGAACCAGCCTAGATGTCCCTCAACTGATGAGTGGATAATGAAGATATGGAACATTTATACAATGGAGTTTTACTCAGCGGTAAAGAAAAATGAAGTTATGAAATTTGCAGAAAAGTGGATGGATCCGGAAAGAATTATACTAAGTGAGGTAGCCCAGGCCCAGAAAGCCAAGCGCCACATGTTCTCCCTCATATGTGGATCTTAGCTACAGATGATTGGGCTTCTGTATGAGAAGGAAAAAACTCAGTAGCAGAGGCCAGTAAGTTAAAATAGGAGATAGAAAGGGAAGAGAAAGAAAGGGAGGAGGGCTTTTATTAGGTTGGTATTGTATATATGTAAGTAGAAAGATTGAGATGGGGAGGGGATATGATGGAGAATGGAATTTCAAAGGGGAAAGGGGGGAGGGTAATACCATGGGATATTTTTATAATCATGAAAAATATTAATAAAAATTGAGAAAATTAAAAAAAAGAAATTATAGAGTTCATAAATAAACAATTTAATGATTCACCTTAAGGCCTCAGAAAAAGAAGAATAAGGCAAAGCAAAAATCAGTAGCAGTAAAGAAATAATGAAGATCAGGGCAGATATTAATGAAATAGAAACCCAAAAAACAATCCAAAGAATCTATGAAACAAAGAGTTGGTTCACTGAAAGGATAAACAAGACTGAAAAACCCACAGCAAATTTGACCAGAAGAGAGATGAGACAAAAATTAATAGGATTAGAGATGAAAAAGGCAGCATTACAACAGATACCAAAGAAATTCAGAAAATTATGAGGACATATTTTAACTTTGAAAATCTAAAAGAAATGGATGATTTCCTTAATTCACATGACCTACCAAAATTAAACCAAGATGAGATAAACCATTCAAATAGACTTATCACAAGTACAGAGATCCAAGGAGTTATAAAAAGTCTCCCAACTAAAAAAAGTCCAGGCCCAGATGGATTCACTGCTGAATTTTACCAGACCTTCATGGAAGAACTAACACCACTGATTCTCAAACTTTTCCATAAAATAGAAAAGGAAGGAATTCTACCAAACTCCTTCTATGAAGTCAGCATCACCCTCATACAAAAATAGACAAAGACAGAACAAAGAAGGAAAATTGCAGACCAATCTCCCTCATGAACATAGATGCAAAAATTCTGAAAATATTGACAAACAGAATACAAGAATATATCAGAAAGATCATTCACCCTGACCAAGTTGGCTTTATCCCAGGGATGCAGGGATGTTTCAACATATGCAAATTGGTAAATGTAATCCATCATACAAAGGGTCTGAAGGACAAAAATCACATGATCATCTTAGTAGATGCAGAAAAGGCATTTGACAAAATCCAAAATCCTTTCATGGTAAAAGTATTATAGAAACTGGGAATACAAGGAACATATCTCAACATAATAAAAGCTATTTAAGATAACCCTACAGCCAACATAATACTAAATGGAGAAAAACTAGAAACTTTTCCACCAAATTCAGGAACAAAACAAGGGTGTAGACTGTCCCCACTTTAATTTAATGTAGTACTGGAAGTCTTAGCTATAGCAATAAGGCAAGAGACACTCATAAAAGGGAGACAAATTAGAAAGAAAGAGATCAAATTATCACTATTTGCAGATGATATGATTCTATACATAAAAGGCCCTAAAAACTCTACCAGCAAACTGTTAGAGCTGAGAAACACTTTTAGCAATGTAGCAGGATACAAAATAAACACACAGAAATCAGTAGCTTTCTCATATACTAAAAATAAACATGTGGAGGATGGAATCACGAAATCTCCCATTCACAATTGCCTCAAAAAAAATGCACCTTGGAATAAACTTAACCAATGAAGTGAAGGATCTCTACAATGAGAACTTTAAAACACTCAGGTGAGAAATCACAGAGAACACAAGGAAATGGAAAGAAATTCCATGTTCTTGGATTGGAAGAATCAATATTGTGAAAATGTCAATCTTACCAAAAGCAATCTACACATTTAATGCAATCCCCATTAAAATTCAAATGATATTCTTCACAGAAATAGAAAAAACAATCCTAAAATTCATTTGGAATCACAAAAAAACCTCGAATAACCACAATGATTTTGAGCAACAAAAATAAGGCTGGTAGTACCAACATACCTGATTTTAAGCTATATACAAAACCATAGTAATAAAAACAGCATGGTATTAGCACAAAGACAGACATGTAGATCAATGGAACAGAATAGAGGACCTAGATGTTAATTGAGGCAGCTACAGCCATCTGATATTTACAAAAATGCCAAAAATATTCATTGAAGGAAAGACAGCCTCTTCAACAAGTGGTGCTGAAAAATCTGAATATCTATATGTAGAAAGAGGAAAATAGATCCTTGTCTTTCACCATGCACAGGAATCAAATCTAAGTGGATCGGGTACCTCAATATCAGACCTGAAACTCTGAAATTGCTAGAGGAAAAGGTACGGGAAACTGTTCAACATATTGGCATAGGTAATGACTTTCAAAACCCCAATTTCTCAGAAAATAAAACCACTAATCAACCACTGGGATCTCATGAACTCACAAAGGTTTTGCACAGCAAAGGACACTGTGAATAGAGCAAAGAGACAACCTACAGGATGGGAGAAAATCTTTGCCAGCAACACATCTGACAGGGGATTAGTATCCAGAATATATAAGGAACTCATAAAACAGAACAATAAGAAATCAAACAACCCAACCAAAAAATGGGCTATGGAACTAAATAGAGTTCTCACCAAAAGAAATACAGATGGCATATAAACATCTAAAAAAGTGTTCTACATCCTTAGCCATCAGGGAAATGCAAACTAAAACTACCTTGATATTCCATCTCTCTCCTGTCAGAATGGCTACATTCAAGAAAACAAATGACAATAAATGTTGGCAAGGATGAGGTAAAAGAGAAACCCTTCTACCCTTGGTGGGAATGTAATCTGGTACAGCCATTGTGGAAATCAGTGTGGATGTTCTTGAGGTAGCTAAAAATAGATTTATCATATGATCCCACTATAGTACTCCTAGGCATATATCCTAATGATTCTGCTCACTACCATAGAGATACTTACATGACCATGTTTATTGCTGCTCTATTCACAATAGCTAGGAAATAGAACCAGCCTAGATGTCCATCCAGAGATGAATGGTTAATAAAGATGTGGTACATTTACACAATGGAGTTTTATTCAGCAGTAAAGGAAAATGAAATTTGCAGGGAAATGGGTAGATCTAGAAAGGATTATACTAAGTGAGGTAACCCAGGCCCAGAAAGCCAAATGTCTCATGTTTTCTCTCATATGTGAATCCTAGATATAAATTTATAAATTCTGTGTAGGCTGGAACCAAAAATCAGTAGCAGCAGTCCATAAGCTAGAAAAAGGCTATAAGGGAGGGAGGAGAGAGAAGGAATTTAAGGGATGGTATTGTATGTATGTAAGTAGACAAAGAACAGTTTACATAGAGGGGAAAATCCTAAGCTAGGTCAGGGGAAGAGATTGTATAAAAGAAGGGTGAGGGGAAGGGGCAATAAAAATTCAAGATATTCTGAATAAGACATGAAAATCTACTTTCTTGAATAATAGTACATCCAGAAGCCATAGATTGTTACTAGAAAATTATCAGTGCCAGAGATGAGATACCTGTCAGTGAGTTGTTGACCAGGGAGGTCACTGTTGCCTCCAAAACATTATAGACTATTGCAAAGACCCTTGGTTTCCCATGAAAAAGAGATGGTAAGACCCTATTGCTGAAGACTTCACATGCCTGAGTGGCAAAATCACTGATAAGTCAAGCTGATGCTGAGCAGAAAACCAACTCAGCCAACTGAAAGCTGGAAAATGCTGCACTGTATACAGCCTTATGGAAGACATAAATCATCAGTGATGAAAACAGTGGACACTGGAAGCCTCAAGTTTGGCCAGACAGGCCAAATGAATGAACAAGTGCAATAGTGGCATGTCTGCTCTGAGGGAAACCAACTGCTCTCTAACTGGACTGACTCTATGGAAGGGCATACATGCCTGGTACTGAAAACCTAATCAAAAGCCTATGGCAGGGGAGGTAAGAGCCTTAGGGGTATAAAGCCTGCTCTTGTCTGGATAAATGCATATATTATTCTCACCAAACTTCCCTAAAAGAACTACACTTAAGGTTCATATTCATATATTAATGCTAATCTTACTTCTGGTTAGAGAAGCTTCTCTTTTCAGATAGTGATAACCACTGGGATGACCCAAAGGGCAACATAGTGTTGAGAAGATGGGACAGAGGATTGTTCAACACTGAAATATCTCACACCCTCCAAGGCTCAGGGTCAATTGTGGAACAGGTGACAGAAAGAATATAAGGGTCAAAGGGAGGGTACCACTCCTTATATACAACAGTCTGGACAGAAATTGGCCTTGATATCCATGACCTAGCAGTGCCTAGCCATAACTACACAAGACCTTCATAATAGGTGAAAAAGATGATGGCATCAAATTAAAAGAGAGACTAATGGAGAAGGGAAGGGGATATGACGGAGAGCAGAGTTATGAAGGGGAAAGTGGGGGAGGGGAGGGAAAAATTATGAAGGAGAAAGCAGGAGTGGGGAGGGAAATACGATTGTTTGTTGTCTGTAAGTATAGAAGTTGTCTATATATATGTATACTATATAATATTATATATATACATATATATATATATATATGAATAAATTAAAAAATAGAACTCTGAAACTCCAGTCAACCTGACATACAGGGCTGCAAATCTCCAGCAGGTGGTTAATGCTTAGCAGGTCCTGGAAATACAGAGACAGTTCCATGTTTACAGATTACAGTCTTCTGATGCTTTGCCCAACCCCTTTCTTCACCAGCTAGAACATTAGCCACCCCAGAGGGTATAGATGAGGGAGGGTTGGGAAGCTAAACTGCTTTGAGATTCCATCTCATCACAGTCAGAATGGCTATCTTCAAGAAAACAAATAGCACAAATGCTGGAGAGGATGTAGTAAGAGAAGGTTCCTTATGTATTTCTGGTGGGAATTTAATCTGGTGCAGTCACTGTTGAAATTGGTATGGAGGTTCTTCAAAAACCTAAAAATAGATCTACCATATGACCTAGCTATATTACCCTTGAGTACATACCCCAAGTAATTTAAGTCAGCATATCATAAAGATACCTGCAGATCCATTTCTCTTTTGGATAAAGAAAATGGGACTGAGGCTGAGAACATTAGTCAGTGGTTAAAGCTTCTTGATTGTGAAGTCTAAAAGCCTAAACTGGGTTCAATTCCCTGACCACCCATGCACATGCACTCACACGTGCACATACACACACACACACACACACGTGTGCATGCACACATAAGTGCATGTGAGTTTGCAAATAAGCAATTACAATTTTTTAAATAAAATAAAATGGGACATACACACACAGGCCTGCACACAATGGAGATTTGTTGGCTATAGAGAGGCATGAGGGGCTAGAAAGATTGTTCATTGGTTAAAGGCTCTTGCTTATACAGCCCAAGGAGCCAGGTTTGATTCCCCAGTACCCACATAAAACCGGATGCATAAAATGTTGCATATTTCTACAGTTCATTTGCAGTAACAGGAGGCCTTGGCATACCCATGCTTTCTCTTCCTCTCTCTCTTTCTCTCTCCCTCTCTCAAATAAATATATAAATAAATGAATATTTTTTTTCTTTTAGAAAGAATGAAACTATGTCACCAGAAAAATAAAATGGATAGAAATGGAGATCACCATATAAATCCAAATAAGCCCAATTCAGAAAGGCATGTTTTCTCTCATATGTAGGATTTGTGTTTATATATAAACATGCATATATGAATATATATGTATATGAGATGAAAGCTGAAAGACTCAGATGGAAAGAGAAAGAAGACCAAAGAGAGGGAAAGGAAAAACAAGAGAGTATAATGGGGGAAGAAATACAAAAATAACATATTCACATATTTTCTGCCATATATAGAATCTAAGTTTAAATACACACACACACACACACACACACACACACACAAATTCCAGTGACATTTGATATACAGTCTGAACCAGACTAAAAAAAGGTTTAAAACTCTTATGAATATTTTATGAATATATTGTCTCTCATTTATATAGGACATAACTTCACAGGACTAGAAAAAATTAGACATATATATGAATATGAACACATATATATAAGAATGTAAGTTGAAGGGAAATTATTTTAGTCATAGTAAGTGATCAGCAAGATGGGTGGAGAGATTTCTGGTCAAGATGGTGTCTGCCTAACAGTGCTGCGCCTCCAAGGGAAGGAACTGCAAGACGTTGAGGGTTCATTGGGTCTGCTAGGGGTGAGAAGACTCTAATAGATCTCTAGTGGGAGGGTGTATAAGAGCACAAAAGGGAATCTGCTGATTCCCATGCTCTTGGGTATCCTACCAGTCCCCCAATCCCCTAAACAGCCACCCTAGCCATAGTCCCAGCCACAGGTTCCTCCTGTACTAACCGTAGGCAAGGGAACCCAGGCTGTAGCCTCCACACTCACAACTGTCATCCCACTCGCTGCTGACGCCCACCACCATGCGTGGGCCCAGGCCAGGAGGCTAGTGTTCACCTAGGGACCTCCACATGCACGAACACCATCCCACTCACCACTGCCCCCCACCCCCATGCACAGACCCTGTGCAGAAGGCTAACGTTCCCCCAGGGTACTTTCGCCCACTTGCCACCGCCCCCACCCCTGTGCAGGACCCAGGCCAGCAGGCTAGTGTTCTGCCCCCCAAGCATTCCCACCACCACAGAGCTCCACAGGAGAACTCTGCTGCCCACCCACCCCCATGTGCAGAGAGAGGCCAGCAGGCTAGCATTCCCCCAGGGGACCTCCACATAAGAAAACCATCCTACACACTGTCACTGCCCCCCAACCAGTGCACTGACCCAGGCCAGCAGGCAAGGGTACCCCAGGTAACCTCCACACACAGTCCCACTCACTGCCATCCCCCTCCTCCCTATCTGGACCCAAGTCAGCAGGCTAGTGCTCCCCCAGCTGCCTCCAGGAACATCCACACACCACTGCCTCTCTGTGCATGAACTCAGCCAGTAGGTTAGGGCTCCCCCTTCCCTAGGCTTTCCCACAACAGTGGACCTCCACACCCCCTGTCGGTCACCTGACACACACAGAAGGTTCATACCCTGCACTGTCATAGAACCTGGCAGTCTAATCCGCCCCCAGCTACAGGGTCTCAAGGGACCCACCCTTCAGCATCGTAGAACCAGCAAGCATTTTCATCATCCCCACCCTGCATCCCAACCGCAACACCAGTCTCCTTTGTCCCATTCCCCTCTACCCCATGTCACCTCAGGCCACCTGACCACAGAGTCCTATATCCTGAATCATGGAACAACAAGACCCTACATCAGGTCCCTGGGCCCCCACCAGAGCATCAGGGGCTCCTTCTCTCTGAGCAGGCAGGCCCCTTTGCCATCAGAAGCCTAGTGGAAGCAAACATAAAAGGGAATAATCACTGAAGACACTTCAAGTGTATAGACTACAGCTTCCTCGTAAATTAAATAAGACTCCTCCATTGCGATGGGCAGACCAGAGTGCAAAAGGAAAATCATGAAAAATCAAATGCAAATAAATCCAATAAGATCACCCAGCCCCACAATGGATGCCTCCAATCAAAACACAGAAGAGACATTAGGATCAGAACTCCAAAATGAGGATACAAGCTATGCAACCATGGCCAACCAAATAGCAGAACTTTCAGAAAAGCAACAAAGGTCCAATAATTGTATGAATGCTGTCGTCACTAGACTAAAGCTAATAGATAAGAACAAGGAAGGGTTCCAAAAATAGTTAAATGATCTGAAGGAGAAGGGGGAAAAAAAGAGGACCTCAATAATCAGCTGGCTAAACTTAATGAAGACATAAAGAAATGCAAGGATGAAGTCCAAGAAGCATTAAGAAAATCAGAAAATGATGTGAAAAATGAATTTGACAGATGGATGGAAACTACACATTAAAAAGTAGTAGAAGGGATGGAGAGATGGCTTAGCAGTTGAGCGCTTGCCTGTGAAGGCTAAGGACTCCAGTTCGAGGCTCAATTCCCCAGGACCCACGTTAGCCAGATGCACAAGGGGGCACACGCATCTGGAGTTCGTTTGCAGTGGCTGGAAGCCCTGGCGCACCCATTATCTCTCTGTCTATCTGCCTCTTTTTCTCTCTCTCTCTCTCTGTCACTCTCAAATAAATAAACAAAAATGAACCAAAAAATAAAAAAAGTAGTAGAAAATACAAACCAAATCAAACAAGCACAAACTCCAATAGAAGCTCTCAAGAATAGAGTCAGCCATGTGGAAGATAGAAACTCAAAAGTGGTAGACAAAATATAAAGGTAACCCCATCAGAATTACGTCAGATTTCTCAATAGAAAACCTTAAAGCCAGAAGGTCCTAGAATGGAACACTGAAAAGTCTAAGAACCTATGGCTTCCAACCCAAGCTACTCTATCCAGCACAAGTATCTCTCATAATAGATGGTGAAAGAAAAACTTTCCACGATAAAACTCAGCTTTACAACTATATGAACACAAAGCCAAACCCGCAGAGAGTACTTCAGGAAATTCTCCAGACAGAACAATCAAATAATAAATGTAAAGTGCCTGCAAGAAGCAGATCACAATAACCAAATTCAGAGAAGACACAAAAAAAACTATCACATCCAAGAAAATACCAAACGACATAAACCACCACAGTATGGCAGGGATTAAATCAAACTTCACTGTCATTACCATAAATATCAATGGCCTTAATTCACCCATCAAGAGACATAAACTAACAGGGTGGATCAGAAAATCTGACCCCTTAATCTGATATCTTCTAGAAATCCATCGCACCACTAAAGACAGAAACCTCCTCAGGGTGAAAAGGTGGAAAATGATATTCCAAGTAAATGGAAATACAAAAAAGCAGGCATAGCTATACTAATATCAGATTAAATAGACTTCAAACCAAAAGTAATCAAAAAGGACAGAGAAGACCACTTTCTACTTATCAAGGGAATGTCAAACAAGAGGATATCACAATCATTAATGTTTATGCACCAAACAAAAATGCACCACAATTCATAAAACAAAACCTACTTGACACCAAAAAGAAATAACCATCAGCACCATCATAGATGGTAACTTCAATACTCAACTATTAGTAATAGATGGGTCATCCAAACAGAAAATTAACAGGGGAATGAGAGAGTTCAACAAAACCATAGATCAATTAGACCTATTGGACATCTACAGAACATTCTACCCCAAATCCAAAGATTACACATTCTTCTCAGCAGCCTATGGAACCTTCTCTAAAATAGAACATATACTGGGTCATAAAGCTTTCCTCCATATATTTAGGAAGATCAACATAATTCCCTGTATGATATCAGATCACAACGCTGTATTGCTAGAAATTAACAACAAAAGACTCACAAAGAATCCCATTGGCACCTGGAAACTGAACAGCACACTTTTAAACAATAAATGGGTGGTGGACAAAATAAAAAATGAAATTGCAAAATTTCTAGAAATGAGTGACAATGAGAACACAACACACCAAAACTTATGAGACACAATGAAGACAATCCTCAGGGGAAAAGTCATAGCACTAAACACCTTCATAACAAAGTTAGATCCCAAATCAATAACCTAACCATCCACCTAAAGGAACTGGAAAACCAAGAAGAATCCAACCCCAAAAGCCTCAGACAGAAAGAAATAATTAAGATCAGAGCAGAAATTAATGAATTGGAAACTAAGAACACTGGTGAAACAAACAGATGGTTCTTTGAAAAAATAAACAAGACTGATAAACACCTGGCCAATTTCATCAAGCAAAAAAAAAAAAAAAAAGAGGCACTTCAAATTAACAAAATTAGAAATGAAAAAGGAGAGATCACAACAGACGTAAGTGAAATTGGGAGAATCATCAGGACTTATTTCAAAAACCTCTACTCCACAATACTGGATACCATAGAGGAAGTAGATGAATTCCTGGACACATACTACCTACCAAAGCTAAACTCAAAGCAGACTAATCCCCTAAACAAAACTATCACACCCATTGAAATTGAAAAGGTAATCAAAAACATCCCCAAAAAGAAGAGTCCAGGATCAGATGGCTTCTCAGCTAAATTCTATCAAACCTTCATGGAAGAATTAAAACCAATCTTTCTGAAACTGTGCCACACAATCAGAACAGGGAAAGCTCCCTAACTCTTTTTATGAAGCTAGTATCACCCTAATACCAAACCAGGCAGAGATGGCCACAAGAAAATAAAACTATAGGCCTATTTCCCTGATGAACTTAGATGCAAAGATCCTGAACAAAATCTTCACAAACTGAACTCAACAACACATCAAAAGCATTATCCACCTTGATCAGTAGGCTTCATGCCAAGAACTCAAGGGCAATTCAACATACAGAAAACTGTCAATGTAATACACCTCATAAATAAGCTTAAACACAAAAACCACATGATCATTTCAATAGAAGCAGAAAGGCCTTTGACAAAATACAACATCACTTCATGATCAAACCATTGGAGAGAATAGGCATGGATGGTTTATATCTCAACATAATAAAGGCTATATATAAAGATCTTAAAGCCCAAATCATACTTAGTGGGGAGAGACTGAAGGAATTCCCATTGAGATCAGGAATATGACAGAGGTGTCCACTTTCACCTCTGTTCTTCAATATAGTAGTACTAGAAGTCCTACATCAAGCACTAAGACAGGAGAATGAAATAAAAGGGATACAAATTGGAAAGGAAGAAATTAAGTTAGCTCTATTCAGAGATGACATGATTCTATACTTAAGAGACCCAAGAACCTCCATCTCAAAACTCTTAAAAGTGATTAACTCAGCCAGATGCACAAGGGGGCACACGTGTCTAGAGTTCGTTTGCAGTGGCTGGAGGCCTGCCATGCCCATTCTCCCTCTCTCTCTATCTGCCTCTTTCTCTCTCTGTCTGTCGCTCTCAACTAAATAAAATAAACAAAAAAAAATATCTTAAAAAAAGTGATTAACTCCTTCAGCAAAGTAGCAGGACACAAAATCAATGCACAATAATCAGTGACCTTTCCATATGCAAAAGACAAAGATACAGAGAAAGAATTAAGTGACATTGTCCCATTTTAAACAGCAACAGCAAAAAAATAAAATACCTTGGAATAACATTAACCAAGGATATGAAAGACCTATACAATGAAAACATAAAACACTCAAAAAAAAAAAGGAAGAAATTGATGAGTACTTGAGAAAGTGGAAAGACTTCCCAAGCTTCTGGATAGGCAGAATTAACCTTGTGAAAATGGCAATCTTACCAAAGGCAACATAAAGATTTAATACAGTACCAATAAAAATCCCAACATTCTTCTTCACAGAGATATAAAAAATGATCTCAAAATTCATATGAAATGGAAGAAGGCCTCAGATATCCAAGCATATCCTCAAGAAAAGAAACATATCTGGAGGCATTGTCATGCCTGATCTAAAGCTATATTACAAAGCCATAGTGATAAAAACAGCATGATACTGGCATACAAGATTATAAACCAATGGAACAGAATCCAGGACCTGGACTTTGGGTCAATTAACAACAGCTACTTGATACTTGATAAAAGCCCTTAAATGTAGGGTGGAAAAAAGACAGCATATTCAACAAATGGTGCTGGGAAAACTAGACAACCACATTCAGGAAAATGAAACTTGATGCACATGTCTCGCCATGCACAAAAATCAAGTCCAAATGGATCAAAGACCTCAATATAACATCAGAAACTTGGCTACTATTGGACGAAAAATAGGAGGAACTTTCCATGATCTAGGAATGGGAAAAGACTTCCTGAACAAAACCCCAGTAGCTTAGGAACTTAAATAATCACTCAACCACTGGGATCTCACAAATCTGAAATGTTTTTTCACAGACAAATATACAATAAGAAGAGCCAGTAGATTACCCACAGAATGGGAGAAAATTTTTGCTAGCTATACAACTGACAGAGGCCTAATTTCTAGAATCTACAAACAACTCAAAACCTAAACAATAAAAAGTTAAGCAACCCACTCACAATGTGGGACAAAGAATTGGACAGGGAGTTCTCAGAAGAAGAATTACAAAAGCTAAACACACACTTAAGAAAATGTTCATCATCCCTAATCATTAGGGAAATGCAAATAAAAATAACTATGAGATTCCACCTGACCTCAGTAAGGATGCCAAATATTAAAAATCAAATGAAAATAAATGCTGGTGAGAATGTGAAGAAATAAGAACCCTCATTCACTGTTGGTGGGAATGTAAGATGGTACAACCACTATGGAAAGCAATATGCAGACTCTTACAAAGGTTGACTATAGAGTTACCAACAGACCCAGTTATTCCTTTACTAGACATTTACCCTAAAAGTTCCATGCTTCGGTTCAGAGACATTTGCTCAACCATGTTTATAGCTGCTCAATTCATAATAGGTAAGAGCTAGAATCAACCCAGATGTCCATCATTAGACAAATGGATAACCAAGATGTGATATATCTACACAATGGAATTCTACATAGCAGTAAGGAAAAATGGCACAATGACATTTGAAGAAAAATGGTTGAACCTGGAACAGATCATTCTTAGTGAATTCACCTAATCACAGAAAGATTATTAGTGCACAGTCTCACTCATCTGTGGCTCCTAACCTGAATTGGCCCAATATGCTGACATACCTAATAAGCATCTCAAGAACTAGACAATAGGGATGGTGGGGCGGGAGGGGAGGGTGATGGAGGGGTGTGGGACACATAAGTGGACCCAAATTGCAATGGTACCATAAAATTCTAAATCATAAAAACAGACTAAATGGTTGAACCTTCATCAGGTCCTTACAAGAAACAGCTGAATCACAGGGCCCTGGAGCGGACAAGATGAAGACTAATCTTAATCTTCTCCCATTTCTCTCTCTCTCTCTCTCTCTCTCTCTCTCTCTCTCTTTCTCTCTCTCTCTCTCTTCTCTCTATCTCTTTTATATTACCTATCTTTTTCATCCTTCTCTTCTGGGGCACTGACCTATAACTCCCAGTACCAGCATGTGGCTAACATCCACAATGAGCTGTTGATCAGAGAGACCTACAAGGTTTCCCAAAATAAGACAGATTTCTGTCAGAGTACTTTATGACCTACTAAAGGTTACTGGTAAGACCCTAGTGCTGAAGACACCACATATTGTTGGTATGGAACATAGAGTGACCTGTCTGGAATCTGGAAGAGAGTCAGTTCCCAGAGAGTTAGCTCATCTAGTGCCAGAAAGTGCTACATGAGTGACTGGGGGAAAATGACCAACAAAAATCTGTCCAAGGAACTCCTGGTATAAGCTACTCAGCAGCAAACAGCATCACACAAGTGCAATAGTGGTGCACGGTCATGGTGGATAACCAACTGCTCTGGATTTGGCTAACTGATCCACTCAGTGGAACCGAACCCATAGCTGCAGCTGGGAAACAAGTCAGAACCATATCCAAAAATGAGCCCGCTCTCCATTATCAAGCTCCCACCAATCATGGGATACAAGACGGCCTACATCTATTAAATTCTCTCTAAAATACTAACGGTTATCCCATTTGTTTGGTGCTGACTTCACTCTCCGTTGGAGAATTTGCTTCTCTTTTTCAGATGGATGCAGAACCTGAGGAGAGAATCAGCACATCACACCTCAATAACATCCCAGCTGAAACCATAGAGTAACTGGGAAAATGAGAAAGAGCGCTGCTTTCTTGGTAAACCTGGTGCCAGCACAAGAGTGAAGGAGACAGACACAGAGAAACTCAGATCCTACCAAACCAGATATCCAGTGACACAGAGGCTCCCAAGACCTCGTCACTGAGGTAGACCCCATAGGAACCCAACATGGCTCAGGGAAATTTGCAGAAGAGGGGGTAGAAAGATTGTTAGAGCCATATGTTGGGTCATTATGCACAAAGACATTGCCTCTTACCCATAACCCCACAATGCACGACCCACATTCCCCAATAAGGAGGGTCCCTGTGGAGGGGGGAGGACAGGGAGGTAGCTAACAATGGTACCAACATGACTGTATACACACTGTGTACATAACTAGTAATAAAAAAATTTAAAAAGATGGGTGGAGAATGAATAAAGATATTAATGTGGGCATATAAGCAAAACATAATGATATAAGCATATGAATATTATTTTGCAAACTAAAAATAAATTTTAAAAATTTAATGACAAAAAATTCGAAAGAGAACTCAGCAGTCTTACTGATAATATAAAGCTATAAAGCAGGAGTGGGATAGTTGTTGAGGTTTGTTGTTTGCTGGTTTGGTTGATTGATTCATTTGTGTTTTTTTGAAACAGGTCCTTGCTGAATTCTGTAGGCTTGTCTTGAACTCTTGGGCTCAAATGATCCTCCTATAGCCTCCCACATAGCTGGAACAATAGGAAAGTGCCACATGCCATGGCTCCAGAAAGTTATTGCTGTTTTTGAGCTTAGATTTCCTTACCAGTACAGTTCATGGCTTGAATTAACTTTCTTACCTTTCCTACAAGATGGAACTGTAATTTTCAAGAAACTTTCTGGGTGATTATCTAAGACTTCAGATCCTACCAGGCAATAAGCTTCAGGAGACCAATTCAAGTAGATACCTTGTCGCCAGTACATTCTGTTTGGGCGAAGTGCTCGATCTGAAGGAAGTTTAAAGGGATCCATATGTATCCATTAATTATTAATTGTTTAATATATTAAAGGGGAAGAACCATTCACAACTAACAACACATAAATTTTTGAAAATAAATATTGGTTCTTTGAATTGTATGAATCCTTTTTCCATAAATATATTAAATACTATAGATTTAATATTTCAATAATATACATATAATGCCCACATATGACACAACTTACATACATCTCAGGTTCATGCTGCTAAGTAATGTAACATGATTAATCCATGAAGAGAGATAATTATGAATAAGTTTTTATAACTGCCTAAAAGTAACTTATGCTATATTAAAGCCATTCCTTTTACTATTTTATTTTTATTCATTTATTTTACAGAGAAACAGGGAGAAAGAGAGAGAATAGGTGCACCAGGGCCTCCAGCCACTGCAAAGGAACTCCAGACTCATGTGTCCCCTTGTGCATCTGGCTAACGTGGGTCCTAGGGCATTGAACCTGGGTCCTTTGGCTTTGCAGGCAAATGTCTTAACTGCTAAGCCATCCCTCCAGCCCTCATTCCTGAACTTTTAAATGTACTATAACTACCTGTATATTGATTGACTATAGGCAAGATGAGATTTATCTCAGAAACCAGTAACACACAAATCATCTTTTCACTAAAAAAAAAAAAAAAAAAAACTTTTAGTTCCCTGTTGGAGTATAAAACAACTTTTTATTCCAGAATGAAAAGCTTGTTATTCCTTTCTGCAAATCTCTAGGGAATTTGGCAACAGACTAGGAACATAATAACCCTCCCGTGAATGGCCAGTACCTGCTACACTTGTTAAGTGAAACTCCCTCACTCTGCAGTGGTCATTTCTGGGTTGCTGTCTTTTCAGCTCTGTGAACATTTAATCCAGTGACTCCTAGTAATCTGTCCTTTTGAAATTATTGCTTCTCATTTGTTGAGTTTTGGGGAGTACAATATTCATAGCTGTTGGCAATATGTCTGAAATAAGAACTAAAGCATTTTCTTCCCAACAAATTCTTCCCAACCAGTTCAGGTGAGTTCATGTATTAAACACTCTAAGGCCTTATGAGCTTACTTTCTTGATTCAATTATCTTCTAAGCAAATAAACTCTGAGGGAAAATGCCATATTACTTTGTGTTTTATTCCTAGCTTCTGTAAACATTGTTTTTGTTAAATACATACCTCTCCCTGAAAGCATGAAAGGAGAAATTTCAAGCAATCGATTGATTAGCCTTGACCAAAATCCCATTGGAAAATAGGGCATTTCATATAGCCGAATGATAATTTCAGAGTTCTCACAATGAGGAAGTTCTATCACAGGTCTGTGGTCAGATAAACTTAAGAAAAAAGAATGTCAGTATATGCCCAACGATATTGACCAAAGCTTCTCATTGCTTGAAGTAAGTGGAGGTATATTCCATGAGACTGCACCCTTTTGGGTAATTTCTCTTCCCATATGCTCATCCACATAAAAATCTCAACAATTATTTAATCAACTCAAATGCATGCTCAGATATAGTGGGAACATAATTTTTTAACAATCTGACATATACTAATATATTATTTTAATTAATTATGCATTAAAAGATATTCAGATTACATGATGAAAAATGTTTAGGAAAAAACTATGTATCTATATTTAGAATTTCCATCTACCCATCAATATAATTATACTTTCAATGTATTACTTCATAACATTCCCCAGTTGCTTTCAAAGGAATAAGAAACATTTCTATAATATAATTAATATAATAAATATAGTACATGGGCCTCCACTGTGATACCACAAATTCTTTTAAAACTCTGTTGACAAGCACTATCTTCCCTAAAACAATAACTATGCCTGAGTAAGAACACTCAGACACAAGCATGCATAAACATACCCGCCCCCTCGAATCACTATTAGCCTTTCTTAATTAATTTGAGCACTGTTAAGCCAAATAGCAATTACATGTAAACAAATTTACTATTTATTTAAAGTGTTAAATGTGAAGTTTTCTTTTAAAAATATACACTATACATTAATAGAAAGATTACAAAAGAAGAAAAAATATTTAGTACATCTACTATAGAACAAAGTTAATTTGACAATTATAATAACATAAAGTGAATTTCTAAAAATTTAATTTTTAAAGTTTATATTACCTGCTTGGAACCAACAAATATTCTTCTCCTAATGGCAAGGCAATCTGGAATTTTTCCAAGAGTTTAAAGTACTGGGTCATGTAATTCTTTGGAAATCGCTTTTTCTTTGAAAGAAATTTTTCCACATCTCTACGTGAAATAATTCCTTTTGGATGTTTTGGATAGCCTTCCACTTTTACTGTCAAAATCTAAAAGATTTAAACTCATAAAAATCACAGGGATTCATTTTCTTGAAATGTTCACATTTAAAGCATTCCATATCTTTTTGATCCATGAACATTATAAGGACAACTTGGCCAGTACAATGTGGACAGAATTTTTCTAGAGGCCAGATAGTCTAGAAGCCCAGTGGGGCATCAGAAAATAATTCAGTTAAGAAAATTAAAGGGAGTTGATTCAGGTCAGAATTTACTGGGCTCCACAGAAACCAATAACTAGCAAGATTTCTCATGTTTTATAGTGCTGTCTTATCACTAATACATTATCCTTACAGGTGTGCAGTAGAAATATCACTTTTCACATACATGGCAGGAGGCCTTACATCAACAGGAAGAAAGGCAGAATAACCCATGTGGCTTCATTCTACTGGTCAAGTCTGGGTCAGCAAGTCTGGAGTGAGAGTGAGAACCTACTCTTTGAATATGCAACCCAGGTGAGTGCAGGACCCTGCAAGTGTCAACTATCATTGTGTCAGCTGAAAATCTGAATCTGGATGCCAAGAACGTGGGTCCAAATTCAGGCTTTGCTACTGGCTGTGTGACCTCAGGAAAAGTATGTGCCTTTTTAAAAAGTAAAGCAGATCCTTCTCTGTAAAATGAGATAATAAAAGTGAAAATAGCATATGTAAAAATTACAAAGTACATATGACAATTTTAGCATGTGGTAAGCCCCATGCTACCTATAATTATGTACATCTTCAATTTATTTTATTTACATATCTACTCTTAAGAGAGGTTTATGCCTAACTTTCCTTAGTAGATGGATAATGTTTAAAGATTCCCTAAATAGGTGCAAGCATTATTTTGTTAATGTTCAGGTGAGATATTAGATTACACCACTCTTAGGCCCAAAGAGTTATATTGTATTTAATATGTGTAATGAACCAATGTCTGTAGCAGTTACTGAGCAGTACAATGGAAATCTTTATCATAAAACTTGCCAGATGAGGTTTCTCTCAGCTTATAAATTTGCAGCAGTGCCAGACCGCTCATATGGCCGAGAGAGAGACTGTTACAGATTTACTATATATTCTTCATAGCATTCTATACCACCTGTCACATTACATGTCTATTGTTTGTTTGAATGCCAGCCCTGTGACCACACAAACCCTGTACCAGAACGTCTGGAACATGATAGATACTGAATACTGTGGACAGAGTGAAATTTGATTAGATAATATTATTCATGATTTGAGTTTATAGGAATTGGAGTCCAACTACTTGTCTGGAAATCCTAACTCTACCTGCTTCTGTAAGTGAACCATCTTCTTACTCAACTAGAACACAGGAGCTAACACAGTGACCATAAAAAGTTGCTGTACATGTGTGATCATCTTTGAAAAACACATAGCTCTTACATGTTAGCTATTAATACCTACTTACTACAATTTGTTCTTCTTATAAGAATGATTTTCTAATAGGTTTTTACTGTGCTACCACTTTTGCACTGGATATTTCCAAAGGTGGGTTCAAAGAGTTTGTATCTCCCTATACCTCTGTACTATTCAAGCCGTCGAAAGATGGCGTCTCTTTCCTTCCCTTTGTCTTGGGCATGTGGAGGTGCGGATTACTGGGATGTAGTAGAACTGGCATTCGATCAGTGCGGATCCCAGACTTTAAGAGAACTGGCAATGTTTGCTTCCCTTCTCTAGACAGTATGCCACCTTGTGATGACCTTGCCAGAGAAAAGCCCAGTTTAGCCATGGGAGAGGCCACATGGGGGCGCTCCAGTGTAATCCAAAATGTAACTGTAAGCTTTCTGAACTTCGATAAAGTTCAGTGAAGAGGTGAATGACCTGAGCCAGTTCCAGGTCAGCCCACAGAACAGTGGGGCATGATCAATGGTTAAAGTGTTTGAAGCTGCCAAGTTTTACATAGCAATGAAATCTGAAATATCATCTTAGTTTCACCATCTTTAAAAGACCTCCTAACATCCCTTCAGTCTGAGCACATATGGCTAATTTATATGCCTTGTTAAGGAAATAGAAGTTTCCTCCATATTTTCATGTATATTTTATGAAGATTAAATCACAATGCAAGCTTGTCAAACTCCACCTGACTAATTCAATAGGTCTCTTTCATATCTATTTTATCACACAATGAAATGTGCTTTGTAAGTTTCCCCCTACCTTGGCAGAATATTCTTTAATAAGTTCAGTGACTCAACAACTCAGAGCAGACAGAGAATAGGAGGGTTCATCACACCTCCCTGCCTCAAGACAGTGTTCCTGACCTTGTCTGGATGATCTGTGAAAGTGAACACCTCTATTTATGTTTTTCTGATCAATGTCAAACAAATTCACTCATGGTTTCACTGGGTTATTTATACCTTTTGTCTCCTTTAAACACAAGTGATAATGACATATTTACTCGCAAAGATTAAAGTGATGTCATTTATTAAGTTGAAAGGAAATTTGAATTATCACTTTTTACTGACACTTTAAATCTTTCATGGTATACTGAATTGTTTTAATTCTTAATTTAATATGTCACTTTAAAATCCAACCATAAAGATTCATGCCTAGAATCCCAGCAGTTGGGAGGTTGGGACAAGAGGATTTCCACAAAGTTCTGCCTGGACTACACAGTGATTTGTAAAGTCATTTTGGGATACATAGTTAGTTCTAGATCATCCTGGTCTGTACAGTGAGACCCTGATACAAAAATTAAATTCACTTATATTAGCATGGTAATATGATAATGAGAAGAACGTTCATGGAGTTACAATTTAATTATGCATAGAATCTTCATGAATGTTACTTTCATTTAAGAAACCAAATGTAACTGTGATGCAAAGCTCTATCTTATTCTACTCTGTAAGATATGTTCACCCTGACATCATCCCTAAGTGTGCAACTTCAGATATTTCAGAGTTACATGTCACTGTTGGGAGCAATTTTATCATTTCCTTGTCTATTTGGAGTTTCTCATTGCTATGGATCACTACTTGAAAAACAAATCTACTGGGTGAGTATAAACTCCTTTTGCTAAACAAAATGTATCTACCTCAATTTTTTTATTTGACTCTATATCTGCCACAGTCTCCAACATGTACATCATGGTATCTGTATAGTCTGGATAATATATTTTTTTAATTTCCAAAATTTGAATTTGCATGCCTTCAGTTACCAAATAGAGCAAATATAAAATTACCACTAAGTGTGAAGCTAACATACATACATACATACATACATACATATACATGTTAGGAAACTCAGGGAGCTACATGCAAAACTATAAATTATTCTTATCAATAAAACCTTGCCAATGGGTATACTTGCTGGAGGGGACATTCCTGAGTTCTCAGTGCACAATGGTCCTCAGCTGTAGTAACTGCACTACTTGGCACTATCTGGCAACAGATACCTTTTTACTTGTCAAATCTGGAAGGAGAGAGCTAATATCTTTCTAGTTGGGGACAAAGAATGGTACAATGTGTAATACTGAAATTATGTCTGGGAAATTCTGAGTAGTGTGCTTTGCTTGGATTGGTGGAAACTTCCAGAAAAGGGTTATTATAACTAATTCATATAAACTCATTGGTAATGGATTATTAGGAGAAAATTACTTTGTGTATATAATATGAATGGAGAAGATATGCATAGCCACCACGAGCCATAGTCTTTTTTTCTTTTATTTATTTGTTTATTTTTATTTTTTAGAGAAAGAGAGAGAATTGGCATGCCAAGGCCTCAGCCACTGAAATCACATTCCAGATGCTTGTGCCACCTAGTGGACATGTGCAATCTTGTGTTTGCATGGGATCTGGAGAGAAGAATATGGGTCCTTAGGCTTTGTAGGCAAGTACCTTAACCACTAAGTATCTCTCCAGCCCCAGCCACAGCCATCGTTTTGAAAGTGTAAATATTTGAATCTCAGACAAGTCTCCTCCATGCTGACATGTAGCCCAGGCTGGTCTGAAACTCATTATGTAGCTGATAATCGCCTAGGAGTGCCGCTGATCCTCTTATCCCCACTTCCCAAGTGCTGGGATGACACACACGCACCACCACACCCAGCTTCCTCTTGCTCTTTAGATAGAGTTTTCACAACATTCTCGAACATATTTTACCCAAAGATTTTTCACAAAGCTTTATTCAACTGATGAAATCAACCTAATCAACCACCAGGGTCTACTAAAGGCTTAGGTATTGTATGTGCCTTGGAAACAAAGAACTCTAAGATGTTGTGATGTGAACTCTAGGTTGTTGCCCATCTTTCAGGAAGCTCTTTAGCAGTGGTGTATGTGAACTAGTATGTAATTTTCTATGTTAACTGTAGTTTCTTCCCTGAGTGTTCCATGCTCTGGATGTCACCAATTCTGGTCTTCGGTCACAACAACCCTAACCACCAGAATGGAAAACACCAACCTGCGCCATGACTTTACACAGCCACTTGGGTTCCACAAAATATAAGTCACTTAATTGAAGTGCCGGGTCTTGAAAATGAAGAAGGACCCCTGTAATAAAAGTGAAAAATTGAATCTAAATTATTTAAATATCAGTGAGCTTTATTAGAATCTAATCCAACTACCTCATTTTACAGAACCATGAGCATAGCTAATGGCAGAAATGGACCTACCTGTGCCCCAATTGCCCAGAACTCTAAAGTCTCAATAGTAAAAAGAAGTATTTTTGAGCTATTCAACCTGATCATTTACAAGTATATTTGAAGTAGTACTATGCATAGAAAATCAAATGTTTATTAAATAAATACAAATTCATAATCAAGGCATGGTGGCTCAGTACTACAGTCTAACCACCTAGGAGGCTGAGGTAGGATGAGCACCATGACTTTGAGGCCAGCCTGAGAGACAGAATGAGTTCCAGTCAGGATGAGCTAGAGGAAGACCCTGCCTCCAAACAAACAAAGAAAAAAATCCCATAATTTCCTTTTTTACTTTCTCTATGTATAGAACAAAGAAACATTTTATCCTCAATATGAATGAGAACAACATATCTCAGCATATCTGACTTAAGAATCATGGGGGAAGGAAGAGATGATAATCCATATGAAGGTAGTTTTCATACAGCCAAAAACAGGTATCAAAAACAGCTTTCTAGTTACTGAGGCTGACACTCCAAGTGAGCTGACACTTTTAGCAAGCTAAAACACGGAGGACAGCAATAGCACTCATGTGGTTGGATCAAGATGTGATGCAAAGAGCAAGATATATAACCCAGGATTCACATCAAGTCAGACAGCCTTCAACTATCCAAGTGGCCCAGTTAAACTACTGTAATACTAATTCATCTTTGCAATATAAAAGTAACTTCCATACATACTAAATTCATTTGATACCATGAAAGAATGTGGATATGCTCAGAATTTAGAATCTCCTAAATAGCAAAGTCATATTTGAGAACCTATATCTTTTCAAAATATTTTTATTTATTTTCAAGCAGAGAGAGGTAGAGAAAGAGAGAGGGAATGGGTATGCCAGGGTCTCCAGCCACTGCAAATAAACTCCAGATACATTCACACTTTGTGCATCTGGCTTTATGTGGATACTAGGGAATCAAACCCAGGTCATTAGGCTTTATAGGCAAGCACCTTAACCATTGAGAAATTTCTCTAGCCAGAGAACCTATATCTTAGTTCTTACTCAAGGATTCTTCCCTGCATTGTCCTTGAGTTGTTTATAAACTTATCAAGTGATATATGATTCAAAATTCATGCATAAGTGATCTTCCAAAAAGATAAAGTTGGTATCCTAAATTAAGAATTTACTGATATGCTCTTACATCTTTGTATAAATTATATATAAGATACAGATAAATATTTATAAATTACCATGACTCAGTATCAAAAAAAAATGTAAAGCAAGTACACATACCTGATTCATTAAGGAAATGAATTGCATGGGGAAGTTCATTTTCATCCAACTGTAGCTGATTTTCTTTCACTAGTTGTAATAAACGTTTCTGGTCAATTATGGGAAATTCAATTGGCACATATTTACGCTCAGATAAAATGATTTTCTCAAGTTCTACGTAGCAATCTGGAATGAGCTGCCCAACAACAGGCTGATCTCGGATCTATGAAATTACAATGACAAGGTGAAAACCCTATTTAACTTATGTATTTGTCAGTTGAAAGATTCCAAATAATGGTTTTTATAGAAAGAAGCAGCTTCAATAAAATTGAAATGCGATGCAAAATAATATAAATGGTAATGAATATAAAATGAAATAGAAGAAAACCAAATCATGAATTACTTAGAGAAAAATACCACATGAAAAATCATGAAAATATTTATTGTCCATGCATTCTATTGCCAAAACAAAGATAAGTCACTAAACATAAAAGAATGATTTTGTTTTCTAAAGCATTAAGATAATGTGCAATAGACATGTCAGTATAAGATATCAGTAAATGTTAAAAGAGCTTTTGAATACCACTTTGTTAGGTAAAAATAGACTGGGTAAAATATCAAATTTTATGTTATTTAGAAAATATAGCTTGTTAAACTTCAAATATCAACAGTGAAATCTAGAGACATAAAATCGTCTCATCTAAGTTCTGCTTTCTTATAGAACCTTTAACTCGGCAAAACTTAAGTTTGCCAATAATTTTGACCCAACAGAAAGACCACCACTCTGCTGCATTGGAATCTAACCACTGTCTACTCCTTGAGGAACATGTAGAAAAAGGTTTTCAAAGAATGGTCTCATGACACTTTCTAAAATAGACATATTTTTCATTTTTTCTTGAATTTCTGATTTTATAGAGAAATGCAACTCTAGTCATAATTGAGAGGCATGAAGAAATATGAAGAAGCCAGAAATGCCTGCCGCAGTCAACTCTAACAAAAGTGACTAAATGCTTTTAAGATCCAGCAGGGGGAACACTCTCCCCATTTCAACACCTCTGAAAATCCTGTATTGTTTTCTATCAGAATTTCAACTTCAATTCTTAAATTTACTACACATAGAAACTAAACCTTTTTCAGCATATACAAAAACAAAAATGTTACTTACTCTTCTCTCATTTGCATCTAGAACATTTAGGAGCCTGATTTCAGCATCTATAAACATTAGTTCCATATTATTCTGCAACTGTCATTTAAAAAATTATTTTATATAATCTTTTCCCTTACCTAGTTCTTCTAATATTCATATCTCTTCTTTTCATTATTTATAAATTAAGATGACATATAACTTCAATTGGAAGTTTATGTTTTAACACAAGAAAACTGATAGGGCTTTCTGGGGCTGGGTCACAGGTTTATCAGGGGATGCCTGGTTGAACCCACAGGAGAGCACTGAAAGTGTATTGTTTGTACTGACTACAGCTTTTTCCAGTGTCTCCTCTCACCTTGATTACTGGGTCACCACCAGCTGAGAAAAAAAATAACTTCTCTAGAGTGTTTACTGACATGTTCATAAAAACAAGGGGAGATCAGAGAAGAGCCAAGATAAAAGGAAAACACGAATGACCTCTAGCAGATTAAAAGCTCCTCAGAGAGGAGAAGACATTTTCCTCACAGGAGCCTTCCCGGCCTGGCCTTCTGAAAGCACCACTACTCTACCAAGTAATCCAGTGGGTTCTCAAACCAATATGCCTGAAGAAAGCATCCATTAGCAACACATGTCTCTTTAAACAAGGATGCCCTTTTACAAAGTGTTTTTTTTTTTTTTTTAATTTGCTTCCTTGTATAGAGCTGTCTTCAAAGTTCATTTATAAGTACCAGAAGAAACCTGGTCTTTTTGATTAGTGGTGTTATCTTGCTTTTAAACAAAATCAGCATTAACCCAAATTAATGAACCAACCACCTCATCATTTGGCTTTCATATGACTAAATTTAGCCTTCTTAAAAACAAACTCATCTTCCAAACACATCTTTTAAAATTTGCGATACATGTTTTGTTAACAAGGACTAAAAGAGAAGTATTATTTTAAGTATAATCAAATCCTTTAGACATAAGTCTCAAAAACAAACTAAACTCTAAACTACTTTAATAATTAAATCTTGTATATTTGGCTTTTTTAAACAATCACCTTACTCTCTAAGTCCTAAAAGAGAATAAAAAAAATCTTCAACTACATAAAACCATTCTTACTCCATAAAATATTATTACCAATCTAGAAAACATTTTAGCAACTAATAAATGGGTTGAAATGACAAGGATGCACATTCTCTCTCTGTCCTCTACAAAACCCAACACAACACATTGATAAATGGCCCACTAGGTTTGAGACAGGAATGAATCTGTGAAAATGTGGAAGAACTTAGCACTATGGGCAACACGCAGTTATAACCAGGATGAGCTCATCATTTATCATCCAAACTGGAATATGTTTAAGAATGCAATGGAGCAATGTAAGTAATTATGCTAAGGCTGCCTGAGCCAAACAGGACTCTAGTTATATAACATGACCTTCATCATTAGTGCTAATGAGCTGAGCCAACACAGCCTCAGTGAGAGTCACCATGTGCTCATTATACACAATCATCCAGAATGCTTTCCAGCACCTAGGAAAGAGTTATTTGACCTGTAAGTATTTTAAAAGAGTCTTCTGCCTGGCAACCAACTTGCTCATATTTTAGAAACATTTTGGCTTACCAGAAGAGAACTTTGGGAATTTAAAACATAAGTCCTTAAAAGAAAAAGCTAGTTTTCATGAACTAAGTAATTATATAAACATTGCTGAAATTCAAATATAGCAGTTACCTTCTAGTTATTGGAACAAAACACACAACTATGAATCATTTATAGAGGGAAATGGTTTATTTTAGGCTTACTGTTTTGAGAGGGAGTTTCTTCATGGTGGAGGAATCATTGCAGAGCAGGCTGCTGGAGCATCACATCATAGATCAGCCACAGAGAAAACAAGACCAGTGCAGCAAGAATGAGCTAGTTCTCAACACACAGTGGGCTGGACAAACCAACCTCAAAACTCAAGGTAAGTACTGCTTAAAAGTGTCAGAAACCTTGAGAATAGAGCAATTATCTTAAAGTTGTGTATTTTCCATAGTTCATAATTGTAAAAAAAGCTTTAATTTCAAAAACTACTTATTTAGACTTTATTTGTAATTTATATAAATGGGAAAAAGTTACAGGATCCTCAGTGAAGCAGTAACATAATGTGAGATAAACCATATTTATCTACCAGCCTACAATATATATAAATCACATCACCTTGAAATTAAGACTCTCATTTATGATGGTTTTCCGAAGTTTTGTCAAAGCATCAGATTCCTCAGTAGCATTCACAAAGTGATAATCTCGGATAGCAGGGAATCCTCGCTTGTTTAAGAGTTCTTTGGTGATTTTGCTTATGCAGGCTTTGCGCTGCTTCTCATCAGAAACATCCAAATGTGTGCCCACAAGAATCACAGGGGAAGAGGAAGCACGAGCCTAGAGAAACAGACACAAACCACTCTTGTATTTGGTTAAGTCCTTTCTGTTTACATTGCTGTGGAAATAAACTGTGATGGCTAATCTCTGTATGCCAACTTGACAGAAGTGAGACTCACCATGGAAACAAAAATCTGGAATGTTAGATTTTTGGATTAAATAAACTGTGCTAAGAGGATCTAACCAAACTATGGGCAGCATCATTCCATGGTTTGGGTTCTTGAAATGTATAA
This sequence comes from Dipus sagitta, assembly GCA_036346955.1. Lineage (NCBI taxonomy): Eukaryota > Metazoa > Chordata > Mammalia > Rodentia > Dipodidae > Dipus > Dipus sagitta. Next base: position 91,010,256 of record CM070777.1, on the reverse strand, counting down.
AAGAACAAAGTTAGCTTACATTCAGCACTCATCTTTCTCTGTTCCCTCACTGGGCTGACAATGGTCAGCTGCCTCAAGCTCCTTCCAACATCCCTTCCTGGCCATTATGGACTGCTGCCTAGAAGTATAAGAAGAAATAGACCCTTTCTCCCTTAAAATAATTTTTGTCAGGAATTTTGTCTCAGCAATGAAGAGTTGACTAATATAGAAAATTGACACCAAGAATTGTGTCGTTGCTGTGATAAACTTTATTATGTCATTTGTTAGGCCTTTGTAACTAGTTTTCAAGAAGAATGTGGAAGAATTTGGAACTTTGGGATAGAAGGGCCCTTGAAAACTAAAAGCAGAATTTAATGGACCATTTTGGTGGGAGCTTAGAAGACAAGAATGCTGAGAGAAATGCAGATAGTGGAGACCTAGCTTACCATAGTTTCAGACAGAAAGAAGAGGTCTGTCAGGCTCTGGGGTAGAGACAGTCTATATTACATACCATCAAAGAAACTGTCTGTATTCTTTTGTGTCCTGAGAACTTGAATGATGATGACACTGAATTTAAACATAAGGGACTAATTTGTTTAGGGGAAGAAATCTCAAGGCATGATAACATCCAGGTTACTGCTGAGAAGGTAGATATAATTGCAAAAGAGATCAGTACCATGGAAGAGAAGACCCCTGCGTAACACTGGGACAACAGGAAAGGTGTGCTAAAGTCAAAACCCCATTGATAAAGCTCCATCTTGTAAAATTCCAAGTTCACATTAAGAAAGAAAGCCTAAACTGAGGAAGTTCCCTGTTCAGAAACACACATTGCTGGCAGAAATCACCCAACCAAGAGCAGCTTTTGGGGAAAAAGGGGGGGGTTATTTTGGCTTACAGACTCTAGGGGAAGCTCCACAATGGCAGGAGAAAATGATAGCATAAGCAGAAGGTGAATATCACCCCCTGGCCAACATCAGGTAGACAACAGAAACAGGAGAGTGTGCCCTATGATAAATTGATTGAGGAGGAGAGGACAAGGGCACAGTATACAGATAGGTTCATCATATTATGCGGGCACCTCCCAGAAGTGGACAGCTGCAGCATTACAACCACTTTCTGGGACAATTCTGAAGGACTGTGATGAAGGGAATTCTTCACAATGGGAAGAACTTTGCGCAGTACACATGGTTGTGCATTTTGCTTGGAAGAAAAAATGGCCAGATGTGCTGTTATACACTGATTCATGGGCTGTGGCCAATGGTTTGGCTGGATGGTCTGGGACTTGGAAGGAGCACAACTGGAAAATTGGTGAGAAGGACATTTGGGGAATAGTGGATGTGGACACAGCTCTCTTAATGGGAAAAAGATATAAAGATACGTGTGTCCCATGTTAATGCTCATCAGAAGGTGACCTCATCAGAGGATGACTTCATTAATCAAGTAGATAAGCTGACCTGTTCTGTGTATAGTGGTCAACCTCTTTACTCAGCCATCCCTGTTATTGACCAATAGGGTCCATGAACAAAGTGGCCATGGTGGCAGGGGTGCCGGTTATGCATCAGCCCAACAACATGGACTTCCACTAACTAAGGTTGACGTAGATACAGCTGCTGCTGAGTGCCAAGTTTGCCAGCAGCAGAGACTAACTCTGAGCTCCCAATATGGTAGTATTCCTCAAGGTGACCAGCCAGCAACTTGGTGGCAATGACTACATTTGACCTCTTCCATCAAGGAAAGGGTAGCATTTTGTCCTTACTGGAATAGACACTTATTCTTGGTATGTATTTACCTTTCCTACACATAGTGCTTTGGCCAAATCTACCATCCGTGGGCTTACAGAATGCTTAATCCACCATTATGGTATTCCACACAGCGTTGTTTCTGACCAAGGAACTCACTTCACAGCCAAGAAAGTATGGCAAGGGGCTCATGATCATGGAATTCACTGGTCTTACCATGTGTTCCAACATCCTAAAGCAGCTGGCTTGATAGAATAGTGGAATGGCCTTTTAATGAAACAGCTACAGTGCCAACTAGGTGGCAGTAGCTTGGAGGGCTGGGGGAGTGTCCTCCAGCAGGCTGTATATGCTCTGAATCAGCATCCTATATATGGTACTATTTCTCCTATAGCCCAGATTCAAGGGTCCAAGAATCAAGGGGTGGAAATGGGAATGGTCCCACTTACCATCATGCCAAGTGACCCATTAGCTAAATTGTTGCTTCCTGTTCCAACAACATTATGCTCTGCTGTCCTACAGGTCTTGGTGCCAGAGGGGGATGTGCTTTTGACAGGAGTCATAAATAACTTTTTGTTGAACTAGAAGCTAAGACTTCCCCCTGGCCACTTTGAGCTCCTGATGCCCTCCAGTCAACCGGCTAAGAAAAGAGTTACAGTGTTAGCAGGTGTGATTGGTACAGACTACCAGGGGGAAATTGGACTCCTCCACAATGGAGGTAAGGAAGAGTATGTCTGGAGTGCAAGAGGTCCTTTAGGGCATCTCATGGTGTTACCATGCCCTGTTATCAATGCAACAACTCAATCAAGATAGTGTGATAAATGGCCCATATCCTTAAAGAATGAAGGTATTGGTCACTCCACAAGCAAGACCTGCTGAGGTGCTTTCTGAAGGTGCAGGAAATACAGAATGGGTAGTAGAAGAAGGTAGTTACAAAGGCCATGTGACCAGTTACAAAGACAAGGACTGTAATTGCAATGTTTCTGTCCTACCTTGATAAGAGTGTTTGTACATATCTACACCAATATTAAGATTATGTCACTATTAACTGTTGTTGAACTTATAATAGACCTATTATATTAGAGACTAAGCATTCCTAAAGGAACCTTGCTTTGTGTTGGGGGGAGATTTTGTGTTTCTGCTTGTACATGGGATAGTTATACCAGATGTTAAGTGAAATTATGAGTCTGTTACTCTGTTTTCATTTGGAAATTAAGTATGATATAAGGAGATACAGTTTGGTGTCAAATTGACAAGGAATGGACTTGTGATGGTTAAGGTGTTGTAAACTTGATCTGTTTAGTAATCCACAGAAATCCCTTTTGGGTGGGCCTCTGAGGTTACTTCCAGGAAGGATTAACTGAAAGAGGAAGACCTTCCACCAGAGTGAGCCCTTGTCCCAATGCAGGTGGGCCCTCTCAGATGAGAACTTTATATAAGGAAGTTTTGGGTGAAAAGAACCCCTTCCTTTCACTTGGCTGCTAAAGCTGCTTCCAGCATGGATTGAAGACCAGCATGGACCGAAGACCAGCACCAACTGAAGACCCACATGGATTGAAAACTAGCGGCTCCTCAGGAAGCCTACAGGCCTTCAGTGCTGGATTGGGACTTCTGAGGCATCTGGCTACATGGACTGAGCAGCTACTGGATTCCTTGATTCTCAGGCCTACAACTGCTATTCCAATAAATTCTCTTTTTAATATAATTAATTTAAGCAGTTCTGTTCCTCTAGAGAATCCTGACTAATACAGGAAGAAATCTCAAGACAGGATAACATTCAGGTTACTGCTGAGAAGGTAGATATAATTGCTAAAGAGATCAGTACAATGGAAGAGAAGACCCCTATGGAACACTGAGATAATAGGAAAGGTGTGATAAAGTCAAAACCCAATTGATAAAGCTCCATCTTGTAAAATTCCAAATTCACATTAAGAACGAAAGCCTAAACTGAGGAGGTTCCCTGCTCAGACACACCCATCTCACTCCCACCTAGGGAAATGTTTCTCCCAGGCCAGCCTAGAATGCCTAAAGAGTCCTCCACAGCTGTGTTCCAAGGGGACTAGGCTTGATTCCAAGCTGGCAACAGAACTTAGTAGCTTTGTCCATGTGGTAATGGTTTTGGAGGCATGAAAGGTGCAAGATTGAAGGGATCATTGAATATCGCCCCACAGCTCCAGAGAACTGATAAAACCAGGCAATTTGTTGCCAGACTGGAGTCTCTGAAATGGGGCTCTGAAGAGGCCACCAAATGAAGTGCTGAGGTGGAAGGTGAACTGGAACTTGCAAGGGAGGTTCCCAGAAGTTGGAGATGCCAGATCATAGAATGCCTGCTGAAGAAAGCTGCATCTTGGGAGTGGTGCTGCTTCAAGAGCAGCACAGCTGGGGGAGCAGAGCTAGCCATGCCCTTTGGACCCAGGTGATGCCATCAAAAATCTGATATGTCAGCCATGGAGCTTCAAGATTTGGAGTTTTCCCTGATGGGTTTTGGTCTTGCACTGGTCTGGCTATTCCTTGTTGTCCCCATTCTTCCATATTGGACTAGGAAGGTTTACTTTGTGCCAATGCATGTTGAAAGAATGTAGCTTGTATTTTTTTTTTTTGATGTATTAGGGGTTTACAGTTAAGAGTTTGTCTCAGTCTCATAGGAGTTTACACTTATACTCAATTTTTGATAGAAAACTGGATGCAGCTTTGGATTGAGATGGCCATGAGCCTATGAAGACAAACAGGCGTAAAGTTGACTTAAAAGTGTTGTGTTTAAGCATCAAGTTGATTAGGGTGGATGATTTATGATGGTTATTCTCTGATTTTTCAACTAAATAGGATTTAGAATGACCATGGAAACAACTGTGTGCCCGTGTATTTGAGGGATTTTCTAATTTAGATTAGATGAGGAGGGCGAACCCTCCCTAATTCTGGGTAGCACCATCTCATGGGATGGGTTTTTGGACTGTATAAGAAGATAGTTGAGCACTAGTTTTCATAGCTTTTTGCTTCCTCACTTTGTTGAATGTGGCCAGGTGCTTCAAGCTCCTGCTGCCATGCTTTTAGAACCATGATGGACTGCTACCTGGAACTATTAAACAAAGTAAACCCTTCCTTCCTTAACCTGATTTTTTTATCAAGTATTTTACTGCAACAAAACGTTGACTAATATTTTGTTTATGAAGTTCAACTAAGCAGTAATGAGAATCTTAGATTTCAGAACAAGAAAACAGCACTGTGTATTCTTTAGGCTAAGATTTGCATGTTCCTCCCAAGTACATGTATTGGAAACATAATGTTGTGATGCAGCAGTACAGAGAAATGGGACCATTATGAGTGGACTAGGTCACAAGTGTCAAAACCTCAGAATGCTAATGTGGTGCTATCACAGGAATGGAGGTTTTGTTCCCTTCCCTTCCCCTCTCTCTGTGCATGTGCACTCTTGCCCTTCTACCTTCCTCCAATAAAGGTCTAAATTGGTTCAAATGAAGGGAATGAAAGAGAGGGGCAGTGTAGAGTATGAAACTACAGATGATATGAATAAGTCATATGGAAACCTACATTTTGTTGGCTAGCAAAAATATAATTACACTGGGTGTGGTAATGCGCGCCTTTTATCTCAGCACTCAGGAGGCAGAGGTAGGAGGATCGCCATGAGATCGAGGCCATCCTAAGACTGCATAGTGAATTCTAGGTCAGCCTGAGCTACAATGAGACTCTACCTTAAAGAAACAAAAACAAACAAGCAAATATATATTTGTACCTTAAAGAAACAAAACAATACAAACAAACATATATTTGTATATACATACATATATGTACATGTATATATATATATACATGTATATATATGTATATATATATATATACACATACATACATATATCAGAAAAGAAAAATCCTGTGCATAAGAATCCTGCAGTGGTGGATAATATTGCACTGAGAATCCTATAAATTGTTAGAGAAAAAAATCCTAGTGTTGGGGTAGGATACTTCGCAGGGAGTTTTTGGTCATGGAGTCCCCAAGGCCCTCACAACAATAAGACCTATTGCTAATGCTCTTGGTTGCCTACCAGTACTAGATAGTATGACCCTATTGTGAAGACACTGCAGGCTTCAGTTTTAGGACACTGAGAAATAAAGCTAGTACTTGGCTAAAAGCTTCCTATTTTCTGAGTTACTGAGCTGAGCATTAAGCATTCATTATTCTTGATAACATCCTCTCTGATGATATGATAATGTGACACAGACTTCCTGCTCCTGGCATACTGTTCTCCACCATGAAGACCTTCCCCTTGAAACTGTGAACTAAAATAAGCCCTTTCCCTGTGCAAGCTGCTTCTGATTGGGTATTTTGTCCCAGTAAAGAGAAAGTAACTGATACAAAAAATTGGTACTGAGAAGCAGGACCATTGATGTGATAAACCTGACCATATAATTCTTCGTGTTTTGGAACTGGTTTGTCATAAGAATATGGAATGATTTAGAACTTTGAAATAGAGAAGCCTTATTTACAGTGTTGTAAATAGAGCTTTATAAGCCATTCTAAGGGAAGTTTGAAAGATCAGAATGAAAAGAGAAATGTGGACTATAATGTCTTGGTTCATGAGGATTTAGAGGGATAAATGACTATCAAGAGCTGGGTTAGCAACAGTTCATGTGATATTCTTCAAAAAGACAAGCTGCATTATGTCCATGTCCTGAGAACTTGAATAAAGCTAGCTATAAAAATAATGAATTACGTGCTCGCTTCGGCAGCACACATACTAAAATTGGAACAACACAGAGAAGATTAGCATAGCCCCTGCGCAAGGATGACACGCAAATTCGTGAAGCTTTCCATATTTTTTCTGTTGCTCTCAAATAAATAAATAAAAATAAACAAAAAATAATGGGTTACTATGGTTAGCAGAAGACATTTCTAAACAGAAAAGCTTTGGGTCTGTGATTTGATATTTCTTTGCCTCATTAGTTCAGACCTACAATGAAAGAGAGAGAAAATACAGAGAAGGAAGATAGGAAAAATATAAAGTTGGCCCAGGAAATAAGGTAAGCAAATATAGTATCTCAGACCCAGAGACTGAAGCAGCTTCTGCTGCAGTTGTAAAAAAGAGATGAGCAGGATTAATAATCAGCCCACTTCTCTGCACTGGGACAATAGCAAAGAAGTAATGAAGACAAGTCACATCCTACTGGATGTTCAAGTTATAAAAAGCAACTTATTTTAAAAGGCAAGGGCTTGAAGAAGGTCATTGCTCCTCAAGGTCAGGCTCCCAACACACATGGCTAAAAATCTTGGTGATATTATCCATGTACTTCTAGTTTTAAAAGCATGAAATATGCAAGAAATGAGGGCCATTGATTGCACTATAGTGTCCGTGAGCTGCTGAGGCTAAGTAAAGGGGGGAGGGCTCAAGTCTCTTCAAGAAGACCTCTGAGGCCATTGTGTGAAACTGAGAAAATCAAACATAGGTTGCAATGGAGATACCAGGATGTTAATGATGCTGGAACTCTAAAACATTTATAGGAAGAGCATGGGGAAGATTCTGCTCAGGAGAGAGGTTACAGGCAGTACCACAAGAAGGGTATCCAAACCTTTTCAAGTCCAAGTGATTTCACCACAAGTTGTAGACACCAGATATGGAGCTGCTTATATTTGATGCTTATATTTCTGATTGTTGGTCCAAAATTTCCATGCTATGCTCCTATTCTCCCATCTTGGAAGGAAAATGCTTACTCTGTACCATTATATGCAGGAAGTGTGTAATTTGTGCTGTGATTATACAGGGCTCATAGTGAACAGACTGCCTTACCTTTCGATGAGGCTTTGGAGTTTGGACTTTGGACTTTTGAACAGTGTTGGTACTGGTCAAAACTATGGCGGCTTTTGAAGATGCAGTAAATGCATTTTGCATGAGATATCCATGCATGCATGGAGCTAGGGGTAGAATGTGGCAGTTTGAATGAAAAATGACCCCCACGCACAAACACACTCATGTGTTTGAGTATTTATATACTTAGTTCCCGGTTAGTGGCATGGTTCTGAAAGGATGTAGAAGCTGTATAGGAGGTAGATCCTGGATGGAACAAGTATGTCATTAGGAGTAGGCCTTGAGGTGTTGCCTATCCAACCTAACTGCAGCCCTCCCTCTCCTGCCTCTTCATTCTTGATAATGTGAAGATGTGATACCTTCTATCTGCTCCTGCCATGCTGTTCCTACAATTATGAAACTTACCGTCAAAACTGCACACTGAAATAAATCCTTACCTTCACTGAGCCACTTCAGGTCAAGTACTTAGTCCCAGCAACAAGAAAGCAAGTGAAACAGTACTTCTAACTTTGAAAAAAAAAACTTTTTGAAGACTAGATAGAGCAATTGTTTGCACAAAATAAATTACTTTGTGCACACAAAATAAATGAAAAAATAAAGTGAAGATTCTTTACTATTTTTCAATAATTAAAACAGATCACCTTTATATTGAAGAGCCAGGGCTTCATAGCATCCACTTCTGCCTGCCCTTTGCTGAGGTCATAGACAGCAAGGTACAATGCCCGCTGTGTCATGAAGTGAGGATGAGTACTGTAGAATTCCTCACGACCTATAAAAAGATCAGGAAGGTTTTAGGCCTTGTATATAATAGGCAGGAAGCATTAAAAAAATGCAGGGAGCGTCTGTATGGCTAGCTCAGTCAATAGAGTATGAAACTCTTAAAAACTGTTGAGGGGAAATTCATGTTTGAAGAGATAAGCAATTAACAGACAATATTTAGCAGGTTATTTTAGTATTTTTCCAGTGACTTATATCTTTTAGAATCCCTATTAACTGCCAACTAAGTAATTAGCTTCAGGGACTCCTACTGGTTTCTCACACTTCTTTCCATAAACATATCCATTCTGGTGACAATGATAAAATTATCAGTAAATGAGTTTGGAATATTTTCCTAGGATCTACCAGTTCTTTGTTATATTAGACCAGAAAACCTAGTTTTGAAACTCCTAAGTAAAAGCTAAAAGTGAAGATAGAAATTCTTAGAGAACCCAATACCTGCAAAGTCCCACACATTTAGAACAAGGTCCTTCTTTCTTTTGCCTTTTATATGGATAAGCCAGTCTTTCACATCTATGCCAACTGTTGCACCCTGCATTCCAAGGTCTGATTTCTTGATTTTCATTAATTGTTGCAATAAGGTGGTTTTACCACTCCCAGTATTTCCCACAATCATAAGTTTCATTCGATTATAAGGCACAGCCTTTTTTAATCGCTGTTGAAGAAACCTGGTATTTGAAAGAAAAAAAATCTAAATAACAAACTGCTTAATAGTGCATTAGGGACTTAGATAGTAGTGAATGTTTTATATATGAAAAAGCAAGAGACTGCATAGACCATATAACTAACTGCACATACCTTTTGTTATACTATTAAGGCACATGTTTTGTGATTTCAGAAACGTCAATAATATTTGATAGCCTTACCAAATATGACATGCTACACTATCACCAGAAATAATCAAAATGTAAAAATATTTTTTCAATGCTAATTATAATGCACAAGTAAATAGATGCTTGCCTGTGAACCTAAGGACCCATGCTCCACTCTCCAGATCCCAAGTTAGCCAGACACACAAAGGTGAGGCAAGTGCAATCTTTCACATGCCCACTAGGTGATGCAAGCATATGGAGTTTGATTTCAGTGGCTGAGGCCCTGGAGCTCCAATTTTTTTCTCTCTCCTCTCTGTCTCTCTCTCTCTCTAAATTAAAAAAAAAAATGATGACTACAATTCATAAACTGTTCCAGTTGTTCACGTTTCTCTAAAACTGTTAAACATTTAAAATTAGTTACAGAGTGGCTTGATTATATAGAATGTTATATAGACAATGAGGCCTACTGCTTCCATAAGAATTAAGTGGCATGTGAGTCGTTGAGAAGAAAAATTGTGCAATAACATTAGAACAGAAGGTGAATGAACTCTATTCTTCCTAAGTCAAGCCCAGGGGTTCAAAAATACAATCCTTTCTTATAAAAAGTTAATTTTAGATTAACTTAATATGCTTAAATTAGCAGAAAGGAATGGGGGAGGTGTCAATCACTATTTATTCAGCTATACCATTGTGTCTCAGGCCCTCTGATAGGTGCCTTGGTTCTTGCCTTTGTGGATATACAGTCAACTCAAGAACATATTGAGAAGCTTGATTGAGGAGAGGCCTATATAATACACAGGTTTTATTATGAGTTAAGCCTTGTGAGAGTAGGTGATAGGATAGAAAGAATAACATACTGAAAGAACAGCAAGTGAGATAAAATCCATTTTCAAAGATATTTTAAGTTCTTAAAATATCAAGCCCATCTGGCCTATGTGGGACCTGGGGAACTGAACCTGGGTCCTTTGGCTTTGCAGGCAAATGGCTTAACCGCTAAGCAACCTCTCTGGACCAAATAAAATATTTTAAAAAAATAATGTCCAGAAACAGTGAAATCTGGAGATTTCAGAAATAATCTGCAAAAGCCAAAGTAAAATAAGTAATTTTGTATCATGATTATAACTAAAATACTTCATTTTATAATGGAATAAATTAATTATTTTATATATGGTATGCAGTGTAGGAAGTTATTATAGTCTGCTACACTTCTTTTTTTAAATATTTTATTTTTATTTATTAATTTGAGATAAAGAGGAAGACAGAGAGGGACAGAAAGAGAATGGGCATGCCAGGTCCTCCAGCTACTGGATATGAACTCCAGATGCATGTGCCACCTTGAGCATCTGGCTTGCATGGGTCTTGTAGAATCAACCGAAGGTCCTTTGGCATTGCAGACAAGTGAACTAACTGCTAAGCCATCTTTCTGGCCCTAAATTTCTTTAGATTGATGATTGATAATGAGACCAAATGCTTATTAAGACCTATCATCTTCTAGAGCCCACTTCTATTGGAAAGAACAACAGGCATGAGAAGATATTCCCTCAGCATTACCTGGGCTATATGGAATTTATAAAAATAAAGACTCTGAAATCACAATATACATCCATTAAATGAAAATCACGCAGCATATACAATATGAAAGTCAACCAATAATATTCATTTTTTCTAAGTTGTAACTAGGATCACAAACAGGACATCTGAAACAAATTTAATGATGATCAATGAAAATAAGTTATCTAACCTTATGATGTCTTTGGCTTTACAACCTATATATTTAAAATCAAAATTAAGATGCAACTCATCCAAAGGAAGATCCCATATTTTGCTCAATTTCCCCATTTCATTGGGAAAGGATCTTAGCTCCAAGTTGTAACTAACATCAAATGATGTCAGATTTTCAAGAAAACCGATCTCAGGAGGAATCTTAATGAAATAAAAAGAAAAAAAAAGGGTCAAATAAAAACTGTTGGTGGGAAGGAAGAAATTCATCCAAGAAACAAGATAACAAGGAATAAGAAAGGCCTTAGGTTTCATCAGCAACAAAGTTCCAAAAATGTTCCAAACACTTGTCTTAGTTTTCACTACACATGTTTAAAACACAAAAGCAAAAATACCAATAAAGTACCCTGCAAAATTTTGTGACTTATTTATAACTTCAAAGTTCAACCTTCCTCTGTACCATGCTTCATCTCCTCACAATATTAAAAATAAATAAGTTAGGGCTGGAGAGATGGCTTAGCAGTTAAGCACTTGCCTTTGAAGCCTAAGGACCCGGGTTTGAGGCTCAATACCCCAGAACCCACATTAGCCAGATGCACAAGGGGGTGCACACATCTGGAGTTCGTTTGCAGTGGCTGGAAGCCCTGGCGTGCCCATTCTCTCTCTCTCTCTCTCTCTCTCTCTCTCTCTCTCTCTCTCTCTGTCACTCTCAAGTAAATAAATAATAAAAATAAATAAATAAATAAGTTCTTTACAGTCCAAGTCTATTATCCATTATCATCCAAATCATATTTTACATGAAGTCAGATTCTCTGCCTTCACATAGCTTATGTCCTTAGTGAACCACAAAAGTATAGTCATTACAACTTTACATACAACTTACCATTCTTAAAATCTTACTAAGAAATTTAACTTTCTGTTCCAGTTTTTTTTATGTTAGTTATTGAATCTTGGGCCTTGGACATTCTAGGCAAGTGCTACAGACCCAGATATCTATCTATTGTAAGTTTTAAGCAATCTGTATTTAATTATAATGGGAAAATTCACTTGCTGAAAAGAAAAGGAACAAAAAGCTCCAGTAATTCCAGTAATTATGAATCTTGAACTAGAAGACATATTTAGTTGTTGTTTTATTGACAATAAGATTGAACTTGACAAGAAAAATATTTTCTGAGACATGTAGATAATGAATTTCAGACTTGTAACCATAGGAATGAATTAAAACAAGTAAAATTGACTATTTGCAAGAGAGTTAACACAGTGGAAGAATGCAGGAATCTAACAATGTAGGAAAAGAAAGAATAGAGGCAATATGTGGAGCATCAAAGCTTGGAAGTGTGGAGTATTGAGCACTGGCTGCTAGACTGTAGAGGTAGTGGCACAATAACACACTTGGAACATTATACAATGTACAATTAGACATATGGTTCATATAATTCTTGGACAAATATAGCACAAGAGTGTTTTGGGTTTTTTATTTTATTTTATTGGTTTTGTGGAGAGTGGGGTTGAGCTTTTACTATACCTACTTACCACAGGGTAGAATCAAGTAACATATTTTAGATGAAAATTTGTAATATAAACTATGGAGCACATTTTTAATTGTCTATAACTTCAAGCAAATAAAACCCTTACCTCTTTCAGTTTATTATGAGAGAGATGCAATTTCTCTACTCTAGCCCATGTGTGTGCTTTTTCACTCAAGTCCAAGATGCTAATCTGGTTATAGCTAAATATGAGTTCCCTTAAGTTCAGAGATTTCCAATGTGTGGGACCTGGCAGAAGTTCTATGTTATTGTGGCTCATATCCAAGGACCGTAAGCTAGAACAACAGAACATCATAATGAAACCAAATGAGAGTTTCAAAAATACATGAAACAAAATCACAAGTAATTATCAATGAATAAAGAATAAGAAATAACTTAAAGGCTAATATTTTTCACATTACCAATATGAATATGCACTTACATATACAAGTATAAATTGGTGAGGAAAAATAAAAGGCATGCCTTACCAGGATGAAGGCTTAAATTAATAAAGACCATCAAGAACAATAAGATGACCAGCTAGCACAATGCACTGAGCACTTTTTCAAGTCATAAGAAAGGGGATTTTGAATGCTTTCATCAAAAACAAATGATAACATTTACAGGCAACAGAGATATTTATCCTTGTTTAAATATCACATGTATACAATATGTTGAAACCTCATATGATAACCTATAAATATGTATAATTTATATATATATATATATATATATATATATATATATATACACACACACATACACACACACACACACACACACACACACACACACACACATATATATATAAGATTACAAAACTGAATTAGTAAAGAAAGAAATTTTCAGGCAGGTAAAAATGCCATTCTTCAAATGAAAGAAGGACCAGTGCTTAACAAACATTCCTGGTTCATGACACATAGCATGATCAGCAATGTCTTCATCCAGGGGTGCTGTTCAGGCCTGCAGGATGAATGCATGAGTGTAGGAAGCATAATGGCAGTCAGCCACTAAGGACTTTCCCACTTATACAGACCTCTTTCCACCAAGCATATTTGAGGCTTAATGAAGTAGTTCTATGCTAACATAGCAGAACTGTCTGTTATGCCAAACTTCAGGTCCTCAAAGCAGTATCTCTGTTTTTCTATAAAAATGTACTCCATTTTGCACCAGTTATCTTGTAAAAATGCATACAAAGCTAGAAAGGAATTTGAATTGGAGATAATACTGTATATCTAACAAACAGTACATTTGGGACATGTAAAGAATCACAATGCTTTTCTGAACCAACATCTTTTTAGCTACAGACTTTAATGTAGCAAATTATATGCTTATTTGTGAAATAAAAGAAAATTGAAGACATATATGCCAAGGCTGGTAAGATACTTGAGGATGGACCCAAGGCATACTGTAATTAGGTGCTGGATCATAGTTTAAATTCTCTGGGAAAAATGTTGCTTAATGTCATAACATTTCTTACTCAAATTTTATTGATATTTGACCTTCAAATACATTTTCAAGTATATACTTATTTATATTTATTTACTTGAGAGAGAGAGAGAGAGAGAACAGGCATGCCAGGGCCTCCAGCCACTGCAAATGAACTCCAGACGCATATGCCACCTTGTTCATATAGCTTATGTGGGTCCTGGGGAATCATACCTGGGTCCTTTGGCTTTGCAGGCAAGTGTCTTAACTACTAAACCATCTCTCCAGCCCTCAAGTGTATATTATATTAAAATGAGATCATGTATATTTGATGGGAGACTATATCTAAGAATTAAGTCTAAAGTTGAAGCAAGCAGTGTTAAAGAACTATGACTCCAGAGAAGAGAATTTATCTCTCAAATGAGATTATAGATTTGAAATAACAACAAAGCAATCACGAAGTTATTACATAGATGAAGGAGATGGCCCATTTTGAGCAGTTAGAACAGGATCTGACACATTCTAAAGTTAGATTTAACTCATTTCTCTGTCACCTTCTGTGGAAAGTTTGTATTTACTATTAGCTTACTTATGTATATATTTGCACATATATGCTGAAGAATTTGGTTTACATTGCATGACCCAATTAGAACAATATTTAAAATGACAACACATTTAAATTCTAATGTCTGAATTTATCATTAACATGAAGCTTTTATTTCCAAAGAGATCAACCAATTTTCCAACCTATGCCACCTCCACCCTGCCAGATTAGGAACTACATAAATTCTCATAATCCTCACTGAAAATGTCATTTAAACATAGGCAAAATTTCAAACTTAACAGAATTTTGGCAATATATTAACCTCTATGAAAAATTAGAATGTGTAAATTAAGCTAGCATTTATTTAACTGAGTATGCATCAATTAATTAATTAATCATGGGTTATTTCTATATAATAGCTGCATAAATGAATGTAAAGTTGGATGATTTATCTTTATGCAGTGAAAATAAAGCAGTCATAGTATCATCAATAAATAAAGTAGGCTTAGAAATAAATTATTTATATACTTAACTTAAAACCTCAGTTCTAAAGGTACTGCTGTAGCTTATATGGCTTGAAAATTAAAATAACAATAAACTTACTGTGGTAGAATTAAAATTGTATCTGGAATGTTTGTGAACTTGTTTTGAGATAATTTTAGGCTTGTTATGGAAGAAGGTAAAAAAGGCATAGCAGCTGAAAAAAATTAAAATGAGATAATGAACTTTCAATCACTTTAACCACATTTCTGCTAAACTCAAAAAGAAAGTTACTTTGTTTACTTTCCATTTTCACCCTGATAGAATAAAACAAATTTACTTAACAAAATAACAATATAGCTACTAAACAACAGAATACTTATAAGAAAATTAATCTAAAAACATTTAAGCAACTAAATTAATTCATCTACCCAACATACATAAAGTAAACATTATTAGAATATTCATTTTAAATTGTATAAGAACATATGACATAGATAAATTCACCACCTTAGAATGCTTTGCTAACAAATAGCATAGTGTGAGAGCAGGACTACTTCTGTCAGCATCTTCTAGAGTCTCCTCAGTAACGAGGATGAATCCTGCTTCAGAAAAGTGTTCTTTAGTTGTATGATCTTAAGGTAAATAATATAAATCTATCTCAATGTTTACAATATTTTGGAATATTTTGTGGATTTTCAAGAAGAAAATGCAGCATGAAGTATCTGCAGAAGTAAAATTCTAAATAAAACAATTAGGGAAACTGACCAAACCAGGCAGTCAACGTCACATCTGAGAATAGTGTGGCTAGCCCAGATAAACTAAGATCCTTTACAATTTTAGATATAAATTTTGTGATATGTGAGTCAATGGCTTTGTGAAAATACCTTGAGAAATAACTTCTTAGCATTTTCAAGGTTAAAGTATGGATTATATTTTATATAGAATATTCCCCCAAATCAAAATATTATAAGATACTGCTAGGAGCTATCTTCCTAAGAAGTACTAAAAATGCATATTATATCTAAATTTCCAAAATGTCTTTGTGACAAAATAATTTGGAAAGAATTCCTAAGAATTAATTACCTTGTGGGTTAGATGCTGTATGGAAAAGCACAGAACAAAACCTTCGTTTCATACAGGGTTATAATATATATAATAGTGAACTCAAATGACCTCCATTAGCTCACTCCTCAAACCATTAAGCTTTTAGTGTTATTATAATTTGGATCTTGAATGTTCCCAAAGGTCTGTGTGTGGAAGGACTTAGTCACTAGCTTGTGGCACTATTGGGAGGTGATAAGACCTTCAGCAGGTTAGCTAAAGAAGGAAGTTAGACGACGACTGAAAGGACACTGGAATCCTGGCCTTTCCTGTTCCTGTTTTCACTTCCCATCCTCCATGAGGTAAGCATCCTTCCCTAGCAAGTGCTCTGCCTTGATTTGCTGCCTATTGATAGGCCCACCACAGCAGGGATAATTGACTGTAAAGTATAACTTATGCAACTGGGAGCAATAGTTACAAATTCTCATGTGTTTTATTCACTATAGAAAAACTTTCTAACAGAACTGACAAAGAAACAGATTTTGACCTGAGAACAATCTAAGCTTCTGTAACTACTCCATTAACAGAATACCCCTGAACATATTCCAGAAATCTATTTCCTCAGTTATGAGGCAGATGTCATACCTATTTTGTCCAATAAGAGTTTTGCAAAACTCATCTGAGATGGCATATTGACTAACTAAACCTCAGTCCTTTCAGGTGATCTTCTTTCCAGAAGTGACTTTCTTTCCTTCTTTTAGCTTAAATGTCCCAGACACAGAAAAGTTCCCTGATTCTAGGATCTGAATCCATTCCCCTAAGGTACCACCAGAGAATCTTGAAACTATTCCACAATATTTAGCATAATATCCAATTACTTTTGTTTGTACCATCATTTTAATGGTATACTCAGAATTTAGATGTTAGTTCCTTATGAACAGATGGTTTGCCCTGCTAACCATTGCATGCATTCTTTTATCTGCAGTATCAGACTGAACGTTAAACATAGTCAATATCCAGGAGGAGAGGAAGGAAAATACTATGGAAATTAACAAGGCCTTTTATCGTTATATAATTCTGAAAGTTTCACAAATTAGAACATTTTAAAATAAAGTGAAACATTATACTATTACTAAATAATGTTAAGACTTTTTTTTTGTTGTTGTTGTTCCTACTAAGTCAAGTATGGAATAATGTCTTCCAAAGAATTAGAACTAAATGAATATGCATTAACTTCACTGGTTCAAAAATGATTCAGTATTGGCATGTTATTACCACCCATCACTACCCTTGTTTTGGGTTCATTCCTTTGTTTCATATTTATGGATTGTGACAAGTAGCACAGGTCTACCATGATTCAGACATCCTCTGTGCTCTGTCTAGTCATTCTTCCCTCCTCTCTAATGCCTGGCAACCACAAATCTTTTGGAATGGAACAATAGGCAACCCTTTGTGGAGGTTTGGGTCAGATGCGTTCTGAATGTGTTCTGAATGATTGGTCTCCAGCTGATAGAAATTTGGGAAGTGGAGCCATACTGGAAGAGGGATGTTTCTCGGAGTGTTACAGCCAGCTCTCTCTTGCCAATTAATGACTCACTTTCCTGCTGCTGCTGTTGTCCACCTGATGTTGTCAAGAGGGTACTGTCCAACCTCTACTCTATTATCTTTGCTTTCATGAAGCTTCTCCTTGAGATAGTAAGCCAAACTTTAAAAGAAAAAAAAAAACTTTCCTCCTACCAGCTGCTATAGGTCAGGTGCTTTGTGCCAGCAATAAGAAGATAACAACAAAACCTCTATAGGTTGACTTTTTCACTTACATATGCAGGTACATTTTCCTTATGTCTGCTCCTGGACTGACAGTTCATTTCACCACCAACCTGCTAACTTTACTTGTAGGACTCTGGTATAATACCACTTTGAAATTCACTCCTAAAATGTCCATAACTGACTTGTGTTCTGTGGTTTGGAATGTCTGTTGAGGATAAGATTCATATACAACACTTACCTAGAAAGTTCATTCTGGCACTGAAACTCTCCACTTTGGGACAAGCTTCAAAAAAGTTGTCAGGCAGGGATGAAATATGGTTTTTATTAAGGTTTAAAATCCTCAGTTCCTTTAAGTTCAAAGGAGAACTTATCCCAGATATTTTATTTCTGCTTTTAAAAAACAAAACAGGATTAAAATTAATAAACTAATATTATTTAAAGAAAAAAATTAATTCACCTTCAAATTACAATTTCAAAGTGGATTTATTAATTTTAAAATTGGTTGTAAAAATTGCAATTGTCAAAAATGCATTAATTATCCCCAACTATTCTATTTTTGCTGAAACTCCTTAATATAAAAATGTCAGGGAGCCGGGCGTGGTGGCGCACGCCTTTAATCCCAGCACTCGGGAGGCAGAGGTAGGAGGATCGCCGTGAGTTCGAGGCCACCCTGAGACTCCACAGTGAATTCCAGGTCAGCCTGGGCTAGAGTGAGACCCTACCTCGAAAAAAAAAAAAAATAAATAAATAAATAAAATAAAATAAAATAAAATAAAATAAATAAATAAAAATAAAAATGTCAGTATATTTTTCCAACCCTAGAAAGCCCAGTGAAAGGGAAGCCTGCTATCTTTATCAGATCTCTTCTCACCCTTCTAAAATGAGCTGTTCGAGCTTCTCCACCACATCAGCAAGGTTCTCAGGAGTAGCTGAGAGCTGGTTGTATGACAGGTTCAACTGTTTCAGGGATGGGCACTTCACTGTGGAGTCTAAAACTATGAAAGGTCCGATATCATTTCGAGAGGCATCAAGGTTGGTGATACAAGTCATTTTCAACAAGTAAGAGGGAAACGATGTAAATTTATTACTGTGCAAATCCAAGTGTGTCAGACACTTTAGAGTCTGAAAAGACAATATGTTAGAATTCTAAAATGAACCATTTGAACAAGTTTGGCTACTATTTCTGCCTTCCATGCTACTGGTAACTAGAATCAGCAAGAATTTTTTTTAATTGAAAACACAATCCAGAACAGATCAGCAGTATTCTTATTGGCCTACTACTGCTACGGCATGGATGAAATCCAAGAAAAATATTACAAGTAACTGCCCAGGTTCACAGGAATAGAATAATATACGTTTTTGTGTAAAGAACTTCAGCAAAGAGCAAGAAAGAAGCAAAACTGGCTTCAGAAAATATCAAACCAAGAATTTCAGAGATAAGCAATATAATAATGATGTAATGAATGAATACCACCTCTTAAAATGCTGCCTCCTGGGCTAGAGAGATGGCTTAGCGGTTAAGCACTTGCCTGTGAAGCCTAAGGACCCCAGTTCTAGGCTTGATTCCCCAGGACCCACGTTAGCCAGATGCACAAGGGGGCACACGTGTCTGGAGTTCGTTTGCAGTAGCTGGAGGCCCTGGCGCATCTATTCTCTCTCTCTCTCTCTCTCTCTCTCTCTCTCCCTCTTTCTTTCTGTCTGTCACTCTCAAATAAATAAATAAAAATAAACAAAAATTTTTTTAAAATGCTGCCTCTTAGGACCTGTTACACCCTGTGATACAGATTAGATCTGACTGTGGAAGTAGTCATTTACAGGCCAACTCAATTTGCAAGTGAGTGCCTTTAATCATTGAACCATCTCAATCTCATCCTTAAGTAATTACTGAGAATTATCTCACTATATTGAAATAATTGAGGCAAGAGGTAGTATGTAGCTTTGATAGACGTTAACGTAACCCTATGCCCTTGGGACCAGACATAGAGCTCATTTTCAATAGGTCTCCATTCCACAGCCTGAGATATCTTGAGCACCAGTTACATAGACACAAACAAGAAACCCAAAAGAATAGAATGATTGTTGCCCGTTGACCAAGAAGTAGAGCCTACTTCTGACAGACTTAGCATGCATTAGCCTCCTAGGGTGCTGTGAATGACAAGGTGAACTTGATTTACTTCACATAGCAGCTGTGGGAAGCCTGTGAGCGCATTCTGATGAAGCTCCAGCTTTCTCAGGTGCTCCAGGTGGCCAGTGATACAGCATCTCTGGCTGAGGGCATCAATGTCTTGGAGTTCATTGGCTGAAAGGTCTAATGATGTAATATGTTCTCTCTCAGAAACCAGGGAAGAAATGCTGTCTGAATTCCTCATTTGGGATTGAAGTTTTGAAGATCCTTTTGTCAAAAAGAATAATAATAAGGGAAGTATAAGAATACAGTTTAAAATGCGCTTGGTGAAATTTACTGAGCAGACATCAAGGGATCTCTTGCAGATGTGGAAGTGTTTAGTAGACAATCATGTTCACATTCCAATGACAGAGATAGTCAGCAAATAAAAATATCTAACCAGCTTGGGTAAAACAATAAAGCAAGTGCCGAAGGAGACAAAGAGAAACACTCATGAGAAGACTATTTAGATTTCAGAAAACTCATTTAAAAAACCATGAGTTAACAATATTCACAAAAAGGTAAAATTTTAAAGTCCAGGTGTGGTGGCGCACGCCTTTAATCCCAGCTCTTGGGAGGCAGAGGTAGGAGGATTGCCATGAGTTTGAGGCCACCCTGAGACTACATAGTAAATTCCAGGTCATCCTGGGCTAGAGCAAGACCCTACCTCAAAAAAAAAAAAAAAAAAAAACAACAACAAAAGTAAAAATTTTAAATTTGTAAACTTTTCTATAGCTCGTTGAATCACTGGGTAAATATGTGTGATTATGCAGGTTGAAATTGTAACTAAGAAAACTTAAATAATCAGAAAGAATTAAGAAAAGCTTTGTATTGTACCCAAAATAGCTATTTATTTATCATATGTCCAAGTACTTACTGTGTGAATCATCTGAAGACAGTATTTTTCGTTTTTGCTTCAGTAAGTCTTCTTGATCGAAAATTGGACCCTATTTGACAAATAATGGCATTGGTATCATTTGTTGCTTTTTGAGAAGAGAGTATTTTATATGAATGCTACAAAAAAATGTTAGTAGAATGAATGGGGCTTACAGATATGGAGAAAAGAAATGGTCAAAAACAAATGAAGAAACTAATCATGAAGATTAAACAACCCATTTTTGTGCTAACGTGACTTTAAAATGCTTCTACCCCTTCACCTTTGCTTCATTATGTTTTTTAATTTTGTTGATTTAAAAAAAAAATTTAGGGTATCATTATGTAGTTCAATATGGCCTTGAATTTGTGATGCTCCAGCCTCAGTCTTCTAAGTGTTGGGCTTACCAACATATCCTACCACATCCTCTCCTTTTTAAAAATTAAGGAAACTGAAAAGTAGATAGGGTGAGTCCAAAAGATACACACACTGAAATTATCAGCCATTCAAAGTATGTAAACAAGAACTGCCATACCCAAACACTGTTGCATAACTGAACCTATTTGCCTATATTCTATATTCTATATTCTATATTTGCCTTCATTCTACCCATCTTATGATATAGAATTATGTGCCTGGTCATTCAGACACTAAAGGTGCTTGCCTGCCAACCCTCCCAGCCTAGGTTCAATTCTCCAGCAAGTTACATAAAGATGTTTACAAAAAATGCTTTAAACATCTGGTTTTCTGTTTGCAGTGGCAAGAGATGCCGGCATATCATACATGCATGTGTGTGTACACACACACACACACACACACACACACAAACATACGTGCATGCAATAAATAAATGACTAATTATAGAATTAACATAAAATTACTCATTTTAGTTTTATTTACTTTTGCTGTGTATATGTGTAATGTGCTGCATGTATGTGTGTGTAGTGTATCCACTTGTATGTGCCCTTCAGATACCTTATTTCTTGCCTGTGGTAGTCACAGGAGAATGCTAAATGACCCACTTTATCACTCCTCTGCCTATACTTATTTAGCTAGAGTCTCTAACTAATACCAGGGCTTGGCATTCTCACAATCCCAGCCATTCCCTCAACTCTGCTGTCCTTGTTAGAATGGGGTCACATATGAATGTGGACACAGCCATCTGCTTTATGAAGGATCTGCAGATTCTGACTTGGACAGTTTCAGCCTTCCTCAGCCCTCATGCTCAGAAAGAACATGTGCTTAACTGCTGAGCCATCTCTTAACCGCTTGTTCAATTTTTTTTCATTGTATTTATAATTGATATATGATAATTATTTACAGAATGCAGCATGATAACACAATGCATATATGTATTATAAATTAATCAAATAATATATAGAGAAATATAGGTCCTCTAGAAAAATTTGATCCTATACAGATGGCTTAGGGGTCAAGAGCATTTTCTGTGCAAGCATGAAGGTTGCTTAAAAAGGTCTGAGGCTACCAGAGTTTAATTCCTGAGTACCCATGTAAACAGATAGGCGTAGCTATGTGTGACTGTAACCCTAGTGCTATGGGAAACAGAGACCAGAGAATCACTGGAGCTCATGAAAACTGTAGCTCTGGGTTCAGAGACTGTCTCAAGGAAATACATGGATGAACAATAGAGGAGAACCTACAACATTCTCTTCTGGCCTCCACACACATATGAGCATATTCCACATATAGACCACACCCCACCACACACAAAGTTGAACCCATAGAAATAAAGAATAAACTAGTGATTATCAGAGACTGGGGAAAGCAGAGAAGAGGTCAATAAATGACTATAAAGTTACACAGAGAATGAATAGAAAAGTTCTGGTATTCTATTGTATTATAGAATGGCTAGAAAGAGTAATAACATGTTATATATTTCAACATGGAGTCTTTGAAAGCATATGGTATACATATAGTATGCTTTTCATTTTCCCAGTTCTAAATAAATTTGTGCTCATATATGTCAGAGGATTGAATCTGAAAATACAGTATACTTTGATTTTTTTTTAATTTTCAACCAAATTACTTTCCAATTAAAAATTTCAGATTGCAGGCAATTAGTAATAACAGCCCCAGAAAGGGAACCCATAGATTAAAAGGTGGTTATTGGGCCATTTTCAATAACAATACAACAGATAAAGTGAGATAGCTATGTTAATTTAGTTAACTATAATAACCATTTGATATTGTGATATCCAAAAGGCTACTTTTATGACAAATAGAATCACATATTTTATAAAGTTTAATACTGAATTATGACCAAAATTAAAACATAGGTTACCATAGATCTTTCCAAGTGAACCTCACAATTCAGTAGCCCTGCTGCTCTCACCTAGAACCATCTAACACCTTGTGGAAATGTGCCACAGCCTTTCTATCATTGCTCATCAAACCAAACAAGCAAGAAATAATGGTTTCCATAAAGCTGCATGATTCTCAATATATAAATACATAGAGATAGCTATGTTTTGTGTAACATATAATATATGTTATTCCATTTTGCCTGGTACCCTTCAGTCTCTTCTCTGGTTCCTTATAATTGACTTTCAGATTTCTAGCTAATGTGATTCATAGGACCTAGCTACACTATTGGGCATAGACCTAGCCTGGCCTCCATAAACATGAAAATTTTTAATTATTAAATTATTTAATATAACATTTGCATATAAAGTAATCACACTTAAATTTACTTATCAAGTGAAATATCAGGACCCAAACATAAACACAATTTAACTTACCAGTGAATTAGAATGCCTTTGCAAATTTGGAGAGTAGCGCTGCAAGGCAGGATCTCTGTAAAATTCTCCTGCACTAACTGAATTTGACTTTCTTTTCACAAGAAATGAACTTTCACTTCCTAATTTGAAATGACAAATAACATGAAAGTGAGAAAATCTGAGCTTTCAAAATCATAATATGATCATAACTCAATCATGAAAGTTTAAAAATATTTTCATATTAATAGTAATTTCACAGTGAAAACCCTTTGCAATATGATAATAAAGGTGATAAACTATGCTGGCTTTTCATTTTAAAATTTCAACTACTTTTTTCTTTTTCCAAAAATATTTTTGAATATCTGTTACAAAGTAGACATTGAATAAGTATTGGATAATGACAAACAGTAAACAACAAATCCATGCTTCAGAGTTGCTCACTGTCCAAGAGGAATAAGCCAAGGAAATCATACATTATATTAAATACCTATATATAGGAAGCAGAGAACATGTGCAAAAAATTATGATCAGTGTTTTTCCCATTACACTAAAATTTTCTTACAGTGTTTAAAAATCTGGCTTCAAATTCTACAATAACATTTTGAATTATTTGACATTTAAGAATATTAACTAATTCTATTTTAATTTCATATTTCATGCTATATTTTATTAATTGATATTAAAATGGAAACAATGGGTTTAGTTGGAATTAGTCTTTCAGGAACTTCTTTTGGTAGAAATGGAGATTGATTCAAAGGCCTCATGAATTCTACACAAGCACTGAACCACTGAGTTATAACACGAGCCCTGCTGGGCAACAATCATTTAATGAAATAAGATGTGAGAACCACTATGACTAATCAAAAATTATACGTGAATAAAAATCATACTTATAAGGATAAATATTGAAGGGGTATTTGTAAAAACTGCTCATAAGATTTTTAACTTCTACTCTTTAACTTGGAAAAAAATATTAATTTTACATGCTAAAAGTAAATTATAAAATGAATGTATAAAATGAAAAATCTGCTCCATAATTTGTCATATAAATCTTGATATAAACATTAACTCTCTAGTTCAATATCAACATTTTATTGACCAGGCTGGTGAGATGGCTTAGCAGTTAAGCGCTTGCCTGTGAAGCCTAAGAACCCCAGTTTGAGGCTTGATTCCCTAGGACCCACGTAAGGCAGATGTACAAGGGGCACATGCATCTAGAGTTTGTTTGCAATGGCTGGAGGCCCTGGCGTGCCCTATTTCTCTCTCTCTCTCTGCCTCTTTCTGTTGCTCTCAAATAAATAAATAAAAAATTTTTTAAATTAAAAAAATTTATTGACCTCATATTAAAAATTACTTTGTGCTTAAAATTTTTAATAAAATAGAATTCATAATTTAACTTTTAAAGAATATTACATTTTCATAATGTAAACATACACATTCTTAAAATGTATATGTTTGTGAAAATTGATTAGCATATTGTTTAAAGAAGCAACATAGTGTATTTGTCAATGATTTTTACATTAGCATTTCTAATATTTTCACTTGAAAAAGAAATACCCAAAGGGCTGGGAATGTACCTCAGTGGTAAGGAACATGTTTAGTGTGCATGCTCCTATGGCCCAAGTATATTATGAAGAGAGTTATTTCAAAAGTTAAAAATATAAACTTAACCTTCATAACCAACAAGAAAACCAAATTAACTATAGTAAACAAAATATGGAGTCAACACTGGGCAAAAAGTACAGGAACGTACAATAAACGAAAGAAAGGAAATAAAGTATATGAGTTATCTTATCACCCTAGCCTTCTGCCTGGAAGTAATTTAATAGCCAGAGCCACAGGCATGAGGAATGTAATGGAAGTGTGATGGCTTTTCTGAAATAAGGAGGTGGAGATCAACAAGGCATGACTTAGAGCACTTCCTAAGCAAACATGAGTGCCTAAAGAAATGTAGGAGAGTACTCCAGTTCAATGCCCAAGACCCACATAAACAGCTAAACAGCAAGTTCCAGGATCAGTAAGAAACTCCAGCTCCTAAAACCAAATAAAATAAATAAAATAAAAGAGGGGTAGTGAATTGGACCATCCAACATTCCACCCTGTCTGCCACACCTGCAAGAAAGTGTACCCCATGACAGGTAAGAACATGGGGTGCCATGTGCATATATCATTCTACACATACTATATTACACATACACAAACATATGTATACAAAAAATAAAACAAGCCAGGTATGGTGGTGGTCCATGCCTTTAATCCCAGCACCCAGGAGGCAGAAGTAGGAAGAGCTTGGTGAGTTCGAGGCCAGCCTGAGACTACATAGTGAATTCCAGGCCAGCCTTGCCTAGAGTGAGACCACACCTCCAGGAAGCAAAAATAAATAAATAAATAAAATAGAACAAGTTAATGAAAATACACAAGGCACAGAAAAACATCAATGAAACAAAAGTTCTACTCTGACAAAAATTAAATATATAAATCTTGAATAACCAAATTTTTTAAAAAGATACAAATTACCAATGACAAGACTAGAAGATCTGGTATGACTAAAGATTCTTCAATTATTAATGACAATTATTCTGAATATATTCAATAACCTGGCAGTTGATGTGAAATGGATGTCTTCTTTAAAAGTCATGTTACTAAAACTTACTTGTCAACTAAAATAATAAAAATAACTAAAAATCTATTCAAGTTACTAAATTTACAATTTAACCCTTCCTTTCCTTGTCTTAAAATTTCAAATTTAAATGGGCTTTACTGGTGAATTATACCAGATATTAAAGAAGCAAGTAATACCTCTACATAAACTTCCAGAAAATAGTAGAGTTGGAAATACTTCCCAATTCAGGATGTAAACAACATTCTCATGATTATAAGGAAACAAAACTATAAGCCAATATCCCTCATAAGTGCAAAATTACTTAAATTTTTAGAAAAGAAAATCCTATACTAAATAAATCATAACATACTAAAGTTAAGTGAGAATTACCCAAAGAATTTAAATTTAGGTTGCTATTAGAAAAATGGCCAATCTAATTTATCATGTTACAAAAATAAAGAGATTATAAAAATTGCAATAGAATCCAAAAAGAACTTTTCTAAAACCCATTAGCCATTGGTGACAAAAAGACTCAACAAGTAAGTAGACTTCAATGTAATAAATGATATCTTCAAAAAAACTATAAACATAGGTGTACCTAATTCTGAGAGACTGCATACTTTCCCCTGAAGTTTTGGATCCAAGGAATGATGTCTTATCTTCCCACTTATATTCAGTATGGACTAAGGGTCCAAGCAAATGCAATAAGCAAAAGAGGAAAAGACATATAAATTAGAAAAGGACAAGCTGGGTGTGGTGGCACATGCCTTTAATCACAGCACTTGGGAAGCAGAGGTAGGAGGAATCACTGTGAGTTAGAGGTCACACTGAGACTACATAGCGAATTCCAGGTCAGCCTGGGCTACAGCAAAACCCTACTTTGAAAAACATAAACAAAACAAAACAAAAAAACTAACTAGAAAAGCATAAGCAAATATATAATAGTATGTTAACATAATCAATACTTTATTTTATGTCCATGTATATTAAATCCAAATACAGAAGTATAAAATTAATTGAATACATATATATATATATATATGTATATATATATAAATTCAAAGAAACTAGAATAGTGAGGACAACTTTGAAAAGAATACAAAAGGATTTATAATTACTCATTTCAAGACCAAAGATAATCAAGGCAATCTAGAACCGGCAAAAGGTAAGATATAAAGCAATACCATAGATAAATAGTGCTAAAATAGATACATGGTAGGATGGTCAAAGAAATTTAATAAAGCTGCTATTAACACAATAAGAAAATATAAAATTTTCAACAAATAATATTGAAACATCTGGACATCTATGTAGAAAAAACATTCCCAGCTTTCATTAACACTATACATAAAAATCAACTGAGGGCTGCAGAGATGGCTTAGCAGTTAACTCACTTGCAGCAAAGCCAAAGCACCCAGGTCCGATTCTCCAATACCCATATAAAGCCAGATGCACAAGGTGGCACATGTGTCTAGAGTTCATTTACAGTGGCTAAAAGCCCTCAAGCACCCATTCTCAATCAGCCCCCCTCTCTCTCACACACACATAATTAAATAAGTAAAACATTTTTTGAAAAATCAACTTGAATGAATTATAAGCCTATGTATAAAAGCTAGGATTTTGGTACTTGGAAGATGAAATACAAGAGGAGATCATCACAAATGTAGGGGAGGAAAAGATTTTTTAGGCCAGCCAGGCCAAATGTGCCAATAGGTGCAATAGTGGCATGTCTGTTATGGGGAAAACCAACAGCTCTCTAATTGGACTGGAAGCCTGCTCCATGGGAGGAAATATATGCCTGATATTGAAAACTTATGATGGGGGAAGTCATGAGCCCTAGGGGTGTAACACCTGCTGGTGTCTGGCTAAATACATATATTATGCCCACCAAACTGCCTGGTAAGCACTTTTCTTAATGTTCATACCAATATATAAATGCTACTCTTGTTTTGGTTAGAGAAGCTTCTCTTTTCACATGGCTGTGACCTCTGTGCTGGCTCATATGGCACCACAGTGCTGAGAAGAAGTGACAGAGGAGTGCTCAGCACTGAAACACCTCTATCAAACCTTCCAAGGCCCAGGGTCCATTGTGGAAGAGGTGGCAGAAAGAATTTTAGAGCCAAAAGAAGAGTAGGTCTTCTTACAATGCAATATTCCAGACACAAAATGGCCTGGATATCCATGACCTCATAGTTCATGGCACTACCTACACAAGACCTTCATAATAGGAGGAAAAGATGATGGCATCAAAATAAAAGAGAGACTGAGGGGGAGGGTATATGATGAAGAGGAAAGGAAGGGAGGAGGGAATTATTATGGTTTATTGGTTTATTGTCTATAATTATGGAACTTGTCAATAATAAAAAATAAAAAGTTTTAAGAGAAAAGATTTTCTAAATAAGATAAAATTCAATTTAAAAACTGATCTTTGAAAGATGCCATGAATAAGGAAACAAGCTATGGTAGAAAGTATTTTCAATATATACAATCGTCATGTGCACATCAAGAATATGTAGAAAACTTGGGCTGTGGAAATGGCTTAGTGGTTAAGGTGCTTGCCTGCGAAGCCTAAGGACCCAGGTTCGATTCCCCAGGACCCACATAAGCCAGATGCGCAATGGGGTGCATGTGTTTGGAATTCGTTTGCAGTGGCTGGAGGCCCTGATACACCCATTCTCTCTCTCTCTCTCTCTCTCTCTCTCTGTCTCTGTCTCTGTCTCTCTCCCTCTTTTCTCTCTGTCTGTCGCTTATAAAACAATAAATAAAAATAAATCAATAAAATTAAAAAATGAAAAAAGAATATATAGAAAACTGATAATATAATAATAAGATAACCCAATTAAGAGAAAAATATTGAATTATGTACTTTTCAAAGTAACTATACTAATAAACAAAAAACATGAAAATAGACCTGGAGATATGGCTCAGAAGTTAAGGCGCTTGCCTGCAAAGCCTAATCACCCAGGTTCAATTCCTTAATAACCATGAAAATCCAGATGCACAAAGTGGTGCAGGCACAAGGAGTTCATCTGTATCAGCTTGAGGCCCTGGCTCACCTATTTGTGTTCTCTCTCTCTCTCTCTCTCTCTCTCTCTCTTCTTGCAAATTAATAAATTTTAAAAATTTTAAAGCCTTGAAAAATATATGAATAGCATTGGTCAATAGGTAAATTCATTAAACTTGGATGAATTAAGACTACCTTTAATACAGTGCCAAAAATTAAATTGGTTGATAAAAAAATGTTGAAAAAGATATATTGTAACCAAATCCATGAATATATCAGGTGGGAGTATAACATGGTAGTACTACTAGAAAATAGCCAGACACAAAAGTACATACTGTATGATTCTATTTATACAAAGTGAACGAAAACACAAATTTAAATTACAGTGTCAGAAAGCAGATTAAGTCTTATCCAAAGAAAAAAATGGATTTTTCTAAGACAATATATAAAGGAATTTTATTCCTGTACAGAAATGAAGCATAACTTATTAGTAATTACATGGACATATTAGTTTTCAAATCCAAACAATATACTTACAAGGATATACCTTATTTTATACATACAATATCTCAGTAAAGTTGATTTATAATAATATCTTGACTCAAAACATGGTATATGGGAAAACCTTTTTCTTTTTGCATTCTCAAATACCATGACTTAATCACTGAAATTTTTCAATTAGAGTACATTAATGAAAAAGTTCCTACAATATAAATAGAAAATAAAAATTATCCTTCTTTGTAGATTATGTGATTCCATACTTAATATACCCAGAAGATATTTACAAGATATTTTACTGATAATAAACACTTTGAACAAAGTAGCAGAATACAAAATCAGCAGTTTTTTATATCTGACAGTAATAATGTGCCCAAGCAAAAGAGATCAGAAAGAAACGGCCCACTTATAACAGCACCAAAAACAAAATACTCCAAATGCTACAGGATGTCAATTTTTCTCAGCAGTACATGGAACATTAACTAAAATAGACCATATATTAGGACACAAAGCAAATATCAAGAAATACAGTAAAACTGAAATAATTCCTTACTTTTTCTGACTACAATGGGATTAAATTGCAAATCACCAACAAGAAAAACTACAGAGCATACAGAAATTCATGGAGACTAAACAGTACACTATAGAATGATGAATGGGTCATTGAAGAAATCAAAAAGGAATCAATAAATTTATAGAATCAAATGATGATGAAAATACAACACACCAAAACCTTTGAGACACAATGAGGGCAGTCCTAAGAGGGAAATTTATAGCTTAGTGCCTATATTAAGAAATTAGAAAGTTCACAAGTAAACAATCTAATACTTCACTTTAAGGCCTCAGTAAAAGAAGAACAAGGCAAAGTAAAAAGCAGTAGATGGAAAGAAATAATAAAGATTAGGGAGAAATTAATGAAACAGGACCCCCCCAAAAAAATCCAAACAATAAATGAAACAAAGAGTTGGTTCTTTGAAAGGATAAAGAAGATTGATAAGCCTTTAGCAAATTTGACCAGAAGAAAGAGAGAAAAGCCAAAAATTAATAGGATTGAGATGAAAAGGGCACCATTAAAATAGATACCAAATAAATTCAGAAAATTATGAGAACATACTTTAAGAATATATATGCCTCTAAGTTTGAAAACCTGAAAGAAATGGATGATTTCCTTAATTCATATGACCTACCAAAATTAAATCAAAATGAGGTAAACCATTTAAATTGATGTATAAAAAGTAGAGATCCGGGCTGGAGAGATGGTTTAGCAGTTAAGCGCTTGCCTGAGAAGCCTAAGGACACCGGTTTGAGGCTCGATTCCCCAGGACCCATGTTAGCCAGATGCATAAAGGAGGTGCACACATCTGGAGTTCATTTGCAGTGGCTGGAAGCCCTGGCATGTCTGTTTTCTCCCTCTCTCTCTCTCTCTCTCTCTCTCTCTCTCTCTTCCTCCCTTCCTCCCTCTTTCTCTCTCTGTTGCTATCAAATAAGTAAGAATAAACAATAATTTTTTTAAAAAAAATTACAGAGATCCAAGCAATTATAAAAAGTCTCCCAACTAAAAAAAGTCCAGACTCAGATGGATTCACTGGTGAGTTTTACCAGACCTTCACGGAAGAACTGACACCACTGCTTCTCAAACTTTTCCATAAAACAGAAAAGGAAGGAATTCTACCAAACTCCTTCTTTGAAGCCAGCATCACCCTCATACCAAAACCAGACAAAGACAGAACAAAAAAAGAAAATTACATACCAATCTTCCTCATGAACATAGATGCAAAAATTTTTAACAAATTATCGCCAAACAGAATACAAGAATATATCAGAAAGATTTTTCACACAGAACAAGTAGGCTTTATCCCATGGATGCAGGGATGGTTCAACACATGCAAATCAATAAATGTAATCCATCATATAAAGGGTCTGAAGGACAAAAATCACATGATCATCTCAATAGTTGTAAAAAAGGCATTTGGCAAAATCCAACATCATTTCATGGTAAAAGTATTACAGAAACTGGGAATAGAAGGAACATATCTCAACATACTAGAAGCTATTTATGACAAACCTACAGCCAACATAATACCAGATGGTGAAAAACTTGAAATTTTTCAACTAAATTCAGGAAGAAAACAAGAGTGTCCACTATCCCCACTTTTATTTAATATAGTACTGGAAGTATTAACTACAGCAATAAGATAAGAGACACTCAAAAAGGGATACAGATTGGAAAGGAAGAGATCAAATTACCATTATTTTCAGATGATATAATTCTATACATAAAAGACCCTAAGACTCTACCAGC
Organism: Dipus sagitta; assembly: GCA_036346955.1. Lineage (NCBI taxonomy): Eukaryota > Metazoa > Chordata > Mammalia > Rodentia > Dipodidae > Dipus > Dipus sagitta. The sequence continues at coordinate 90,978,446 of CM070777.1, read as the reverse complement.
AAAATGTTAGAGCTGATAAACACTTTTAGCAACATAGCAGGGTACAAAATAAGTACACAGAAATCAGAAGCTTTCCTATATACTAACAACAAACATGCAGAGGATGGAATCAGGGAATCTCTCCCATTCACAATTGCCTCAAAAATAAAATAAAATAAATAAAGTACCTTGGAATAAACTTAACCAAGGAAATGAAGTATCTCTACAATGGAGAACTTTAAAACAATCAAGCAAGAAATTGCAGAAGACAGAAGGAAATGAAAAGACATCCTAAGTTCTTGGATTGGAAGAATCAATATTGTCAAAATATCAATCTTACCAAAAGCAATCTACACATTTAATGCAATCCCCATTAAAATTCCAATACCATTCTTCACAGAAATAGAAAATAACAATCCTAAAATTTACTTGGAAGCACAAAAAACTGCAAATAGCCAAAGCAATTTAGAGCAACAAAATTAAGGTTGGTGGTACCACCATACCTGATTTTAACCTATATTACAAAGCCACAGTAAGAAAAACAGCATGGTATTGGAACAAAGACAGACATGAAGATAAATAGAACATAATAGAAGACCCAGATGATAATCCAGGCAGCTACAGCCATCTGATTTTTTACAAAAATGCCAAAAATATTCATTGCAGAAAAGGCAGCCTCTTCAACAAGTGGTACTGGAAAAACTGGGTATCTATATGTAGAAAGATGAAAATTGACCCTTGTCTTTCTCCATGCACAAGAATCAAATCCAAGTGGACCACGGACCTTAATATCAGACCTGAAACTCTGAAATTACTAGAGGAAAAGGTAGGGGAAACCCTTGACCATACTGGCATTGGCAAGGACTTTCTGAATGTAACCCCAGTTGCTCAGGAAATAAAACCACTAATCAACCCCTGGGATCTTATGAAATTACAGTGCTTTTGTACAGTAAAGGACACTGTGAATACAGCAAAGAGACAACCTACAGAATGGGAAAAAATAGTTACCATCTACACATGTGACAGAGGATTAATATCCATAACATACAAAGAAACAAAAAACAGAACAATAAGACCTCAAATGACCCAATTGAAAAATGGGCTATGGAACTAAATAGAGATTTTTCACCAGAAGAAATACAGATGGCATAGAAACATCTAAAAAAGCGTTCCACATCCTTAGCCATCAGGGAAATGCAAATTAAAACTACTTTGAGGGCTGGAGAGATTGCTTAGTGGTTAAGCGCTTGCCTGTGAAGCCTAAGGACCCTGGTTCAAGGCTCAATTCCCCAGGACCCACATTAGCCCAATGCACAAGGGGGAGCACACATCTGGAGTTCGTTTACAGAGGCTGGAAGCTCTGGCGCACCCATTCTCTCTCTCTCTCTCTCTCTCTCTCTCTCTCTCTCTCTCTCTCTCTCCCTCCCTCCTTCTCTCTGTTGCTCTCAAATAAATAAATAAACAAAAAAATAAAAAAAAAACTACTTTGAGATTCCATCTAACTCTTGTCAGAATGGATGTCATCAAGAAAAGAAATGACAATAAATGTTGGCAAGGATGTGGAGAAAGGGGAACCCTTCTACACTGTTGGTGGGAATGTAATCTGGTACAGTCATTGTGGAAATCAGTGTGGAACCTCTTGAAAGAGCTCAAAGTAGATTTACCATATGATCCAGCTATAGCCTTCCTAGGCATATATCCTAGTGACTCTTCTCAGTACCTTAGAGATATTTGCACAATTATGCTTATTGCTGCTCTATTCACAATAGCTAGGAAATGGAACCAGCCTACATGACCCTCCACAGATGAATGGATAGTAAAGATGTGGTACATTTACACAATGGAGTTCTATTTAGCAGTAAAGAAAAATTAAATTATGAAATTTGCATGGATGGATCTGGAAAGGGTTATCCTAAGTGAGGTAACCCAGGCTCAGAAAGCCAAACATCACATGTTCTCTCTCATATGAGGATCCTAGCTACAAATATGTAGAATTGTGTGTGATCTGGAACCAAAAATTGTCAGCAGAGTCCAGTAAGGTAGAAAAAGGCTATAAGGGAGGGAGAACAGGGAAGTACTTAAGGGGATGGTATTATATATATGTAAATAAAAGAACAAATTGCAGGGAGGGGAAAGGCCTAAGCGAGGTCAGGGGAAGAGATTGTGTAGGAGAAGGGCCGGGGGGGTGGTCAATCAAAATTCAAGATATTCTGAATAAGACATATGAAAATCTACTTTCTTGAATAATGGCACATCCAAAAGCCATGGATTGTTACTAGAAAATTTTCAGTGCCAGGGATGGGAGTTGTTGTGAGTGAGTTGCTAGCCAGGGAGGTCCCTGTTGCCTCCAAAACATTATAGGCTATTTCCAAGGCTCCTGGTTCCCCATGAGAAAGAGATGGTAAGACCGTAATGCTGAAAACTTGACATGCCTGAGTGGCAAAGTCACTGATAAAAACAATCTGGTGCTGAGCAGAAAACCTTCTCCCTGTAGACCAGCCAACTGAAAGCTGGAAAAAAACCTGCACTGCATGCACCCTTATAGGAGACAGAAGTCATCAGCGGCAAAAACAGTGGGCTCTGGAAGCCTCTAGTTTGGCCAGACAGGCCATATGCCTGAACGAATGTAATAGTGGCATGTCTGCTCTGAGGGAAATCAACTGCTCTCTAATTGGAGTAAAGGCCTGCTCTATGGGAGAGAATACATATCTAGTAATGAAAACCTAATCAAAAGCCTATGGCAGGGGAGGTCATAAGCCTTAGGGGTATAAAGCCTGCTCTTGTGTGCATAAATGCATATATTATTCTCACCAAATTGCCCTGAAAGCACTACACTTAATGTTCATATTCATATACTAATGCTACTCTCACTTCTGGGTAGAGATGCTTCACTTTTCAGAAGGCAATGACCACTGGGATGAGCCAAAAGGCAACATAGTGCTGAGAAGAAGGGATGGAGGAGTGTCCAGCACTGAAACATCTCTATCACACCCTCCAAGGCTCAGGGTCCATTGCGGAAAAGGTGGTGGAAAAAATATAAGAGCCAAAGGAAGGGTACCACTACTTACATGAAACTCTCTGAACAGAAATTGGCCTTGATATCCATGACCTCACAGTGCCTAGCAATATCTACACAAGACCCTCATAATTGGCAAAAAAGATGATGACATCAAATTAAAAGAGAGACTAATGGAGAGAGGGAGGGGATATGATGGAGAGCAGAGTTATGAAGGGGAAAGTCTGGAAGGAGAGGGAAATATCATAGTTCGTAAGTATAGAAGTTGTCAACAATATATAAATATATGTACATTATATATATATATATATATATATATATATATATATATATATATATGTATGTAAGTATAGAAGTTGTCAACAATATATATATATATATATATATATATATATATATATATATATATAAAATACCTAGGACCTAACAAGACCTAACAAGGAGATGAAACGGTCTCTACAAGGAAAACTTTCAAACATGGAAAAAAGAAATTAGAGAATACACATGAAGATGGAAAGACCTCTCATACCATGGCTAGGCAAAATTGATATTTTGAAAATAGCTATATTGTGTAAAGTGATCTACAGATTCAATGTAATTCCTATTAAAAACTACAAAGGTGTTTCTTTAAAAATTGAAAAAAAAAATCTATATTTTACATGGAAGTACCAAAAAACCCAAGTAGTCAAAGTAGTCCTAGGCAGAAAGAGTAATGCTCACAATAACTGATTCAAATGATACCAAAGGGCCATGGTAACAAAACAGCATAGTAGTAGCATGATAAGATACATGGACAACTGGAATGGAATAGAGGACCCAGAAAAAAAGTAATGTTGCATTAGCCTCCTGACTTTAGATAAAGATTCCTACAACATATTGGAAGAAAGATAACCTTGTCAATAAATGTGCTGAGTAAACCTGATTTCCACACATGAAAATGAAACTAGATCCATATGCCTCATCCTCCACACAGCAATACCTGTACATCATGTTCACTGCTACTCTACTCACAATAACTAAAATATGGAACCAACCTAGATGCCCAACAGTAGATAAGTATATAGAGAAAATGTGATATATGTACACAGGGGAGTGTTATTCAACTGTAAAGAAGAATGAAATTGTATCATTTGCATCAATATATGAGATGAAAGCAAGAGAAGAAGGTGTTATTTGTGGGAGAAAGACTAGCACAAGAGGGACAAGGAGTGCAAAGTAAATTACATATGTGTGTGTGTGTGTGTGTGTGTGTGTGTGTGTGTAAATTATCATAATGAGGGCCAGAAAGATGGATCAGCAGTTAAGGTGTTTGCTTGCAAAGCCTAAGAGCCAGGCTTCAATACCCAGTGGCCATGTAAACTCAGATGCACAAAGTATAGCATATGCATCTGGAGTTCATTCATGGTGGCAGGAGGCCCTGGCACATCCATTCTCTCTCTCTTTCTCTCTCTCTCCCAACCTCTTGCAAATAATATACTGAAATATTTTTTAAAGTCATAATGAAATCATTAATTTGAATGCTAACTAAAATTAATTTAAAAAATTAAATAAAACTTTAAAAGTCTTTTATCATATTTTTACTAAACTGCATTGATTTAAATATATTAGTTGCAGGCAAGTGTATTAACCACTGAGTCATTTTGCCATGCACAACACTCAAGTCCAAATGGATCAAACACCTCAATATAAGATTAGAAACTCAGCTACTACTAGAAGAAAATGTAGGAGGAACTTTCCACGATATAGGAATGGAAAAAGACTTCCTGAACAAAACCCATTAGATCACAATCTTAAACAATCACTCAATGAATGGGATCACATGAAGCTGAAGAGTTTCTTCACAGACAAGCATACAATAAGCAAAGCCAATAGATTAACCACAGAATGAGAGAAAATATTTGCTAATTATCCAACTGACAGAGGCCTAATCTCTACAATCTACAAAGAACTCAAAAACCTAAACAATAAAAAGTCAAACAACCCACTCACAAAATGGGGCAAAGAGCTGAACAGGCAGTTCACAGAGGAAGACATACAAATGGCAAACACACACTTAAGAAAATGTTCATCATCCCTAATCATCAGGGAAATGCAAATTAAAACAACTATGAGATTCCACCTCACCCCAGTAAGGATAGCAAATATCAAAAAATCAAATGAAAATAAATGCTGGCGAGGATGTGGAGAAATAGGAACCTTGGTCCACTGTTGGTGGGAATGTAAGATGGTACAACCACTTTGGAAAGCAATATGGAGACTCCTAAACAAGCTGACTATAGAGTTACCAACAGACCCAGTTATTCCCCTACTGGGCATCTACCCTAAAACCTTTAAACCTCAGTCCAGAGAGATTTGCTCAACCATGTTTATAGTAGCACAATTAGTAATAGCTAAGAGCTGGAATCAACCCAGATGTCCATCACTAGAAGAATGGATAACTAAGATGTGGTATATCTACACAATGGAATTCTACACAGCAGTAAGAAAAAAATTACAGAATGAAATTTGAGGAAAAATGGTTGAACCTGGAACAGATCATTCTCAGTGAACTTACATAAGCCCACTCTCCATTATCAAGCTACCACCAATTGTGGGCTACAAGAGGGTCTACTTATTAAATTCTCTATAAAAAAAATAAGGGTTATCACACTTGTCTGGTGTTAACTTTACTCTCTGCTGGAGAATCTGCTTCTGTCTCTCAACCACCCCATCATACCTCAAAAGGGCCCCAACTGAAACTAAGAATAATTGGCAAAACAAGCATGGGTGCTGTTTTCTTGGTGAACTGGGTACCAGCACAGGGTGAAGGAGATCAACAGAGAATAATCAACTCCTACCAAACCAGATCTCCAGAGACACAGAGGCTCCCAACACCAAAAATGAACCCAATATGGCTCAGGGAAATTTTGCAGAAGAAGGGGTGGAAAGAATGTCAGAGCCACACGTTCGGTCATGATACTCAGACATTTCTCCTACCCATAACTGTCGGCTAACTCCACAATGCATGACCCATGTACCTCAACAAGGAGGGGCCAGGGGGAGAGGGTAGAACATGGACCAGCCTAACAATGGTACCAACTTGACTGTATTCCCTGAGTACAAAACTAATTAACAAATAAATAAATAAATAAGGAAAAAGAAAAATAAATAAATAAATATATTAGTTATGGTTCTTAGTGTATTATCTTGTTATATCATTTTTAAGGTTATTTCAAATGAGTTATTGAAATATTACTATTGTATCACAGTTAATAAAGGAAAGAACTATTTTTTTTTCTTCATTGCTTCCCATTTGCCAAGCACCATCTGGATCCCTTACTTTTTATTCCCATCCTATTTAAAACCCTTCAGGGCTGACATCATGACCATCATAAGGGTAAGGATCTTAGACAAGCCACAAAAACACTAGTCAATGAAGGGACGTGTATTGCTGTCCCAGTCAGTATCGTGGTTAGATCTGCTGATAACCGGGTACTCTGATTTGCACTTGGAATTACATAGACACTTTAGTCCCTGTTTTCTTTGGAGTCAGGAAGTGTAACTCTTACTAACTTTAAACATTTTTTTATACAAGGTTTTTCGAGTGAATTAAAGCAGGGTTGAGTCTGAGTTCCCACTGTCCAATGCCAGGGTATCTATGCAAACAATAAAGAGACCTGTGTTTTACAATAAATACCTTCACTATCCAGATCATCACTTTGGCCAAACACACTGTCCACAGAAGAGTCAGGAATGAAGGTCCAGTCATCAAATTTCTGAAGAACGTCTTCAGGATAGTTGACATCACTGTCTGAGGCTACTGCTTCATCCATAGCACTTTTCTTCTGATATCGGAGCACTGTTCTTGCTAGTAGAGATCCTATATCTAAAAATAAAGAAATAGAGTGGTACTTAAAAAAAAACAATTACACAAACATGAATATGTCTTATCCAATTTCCTTCTAGAGAATTCCTTCCTTCTAAAGTCAGTTCATGATATATAAGGACACTGCCAGATGGCAGACTAAATTTTTTAAATATCAGCATTTGCCTACCACTTGGGTATAAATGGCAAATATGAGTTACTATGAAACTAACTAGATCCAGGAAAGGTCCAAATAGGTTGTGTTCAAATCACAGTAATGCCACTTGCAAAGTACATAAGCTCTCAATTATCAGCCACCTGACCTGTGAGGTGAAGATGACAACATATTCAGCACAGGTTTATAATTTAACACTATGCCTAGAACATAGAAGATGCTAAATGATAAAACTTGCAAATTCCTCTTATGATGAAATTTTAAAGTAAACATTCTCAAATTCTCATTCAATTTGATGTTATGCTTTACTATGAAGAAATGTGCTTGCAAAATCATTGTCTTACATATAACCTACATGTTTCTAAAATATTACTTTCATAGCTGACATTAGATGTACTGTGTGACTAATACAGTACCTAAAATACATTTAAGTTATCAATTCAAAATTTTCCTTGGCCAGATTAACTGTCAGTGAAATCGTAGTTATATCTTCCAATCAGTCAAATGGCATTGGTAGTTTTTAATTACATAAGACTTGCAAATTGTAAGAGCTTCACGTAGAACAAAGGGAATACAGGGTATACTATCTCAATCCCAAACCACAGTTCTCCATCAGAAACCAGAAAACAAAACTAGGCATGGTAGAACATGCCTATAATCCTAGTATTTAGAAGGAGATGCAAGAGGACTGCCATAAACCTCAAGGCCAGCTTGCTCTAAACAGAAACACCCTGGAAAAATAATAAGAAAAGAATGGAGGAAAGGAGAAAAGGAAGAAGAAAAGGAAATATAAAATAAAATGAAATTAGAGATAAAAGTAATCAGGTTGTTGGTATGAGAGTGGTCAACGTGATAAAACATAGTAGTAGTAGTGTCTCATTAATTTCCAGTCTCAGATTCACCCAAGGAGCCCATTCATAGAATTATTTACCTGATATAATACTTTTATATTCACAATTATAAGACTAACATATTTCAGTAGAATTTTCAATAATATAAAACATTGTTATGCTTAAAATACCTTTGTGCCCATTTTCTCACTTAATAAACTTTCTTATTTCCTCATAAATTATTTTCTAAACTAGGTTTGTGAGTCTTCACTATATTGCCCAGGCTAACCTAAAATTCAGTACATAGTCATGAGTAACCTCAAACACATGATCCTCGTGCTCTAGCCTCAGAGTGCTGGACTCTAGGTATGTACCACCATTCCCAGATAATGAGTTTTCCAAGTACATTTAGGTTAGCTACATGTATTTTTTTTCCCCAAGAGATTGCAAGGCATTCAAATTGTATGATCCATTTAAATATTTCTCTGGAAAATATAATCTCTTAGTGTTATAATTTTATGTACATTCTTATACAGGCTTCCCTGTATACAAGGAATGTCTGTATCAAGTATATCTAAACATATATTGCTGAGTCAAAATCTACATGTCCCTATACACATGTATAATTTACACATCAGTTTTAAAAATTAAAGAGGGACTAGTTTTAAAGAAGAGGGGTTTGGAATGTGAGGGTGATCTGGCTATGACATCTGTCACAGTACTGATTGTCAGGGTTTATTCAGCTAATCTGGCTGGCTGGCTAGGCAGGTGTCCCTTTCCTCCTTCATTGCACCATGTGTGTCCCTCTCAAAGCTGCATGCTTGATCGAAGAGGATGACATTCCCCAAATAGAGGATGATCCATCTTTGGTCAAGAGTAAGTGAGTAGCTGTGCTCCAAACCTCCAAACAAGCTCTCAAGAAGTGGGGTTTCGGTGTAGAGGGGTGGGGAGACAGGACAAAGGAGAGTGTGAGGAAAGATTGTGTACATAAACTGAAAATATTAGTCATTAAATTCTGCCAAATATCCTTAAAAACCTGGTGAAATTCCTATCAATAATGTGTGAAATGTTTGCAGTTACATATGCTTTTCAATATCATATATTACCAGCATTTCTTTCCCAATATAATAACTATCACATGATTGCACATTAAATGCAAAGTATAGATGCTAAGATTGTGACAGTGGACAAAACTGACATTGACTTCCCAATGCTTACAATATTCAAAAGTCAGATTGTTAAAAGAAAATATACATTTGTAAAATTTCATAAGTATTCCCATAGTAGCTTAGTGGTAGAGTGCCTACATGGCATTTATCTAGCCACTTACTAAATACACAGCATTTCAAAATATTAACAATAATATATTAAAACTCTAAACTATATACAATATTCTTATAGATACTTACTTGTTTGTTTCCTTAAATTTGATGTCTTATCTGGAAATAAAGGACCAAGCCAAGAAGGTTCAATTTTTCCCATGCAAAATCCTCCAAGGCAAATGCTATTGTTGGCCAAATCCAAGGCAAGCCTCCTCAAGAGCAAACTGATGACCTGGCTGTCACCTTTCTGGATGCTTACTGTCAGTGCTTTCCGTACATCTTGCTCACGACACCCACTATTCAGCAATAATTCCACCAATTTAGGACTGCTCTCTTTCTCACATACCTAGTTTTTGAAAAGGAAGCATACGTAAACCCTTTGGGAAAGAACATGGTGCGATTTTTCTTTTCACCTCGAATTTAGGTTGAAATAAAATAAGGCCAAAAACCCTCATGAGATGACTGAGAAAATAAAATAATGGGCTGGGGATGTAGCTCAGATGGTGGAGTGTATGAGGTTTTAGGTTCAATCCCAGCATTTCCATAAACCACACAAAGTAGTGCACATGTGAAATCCTAGCACTGGGGAAGTGGAGGCAGCAGGACTAGAAGTTCAAAATCATAGTCAGCTAGCTTAGGGATGACCTGGGCTACATGACATTCTGTCTCAAAGAAAAAGGGGGAGAGAAAATAAAGTAAAATTAGTGTCACAAAGATGAAACCACCATAAGTCCAATAATTTCCAGTTGAGAATCAGATTGTGAAAAGACTTAACTCCTACCATAGTGTGGTGAGTGCTATTCTCAGTCTTTCTCATATTTTTTCATGCCAATTATTAATCTTGCATATTCTTCTCCATCAATCATATATAGTACAATATTCTTAGAAAGTACAATGCATTAACTCTATCTTTGTTCTGCATAGCTTTTAGTCATGCAACCACTTGGTAAATGAACAAATGATTCTGTTTTCTTATTCAGTAAATCTGCCTACATAATAATTATGTATCCAATACATAATACCTCTGACAAATATAATATATTCTATAAATGTAGTATGTAATCCATGGACATAGAATATTTAATTTTTAATTACTTATTTTTAATATCATAGTTATTATTATTGTTATTATTATTGTGATGGAAGAAATCAAACTCAGGGTCTCATGCATGGTAAACAAATGTTCCACAATCGAACTACAGCCTTGGACATGAAAGTCTGATTTGAAGAAGAGAAGACAGAAACAAATGCATGAAGTCAAAGTCCAAAATGATATAAGAAGAGAAATAAAACACAAAATCTTTTGCACAGAAATTTCAGATCAATTAAGAGAAGAAGAAATACCATTTTCTATGTAGAATATGATATAATAGCATGGAGAGCTTTTCATTATGCTATCTCCCTAGCAAAACTAAAAATTGGAAGTTTCTTTTAGATCTTTGGCATGTCCAGATAATATTAATGATGTGATTTGTATATAAAAGATGTAAATAAAGGCATATTAAGCTATTGATGAAAAATTCAATTAATTTTAATAAAGGACAAAACTTTTTGCAATGTTAAAAAAATTCACTAAGCGCTGGAGAGATGGCTTAGCAGTTAAGGCACTTTCCTACAAAGCCAAAGGACCCAGGTCCAATTCCCCAGGATTCAAGTGAGCCAGATGCACAAGGTGGCACATGCATCTGGAGTTTGTTTGCAGCAGCTGAATACCCTGATGTGCTCATTCTTTCTCTCTCTCAAATAAAATAAAATAAAATAAAGTTCTTTAAAAAAAAACAATTTTTCACTAAATTTAAATAACTTGATTCTTTATTTGGTCCTAATACCACTGCCTAATGATGTATGTCATACTGGTTATTATAAAGCACCAACTTAAAGCTTACAGGTAACAAAAAGATTCAAATACAAAGTGGGAAATCAAATAAAGTAAAACTAGGAGATGCAAAAATAAGCTATTTCCTCCCTCCCCTTCCATCCTAGTGTCTAGTCCACGAGATGCTTGCTGGATATGTAAGGTATCTTGGGTAGATTCAGGTTAGGTGCTGTAGATGAGTGAGGCTATATGGCGATTTTTTTTCTGTGATTGGGTAAGTTCACTGAGAATGATCTGTTCCAGGTTCAACCATTTTTCCTCAAATTTCATTGTGTCATTTTTTCTTACTGCTGTATAGAATTCCATTATGTAGATATACCACATCTTAGTTATCCATTCTTCTAGTGATGGACATCTGGGTTGATTCCAGCACTTAGCTATTACAAATTGAGCCGCTACAAACATGGTTGAGCAAATCTCTCTAGCCTGTGGTTTGAAGGGTTTGGGGTAGATGCCCAGTAGGGGAATAACTGGCTCTGTTGGTATCTCTATACTCAGCTTTCTCAGAAGTCTCCATATTGCATTCCAAAGTGGTTGTACCATCCTACATTCCCACCAACAGTGGATGAGTGTTCCAACTTCTCCACATCCTCGCCAGCATTTATTTTCAATTGACTTTTGATGTTTGCTATCCTTATTGGGGTAAGGTGGAATCTCATAGTTGTTTTAATTTGCATTTCTCTGATGATTAGGGATGATGAACATTTTCTTAAGTGTGTTTGCCATTTGTATTTCTTCCTCTGTGAACTGCCTGTTCAGCTCTTTGCCCCATTTTGTGAGTGGGTTGTTTGACTTTTTATTGTTTAGGTTTTTGAGTTCTTTGTAGATTGTAGAGATTAGGCCTCTATCAGTTGGGTAACCCGCAAATATTTTCTCGCATTCTGTGGGTAATCTATTGGCTTTGTTTATTGTATGCTTGTCTGTCAAAGGGGTGGGAAACACAAATCTAGACCCAAATGGCAATGGTACCATAAAATTTTACTTACTAAATGGCAGACCAAATGGTTGATCCTTCACCAGGCCCTTACAGGGAACACCTGAACCACAAGACACTGGAGAGGGTAAGATCACAACTAACCTTAATCTTTTACATCTTCCCTCCCTCCTTTTCCCTCTCCTTCTCCCTCTCTCTTCTCTCTAACTCTTGTATATTAGTTATCTTTTTCCTCATTTTCTTAGTGGGCACTGACCTGTAACTCCCAGTACCAGCATGGGGCTATCATCCACAATGAGCTTTTGATCAGAGAGTCCTACAAGGTTTCCTAAAAGACGGACAGATTTCTGTCAGAGTACTTGATGACCCACCAAAGGTTAGTGGTAATACCCTACTGCTGAAGACACTTTATGTGGTTGACATGCAAAATAGAATGGCATGGCTGGAAGTTGGAAGAGAGTCAGTTCCCAGACAGTCAGCGCGTCTAGTGCCAGAAAGTGCTACATGGGCGACTGGGGGAAAATGACCAATATCTCTCCAAGCAACTCATGTTCTAACCTACTTAGCAGCAAATAACTTGTTGTGATGCCCACACAAGTGCAATAGTGGCACACAGCCATGGTGGGGAACCAACTGCTCTCAATTTGGCTAACTGATTTCCTCAGTGGTATGGGACCCATAGCTGGAGCTGGGAAACAAGTCAGAACCATATCCAAACATAAGCCCACTCTCCAATATCAAGCTACCATTAATCATGGGCTACAAGAGGGCCTACACCTATTAAATTCTCTATTAAAAAAGTAAGGGTTATCTCATTTGTCCTGGTGCTAACTTACTCTCCATTGGAGAATCTGCTTCTCTTTTTTAGATAGATGTAGATCCTAAGGAGAGAGCTACTCCATCACACCTCCAAAGGGCCCCAGCTGAAATGAAGAAAAATTGCTGAAACAAGCAAGGGTGCTGTTTTCCTGATGAACCGGATACCAGCAGAAGGGGGAAGGAGATCAACACAGAGAAAATCAACTCCTACCAAATCAGAGAGCCAGAGCCTCAGAGGCCCCGAACACCTCATCACTGAAGCAGACCAAAAATGAACCCAACATGGCTCAGGGAAATTGTGCGGAAGAGGGGGCGGAAAGAATGTCAGAGCCACATGTTGGGTCATGATATGCAGAAACATTTATCTTGCCCATAACTGTGGGCTAACTCCACAATGCATGACCCATATACCTCAACAAAGAGGGCCCAAGGGGAGGAGGTAGGTCACGGATGAGCCTAATACTGGTACCAAACTGACTGTATTTGCTGAATACAAAACTAACTAATAAAGAAAAAAATAGAAACAAAGAAAGCTCCAAAAAAATAAGCTATTTCAAAAACTTAGTTATTTAATAGTGCACATTAAATCACACATAAAGTTACCCACTATTATTTAATAATGCACATTAAATCATGACATAATTGCTTTGCTAGAAATGTTAGATTTTAGAAACAGACACAGCATTATCTTATTGTCCTAAAATTGGTACAAGAAAAATCTTAAATATAGATGCATGGTTAATACTGCTTGTCAGCTTAACAAGACCTAGAATCACCTGTGAGGAACAATCTTGATTATGTTAATTAATGTAGAAAACCCCATTTTAACTGCTCTCACACTATTCCACAAAAAGGCGAGACGTAAGCCGGGCGTCGTGGCACACGCCTTTAATCCCAGCACTCTGCAGGCAGAGGTAGGAGGATCGCCATGAGTTCAAGGCCACCCTGAGACGACAGAGTTAATTCCAGGTCGGCCTGGACCAGAGTGAGACCCTGCCTCGGAAAAAAAAAAAAAAGGAGCGACGTGGCTGAGCATTAGTATCCACTGCTCTTTCCTTCTTCACTGTGCTGGGTGTGGCCAGCTACCGCAAACTCCTGCTGTCATGCTGCCCCCACCATGATGAACTCTAACCTGAAATTATAAGTTAAAATGAACCCTTTCTCCCTTAAACAGGTTTTTTTTGTCAGGCATTTTGTTCTAACAAGGAAAAGTTGACTAGCACAATAGGCAATGTATTTAAGTAAACATTTACTTTATACCTACTTCTTGTGAAGTTATTTCCTCACAAATAAAGCATTATCTCCTGGAAGGAGGCTCTTAAGACTCAGGAATCTAACTAAACTTACAAAGGTAAGGAAGCTCAGATAGTTACAAGATCCACAAAGCCTGTCCCCAACATAATATAATGAGTATGCAACTGTTGAGGAGAGACTCTCCAGTTGAGATGCTTATAAATTGAACGAGAAGTTTCAGGGATGTACACAGCCTTTATGAATTGTCACCCATGTTGCAATGGGCTTTTTGGTGATACGGCTGCCTTTGAGTAGCCCATTCCCTTGTAAATAATCCCAATAAACTCACTGGATCACCAAGACAGACAGGTGGAATGGCTTGTTTGGTCTGTCACTGGTGTACTGTGCTAGGTGAATAGGCATCTGTTAACCTATCAAAGGAAAATTCACTCATTACTATACATGAGTAAATGAATTAGATATTCTGAATAATATAAAGATGAATACTGTACATTTCTATTTTCATATGTCACCTTAACGTAAAGGAGATGTAATTATCATGAACCTACAGAATCAAATTTTAATGAGGGTTTGAGATAACAAGACAATTCTGATTACATTTTGAGGGAAGGTGATAAGATAGATAAATGTTTGCATGCTTCAGAGAAGAACAGATAGAAGAAGAAAACATTTCATGGGTATCTAAAAGCAAAGTTTTTGTTTGATACCTCTGAAGGCATGCAGGACACAGCCCGCATGGCCACATACAGTCGTCCAGAATGAAGATTCTAGGCACAGAAACTAAAAACAGAGAGAAAATGGATGAAAATAAATAGAACAATCATGTGATAAGTGTACAGGATGGCTGAAGAACAGGTTCTGTAGACATTAAATTTGAAGTTATGTATTCCCTTAACAAGGTAAAAAACTAAAGGGAAAATTTAGAGTGGAGGACACATATAGGATTCTATTACCTTTGAAATGGTGGTAATCTGGACTCTTATGTAAGCCCACAAGTGATTGTACAATGAAATGGTAGATTCTGCAGTGAAGATCAATGGAATAATAAGGCACACTGAAGAGGCATTTCCCAGAGAACACATTCAAATGCCAGCAGGATGATGAAAAAATCCTTACCATCATTAATTATCAGAACAATGCTTATTATCAAAAAGACAAAAGGGGGCTGGAGAGATGGCTTAGCAGTTAAGCACTTGCCTGTGAAACCTAAGGACCCCTATCGGAGCCTCGATTCCCCAGGACCCATGTTAGCCAGATACACAAGCGGGCGCACACATCTGGAGTTTGTTTGCAGTGGCTGGAGGCCCTGGTGCGCCCATTCTCTCTCTCTCTCTCTCTCTCTCTCTCTCTCTCCCTCTTTCTCTCTGTCTGTCACTCTCAAAAACTAAAAATAAACAAAAAAATTTTAAAAAGACAAAAGGTAACAAGCAAGGATATGGCAAAAAGGGAATTCTCAAACACTGTTGCTAAGAACACAAATGGATACAGCTTTTAGAAAGAGTATTCCTCAGAAACCTAAAACTAAAACTACCCATATGACCTAGTATTTCCACTATGAGATACATCCTAACCATAGAAAATGAAATCAAGACATCTTTTCTGTACTTTCATGTCAACTGCATCATAATAACCAAGATATGGAATTAATTTGGGTGCACATCAATGAATGGACAGACATAAATGTAACATATATGCACAATGGAATTTTATTCAGGTTCAAAAATTACCAAAACTGTTATTTGAGACAACATGGTTGTGTCTTGGGATCACGACATGGAATATGGCAGGCAAAGGCCAACAAATAATGTGATATCACTCACATGCAATCTAAGAATTGATCAAATAAATGTTGAAATAGAAGAATATTTACCAGAGGCCTGGATATCTGAGAAAGTGAGGAGGCAATGTTGCTCACAGACACATAATCATAAGAATACTATTTTAAATGCTTAAGATGGGAAAATACAAAGGCACAGAAAGTACATACGTGATTTTGGGGGCCAGGGACTAAGGAGAAGCAGATAGCTAGAAGGAAAGGAAATGGGAAATGACCACTGATGGCTGTGGAGTATCTTTGTGGGGTTATTTAAATGCTCCAAAATGTTTATAATATTTATAAAACTCTAAATCAAAAATCATTGAATTATGTTCTTTATTTTGAGATGGATTCTCACTGTCTCACTATATTGCTCCAGCTGGCTTCAAACTTTTTGGCTCAGGTGATCCTCTTATCTTAGTCTCCTGTGTAGCTAATTCATCTGGGTGGTCACCACTCCTGCTTGAATTGTGTAAGTGAATAGTATGACATACGAATTATATTTCAAAAATTCTTTTTTTCACAAAGGAAAAAGAAGGAGGAGGAAGATCTATACAAAGGCAGGGTCAGATAATGGAAAGAAGGAGAAACAAAGTGGAGCCTTGACATTTACCTGATAAACTAAAGAAGTTGTGTCCTTCGCTTGGTTGGCATCAGCACCCAGGAGAAGCAAGCATTCCACCATGATGCTGTTGTTCTGGTCACACGCTCTCTCCAGCATCACACATTTTAGCTCATCATCCACAGTCAGTTTTGAAAAGCACTTGCAACACAGGTTTAGAAACTAAAAAGAATGGAGATGAGAATTGGAGCAAACTAAAGGGACAACATTTAGCCTATAGGACAAACTTGTACCTGTTGATCCTTTTGCTCCAGAATACCAGAAGCCATCTGATGGAATAATACTGAATCCAGGGAATGATGCACCAGCAGCTTGGAGAAAGATGCTGACAAGTCAAGGATTGCCAAGATTGTATGAAACCCCTGAAAGTGTTAGCAATAGAAACAGTGACAGTAAATGATATAAGATGTTACAGGCAAAAACAAAAACAGATAATTACATGATATGAAGCTGAGTTTGTACATTATATTTAATGCCTAATGTGCTCCTCAGGTTTGTACTTGAAAGCTATAAACCTTGAAACAATGTTGAAAGGCTCCTTTCTCTCTCACAACACAGAGAACAAATGATCCTTAGTAAACCAACCTCAAACAAAGAAGAAAAAGAATCTTGTTCCACCTAAAACCTGGCCTTTCCAGATGCCTTTCTAGAACATAGCTCAGGGAGACAGCCAGGTGCTGCTGAGCATCAGAGCAGCCGGGAGTCAGGAGAACTGCTCATCCAGTGAAGCCAGTCAAGGCAACAGTGCTTTCATTTCAAGACTGCAGCTCAGTTCTCTGAATGCCAGCATTTCTCCCACATTTTTGTGCTGTCTCCTGAAGGTTTTACCTCAGAGAGAACATGCATCCTCGGATTTCCCTCCTGCCCAGAGTATGTGCCAGAGCTCTGAAGGCACTCTAAGGAATGTATTCTGAGAGCAATTCCCTTTTGAAGAATAGCACTGCTGTCCTGAGTCACCTGCAGCTTGTCCCCAGGGCTGGCCTGGCCTCTCCACCCAGACACTGTTTTTAAAAGGATGTGACTTTTTTTATAATTTAGTATAATTTAGCATGGAAAAATTCATAAATGTTCAGCTTGGCTTCTTTGCTATTTTACGATAGCATATGAATGAAACCATCTCTATAATAAGATTATTTTGAACCCTTCAGATGGGGGTCAGAAAATACTAATATTTGATAACAAAAGTAGTTATAATTTATGTAAGTCTAAGAGATAGATACCTAGCCTACAGCCTTAAGAGAAATTCCTATAAAATCACTACTGTAAAGCCAGTGATTCCTGGGCAGAAGGTAATTAGTTCACACTGAACACTATCTGATACTACACTGGCTACACTGAATATGTTGGCAGGCCAGAATGAACCTCCTAGTTGCTACCTTATAACCTGAATATACAGATCTTAAAATGTATGTGTAGATGAATGAATCCAACGTAACCTGAGTTTCCCACCTGCACAAAATCACCTCCTTACCACATATTGCTTTTAATAAATTTTGCCATGGCTTTACTTAGATTACAGTGAGGTACTTTATAAAACACAGATTCATAAAATACATTTCTGCTTAAATCTAGGACTGTAGTATATTCAGCACTTTAAAACATTTATTTTATTTAAAACATTTTGTATGCATTACTCATCTACTGAAAACATTTGTGCAAAGTTTAGAGCCTGGATACTTTTATTGGTAAAACTGTATATGGTCAATACTGTTATTTAAGAAAACATTTTGGGGGATGGAGAGATGGCTTACTAGTTAAGGTACTTGCCTGGGAATCTTAAGGACCCAGGTTCAGTTCCACAGTACCCATACAAATGGTATGCACAAGGTGGTACATGCATCTGGGGTTCATTTGTAGTGGCTAGAGGCCGTGGTATGCAGATTCTCTCTATATATCTATTTATCTATCTGATTCTTTTTCTCTCTCTCACTCTCAAATGAATACTATATTTTTAAATTAAAACAAGAAAACATTTTTGGAGTATGAGTCATTAAACATTAAAACTTTATTACAAAAAACACAACCAAGGCAGAAAATCTATACTATTTGTTTTGTCATGTTAAAAAAATAAAAAAATAAAGCATTTAATGTTTTTAAGAAATGGAATCTCTTTATTTTTCCCAGGCTAGTCTTAAAGTAGTGGGCTCAAACAATCCTCCATGCAAGACCTCAACCTCTGGAGTCCTAGGACTGTTTGTCTGACACATGCCCAGTAACAATTAATTTCTTATTCTCCTATGAATTCACCTTAGGAAATCTGAGATTCTTCACAAAGGCAGTTATTATATCTTGCTTTAAATATTGTTTGAGGAAAATATTTTCAATATTGTTTCATTGCAATAGACATGTCAAGAATAAAATCACTAGAGGCAAGTAGCATGCAATAAACAGAGAGTGACAAACATTGAAAAACAACAATATAATAACTTGTATTTATCTAAAATCTGAGCAATAAAGTCAGCTACTGAAATTTAACATTTTTATGGGAAAGACAAATGGCAAACAAACATGCTGACTTTAGAGATCTAATAATGAAAACTGGATCTTTAGAGAGTCAATCCAATTTTTTGCCTTCTATAATTAAAATGCTACAAAATGATAAATGGTTTTAATTAGCTAGAACATTCAATTAATGCAAAATGGGAATTATATGAACTACACTAAAAACAAACTCTGCACAGGCTCCCAAGCTCCCTTCCAGACAAAGTACATACTGTAATCTGCAATTCAAAAACATCTTTAAATCTCTGTAAACTGGAAACCAGAATTTTTGCCAGCAGGTGCCCTGTTCCTGTGCATAAATTCTTCTTTGTAATCAAGTATCCTATAAGGCTTAACCCCAGACACTGAATTTCTAGAATAAAAGAAAAAAAGTAGCAAAGTTAATTACTTTAAACTTCAAAACTAAAGGAAAAAATTAAAGATAACCAAACAATAGTTAATGACCTGTAAATATCTATTCAAAATCCCAAATGCAAATGTCACCAACCTTGGTCATCTGGATACATCTGCAGTGTGTGAAGCACCGAATCCAGAGCACCATGCAAAGATAACATCTCTACCACTTCAGGAAAGTGTGCTAGAGAAGACATTAGTTTCAATCCACATTTCTGAATCCCAGGATTTCCAATGAACTAGAATCAAATGGAGTATGAAACTATTACTGTTGAAAGTTCTTAGTATATGCCTCAGTTAGGACCAGTTATGGACTAACAAAACAGAAATTAAGGGCTGGGGACATAGCTCAGTTGATTGACTACTTGCTTAGCATACACAAACCTATGAGTTCCATCTCTAGCCCTGCATAAAAAATCTGGATGTGGTAGGACTTGCCTGTAATCCCCCTACATATGAGATAGAGGCAGAAAGATCAGAAGTTATCTTGAATAAGTAAATATTATACTGCAGCAACTACATTAGAATGTTTACTACACTTAAATAGTTTTACATAGAATGGGCTATGCACATATCTGTGTATACATCACAGATTAAGTTTGTTTTTATAAATTAAACCTATATAATATTTTTTAAAGATCTAATCACAACATTTTTAGCGCTGAAGAGCTTCCTTAGTGGTTAAGGTGGTTGACTGTGAAGCCAAAGGTCCCAGGTTCAAGTCTCCAGGACCCACATAAGCAAGATGTAAAAGGTGGCACATCTGTCTGGAGTTTATTTGCAGTGTCTGAAGGCCCTGGCATGCCCATTCTCTCCCTCCCTCTCTCTCTCTCTCTCTCTCTCTCTCTCCCCCCTCTAGTTCTTTCTCTCAAATCAATAAATAAAGTATTTTAATATTAAAAAATAAAATCTTTAAAAATATTTTTAGCTTTTGAGAATTGTGCTTTTCATCAATAAGTTCTGAAATGAAGTTTTATTAAAAATCAAATTGTTATATTCTTTTGGAATGAATATTACAACATCCAAATAAAATTTGTCCAATTATGGAAACAAGGAAGTAAGACATTCAGACTTTCATTTTCCTTGCTCTTATTTTAAAGCTCAGAGTGTATTTCACTTAAATAGTCTTAAACTATTTATTTTTCTATGATAAAAGTTTATACATTGCAAAATGCATCCTTTAAATTTCTGTTTGACTGAAAACTAAAAGTATGTTCTCTCTAGCAGCTCTTTGTTCACAAATCTCTGTTTAAATACCTAATGTTCCTATTATTAATAAAGTAATCTTAAATTCTGGACATGTTACTGAACAGAAATAAAATGAGGGCCCTACAAAGAAATATTTTATTCAATATTACTGCCTATATTTATTGACAGACCTAAGTGGTAAGAAATCTAAGGCATTAAATTTTAAATCCAGAAATAAAATACTGGCATTTCATAAAACTTAAGTTCATTCTGTCTTCATGAATTTCACTTATTTTAGTATGATATGCTCAGTGTTTCCAAGGACTCACTAACTACAATTCACTGTAATGATTTCTTATGAAATGTTCAGTATAATATCCTACAATGGGAATAATGTGATGTTAGTTTGTAGCCTACTCAAGCATTCTTACACATTTACTAGTATGTACATGTCAAATCACAAAACGTTTTAAATAAATAATTTGAAAATCAATAAAATCCTAAGATGTAGACACATTATCTCAGTTTGAAATAAAATTCAAAGAAGTGAGAGGGCATAGACCTTTGAGCAAATAACTCAAATGCACAAGCACCCAGCCTGTAAGCCCACATTTCTTCTTGATTCACATGAACATGAACATCTTAAAATCACATGCTCAAAGCCCAAAGTCTATGATGTCTTTAAATAAACAGTCATATGAATTTGTCCTCTTGAACTTGCTCAGTCAACAGTACCATCATTCTTGCTTGACAGTCAAGGCCAGCTTCATGGGTATGCACCAGTACTTAGAAGGACTCTACCCTTGGCTTCACAGTCTGTCAGTAATGTCTTGAAATCCTAACTAATTTCTAAGCCGAGGTCCTGTAATTTCACTTGGTTCTGAACTGCATGAGTTATGCAGCCACTTCTGCATATATACTCACTATGAATAATTAAGCTTATTTTGTGGAATACATATACAAAATTGGTAATTGTAAAGTGACAATCTTTAGATTTAATATCTCCATCCCCATTCAATTTCAGTTCAACTATTGGCCCTCCCAGTGTTGACTTCCCTTAACTGCTAAGCTTTACAGATCCAGTTCATTGACTGGATAATGTCCTATAATGGGAAATTTGTGATTTATCTATGCAAATGGAATTCAGAATTATTGCATGATCACATAGAATAGCATCTGAACTACTTGATAGCCAGGTGTGGTGGTACACACCTTTAATCCCAGCATGCAGGAGGCTGAGGTAGGAAGATCACAATGAGTTTGAGGCCAGCCTGGGCTAGAGTGAGACCTTGCTTCAACCACTACCACCAAAAAAATAAAATAAAATAAATTGCTTAATAACTAAAAATAAGAAGATTTTGTTTTGAGCAGTTAAGTAAATTTGCAAAAGTAATCAACATACTTAGATATTATGTATGTGTGATCATTCCAAGAACACAATGAATTTTCTCTCACTGGCCTAAATGCTATATCTTGAAAACAGTGCTTTCTTGCATTACCATTCAAATATGGGTTGAAATTAACTTACTAATTTCTGCTAACAAGTACTTTTCAAGTAGAATGTTTATAAGTATCTATGGAAGGGTGCCTACAAACAAACATCAATTAGAAACATCCTATCAATTACACTTCATGACTTTCATGCCTTTTCAGAGAATCCATAAGTGACTGAAATGACTTATTGAATAAGTTAGCCAACCAGCTCATAGGGAATGCCCACACTTACCCACTTCTTCATTT
Organism: Dipus sagitta; assembly: GCA_036346955.1. Taxonomy (NCBI): domain Eukaryota; kingdom Metazoa; phylum Chordata; class Mammalia; order Rodentia; family Dipodidae; genus Dipus; species Dipus sagitta. The sequence continues at coordinate 90,956,136 of CM070777.1, read as the reverse complement.
GTATTCATTTGCATTTATTTTAACTCAATTTAATATATATGTGTATATGTATATATTTCAAGAAAATTTCCCAGAGGGAGAACAAGACAATATTTAGCTAGAATGAATAAACCATATCTCAGGACTAACTAAGATATATCATAATCACATACCTGGATTTCAAAATAAAGAATCCTTTGGGCAGCCAGACAAAACTAGTAAGTCATACAAAAGTAAGGAAAAAATTAAGCCGTCATGGGCTTCTCCTCTAAAATATTTAGTACTAGAATGCAATGAAGTGCCTACACAGTCTTCAAGTAAAGAAAATATGCTTCCATTTAGCTCTGGTAGGCAACGAAATGCTTTGGCAATAGGCTGCATTGTTATTGTGAAAGAAACTTCAGGCTGCAGACAAAAGACTTCAACTTAGAAGGAAGCCAGTCCCTTGGTGGCTAGTCTTTATAGTGCTGGAAGGTGCCACCTGAGCTCCTGGAAGAATCACAGCCACCAACAGCATGAATAAGCAGGGGATCCTGCTAGCTACAAAATCAACCTGCCAGGCAAAGTGTACACATGTGTGTAATAATGGCACATAGCCTATGTGGATTATCAACCTCCCTCTGATTGCCTATAAGGCCCACTTAGTAGAAGAGAGTTCATATATGGTACTGAGAACCAGCTCAGAATCCTAAGGATATGATGGTCATAAACTTCAATTAGAAGCCCTCACTACAGTAGTCTTTGTTCAAGAAGAGTGTCCACACTCATCAAAAAGTCTCTCAATTAATTATGCTTATCTGACCCTTTAATTCATGTTGCTATCACTCGATTTGAGAATCTGGAAAAACTAGGGAGAACCCAGATCCTTCAATATATCAATAAGACATAGCTGACTACCTAGCATGAGACAAACGATAAATCTGCCAGGGCCTGGGAGACATCACAGAGGAAGTGAAGATTTAATCATGAGTGCTTTTCTCACTGCTATCCTGACCAACTGCTCCAGAGAGATGGCAATAGATGCTCAGGACACTCATAACTCATCAAAACAAAAATACAGGGCTGGAGAGATGGCTTAGCAGTTAAGCGCTTTCCCATGAAGCCAAAGGACCCCGGTTCGAGGCTCGATTCTCCAGTACCCACGTTAGCCAGATGCACAAGGGGGCGCACGCTTCTGGAGTTCGTTTGCAGTGGCTGGAGGCCCTGGCATGCCCATTCTCTCTCTCTCTCTCTCTTTCTCTTTCTGTCTGTTGCTCTCAAATAAATAAATTTAAATTTAAAAAAAAAACAAAAATACAAAGGTTACAGAGAGTTCAAAACTAAAGTAGATTTATGGCACAGGAACACTGAAAAAGAGGAGGTGGAAAAATCATAAGAGCCACAGAGTAAGGGAAGGAGTATCCTAAGGCATTACCCCCTACCAGAGATTGAATGATTCATTCGTGACCCCGTGGTGAATATCAACAACTCCACTGAGGAGGAACCTCAGTTGAATGGGGGAGGGGAAGAGGTGACATAAGAGGATAACATAAGGGGAGTGTGACCAACGCATGATATGCTCATACAGTAAAGTTCATAATTACTAATGAAAGGAAGGAAGGAAAGAAGAAAGGAAGGAGGCAAAGAAAAAGAGGAAGAAAGGTGGAAGGAAAGAAGGAAGGAAGGAAGGGAGGATGGGAGGGAGAGAGGGAGGGAGGGAGGAAGGAATAAAGAAAGACCACTTCCAATATTTTGTAACACATTATATTTTCAGGTGTTCAAAATTAATGGTTGATAACAATGAGAAAAATTCTAGACACTTAAAATATCAGGAAATATAGCATTAAGAGAAATTCTGATAATGAAAAGCTGAATGGGAAAACTATGACAAAAGACTTAAAGTAGGAAATATATCAAGTATAGATATAAAGCTATACAGTGTGAAAACAAATAGAGACAGTAGAAGTGTGAGTTCTCTGATTCCCTCAGATTTTTTACCAAGGGTCAAAATCTACTTTTAAACCTAATAGTAAGAATGTTGACATATATTGAGTTCATACTGAGTGCCAAGCTATATACTCACACTTTACCTAGAATGTCTCATAAAATCATCATAATGACCCTGAGTAGAGAGCTACTTATTATCTCTGTTTTATACCTAACAGAGTTGAGACACCAACTGGCCCATGATCTAGAGGCAGTAGACCCAGATCCAGATCGAGAAATCCTGACTCTTGAGCCCACAGACTCATTAGTTACAAAATTTTGTATATCTAAGGCAGTAAAAAGCAGACTGTCTACCTCTAACAACTGAGTGATAGACAGAAAAGAGAAAACACCTTTCCCCTTCACCCCACACAGCATACAGGACCCAACATTTCCACTGCTACCAGCACACAACAGTTCTGCTCTCTCTTGCAGTCACAGAAGCTGCTTTTTGTAGATGGTTATAACTACTCAGGAGACTCAAGACTCAAAGTGCTGAGAAGTAACAGTTAAGTGCTCAGCACAAAATGAGACATGTTTATCATACCCACCAAGTTTCAGGGAATATTGTAGAAGAGGTGGCAGAAAACATGTAAAAGCCAGAGAATGGGGAAGAGTGCTTGGAATGTTGTCTTCTTGACACAAATGGCCATTGTATTCATTACCTCACAGTGGATGTTGTTACCTATACAATATTTGGTCCATCAAAAAGTCAACATGGATAATGGATGAAGGCACAAAAAAGTGAGATCAAGCTAGAAGATCCAGTTGAAAAAGAAGAAGGGGTGATGGAAAAGGAACTTAGGGGAGGAGAATCACAAGAAAATGAGAGAGCATTGTGATCAAAATACATCACATGTATAAAATTATCAGTACATGTATAAAATTATCAGTAATTTTTAAAAGAAATGAGAAAATATAATGAAGTAGAAATATACCAATTCCATCAAAAGATGTATAAACTATGTAAACATATGTAAAAGAAAACAAGTTACCTGTGGGATACCATCATATATAAAATTTGTAATTTTGTGAGCACATTATAAATCTCACCTCATTGCTTTTTAAACTTTGCATGGAATTACAAAATTTGGAACTAATAGGATGGATTTATTTAATATCAATTGATGGCCACTGAATTATCAGGACAAATTAAATTAAACTAAAGTAAAACTCCAAATTTCATAGTCTGAAAAAAATAATGGGCTCAATTCCTATGCATACTACATATATGTTTTAAGACAGAAAGGGCCTCTGCTCATCAGTCCCCTGGGGGCCTCTGCAGAGAAAACAATCATGTCAAACACTGTAGCTCATAATACCTAACAGAATGCAATAGAAGCTGCCTCACCATCTATTGTTTGGTCCAGAAATGAAAAATATAGACTCTATTTTCAACTACTTGGCAAAAACTAGTCACAAGCCTCAAGCTATATAACAAAATATTACCCCCAGAAGGTGGAGAGCTACAAACACCTGAAATGTTGCAATGCTGGCTACCAAACAGGAGACACAGGGGATGGAGGGGTAGCTTGGTGGATAAAGTGCTTGCTGGACAAGCATTAGTGCCTGAGGTTTAAACCCCAGTTCCCAGGTTCAATGCTGAGCATGGTGGTGCACACCAATAATCACAGTGCTGCCGAGGAGAAACTAGGGGATCACTGGGGTTCACCAGCTAGCTAGTCTAGCTGAATTAGTGAGCTCTGGATTCAGGGATACCAAGAATAAGGTAAATAAACAGTAGAGAAATACCCATTATCAAGCACTGGCCTCCACATGCATATGCATACACATCCTGCACACACACATACATACACATGCCTACACACATACATATACAACACATTCATATACACATAAAAATAGAAATAAACAAAAGAATGAGACATGGAATTACAGATTTTTGGAGTCAAAGCAATCAGTTGTCATTTTTGGGAGTCTTTTTTTCTCAAAAATTGTGAAGGCTCAGGGAATAACACTATGGAGCTTTCTGGATGAAAATATGATGACTTCTGCTTCCCTATGACTTCAACTCTTCACTGAAATGATAGCTCCTGCTGCTGAGTAAGATGCTGTGGACCATTACTCAGAAGTTGGTAGGGGGGAAAGTTGTAGTTGTCTACACCTTCCCCTGGGATTAGGAGAAAGGAAATCAAAACCTAGAGCAGAGCAACTTTCTCCATATCACAGTACCTATTGGATGTCTAGGCTATAGTCTCCTTCCACGATATCACACTCATACACAAGAACCTTAGGAAAGCTTGTCTAACTGGAATCAGAACTATCCATAAGGCTTTTCTGATATCACTTGCTTCTTACCAACTCACTGTGAACAAAATTAACTACCTCTTCCTCTATGTTCCTGGAATTTGTTCACAAAACTAGTGTAGCCAGTAAGTACTGATGTGATTTTATTTCAGGCTTAATTTTCCCAACCAGACAATGAGATCTATAATAGAAGGGTAGAGCACATGTTTTCTTCTCAGTACCAGCCAGTTTGCTTCATGTACTTACTTGAAATACCTATTTCTGGCATTAAATTTAGCCCATTTTGCCATATATTTTTACTCTACCCAAAAATCATATTAATGCTTGAGTAAAAATGCCTCATATATTACAGACAATTACATTACAGTGTTCACTATATATTAAATTTTTAAAGGTAATCTCCCTGGAGGCACTTTTATCAACCCATGATATTTATCAAAGTAAATGCAGGAGTCATTTCCATGTATTACTTTGAATATCATCTTTCAATCATAAAAACATTAATCCAAAAACTTCTTCTATATTTTCACTCATAATTTTATAAAAAATATATTCATCTTATGCTGAACTTATAAATTATATTAAATCTATCAATATTTTTATATTGTACAATATAAATGTACTTCCTCTCTTGTTCATATTTATGATGACTCAGTGATTACTTTAAATATATTTTATTTGTTTATTTATTTATATGAGATATAATGAGATAAAGAGGCAGCCAGAGAGAGAGAGAATGGGTGAACCAGGGCCTCCAGCTACTGCAAAGGAACTCCAGATGCATGTGCCACCTTGTGCTTTACATGGGTCCCAGGGAATTGAACCTGGGTCCTTAACCTTTTAAGGCAAGCGCCTTAACAGCTGAGCCATCTCTCCAGCCCAGTTTAGTGATATTTTAATTATAATGTATATGAACAAACATTATGTAAAACTAAATATTGTAAATAGGATTAAACATATGTAAATGACTAACAGCTGAGAAGAAGCAATGCACACCAAACCATTTGAGAGCTTCCCTCAGTGGAGAACAATGAAAACAAGCTCAGGATGTCAAAGAAGGCATCAGTATTCTGCCTGGTATTATCTTTTTCCACTGAGTCTTTTATCACAGAACTATAAAGGAAGAGCAATCCACCAGAGGGTGAGGCACGATAGAGAATACAGCAGCCAGAGGTGTTAATATCACTCTTAAAATGTATCTGTGTTTCTGTCTCTTCTGTTGACTTTTTTTCTTTTTTTTTTTTTAATTTTTTTTTGTTGTTGTTGTTGTTATTTTTATTTATTTATTTGAGAGCGACAGACAGAGAGAGAAAGAAGCAGATAGAGAGAGGGAGAGAGAATGGGCGCGCCAGGGCCTCCAGCCACTGCAAATGAACTCCAGATGCGTGCACCCCCTTGTGCATCTGGCTAACGTGGGTCCTGGGGAGTCGAGCCTCGAACCGGGGTCCTTAGGCTTCGCAGGCAAGTGCTTCACCGCTAAGCCATCTCTCCAGCCCTGTTGACTTTTTTTCTGATTAAGCAAACCCAAGTAAAGTTACTGCTAATTTAAAAAGAAAAAGAAATAAAGTTAGCCAGGCATGGTGGCACACATCTTTAATCCCAGCACTCAGGAGGCAAAGACTGGAGGATCTCTGTGAGTTTGAGGCCATCCTGAGACTACATAGTGAACTTCAGGTCAGCTTGGGCTAGAAAGCAGTGAGATCTTACCTCGAAAAACCATTAAAAGAAAAGAAAAGAAAACAGTAAAATAAATAAATAAGGTTATCTAAGTCTGCAGTTGAAGACACACTTACCTTTTACTTAGTGTTATCTCTTATCACTACCATCCCTATTATTATCCTGGGTTCTAACCACATGACTTCCAGCTATTATCATAAACATGGGATATTAAACTAAAGTTTAAGAGTCCTGGCTCCCCAAATTTAACATTTTAGTTAATAGTATAAAGATAGAAATCACATATCCAACATACCCTGTTCAAAGTTGCCAGAACAAGTCTGTGAATGTCACTTCTGAAACATTGTTTTCTAACCATATTTAGCTTACGTTGAGATTCATCCCTATATTCTTCTGGCATACCTAAATGCAAAAACAAATGGTAAATGTATGCAAACATTTTCCATAAGTATTTAAGCTCAACAAATTGTAACTTGCTAAAAATTATCTTAATTAGGTTCCCACCCTCATAGAACTTTCATTACATCTTTAGTATTTATTAATAGTTCTGTTACATTTGCAGTGAATAGGACCATGCTAATTTCTGAAGCTGCCATTGCCCTACAACAGATGTGACTACTAAAGGCAAGCCTGCAGAGCAACTAAAACTTCTTACCACATGAAATAGTCTCAATCAACATGTCCATTATATTCTTACAAATGAGCATTCATATAACTTTCACCTGAGTCTTTGTCCTTTCACATGAACTTCTGCTACCCAGAATGGATACACTTCTTTCCATGGAACAGTCTTTAAAGTTGTACAGACTGAAAACTTGTTAAGGGTAAGGTCCATGACCTCAGTCAGACTTCAAGGGATCTAAACATAGTGCTTCAATTGGTACAGTTGTTCAAGAGAACCATTATACTGACAAGTACTTAGAAGTGCCTGCTCCATAGTCAGGCTGTATCAGTTAAAATCTTTAAAAAAAACCTCTATATCTTGCTACCTCATTTATATCATCTGTATGATGCAAAAAGAGAGAATGACAAACATGAAGTAGAGTAGATGCTTAAGCCCATACTAAAGAGAGAAACATGCACATTTGCTAAAATGTTTATAAAATGCATCTATTAATGGAGGAAAGGAAGGGGTGAAATGAGGGTTGATCAAAATTAAAGATAAATAAAAATAATTAAAGAAAAATAAACAATAAACCTACATCCTTCTTGGAATAAAGTAGCTGTGCCTCCATCAATATTCTCATAGCCTTTTACACACTTATCTACAATAGTTCTTTTCACACTGTGAGGTAATTATGATTTTCCTGTCTACTTCTAAGCTCCTAAAATACTGCAGTCATGCTTTCCTTTCACTCATCATTGAATCCATAATAGCATCACCATATTCAAATGTGTTGAAAGGATCCAGGAGCAGGTGCTGTAATGGGCTTCAGAAGAAAAGTAAGACAACAGTTTGTGAAAACAAGAAGTAAAGGTAGTGGTGAAGGAAGACATGGAACTTGGTAAAATAAGGGCCAGTAGTTTTAGCAGAGAAAAATTAATTAAACCATAGAGTAAAACAATAATTGAAATAAAGCAAGAGAGGAGGTATGAAAAGAAGCTATCTACTATGGACATAGAAATAGCAAAGAAATAAGAATGAAGACTCTCCTTACAGATAACAGCTCCATGTTTTACATTGTATTTCTTACTCAGTAAAATTCTGAATATTCTTAAGAAGTTTTCTGACAAATTAACCACAGTGATACATGATCCTTTCTCACATATTTTCATTTAGCAGAAATATTTCAATGTATTGTCAGAATCTGGTTCTTTACATTTTTCCAAGAAAGTTAATATTTCACAAAAAAAAGCAAAATGCCTATTTAAATTATACTTTCCCCTTGCAATAATCAGTTCTGGGACTCACCTGGTACTATGAAATGCAAGATAGCTCGCAGTGCCTCCAGCTGGACTGATACAGCATTCTCATGGATTTTTATAACTGTTATTATTTTGGGGACCACTGCAGCCATTATATCCAGGGAAGTGTTACTGGAGATGAAAATTGACATAAATATTAAAAAGGAAAACTTGATTCACTTGTACAAACACCAATCAGAAACCAGTATGGGAGAGCAAAGCAACATATTATGCAAGGCTGTAACAAAATGCACTTGAATTCTATAAATATAAGCAGTCATAATTTTAGTTGTTTAATCTCAACTACTTTGACCTAAGAATTAGGATTCATAGTAGCTTGGGAATCTGTTATTTAATTTTATGAAAATAAAGCCTTTGTTCTGATCTGCATGTATGTCAGACACCAATCCTGAGGTAGGGATTACTCTTGTTTTCTGAAAGAACTTGTTGTTTGGAGGGAAATATCAATGTAGTATAACCAGAAAGTGGCAAATCCAATCCGCACCCAAACTTATCTAACACCAAAACAAGAGTCCTTTACTCATAGCAAGTTGCTTCTTATAAACTTACTTCACCAGCCTTCTTATATAGTGTTCTTCATGAGTTTTAGTTTGCATTGAAGTCTTGGCTTCTCTAAGATATTTTAGCTTTTCTTTCATAGATGAACTCATGTCACTTGCCTAGATTTCAGGAATACTATGAACTTCAATACAATCCAGTGCTTCATCCAGTGCCAGGTTAACTGAAATGTTCATGTTGAACCATGTCCTCTCTTACATGGCTCTGTGGTCATTAGATATGTTCCCTCTTCTTCATCTTAAAGTCCCAGTTTGAACACACCCTTTCTTTGATACCTCCCCTCCTTTGGAAATGCCAAAAGAGGCATTTCCTCCTTCTTTCTCTACAGTGCTAAGAACACAGTGTTAAGTTTCACCAAACTTTATTGTAATTACCTGTTTGTCTAGCAGTCTCACCAACTATAAGCAGTACTTGTCATAGGTAACCCTGAATTTCTAACACTGAAATTGTACACATGTGAGACATAATGTGAAAGCAGCCAGAGATATTCAATGGCTGCTTCAAACCCATCATTATGAGCATCTTTATAAAAGCTTAGGCCCCATAAATAACAGTTCACACACTCTAGGCACTATCCAAATGAAGTTGCATGTAAATTCCACTTAAATGGTCAAATGCAACATTTAAATAAGAGAACTATGACTTACAGATATGATATCTAAGCGTAATAAAGTTAAGTGGACTGATGTTAAAACAATTTAACTCCATTCTTTATAAGTCTGTAAATTTGTTACACACAATTTATTTTCTATATCCTTTATATTCATATTTAATAAGATGACTATTAACAGGTATGGTTTATTGAATTTTTAAAATGCCCCAGGTTTATCCTAATCCCTTCAAAACATAAATTATTTAATCCTTACATTATAAGACTACAACTTTAAATGTACTCTTATGATCCCTTTTGACAGATGAGAATCCTAAAACTTAACTCTCAGACAGTTGGCTCAAATTAGTGGCAAAAGTCCTTGCTGCAACATCTATAATATTTAACTATGTTTTACAAGAACACTTTCATAAGCAGCCTCTTTTTCTTTGATATCTATTCAGATAATGTCAAAATAACCTTACATTTATTGGCTTATACAAGGTACTGACAATATACTGCCATGAGCATCACCTGCATATTAAACAGGTCTTGTAAGCCACTTGTCCTCCCTACCACGATCCACTAAGATAATAAAACATGGTCCCTGTTGTGCTACCAACCAGTCAATCTTCCTAATGGTGGCTTTGAACTAGTTGTGACAGAAAGCTTCAATAGCTAAGTAAAGAAAGGAAGAAGAAAACCCTTGATAAGCAATGAAGGACTAGTAGTGAGCAGTATATTAGTTATGAACTCAAAGAAACAATTATAAAATGCATGATACTTTCTATAATTGTATATCTTTTACACTTATGCAGTAATTTGAAAAGCTACTGTAAGTTGTACTACATAATTATTTTTTAAGAAAACATAGTTAACACCAAGCATGAAGCACAATAAACTTACACCACATTTTGAGTTTTTTTAATGCTTAGATAAAATAAGTCTATAATATCAGTGATAATTCTAAATTATCTTATTTTTCTTTTAATTTTGAGATATATACTTGAAATCAAAATATACTACCTGGTTCATTATCCCATTTCTGCATAAGCTCATGACTCTATATTACCTTTCTTCAAAAAGATGATTCAGCATTTTACAGCCACTTTCAGCCACTTCAGGAGAATGAATGTGTTTCTGCATTAACTCCAAAACATTCAGGTGTATTCCTTTTGACAACAGGATTTTTCTGAAATTGACTATAAGATATTTTCAAGATTACTTGTAGAAATAAAATCACACTTTTCTAATTTTGCATGCAGATGTCAGTTAAGATTGTCCACATCCCTGGGGAACATCTGCAGGAACTTGTATACCATGTTGCAGCGACAAGATGAGCATCATTAGTATCTGATTCTTGAAAATGCATGCCATTCACTGTTTCTTACATTTGTTGATTCTTTGGGGGGGGGCAGAGTTGGAAAAGAAATAGGTTCTTGCTGTATAGCTTAAGCTAGCCTTATACTGACAGTCCCCCTGCCTCAGACTTTGAGCAACAGGCCTGCACTGAGATCCCAATTCTTCTGGCTGACAAAGCAGTCATTTTTCTCAAATGACTCAAATGAGTATTTCTCAAGTACTCATCCCTCTGCACTCACTGTTCCCAAGTGTCTTTCAAGGGAAAATTGACTAAGGATGTCAGTGAGCAAACTGCACAAGTTCTTACTGTGCTACTAAAGCAGGAGACTAAAGAAACAGCAGTATGACTATGGGGAAAATTTAGTTAAGATATTAGGAGCAAAGAAGAGAGGAAGAAGGAAGGGTAAGAACTGACTCAAATTGTCCTGTAGATGTGTTTGTTTCTGCGTCAGTACAGAATTTCAAAGTACTAAGAAATACAGACCAACACAACCCTGATTATAGATGGAAAACGTGGTCTTCTCTGAGGAGCTGCATGCAAAGTTCAGTTCAAGCTTGCTGTAGTGAAATCCCTGGGCAGGCCTCTCTGATTGCACAATGGAAGCAAAAGCCTCCCTTTCCTACCCCTCCCACTCTGACTCTTCACTCCAAGTCCAAGCCCTGACTGTCTCTGGGCTCTGGCCACTCCAAGGAATTAATTGTGCCACCAGAGAGATGGATGAAAAAGGAAGAAAAGGAAGGCAGATGGTTTTATACTTAACCTAAATAATAATATAAATTGGCATGCAGGAGGTGGTTTCTTGATTTCCGTCTCTCTGTTCAGGTTCTCTGCTAAAGGCTGGTGTTAAAACCACACTGTGTCTCAGATTACTCTTGCATTGTTTCTGTCAATTTTTTTTTTCCTTCTAAAAATATCCTGTAAGACCTGACTATCCTGATGCCTCATGATGAGCTTTCCCTCAAGGTCTTTTGTTCATAGGGGCAGGAATAGAAGCAACCTGAGGCAGAGCCTTAACTCTCAGGAATCCTTCTAAGGGTATATGTGGTAGTTTGAATAGATGGCCCCCAATATATTCAATTTTTTATTGTTTGTAATTTGCATCTGCAGCCACCTGGCTGGAGACAGTGTCACTGGGTAGATCTTAAGGTGTGGTGGTGGGTTTCAGATTTCAATCTAAAGATATGCAAAGTGTGCTTATCAGGAGTTCCTGAAGTGTGCTGTACTGTGTGGCTTTTGGCTTGTTCTTCTCTCTCTCTGCTTGGACCTGTGAAGGCAGGCCAGCTCCTTTGGCCATTATGGAACTTCCCCTGGATCTGTGAGCTTCAATAAATATCCCTTCCTCCATAACTGTGCCTGGTCTGGAAGTTCATCTCAGTGAACCTGAAGCTGTCTGCTATAGTATACAAACCATTACTCACTCCTTAATCATTCTGAACCATAACACTCAGGAAGATTATATGCAAAGGACTATTTTCAAGAAAAATTATAAAACTTAATCACACTGGACAATTTTACCAGGTTTTGCAGTAGTGACTATTTTACCACTCAGTCACATTTCTACAAAGTTTCCTTAAGAAAATAACAGAAAGAAATATATAAAGGACAATGGAAATTTAAAAAAAAAAAAACAATTTCTTTGTGTTTATTATATGATCCAAAAAAATTCCCACTGGACCCAAGGCAGAAGTCCAGTGACAGAGACTTGCTCTTAAAACAGACTGCAGACATATACTGGAAAACTTACATAGCAAGCAGGGTGTGGTGGTGCACGCCTTTAATCCCAGCACTTGGGAGGCAGAGGTAGGAGGATCACCATGAGTTTAAGGCCACCCTAAGACTAACTGGTGAATTTCATGTCAGCCTGAGCTAGAGTGAGACCCTACCTCGAAAAACAAACAAACAAAACAAAACTTACATAGCCATTAAAATGATAGGGTGCTAAAATATAATTATCAACATGAAAAGAAAAAAAACAAAATACAGTTAGTTATAAATAGGTATAATATATTCCAAGCTCTAGAAAAATATACTGTATATTTCATAAGTGAGCATATACATAAAGATCCAGAAATATATATATCTAAATACTTACTTTATTCTATTATCCATTAACATATTCATGTCAGGTAGATATATCTACATATCTGAATTTTTCAAAATATATAGCTTTTTTAAGAAAATATGCTACAAAATGTTTTTCTTTATATAAAAAAGGACATCTTACCATTTTGTTCTAAGAGAGTGGACAATGCATTTGCAGATGCCTGGAAGACACCTTTGGATGATGAGTGCATCAGCATGGACAGCATCACCTCCCTGTGGGCCGGGAGCCTTTGAAAGAGCCAAACACATACAGTCTTAGCAGGAATCTCAAGAATTAACTGCATCCTCCCCACTGCCCAAGAACTCTGAGACAAGGGGGCATGCACACATTATTTATGCCAACTCCACTTAGAATATGGATAGCTTTATAGTGAACAGTTAGGTTCAAATCTACTAAATGCTAACAAATGGATATTTCCTGTTTCTTCAAAAGCTGGTAAATAGTAGAGTAGAAATATGGATGGCTCCCTAGGCATGTGAAGAGGCATGAGAAAGCTTCTGAGTCACTGGGAGCAGGTACTATCCACAGGATAGAGACAGTGAACAGAGAAGAGTCACATCCCAGGAGGAATGAGGCAAACAGCACAGGATTTCTCATACTACCACAAGAAACAACTTTAAACAGTTGGACTGATTGCTTCTGTGGCTTTCCATTTAGTACTTTCAGACTACATTTTCCTATAAGTCAATGAAACTGGGGAAAGTGAAATTGTGACTGAAAAGGGAGTATTATCGACTGTTATCACTGAAATATGATTGCTGCAAGCCTCACAAATGCCACACATTGTTGAAATGTAATAGGTATAGAAAATATAAAGAAAAGAATCAAAGCTATTAACAGGAGGTGGGTGGGTGCAATCACAAAGAAAGATATGAGGAAGAAATTAACAAAGGAACAACAAAATCAAAAGGTAATTTTTAAAAAGAATGTGTCAGGAAAGAAAATATAAGGTGAGGCAAAGAGGATCATATAAACGAAAATGGGGGACACAATACTGATGAAGAACAAAACACTGATGAAGCAATGGATCCAGAGGTGTAGATCTTCTCTTAGCAAACTGTTTATTGAAAGATGTATGAATGTTGAGGAGTCTATGTGCTATGAACCAAATGTATAAAATGCCATGTGAGTCTGCCTTATCCAAAGCACTTAAAATATTCTTCTTTAGGGGATTTTTTGATGCTGGTTAACAGTTTTCAAAAGAGCTAGTCATATTTTTTTTGAAAATGCAAATGTTTAATTAAGCTGGCTCTGTTTCATTAATTCTCTCCTCGTTGGACAGTAGAATTTGTGATCTAGTATATCACTGTGTAAGTTTGCAAGGTAAGGCACAGGTATTTTAAAACCCAGAGCAAAGAACAGCAAGTAGGAGTTGTTCCCATCAAGCCGAAAGGTTCTGTGATGACAAACAAACATGTCCCAGAGATGCTCTGGTACTGCCTTTGTCCTGGGGAGGGTATCGTGGTCTTCAAGCTTGAACCACACCTTGAAACCTCTCTAGTCCATAGCTTCAAATGACCCTCTCAGGAGGAGCTGGGTCAACACCATTACATCAAGTGGAAAGTGAGCAGAGGTTTCTAACCTGTTGCTGACAGCCTGCTGGCTAGTTGTCCAAGACAGAAAGTCTCAGATGGCTCTGTGAGTTCTCTCATCTGAGCTGAATTAACATGGCATTCACATTTGATTGGCCAGAGAGAGTCTTTTTCTACGGGTCACAAATTACTGGATGATTCTTGGTTCAAAATCCCTCAATACAAACTCAAGTATAGAAGGCAATGAGATCAAAATGCTATACATCAAGAGGGAAGGAGGTATAGGCCCATGACCCCAGGACTCAGGAGGCTGAAGCAGGAAAATCACCATCAGTTTGAGGCCAGCCTTGGCTACATTATGAGTTGCAGGCCACCCTGAGCTATGTAGTAAGACTTTGTCTCAGGAAAAAGAGAAGAAAAGAAAATATTTTATACTCACTACTAATACCTAGCAGTGCTAAAACTCAAATTCCTACATGAAAAATGTTGGTAACAATGAAAGTTTATATGCATTAAAATAGGACTGAAATTTTCTAGGAAGTTGGAACTACTGACTGGCCATCTTCATCTCCAATCTTCTCGTGTAAACTGCTTTGGTACATAAGGAGATTATTTAGTGCCCAGCATGCAGCCTCCTGGATCAGGGAAGAAAAGAAGAAATTTAGCAAAACAGAAATGATTGGAAAGCACGGTTCTGAATGACTAACAGTCATGGGAGTCCAACCTGCACGTGCTTGTTCTTTCTGTGCCATGTTAAGGCTTTGTAGCAGGCTTCCAGCCAAAACAACTTATCTTCTTCCTCCTCCTCATTCTCCTGATTCTCATTCCTTTCCTCTAAGTCTTGGTTCAGAAAAATGGTCTCAGCTTGAAAAAAAGTTAAAAAATAAATATGTACATATGTCTTTCATATGCATGTAATTTACTGACAGCTTGAATGACAGAGTCTAAGTCCAGTGTTTGACTGTTATCAGCAAGTGAGTTGTTCTTAACCAGCAGTCTTGATTACTCATAAAGCAGTGTTTAATATATTACACACCTTGTGGTCCTGCCATCTCACACTGCCCTCCCTTGCAGACTATGATCAACTGAGGAAGAGGGTACCAACAACTGTAACAGACTAAAACACACTATTAATTAGATGACTAACCTGAAGCAATTAACTTGTTTATGATGAACTGGGATGCCCATGCTTGCTAGCTCCACTGAAAGTATCCTAGGAGATAAATGACACTAGGACAGCACATTTCTTCTGAGCATGTGAGTGTCTTGCTACAACGTTAGCACTCACTAACAAATGCACCTGTAAAAATTCCCTTCTAGGAACTTAAGATGTAGCTCAATGATTTGGCACTTGCCCAGAAGGAAGGACACTGTGACTTCAACACCAAGCCCATTAAACAGAAAAGGACTTTCTTCTGAGTGAAGTTACTTACTGAGGAGTGCCAAGCAGCTGAGCGCTGAGATCTGCAGTACTGCGTTCTCTGGGTACCTCCTCACAGCTTTTACCACAGACTCATGGACCTCATTTAAGACCAGAATATTGAAAAAATTACCTAAAAGTTAAGTGAGACATTACGTGAACTCTCAACCATGGAACTCAATTGCATTTAATTATGTAATATTTGAATCAATGAATCTGAGTGATATGATATATATATATATATATATATATATGTAATCAAATAGTTTCAGTGGATTGATAAAGTTTTGGAGCATTTGTTGATACCAACATTTGTCTTACTTAGACAATGGAAGTAACTGAGCAAGAATAATGATTCATTTGGTGAAAAACAGCAGCTTAAGAGTGAGCCAAACTCTGTCAAAGGTGAGCTATCTATAACATCCCAAAGCCTGCCCCCAGGAATACCCCTCCCCCAGCAAGTCTCCACCTCCCAAATTGCCATCAGCTGGGGACCATGCATTCAAAATACCTGGGCAGCCAGGAGTGGTGATGCACGCCTTTGATCACAGAACTCTGGAGGCAAAGGTAGGGGTATCGCTGTGAGTTCAAGGCCAGCCTAACTACATAGTGAATTCTAGGTTAGCCTGGGCTACAATGAGACCCTACCTCAAAAAAAAAAAAAAAAAACCAGAAACAAGCCGGGCATGCTGGCACACGCCTTTAATCCCAGCACTCGGGAGGCAGAAGTAGGAAGATTGCCATGAGTTCGAGGCCACCCTGAGACTCCATAGTGAATTCCAGGTCAGCTGGGCTAGAGTGAGACCCTACCTCAAAAAAACAAACAAAAAAAAAAAACATGAATTTATGGGGAAATATGATTCAAACCATCATAAAATTGCATGGGAATAATTTTTGCTTCTGCACATGCAAGGAAAGTATAAAATAGAAAGCAAAAATTGAAATACATAAAGTTCTTGAGAGTATTAGCCTTTATAGAAAAAGCCAGGGCAGGGTAACTTCATTGTTTATATACCACACTTTCTTTATCCATTCATCTGTTGATGTTAATGAGCACCTAGGCTGATTCCATAATCTTGCTATTGTGAATAGTGTCCCATCTCGCATAGGTGTACAGGTATCTCTGCAGTGCTGACTTTGGTTCTTTGGGGTATGAGCTTGATCATATGTCAGTTTTGTTTTTAATTTTTTGAAGACAGGAAATAGATTTTCTAGCCCTAGTAATATACTGATTAGAAAACTGTATGATGAAATTTTTGTTCTATTTCATATTTTCTACATGTTATACTTATTCTTTCATAATTATCAAAATCACATGGTTATATTTTACATGTAGCCCTAGCAATAAATCACTCTTAGAGAAAACTTCAAAACATATGATTCAGCATTCCCATACACACCACACAACTATTTCCTTTAAAAATTCTATCTAAACCAGGCATTGTGGTGCACACCTTTAATCCCAGCACTCAAAGGGCAGAGGTAGGAGGATTGCCATGAGTTCTAGGCCACCCTGAGACTACAGAGTGATTTCTAGGTCAGCTTGAGCTAGAGTGAGACCCTACCTCCAAAAGGAAAAAAAAAATTCTATCTAAGCATGGCATAACTATTCACATATTCACAATACTCTTCTACCTAATGTATGTCAATATATTATGTATTTATCAACACAGAACACACATATTCCATGTGTACTTATATCATAGGAATTGTGATACCAATGTATGTCATTATGTTATTATTCATCAGCAGAGAACACACACACACATACATGTATATACTTACAGCACATGGATTTTGATCATGAGTTAGCTAAGAATTGTCACTCACCCAATGTAAGCCTATGGAGCAAGCAGCAACTCACTTCTTGAATTTTTTCATTGGTAGGGAATGTTTTCATAGCTTCTACCACAATATTATAACACCTGACATTGCCACTCATGAGGACTTCAACATTATTGCCTAAATTTTAAAAGTCATAATTACCAATAAAGTAATAGTTTCTCCTTTCACATATGCATGCAAACAAGTCTTATATGGATGACAAATATATCTTAGCATAAGAGTACATTTCCTAATGCAAATGTCATGTTCCATCACATGGCTATAAAACACTATGCTACTGAATGCTATATAATAGGATATAGGACTCATCTTTGGCACTGAAGAGAACTCTTACTAATCTTATTTCTTGTATTAAATAAGAAAAGTGAAAATTAAGGTTTTTGTAGAAGTCTAAAAATATCCATGTTTTCAAATAAATAACCTTGGAAGTCTACTGCTTAATGAGGCCACTATATAATGGCTTTTGCATCATCACCAAGGACAAACATAAGTGAAACAGAAAGAGTTCACTGGAAATTACTGCATTGTGGAGCTACATGGACAAACCACTAATATTTCTGAATGAAATGTTGACTGTTCTCTAAAGAAGAAAAATCTGCCTGCAAAAAAAAAAAAAAAATCAGCATAGCTAAGCTAACCAAATAAATTCAAAACATTTGTATTTAAATGTTTAAATTATGTTATTTCTGGATCTAAAACTTTATTGTGATGTGTATGAGAGGAAGGGGGAAAGGAGAGAGAAAAAGAAGGAAGAAAAAAAGGGGTGCATGCACCGGAGAGAGAGAGAGAAAAGAGAGATAGAGGGAAGAGAAAGGAGAGAAGAGAGGGGGATGCAGTTTCCCATAGCTGGATAGCCAAAAAGAACTAAATGCTAAATTGTATGTTAAAACACTGAATTTATTTTTAAACTTGCAATAATGAAAGATGACAGCTTCTAAAGCAATTACACCTGCCCTACTCAGAACAGCAGACATCAATTCCTCTGAAATTAAGTGACAAAAATCTCAATATAGAATCACTGTTGAAGACTTGATTTACTCACTGTCAGCTAAAACTTGCTTTGACCTTTGCATTGTGAATCAACATATTTTAGCTGAAGTTATGTCATATGTGGGTGGAAAACAATAAATTCTAAGAGCAGCCAGCCCAAAATTGATTCACAAATAATAAACAAGTCCAGAAAAAGTACAATGAAGTATATACTCACATTGTTAGGGATAACTAAGAAAAATGTAGAGCAAAGCCATTCCCCATTGTTATTTTTCAACCTCATCCACTTTCAAGTGTTTAATCCCATGTGAATAAGATTTGATTCAGGTGTCCCCCATAAACTTAGGTGTTCGGGATGCTAGGTTCCCTGATGATGGCAATTGGAAATTAAAGCTTCTTGGAAGCAGTGTATTGTTGGGGGTGGTCTAATGGGTGTTAAAGCCAGTTCCCCCTTGCTAGTATATGGCACATTCTCCTGTTCTATTGTCCACTTTATGTTGGCCAGGTGTGATGTCCACCCTCTGCTCATGCCATCATTTTCCCTGCCATCATGGAGCTTCCCATCAAGTCTGTGAGCCAAAATAAACCCCCTTTTCCCAAAAGCTGCTCTTGGTCAGGTGATTTCTGCCAGCAATTCAAACCTGACTGCAATAGGACTGACGATGCAGCCTACTTGGTACAGTGTTTAACATGCATGAAACTCTGGGTTTCATCCCCTGGACTGCATAAAATGAGCATGGTAATCCTACTGTTGGAGAGTAGAGGTAGGAGGAGCAGAGGTTTAAATCATCCTCAAGTCAAAAGTGAGTTTAAGAGCCACCTGAGGCCCTGTTTCATAAAAGGAAGAAGAAGAAAAAAGAAAGTGAACCTGTATTCTTATAAACATCACAAATAAAGACATTTTTGACAATCACAAAAGAGTATTCATTGCACTTTTCAGTTGTCACTGTATTAATTTTTTCAATTTTATCATATATATATATATATATATATATATATATATATATATTATATGCTATTGTCCCCTCAGCCCAACTCCTATTATCATATTATCATTCGGGTCATCCTCTGTGGGGTTCTGGCAATAACTGTGGAGTCATGAAGGCCTCAGTCAGTCACTAGGGCGTAGTGTGGAACCATGCCTCAGGGTATTCTTACCCACTCTATGGCCCTTACAATCTTTTCACTCCCTCTTCCACAATGTTCCCTGAGAAAGTCACATTTTTATAAGGATATCTGATTTTGATCTCCTTACAAATGAAGTCTTACATCTTCAGACAACTAGAATTTTACACCTGAAACCATGAGTGCATATTATACATAACATATGGCATACATATGTAAAATACATACTGTGCAATGATGCTATTGATGGTTCTGGTACACATGTCATATACCTGGTGCTAGTCAATAATCCTCAAATTATACATAACTCACTTAATCCTCAAAACAACTTTATGAATGGGAGGATGAAAATATTACTAGTTGAGTACATGCATGTATCCCACATAAACCACACAAGTAATGAATAAAATATGAATTATTATTGTGCACTCACAGAAACAAAACAGAGGACTGAAGAGATGGTTTAATGGTTAAGACACTTGCCTGAAAAGCCTAAGAACCCAGGTTTGATTCCTCAGTACCAACAGAAGCCAGATACACAAGGTGGTACATACATCTAGAGTTCACTTACAGTGGCTGGAGGCTCTGGCATGCATTCTCTACCTACCTCTTCTTTTCTCTCTCTCTCTCTCTCTCTCTCTCTCTCTCTCTCTCTCTCTCTGTCTCTTCCTTTCCTTTTCTCTCAAGTAAATAAACAAATAAAAAATATTTAAAGAAAAATAAGATGGAATCTGAAGCATGTTTTACTTATTAGTAATCATTAGTAGCAAATTAACTTCTTCCAATTTGTAGTCTTTCATGAAGAGTTGCTAGATTTCAAAGCATCACTAACATTCTAACCAAGAATCACAATGGAGTTCAAATATTTCCAAGTGTGTTTTCAGGCCCTTCATGAACTTATTCCATGTCTCCAGCTTCATTCACTGACCTTTACCAAGCCTTTTCCCTGCATCCATAAGTAAATTACAGCATATATGTGGAATTTTGCATGAATCCATGCACAAACAGACATGCACTCTTGTGCATACTCAACAACCCAGAATTTATTGGACTATTTCTGCCATTTGGAATGCACTATTCTCTCTCTTACTCCCATAATTTTTTTGCCCCAGTATTAGGTATTGAATGTAAGGTCTCACAAGTGCTAGGCAAACACTCTACCACTGAGCTATATCCTATATATTTATTTTGTGACAGTTCTCAGGTTGGCCTTGAACCCTCATCACTTTATAGCCCAGGCAGCTGAGATCACAAGTCTGAGCAGCTGGCTCAGTCTCACCCAGATCTTTAATTAATGATACCCACTGCCTGAACACTTTACTTGCATTACAACTTCTGTTCACCTCCCTGCACACATAGCTCTCCTCAAAATGCAAGACTCTTCTAAGAGATTCTGCCTCACTCCCTATTTACTATCATAACTCTAGGACCTTCTTCTTGTAATTCATTGCAACCACCTAGGTACTTATCCATATACCCTACTGTATGATGAACTCTAAAGAGGAAAGGAAAAAAAAACCCTAGGAACTGATCTGTTCTCACTGTACCACAGACTCTGAAGCAGAAAGGAACATGTTGACATTCTCCATTCCAAGCGCCCAGCCTAGAACTGCTGTGGTGCAGTCTAAATAAATATAAATTAATTAAATGAATATATTAAGCATCCATAGGCTAAATTTAAAAATATTTTCAAGATACATTGAGAAGTAGATATGTTGTAACTTTTCACATGCAAACAAAGAAAGCATGTATAGAGGATACTTACAGGGAATTGCTAGGGAATGTAAGCAGTGCAGTACATGAAACACAATTTCCTCTTCATCATTAAAACTCTTTAATACACTGAGTAATATCATATAATCTTTGTTCTCAACAAATTCAATTAGTTGTTCCTCAGAAACTAAAAAATGAAGGATGAAATATTGAGTAGCTTAAAAAATTATGTAAAAATAATTACCCAGAGACATAGTCATGGTTGTAGACTCTCATGTATGATATACTTAATGTGCATCTGCATAAAAATCTTCCTAAGAATTGTAAACAAGCTACTACTATCAAAATAGTTTTGCCCTAATAAAATCATTTTTGAAATGCAAAAGTATTAGTCACCCAACATTTTCAAAAAAAACAAAAATACTTACCATTTCTTTTGGGCTATTCCAGAAAAAGTTAGCCATTGCCATGGAGAATAGCATATTAGAAATGGACATTTTATGATGTTGACCTATTGACAATGGATCTTTTTGATAAAGTAAGATATTAATGGTAGATTGTTAAAAGGAAGCTAAATGTGTCCATTCAAAAGTTGTGGACTTCGTCAAATGACAAGTAAGAAACTGTGACATACTCTGAAAACAATTTTCCTCAGAGATCAAAACTTCTCACCATTAATTTTCACATTGAAAATACTTTGATCTCCACACCATTTGTGGTCCACAGCTCATTTGTGGTCATTTTATTAGGTGCGTAGCTCTAAAATGTTTAAAAATCTGTTTTATTTGGATGAAAAATGGTGGTGACAAAAATGTTAGAAAATGCAGCTCTGTTCATGATCAACCTTATTTTTCCAATACCAGAATGCTCATACGACATAATGTGAAATTGTAAAGATTTTTGTCATTAAGGAGTGATGCTATAGAAGTTTATTTTGCCACATGGTTTCCATAGTATATCTTTATGCTCTTCAAATTAACTATTAATAACCTTAAAAATTAATTTTGTAAGCTAAGTTATTGCCTTGGAAAACTCAATACTCTTGGAAAATTCAAAAACTGTTTTCTACTTTCTTTATAGTCACAATAGACATTAAACATTGATTATATTTCAATTAATATTCCTTTGTTTAACATTCCCTGCTCTATGCCCATCTGTCCTGGAATGGCCCAACAACACTGAGTGAGAGAGTGGAGGTAGGCCTCATTCATGAACAAAACTGTATGAGTCCCTAAACTGCAATAGGGAAGATTCTAGACAATATACTTTTAAATGATTCCCTGCCCAATTCCGACCAAAGTTTAGGTACAAGATATAACACTTCTAGATAGCCTGAAAGCCATGAAGACTTCTCATCCCTTACTTGCAATAAACTATTTTCTCTACCAAGCCTGGGTATCACATAGCTGAGTCCCAAGCTCATGCCATTTTGACTCTTGACAAAGTCTCATTCACTTACATACACTTTGTGTTACTTGAAAAACATTTATATCTTCTCATCCAGGGAAGAAATGGAAGGAAATTTTTTTCCATATCTCCTTTCAGAGACTGATTCTGAGGAAGCTCATCAAGAAAATGCACCCAATGATGTTCATCTTTTCCTTTGCAAGATAGGAAGCGAAGATCCAAATTCTGGCCCACTGGTTTACAACTACATAGAACCAGAGAGAGTGAATTTATCCTAGCTTCCCACTTTTCTTTCATCCATTTTTCTTAAATGTGTTCTTATAATTTATAAGCTGTTGGATGTGCTTGTAAGAAAAAGAATTGAACAGTATCAGGTACATGATCCCATTTCTGGTGCTGTCAGAACTACAGAGCCAAACTGAGACATTCTTACACAATCTTTTTCCTGGGTTCTCATAATGATGCAACAAGAAGCCTCCAAAAACAAGTAGTAATCAGTATTTGTGCTAACTAGCCATGTCTCCTCAGGCAAGCAGTTTACCTCTCTGACCACTTCCTCACCAAGCCAGAGGAAGGACCAAACAAAGGTTCCAACCAGCCCTAAAAGTACATAATAACCTGTTATCAGTTCCAAAGCCACACAAGCTATAAAATACATGTTAGACTTTTCCTTCGTAAGGGACACTTTGTGACCTCCTTTATACATACAGAGTCTTCAGCAGTCCCTAAATTCCTGGAAGTGATTCAACATCATAACCAACCTTAATCTATGCTGGGCTTCATGTTTTGATTTTCCTTCTTGATACCGACACAATCTGATTTTCAAAATTAACCTTATGCCTTAAGCAGTGGAAGAAACTTTACGATATTTGCAGTTTGGTTACTACTGTGTTTTTTTTTTTTTAAGATTCCTTGTTGCGTGATTTAAAACCCCAGAAAATAAGGTTAGCATGATTTACTAATGCCTATTTATCAGTATCAAGTCCCTGTCTTAATCTAGGATTTTCAACATCACTGTGATTTATAACCCATAAATGACATTCACTCCATACAAGCAAGCAACATTTCTGAATTAGACCCCTTATTTACCCTAGACATATTACTGTCACTTATTAGTGAGTAGCATGATTATTTTTTGTGTCTTTTTCTCATCAATGATATTTACTTTTCCTGGAATATGCCTTTCTTTGTATACACCTTTCACAATAAGGCCTGACGTTTAAATACCTCTCTCAAACAGCACATGTAAGGCTCTGCATCCAAGCTTTTGCACTTCATCATTGGCTGAGTATGTACGCATGGCACCAAAAATTAACAGGAAAACATCACTTTCTTCATCCAGTATCAGCAAAGTGATTTTACCTATTGTGAAGAGAATAGCAGCTGATATGTTAACTTTTACATGAAGGTTGGCTGGTTTGTACTCTTGTGTTTATTTGTTCTCTGTCTCCCCCTCCCCCTTTCTCACCTTCTCTCTCTCTCTCTCTTGTCACATAACCTAGGCAAACCTCTCAACAATCACAATGTTGTTAAGGGTAATAACCTTGAATTCCTGATCCTCTTACCATAAACTACTAAAATATATTTCTTTCTGCTCTTAAGCACTACCATCTAAATATTTTTATGCTACCCCAAACCTAGCCTACCCTTGCTGCTGGTCTTCATCAATGATACTATCATCTAATGCTTACTTAAGAGACAAATTATGGAGCCAACTTTTTTCTCCTTACCTTTATCTCCCATCCTCTGCCTAACCAATGAATTGACACAGTCCTTCAAGTTATCTCTTAAATATCTTCTCTATCCCTATCATGTGCAGAGCCTCATCTTATCTCCCAGAGAATAGAGAAATGTTTGCTTAATCACTCTGCTTGGTCTTGGTCTCTAAAAAGCCAGTTTATTCATTGTGTAGTATTTTCTAAAATTCACAAGTGAGCCTAAAAAAATTCCTTGCTGGAATCATCTAAGGCTCTCTTATTTCTTAGTACCACAAACAAGATCCTTCACAAAATACTAAATCTATCTTCTAAGCCCCATGTTTTCCCATGCCTTGTCTCAACTCTACATATGCTATACTCCTAGCTTTTCCTCTCATGTTCCTTTTTACTTGTACTAGTTGCCCTTCTACACACATTCCTACATAGGTTCAGACACAACACAAATAGTACCCATTCTGACAGCAAAGAGAACAGTCCTATAATAGGAGTGCAGATAATAAGAGTGTGTGTGTGTGTGTGTGTTTTGGTTTCTGCAATACTGAATACTGAACACAGAGCCTTGTGCATGATAAGCAGATGCACTATTGCTGAGCTACACTGCAAGCCTCGTAGAAAACACTTTTCTAATACAAATGTGTCTATCACTGGTTGAAGTGGTTTTAGTATAACACATTTGATGACTACCACATACCCATGAAATACATCCAAACACCACTACAGAGACCAGCAAACAGTGGCACAGAAGAGTTAAAGTAACCCAAGCATCTTTACCCCATAGCAGAGCTGGATTAAAGGTTAAGCAGGGTGGCCAGGTATGGTGGTATACACTGGTAATCCCAGCCTTTGGGATGGAGTTGAGGTGGGATTATGAGTTCCAAACCAGCCTGGTTTACATGGAGTTTGATACCAAAAATGTGTCATAAATCCTACAAGTACATATAGCCCTTCTCTCTCCTATGGCGTTTTTTTTTTTTATTTCTGTTATATACTTATCTCATTAAGTTTTAATTATTACTAAAAATGTTTTGACCCATCTGTTTGAGCAGTTCTATCTAGTAACTACTAATCTAAACTCAATTCAAATTAATTAAATTAAATTAAGCTACAGTTTTTTTTTTTCTTATTTCAAATTTCAATAATCACATATAGTTATGGTGTTGGGAAATAGACATAGAACACTTCTGCCACTACAAAAAGTTATACTGGGGCTGGAGAGGTGGCTCAATGGTTAAAGGTGCTTGATTGCAAAGCCTGATGGCTCAAGTTCAGTTCTCCAATACCCATATGAAGTCAGCTGCCCAAAGCAGCTGGTACATGTGTCCAGAGTTCATTTACAGTGGCAGGAGGCCCTGGTGTGTCCATTATCATTTATATTGCTCCTTTCTCTCTCTCTCTCTCTCTCTCTCTCTCTCTCTCTCTCTCTGACTCTGTCTTCCTCATCCCCTCCCCCTCTCTCAAATAAATAAATATTCAAGAAAAAGTTATACTGAATGGAAGTCTTGATTGAACATCTGTATTCTAGGAATTTTGCCCAGTCTGTCTTAGATTCTTCAGGAACTAGAATAACAGTAAGTGCCCCAAAATCTTTTAAAAATTTATTCATAGTCAGATGATAAAATGATTTGTAAATCAAATGTAACAAGTATATTAAATGAACTTTAAAACCCATTTATAACTTTCCTAATGGCTAAAATTTTGAATGCTACACAGGAGAATTAACTAATCTTTTCAAAACACATGCTGATTCTCCAAGCCTTCTGCTATTGCTGCTGACTTCTACATATTCCAGAATCAGGAGATTTTTATTTTTAAATAAATCAATTCTAACCATTGGCAAATGAAAAATAAATCAAGAAAAAAATGTTTCCAAGGATAAAGGTTTAAAATAAATAATGAATAAACGTGGTTAGTACAGGGCTGAGGAGATGGTTCAGCAGGTAAGAGCCTTGCTGTGCAAGCCTAAGGACCCAAGTTCAATCCTCAGTACCAATGGAAAAAAGCTGGGTGTGGTCATACATACAAACTTGTAACTCAAGTGCTAAGGGAGCAAAGACAGGAGAATGGCTGGGGCTCCTGGGCCATAAAGAAATTAGAAAGCAAGCAAGCAAACAAGAAAGAAAGAAAATAAGAGAGGGGGAGGGAGGGAGGGAGAGAGAGAGGAAATGGAGGAAGGCAAGGGAGGAAAGAAGAAAGAAAGAAAGGAAAGAAAGAAAGAAGGAAGGAAGGAAGGAAGGAAGGAAGGAAGGAAGGAAGGAAGGAAAACTAGCACATAATTAAATACTTTATAAAAGGTATGAAGAAACTTCAAGGCTCTCCAAGGTCTTACTATCCTCTCACCCTTCTTTCTTCTTTCTGTCTCCTAAGGTACTTTATTATCAGGATCAATAAGGATATCAACATCTTCACCTACCAATCCAGCCTTTCATCCAACTTTCAGGCCTCGCTCTACAAACATGGTTCTCTCGATCTGAAATGCCCTGCTCTATGTTGAGAAAACTTACTCCCTATCCTTAAATATTAGGTCTTCGTGAATCTAATGTGACCACAGGTGTCTATCTCAGCCATGACCATAACTATTATGCAATCTCAAGTGTCTTGATTTTGGTCCATTATCCTTTAGGCAAAGGTTCTTCAGGCAAAAATCCTGACATGTGCAATCAGACCTTGATTTTACCACTCAGTAGCTGAGACCACCTTTCTGCACTTCAGTGTTTTTCACATAGAAAGCTGTGAAAAAATGCCTGTGAGGACGGGATAACATTTACAGAACATGTGAAACATTTTACATGTGAGGCCTAGCATGTAATGAGCTCTTGAGAAATCATACTATATACTCATATTGCTATTATACATAATTTCAAACACATTTAATAAAAAATATATTAAAGGCCGGGTATAGTGCTGCACACCTTTAATCCCAGCACTTGGGAAGCAGAGGTAGAAGGATTGCCATGAGTTCAAGGCCACCTTGAAACTACAGAGTGAACTCCAGGTCAGCCTGGGCTAGAGTAAGCCCTACTTCAAGAAACCAAAAAAGAAAAATACATTAAAGGTATATATGGAAAATGATATAATAATATCAAGTACATAAGTGGTCACCAAACTAGTGGAAGTGTGAAATATGGCTCCCGGTTTTGGCAGGCAAGCTAGTACTAAGAATAGATATTTGAAAGTAATATATAAGATAATATTTAAAACAAGGTATTGAATGATATGTTTCATAGACAGCTAGAGAAAAAATGGATAGAGAATGACAAAAAGAGCCTTTGGTGATAACAATTAGACACAGTTAACACATTTTAAATATTTTTAGAGTCTACACTTACCAGAAGTTAGGAGGAGGTCTAAGGCCTTCAGCCCAATTGTCGACAGGCTCACATTAGCATGATGGACTGTCAGCATTCTAAGAATCAGTCTGAAATTAAAACCAGAAATCATATGAAAATGAAAGGTTATACTCTCCCTGTACCTTCCCTCTACCTCAGAAAGATTTCCTCTTCATTACTTTGAAGAGAAAAAGGGTTGACTGCAGCTAAAATTGTTTACCAATAGTTTTTTTTCCAAATGCTCTACATTGGGCAGCACGGTGTTTACCTTATTCAAAATCATATTTACTCCACCTTATAGCTGAGTCTAAATAAGGAATGGAAAGTCAAGGAATATGGGGGGATGAATACATGAATGATGTCATAAAATTTATCTTGGACACTTGGTGTGCTACAACTTGCAAGGTGAAGTTTTTTGTTTGTTTGTTGTTTTTTTGCATCCCTTGAGACTTTAGAGTAACTAAACTGTGCAGATGTTGGTAATTCTCAAACCAAGGGACAATTAAAGTCATAGCTACTAATTATATATATATATATATATATATACATACTTTGGAGTAATTTTTCATTAAATGTTATATATGTATAACTGATAGAGTTCCATAAACTCATTTGAAAATGATAACATAGTTTCTTTTCTAAAATATAACTTTAACATGGCAGAAACTGAAGAAGAGTAACACATATTTACCAAAAGTGGAAACAATATATAAGCACTAAGTACTTGTAGTTTTATGGAGCACACCAAAATTATTAAGTACCAGGATAGACATACTCACATCTCAGTACCCATATGCCTAATTCACGCACCTAGGGACAAATGCATCACTCTAATCCATCTAAATTTGTATCTGTAATTAATACTGATCAACAATATATAGGTATAAATTGGAGTTTATCATAAAACATATTTTCTAAATATATCACTGGAAGCAACATACATTCATGATTGTTTTCTCTTCGGCAAATTATACCAGACATAGAGAAAACTTAATGGCAAAAGATACTTTGTTAAATGTCAAGAAACTAAGCTATAAAAAAAATCTTCCTGGAAATGATTATTTCTTCAAGAAATTCTTACATATTTATGGGTAAGAAAATGGTCATATTTAAAAGGTACTTATGCTAAAAAAAAAACTGCAAAAACATAGTTTGTTAAATCATAATCAAGATTTGGCTACAGCTGGAATGAAAATAAATTTCCTCTTCTTTCTTCTTGAAAGTCATAGTTTAAGTTCACTAAAATATGCATGTATGAACACACATAGACATATTATTTAAACACAGTAAACTTGAGCTTTTAAATAAGTGCTCACAGAACTAATTTTTCAGTTCCTATTTTTCTAAAGAATTAGCGGATTATATCAGTTCTACTATTAAAAAGTTAAAAAAAATCTCTTCTTCTTTTGAGTCCTTAAATAGAACTCAAAAAACTACAACTTAGCGAATTATATAATTATAGAAGTACGTTGTTAAAAATAATCTCACTTGAGTTTTATCACCAATATTAGTTGAATGCTACTTGAATTACAAGTTCAAATTTATAAGTTTAAAGCTCTCTAAAAATATAAATCATCAATTTAAGGACAAATATGTATGTTTAACATTTACTCAAACATGTGAATGCACGTGTGTGTGTGTGTGTGTGTGTGTGTATGTGTGTGTGTTTTCAATGCAGTTTATTTTTACACAGCTGTCATACTTACTGGTGAACACCAAGGACTTCCCAATCATTTCCAATGTCATGGGGTCCCATTAAGCTTTGCATTGTACCTGGACAGACTTCTATTAATTTGCATAGCAGTGACCAACCCACCTGAAAGCAAGAAAGGCAAATATTTACATTTTTAAAGGCTGCCCTTAGCAAAGATTCAACAAAATATGAATCTCTTCATTCTTAGTGGAACATATGACCATTTCTAAATAATTACTTTAAAATAAGACTAAAAAATTACTGAGAAATGAACGTAAGCAATATACTTAGACTACATATGGCTTCAAAAATTATATCCAAAGGAAACACAAAAACTTATGACATTTCTGAATGATAAGGAAACAAGATATGCCTATTATCTAAGTAAAACAAAGTAAACTAAAATAGAATTTTAGAGGTCATATTAAAACTATTAAGTGCAAGAACCACATGTTATCTTAATATTTTTTGTTAAAGACACTGACAGTATGTCTCCCAAGAATTCCGCATTTTCATTATTGGAAAGACGATATGGCTTGGAATGGAGAATTAAGAAAAGATGCAGACTTTAGCTATCAGAAAATGACTTCACCTGAAATATTAGTGACAAATGCAATAGTTTATTCATTGAATCTACATATATTGTAGGAAGAAGAGTAAGAACTCTATAATATTGAAGGAGGGAGAATTCCTTAATGGCTCCACTTACAATTCCTTTCAATGTCTACCTATGGGCCAATGAGGTCTAGCATCCACAAATTCCCCTAAGCTCTTTTACATTTTTCACATGAAATATGAAGTTATTGATGCATTTTCATTATATCTTACTCATTCTATCTATATATGATGTCAGTTTAAGAAAGTTGTTCTTTACCTAGAAAAAATTGTTATATCTAAGCCAAAGATTAACCCATTCACTGCCTATCTCTCTATAGCCAAACACAAGTAGTAGCCTCCCTTTGAGAACCTATAACCTCCCCAACCCTAAAATTTTCCCTTTGTTTTCATCTATATCACCCCCCTCAAGACTCATGGAACAATGCAGAAAAGGGGCAGAAAGAATGCATGAGTCAGAGGATGGAGAATACCATGAACACTGTCATCCAATCATGAAACAGCCATCACATTCATGACTTCACAGTGAATGTCATAACCTGCACAAGACCCACACAATACTGAGCCAATCAACATTGTCATGGATGATGGAGGAATGTATGAGGCCCCCATCCCTCCCTGAAAAGTTTTAGGCAGTTAACGGTTGATGGAGAAGCAGGAGACATTTTATGCCACTAGGTAGGATGCATATGCATTGGTAAATAATCCACCCCCTTGGTCTGAGCTCATGCAGAGCACAGTCACACCCACACAGAAGAAAAACTGAATAGAAACATCAAAGTAGAATAGGACCTAGTTGGGAAGAAGAAGGGGTTCAGCAGAAGGGGGACAGAAAAAGAGGTCAAAGGAAGGTAATGGGAAGGGATTAAGATCAAAATACATTATATATACATAAAATTGTCAAATAAAATACAGTATTATTGGGCTAGAGAGATGGCTTAGAGGTTAACTGCTTGCCTGTGAAGCCTAAGGACCCTGGTTCGAGGCTCGATTCCCCAGGACCCACATTAGCCAGATGCACAAGGGGGCGCACGCGTCTGGAGTTCATTTGCAGTGGCTGGAGGCCCTGGCATGCCTATTCTCCCTCTCTCTCTATCTGCCTCTTTCTCTCTCTGTCTGTCACTCTCAAATAAATTAATTAATTAATAATTTTTTGAAAATCAATTTAAAATACAGTATTGTCTATTATGTTATAATAAAACCTACTAACTGTATCATTTTATATTAATCATGAGCTTCTTTACTTTTCCATTATTTCCTTTGTTCTTTTTTTTTTTTGAGGGAATCCCTACAGACTATCTTTTTAAAAATTATTTTATGCAAGACAGACAGTGAGAGAGAGAGAGAGAGAATTGGTACACCAGGTCTCCAGCCACCCCAATGAAACTCCAGACACATGTGCCACCTCGTACACATGTGCGACCTTGCGCGCTTGCATCACCATGTGCATCTGGCTTAAGTAGGTCCTGGAGAGTCAAACGTGAATCCTTAGGCTTCACAGGCAAGTGCCTTAACCACTGAACCATCTCTCCAACCCCTATTTCCTTTTTTATAATTTCAAATTGCTTGAAAAAAAAAACAGCAATTTCCAACCGTTCCTTTTATCTACACTTACATAAGACACATGCCTCCAAGTAAGCTGGACAAGCATGTATGATCAGGCTGTCAAGAAATCCAACTATTCCTGAGTTTTATTAAACTACACAGAATCCCTACCACCACCAATGTATTTAAGACCATACCATTTTAAAGAAGTTCAAGTAGGGAAAATATAACATAGGATGCGAAATGCACATCTATACCTGTGTGGCTAACTGAAGGAGAAAGCCTGCTTTGTTTGTGAGAAGAAAGTTGCAGCTTCAACAACCACTTTGCAAGAAGGTGCAAACAGCTAAGCCTGCGGTCACTGCACAGAGCACCTAACACTGAACAAGACTTCTGGCAGCTAAGCAGAGGTAACAAGTGTCACAGTGATCTTTCAAAGACAGCAAGCTCTCACCCAGCAGTTATGACGCAATTAAACTGGCCCTTTTCTTTATCATTGTTCTATGAACTCAAGTATCCCATTCATAGATAATTATAAAGAATCAAGGGAGGGCTGGGGAAATAGCTTAGCAGTTAAGGTGTTTGCCTGTGAAGCCACAGGATGCCAGTTCGGTTCTCCAGGACCCACATAAGCCAGATGCACAAGGGGCGCACATGTCTGGAGTTCATTTGCAGTGGCTAGAGGCCCTGGCGCACCCATCCTGTCTTTCTGTCTCTCTGCCTCTTCCTTTCTCTCTCTCAGATAAATAAAATATTTTTTAAAAAGAATCAAAGGGTTAAAATAGTTGAAGCTACTTACGTTTATTTTACTCCCCTTCTTCAAAGGTTATAATTGCTTAGGTAAAGAGTAGTAAAATTAAGGAGCAAGAGACTATGATTGGCATGAAGAGAAAAGTACACAATAGCAAACAATCAATTCTCTAACATGAACTTTTACAAAGAAGCATGGGTACTTTTATCAATCTTGAAAGTAAAAAGTCAGAGTCTGGAATATTATCTTAAATTACTCTTGGAACAAACCTTAACATCTATTTCTGAAGTCACTCATCTTTATTCCTTCTATTCATCAAGAATTTTTAATTTGGCACTTCCAGCTAATTGGGTATATGATGCACTAAATGCTATCTATACTGATGATAGTAATTATATGAAGAAATTTAAAGGAAAAGTTTTTAAGTTTAAAGGAAAAGTTTAAAAGCTTAAAGGAAAAAGTTTTAAGTTTAAAGGAAAAGTTTTTAAGTGGAATGGTAAAATCTCAGTAAAGAAAAAGACTCCTTTTCACATTCTTTTGATAAGACTATAATAATTAAAATTGATGCTATTGTACCTCAATATAGCCACAGTATTTGCACCACACCATTAGAGCTTTTAGTTGATTATGCAAAATACTGTGAATTCAGCAGCCAGTAGAAATGGGATTTTAAAGTTGTGAATTGACTTGCCTCCTAGCTCTCTCACTGTGAAAATAAGATACCCAGTAAAAATTCTGAGAGAGTAATAGGATTCTAGTGAGAATCAAATAATGTGATATGCATAAAGCCCTTTGCAGAAATATACTATAGACCACTGAAAGTGACAATTTTACTCCACTAAATCACCAACAATGGCCATTCTTTTCTTTCCAATATACCTTGCTTCTGGTTCCCTTTGGAAAAGAATTTTCAGAGACATGTATAACCACTCCAGATAGGTGTGGCTAGACTTAGGCCATTTCTAAATCTAAGAATTAGAGGGTCTGGATTTGGCCATGGAGTGCTTATCCTGCATGTGCTCTGGGTTCAATTTCCAGCACAACAAAGAAGGAAGAGGGAGGAGAAGGAGGAGTTGGAAGGAGAAAGGAGGAGGAGGAAGTAGGAGAAGGAAAAGTGGGAGGAAGAGGAGAAAGGATAAAGAAGAGAAAGAGAGGAAGAAAGAAAAAGAAAAAAGAGGAGGAAGAGCAGGAAAAGAAGAAGAAAATAATTTAAAGACTGAAGATATGCAAAGTTCCTGGGTTTTGGTTGTCTAGCACTGAAGAGGAAGGGAGGGAGAAGGGAGGAAATGAGGAACAAGTAAAAATAATTACTTCACCCATGAATTTCATGCTCCCTGTACTCTCAAGTCTAGAACTGTGTCTTCTGGGCTCTGTAAACCACTGTACTCTGGCTCTATCTTTCCCGAGTACTACCATGAGGGATGATGATTCTACTAAGCACAGAGCTTGACAATGAAGGCAAGCCAGAATTAGGCATTTTTGAGCAGGAAGCAGAGGACAGTAAGAAGAGTGACGTGGGTAGGCAGCAGCAAGCACCTTATACATGAATTATATTCTGTGGGCAAAATCCAGACTTTGAATGCTAACAAGAACAGTGTCCTTATCATGCTTCTAACTACTTCTTAGAGTTGTTCAATAGTAGCCTGAAAAATCAATGATCTGATAGAAAATATTGAAACAAAATAGGAAAAAGAAAATATTGAAACAAGTAAAACAAACAGTTGAAACAAGTAATGTGTGTTATAAATGTAAAGGCCTCTTTATAAAAGAAACTACAGGGGCTGGATAGATTGCTCAGTGGTTAAGGCACTTGCATGCAAAGTTTAATGACCTGGGTTCGATTCTGCAGTACTCACGTAAAGCCAGATGCACAAAGTGGCACATGCATCTAGAGTTTGTTTGCAGTGGCTAGAGGCCCTAGCACACCCATCCTCTCTCCCCCCTCTCTCCTTGCAAATAAATAAGTAAAACTATTTTTAAATAAAAAAGTACAGCCAACCAGACATTATGACATGCACATTCTTCCCAGTATCATGCAACCTGAGGTTGAGGCAGGAGGATAGCAAGTTCTAGCCAACTTGGGCAACATAGTGAGAACTCAGGAGAAAGAAAAAGGAGGAGGAAGTGGAGGAATGGGGAGCTAGATACATAGTCCACCCATGCCACAAGAAGCTAGATGCAGAGATAGCAGAAACAGAAAGATATCAATTTAGACAATGAGATAATTGTTCTGTTTGTCAAGACTCTGGAATGAATATTAAAAAAGAAATGGCCTGGAGAGAAGGTTCCACAGTTAAATGCGCTTGCTTATAAAGCCTGCACCATTTTAAGCCACATGCGCAAAATGGTGCACATGCACCTGCAGTTTGTTTGCAGAGGCAAAGGCCCTGGCACCCCCATATTCTCATCCTGATTCTGTCTCTCTCTCTCTCTCCTTTCAAACATAAATAAATAAAAAATTTTAGGGCTGGAGAAATGGCTTAGCAGCTAAGGTGCTTGCCTGCAAAGCCAAAGAACCCAAGTTCAATTCCCCAGGACCCATATAAGTCAGATGCACAAGATGGCACATGCATCTGGAGTTCACTTTCAGTGGCTGAAGGCCCTGGCATGCCCATTCTGTCTCTCTTTCTATCTGTTTCTCTTGTCTCTCTCTCACACACTCATTCAAATAAATAAATTAATTAAATTAAAGTAATTTAAAAATAAATAAAAAATTTTAAATAACTTTTCTCACTGCATCTCCACAGATTTCAAAGTTTAATTCTCTTACCCTACATTACTTAATATGTAGACACTAAACAGATTTCAGTTCCCCAAATCTATAAAAACACTCTACCTCTACGGGAAGGTATAAGCTTGGCCACTAATTTTGCTTTTACTGAAACTCATTCTTGTCACCTAGGCTTGCTTTAAAAGAAAGCATAGCCACGTATTTCACATGTTTCTGGATTTCCTATGACACAGATTCTAAAAGCTCCATTTCCACATTCATGTTACATGACAACAGTTGCAAAGTACAAATGTGAAAACATGAAGAGGACATGAACCATCACTGTCCTTGGACACTGAAAAGTGCACTGCCATAGAAGAAATGTAGAACTCTGTCTTCAAATTAAAAATAAATAAATAAAAGGACGAAAAGCTATGAGTTTGCCATTTGCTTGTTTTACTAGTGTTCACTGTTCCACCTAGCTGAAAGCAGTCACAACAGTGTCATCATATCTAGGACAAGCTGTACACAAGGAAAATTCTTAGAATAGTCGAGACTGTAATGAACCCACCCCCGAAAACAGCGCTAAACCTGGGTCCACTTCCACTCTGCTCCTCCCATCATCCACTTTATAAACTAACACTTTATGAAGTTTCTTCTAAGACACGGAACGCCAAGGAAGCCCTTTCCCTCTGCCATCAGGGGCTGAGGATTGGAAAGATTCATCAGAAAGGACGAGGCAGCCCAGGTGGTCTAGGGCGCCTAGCAGAAGTGTCTTGGGAAGGGAAGGAGGCTCTGTACCTGCTGCACACTCGCGACTCGCATGTACGAGTCCAGGACGATCAGCAGAGGCACGTGGAAATTTTTGCCTTCAAATAGCCTGGAGGCTGGGAAAGAGGAGAGAAAGACAAAATCATCACCCGCAGCTTCCTTCCAGAGGGGAGAAAAGAAAACTTCAGGAGTCCCAGCTCCTTCTGTCTTGGGCCAGGCGGAGCAGGGCTGGAGGCTGCTAGACCTTCCGGGCTCCGCAGCTTGGAAGAACGCAGAGGAAAGCTTGCCAAGCCAGGGAGGGATGGGGGCTCCCCGGCAAGGGATTACCGTGTTCGGAGTACGTGAACACCAGCATGTCCTCCAGGATCTGGACCAGCGTTTCTATCTGCTTGCCTTCCTGGACATTGTTCAGCCTGACTATCAACTTCTTCAGAGTTTCCTCCTCGTCCAGCACGCAGCCAGTGGCCATGGTGTCCCCGCTGCGCGCCTGCGGCCCGCCGAGCACGCACCGGGACCGGGACTCTGCGGCCAGCCGCGCGCTCCGCCCACAGGCCCAGCCCACGGCCTGCGCGACACTGACCGCGGCGGTGACCCGGGCTGTGGCCGCGTTTGCAGGCCCAGCCTCAGCCACCGCAGGCTGGATGCGCCCGGGAACCAGGCCGCCTGCAGGGCCTGTCCGGGCCGCCACCGCAGCCTGGGAGCTCTGGAGAGGAAAACCGAAAGCCGCCTACCTCCAGATCTAAGAATAGAAATTGGGGCGTTGGGAAAAGAGGACACCGCCCAGCTGCCCCTTTTAGAAAAACACTTTCTTCAGAGTTCTCCCTGTAGGGAGATGAGTAATTTCTCCAGATGAGCGAGCGCGTTTAGCATTCACAACGTTGCCAGCATCGTTCTCTTCTGTGATTGTTAGGGCTTCTGTGAAGGAAGAAATAAAATTTGCGTTTGCTCTTGATGTCAACGTAGCTGTTAGTTATCTGAACCTCTGATTGACAAAAGGCCTTTTAATACTTTTTTTGTTTGTTTGGTTGGTTTTCGAGGTCGGGTCTTGCTCTAGCCCAGGCTGACCTGGAATTCACTATGTAGTCAGAAGATGATGGCCTCACAGAGATCTGATCTTCCTACCTCTGTCTCCAGAGTGCTTAAGTACTTTTGAGTTTGCACTAGGAAGAATTCAGAGAGTTTAGGCACAACCGAAAGTAACCTATGCTAGACCAAAGAGCCAACAAGGTCAGATGGAAGAAAAAAATCCTAAATATCATTCTCTTAGTATTCAGTATCTCGTGTGTGTGTGTGTGTGTGTGTGTGTGTGTGTGTGTGTGTGTGTGTAGGTAGGTAGGTGCCTTTAAAGACGAGGCTGGAGCATGGGGTTGGTGGTGTGCTCCTGTAATCCCAGTACTTGGGAGCTGGAGGCAGGAGCATCAAGAGTTCAAGGCCATCCCTGGCTACATAACAAGTTCAAATCCAGCCTGGGCTACATGACACTCTGTTTAAAAAGGAGACAAGAAGAGGAGCCAAGAGGGGAGGGGAGAAAAAGCAACCTGGAAAGGAGCTCTGTTGTAGACACATAGTGCAGGCTTTGAGTTCCAAAAAGTGAAATAACATAGTAGTATCAAACTGATATGTTTGGCAAGAAGAGAACTCTCAGGAAGAACATGGTAGACAAGGCTGGAAAAAAGACGGTCTATTCTCAATATTTTGACAAAGAATTGGACTACCATGTAAGTCCTTCATAACTTCAGATTTGTTAACCACATTCTGATGACAATTCTCAAAAGGATGAGAATGTTCCTCTGAATCCTCGGTTCTTAATAAGGAAGCAGATTTAGAGTTGATAAGTGGAGAGATTAACTGGAGTCACAGAAATGGAAAGTTGAGAGCCAAGATCTGAGCCCAGGTGGAACAAATTCACACGCAGCACTTTTGCCACAATGAGCTATGGATTCATTACAAAGAGGGAAAATGCAGATTCAAGCTGGGTATTGTAAACATGCCTGTTGTCTTCAAGCGTTACCTTTTATAGAGTCATACTAATGATGGTGCACGCCCTTAATCCCACAACTCAGGGAGGCAGAGGTAGGAGGATTTTCATGAATTCCAGGCCACTCTGAGACTATATAGTTAATTCCAGGTCAGTGGGGGTTACAGTGTGACCCTCCCTCAAAAAAGCAAAAATAAATAAATAAAATAATTTTTAAATTAAAAAATAAAATATTTACAGTTGAAATGATAGAATGGTTAGAATTTACTTCATAGTTATCCAGTCGTGGGAAGAGTGAAATGAGTGGGGTACAGATTAAATAATAACAAGTGAACTGCCAATGGCTGAAGGTAAGTGAGGAATTCATGTGACCTAGACTCTATGTATGTAATGTTAAACAATGAAATAAAAAGCTCCTCATACAGAACCTATAGTACATCCTTTTCTAAGTGGTTTCTGAACTTGTCTCAACTTCTGACTACTAAATCAGTATCTCAGATTTTGCTAGGACTCTCTTTTCATATTCCCTACCTGTTCCTGTGAATCAGTGTCTCACTTCCCAGTTTACCTACTTACTGTCTGCAGAAGATTAAAACCTACCTCCCTTTAAAGAAAACCCTAAGAGAAAATGTATCTTTTCAATGCCTCAATCCTTTCACCCATCTGTTGTCCATGTAAGTCTGTGAGAACTTCTGTCTGTGTGTGTGTGTCTCCTCTGCTCTCAGGGAGCTGAGTGGATAAGCATATGATCTCTCTGCCAGAAACCTTCTCCTATAAACTACTGCTGTGTGGGACAAAGTACTCTCCAAACTTCTAAAAATGTTTCGTCAGCTGATTAACATCCCAAGACTTATTAACTCCTTAGTTAAGAAAACTGAAAATGAAGGAAACAGGCAGAAATTTGAGACAAAGACAATGTTCAGTAGAGAATAAAATAATACTGAAATGTTTGCCTAACTTTCTGGAAAGTAAAATTGACATTACTAATTACAACAAACATCAAAACAAACTCCAGATGGACTAAAAAGTAAAATAAAAATAACTTTGAAAGAAAATATAAGTTGATATTTATTTAATTTTGTTATGAGAAACATGAAAATAAAAGAAATCCCAGAAGGTTAACATATGTAATTCCATGAAGTTTAAATTTTCTACAGTAAAAAAGTAAAACAAGATAAACAAAAATGACAAATTATGGTAAGGAGAATACATTTGGCAAAAATAATTAGCTTTAATTTAAAAATGTTTAGAAATCACTGCGGAGAGGCTACTCCACAAATATGCCAAAAAAGGGGAATAAATTCTGAACAAGAACAGTGGGTGAACAGTACGTCTAAAAAAATGTTCATCTTAACTAAAAACAGTGTTCATAAAGATCATTGTAAACGTGTGTGTGTGTGTGTGTGTGTGTGTGTGTGTATATGTGTGTGTGTGTGTATGAATGTATGTATGTAATAACAAAACAGAATTTGGGGATACATCTAAATATATATACTTTTTAAAGAAATTATTTAACCCTATTAAAGGCATAAATAAATAGGTATGTCATATTAATAGGAAGATTAAATATAAAAAGGTGCCAGTTCTCTACAAAGTAATAATACAAATTGATGAAATTCTTAACAATATTTCTATATATTTTCTAGAAAGATCAAGGGCCTAGAATAGCAAGGCACTTTTGAAGAACACAAGATGGAGGAATTTTCCAATTCGACATTGATTCAGAGCCTGTACTAGCCCTCATGTATCTGTTTCCCATAGGAAGAAACAGTGCCTCTAGCGGCAAAGAAGGGATACAGCCCTGGCAGCACGCAGCTCACCCAGCTCACAGTATCTTCCTGTGAATCAGAATCTTCTTGGCAGACACAAGGTCAGAGCTACCAAGTTTGGGTCTAGATTACAGACTCCACCCACTCCTTCATCTTGTATCCTTAAACAGGACATGACTTGTACAGCCTATGAAGTATTGTCTCATTATGAAGCTGTAGAAATTATTTGGCATCTTACTGCCACAGCTATAGGAAAGGATGGATGGAAGATCCAAAGGAAATCCAGAACAACCACAAAACAGAGGGAGTATGTGTGTATCAGTGAGACGAAAAACAACAATTGAATGAATAAATTTCAGACCACTGGTGATAGAAAGTCTACCTGTCACCATATTCAAAAATAAACTCCACATGGATTGAACAGTCATGTTACTAAGAGGAACCTATCTTTCTGATCTAATAAGGAAAAGACAAGCTGTAAAATTCATAATTTATAAATACTGTTAGAGACATTAAAACTTAAAAACACATACATATGATTACATAAACAAAGTTAAGAGAATGACAACAAACAGATTTTGCAAGGTGCTTAGTAAATGAAAGACTTATATGGAAAATATATTTAAAAAGCTATTACAAATTGGTTTCCATAGGAGCAATTTATAGAAGAAGAAATGCAATAAACCTATCAAAAGATGTTTTATTCTACTACTAATAGAGAAAATATAAATTGAAGTGAAATGAGATACCACTTCAAGCCCTTTAAGTTAGTCCAAAACTTCGTTTGATGATACCAACTTCAAGCTGGCAGATGAAGTAACTTGAATGATGCTGATACAGTAGTGTTGAGAGTATAGAACAGAAAAACCACTTTGAGGAGCAAGAGAGCAATATAAAAGTATATTTACGCTATGTCCAGTACTTTTACCAGAAAGATATTCCTTGCAGAAACTCTCATGTAGAGATATGTGAATGTTCAATGCAAAATTTTTCCTTATGATGTAAATGTGAGGTATTTGAATGTTTAACAACATTTAAATTGTACACATTCAGAAAAACATGCTAATAAGTGAAAATTATTGAACTAAAGCTCTAAGTAGCTAATAGCAAAAAAAAATGTAATACTGGCCTATGAAGAAGCTATAATGAAATATATATAGCATGAGGCCAATACCGTAATATTATAAAATATACTTTATACAGTTGCATTATATATATATATGTATATATATATATATATATATATATATATATATATCAAGAATATAAAAGATATACATGCAAGCACTATCTTCTAATCTAAAGCTGGATGTGGTGGTACATGTCTATAATCCTAGTCCTTGGGAGGTAAAGGCAGGAAGATTTGCTGTTAAATGCCAGCCTCAGCAATATAGCAAGATTCAGGCCAGGCCAGTCTGGGCTACATGACACTGTCTCAGAAAAGAATATATTGGAAGATATAGTTATATACCTATAACATTTTTCCTTCAGTTTGTTGTTAGATATTCATATTATTATTATCTATACTCTGAATTTCTACTCTATTTCATAATTAAAGTAAGCATATGTGGTACTAGTACTCCAAGTAAATATTCTTATTATATTTATTTGGGAGAGACAAAGGAGAGTATAGTCACGGCAGGGCCTCTTGGCACTATAAACGAATTCCATATGTATGTGTCACTTTGTGAGTCCTGCTTTATGGGAATTGAACTTGGGCTGTCAGACTTTGCAAGTAACTGCATTTAACTGCTAAACCATCTCCCCAACCCTATATTAACTTTTGAAAAGTTCATACTAAATTAATAAAGAAGTATTTGAAATAGGTGTTGGAATTTGTTACAGTAATTGTGAGTTTTTCATGCTATCTATGAAAAAGTATGTCCTAAAATTCCAGATCTTGACCCCAAACAACCAAAAAAGGTACATGCCTTATAAAACTACTTCAAGTAGAAAATATACCAAATATAAAAATGGTTCTGATTTGTCAATAGAACTAGGAGTATTTTTATACTTATACCTTCCAGCATGTTAACTTTTTCCAGAGCAAATACATATTACAAAAAATATAAGACAGGTGATGGCTTGGTGGTAGCTAGCATGTGTGAGGCCCTTGGTTGGATCTTCAGCACCACAAAATAATAATCAATAATATTGTAAATAAAATTAGAAAACATAATTTTTAGCAGTATGAAAGTTATTTAGAAGTGAGAGTATTGCTCAGCATATAGTTAAGTACACTAGGGCCTAAATTCAGTTCCTTGCACTATTAAGAAACAAGGGGAGGGAAGTGAAGTCTGAATTGTGAAAAACAATATGGAGAATATAACTTTAACATGACATACCAGTAAATATCAGGGAAAACATTTTACATGGCACAAGAAAAATTTCAACTGACTTTCAGTAGCCCCACTGAAGATACTCAGCAGAACCTACAAACCTGATTTACTGCCCAATTCTCAAAAGCCCTTCAATGGTGATTTTAAATTCCATGGAGACCTCTTGTCTTTTATTCTTTACCTACTCTCCAAAGAATTTCCTAGCACATAGGTAGCCACTCCATACACAACTGTATGAATAAACAAATGAACAGAAGTGGAAAACCAGAGGTATAAATGATCTCCTAATGTCATCACTAAGAGGCAGAACTGCACTGTGACACTGAGCTCTCAGACTCCCAGTCTACTGTTTCATCAATCTGTTGTTAAGTGAACTTTATTACAACAGAGAGAAGCTATCTAATCACAGAGAAACATTTACTCTTTGTCTTTGATACCTTATACTTACTAAAAATACCTTTTTTGGCTTCTGAACTAGAGATAAAATTTACATCTACACTTGAGTTTTTATTGTAGTCTCCTTACATATTAATATAAACTCATTAAACTCAAAAAGTGTTATTCTGTGATTGAACAGTACCTCCAATCCTCCTGCTTGTTTTTCTTGGGTAAGCATTCTCCTAATATCATAACAACATTTTACTCTAGTTTAATTTTTTTCTCTTTTCTTTTTCTTTATATTTTTGAGATAGGCTCTCACTATGTATTTCACCTTGATCCTCTTGCCTCAGCCTTCCCAATTCTGGGATAACATGCATGTGCCACCAAC
The DNA here is from genome assembly GCA_036346955.1 of Dipus sagitta. Classification (NCBI taxonomy): domain Eukaryota; kingdom Metazoa; phylum Chordata; class Mammalia; order Rodentia; family Dipodidae; genus Dipus; species Dipus sagitta. Next base: position 90,913,691 of record CM070777.1, on the reverse strand, counting down.
CCTAGCTTAAAATGTTAAGCACATGTTAATATTAGAGTATCAGAGAGAAATATATTGGTGCTGAAAACAAATGTCAGTTTCCCCCTTAATAGGTCTATGATTTTATGTTGCTTGACATATCCAGCTGATCAAGAAATATTTCTTAGATTAATTATTTAATCTTTACTGATAAAATAATATCAAGAGTAATAAAATAATGAATCTTTTTGTTGCATTCCTTTATAGGAAAAAATTAATGTGAGGTTCCTTCTTAGGAGAAACAGATTTTACAAGTCAATGACTTAGTGGTATCTTTAGCATTTAGTTTTATATCCGTACCACACATAGGGATAGTTATAAAGTAATGAGGACAAGCTAGAGATTTGGCTCAGTGGATAAAGGCACTTGCTTGAAAATGAAGACATATGTCAATCATCTTTCACAGCTAGTCTTGTACTTTCTAAATGTCTTTTCTACTATCACAAGTAGGTGACTCTAATTAAGCCTATTATTAGAAACAAACATCTTCCTAGAGTAATTAAATTTTAATTGTTTAATTTGCTTAGAGTACTTCTTTAAATTAATAAAAACAAGCTTTTTCAAGGTATTAGTTATTTGGTCAACAACTATTATTGCTATGCACTGGCTTAGGGCTGTGTGTGAAGATCTAGAAAGCTCACTGTATCCCCAAGTACCTCACTGTCTAGTGAGACACTCAAGCAATTATGAGGAATATAACACATGATTTGCTATAATAGAAGAAAAGGAAAGATCTTCTAAGCCTGTGGAGAAGTATACTGATAGAATCATTGTGCAGGGGAAAAGTGGGAGACAGTGAGGCAAGGAATGTAAGGAGTGAATAAGGAATAAGGGCTCAGCAAATACCACAAGGGGCAAGTGGAGAGGAAGGAGGGAAGGGAGGCTAGTGCTTAAAGGGGAAGTGTTTACCATTAATGTCAACAGCAGGAAGGACTGAAACATACCCTTGGGATTGGGTAACAGAGGTGCCTCTCTGAAAACAGCTCTACAAACTGGTTAAGCCCAGAAGGCCAGCACAGCACACTCACCCTACCAACCCGGAGTGGGAAGGGCAAGTGCTCTCAAAGTAGAGCTAGGTCTTTAGACAGTTTTAGATAACTAATGAGATTTTTTATATTTTAATTAAGTTTTAAAAATCCTTCTGAATCTGTTTCTTAGCTCTTGTTATTATTTCGACAGTATAATGACCCCTCTTTACTCAAATTAGTGCTTCTCTCAAAATACAAGCAACAATTTTGCTTTTAAAAAAATAGATGCTACTAATCATTGGAAAATGCTTTTGTTATTACACATAAGAAAAGAAGCATTAAATCAATATAGAAAATGTTGACAAAATTTTCTCCATCACAAGGGAATGTTGTTAATGGCAGTCAGGGCGTGGGAATTACTGAGGGGGCCTTCTAATGCCAACAGGAACTCAAGGAAAAGTTTAAATAAAATTAGCAAACATATAAGACCAAAAATAATACTTTGAAATCACTTTGAAGGGAGGCAAGTGTATCCAGGCCAAAAACACTGTATTTATTGACTAAATGCATTGATATGCCTAAAATGTACTTATCAAAAGGGCACTCAGCCATGAAAATACAACAAACAACAAAATAGCCGCTTGAATCAAGCTGATCTAGGAAAGCCATTGTCAAGATTACTTTTGGTGGATAAGACATCTCAGCAACTCCCATCATTGGGTTGTCAACCCTCTGGCAAAGGTGCCCTATTTCTTAAGCATCTGTTGTATGGGTCTGGGGAGATGGGTCAGTAAGTAAGGTGCTTGATGCTCAAGCATAGAGACGTGAGTTTAGAACCCTAGCATACACTAAATGTCTGGCATGGCTACACCTGTGATGGCAGCACTGGGGAAGCAGAGATAGGCAGATACTCAGGGCAAGCTGGCTGGCTACACTAGCTGAACTGGTGCACTCTGAGTTCAGTGAGAGATTATGTCTCAATAGATAAGGTAGAGAACAATTGAGAAAGATACCTGATCTCAACCTCTGGCCTTACACACACATACACACATGAAACCATACATTGGAACACTCACACATGCTACATGCACATGAAAAAGGAAAAGAATCTGTTATGTGCCAGGAACTTAAATGTTCACAGAGTTGACAGTAGATAAATTTTAGTACTAAGTAGTAAGTTTTGTAGCAAGCCAAAAAATATTAAAGGGGAAACTTTTTAAATAGGAAAGTAAAATGAGAGAAGGGCTTTCTCTAAGCTATTCCTTGAAAAGCTTCAAAGAAACTCAACAGTATTCAAGAGAATGGCAAGAATGAGGCAGGAATGCAGACCAGATGCTGCTGGTAAATCGACTTTACCAGGAGGCAAAGTCTGAGAGATTAGTGTGTTTGAGTTTTACTTTTGGGGGTGTTTGATTGTGCACCCTTTATGGAGGGGATGGAGGGGCAGAAAGAAGGTACAGAGAAAAGTGAGGCTGTGAGAGTCTCTGAAACCGAGATGACCCTGAAAAGCTGTTCTGAGCAGAGAAAGCAGACTCCATGTAGATCAGCCCTTTGGATCCAGGTAATTCTGAAAGAGGATGACAGCTGAGCACCATGCCAGCGACAGAGGTCCCAAATGCCAGAATAAAGCCTTCACTCTGGAAGGCAAATCTATTGGCTCAACTGGAACATGATTTCAAGTGAGATGAGAGGGGAACCTGAGGACCCAAGCCAAGGCCACAACCACAAGGGCTTGACAAGTTCTATTGGGAGCTCTGGGCTTTACCCAGGAGTAACAAGGTGGCCACTACAGAGTCTTCCTTAAGCTGGTGATGTGTAAAGATTTGTACTTTCAAGTGATCACTGTGGAGGACATCATTGTTCTAAGGTAGGAGAAGAGAACAAAGTGACAGGAACTGTTGGATAGAAAGTGCGTTTGAAGGCTACCAAAGGAACTCTGAAGAAATGTGATGGAGCCTGGATGGGGCTGTGGCAGTAGGATTAGAAAATTCAGAGAAATTTGGTCACAGAATGAATGAACTTGTATATTGATTTGATGTGAGAGTTCAAAGTGAGTATGAAAGCTAACTACCTGAATAATGCTGACACCCTTCGCCAAATCAGGGACCACTGTAGGTGGGGTAGGCCTGATAAAAGGGAGGGGCACAGGGAATAATGCAGTTTTAATGGATGTACATGCCCCTGTCATGGCCAAGCAGCAAATTATTCTATCTGAAGGTCATGAGGGGGGGGGGAATGTAATGTTCCAGAGAAAATGATACTGTAGGAAAATACCAAAATCTAGCAAAGAACTCTAAAAATGTTTTAGTCTCTTTGGGATACTAAAACAAATAAGTATATTCCAATTAAAATATAAACAAGAAAGCATGTTGCTCATAGTTTTAAAGGGTGAGAAGTCTAAGATCAAGGGACTAACAAGCTAAGCATCTGATGAGGACCCAGTTCTCCTAGAAGTTCCTTCTTGCCGCTCCCCCTCATGGTGAAAATAGGGTGTTTTCATGTGGTGAAAGGGGCCAGAGCACTCTTTTCAAGCTCTTTTTTATAGAGTAAATTTTTATTTTTATTTATTTATTTGAGAGTGACAGACAGAGAGAAAGAGACAGAGAGAGAGAGAAAATGGGCGTGCCAGGGCCTCCAGCCACTGAAAGCGAACTCCAGATGTGTGCGCCCCCTTTTGCATATGGGTAATGTGGGTTCTTAGGAATCTAGTCTCGAACCAAGTTGCTTAGGTTTCACAGGCAAGCACAGTATCTCCAGCCCTTCAACCTCTTTTATTTATGCACTAATCTCATTCATAGAGTTCTCAATACTTAATCATGTTCCCAGTAGCACTACCTCCTCATAACATTACATAGGATACAAGGTTCCAACATATGAGTTTTGGAGGGACACCAAAATTTAGTCCTGTGGCTAGGTGGCACAGGAAAAGAACAAACAGCAGAGGGAAAGCAGTGGAGAATCAATGTAAGGAAGCCAGGAGAGAGTGAAGTTAAGGAGCAAGTATGCCCATAACTTCCAGCATCAGCAGCAAGGTGACTGTTATTTCCTTCCCAAGATGTAGTTTGCAGGAAAGTGTGGACTGAAGACAGATCAAGTGCTGGGAGCCAGTGAGTGCAAGGATAAAACTTCTGCTATGGGTAGAAAATACAAGCCTCAAATTTAGATGTTGAGCCTAAGCCCCAATGTGACAGTGTCAGAAGTGGGTAATTTAGAAGGTGATTAAATAATAAGGACTCTACCTTTGTGAATAAGGTCAATGTCCTTGTGAAAGAGCTAGAGAACTAGTTAGGCTTTTTGTTCCTTCCACCTTGCACCATGGGAGGACACAACAACAATGAACTTGAGCTTCCCAAACTTCACAATTGTGGGATGTAAACTTCTGTTGCTTATAAATTTCCTTACTTAATTGTGTAGATATACCACATCTTAGTTATCCATTCTTCTAGTGATGGACATCTGGGTTGATTCCAGCTCTTAGCTATTACAAATTGAGCCACTATAAACATGGTTGAGCAAATCTCTTTAGTCTGTGGTTTGAAGGTTTTAGGGTAGATGCCCAGTAAGGGAATAACTGGGTCTGTTGGTATCTCTATACTCAGCTTTTTCAGAAGTCTCCATATTGCTTTCCAAAGTGGTCGTACCATCCTACATTCCCACCAACAGTGGATGAGTGTTCGTACTTCTCCACATCCTCGCCAGCATTTATTTTTATTTGATTTTTTGATGCTTGCTATCCTTATTGGGGTAAGGTGGAATCTCATAGTTGTTTTAATTTGCATTTCTCTGATGATTAGGGATGCTGAACATTTCCTAAAAGACAGACAGATTTCTGTCAGAGTACTTGATGACCCACCAAAGGTTAGTGGTAAGACCCTACTGCTGAAGATACCTTATGTGATTGACATGCAAATTAGAATGGCATGGCTGGAAGTTGGATGAGAGTCAGTCCCCAGACAGTCAGCGCGTCTAGTGCCAGAAGGTGCTACATGGGCGACTGGGGGAAATTGACCAATATCTATCGAAGCAACGCATGGTCTAACCTACTTAGAAGCAAATAACTTGTTGTGATGCCCACACAAGTGCAGTGGTGGCACACAGCCATGGTGGGGAACCAACTGCTCTCAATTTGGCTAACTGATCCCCTCACTGGTATGGGACCCATAGCTGGAGCTGGGAAACAAGTCAGAACCATATCCAAACATAAGCCCACTCTCCAATATCAAGCTACCATCAATTGTGGGCTACAGGAGGGCCTACACCTATTAAATTCTCTATAAAAAAAAAAGTAAGGGTTATCTCATTTGTCCTGGTGCTAACTTACCCTCCGTTGGAGAATCTGCTTCTCTTTTTCAGATACATGTAGATCGTAAGGAGAGAGCCACCCCATCATACCTCCAAAGGGCCCCGGCTGAAACTAAGAAAAATTGGAGAAACAAGCAACGGGGCTGTTTTCCTGATGAACCGGACACCAGCACAAGGGGGAAGGAGATCAGCACAGAGAAAAATCAACTCCTACCAAATCAGAGAGCCAGAGCCTCAGAGGCCCCCAACACCTCATCACTGAAGCACACCAAAAATGAACCCAACATGGCTCAGGGAAATTTTGCGGAAGAGGGGGCGGAAAGAATGTCAGAGTCGCATGTTGGGTCATGATATGCAGAGACATTTATCTTTCCCATAACTGTGGGCTAACTCCACAATGCATGACCCGTATACCTCAACAAGAAGGGGCCAAGGGGAGGGGGTAGGTCACAGATGAGCCTAATAATGGTACCAAACTGACTGTATTTGCTGAATACAGAACTGACTAATAAACTAATAAAAAAAGAAAAAGAAAAAAATAATAAATTTCCTTACTTAAAGGATTCAATTATAGCAGTACAAATTGACTAAGTGGGCCTCTGAGCTCTGAGTTGAGCTGTGACAAACAGAACATGCAACCTCGAGGAGGCGTAGGGTTCTTTCAAGAACAAGACATATTGTATGTCCAACACAGAAACACAGAGGGCAAGTCAAGAGGGGTAACATGCTGAGAGTTCTGCAAGAGGATGAGAATGTTCTGAGCAGATATGGGCATTAAATAGCAGGGCTGGAAATGACCTCAGCTAGGCTTAGTAGTAAACTAAAGAAAGGAAGAGGCCCTGGTGAAAGCAGGTAAGTTTGTATGAGGAGTAACAGGAGATAGAAGAGTTCCTCTGTGCTGGGGAGATGGCTTAGCAGATAAAGTCACTTACAAAGTGGCTCATGCATCTGCCATCCCAATGCATCTGAATCCAAGGCTTGGGGCCAGCTAGTCTGGAGTTTGTTTGTGGTGACCAGTGATCCTGAGAGGTGGAGCACAGACATCTCAGTTGCTCTCTGAGCTCCACATATGTGCCCACACACATACACACATAAATAAATAAATTATTAAAAGTCTAGTTTAAAAAACAAAAGAGTCCTGAAATGCTAGAAAGTCATCCATGGGAGTGAGGAAAGCCATGTAGTACTAGAGCTGCAAATTGGGAGAAAGAAGAATTTGAATGTGTGCTGGATAAGAGATTATGATAATTTGATATCAGATGGCTTCTAAATATTGAAACTGACCAATTACTGATTTCATACTTACCAAGTAACCACTGTTTATCAATTGACCTCACTGTAGTTTTCTCAATAAATTTTTGTTATTATTATATAGTCGCCTCTCCTGGTTCTTCACCTATGGATTTAATCAATAGTAGACCAACAATATTCTGAAGAAAACCATTTGCATGAAGAATGTACATATTTTTCTAATGATCATTACTTAGACAATGTAGTATTAGAATTATTTTAATATCATTTGATGTAAATAATATAGAGATGATCTAAGTTGTATGGGAGAAGGAAAGTATTATGTCATTGTAGAAAAGTTTTAAGCACTCACAGATTTTGTCACCCATAAGACATGGGAACTATAGCCAGCTCTTCACACATACTGACAGATGACTGCAATTACTATAACAAAGAAGATATAAACTACACAAGATATATGTGTTCTAGTTTATATCAAAATTATATATTTCATATGTATATATATGCACATATATATGCATACACAATAAGTAACAGAATTGAAAATAACCTCTGGGAGGCTTGGTAATAAACTAAAGAAGGAGATGTCTTAGGAGTTAAACACTGGGAAAAATATTATTATATGCTTATAAACTTATAACATAAGTTATGGGACTTTATATTATAACTTATAATATTATAAGTTATGGGAGATAAAATTAAACAGAAAATAGAATAAAAATAACTGGAAATGTCACAACAAGATACAGAAAAAGGTTAATTCCAAAGGAAAGGGACCAGAAAGGAAAACTTTGGCAAAAATCAAGTAGCATAAAAATCCTGATGTATTAAGAGTCAATCATCTCTATACACCAATCCATGCTATCATTTTTCACTTAAAAAGTATTTACTAACCTGCAAGGAAAATAGGGATATGCCAGTGAAGTCAGCCTCTCTCCAGGCAGCTCCTGCTGAAAAGTATGTGAAGATGAGAAGTTTGAATGGGGGAAAGAGCAGAGAATAGAAAGGATATTCAGCCACATCATTCTCTTGATGACAATTTGTGTGTGTGACTACTAGTGTTATATTTACCATAGAAGATCAAACCCCTCTGGTGTTGTACTCACCACAGAAGATAATACTGTGATGCTAAAGAACAATCTTAAAAGGAAACCTTGTTGCTTAAAATGGAGTACTGGAAAGATGGCTCTGCAGTTAAAGGCACTTGTATGCAACACCTGCCAGCCTGAGTTCAATTCTCCATCCATGCATATAAAGCCAGATTCAAAAGGTTGCAAAATCATCTGGAGTCCGTTCACAGTGGCAAGCGACCCTGGTGCACATGCATACATGTGGGAGCAAACACATGCACATACATGAAAATAAATATTTTTTAAAAAACAGTGAGATGGATATGGTGCCTAAATCTTGTAATTTCAACACTCCAAAGGTTGAAGCAAGAGGATTACCACAAATCTGAGGCCAGCCTGGACTATACAGTAAAATCTTGTCTCAAAAAAAAAAGGAACCCAGGGCCTTAGAGATGGCTCAGCAGGTGGGATGCTTGCTTGCAAAGTCTGAAAGCCTGGGTTCGATTCCCTAATGCCTACATAAAGCCAGATGTACAAGGTGGTGCATGTGTCTGATGTTTGTTTGCAGCAGGAGGAGGCCCTGGTATGGATATTCTCCATTTCTTTCTCTCTCTTTCTTGCTTCTCCTCCCCCCTTTTTCTCTATCCTTGCAAATAAATAAAAATTAAAAAAAGAACACACAAAAGATAGGAAAAAGTAAAAATATAATGCATCACAGAAGTATTGCCTTTAGTTTTGACTTGAAGAATAAAAAGAATACAAAATATATTTATCCAGCCAATATTATAACTGAAGGATAAGCCTCAATGACAAAATTTTTAAGGTAATGAATGAGCCTAAGCATCTATAGTGGGATTGGTCACCAAGCTTTAGGAATGTCACAACAAGGTCTTTAACCTCAGGTTCAAATAAAGAATACTAAGACAGCAAGTCACAGAAGACCATTACAATACAATGACACCCACTTACTTTATCCCAAGTAAAGCTCTAGCAAGAACAGAAATAAAGAAAATGGAAGAGAGAATAGAAATTCTATTAGAAATTCTAATAGAAATTCAGAAGCTGTATCTTTTATTATTACTCATTCTACACACACACGCGCGCGCACACACACACCCACACACCCCACATCACATTCTATCTATAAACAATCCCAAGGAGGGGCAAAAAGTCTTTCAACAGCTGAGCTCTGGGTAATAGGATCCTAACTACAGCAGAAAGAAGCAAAATGCACAGTTGCAAGTAAAAAACTAGGCCAAGAGCACCATGCTTCTCTGCTAGGTGACAGTGCTCCAAGCTTCTGGCTCAAGCTTTATGGCAATGCTGAAGGCTATTTCCTTCAGATGTAGGATAGCAAGAGCAACTTGCCACAGTTAAGATAGCCACTTGAGAAATAAAGCACCCAAAATACATTAAATGCTTGTGAACCGACCCTAGAGAAGATACTTTACATGTGTACAAACATGCACCACATGAGTTTTCAGTCAATGTCAAACCACATGAAGACAGGATACATAAAGCTATAATGGAGTGGAAAAATACCCACCACCAGCCAAGTATGATGGCAAATAGCTGTAGTCCCAGCACTCAGAAGGGTCTCTAGTAAGGAGGCTCATCATGACTTTGACACCAACCTGGACTACATAACACACACACACAGACACACACACACACCCCACAGAGAGGATGGGGAGATGACTCATGTGATAAAATGCTTGTCATGCAAGCATGAGTACTGAGTTTCTATCACCAAAACCCACAGAAAGCCAGATGCTATAGTGCTAGTGTCTTTAATCCAGCACTCCTAGGATGAAAAGGGTGTCAAAGACAGGGAAATCACCCTGGGAGCTCATGGACCAGCTAGCCTAGTGAACACAGCAGTGATAGAGACCTTCCCTCACAAAAGGTGATAGGGAAGGATAGAAGCCCAAAACTGTCCTTTGATCTCCACATGTACACGTTGTCACATTGTGGTAGTTTAGATTAGGTGCCCCCCACAAACTTATGTGTTCTGAATATTTGATTCTCAGATGATGGTAATTTGGGAGGTGTAGCCTTGCTAGGAGAGGTATATTTGGGGGGGAATCTTTTGGGTACAATAGTCAGCTCTCCCTTGCCAGAGTAATTAGCTCATGTTCCTACCGGTGTTGTCCACCTGATGTTGGCAAGGGGATAACGTACAGCCTCTGCTGTACCATCTTTCCCTGCCAACATGAAGCTTCCTCTCAAGTCTATAAAACAAAAGTAAAATGAAAACTCTTTCCTTCGATCAGCTTCATTTGTTTATGTGCTTTGTGCTGACAAAAAAGGTAACTACAACATACATGTATGTGTACACATACACACAAAAAAACACATACACATATTGCCATAAACAGGTTAGCCATCGTATCTCATTGCTGGGATAAAACACTGAAACAGAAGCACATGGAAGGAAAAGGTTTTCCAGCTTACAGTCTAAAGGGGAAGTTTCATCAGGGTGGGGAAACCATGGCAAGAACAGACAGCTTAGTGTCACATCATCTGGGAAGTAGCAGCAAGAGTGAGCTCACTGGCATTGGCAAGTGGAGCTGGATTATAAAATCCCAAGGCCTGGACTGGAGAGATAGCTTAAAAGTTAAGGTACTTGCCTGTGAAGCCTAAAGACCCAGGTTCTATTCCCCAGTACCCACAAAACCCAGATGCACATGGTAGCACATGAGTTCATTTGCAGTGGCTGGAGGCCCTGGTGCACCAGCTCCCCCCCATAAATATAAATAAAAATAAGATCCCAAGGGCTGCCCTAGTGACACACCTCCTCCGGCAAGACTCTTCCTCCCAAAGCTGAGGATTAAATATGAGGCTTATTCACAAACAAATGAAGCTATAGATGTTTCACATTCAAACCACAACACATTATTTGTGTGTGGTACAGCCAGTGTAAAAAAATGCTACTGTCAGCCAGTCATATAAAAGTGTAGCACAGGGCTGGAAAGATGGCTTAGCAGTTAAGGCACTTGCCTACAAAGCCAATGGACCCACATCAATTCCCAGGACCCACGTAAGCCAAATGTACAAGAGGGTGCATCTGGAATTTGCAGTAGCTGGAGGCCCTGGCATGTTCTCTCTCTCTCTCTCTCTCTCTCTCTCTCTCTCTCTCTCTTTCTCTCTCTTTCTCTCTCCTTATTTCTCTCCCTTTCTCTCTCAAATAAATAAATATTTTTTTAAATGTGTAGCACATATAATTTCATATAGTACCTAATACTTAATAATGATAATAAATAGCAATGTTATGGTGGTGTGTAATTGTTATTCAATATTTTCCATATGTGTCCTTTTCCCTGGACAGCAAGATAAGATTTGGGGCTATATGACAGTAGCACTGGTGACCCTGATCCTATGTGGCCTAAGCTAATGTGTGCATTTCTGTCTTGGTGTCTTATAGGTTTTGGGTGCTAAGGCTTGAACCCAGGGGCCCACATTTGATTCCACTGAGCTACACCTCCAGCTCCTGTGTCTTAGTTTCAAAAAAAGTTTAAAAATAAAAAAGCAAATAATTTTTAAATTGAAATAAAAAGGTAGGAAATCTGTATACCAGGTAAACAGGTGTTTACCTTATTAAAGTTTTTCTTGGGCTGGAGAGATGGCTTAGTGGTTAGGTGCTTGCCTGTGAAGCCTAAGGACCCTGGTTCAAGGCTCAACTCCCCAGGACCCACGTTAGCCAGATGCACAAGGGGGCGCACGCGTCTGGAGTTCATTTGCAGTGGCTAGAGGCCCTGGCGCGCCCATTCTCTCTGTGTCTCTCTCTCTCTCTCTCTCTCTGCCTCTTTCTCGCTCTGTCTGTCGCTCTCAAATAAATAAACTAAAAAAAAAAAAAATTTAAAGTTTTTCTTTCAGGCCTAGGTGAATTAGCTTTTTCTCACATGTTAAAATTCTCACTGTCTTTTTATGATTTTGGGTTTTTTTTGCAGTAGTCTTTATTTTTTGATCATGAGAATAACATGTCACAATACAAATGCAGCTCCAACTTGTAGGAAATACACCAGCTTCCTTCGACCTATATGCAAGAAATGTACACATCTATGAAAATAGTGCAATTTTCTCCAATGTAAAAAATGATAAGGCTCTAGAATTGTATCTATTGATTAGAATTTGGTGTTGAGATAAGGGATTATGTGATTTAACTTCTTGGTGCTAATATGAAAAAATCCCCAACTACATGGGCCCAGGCATGATAGAACAAATACATAGTAATTGTTGCTCATTTGAGAATACTTTATATTATAAATTAAATTTTAATAAGTGGTTGAGCAGATAGCTCAGTTGGTGCAGTGCTTGCCTCATAATTATGAATACCAAGTTAAATCCTCAGCACACACATAAAAATGCCAATTGGGTTGGCATGCAATTATAATCTCATGATGGTGGAGGCAGAGATAGAAGGATCCCTAAGGTGGACTGACCCACTTTAGCCTAATTGGTGAGCTCCATGACATTGGGAGACCCTATCTCAGAGGACATAAATGATGTTCCTGAGGCCAGCTTGCACTGCAGAGTAAGTTCCAGGCCAGTCTGGACCACAGAATGAGGCCCTGTCTAAAATGAAAACAAAACAAAAAGAAAGGAAAGAAGGGAGGAAAGGAGAAATAGAGAGAGGGAGAGAAAGAAAAAGAAAAGAGACAATAAAAGAAATAAGGGCATAAAGAAAGATTTTAGAAAACTATATGATGTGATTATGTTTAAACTTGTTATTATGAAAGAATAAAAAATATTGTATATACATAAGTAGAAGAACAGATTACAGGAAGGGGAAAGGCCTAAGAGAGGTCAGGGAGAGATTGTGTAAAAGAAGGGTGGAGGGGAAGGTCAGATATACTGAATAAGACATGAAAACCTACTTTTTTGAATAATGGCACATCCAAAAGCCATAGATTGTTAGTAGAAAAATTTCAGTGCCAGGGATGGGATACCTTCTAGTGAGTTTTTGTCCAGAGAGGTCCCTGTTGCCTCCAAAACATTACAGGCTACTGCCAAGGCCCTTGGTGTCCCATGAGAAACAAATGATAAGACCCTATTGCTGGAGACTTCATATGCCTGAGCAGCAAAGTCACTGAGAAATCAAGCTGGTGCTGAGCAGAAAACCTTCTCCCTGTAGCCCAGCCAACTGAAAGCTAGAAAAACTGCATTGTATGCAGCCTTATGGGAGACAAAAGTCATCATTGATGAAATCAATGGACACTGGAAACCTCAAGTTTGGCCAGACAGGCTAAATGACCAAATGAGTGCAATAGTGGCATGTCTGCTCTGGGAGAAACCACCTGCTCTCTAATTGGACTGAAGGCTCACTGTATGGGAGGGAATACATGCCTGCTACTGAAAACCTAATCAAAAGCCTATGGCAGGGGAGGTCATGAGCCTTAGGGGTATAAAGCCTCCTCTTGTCTGGATAAATGCACATATTATGCTCACCAAATTGCCCTGAAAGTACTACACTTAATGTTCATATTCATATATTAATGCTACTCTCACTTCTGGTTAGAGAAGCTTCTCTTTTCAGATGGCGGTGACCACTAGGATGACCCAAAAGGCATGATAGTGCTGAGAATAAGGGATGGAGGAGTGTCCATCACTGAAACATCTCTGTCACACCCTCCAAGGCTCAGGTCCCTTGGTGGCAGAAAGGAGGTAGAAGAAAGAATATAAGAGCTAAAGGAAGGGTACCTCCTTACATGCAACTGTCTGGACAGAAATTGGCCTCAATATCCATGACCTCGCAGTGCCTAGCAATACCTACAGAAGACCCTCATAATAGGAAAAAATGATAATGACATGAAATTAAAAGAGACTAATGGAGAGAGGGAGGGGATATGATGGAGAGCAGAGTTATGAATGGGAAAGTGGGGGAGAGGAGAGAAATATCATGCTTTATTGTCTGTAAGTATAGAGATTGTCAATTATATATTAGATATTTTACATATATATATATATATATACATATACATATACATACATATACATATATTAAAAACCACACAAAAGGATTTTTAAAAATTAAATGTTAGGAAAAATGAATTTATGAAGTTTGCAGGAAAATGGAAAAACTGGAAAAAATATATTAAGTAACCCTGGCTCAGAAAGACACATGTTCTCTTTCAAATGCTGATCCTAGCATCTGCCTTTTATATACGTGTGTTTATCTGTGAGTGAGTATGAATAGAGGCCTGAAAACTAGAAAGAGGCTTCTGAATGGAGACAAAAAGGGTAAAGGAAGACAGGTGAAAATGAGTAATCAAGCATATGTGATATAAAAGTGAAGTGGAACTACTAGAAGTGGAAAGGTTTAGGTGGAATTGAGGGGCAGGGAGATGCTGGAGAGGAGAAGATCGAGGAGGATCAACCAAAACTAAGTATGTTTGAAAATGCTATTTGAAAAAGTCGGGAAAATATTCAAAACTGGATATTTTTTAATACATTTGCCTCTATAATATGTTACTTCTGAAAACTAAATAATTTTTAAGTTTATAAAATAAACAACTATTGTCAGCTAAAGTTAATTTATTAATTTATCATTGGTGAGGCTATATTATAAACTGAGTGCCGAGTGTGCAGTGATTATGAAGCCTGTGGCGTGCACAGCAGTGTTGGTGCTCTCCACCTCCAGTCTTGCAAGCTCCGTTCACAGTGCAGTGGCTACATAGTGCATCGTTTACATCTCTTTTACCAAGCTTTTACCCTACATTTTCTATCTTTCAATATGTCACACTACACAATACTTGCCTCTGTGTGATGACTGTCTGCACTAGTCAGTACTAGGACATGCTCAATGTTTGCAGACTTGGAGCTGCAGCTTAAGTGTACAGTAGGCTATAACGTGCATGTTTATTGAGGTGCGTGATTCTATGTATTCCATGAACTTTGATGTTAACAAAATGGTAAAATTGCTCAATCACAAATTTCTTAGAATACTGTTATTTATTATTTTTAAGTATCAACAACCTTAGAACTACTGGCCAGGTTTTCAGGATTTGTGTAGTCTCTCTTCATGGTAGAGATAGGATTCAAACCCATAAACCTATCACTTAGGGGTCATTCTCACAAGGAAGGGCTGGAACCACGTACAGTCCCAGTCCATGTGCCAACAGGCAACATAATGTGAAACTAACACTTGTCAACTACATTTGAATCAGTAAATTGCTACTGAGGCATTATTAAATGTAACCCACATGTGAGTGACCACAGAAGACTGGGGACCCACATACCAACACAGTAGGAAGGCAGTGGTCCTTAGCAACAGTCCCCCTCTGAGGCTACCTTCAGGTCTTTATGTTCTTCAAGCAAGCCAGGGAATATGCATTATGTATATGCCTTGGAGTATTCCTGTGCTACAAGGGAGGAACCTGCTCTACTCTCCATGAATTGAATCACAAATTCCATGATATCAGATTAGCCAAACTTCTAAACACATGCAGATAGTCAATAAACATTGAGCGAATGAGAGAAAATTGTAATTACTGGTGAGATAAAAATCCTTGTATTTGAGCTAGTAACCATGTTCACACTATAGCTGGAAGATGATGGCTTAATGACCACAAGAGATGTTGACTTTACAGGGACTTAATTTCTCCTGCCACAAAGCAAACTACCAGTCAGGGCTTGCCAGGCTCCCCCCGACAGGTAGTGCTGAGGAAGGACCAGGCCCGCTGGTTTCTCCCAAGGGGTTGAGGAGGAGGATGAGTGTCGTCGACTCAGAACCTCTCCTAGTTACTGGAGAGAAACCACACTGAGTCAGGAGTCTTGTCAAAGCAGGAACTCGCTTTATTGTTACAGGCAGTTGCCTATATAATGTTGAGAACAAGGGTGGAGATTTTAGGATGGGGGGAGAGGTAAGGGCCAATAGTAAACTGTGACTATTGAAATGATTGGTCCCAAGTGCGCACGCGCAGTAATTCCAACTCCTACGTGGAAGCAGTAGGCAAGAAGCCATTAGGCATCTTGCTGAGTCCTAGCTGGACAGAGACAGGTGGCCAAACTTTAGCTAGGCTCAGGAAGTTCCACTAGGCCTCGCATCCGGGCCTCTCAAGGCCCAACAAGGGCTGAGCATCAGTTGCTGGGAGGTATGTGGCTCTGGATGGGTTGTAAGTCTTCTGCCTTCTGTGATAGCCAATCTGGTTAATTTTTGAATGTGGGCTCCTTTGCAAAATAAAAATATAAGAAGCTAATAACATAAGCACAAAATTGAAAGTAGAAGTAAGCTTCCCCTTCCTAGTTTCACACAGAAGTGGGCCTGGGCAGCTGCAGTAGGGGATGTTCACTCTTGCAACAAAGGAAGTGAAGCAGAGCTGAGCAATGGGAAGGTATTTCCAGGTAGGGGCCAAACTAGGAACTGAGCGCTTTTGGTAAGAAACATCCACAATTTATAAGCAAAACTCTGTCTGTCGCTGCTAACTCTTAATGCTTACTAAGATACCAGTCAAGTTTGCAAATCAGAGATGCTTTTGCTGAGGCACCAACAGCCAGAGCTAATATGTAATAAGATGCAGTGGAAAAACAAAAATGCCTCTTGAGAAAGCTGGCATAAGATTGCACAATCACCTAGTGCCTTAAATTGTTTTCAAGAGCATCCGTTGCTGGCCTTGGTGACCTTTAGGGCTCACCTGTCACCACTTCCTACCGCGAGTTCCATGTGTGTCTTGTACTTCTTCAGCACTCATATGCACTCCTCCCCTGGCCCTTTCCTGGATGAAACTTCTCTTGCCCAATTCTTCAAATCTGAGTTAGTCTCTTCTACCTCCCCCGATCTCCTCCTGCCATCATCCATAGCATTTAACTCCCTTTGACTCGCTTGGCCTGCCCGCAAGCTGCCTGTTCACTCCAGCATATCTGCCAGCCACCATTTTATCCCAAATCCCAAGCTCTTGGAAGCCCTTCAATAAATATTTATTCACTAAATGAGTTCAATGCAAAAACACTAAAGGATTTTCACATTTTTGACACTAACAGAATCTTAGTAGCAGGATCAGCTTTCAGATGATACACTGAACTGTACAAACATCATCACTATCTGTCTTCTTTAAGTCAACTAAATTCTAACTCCAAACTCATGTTCCACTAGTATGGCAGGAGTTCAGGCCCATTACTTAAAGGCTGGGCCCTTAAATGGAATCATTCAGAGTCAAGAAGGTGTAGCTGAGATCCAGAAAATAGGTAAAGGCCTCCAATGCGTAGGTCCATGCCTGGAGATGTCCTGTCAGTCTCTGCTGCTGAGCTGCATGGGCTTCAGAATGCTAAGGTACTTGTGGAAGCTCCACACCAAAGCCTACCTGCAGGGTAGTTTTAAATAAGTAGCCAGCAAGGGAGGACCCAAAGAGAAGACATAAAGAGATGTCACCACTATTGCCTTGACAAAACTGGAATTCAGTGTCCGATTCAGTCTTAACCCTAAGCCACAGCACTTGTAATTCTTCAATTTGACATACCTATTATACTAGTCCTTCTTGGGCCAGCCCCTTGAGTCCAAAAATAACAAAAATAGTAATGCTAATAATAATCTCTCTCCCTTACTCACCTGAGCCTGATAGTAAAGCCCATGAAAAGGTTTGCCATGTGGACAAAAGGATCTTGGCCTTGGCTGTTCATTCCACTCCTGACACCTGAACCTTGGGACCCCTGCTCTGGTGGGAAAATATTCTAGGAGAAAACTTTTCTTGTTCTCATTTTGTTACTCTCTTGAAAGGAATGGGACCTTTACTACATGATCTATGAGCTTTCCTTCTAATGTGAAGGCAAAAGGCCTATTCCTCCTTCTCCACTTCCCACACACACGTGTGTGTTTCTGTGTTCCTTTAAGCTCTTGCCCTTTTCAAATTTCCCTAGAAATTTCCTTCACATTTTCCCTCCACTCCCATGCTCTGCTTTCCACATGGGCTCTCACTCAGGTCCTGCCTTCCACATGTGTGTGTCACCGTTCTAGCCTTTCCCTGGGTAACAATTTTTCCTCAAATAAACCTCACAGTTAATAATTTCATTTTCTTCTATTTTCTCTCTTCTTTGATTTATAAATGGCCAAGAATCTAATAGCTGGTTTTCATAGGCTAGGAGGAGAAAAACCCTGCACTCCAAAAATACCATAACAACACCAGGAAGGAATTTACTTCTTTTGGTGCAACATACAATGACCACCTCATTTCAGCAACTCTAATCCATTCTGTATGAAATATGGAAAGGGAAACTTCTACTTTCAATCTAAGTGTTTCCACTAACTTTTACTATTTTGATTATGAAAATGAACCTGTTTAAAGCTGAGCCTGGCAGGAAGGTTGCCTCAAATTCAAGAAGAGGCCAGCCTGAGCTATGTAATGAATACCAGGTCAGCCAGGGCTACATAGCCAATCAATCTATCACAGAAAATTAAGTAAAGAATCACGGTTGTACCTCTTGGTTCGTTTGGCCTGGCTGGACAAATTTAAGGCTTGCAGTGTCCACTGTTGAGTATCTTTACTGCTGATTTTTCTCTCTCCCATTGAACTGCATGCAGCATGGCTTTTTCCAGCTTTCTGTCAGCTGGTCTACATGGAGGATATTTTCAGCTCAGTTCCAGCAGGATTTCTCAGTGACCTTGCAGCCCAAGTATGTGGAATCCTCAGCAATAGGGTCATACCATCTATTTTGGTGGTAAGCCAAGGGCCTTAATAATGGCCTGTAATGTTTTGGGGGCATCAGTGACCTCCCTGGCCAACAATTCACTGGAAGGTATCCCATCCCTGGCACTGAAATTTTTCTAGTAACAATTTATGGCTTCTGAGTGTTCCATTGTCCAAAAAAAGTAGGTTTTCATATGACTTATTTATATTCTCTTACATTTTTATTAGTCCTCCCTCCACCTTTCCTTTAATCAATCTCTTCTCCTGACCTCACTTAGGCCGCTTCACCCCTGTTAACCTGTTCTTTTTTTTTTTGTTATTTTAATTATTTATTTGAGAGTGACAGACAGAGAGAGAAAGAGGCAGATAAAGGGGGAGAGAATGGGTGCGCCAGGGCCTCCAGCCACTGCAAATGAATTCCAGATGCGTGCACCCCCTTGTGCATCTGGCTAATGTGGGTCCTGGGGAGTCAAGCCTCAAACTGGGGTCCTTAGGCTTCACAGGCAAGCACTTAACCGCTAAGCCATCTCTCCAGCCCTAACCTGTTCTTCTTACATATATACAATACCATACTATTAAGTCCCTCCCTTTTTCTGTTCCCTTTATGTCCCCATTCCAGCTTACTGGCCTCTGCTACTGAGTTTTATTCCTACTCACATAGAAGTCCAATCGTTTGTAGCTAGGATCCACATATAAGAGAGAACATGTGATGTTTGGCTTTCTGGACCTGGGTTACCTCACTAGGTATAATCCTTTCCAGATCCATCCATTTTCCTGCAAATTTCATAATTTCATTTGTCATTACTGCTGAGAAGAACTCCATTGTATAAATGTGCCACATCTTCATTATCCACTCATCAGTTGAGGGACATCTTGGCTGGTTCCATTTCCTAGTTATTGTGAATAGAGCAGCAATAAACATGGTTGTGCAAGTATCTCTAAGTTAGTGAGACGAGTCCTTAGGATATATGCCTGGGAGTGATATGGCTAGGTCATATGGTAAATCTATTTTTAGCTGTTTCAGGAACCTCTACACTGATTTCCACAATGGCTGGGCCAGATTACATTCCCACCAACAGTGTAGAAGGGTTCTTCTTTTTCCTTGTCCTCATCAGCATTTATGGACATTTATTTTTATGATGGTAGCCAATCTGACATGAGTGAGATGTAATCTCAATGCAGTTTTAATCTGCATTTACCTGATGGCTGAGGATGTAGGATTTTTTTTTAGATATTTATATGCCATCTGTATTTCTTCTTTTGAGAACTCTCTATTTAGTTCCATAGCCCATTTTTAATTGGGTTGTTTCATTTCTTATTAATTAGTTTTTTTGAGTTCTTTGTATATTTTGGATATTAATCCTCTGTCAGATGTATAGCTGGCAAATATTTTCTCCTGTTCTGTAGGTTGCCTCTTTGCTCTATTCACAGTGTCCTTTGCTGTACAAAAGCTTTGTAATTTCATGTGGTCCCAGCAGTTGATTTGTAGTTTTATTTCCTGAGCAATTGAGGTTATATTCAGAAAGTCTGCCAATACTAACATGTTGAAGGGTTTTCCCTACTTTTTCCTCTAGCATTTTGAGAGTTTCAAGTCTGATATTAAGGTCTTTGATCTATTTGCACTTAATTCTTGTGCATGGAGAGAGATAAGGATCTATTTTTATCCATCTACAGATAGATATCTAGTTTTCCCAGGACCATTTGCTAAAGAATCTGTCTTTTCTCCAATGGGTATTTTTATCGAAGATCAGGTGGCTGTAGCTATCCAGATTTATACCTACGTCATCTATTCTGTTCCATTGATCTATCTGTCTGTTTTCGTGCCAGTACCATGCTGTTTTTGTTACTATGGCTCTGTAATATAGTTTAAAATAGGTATGGTGTTACTACCAGCTTTATTTTTGCTGCTCAAAATTGTTTTAGCAGGTTTTGTGTGCTTCCAAATGAATTTTTAGATTTTTTTTCTATTTCTGTTAAGAATGCCATTGGAATTTTGATGGAGATTGCATTAAATATGTAGATTGCTTTTGGTAAGATTGACATTTTCACAATATTGATTCTTCCAACCCAAGGACAGCAGATGTCTTTCCATTTCCTAGTGTCTTCTGCAATTTCTGTCTTGAGTATCTTAAAGCTTTCATTGTAGAGAACCTTTACTTCATTGGTCAGGTTTATTCCAAGATACTTTATTTATTTATTTTTTGATGCAATTGTGAATGGGAGTAGTTCTCTGATTTCATCCTCTGTGTGCTTGTTGTTAGCATACAGGAAGGCTACTGATTCCTGTGTGTTTATTTTGTATCCTGCTACATGGCTATAAGTGTTTATCAGCTCTAACAGTTTGCTAGTAGAGTCTTTAGGGTCCTTTATGCATAGAGTCATATAACCTGCAAATAATGATAACTTTATCTCTTCCTTTCCAATCTGTATCTCTTTTATGTGTGTATCTTGCCTTATTGTTATGGCTAACACTCCTACTACTATGTTAAATAAAAGTGGGAACAGTGGACACCCTTATCTTGTTCCTGATGTCTGTTATGGGGGAAACCAACAGCTCTCTAATTGGACTGGATGCCTGCTCCATGGGAGGGAATACATCCCTGATACTGAAAACCTACAACAGGGATAGTCATGACCCCTAGGGGTATCATCTGGCTAAATGTATATACTATGCTTACCAAACTACCTAGTAAGTACTTCTCTTAATGTTCATACCAATATACTAATGCTACTCTAACTTTTGGTTAAGGAAGCTTCTCTTTTCAGATGGCAGTGACTTTGGGATGACTCAGAAGGTACCATGGTGCTGAGAAGAAGTGACAGAGGAGTGCTCAGCACTTAAATATCTCTCTCACATCTTCCAAGGCTTAAGGTCCATTGCAGATGAGGCAGCAGAAACAATATAAGAGCCAAAGAAAGGGTAGGACTCCTTACAACATGCGCTTCCAGACACAAAATGGCCTGGATATGCATGATCTCACAGTGCCTGACACTACCAACCCAAGGCCATCATAATATGAGGAAAAGATTATGACATCAAAATAAAAGACACTGATTGAGAGGGGAAAGGGGTATGATGGAGAGTGGAGTTTCAAAGGGGAAAGTGGGGGGAGGGAGGGAATTACCATGGGATATTATTTACAATCATGGAAGTTGTCAATAAAAAAATAAGTTAAAGGGGAAAAAAATAAAATAAAATAATGAACCAGATTGATTGTTTGCTAAATGAGGCATGACTTCCAATCCACCCAGAACTACATAGCTCAGAGCTCAAGCTCAGGGCCTTCCAGATGATTTGCTCAACAGTAGGAAAACGAAGTCTTCATAAACTAAAATCTGATATAGCCAAACTTTAAGTCTTCGGTCAACAACATTTGAAATATTAAAGATGGCTTAAACATCAGCTTTATAGATATTGGTTCAAATGCCGAGAGTGTAATCTTACTAATAGTTAAAGTTTCCTATTTCCAAGGGCTAGAAAGACTTGTCTGAGGAATTATCTACCTGTTCAAGGCCACTGGTGTGACAGAACATTTCTATGTCAGGAATGAAGTAAGAAATATGTCTTTGGGGCAGGCCTGTGAGGGTGTTTCCAGGAAGGATTAACTAACAGGGGAGACTTTCCCCCAGAGTTGAAAGCTGTTCCAGTGGCAGCCCCTTTATAATAGACTAGTCAATAATCGTGGCAAACATTGGGAGATAACAAAATAGAATCAGTGGCTTTGAAGTACGTTTGGTGATATGAGAACTTGGTAGTAATTAGAGAAATGTAATGCATGAGTTGATGGGAAAGAAGTGAAATGAGTAACTCTGAAGAAACTCCAACTGGTGAAGGGTGTATCAAGTTTATTTCTTAAATTTAAATAAATATTATAGTAAGTTCAGATGGATTGTGAAATGATATATAAAAAATTAAAATATGGAAGTACTTTTGGTTTAGAAATTTCAGCACAGAGATTATTATATTTAATTGGGTTAAAAGCTTAAGGATTTGGATATAAAAATACACTAAAATTTTATTTAGCAAAGTACAAAGAGTATATTTGCAAAAGATGTATTAGGTAAAGATTATTATCTGTTCTGTCCTTATCTCATTCTGCCTATTCTTCAACCAACAAGTATTAAATTGAAGATTCAATGGCAAGTAATATAAACTCAGTCACTACTTCTACTCTGACCCCAAGGTTCTTCTGTGCGAACTAGTGAAAAGGTTCCTCCTGCGGGTCATAGGTTGTGGAATTAAGAAATGCTAGATTTGAGTCCACACTGGCTCTTCTTGGTTGTTACCACTGGGCAAGAAACTTGCATTGCCCTAATTGGAGCCTCTCCAATTTTGTCATAGCCTACAAGGTAAGGAGCTCAATTAAGCAATCACTGTAAGGATGCAAGGCAACTTAGTGCTGAGGCTGTCACCTGGACTGAGGAGGCTGCGGAGGGAAAGAGTCGTGGTGAAAATGATGCTGAACTATTTCTGTAGGTCACAGAGAAAACAAATGGCATCACTGAATAAAAGTAGGGAAAACACTACAATTTGCAGACTACTAATGTTAAAACAAGAAAGATTACCTGTCCTCCCCCCCAAAAAAAATTTTTTGAATGAATTTTGAGCCAACAATATACTAATTTTCTTCTACAAACTATAAAGTGATTAAATGAGGGGGGAAGACCTCCTCTCAGAATGTGTTTCAAGCCTTGAGAAAAGTAATACCCTTTGTCCAAGAAGTTTCTCTTTTAGAATTTGTGTGCCAGCTAACATCTAGTAATAAAAATGCAAAGAAATACATAAAACAGATATCAAGATCACATATTACTTTATTGCTAAAGGAACAAAATGCATATCTAAACATTGGATACTATTCAACCTTATCAGTAAGTAAAGTTCTGATATGTGCTATATGACAGATCTCTAAAAACACGCTAAATGAATGAATGAGTCACAAAAGAGCAGTACAAAATGGTAGGAAGGGACCAGGAGGAGAATGAAATTGGTATATATAGGGACATGGTACCTCAAAAGTAAAGGGTTGGTGGTTGGTCTTTTTTTTTTTTTTTTTTTTTTTTTAGGTGGGGATGTGTTGGTTTTGGCTGGTTTTGTTTGGTTGATGTGTTTGACTTTGTTAATGTGAAACTAAGTCTCTCTGTGTAGTCCTGGCTGGCATCAAACTCCAAGTATTCCTATTTCAGCCTCCCAAATATGAACAGCATAGGTGTTCACTGCCACACCAACCCTAAGCTTCTTCTTGAAGTGATGGAAATTTTCTGAAAATGTAGTAGCAGTTGCAAGTATTTGTGAATGTGCTAAAACACAAAAACTAGAATTTAAGGAGTGAACTGTATGCTATACAACTTATCTCAATAAATCTATTTTTGGAAAACAACATGTTTTATGCAGTTACTTGTTTTTAAGTAGCATGGAAAAAAAGACAGAAAAAACACTAACATTAAAAAAAAATAGTGGTTAATGGAAATCCTGATTTAAGTTGTAGCAGTGCTTAAACTTTTCATCACTGTAATAATGCCTGGGATAATCAAGCCAAAAAGGAGGAAATTTTTATTTTGGCTCACAGTTTCAGCGACTCATTCTCTCCATGCTTGGGTCTATGTGAGGAAGTACTTCATGGCAGAAATATGAGGCAGAGGAAACTGCTCAGGCTAAGAAGACTGGGATAAAGAGAAAGGAAGGGTCAGGACCTCAATCACCCCCTCAAGAGCTCACCTCAGTCACTTCACTTCTGCCACTAGGACACACATTCTGAAGGTTCGCCATCTGAGAATGTTTACAATTAAAAAACACATTAGAAAAAAAAAAGATTTAAACATTTTTTTTTAATTTAGGAAAATTCCCAATAATAAATTTCTGGAAGAACAATACAAGCAAATAGATGTCTTATAAGAACAAATATTAAAATTTCATAGTTCATCAGCTTTCTTTTCTGTTTACTTCATTTTCAAAAGATTTGTATAGCATATTACATAATTAACTTTATGCCCCAAACTTCCTGTGGTGAGCCACAGCTATTTAAAACCTTTTTCTCTTCTTAGTCATTCAGAAGAAAGAGCAAGCTGTTCACACATGATATTCAGTTCTAAAAGCCCTATTTTTTCTTGTGATTGGAACAAAAAAACAAAAGGGAATGATTCCATGGGCACTCTATAATAAGAGTCAGGAAAAGATTTGTGAGCCACTGATTCACTTAGAAATGAAAAATACTGTAACATCTAATAAAATTCTTTTTTAAATATTTTTTCTAAGAGATTCACAGTGATTTTTTAAATTTTTTGTTTATTTTTATTTATTTATTTGAGAGTGACAGACAGAGAGAGAAAGAGGCAGAGAGAGAGAAAGAGAGAGGAGAGTGGGTGCGCCAGGGCTTCTAGCCACTGCAAAAGAACTCCAGACGCATGTGCCCGGTTGTGCATCTGGCTAATGTGGGTCTGGGAGAATTGAGCCTTGAAATGGAGTCCTTAGGCTTCACAGGCAAGCGTTAAACTGCTAAGCCATCTCTCCAGCACTAATAAAATTCTTTGAATCATAATAAAATTTTAGAATTATTTAAACCAACCTTCCTCCCAAGCATGAAGTTTCAACCACTTGGAGGAATATTTTCTAAAATCCTCTTTGCCTTTTTGAAATAGAAAGAACATACTTTTCTGATGTGTGGAAATATCTATAATTTTAGAAATTCATATGCAGGAGTAGCATAGAATGTCTATTATTTGATTCAAAATACATTAGTGCAAGGAAGATGAGGAGAGGAGGGGTGTATGTGACCACACAGAATAATTATTCACTCTGGGTCATTGTTATGTGGGACATTGTGTGTTTTAAATCTTTTGTCATATTTTTTTATTTAAATAAAGGTCTTTACATTTTCTTAAATTTGGAATTTGTGTGTGTGTGTGTGTGTGTGTGTGTGTGTGTGTGTTGCTGAGAATTGAACTGAGATACTCAAGCATATTAAGGAGGAATCCTACACCTATATCTTAAAATTCTTAAACAGGACATGAGACTTGAAGGAAGATTACAGATTTTAGCTAATATAAATACACTACACATAGTAAAATTTTATCTTGTGATTCTAAACACATACAGAAAAAAGATCACTTTCAAATTAGAGCAGGCCCAAGATTGTACTAAAGCAATCCAGAAAGTTGTCCTTGTTTTGTTTCTGATTTTCATGGCTTGAATGTGGCATGGCCTCCAAGCGCTCATGTATTTGATGGTATTTGGTGTATTTGATGTATTCAGTGGTGCTCTTTTAGGAGACTGTGGGACTGTGGCTCTTAAGGGTTACACCCACCTCCAGCTTATGCCTAGCACTCTGCTTCTTGTTCAGTAGCATATGCGAAGTTGCTGCTGATCCCACCTCTAAGCATTGAGCTGCTTCCACAACCAGAAGAACTTAAATCTGGGGCTAGAATAAACCCTTCCTCCTAATCTCTTTCCATCATAGCCACCAGAAAAGCTAACATGCTCATCTCACAGGAAAAGCTATCAAGTGTGATATTTGTGCACTTATGATAGCTAGCCTTTACTGTGTTAAAGCAGATATTTTCTACTCAGTTTGTTGAGTTTTCACTATTAAAAATATTGAATTTTAAGTGATTTTCTGTGTCAATTAATATGGCATAAAATATTTATCCCCACATATCACATTTACTGATTCACATATACTGACATATCCTTTTATAACTAAAGTAAATCACACTTGATTGTGGTATATGATACTTATGTGTCATTCAATTCAGCTTTCTTGGATTTTATGGAGTATTTTTATGCCCTTATCAATCTGGAATGTTGAACTACAGTTTTCTTTTCTCATAAAATATGTTGACAAGTTTTCTTCTCTTCTTTTTTTGAAGAACTTGAAATGGAATATTAATTCATATTTCTAAAATATTTTTTTATTTTTTATTTACTTGAGAGAGAGAACAAGACAGAGGAAGAGAGAGAGAGAGAGTGAATAGGCACACCAGGGCCTCCAGCCACTGCAAAAGAACTTCAGATGCATGCACCACCTTGTGCATCTGGCTTACATGGGTCCTGGGGAACTGAACTGAGGTCCTTTGGCTTTGCAGGCAAGCACCATAACCACTAAGCAATCTCTCCAGCCCTATTAATTCATCTTTAAATATTTGACAGAATTCACAGTAAAGCCACTAGGTCCTGGATTATTATTTGATGGAAGATTTTTTATTTACTTTTTCAATTTACTTGTTCATTATAAATATGTTTAGATTTTTCCACCTTTAAATGATTGTGTTGGTATATTCAATGTTCATAGAAATATGTCTCTTCTAGATCATCAATTTGTTAATGTATAATTATTTATCATTTACATTTCTGTGGTATTATAATGTCTCTTATTTCTTTTTTATGTCTCTTATTTCTTATTTCATTTATTTGAATCTTTATACCTATTTAGTCTAATAAAAGTTTTGAAAATTTATTACATTGAAAAAATAGTTCACTGTCATTGATATTTCTAGTCCCTGTGTCATTTATTTTTACTTGGATCTTTATTTCCTCCTGTTCACTGTGGGTATATTTTTTTCATTTTCTAGGTCCATGATGTACGACTTAGGTTATCTATTTGAGATAGCCCTCTAACTTTCTTTTTGTACCCACTTTGGCTACATTCCATAAGCTTTATTATGTTGTGTTTCAAGAAATTATTTTACGTTCTCTTACAATTTCTTCTCCAACTTACTGGTTGGTCAGAATTGTGTTGTTTAATTTCTATATGTTCATGGATTTTACCATTGTCCTCCTAATATTAAATACTAGTTCCATACCATTATGATTGTAAAAGATACTTGATATGATCTTAATCCTTTTAAAATTGTTCAGGCTTGTGTTGTGGCCTAATGTGTGTTCTGTCTGTGGGAATGTTCTATGTGCACTTGAAAAGAAAGTTTACTATTGGGTGGAAAGTTCTAGGTCGACTTATTCAGCAAAGCATAGTTTTCTGTTCAGTGGTTCCTTGATGATTTTCTGACTGGTTGATCATGACCAACTTCTGGAAGTGGAGAATGAAGTCGCTTAGTATTTTATCCCTGCCTATATCTCCTTTAAGATCCTCTTCATATAAAGGGAATAGAAAGTGAAGGAGGGGAGACTTAATAGGATGGTATAGTATATATGTAAGTAGAAGAATAGATTAATGGACATGAAAAGGCCTAATTGAGATCAGGGGAAGAGATTGAGTAAAGGACAGGTGGAGGGTGGGCTAATCAAAATCTAAGAGTATATAAGTAAGTCATATGGAAGACTACTTTTTTTCTGCCGTTTCTATACCAGGTGTGGTTTCTTTTATTTATTTTTTTATTAATTGGTTTTCTATTCAGCAAATACAGTCAGTTTGGTAACATTATTAGGCTCATCCGTGACCTACCCCCTCCCCTTGCCCCTCCTTGTTGAGGTATACAGGTCATGCATTGTGGAGTTAGCCCACAGTTATGGGTAAGATAAATGTCTCTGCATATCATGACCCAACATGTGGCTCTGACATTCTTTCCGCCCCCTCTTCCACAAAATTTCCCTGAGCCATGTTGCGTTCATTTTTGGTGTGCTTCAGTGATGAGGTGTTGGGGGCCTCTGGGGCTTTGGCTCTCTGATTTGGTAGGAGTTGATTTTTCTCTGTGTTGATCTCCTTCCCCCTTGTGCTGGTATCCAGTTCATCAGGAAAACAGCCCCCTTGCTTGTTTCGACAATTTTTCTTAGTTTCAGCCGGGGCCCTTTTGAGGTATGATGGGGTGGCTCTCTCCTTAGGATCTACATCTATCTGAAAAAGAGAAGCAGATTCTCCAACGGAGAGGAAGGCTACTTTTTTGGACAATGGAGCACACAGGAGCCATAGATTGTTACTAGAAAATTTTCAGTGCCAGGGATGGGATACCTTCCAGTGAGTTGTTGGCCAGGGTTGTACTGATTCCCCTAAAACATTACAGGCCATTGCCAAGGCCCTTGGTTTCCCACCAGGAATAGATGGTAAGACCCTATTGCTGAAGACTCCACATACTTGGGCTGCAAGGCCACTGAGAAATCTTGCTTGCACTGAGCTGAAAACATCCTCCATGTAGACTAGCTGACAGAAAACTGGAAAAAGCCATGCTGCATGCAGATCAGTGGGAGAGAGAGAAATCAGTAAAGATACTCAATAGTGGACACTGAAAGCCTTATATTTGGCCAGCCAGGCCAAATGAGCCAATGGATGCAATAGTGGCACATCTGTTATGGGGCAAGTCAACTGCCCTCTAATTTGACCGGAGGCCCACACCATGGGAGGGAATACATCACTGCTACTGAAAACCTACAACAGGGGTAGTCATGAGCCCTACGGGTGTAATGTCTGCTGGTGTCTGGCTAAATTTTGTACTATGCTCACCAAACTGCCCAGTAAGCACTTCTGTTAATGTTCACAATCATATATTAATGTTACTATCACTTTTGGTTAGAGAACCTTCTCTTTTCAGATGGCAGTGACCCTGGGATGACTCAGAAGGCACCATGATGCTGAAAAGTGACAGAGGAGTACTAAGAACAAAAATATCTCTATCACACCTTCTAAGGCCCAGGGTCCATTGAGGAAGAGGTGGTGGGAAGAATGTAAGAGCCAAAGGAAGGGTGGGACTCCTTACAATGTGCTCCTCCAGACACAAAATGGCCTGGATATCCATGACTTCATACTGCCTGACACTACCTACACAAGACGGTAATAATAGGAGGAAAAGATCATGACATCAAAATAAAAGAAAGACTGATTGAGACAGGGAGGGAATATGATGGAGATTGGAGTTTCAAAGGGGAAAGTAGGGGGGAGGGAGGGAATTATCATGGGATATTATTTACAATCATGGAAGTTGTCAATACAAAAATTGATGACACAAATAAAAGATCCTCTTCCTTGGTGGGAATCTCACTGGAAGATAATACTACCTGCAACTCAAAGCTCTCTGCCTTTCCTAAAGCAAAAGGTTGCCTTTAACTTTCCATTCACAAGCTGGGCATCATGGCTTATGCCTACAGACAGCTAGAGTTCCAGCCATGTGGTGAGAATAAGGTAGAAGAACCACTTGAGCTAAGTGGTTGACTAGCCTGGGCTACATAGTGAGAGACATGTTGCAAAACGAACAATATTCCATCACAGACTCACCCTCTAAGAATGTTACTTTCTGAGATGTTCCTGGCTGAAGTAATGGCAGGAGGGAGAGGAGATGAACAACTTCAGAAATTGTGAATGTCTAGTACTCTGACAGAAATCTGTCTTTCTTTTAAAAAACCTTGTAGGTCTCTCTGATCAAAAGCTCATTGTGGATAATAGCCACATGCTGGTACTGGGAGTTACAGGTCAGTGCCAACTAAAAAAAGGAAGAAAAAGATAACTAATATAAAAGAGTTAGAGAGAAGAGAGACTGAAAGAGAGAGGAAGAGAAGCTGTAGAAGATTAAGGTCAGTCTTCATCATGCCCTCTCCAGTGTCTTGTGGTTCAGGTGTTCTCTCTAAGGGCCTGATGAAGGTTCAACCATTTGGTCTGCCTTTTAGGATGTAGAATTTTATGATACCATTGCCGTTTGGGTCTAGATTTGTGTCTCCCATCCTCTCCCTTGTCCTCCCCTCCCTCCCCACCCACCCTATTGTCTAGTCCTCTAGATACTTGCTGGGCATGTCAGCATCTTGGGTAGATTCAGGTTAGGTGCTATAGATGAGTGAGACTATGCAGTGATTTTCTTTCTGTGATTGGGTATGTTCACTGAGAATGATCTGTTCCAGGTTCAACTATTTTCCCTCAAATTTCATTGTCTCATTCTTTCTTACTGCTGTGTAGAATTCCATTGTGTAGATATACCATATTTTAGTTATCAATTCTTCCAGTGATGCACATCTGGGTTGATTTCAGGTCTTAGCTATTAGGAATTGAGCCACTATAAACATGGTTGAGCAAATCTCTATGGACTGTGGTTTAAAAGTTTTAGGGTACATGCCCAGCCTAGAACCCAAAGGAAAATGTACAATTCAACCCTAAAGAAAAAAAAAATAAATGCAACCTAAGAGAGAAACTAATGCTTCAAAAAACAGGGGCATATGGTGAAATGAGCTCAGCATTGCTTGGGCTGCTGGTAAGGAGAATCTTGGCAGCATCTCATTTCATCAAAGTTATCTGTTGCAGGTAAGTTTCTGCGCCCTTATTGTAACTATGGATTCAAACTTTATGAGTAATATTTTAGGCAAATAAGTTTCTCTTCCAACAGAAAAGCTGTTCTCTGCCCTATCACTGTCTATGCATACCTGGTGGAAGTGAGGCTCAAGCTGCCTCATCTATCCTTGCCAAAGATATCACCCCCAAATCAGTAATACCCCTCATTTTTAAATATTATGGGAACTCTAACAACAACTTTTAAAAGTATTGGGTATGCATGTTTTTGAGCAAGTCATAAAAATGTTTTCATGTTTAGTCTAGATTTCATGAATGGATGGTGTGGTGGTTTGATTCAGGTGTCCCCCATAAACTTATATATTTTGGACACTTAGGTTCCCAGCTAATGGCAATTTGGTAATTGAATCCTCCTGGAGGCAGTGTATTGTTGGGGATGGGCTTATGGATGTTATGTCCAGCTTCCTCTTGCCAGTGTTTGGTATACTCTCCTGTTGCGGTTGCCCATCTGATGTTGGCAAGGAGGTGATATCCACCCTCTGCCCATGCTATCATTTTCCCATGCCATTGTGGACTTTACCCTTGAGTCCATAAGCCAAAATAACCCTTTTTCTCCCACTAGCTGCTCTTGGTCAGGTATTATCTGCCAGCAATGCAATTGAATGCAACAGTAAAATTGGTACTGAGAGTGGGGTGTTACTGCTAGAAAACTGATTGTGTGGCTTTTGGCCTTTTGGAGCTGATTTTTGAGGAAGGAATGTTGAAGGATTTGAAATATTGACCTAAGAGATGCCATATAGTGCCATAAATACAGCTTAATGGACCATTCCTGTCAGAGTTGAATGACATGGATACAGTATGTTACAGTCAGGTGTCTACTGCTGGTAGAAATCACCCAACCAAGAGAAGCTTCTGGGGAAAAGAGATTGATTTTGGCTTATAGGCTCAAGGGGAAGCTCCACGATGGCAGGGTAAAATGACGGCATGAGAAGAGGGTGGATATCACCCCTGCACAATAGCAACAGGAGAGTGTGCCAAACATTACCATGGGGAAACTGGCTATAAAACCCATAAGTCCACACCCAGCAATAACACTGCCTCCTGAAGGTGTTAATTCCAAGATCTCCATCAGCTAGGAACCTAGCATTCATAACACCTAAGTTTATAGGGACACCTGAATCAAACCACCACATTCCACCCCTGGTCCCCATAAACTGATAACCATATATGATGTAAAATGCAATGCATTCATCTAACTTTAAAAGTCCACATAGTTTTTATCAATTCCAGTGATGTTTGCATATCCCCATAGTCCAAGATCTTTTAATTGAGCCATAATACCTCGAAAAATCCATAACGGCACAGAATAGACATTCACACTGCAAAAGATGGCATTTGGCATAGCAAAGAAATACTCAAGCAACACATGACTTAAACAGGGAAAACACCAAACTCTGTAGCTTCAAGTCCAACAACTCTAGGCAGTGACAAATCTCCAAGTCTGATAATTCTAACCAGCAACAAGTCTCTGGAGTTCCAATTCTACCCTTCCAGCTAGACTACTCACAGTCCTGGAAAACTTCATTGGGGCTGGCAGCTTTCCTTAGCAGCCATCTCATGGTCTTGGCATCTCCACTGGGTCTTCACTGCAATCCACAGTTCATCCTCATGGCCCCATGGGGTCTCCATGAAGGCATCCAGCAAACCTGCTTCACACTGCCCATGGCCATTTCCAAAACACAAGACTGGGTCACAAACTCAATGACCCTCTCCTTCCTGCATTTCTTATACTCCACAATACCAGATGGGGTGCCATTTTGTTGATCCAGGGAGGAATAAAGCAGACTTTGAAGAAAAGGACACTCCTTGAGCACTCAGGCCCCTTCAAAGGAGTTTACATTCTTCCTGTTGCCTCATTGCAGGTCACCTGGCCCAATATCAATAGTTGAACAGGCAGAAGTTTAGGCCCAATGATTTCATTTTTTCTGTGCCATATCCCTCTGCTCACACCAGTTCATTTCCATGCAGTGCAGCCCTTCACAACTTGTCAGTACATTGTCATAACAGCAAACCTTTCAAACTGTTTCTAGCCCAGTCCAAGCAAAGCTCTTTCTCACCCTCATAAACCAAACCTCACAGTCGACAGTTCCTATTGCATTCAGGTCTTTCAACTCTGACCAGAATAGTCCATCAGGCTATACTTACAGCACTGCAAGGCATCAAGGGCCAAGGTCTTGAATCCTTCCACATTCCTCTTGAAAATCAGCTCCAAAAGGCCAAAGCCACACAGTCATGTATCCAGAAACAATGCCACTCCTTGGTACCACTTTACTCTTGCAGCCAGCTGTTTATTGCTAGTAGAAACCACCCAACCAAGAGCAGCTTCTGGGAAAAGAGGTTTATTTTGGGTTACAGGATCAAGTGGAAGCTCCACGATGGCAGGGGAAAACGATGGCATGAGCAGAGGATGGACATCACCCCCTGGCCAACATAAGATGGACAATAGCAACAGGAGAGTGTGCCAAACACTGCCATGGGGAAACTGGCTATAAAATCCATAAGCCCACCCCTAAGAATACACTGCCTTCTGAAGGTGTTAATTCCCAAATCTACATCATCTGGGAACCTAGTATTCAGAACACCTAAGTTTATGGGGGACACCTGAATCAAACCACCACACAGTAAGAACTATGGATTGTGAGGTTTGGCTTCTGAGAGTGAAAAAGAACTTTGGCTGGACTTGGCTAGAAGCAGTTTATGTGAGAAGCTTGCTATTATGTCTGTGTCCTGGGAACTTGTGCAGAGTTGCATTGCATAGAAGTGGACTGGTGTGAGCAGAGGGATATGGCACAGAAAGAAAGAAAATCTTTGGGCTGAATCTTCTGCCTGTTCATCTGCAATTGTATGAGAGATTACAACCATTGAGACTGAGCCAGCTGACTTTCATTGGAACAACAGGAAGAATGCAAACTCTTTTGAAAGGGCCTGAATGTGGAAAGAGTACCCTGTTCAAAGACTTCTTCACTCCCCCTGGATTAACAAATTGTTAGCCCACCTGGTATTATGGAGTATAACAAATGCAGGAAAGAGAGGGTCATTAAATTTGCAACACGGTTTTATATGTTGGAAATAGCCATGGGCAATGTGAAGCAGGCTTATTGGATCACCTGTGTATAAGCCTGGTGGAGCCATGTGGATGGACTGTGGGCTGCAATTTCATACCCAATGGAGATACCAGGACTATGGGATGGCTGCCAAGGACAGCTTCCAGGACAAGATGAAGCTTTCTGGGACTGTGAGTAGCCTAACTGGAGGGGCAGAATTAGAACTCCAGAGACTCATCACTAGTTAGAGTTGTTGGACTTAGAGCTACAGAGTTTTATGTTTGCCCTATTTAAATCTTGTATTGGTTGAATATTTCTTTGCTATGCCCAATGCCATCTTTTGCAGTGTGAATGTGTATTCTGTGCCATTATATGTTTTGGGATTTTTTTTTTTTTTTTTGGTATTACTGTTCAGTTGAAAGACCTTGGATTATGGGGATATTTGAATATCATTGGAGTTGATAAAAACTATGGGGACTTTTGAAGTTGGACTGAATTCACTGAATTTTATATCATGCATGGTTATCAGTCTATGGGGGCCAGAGGCGGAGGGTGGTGGTTTGATTCAGGTGTCCCCCTGTAAACTTATGTGGTCTGAATGCTTAGGTTCCCAGATGATGGCAATTTGGGAATTGAATCCTCCTGGAGGCAGTGTGTTGTTGGGGGTGGCTTATGGGTGGTATAGGCAGCTTCTTCTTACCAGTGGTTGGCACACTCTCCTGTTTCTGTTGTCCATCTGATGTTGGCCAGGAGGTGATGTCCATGCTCTGCCCATGCTATCATTTTTCCCTGCCATCATGGAGCTTCCCTTGAGACTGTAAGCCAAAATAAACCCTTTTTTCCTATTAGCTGCTCTTAGTTGGGTGTGTTTCTGCCAGCAATGTGAACCTGACTGCAACAGATGGTTATGTTTAAAGTAGTCTTCCAAGAACTTGGGAGATGACTCAAGATGGATAAAGTTCTTGGTGCACAAGCATTAGGAATAGAGTTTGTATCCCTAGCACCCATTTAAAACACTGTGTTGAATTAAGCGGACTTCCGGTCAAGATGGCGGCATAGGAACCACGCCTAAGCAGCCTAGGGGAGAAAAAGCCAAAGAAAACCCAGCAAAATACACAAGGGAGGTGTATAAGAGATTAAAACAGCAGCGGAGAAGTAGGAGATATCCAGAGCCCACACGGGCAGGCCGAAGCAGCTCCGGCAACGGCAGCTCGGGACCCGGTAGCAGCAGATCGGGATCCAGCAGCGGCAGCTCGGGACCTGGTAGCGGCGACTTGGGCTCCGGCAGCGGCACCTCGGGACCCGGTAGCGGCGATTCGGACTCTGGCAGCGGCAGCGGCAGCACGGGCACCGGCAGCTGCATCGCGGGCTCCGGCAGTGGCAACTCGGGATCCAACAGCGGCGGCTCAGACCCCGGCAGCGGAAGCGGCGGTGGAAGCCGTGACTCCAGCCCCAAAAACACCATCAGCTGCTCCGGTACCGGCCACAGCGGCTTCAGGGCAGCGAATCCAGCAGCGGAGGCTCCAGCGGCTTCAGCGGCAGAGGCGGATCCCGCAGCGGCAGCACCAGCGGATCAGAGGCGGAGGACCCAGCAGCGGCAGCTCCAGCGGATCGGCGGGGGCAGACCCAGCAGCGGCATCTCCAGTGGCGGATCCAGCAGCAGTGGTCCCAGCAGCAGCAGCTCCAGCGGCAGCAGCGGGGATCCAGCATCAGGAGCGCCAATCTGCAGGGCCACAGTTGCCAGGCTTGGTTTGCCCCACAGGAAAAGCCAGTACCCAGTTCCAGAAAGCAGAACAGCGGCCCAACATCCCAGCCAGCAACTTGACTGAGACCAAAAGCATCCAAAGAGGTAACTGGGATTGAACCAGGGAAGGGTCTCACCTGGTCACAAGCTGACTTGGATCCCTCAACAGACCAGAAATCTTAACTTCTTTGTTGATAGAGGATCTGGTTCTTATAATACCTAATCTTGCATAAATGCTCGGTGCTGTTCTTGACTGAATGTGTATAGGGTTTAGTTAAATTTTAGAATATACCTGTATTTTATTCCACTCAACCTATTTGAATACTCCCATAGCAGGCAAACTTAACCCCTAGGACCACGTGTCTAGATACTCTGAGAGTGGTAAGAGCCACACCTAACATCTTAATCTCCTACATAGAAGATATACAATATCAGATCAATAGATACAGCAAAGGATACCCAGCTAACTGGAAAATCTAAGCAGTAACTTAATCCAAGATGCAAAAATATATACATTATAACACAAGAAACACCAAAAACCAAGGCAATATAAATCCACCAAAAAGCATCAATGCTTCAGAAATGACCTCTAGTGAAAACGAGTTAGAGAAAATGCCTGAGAAAGATTTCAAAAGAATGATTGTAAATATGTTCAATGAACTCAAAGAAGAAATCAAAGGAATCAGAGAAGATACAGGACACCAATTTAACGAAATAAAGAAATCAATACAAGACATAAATAAGGAAATAGAAATAATGAAGAAAAACCAGCCAGAATTACTAGCAATGAAGAACACAGTTAATGAAATAAAAAACTCTGTAGAAAATCTCACCAGTAGAATGGATGAAGGAGAGGACAGAATATCTAAGCTAGAAGACCAGGTGGCAGATCTAATACAATCCAACAAAGAGAAAGACAAACTAATAGAAAAGTATGAATGGGAATTTCAAGATATTCGGGACACTATGAAAAGATCAAATATAAGAATTCAGGGTATAGTAGAAGGAGAAGAATTTCAATCCAAAGGTTTAGTAGGCATCTTCAACAAAATCATAGAAGAAAACTTCCCCCAAATTGGGAAAGAGGTGCCAATGCAGATACAGGAAGCATTTAGAACACCAGCCAGACAAAACCTGGAAAGAACCTCTCCTCGCCATATTATAATCAAACTACCAAACATACAATCCAAAGAAAAAATATTGAAAGCAGTTAGAGAGAAAAATCAAGTTACCTACAAAGGCAAGCCCATCAGGATCACAGCAGATTACTCAACACAAACTTTCAAAGCCAGAAGGGCTTGGAGTGATGTATTCCAAACTCTGAAAGATAACAACTGTCAACCAAGGCTACTTTATCCTGCAAAACTATCCATTCAAATAGATGGAGAAATAAGGACATTCCATGACAAAAGCAGGCTAAAGGAGTATTTGAAGACAAAACCAGCTCTACACAAAATACTTGAAAGAATCCTCCATGCTGAAGAGAAAGAAAAACACACATATAAGGAACCTGGAAAACGACAAACAACACTCAAATACTAGTTAATATAAGAGAGCAAAGGTAGAACCAGAACCACAAAAAAAAAAAAAAATGGCAAGCATAAATACACATCTTTCAATAATATCTCTTAATATCAATGGCCTCAATGCTCCAACCAAAAGACATAGATTTGCAGACTGGGTTAAAAAGCAGGACCCTACAATTTGTTGTCTCCAAGAAACTCACCTTTCTACAAAGGATGGACATTACCTTAGGGTGAAAGGTTGGAAAACGGTGTTTCAAGCAAATGGACCCAGAAAGCAAGCAGGGGTTGCTATCCTAATAGCTGACAAGGCAGACTTCACTCCAACATTAGTCAAGAAAGATAAGGAAGGTCACTTTATATTGATTAAGGGCACACTCCAACAGGAGGACATTACAATCCTAAACATATATGCACCTAACATGGGGGCTCCCAAATTCATCAAACAAACACTGTTAGAACTAAGGTCACAGATAACACCAAACACAGTGGTAGTTGGTGACTTTAACACCCCACTCTCATCAATTGACAGGTCATCCCGGGAAAAAATAAACAGAGAGGCATCTGGACTAAACGAGGTCATAGAAGGAATGGACCTAACAGACATATACAGGACATTTCATCCAAATGCTGCAGAATATACATTCTTTTCAGCAGCACATGGATCATTCTCTAAAATAGACCATATATTAGGACACAAAGCAAATCTTAACAAATTCAGGAAAATTGAAATAATTCCTTGCATTCTATCTGACCACAATGGAATCAAACTACAAATCAATAGCAAGAAAGGATATAGAGCATACACAAAATCATGGAAACTAAACAATACATTACTAAATGATGAATGGGTCAATGAAGAAATCAAGAAGGAAATCAAAAAATTTATAGAGTCAAACAATAATGAGAACACAACATACCAAAATCTCTGGGACACAATGAAGGCAGTTCTAAGAGGTAAATTTATAGCTTTAAGTGCCTATATTAAGAAATTAGAAAGGTCGCAAATAAATGACCTAATGCTTCACCTTAAAGCCTTGGAAAAAGAAGAACAAGGCAAACCAAAAATCAGTAGACGGGAAGAAATAATAAAGATTAGGGCAGAAATTAATGAAATAGAAACCAAAAAAACAATACAAAGAATTAATGAAACAAAGAGCTGGTTCTTTGAAAGGATAAACAAGATTGATAAACCCTTAGCAAATCTGACCAAAAGAAAGAGAGAAGAGACACAAATTAATAAAATTAGAGATGAAAAAGGTAACATCACGACAGATGCCAGAGAAATTCAAAAAATCATAGGGACATATTATAAAAACATATACTCCACAAAGTATGAAAATCTGAAAGAAATGGATGATTTCCTTGATTTATATGACCTACCTAAATTAAATCAAGATGAGATTAATCACTTAAATAGACCTATAACAAGCATGGAGATCCTAACAGTTATCAAAAATCTCCCAACTAAAAAAAGCCCAGGCCCAGATGGATTCACTGCTGAATTTTACCAGACCTTCAGGGAAGAGCTAACACCATTGCTTCTTAAGCTTTTCCATGAAATAGAAAAAGAAGGAATTCTACCAAACTCCTTCTATGAAGCCAGCATCACTCTGATACCAAAACCTGGCAAAGATAGAACAAAAAAGGAAAATTACAGACCAATCTCCCTCATGAACATAGATGCAAAAATTCTCAACAAAATATTGGCAAACAGAATACAAGAATACATTAGAAAGATCATTCACCCTGACCAAGTAGGCTTTATCCCAGAGATGCAGGGATGGTTCAACATACGCAAATCTATAAATGTTATACATTATATAAATGGGTTGAAGGACAAAAATCACATGATCATCTCATTAGACGCAGAGAAAGCATTCGACAAAATCCAACATCCCTTCATGATAAAAGTCCTACAGAGACTGGGAATAGAAGGAACATATCTCAATATAATAAAGGCTATTTATGATAAGCCTACAGCCAACATATTACTAAATGGGGAAAAACTGGATGCTTTTCCACTAAAATCAGGAACAAGACAAGGGTGTCCACTGTCCCCACTTTTATTTAATATAGTTCTGGAAGTCTTAGCCATAGCAATAAGGCAAGAGAAATGCATAAAAGGGATACAAATCGGAAAGGAAGAGGTCAAGTTATCATTATTTGCAGATGACATGATTCTATATATAAAGGACCCTAAAGACTCTACTAGCAAACTGTTAGAGCTGATAAAAACCTACAGTCATGTAGCAGGATACAAAATAAATACACAGAAATCAGTAGCCTTCATATATGCTAACAACAAACACACAGAGGATGAGATCAGAGAATCACTCCCATTCACAATTGCATCAAAAAAAATAAAGTACCTTGGAATAAACCTTACTAAGGAAGTAAAGAATCTATACAATGAGAACTTTAAAACACTCAAGCGAGAAATTGCAGAAGACACTAGGAAGTGGAAAAACATCCCTTGTTCCTGGATTGGAAGAATCAATATTGTGAAAATGGCAATCTTACCAAAAGCAATCTACACATTTAACGCAATCCCCATCAAAATTCCAAAGGCATTCTTCACGGAAATAGAAAAAACAATCCAAAAATTCATTTGGAATCACAAAAAACCTCGAATATCTAAAATAATACTGAGCAACAAAAATAAGGCTGGTGGTATCACCATACCTGATTTTAACCTATACTACAGAGCCATAGTAACAAAAACAGCATGGTACTGGCACAAAAGCAGACTCGTAGATCAATGGAACAGAATAGAGGACCCAAATGTAACCCCATGTAGTTATAGCCACCTGATATTTGATAAAAATGCCAAAAATACTCATTGGAGAAAAGACAGCCTCTTCAGCAAATGGTGTTGGGAAAACTGGATATATATCTGTAGAAGGATGAAAATAGATTCTTCTCTTTCTCCGTGCACAAGAATTAAGTCCAAATGGATTAAGGACCTTAACATCAGACCTGAAACTCTGAAACTGCTAGAGGAAAAAGTAGGGGAAACCCTTCAACATATTGGTCTTGGCAAAGACTTTCTGAATACAACCCCAATTGCTCAGGCAATAAAACCACAGATTAACCACTGGGACCTCATGAAAATACAAAGATTTTGCACTGCAAAGGACACGGTGAAGAAAGCAAAGAGGCAACCTACAGAATGGGAAAAAATCTTCACCAGCTATATATCTGATAGAGGATTAATATCTAAGATATACAAAGAACTCAAGAAGTTAAATAATAAGGAATCAAACAAACCAATCAAAAAATGGGAAATGGAGCTAAATAGAGAATTCTCAAAGGAAGAAATACGAATGGCATATACGCATCTAAAAAAATGTTCTACATCCCTAGTCATCAGGGAAATGCAGATTAAGACTACATTGAGATTCCATCTCACTCCTGTCAGATTGGCTACCATCATGAAAACAAATGATCATAAATGTTGGCGGGGATGTGGAAAAAGAGGAACCCTTCTACATTGTTGGTGGGAATGCAATCTGGTCCAGCCATTTTGGAAATCAGTGTGGAGGTTCCTAAAACAGCTAAAGATTGATCTACCATATGACCCAGCTATAGCTCTCCTAGGCATATATCCTAAGGACTCATCTCATTACCTTAGAGATACTTGCTCAACCATGTTTATTGCTGCTCAATTTATAATAGCTGGGAAATGGAACCAACCTAGATGTCCCTCAACTGATGAGTGGATAATGAAGATATGGCACATTTATACAATGGAGTTTTACTCAGCAGTAAAGAGAAATGAAGTTATGAAATTTGCAGAAAAGTGGATGGATCTGGAAAGAATTATACTAAGTGAGGTAACCCAGGCCCAGAAAGCCAAGCGCCACATGTTCTCCCTCATATGTGGATCTTAGCTAGAGATGATTGGGCTTCTGTGTGAGAAGGAAAAAACTCAGTAGCAGAGGCCAGTAAGTTAAAAAAGGAGATAGAAAGGGAAGAGAAAGAAAGGGAGGAGGGCTTTTATTAGGTTGGTATTGTATATATGTAAGTAGAAAGATTGAGATGGGGAGGGGATATGATGGAGAATGGAATTTCAAAGGGGAAAGGGGGGAGGGTAATACCATGGGATTTTTTTTTGTTATCATGGAAAATATTAATAAAAATGGAGAAAATAAAAAAATAATAATAATAATAATAATAATAAAAGAATATTTAATTAAAAAAAAAAAACCACTGTGTTTGGTGGTGTAGACCTTTAATCTCTGAGCTGGGGAAGCCTAAACAGGGAGTGCCTGGGGCTCTCTTGTCTACCTAGCCTAGCCAAATCAATGAGCTCCTGGTTCAGTGAGAGATTCTGTCTCAAAGAATAAGATAAAGAGTGGATAAGGAAGACACCCAACATTGACCTCTGTCCTTTGAACACACACATGTACAAATGTGCACATGTACCCCATACACATACATGCACACACACAGATGTGGCCACACACAAACATGCATATGCATACATTAGCACCATATACACATGCAAAAAGAAGGTTGTCTACCAAATCACAGTGATCCCATAAAAGTTTTACTAATGCATAAAATTATACAATTCAGAGGGGAAAAAATTCATGTATGTTACCATATTAATAGAAGTAAACTGTGGTTAAAATTGCATCGAGGGGCTGGAGAGATGCTCAGCAGTTAAGGCACTTGCTCACAAGTCTAATGACCTGAGTTTGATTCCCCAGAACCCACATAAAGCCAGATGCAGTGCTGTATGCATCTGGAGTTCATTTGCAGCAGCTGAAGGCCCTGGT
This sequence comes from Dipus sagitta, assembly GCA_036346955.1. NCBI lineage: Eukaryota > Metazoa > Chordata > Mammalia > Rodentia > Dipodidae > Dipus > Dipus sagitta. Next base: position 90,872,153 of record CM070777.1, on the reverse strand, counting down.
GCACCAATTCTCTTTGTCTCTTTTCTCTCTACTTCTCTTTGCTTGGAAATAAATAAAAAATATATTTTTAAAAATGACTGTATCAGGATTTTCAGTAAAGCTCTACACAGTATGCTGAGTACTTACTAAGTGCAGTGACTGTTGAATAAATAAGTGATGATTAACTTATGGGAAGAAAGTGCCTCTTAGTGATAAGAATATACATGTTTGAAATTTCACAAACTTGAAAAAAACACTAAATGAATTTTGCAACAGTACTATCAAATACACTGTTACTGGTCATACATGATAAGCCAACTAAAGAAAGCAACTAGCCTGCACTGGGTTTTTGGAGAGATGTTTAGGTTTTTTTTTTTTTTTTTTCGATGTAGGGTCTCACTCTAGTCCAGGCTGACCTGGAACTCACTGTGTAGTCTCAGGGTGGCCTCTAACTCAGGGTGATTCACCTACCTCTTCCTCCCAAATGCTGGGATTAAAGGCATATGCCACCACACCCAGCACATTTAGGTTTTAACAGCTTTCTTTTCAAAGTTTCAACAATAGCAGCAGCAGCAGAGCTAGCATATTCTCTCATTGGCATAGGAATGGGGGTTGCCACAAATTTTAATTTGCACAAAGGGGTCTTAGGCTGAGACTATCGCTCAGTGGTAGAGTGCTAATCTAGCATGTGCAAGGCCCTGGGTTTAGTACCCCCTGATACTGCACACACACAAAAATCAAAACTAGAAAATAAAGCCAGGAAACTCTAGCACAAGTCAGAGCACTAGCATTTACAGATCCCTGGGACCAAAAGCAATTAGCAAGAGTGACATTTACCCTTCATTGTTGAGAATTAGTGATAATATGTGTGAAAATCCTAATAAATTGTATATGCATTGAACAAATAATAACTATTATCAAAATTATTTTAAAATAATTTCAAAATGAGATATGTTTAAAAGAAGACAAACAAACATATGGAATAATAATTGGTTTAAAAACAATAGTACTGAACATTACGTTTTGGGACATAATGCATGATCCAAAATCTGAAGTAATCTTTCTACTCATTGGAAGGAGCTTCCTTCCATTTGCATTAAAAAAAAAAATCCAAGCACAGCGGGCATGGTGGCACATGCCTTTAATCCCAGCATTCAGGAAGCAGAGGTAGGATGATCAAAGAGAGTTCAAGTCCACCCTGAGACTACATAGTGAATTTTAGGTCAACCTGAGCTAGAAGGAGACCCTACTTTGAAAAAAAAAAATCCAAGCATACTTTCATACTCTCCACCTACCATCAACAGTTGATACATTCTGCTTCATTTGTGTTTTTCTCTACACACACACATCACACATCTGTTTTTACCTTCTGAGACTAAGTTGTAAATATGACCATTCATAAATAATTCTGCATGCCTTTCAAAGAGTAAAGACAATTTAACAAGCCCATTTACTCTAATACATTAAAAGGGGGAAAGTAAATGTAAATAGCTCATCACTAAAATTTATTGTCTTGACTTTTAAATGTGTGCACTTTTCTCACTACTGATCTAGACTTATGGGTTTGACAAAATGCTGTGTGTTATAAGTAGTTTTAAAGCTCCCTATTTTATATAAATCAGGGTTCTGTCAGTGATGCCATTCATGGAAACAGACACATTTTAATATAGGAATGTACACATTTGACAATGTAGATGACTTATGACTTCTGAAGCCCAATGTATCAAGTTTTCATCCCTACTGCTGACCTCCACCCAGGCTTGCTCTTGCGTTAGCAGACACTGACTCAGCCACACAGGTGAGGGATATCACAGTGTTCACCTGCTATAGACAATGGACCTACTGGAAGGCACTTTCACAATGTTGTCCTTTTCACTCAGCTTTATCTTAGAGATAACCTTTTCTTCTACTTTTTACAGGTCAATTCAATTTCAGTCAATTTTACCTGAGGCAACTTTTCAAAATGAAACCCCTTATTGTTACTAACTTTGCCTTTCACAGTAGACAGCTCCACAATGCTGGAACAGATGTCCAACCAGACCCAGTTTATAAGAGGAACAGAATTTATTTCAGGTTCTTAGGCTGTGTGGGTGTTCCATAATGGCGGGAAAAGGTGGCTCCCATTCATAAATCCAAGCAAAGAGAGAAACCACCATCAGCCAGGAAACACCAAACAGCAGCAAGCACTCCAGAGCTCTCTTCATACCTTTGGGCTGGAATTCAGATCCACCCCAGTGACACAGCCCCTGTAGTAGGAGTTTGCCTACTGCTGAAACTGCAAACTCATTTGTAATAAAACACCTAAGTCTATGGAGCCATATATTCAAACTATCACATTCCACCCCCAAAATTGAAACTTTTCATTGTTACTAACTTTGCCTCTTTTCCAGCTTTTACTAAATTATCACATATCTATTACACTCCCTCTCTATGTCTCAGCCCTCCTCTTTTTCTTCTTTTTGATTGTCAAGCAAAAAAAAAAAATTATTCTAATCATTTCTTATTAGCTAGTGAATCTTGGACAAATTGCTTGAAGCCTCTTGTACCTGTTTTCCCATCTCATGACCTAGAATAAGTGAGCTCAATTTGCAAAACCAGCTCTGAGAAACAACTCTGCATGGATGAGGGAATTTGGGTAGACTCTGGTCTCAATCTTCCTGAGTTCTAAGCTCTGTTTCTTCATTACAATGTATTAATAAAACAGTGTATGTTGTCTTGAGAGGGAGTCAAGTAGTTTTGTTAGGCAGTTAGTGGGACTGGGTCCTTGGGCTTTGCTAGAGATCAGAAAGGAAGCTGGCTTCTCTTGCCTAAAGGAGTTCACCAAATTTGTTTTTGGGTGTATTTTTTTTTCCCCACAAACAATCTGAGCACCTCCTGGGAGGGAGGTCCCCTTTCCTAGAAAATCTAATCCTGATATTTTGGTTGGACAAGCTCATCCCCTAGAACTTGGCATTGTGTCTAGCCTCTTCCTAAGACAGCCTCTAGCCCAGACCAATCAGCTGTCTCTCTGACTCACCTGAGCCAGAAGGTAAAGCCCACTATAGTGAGGTTATAAATACATTTAGGAGGTAAGGGCTACCTGGCTACTCCTGAACCTCCAGGTTCTGGTGTGTTTCACCTCATCTCAGCCAGGCTGGGCAGAGACAAAGAGAAAACCCCTCAGCCCCTGCTCACACATGGGCGCTTTATCTCCCTCTGCCTTCCAAATGGCAGGGGCTCTTTGTACTTTCTTTTCTTTCTTCTCTTTTTACAGTTTTTCCAGGTCCACCACATGCATGGGTTCCCAGACTGCATGGGTGTATTTATTTTCCTTCCCTTGGTTCTATGCTTCCCTCAATAAATATAATAATTTAATAATTATCCTTCTTAGTCTTATTTTATCTGATCTTTGGTTATAGTAGACACAAACCTAGGGTTTGGAATTCAAGGACCTTATTCCTGAACTCCTGACACCTTATTTGCGTCCCTCGTGTGTGTAGTCTGTATTTACACACAACAACAAAAACACATGATATGAAAGTAAAAGGGAAACTATGAGGGTTAAGAAAGGAGTTTAATAAAAAAGGAAATGAGTGGGAAAGAAAAGCATACTGCATGCTTTCTCTCACATGCAGAATCTAGAATCCTGTATGCAGAATGGAGACCAATAGTGGAGTAGGAAAGGAACATTTGGGAAGAGAAGGAGAACAAGAAAGGGTAACAGAGAGGCAATATATGCAAGGTACAATGACACATGTGTATGAATATGTCACAATAAAACTTATTTTGTATGTTGAATTTAAAATTGATTTAAAAACATACCAGTGGGCTAGAGAGATGGCTTAACAGTTAAGGCACTTGCCTACAAAGCCAAAGGACCAGGTCCGTTTCCCCAGTATCCACATAAAGCCAGATACACAAGGTGACACATGTGTCTGGAGTTCATTTGCAGTAGCTAGAGGCCCTGGCACACCCATTCTCTATCTGCCTCTTCTCTCTCTCTCTCTCTCTCTCTCTCTCTCTCTCTCTCTCTCAAACAAATAGATAAAATATTAAAAAAACATAATAGTGGTTGTGAATGAGCAAAAAACTTGTCTAAAATATATGAAATATTTAATCAAAGCTTTGAAAAGCTTTTATGTCTACTAAATAAGAGTATGTGCAGAATTTAAAAAACAATTTTTTTTTATTAGTCAGTTCTGTATTCAGCAAATACAGTCAGTTTGGTACCATTATTAGGCTCATAACAATTGTGTGTGAGAGAGAGAGAAAAGAGAGAGAGACAAAGAGAAAGAGATGTGTACATGTTCATGTGAATGAATGGACTTGGACATACTGTGCTCAACAGGAATGTGGAGGTAAAAGACAACTTTGGGTATCAGTAGGCACCTTCCTCATTTATGCTGTCTCTTACTATTAACCAGTCCATTGGCCAGGATAGCTGGCCCCACAGTTTAGAGATGATTCTCCTATCTCCATCTCCCTTCTTGTCATAGATGTGCTGGAATTACAGATACTCAGTATAGCATCCAGTTTTATGTGTGTTCTGAGGATTTGAACTCAGATAGCCATGCTTGCGCAGCAAGTGCTTTATCCACTAAGCTATCTCCCCAGCTTCTAGTTCATAATGTTGAGTTAAGGTTTACAACCAGTGACAATAGCTATAGCTAAAAATATGGTTCTGGAAATGCACTCATGTCAAGGAAACAAACACCAAAGTCTCTGAGATGCATGTGGGCCATGTAGAACCAATGTACTCAGGCGTCTAAAATACTTATTAACCCTAACACTGTGCAAAGTCCTGACATGAAAGGACACATGCTAAAGAGAGGTACTTGTGCCCTTCCTTTCTTTTTTTTTTTTTTTTTTTTTTTTGGTTTTTCGAGGTAGGGTCTCACTCCAGCCCAGGCTAACCTGGAATTCACTATGGAGTTTCAGGGTGGCCTCGAACTCTCAGAGATCCTCCTGCCTCTGCCTCCCGAGTGCTGGGATTAAAGGCGTGCGCCACCACGCCCGGCTTAAAAGAAACCTTGTATGTTTCCGCCCGGTTACGAACCCCTTCCTTTCAACTACCAAGCTATGGCCTTTATTCACATACCAAACTACGGTGTCTAACTGCAGCTTAAAGTCAACCTCCAAAGAGTAGATACAGAAGACCCTACTTAATATCTTTCAAAAGAATGGGCCTGGGGACAAAGAACTGTGCCAGGCAGGCCCAGAACTAGTGGCAATTTTATGTTCCACAAAATTCCCTGAGAATCTTTCTTCTTTCAAGGCCAAAGGGTCTCAGCTTCCCAGATCTAGGATTTCTAGCATACATCCATTCACCCAGTTTTTCTACAAAAGTTAAGAAGTTCAGGGCTGGAGAGATGGCTTAGTGGTTAAGCGTTTGCCTGTGAAGCCTAAGGACCCCGGTTCAAGGCTCGATTCCCCAGGACCCACGTTAGCCAGATGCACAAGGGGTGCATAATTCTGGAGTTCGTTTGCAGTGGCTGGAAGCCCTAGCACGCCCATCTGTCTCTTTCTCTCTATCTGCCTCTTTCTCTCTCTGTGTCACTCTCAAATAAATAAATAAAAATGAACAAAAAATTTTAAAAAAGAAGTTCAAACTTGGCTCCTCATATTGGCAAGGCAAACAAAAATGATCTCACCATGTTAAAATTAGGGAATCTTTAAGACCCATTTTATTTGGCACAGGCTTGAATTTTAAAAACTGTTTCTAACATAAAATGGAGGCATACTGGGGCCTAGGTACCCTCCTCAATTAACCTAGCTCACTGGCACATTTATATATGCTGAAACCTTTGATTCATGGCATCTTATAAATTGTAAAAAATAAAATAAAATAAAATAGTGGTGCGGAAATCTCATGTGGTCAATCTATAAATAAATATATTTTCCTTTACAAATTTCTGTATCCTAATTTCTTTTAAATACAGGGAAACTGCAATGGCAGATATGGAGCTATATACTTAATAACATAATGAGCACATATAAAATGTTCCATGAGCACAAACTCCTCGTATAATGTAGTTCCTTTTTCTGCTCCAATAAAAAATACCTGTCATCATAAAATCCATTAAGATAAGATTTCCAAACATGACAATTGATGTGAGATTTTTTGCAGTTCAGGGAGGAATTAGAGGTTCATAAAGATGCGGAAGATCTCAGGCCTATGGACCTCAACTTTGGGCCCTTGTCCAAGTTATTAAACAATTTAAAGCATGGACCCAAAGAGGAGTACATTTTTTTAATCTCAAGTTTTATTAGCATTTTCCATGATTATAAAAAATATCCCATGGTAATACCTTCCCTCCCCCCACTTTCCCCTTTGAAATTCTATTCTCCATCATATCCCCTCCCCATCTCAATCAGTCTCTCTTTTATTTTGATGCCATGATATTTTCCTCCTCTTATGATGATCTTGTGTAGGTAGTGTCAGGCACTATGAGGTGATGGATATCCAGGCCATTTTATGTCTGGAGGGAGCACGTTGTAGGGAGTCCTACCCTTCCTTTGGCTCTTACATTCTTTCCACTACCTCTTCCACATTAGACCCTGAGCCTTGGAAGGTATGATCGAGATGTTACTCAGTACTCCAGTCACTTCTTTCCAGCACTATGATACCTTCTGAGTCATCCCAAGGTCACTGCCATCTGAAAAGAGAAGATTCTCTACCAAAAGTTATAGTAGCATTAATATAAGGGTATGAATATTAAGAAAAGTGCTTACTGGGCAGTTTGATAAGCATAGTATGTATATTTATCCAGACATCAGCAGATGTTACACCCCTAGGGCTCATGACTACCCCTGTTTTCAGTATCAGGGATGTATTCCCTCCCATGGAACGGGCCTCCAGTCCAATTGGAGGACAGTTGGTTTCCACCATGATAGACATGCCACTATTGCACCCATTGGCTCATTTGGCCTGGCTGGCCAATTATACAATGGAGTTCTACTCAGCAGTAAAGAAAAATGAAGTTATGAAATTTGCAGGAAAATGGATGGATCTGGAAAGGATTATACTAGGTGAGGTAACCCAGGCGACTGGGCTTCTGTGTGAGAAGGAAAAAACTCAATAGCAGAGGCCAGTAAGCTAAAAAAGAGATATAAAGAGAAGAGAAAGGAAGGAAGGAAGGAGGGTACTTAATAGCTTGGTATTGTATATATATAAGTAGAAGAATAGATGAACGGGGGTGAAAAGGCCCAAAGTGAGGTCAGGGGAAGAGACTGAGTAAAGGAAAGGTGGAGGGAGGGCTAATTAAAATCTAAGAGGATATAAATAAATCATATGGAATCCTCCAGTTTTGGACAATGGAACACTCAGGAGCCATAGATGGTTGCTAGAAAATTTTCAGTGCCAGGGATGGGATACCTTCCAGTGAGTTGTTGGCCAGGGAAGTCCCTGATGCCCCCAAAACATTACAGGACATTGCCAAGGCCCTTTGTTTCCCACCAGGAATAGATGGTAAGACCCTATTGCTGAAGACTCCACATACTTGGGCTGCAAGAAATCCTGCTGGAACTGAGCTGATAACCTCCTCCACGTGGACCAGCTGACAGAAAGCTGGAAGAAGCCATTTTACATGCAGTTCAATGGGAGAAAGAGATACCACCAGTGAAGATACTAAACAGTGGACACTGTGAGATTTATTTCATGGAGAGCCAGAATCCAGAGGAAAGGCTAGCAGGGAAGCCCAAGCCAAAAGAAGTTTACCCCATTCCCAGCAAGTATGGAAAGGGAAAGGGAAGACAAAAAAAATGCCCTTATCATTGGGAAAGAGGTTTCTAAAGGGCCAAGAAGCAAGAAGAGACTTACACACACATTCCAGGTCCATTAATATGAATCAAACATCCAATTAGGATGAACCTTATTATCAGACTCAGGTGTGTGTGGAGAGACATAATTGGTTGGTTAGCTCAAGAGGCTGACTCAGAAAGGAATAGGCCACAGGTTGCTAAGCCCAGGAAAACTTAAAAAAAGCAGGGAGTTGGTGGCTAGAGAGATAGCTTAGTGGTTAAGTGCTTGCCTGTGAAGTCTAGGAACCCCAGTTTGAGGCTCGATTCCCCAGCACCCACATAAGCCAAATGCACAAGGTGGCATATACATCTGGAGTTCATTTGCAGTAGCTGGAGGCCCTAGCACGGCCATTCTCTCTCTTTCTCTCTCTGCCTTTTTCTCTGTCTGTCACTCTCAAATAAATAAACAAAAATAAACAAAAAAAGCAGGAAGTTTTCACTGGAGATGTTGTTTGCTCTTGGATGAGACTGGATCAGATACAGGTTCTAGTCTTGCCAGAGCCATCAATGTGGCATCCATATGGCCATGGGCCAGTTCTTAGCTAACCACCTATCATAAAAAAGGCTACCTTGCTCCTAACCCATATCAAAACCAACTCCCTGCCCTTCCCCAAGGAGCTCTTGCTAGTTAATAGTTGTTGTGGAAGTCATTTTTCTTCAATGGTGTAGCCACTGATAAGTTGTGCATGCTCTGGTAAATAACACCCCACCCATGCTCATATAAGCAATCATAATTAAACTCAGTGGTTCACAAGGGCACTTTAAAGAAGCAAAAGGACATGAAAGTAGAGGGACTAGTTCAGAAGAAAAGATTCAGTGAGAGGTGGACAAGAGAAGTTTATGGGGTGAATGTGATCAAAATATATATATATATTTTTTAATATTTTTAAAAATCACTATCATTAAAACAGTCTAATTCAAAAATGTATGTTGTACCAGGAATATCATGGACTGGACGCACTTGATTGTGACTTTACCACCATGTATGTTACTTCTAATGTCAAATGATAAAATGAAAATAATTTAGTTTAACACTCTTCATTGACTTAATTTTTTGTTCTAGAATCCATAAAATAGCCTTACTGTTCTGATAGGCTGGGAAACGAGTGTGTTTATGTAGAAAGGCTAAATAAGAAAGAAAAGCAGACTGGTTATTGTTTCTAATACTTCCTTGTAAAGAAAACTGAATAATATAAAAATAATTGATTTGCTTACACCGGGTGACTTTTGGTTACCTCTTTTATGTGATGATTAGGGCAAAGGGAGCTACAATATTCTGCCAATTGAAGCTCACCTGTTTGAAAATTTGGCTGTGATTTCTCTAATTATGATTTTTTCAGGTTGGATGAATAGTTTCATCTTGGTGATGGAACGTCAGGGTGAGTAGCTCCATTTTGAGTTTTTAAAATATTTTTTATTGCTTTCTTTATTTGAGAGAGCATGAGAGAAAGAGGCAGCAAGAGAGAGACAGACAGATACAGAATGGGCACACCAGGGCCTCTAGTGACAGCAAACAAACTTGAGACGTATGTGCCACCTGTGCATCTAGCTTACGTGGGTCCTGGAGAATAGAACTTGGATCCTTAGGCTTTGCAGGCAAGCACCTTAACTGCTAAGCCATCTTTCCAGTCATCCAGTTTTATTTCCAACCTGGCCTTCTGGAACCAAAACAGTGGCTTCCTGTATTTAAGGCTAGCTTTGCATTTTTATCAAAGTATGAATTCCAAATGTTAAAAACAAGACTTATAAATATATAGTGAACATATGTAAAAATAATTAATTGGCTCATGAGGGAAACAGAAGAATGATAAAGCTGGCTTAAAGAATGAAAGTAGAAACTAGTATATGTAAGTCCATGGAAGACAAATGCTGAAGAAAAGATTGTTAAGCAAGGTAACTGAAAGAGTGATTAATATCTTCCAGAGAAATAAGCCCAGACGTTTGGACTTATCTCTTCTGCCAGAAAGAGAGCATTTACTGTGATACCAAGCAAAAAATATTTGCAAGTTGTCCTTGGACAACATAACATCTACCATTGCAGAGTCTGAGCCCCACATAACAGAAAAGAAGTGAGTTAGTCTATGACTTTGGTTTCTCTATTTGGCATGTACACAAAAAGAAGATCCAAGGATATTTACAAAAACGTGTTTCTAAAAGTTTATTTGTAAAGCCATTCATAATGATCCATGAATTAGCAGTTGAATGAGTTCTAACTTATTACAGGCAACTGGAAAACTATAAATGTGATCTTTATGCTTAAAATATCTCTTTCTTAGAAAATGTTCCTGAAAAGAATGCTTTTGCAATGATGTATTTAAATATTATAATAACATGCAAATAATCCTGATTTTGAAAATATTTTCTGTAAAATTTTCTTTCAAAGTATTCTTACTCATTCTTGTGAAATCAGTGCTTAAGTTAAAGAACAGGAAATCTGAAAAATGTGAAAATGACTGCCTTACTACACTGTGGGAAATGAGTACAAACGTTTTCTCTAAAACATGTCACACAAACCAGTAACAGCACTTTCTTGGGGCTTTGGTAACACATTACCACAAGTTGGGTGTCTTCAAACAATAGGAATGTTCTTCCCTTCTGTCCTGGAGGCTGAAAGTCTGGAAGCAGGACAGTGCTCTTTGGAGACCCTAAGGAAGGTGCTTTCTTGCTTCTGTTTCTGGATGCCTCTTGTTCTTAAGACAACTCTGAGGTCTCTGCTCTGCCTCCACATGTCAATCCACCGCCTCCTTGTGAGCAAGTTCTGTCTTCTAATGAGGACAGCAGTCACTCCATCAGACTCATCCTAATTAATCCCTTATGGCCTCATTATGGATTATAGCTTGGGTGTATGTGCAAAGATTCTGTTTCCAAAAAAAAAGATACGTTCCGAAGGTTTAGCCCAGCATGAATTTTGAGAAGCTATTGTGTTGGCCCATGTGTAGGGCTGCAGCTGAGGCGAGGTTGGGCTGCCCTTCATGCAGGCCATCTGGCTCCAGCTGCTGGGAAGGAGCGCCCCTGGTGGCCTGTGTGGAGAATGCAGTGCAGGTCTGACTGAAGCCCCTTACAGTTCTCTGGAGTCTGATGCTGCCATGTAGGCCCACGGTGAACTGCTCTCGCCACGCAGGAAATCTTGGAGCCATCTCTCCTGCGAGTGTTGACCACTGTGCACTGTGAAGCACAGGGCCAGAAGTAAGTGCGTGTGCCGTGCTTATTCTGCCCCAAATTAAATGCACACTTAAAAGGCAAGTTGAAGCCCGGCATGGTGGCACACGCCTTTAATCCCAGCACTCGGGAAACAGAGGTAGGAGGATTGCCGTGAGTTCGAGGCCACCCTGAGACTACATAGTTAATTCCAGATAAGCCTGAGCCAGAGTGAGACCCTACCTTGAAAAACCAAAAAAATAAAAATAAAATTTTTTTAAAAAGGCAAGTTGGAAGTCATCAGAATCCCCATCCCCTTGCATAAGGAGCACTGTGGGCTGAATGGTATCCCCCCAAAACAACATGTTCAAGTGCTAACTCAAGACCTGTGAATGTGATCTTATTGGATGTAGGGTCATTGCATATGCAATCAGTCTAAAAGATCACGTCAGGACTGGAGGGATGGCTTAGTGGTTAAGGCATTTGCTCAGCAAAGCCAAAGGACCCAGGTGAGATTCCCCAGGACCCAAGTTAGCCAGATGCACAAGGTGGTGCAGACGCATCTGGAGTTCATTTGCAGTGGCTGGAAGCCCTGGCGCACCCATTTCTCTCTCTCTCTCTCTCTCTCTCTCTCTCTCTCTCTCTCTCTCTCTCTCTCTCTCCCTCTCTGTCAAATAAATAAATAAATAATAAACTATTCAAAAAAACTTTTAAAAGATCATGCCAGATTAGAGTGGGCCCTTCTAAATGACTTGTGTTCTTATAAGAGAAAAATCTGGTCCCAGACATACACGGAGGGCAGAAGCCACATGAGGACAGGGCAACTGCAAGCCCAGAGTCCCAGTGCACAGCAGTCACCAGCAGCGAAGGATGGACAAAGGGGGACCCTGCCTAAAGCTTTCAGAAGAAAACAGGCCTGAGCAAGGTCAAGGATTCAGATCCCAGCCTGCAGAATGAGGCATAACTGTTAAGGCACCTAGGAAATGGTGATTTGTGACCAAGAACTAACAGAGGGATAATTAAGGAATGGGTTGGAGAGAAAATCTAGAAGCAGTCTCCTCTGAACCACCACATATCCTCACCCCTGCATGAAGGAAAGAAGCTTTGCAAATTTTTTAAATATCTTTATTTTTATATTGTTATTTATTTGCAAGTCAGTTGCCATTATAAGTGAACTCCAGATGCATGCACCACTTTGTGAATCTGACTTTACATGGGTACTGGGGAATTAAGCCCAGGCAGTCAGGTTTGAGAGGCAAATAACTTTAGCAGCTGAATCATCTCTGCAGCCTGGCAAAAGTTTTATCCAGCCTACTAGTAGGCAGAAGAGGAAGGGAGGCTTTGGCTCTGCTATTTTGTTCTTTCTTTTCTTACTGATGAAACAGCCAAGCCTTGAGCAGCTGAGCCTGGGGTTGGTACTGACCCACCTTCATGAATCTCCTTCTCCTGAAACTTATGTCTGTGGTCCTGGACATGGGAAATGGAGAGCTCCAAGTATGTCCCAGTGAACCCTGAGATTTGTCCGTTTGAGGTACTTGTCATTTCACGTTATAGCAATTGCATACTCTAAGCTAAAAATTTTGTTTTGTTTTCTACTTCTTTTATGCTTATCCACCAAAGTGCTCACCAGAGATGGGTCATGGACTGAAATCATATCCTTACAGCTAATTTTAAAAATGAACCTCTTGCTCACATTACTAATTCCCAGAAATAAATTAAAATCCAAATGTAAAGTCTCTTATTAAAGTTTCATATCTCCTTTTCTAGCTCTATTATACCCCATTCTCAGGATAGGGGTCTGCCTGGCACCCTGGGCTTGGTATACCTTCTTCTGAAATGACTGAGTGCTTTCAACCCCTAGAAGCTTGTTTCACTGAACAATGTGTCTCTCATTTCTGTAACAGAATAACTTGCAATTGTGTTTTAATTTTGGATGCCAAGCCAGGCATGGTGGTACTTGCTGTAATCCCAGTAGTAAGGAGGCTGACACAGGAGTATTACCACAAATTGGAGACTAACCTTGGTTATATAATAAGTACCAGAACAGCCAGAACTACATAGCAAGACCTGGTCTCAAAATCCAATAATAATAATATTAAAGCTGGGAAGGCATGTTGATTCCCTTTGTTTCTTGTGATCTCACCTCTTGTGTTTTCACTATTGTTAGTATCAACACTAATAATTACATTATGACACAAGTAGCAGCTCACATAATAGGGTACCAAAATGGGCTTAGGAGCTAACCTATGGCCTTTGTACATTTTTATCTCAATTGCTTCTTTTAATAATTCTAGAAGTTCAATTCCTTTTTATTTCTGTGTTTTTGTTTAGTTTTATGCACCCCTCCCGAGCTAGGGATTGAATGCAGGACCTTGCGCATGCTAAGCATGTATACTCTAACACTGAGCTACATTCCTAGATTCAATTCTTTTTCAGACTTGGCTATTTAAATTGAGTTTGCCTAATACATAATAAGATTTTTTAAATTTCCTATTGGGGTTGAGAAGATGACTCAGTGGATAAAGGTGCTTATGCTGGAAGCATGCTGACCAAAGTTTGGATTCCCAGCAGCCACATAAAGTGGGATGCAAAGTGGTGTATCTGTAATCTCAAAAACCTTTGGCAATGGGAGGCAGAGTCAGAAAAACCCTGACACTCACAGGACAGCTAGTCTGGTCTTCCTAGTGAAAGATTACCAATAAATACAACTAACCTGCTTCTTTGGCTTCTGTACAATTGCTTGCTTTACCTAGACATAAGGACAGCCATTTTATGAAGGAAAAGCATGTTATACGTGACTTTCTGCCGTACGTGACTTTCTGCAACTAGCCGCCCGGGCCCAGATAAGGAACTAGTTAACTGAAATGCTGACCTTTGCCTTAGAAATCTGTGCTTGTTTGCCCACCTGTGCTTGTTTGCCCAACCCCTGTTTGCTCAACCGTAACCCCCTTACCCAATTTCTGGAAAGCCTCCGCTCAGAGACAATTGAACAATGCCTAACCTCAGGGGCCCTAGCTCCCTGCCTGGGGTCACGATCCCTGAGCCGAGGCGACACCCTGACGACATCTGAAGAATCCCTGAGCTGAAACATGTTTGAGATATTTCCGCATGTTTTATGATCTTTCCCGTTAAAACCCCTACCTCCCGGCTGCTCGGGGCTCTTCACCTCTCCTGCGTGAGGACTTCGTGTCGAGCCCCGGTGCACCGGTACAATAAACCTCTTGCGTCTTGCATTGAGAGCTCTCCGTGTGAGTGTCTTTGGGTCTAGTAGACAATCCCGCTTGGGGACCCTCCGGGGGCTCCCCACATTTGGAGGTCCCACCGAGATTTTCCGGGATCTCTACAAGACCACAGACCTCATTCCGGATCCCTCAGAGGTAAGAGGCGCCTCCTGTTACGTCTGTCTGTCTGTATGTTCATTGTGTTTGTCTAACCTCGTCCAGTTTTGAGAATTCTCAATTCTGGGTGTCTTGCTCTGGGGTGTGGCAGGTCGGGGCTGACGGGCCTGAGGACCACCACCCACCAATCTGGAGGACGCTCTTGATTGCCCGGAGGAGACAGACCTGTTTTCTGTCTCCTATCTGAAGAACTCTGACCGAGTTCTTATCTGTCGCAAGGCACCATCCGGGCCTAGCCCCCCGCCCTCTGAATCGCTTTTGTTTTTGTTTAAGCGGCGGGCAGGCCAACTCAGTTTTTTCCTTTGTTTTCTGTGTTTTTCTGTTCATTTTGTTCTACTTTCTCTATCCTCCTCCCAAAATGGGACAGACTGTTTCTACCCCTCTGGACTTGACTCTAACACATTGGACTGACGTTAAGACGAGAGCTCATAACTTATCAGTAGAAGTTAAGAAGGGAAAATGGCAAACTTTATGCCAAGGAGAATGGAATTTGCTAAATGTGGGATGGCCTCAGGAGGGAACTTTTGACCTAGAGGTTATCCAAGCTGTCAAGAAAGTTATTTTACAGGAGCCCGGAGGCCACCCTGACCAGCTACCCTACATTTTTACCTGGCAGGATTTGGTGCAGGACCCTCCCTCTTGGCTAAAACCCTGGATTTCCCCCAAATCTGTTAACAAGGACTCCTTGCAGTCCGCCACAGTTCTTGTTGCAGGTTCAGGACAAAGGAAGAAGATCTATCCGGATACACAGACAGACTTACTCCTGTTAGACACCCCACCGCCATACCCGCCATCTCACGCTCCCACTGCTCCGCCTAACCCCTCAGCCGAAGGAGCACGTGGGGGGGCCGGCAGCGGGGACCAGAAGCAGACGGGCCCGGACTCCAGATGCCGCTATCACCCTGCCCCTTAGGGCTATAGGTCCTCCTCCTCCCCTAGGACCAGGAGATGACCCAGATCAAAGACCCCTGCCACCACTTCAATACTGGCCTTTCTCTTCTGTGGACTTATATAATTGGAAGGCTAATCACCCCCCTTTCTCAGAGGATCCCTCTAAACTAACTGCTCTCATGGAATCTCTAGTTTTCTCTCACCAGCCCACTTGGGATGATTGTCAGCAGTTACTCCAAACCCTCTTCACAACAGAGGAGAGGGAACGCATCCTGTTGGAAGCCAGGAAAAACGTTCCTGGGGATGATGGACGTCCCACACAGCTCCAGAACGTGATAGACGACGGTTTTCCCTTAACCCGCCTCAACTGGGACTTCAACAACCCTGAAGGTAGGGAGCATCTCCGCGTCTACCGCCAGGCTCTAGTGGCTGGTCTCCGGGGAGCCGCGAGGCGTCCCACGAATTTGGCCAAGGTAAGAGAGATTATTCAGGGACCTGATGAACTACCCTCTGTTTTCCTGGAGCAGCCTCATGGAGGCCTACCATAGATATACACCATTTGATCCAACTGCAGAGGAACAAAGGGTATCAGTTCTGATGAGTTTTGTCGACCAGTCAGCACCAGATATCAGGAAGAAGTTACAGAGATTAGATGGCTTAAGTAGGTATACGCTGTCGGACTTAGTTAAGGAAGCTGAGAAAGTTTACAATAAGAGAGAAACTGAGGAAGAAAGGGAACAGAGAAGAGTAAAAGAGCAGGAGGAAAGGGACAATAGACGAGATAAGAGACATGAGAGAAATATGACTAAAATTCTGGCCGCCGTAATTCAGGATAGAAAGAACCTAGACAGAGAAAAGCATAGAAATCCTAGACAGAGACAAAACCAGGGCAACAGACGGCAGTTGGAAAAGGACCAATGTGCCTATTGCAAAGAAAAAGGACATTGGATAAAAGACTGCCCCAAAAAGAAACCAAGAGAAATCTTGACATTGGAGGAAGACGATGAATAGGGGGGACGGGGCTCGGAACCCCTCCCCGAGCCCAGGGTAACCCTTAAAGTGGAGGGGGAACCCATTAGATTCCTAGTAGATACGGGGGCTCAGCATTCTGTTCTGTTAAAACCAGGAGGACCATTATCAGGCAAAAAATCGTGGGTTCTCGGAGCCACCGGGAACCAACAATTTTCATGGACTACCCGAAGAACGGTGGACCTAGGCGTGGGCCGGGTATCCCACTCGTTCCTTGTGATTCCTGGTTGCCCAGCCCCCTTACTAGGACGGGACTTATTGACAAAAATAGGGGCCCAAATCACTTTTACTAAAGAAGGCCCCCATGTAACTGATAAGACAGGAAAACTTATTCAAGTCTTAACTATGAAGTTGGAGGATGAACACAGGCTATTTGAGGCACCTCAGACTAACTTAGAAGTTGATAAATGGCTCACTGAGATCCCTGGAGCCTGGGCTGAAACAGCTGGCATGGGGCTGGCCTCCCACCAACCACCCATAATTATTAATCTGAAGGCTTCTGCGGTGCCCATATCAGTGAGACAGTATCCTATGAGCCAGGAGGCCAAGGAAGGGATAAGACCCCACATATTGAGACTTTTGAAACTAGGAGTGCTGAGAAGATGCCAGTCACCTTGGAACACCCCCCTACTGCCAGTGCGTAAGCCCAACTCTAATGATTTCCGCCCAGTGCAGGACCTAAGAGAAGTTAACAGAAGGGTGGAGGACCTACACCCAACAGTCCCCAACCCTTACAACCTATTGAGCTCACTCCCACATGAAAGGGATTGGTACACCGTCCTGGATTTAAAAGATGCTTTCTTCTGCCTACCTCTACATGAAAAAAGCCAGCTCGTCTTTGCCTTCGAATGGAAAGATCCGGACATGGGACTCTCCGGACAATTGACTTGGACGAGATTGCCGCAGGGCTTCAAGAATTCACCCACCATCTTCGACGAAGCCCTCCACCGAGACCTAGCGCCCTTCCGAGCCTCCAACCCTCAGGTAACACTCCTCCAGTATGTTGATGATCTTCTCCTTGCAGCTAACAGTCAGGCTGAATGCGAAAAGGGAACAACTGCGCTGTTGGAGGAGCTGGCCCGTTTGGGGTACCAAGCCTCAGCCAAGAAAGCTCAGATCTGCAAAAGGCAAGTCACATATCTGGGATACTCTTTGAAAGGAGGACGGAGGTGGCTGACGGAGGCCCTTAAACAGGCCGTGGAGCAGATTCCAGTCCCAACAAATGCCAGACAAGTACGGGAATTTCTAGGGTCCACTGGGTTTTGCAGACTTTGGATACCCGGATTTGCCTCCCTGGCTGCTCCGCTTTATCCTCTGACTAAGACAAATACAGCTTTTAAATGGGAAAAAGAACACCAGCAGGCTTTTGACAGCATTAAGCTTGCCCTGCTAACAGCACCTGCGCTCTCACTCCCGGATATCACCAAGCCCTTTTACCTGTACGTGCATGAACAGAAGGGCATTGCTAAGGGAGTGCTTACCCAAAGAACGGGACCTTGGAGGAAACCAGTAGCCTACTTGTCTAAGAAATTAGACCCTGTAGCCGCGGGATGGCCCCCTTGCCTAAAGATCATTGCAGCTGTAGCGCTACGTCTAAAGGATGCAGACAAATTGACTTTGGGACAGATTGTTACTATCATTGCTTCACATGCTCTGGAGAGCGTTATCCGCCAACCCCCAGACCGCTGGCTCTCCAATGCCAGGGTCACTCACTACCAGAGTCTCCTCCTTAATTCAGACCGGGTCAGATTTGCTCCCCCCACCCAGTTGAACCCCGCTACCCTCTGGCCGGACACGGATCCCACCGTACTACATAACTGTGGGGAAGTCCTGGCCGAGGCCACCGGAGTCAGACCCGACCTCATGGACCAGCCCCTACCAGATGCTCAGGTGACCTGGTTTACGGACGGCAGCAGCTACCTCCTTGAAGGTAAGAGGATGGCGGGAGCAGCTATTGTAGATGGGAGCAGAGTGATCTGGACTAACAAATTGCCAGAGGGAACATCTGCCCAAAAAGCTGAACTTATTGCCTTAACCCAAGCTTTAAATATGGCAGAAGGAAAAAAGGCTACAATATATACAGATAGCCGGTATGCCTTTGCCACCGCGCACATACATGGCGCCATCTACCGGCAGAGAGGATTACTGACCTCTGCAGGCAAAGAAATCAAAAATAAACAAGAGATTTTAGATTTGCTTGATGCTCTGCACCGACCGGCCAAGCTGGCTATAGTCCACTGCCCAGGGCACCAGAAGGGAGATTCCTTTGTAGCTCGGGGAAACAGGATGGCAGATGAGGAAGCCAAAAAGGCAACTCAGGGAGCTTCCCTGTTCCCTTTGATTGAAAAAGAAACTGTCCTCGCTGAGCCACTGCCCTCAGAATATACAGAGCAGGACCTTAAAGATATGGCGAGAATACAGAAGCATTTTAACACCAAATCACAGAAATGGGAAACTGAAACCGGGAAACAGATCCTACCCAGACAGCAAGCAAAGAACCTCCTGTTACACATACATAAGTTGACTCATTTTGGACCTAAAAAAATAATAGAGACTCTTAAAAAGACTGATTACCACATAATTGGACTTAAGGATATGGCTGAAGAACTCGTAAAACAGTGTGTACCCTGCCAAAAGGTAAATGCACAAACAGTCCCAACAGACTTGGGAAAGCGATTTAGAGGGGACCGTCCTGGCTTGTTCTGGGAAACAGATTTCACCGAACTAAAACCAGCCAGATATGGAAATAAATATCTTTTAGTTTTTATAGATACTTTTTCAGGATGGGTAGAAGCCTATCCCACTAAGAAAGAGACTGCGGCTATGGTGACCAAGAAACTCCTAGAAGAAATTGTTCCCAGGTATGGAATGCCACAGGTAATAGGCTCTGACAACGGTCCAGCCTTTGTTGCCCAGGTAAGTCAGGAGGTGGCCAGGATACTGGGGATTAATTGGAAATTACATTGTGCATACAGACCCCAAAGCTCAGGACAGGTAGAAAGAATGAATAGAACACTAAAAGAGACCATTACTAAATTGTCCATGGAGACTGGCTGTACAGACTGGACGATGCCTCCTTCCCTGGGCCCTTTTCAGGGTCCGCAATACCCCCTATAGATTTAACCTCACCCCCTTTGAGATACTTTTCGGAGTCCCAACTCCACTCAGCACATTGCTGACCCAGAGAGGGCCAGATACAATCTCTAACTCTGATTTGAACTGCAGGCTGCAAGCGCTACACCTCCTTCAGAGTGACTTGTGGCCTAAATTGAAAGAAGCCTATCTGCCTGCTAAGGACCCAGTTCCACACCCGTATCAGCCTGGAGACTCGGTCTACGTGAGACGGCATCGACCCACAAACCTCGAACCTCGCTGGAAGGGACCCTTCACTGTACTCCTGACAACACCAACGGCCGTGAAGGTGGACGGAATCGCCGCCTGGATCCACGCCTCTCACGTTAAACCGGCTCCCTCACCTGACTCTCGCTGGCAGCTGACAAAGACTGACAACCCCCTCAAGTTGCGTCTCCGCTGTGTTCCCACTACTGTCTCGAGTCATAATGACTCATCTTAAGGTTTGGTTACAGTTACTACTAATGTTCTTGTTGCTACCCCACTCAATAGCAGCCTCCCCCTACCAGCTCTACAACTACACCTGGCAGATCATTAATCAGGCAGGTGATGTTGCTAGTTCTACCTCACAGCTATCCATAACCACTCCATGGCCCACCCTTGAGGTGGACCTCTGTAGGCTAGCCTTAGGAGCCGAATCAGGGTGGGGAACACCCGACTATTATTTGCCCCAGCGAGGACCCATAAACATAGGTTACCAACCACCCGAGGGGTCATCCTCAGGCTCTGTTTATGTGCCACCACCTCAACCCAAATGCTCTGACCCTCAGGGAAGAAAAGTCCTACAAGAGACCCCTATATATGTTTGCCCAGGAGGACACCGTCCCAGGCCCCTGGGTAAAAGATGTGGGTTTGCTGATGTTTTATTTCTGTGCAAAATGGGGGTGTGAGACCACAGGGGACGGGTATTGGAATCCCTCCTCTACATGGGATTATATAACTGTTAAGAAAAAACAACACTCAGGCCCTTGTACTACTTGGTGTAACCCGGTGATGATTTCTTTCACTGACCAGGCAAAAACTAAAGACTGGGAAATTAGGGGATTTGAATGGGGACTTCGGATGTACGCATACTCTACAGACCCAGGACTAACTTTCAGAATTAAGCTCAGCAAGACATTTCCGGACTCTCAGAAAATTAGTATAGGACCTAACTCCTTACTTCATAATCAACCTCTTCCTCCTCAACCTCTTCCTCCTCTCCCACTACCCAAGCCTGCCTCCCCCACTTCGATCTCCACGGCTCCAACTCTCTTCCAACCCACTCTGCCCCCTAACCCCCTTTCTTCAGCAGGTCTAATTTTAACCGTGGTAAATTCCTCTGTCCAGTTCTTTAATATGATTAACCATACTTTAGAGGACTGTTGGATATGCTATTCCTCCAGCCCTCCTTTCTATGAGGGACTGGCCACTACAGGAAATTTAAATTTTGCCAATAGTACTGACAATTTGCGTTGGAGACCCCCTCCAGGCTCTCAAGGGTTGACTATGAGCTTTGTTTCTGGTGCCGGACTATGCCTACTAGGACCTAACATGCTCCCCCCCCCCCGCTCCCTCTCTGAGATCTGTAATCAAACTATCACTATTAACTCCCGCCTCTCCTCCCAATATATCTCTGCACCACTAGATACCTATCTCGCTTGCTCTACAGGACTCACTACTTATGTAGAAAAAGAGACCTTCCTAGCAGAAAAAGACTATTGTATACTAATAAGCCTATTGCCCAGACTTACTATCAGAGACGCAGATGTTTTCCAGAAGATATGGAATACTGATTCTACTTCACTTCGATTCAAGAGAGAGCCTATCACTACTTTAACCTTAGCATTAGTAGTAGGGTCTGGGGGCAGCGGGGGCAGGAACAGGAATAGCTTCTTTAGTCACCTCTAACCAGCATTATGCTACCCTCAGTGCAGCAATAGATAAAGACTTGCAAGAATTACAATCAGGCATGCAGAATCTAAAAGACTCAGTCTCCTCCTTGTCAGAGGTTGTTTTACAAAATAGACGGGGACTAGATTTACTGTTTCTACAGCAAGGGGGATTATGTGTAGCCTTAAAGGAAGAATGCTGCTTTTATGCAGATAAGATGGGTCTAGTTGAAGATAGTCTGAAGCGGGTACGAGAAAGCTTAGAACAACGTGAAAGAGAAAGACAGCAACAAGCAGTCATGGTATGAGTCTTGGTTCTCCAGTTCCCCTTGGGTGACCACCCTGATCTCTACCCTACTTGGACCTCTCTTAATATTACTTTTGTTTCTCACTTTCGGCCCTTGTATTTAAAACAAATTACTCACTTTTATTAGAGAAAGAATTAGTGCTGTGCAGATAATGGTGCTTAGACAACAATACCAGCAGTTGGCCCAGGCAGATAATGAATCCACAATTCCATGATTGGAATTATGACAAAGAAAAGGGGGGAAATGAAAGATTACCAATAAATACAACTAACCTGCTTCTTTGGCTTCTGTACAATTGCTTGCTTTACCTAGACATAAGGACAGCCATTTTATGAAGGAAAAGCATGTTATACGTGACTTTCTGCCGTACGTGACTTTCTGCAACTAGCCGCCCGGGCCCAGATAAGGAACTAGTTAACTGAAATGCTGACCTTTGCCTTAGAAATCTGTGCTTGTTTGCCCACCTGTGCTTGTTTGCCCAACCCCTGTTTGCTCAACCGTAACCCCCTTACCCAATTTCTGGAAAGCCTCCGCTCAGAGACAATTGAACAATGCCTAACCGCAGGGGCCCTAGCTCCCTGCCTGGGGTCACGATCCCTGAGCCGAGGCGACACCCTGACGACATCTGAAGAATCCCTGAGCTGAAACATGTTTGAGATATTTCCGCATGTTTTATGATCTTTCCCGTTAAAACCCCTACCTCCCGGCTGCTCGGGGCTCTTCACCTCTCCTGCGTGAGGACTTCGTGTCGAGCCCCGGTGCACCGGTACAATAAACCTCTTGCGTCTTGCATTGAGAGCTCTCCGTGTGAGTGTCTTTGGGTCTAGTAGACAATCCCGCTTGGGGACCCTCCGGGGGCTCCCCACATTTGGAGGTCCCACCGAGATTTTCCGGGATCTCTACAAGACCACAGACCTCATTCCGGATCCCTCAGAGGTAAGAGGCGCCTCCTGTTACGTCTGTCTGTCTGTATGTTCATTGTGTTTGTCTAACCTCGTCCAGTTTTGAGAATTCTCAATTCTGGGTGTCTTGCTCTGGGGTGTGGCAGGTCGGGGCTGACGGGCCTGAGGACCACCACCCACCAATCTGGAGGACGCTCTTGATTGCCCGGAGGAGACAGACCTGTTTTCTGTCTCCTATCTGAAGAACTCTGACCGAGTTCTTATCTGTCGCAAGGCACCATCCGGGCCTAGCCCCCCGCCCTCTGAATCGCTTTTGTTTTTGTTTAAGCGGCGGGCAGGCCAACTCAGTTTTTCCTTTGTTTTCTGTGTTTTTCTGTTCATTTTGTTCTACTTTCTCTATCCTCCTCCCAAAATGGGACAGACTGTTTCTACCCCTCTGGACTTGACTCTAACACATTGGACTGACGTTAAGACGAGAGCTCATAACTTATCAGTAGAAGTTAAGAAGGGAAAATGGCAAACTTTATGCCAAGGAGAATGGAATTTGCTAAATGTGGGATGGCCTCAGGAGGGAACTTTTGACCTAGAGGTTATCCAAGCTGTCAAGAAAGTTATTTTACAGGAGCCCGGAGGCCACCCTGACCAGCTACCCTACATTTTTACCTGGCAGGATTTGGTGCAGGACCCTCCCTCTTGGCTAAAACCCTGGATTTCCCCCAAATCTGTTAACAAGGACTCCTTGCAGTCCGCCACAGTTCTTGTTGCAGGTTCAGGACAAAGGAAGAAGATCTATCCGGATACACAGACAGACTTACTCCTGTTAGACACCCCACCGCCATACCCGCCATCTCACGCTCCCACTGCTCCGCCTAACCCCTCAGCCGAAGGAGCACGTGGGGGGCCGGCAGCGGGGACCAGAAGCAGACGGGCCCGGACTCCAGATGCCGCTATCACCCTGCCCCTTAGGGCTATAGGTCCTCCTCCTCCCCTAGGACCAGGAGATGACCCAGATCAAAGACCCCTGCCACCACTTCAATACTGGCCTTTCTCTTCTGTGGACTTATATAATTGGAAGGCTAATCACCCCCCTTTCTCAGAGGATCCCTCTAAACTAACTGCTCTCATGGAATCTCTAGTTTTCTCTCACCAGCCCACTTGGGATGATTGTCAGCAGTTACTCCAAACCCTCTTCACAACAGAGGAGAGGGAACGCATCCTGTTGGAAGCCAGGAAAAACGTTCCTGGGGATGATGGACGTCCCACACAGCTCCAGAACGTGATAGACGACGGTTTTCCCTTAACCCGCCTCAACTGGGACTTCAACAACCCTGAAGGTAGGGAGCATCTCCGCGTCTACCGCCAGGCTCTAATGGCTGGTCTCCGGGGAGCCGCGAGGCGTCCCACGAATTTGGCCAAGGTAAGAGAGATTATTCAGGGACCTGATGAACTACCCTCTGTTTTCCTGGAGCACCTCATGGAGGCCTACCATAGATATACACCATTTGATCCAACTGCAGAGGAACAAAGGGTATCAGTTCTGATGAGTTTTGTCGACCAGTCAGCACCAGATATCAGGAAGAAGTTACAGAGATTAGATGGCTTAAGTAGGTATACGCTGTCGGACTTAGTTAAGGAAGCTGAGAAAGTTTACAATAAGAGAGAAACTGAGGAAGAAAGGGAACAGAGAAGAGTAAAAGAGCAGGAGGAAAGGGACAATAGACGAGATAAGAGACATGAGAGAAATATGACTAAAATTCTGGCCGCCGTAATTCAGGATAGAAAGAACCTAGACAGAGAAAAGCATAGAAATCCTAGACAGAGACAAAACCAGGGCAACAGACGGCAGTTGGAAAAGGACCAATGTGCCTATTGCAAAGAAAAAGGACATTGGATAAAAGACTGCCCCAAAAAGAAACCAAGAGAAATCTTGACATTGGAGGAAGACGATGAATAGGGGGGACGGGGCTCGGAACCCCTCCCCGAGCCCAGGGTAACCCTTAAAGTGGAGGGGGAACCCATTAGATTCCTAGTAGATACGGGGGCTCAGCATTCTGTTCTGTTAAAACCAGGAGGACCATTATCAGGCAAAAAATCGTGGGTTCTCGGAGCCACCGGGAACCAACAATTTTCATGGACTACCCGAAGAACGGTGGACCTAGGCGTGGGCCGGGTATCCCACTCGTTCCTTGTGATTCCTGGTTGCCCAGCCCCCTTACTAGGACGGGACTTATTGACAAAAATAGGGGCCCAAATCACTTTTACTAAAGAAGGCCCCCATGTAACTGATAAGACAGGAAAACTTATTCAAGTCTTAACTATGAAGTTGGAGGATGAACACAGGCTATTTGAGGCACCTCAGACTAACTTAGAAGTTGATAAATGGCTCACTGAGATCCCTGGAGCCTGGGCTGAAACAGCTGGCATGGGGCTGGCCTCCCACCAACCACCCATAATTATTAATCTGAAGGCTTCTGCGGTGCCCATATCAGTGAGACAGTATCCTATGAGCCAGGAGGCCAAGGAAGGGATAAGACCCCACATATTGAGACTTTTGAAACTAGGAGTGCTGAGAAGATGCCAGTCACCTTGGAACACCCCCCTACTGCCAGTGCGTAAGCCCAACTCTAATGATTTCCGCCCAGTGCAGGACCTAAGAGAAGTTAACAGAAGGGTGGAGGACCTACACCCAACAGTCCCCAACCCTTACAACCTATTGAGCTCACTCCCACATGAAAGGGATTGGTACACCGTCCTGGATTTAAAAGATGCTTTCTTCTGCCTACCTCTACATGAAAAAAGCCAGCTCGTCTTTGCCTTCGAATGGAAAGATCCGGACATGGGACTCTCCGGACAATTGACTTGGACGAGATTGCCGCAGGGCTTCAAGAATTCACCCACCATCTTCGACGAAGCCCTCCACCGAGACCTAGCGCCCTTCCGAGCCTCCAACCCTCAGGTAACACTCCTCCAGTATGTTGATGATCTTCTCCTTGCAGCTAACAGTCAGGCTGAATGCGAAAAGGGAACAACTGCGCTGTTGGAGGAGCTGGCCCGTTTGGGGTACCAAGCCTCAGCCAAGAAAGCTCAGATCTGCAAAAGGCAAGTCACATATCTGGGATACTCTTTGAAAGGAGGACGGAGGTGGCTGACGGAGGCCCATAAACAGGCCGTGGAGCAGATTCCAGTCCCAACAAATGCCAGACAAGTACGGGAATTTCTAGGGTCCACTGGGTTTTGCAGACTTTGGATACCCGGATTTGCCTCCCTGGCTGCTCCGCTTTATCCTCTGACTAAGACAAATACAGCTTTTAAATGGGAAAAAGAACACCAGCAGGCTTTTGACAGCATTAAGCTTGCCCTGCTAACAGCACCTGCGCTCTCACTCCCGGATATCACCAAGCCCTTTTACCTGTACGTGCATGAACAGAAGGGCATTGCTAAGGGAGTGCTTACCCAAAGAACGGGACCTTGGAGGAAACCAGTAGCCTACTTGTCTAAGAAATTAGACCCTGTAGCCGCGGGATGGCCCCCTTGCCTAAAGATCATTGCAGCTGTAGCGCTACGTCTAAAGGATGCAGACAAATTGACTTTGGGACAGATTGTTACTATCATTGCTTCACATGCTCTGGAGAGCGTTATCCGCCAACCCCCAGACCGCTGGCTCTCCAATGCCAGGGTCACTCACTACCAGAGTCTCCTCCTTAATTCAGACCGGGTCAGATTTGCTCCCCCCACCCAGTTGAACCCCGCTACCCTCTGGCCGGACACGGATCCCACCGTACTACATAACTGTGGGGAAGTCCTGGCCGAGGCCACCGGAGTCAGACCCGACCTCATGGACCAGCCCCTACCAGATGCTCAGGTGACCTGGTTTACGGACGGCAGCAGCTACCTCCTTGAAGGTAAGAGGATGGCGGGAGCAGCTATTGTAGATGGGAGCAGAGTGATCTGGACTAACAAATTGCCAGAGGGAACATCTGCCCAAAAAGCTGAACTTATTGCCTTAACCCAAGCTTTAAATATGGCAGAAGGAAAAAAGGCTACAATATATACAGATAGCCGGTATGCCTTTGCCACCGCGCACATACATGGCGCCATCTACCGGCAGAGAGGATTACTGACCTCTGCAGGCAAAGAAATCAAAAATAAACAAGAGATTTTAGATTTGCTTGATGCTCTGCACCGACCGGCCAAGCTGGCTATAGTCCACTGCCCAGGGCACCAGAAGGGAGATTCCTTTGTAGCTCGGGGAAACAGGATGGCAGATGAGGAAGCCAAAAAGGCAACTCAGGGAGCTTCCCTGTTCCCTTTGATTGAAAAAGAAACTGTCCTCGCTGAGCCACTGCCCTCAGAATATACAGAGCAGGACCTTAAAGATATGGCGAGAATACAGAAGCATTTTAACACCAAATCACAGAAATGGGAAACTGAAACCGGGAAACAGATCCTACCCAGACAGCAAGCAAAGAACCTCCTGTTACACATACATAAGTTGACTCATTTTGGACCTAAAAAAATAATAGAGACTCTTAAAAAGACTGATTACCACATAATTGGACTTAAGGATATGGCTGAAGAACTCGTAAAACAGTGTGTACCCTGCCAAAAGGTAAATGCACAAACAGTCCCAACAGACTTGGGAAAGCGATTTAGAGGGGACCGTCCTGGCTTGTTCTGGGAAACAGATTTCACCGAACTAAAACCAGCCAGATATGGAAATAAATATCTTTTAGTTTTTATAGATACTTTTTCAGGATGGGTAGAAGCCTATCCCACTAAGAAAGAGACTGCGGCTATGGTGACCAAGAAACTCCTAGAAGAAATTGTTCCCAGGTATGGAATGCCACAGGTAATAGGCTCTGACAACGGTCCAGCCTTTGTTGCCCAGGTAAGTCAGGAGGTGGCCAGGATACTGGGGATTAATTGGAAATTACATTGTGCATACAGACCCCAAAGCTCAGGACAGGTAGAAAGAATGAATAGAACACTAAAAGAGACCATTACTAAATTGTCCATGGAGACTGGCTGTACAGACTGGACGATGCTCCTTCCCTGGGCCCTTTTCAGGGTCCGCAATACCCCCTATAGATTTAACCTCACCCCCTTTGAGATACTTTTCGGAGTCCCAACTCCACTCAGCACATTGCTGACCCAGAGAGGGCCAGATACAATCTCTAACTCTGATTTGAACTGCAGGCTGCAAGCGCTACACCTCCTTCAGAGTGACTTGTGGCCTAAATTGAAAGAAGCCTATCTGCCTGCTAAGGACCCAGTTCCACACCCGTATCAGCCTGGAGACTCGGTCTACGTGAGACGGCATCGACCCACAAACCTCGAACCTCGCTGGAAGGGACCCTTCACTGTACTCCTGACAACACCAACGGCCGTGAAGGTGGACGGAATCGCCGCCTGGATCCACGCCTCTCACGTTAAACCGGCTCCCTCACCTGACTCTCGCTGGCAGCTGACAAAGACTGACAACCCCCTCAAGTTGCGTCTCCGCTGTGTTCCCACTACTGTCTCGAGTCATAATGACTCATCTTAAGGTTTGGTTACAGTTACTACTAATGTTCTTGTTGCTACCCCACTCAATAGCAGCCTCCCCCTACCAGCTCTACAACTACACCTGGCAGATCATTAATCAGGCAGGTGATGTTGCTAGTTCTACCTCACAGCTATCCATAACCACTCCATGGCCCACCCTTGAGGTGGACCTCTGTAGGCTAGCCTTAGGAGCCGAATCAGGGTGGGGAACACCCGACTATTATTTGCCCCAGCGAGGACCCATAAACATAGGTTACCAACCACCCGAGGGGTCATCCTCAGGCTCTGTTTATGTGCCACCACCTCAACCCAAATGCTCTGACCCTCAGGGAAGAAAAGTCCTACAAGAGACCCCTATATATGTTTGCCCAGGAGGACACCGTCCCAGGCCCCTGGGTAAAAGATGTGGGTTTGCTGATGTTTATTTCTGTGCAAAATGGGGGTGTGAGACCACAGGGGACGGGTATTGGAATCCCTCCTCTACATGGGATTATATAACTGTTAAGAAAAAACAACACTCAGGCCCTTGTACTACTTGGTGTAACCCGGTGATGATTTCTTTCACTGACCAGGCAAAAACTAAAGACTGGGAAATTAGGGGATTTGAATGGGGACTTCGG
Source organism: Dipus sagitta (assembly GCA_036346955.1). Lineage (NCBI taxonomy): Eukaryota > Metazoa > Chordata > Mammalia > Rodentia > Dipodidae > Dipus > Dipus sagitta. The sequence continues at coordinate 90,843,562 of CM070777.1, read as the reverse complement.
ATGTACGCATACTCTACAGACCCAGGACTAACTTTCAGAATTAAGCTCAGCAAGACATTTCCGGACTCTCAGAAAATTAGTATAGGACCTAACTCCTTACTTCATAATCAACCTCTTCCTCCTCAACCTCTTCCTCCTCTCCCACTACCCAAGCCTGCCTCCCCCACTTCGATCTCCACGGCTCCAACTCTCTTCCAACCCACTCTGCCCCCTAACCCCCTTTCTTCAGCAGGTCTAATTTTAACCGTGGTAAATTCCTCTGTCCAGTTCTTTAATATGATTAACCATACTTTAGAGGACTGTTGGATATGCTATTCCTCCAGCCCTCCTTTCTATGAGGGACTGGCCACTACAGGAAATTTAAATTTTGCCAATAGTACTGACAATTTGCGTTGGAGACCCCCTCCAGGCTCTCAAGGGTTGACTATGAGCTTTGTTTCTGGTGCCGGACTATGCCTACTAGGACCTAACATGCTCCCCCCCCCCGCTCCCTCTCTGAGATCTGTAATCAAACTATCACTATTAACTCCCGCCTCTCCTCCCAATATATCTCTGCACCACTAGATACCTATCTCGCTTGCTCTACAGGACTCACTACTTATGTAGAAAAAGAGACCTTCCTAGCAGAAAAAGACTATTGTATACTAATAAGCCTATTGCCCAGACTTACTATCAGAGACGCAGATGTTTTCCAGAAGATATGGAATACTGATTCTACTTCACTTCGATTCAAGAGAGAGCCTATCACTACTTTAACCTTAGCATTAGTAGTAGGTCTGGGGGCAGCGGGGGCAGGAACAGGAATAGCTTCTTTAGTCACCTCTAACCAGCATTATGCTACCCTCAGTGCAGCAATAGATAAAGACTTGCAAGAATTACAATCAGGCATGCAGAATCTAAAAGACTCAGTCTCCTCCTTGTCAGAGGTTGTTTTACAAAATAGACGGGGACTAGATTTACTGTTTCTACAGCAAGGGGGATTATGTGTAGCCTTAAAGGAAGAATGCTGCTTTTATGCAGATAAGATGGGTCTAGTTGAAGATAGTCTGAAGCGGGTACGAGAAAGCTTAGAACAACGTGAAAGAGAAAGACAGCAACAGCAGTCATGGTATGAGTCTTGGTTCTCCAGTTCCCCTTGGGTGACCACCCTGATCTCTACCCTACTTGGACCTCTCTTAATATTACTTTTGTTTCTCACTTTCGGCCCTTGTATTTTAAACAAATTACTCACTTTTATTAGAGAAAGAATTAGTGCTGTGCAGATAATGGTGCTTAGACAACAATACCAGCAGTTGGCCCAGGCAGATAATGAATCCACAATTCCATGATTGGAATTATGACAAAGAAAAGGGGGAAATGAAAGATTACCAATAAATACAACTAACCTGCTTCTTTGGCTTCTGTACAATTGCTTGCTTTACCTAGACATAAGGACAGCCATTTTATGAAGGAAAAGCATGTTATACGTGACTTTCTGCCGTACGTGACTTTCTGCAACTAGCCGCCCGGGCCCAGATAAGGAACTAGTTAACTGAAATGCTGACCTTTGCCTTAGAAATCTGTGCTTGTTTGCCCACCTGTGCTTGTTTGCCCAACCCCTGTTTGCTCAACCGTAACCCCCTTACCCAATTTCTGGAAAGCCTCCGCTCAGAGACAATTGAACAATGCCTAACCGCAGGGGCCCTAGCTCCCTGCCTGGGGTCACGATCCCTGAGCCGAGGCGACACCCTGACGACATCTGAAGAATCCCTGAGCTGAAACATGTTTGAGATATTTCCGCATGTTTTATGATCTTTCCCGTTAAAACCCCTACCTCCCGGCTGCTCGGGGCTCTTCACCTCTCCTGCGTGAGGACTTCGTGTCGAGCCCCGGTGCACCGGTACAATAAACCTCTTGCGTCTTGCATTGAGAGCTCTCCGTGTGAGTGTCTTTGGGTCTAGTAGACAATCCCGCTTGGGGACCCTCCGGGGGCTCCCCACACTAGTAACAAAATGAAGAGAGACCTTGTTTCAAACCAGATAGAAGTAGAGAACTGAGAATGTCAGCTGACCTCCGCATGCACACCCTGGCAGACACATGCGCGCACACACACACACACACGGATTAGCATGGTGTTTTGATGAATATATACATATATAATGTGACGTCCACACATGTACCATGGCATGCATGTGCCCCCCCCACACACACATGAGAAGCAGCATGATGTTTAGATGCATCCGTACATGTGTAATGTTTAAATCAAGTTAAACATATCCATCTTTTCAATTTTCATTTACTTTTCAAACTTTCAAAGACCTTCTTCTAGGTTCTTGAACAACACAGTGTATTAATACTATATATAGCCATCCTACAAAACAAACACATACCAGAGTTCTTGTTCCTCTCTACCTACCACTGGGGACCCACTGATCCATCTTTCCCCATTCCTCCCCCACCCCTACTTGCCCCAGCCTCTGGTAACAACCATCACATGCTCAACTCCTATGATATTAACACTTTTAGCTTCTAGATTCTACATATGAGTGAAATCAGGTGTTATGTGTCCTCTACCTGGATGATTTCACTGATCATAATGGTCTCTAGTTCCATTGTACTGTTGCAAAGGATGAGAGAGCATTTTTCATGGCTGAACAGTCTTCCACTGTGTATATGTCTCATATTCTCTTCATCCATTCATTGGCTGATGGACATTGGGTTGTTTGCTTGTGTGTATGTTTTCTTGGCTATTATGGATGCTGCTGCAACAATTTCAATTCCTTTGGATATATACACAGCAATAGGATTGCTATGTCATATGGGGGTCCTATTTCTAACTTTTTAAGGAACCTCCAAACTATTTTCCAGAATGGCTTCACTAATTTTCATTCTCAGCAACATGGCAGTGGCTTTCCTCCCCTTGTACCCTCACCGGCACTTGTTATCTTCCATCTTTTGAAAACAGCCACTCCACCCATATAAGCTAATACCATTGTGCTTCTCATTTGCATTTTCCTGATGATTCAATTCTCATTTTTACTGACTTGTAAATGATGAAACTGTGATACAGAGACCTAACAATAGCAATGTAAACAATTGTTGAGGCTTCAACACAAAGCATGTGGCTCCAGAGATGAGTCTATCTCATTGTCTTTTCCTTCTCTTCTCCAATCTAATTTCCTAACCTATCTAATTTCCTAAATGCCCATGAAGATTTTGTGTGTGTGTCTTGTGTCACTAGTATGGGAACCAGCGCCTCAGACGTGTTAGACAAGTTCTCACCACTGAGCTGCGCCCAGCCCCGGGCTGCTTTTACTTCTTTGGATTTTGGTTTCTGGTAACACTTTTCTTTCTGAAAGACACCTTTTCTCACATATCTAATTTCTCTTTTTATTCATGAGATTCAGATACACATACATATTATATAAAGTTATTATGTAAAGTTCATAAAAGAATAATGATAAAATAACGCCAGGGATGATGCACGCCTTTAATCCCAGCACTTGGGAGGCAGAGGTAGAAGGATTTCTGTGAGTTCAAGGCCAGTCTAGGACTATGTAGCGCATTCCAGGTCAGCCTGGTCTAGAGTAAAACCCTATCTCAAAAACAACAACAAAGAAGAATAATGATAAATAAAAATTTCACTGATATTAACCAACATTGTGGGTTTTTCTTTTAAAAAACAGTTCTTTTTTATTTTTAAAAAATTATTTTGGGCTGGACGGATGACTTAGCAGTTAAGCACTTGCCTGTGAAGCCTAAGGACCCCGGTTCAAAGCTCAATTCCCCAGGACCCACGTTAGCCAGATGCACAAGGGGGCGCATGCGTCTGGAGTTCGTTTGCAGTGGCTGGAGGCCCTGGCGCACCCATTCTCCTTCTCTCTCTGTCTGCCTCCTGCTCTCTCTGTCTGTCACTCTCAAATAAATAAATAAAAATAAACCAAAAAAGAATTGTTTTAATTTTTATTTATTTTAAAGAGACAGAGAGAGAAATAGGCAAGTAGAGAGAGAATGGGTGTGTCAGGCCCTCCATCCACTGCAAGTTCCAGATGTGTGCACCCCCTTGAGCATCTGGCTTCTGTGAGTCCTGGGGAATTGAACATGGGTCCTTCGGCTTTGTAGGGAAATGCCTTAACCATTAAGCCATCTCTCCAGTCCAATTGTGGGTTTTTCAAGGCAAGTATTTCAGGTTCATTGTTCATATTATTTTCATAGAGAAGTTCAAACCTCCTCAGAGAACTTTTTTCCATTTCTTTTAGGAATCCAAAGTGAAGAAATATATTTGTCTAGTAGACTATTGAAAATAAGATAAATAATAACCTATGTAAGTATGTGCTATTTCTAACATCATAGACATTCTTTAAGCCACTTTGTTTTTCAAATAACCGTTGAAAAGAACTTTATTACAAACCAAAGCAATCATTGCCCAAGTCCTTTAGAAAAAAAATCAAAATCTTAGCAATTGTCCATACTCTAATGTTCCTTATGGAGATTTATAACGGGCATGTTTCTGAGAGGAGATAAATTTGGGGAGTCTAATTTTTGGGTCAAAAATAAAGCAATTATGACATGAGAATAAAATATAAGCTTCCAGAAATTAAAATATTGGAACTTTATTTCCTTACTTTTTTTGAGATAAGAGGCCACATAGCCCTGGTTGGCACCATACTCCTATGTGGATGAGAAAAACCTTGAACTTCTAGTCTTTCAGCTTCCACATCCCAAGTGCTAGAATGCTAGTTGTGTGCCACCATACTTGATGACAATTTTGTATTTATTTCTCCCCTTCTAGTAGGGATTGAATAAGTCTCCCTTTGTAAAGAGTAACCTAGCACAGCATAACGAATTATCCCAGAACCTAATGACTTAAACAACAAGCACTTATTAGGCTCACAGTGTCTGTGGGTCAGGGTATCTGGGAATAGCCTAGCTACATAGTTCCAACTTGGAGCCTTTGAAGAGGTTGTGGATAGAAGACAACAGGGTTCCATTCCTCTGAAAGACTGACAAGCTGGAAGTCTCACTTCTACCTTGGCTTCCCCACATGGCTGCCAAATTATCACTAGCTTTTGGTAAGAGACTTCAGTCCCTCCCCTGGCACCCCCAACAGGCTGCTTGAATATTGTCACAATGCCTGGTGAGCTATTGGATGGCATGCCCCAAGCCAACAACCAAGAAAGAGCAATGAAGTACCAGCAGTGCCACTTGTGACCATGACTTGGAAGCCCCAAAGTATCACCCCCACATTTCAGTTGCTACAGCCTCCTAGTAACACTTTCCACATCAAGGGAAGGAAAAGTGAAGCTTCCTGCGTCAAAGGAGGATATGAAACATGTGTGCGCACAACAATGGGAGGACACTTTCTTGTCTAGCATACACAAGACCTTGAGTTCAATCTCCAGCACTACAAAACAAAAGTGTGGACATGGCACTTACCATAAAGAAAATTTATCATAAACTTACAATTCTACTTTCAAGTAATTAATTTTATTCCCAAGTAGTTTTTCGAGAATTCTCAAAAAATTTAACTAATAATCCTATGTATGCTGAAAAGTCTTTCTCTTGATTTCAACATATATTATCAGCCTATTCCTGTGTGAACCACCAGCCAGTGGTGGAAGAGTGTATCTCTGTTCTGAATACTGCACCAGGCTAGGAGGGAAATTTTGATCTTTCTCACTTACTATTAGCTTCAGAGTCTGTGCTGTGACTGTCCCTTGGGTGTCACCCAATCAATGTCTGGTGAGGGCTGGATAAATGGCTTAGCCCTTAAGGCACTTGTCTGCAATGACTGAGGACTCATGTGCAACTCTCCAAATCCCATATAAGCCAGACTCACAAGGTGATGCAAGTGAACAAGGTGGCATATGTGCACCAGGTGGCGTATGCATCTAGAGTTTGATTACAGTGGCTAAAGGCCCTGTTGCACCAATTCTCTCTCTCTCTCTCTCTCTCATTTTCTGTCTCTCATAAAAATTACAAAAATAAATAAATGTCTGGTGAATAAACAAGTGAAGTGTCTATGCTCCTTTGCTTGATTCATGGGCTGTAACCTAGCATTTCCAATCATATTTATGAAGCAAAATAAGGAATTTTATTAAAACATTACTTTGTGTCCCCAAAATTTACATGTGTGTGTGCGTGTGTGTGTGCTTATGCACATATTAGAACAATGTTTATAAGAAAGGGAAGTACCATAAAACATGACAACAAGATAAGTACTGAGTCAGAGCTGGTTATATCCATATCTTCCATCCTCCCACTCTTGTAAGATGTAGCAAGTGTTGTAAAAGGTGGGGTTTTAAAGTTTTTATTTATTTATCTGTAAGAGAAAGAGAGAGACAGAGAGAGAGAATGGGCACACCAGGGCCTCTAATGCGTCAAATGAACTCCAGATACATGAGCCACTTTGTGCGTTTGACTTTTATGCACTGGGGAATAGAGCCTGGGTCATCAGGCTTTGCAGGTAATTGCATTGACTACTGAGCCATCTCTCCAGCCTCAAAAAAAGACAGTTTTAAGAGAATAAAAGGCAGCCGAACTTGAGACATGGGAAGCTATAAGTGCACAGAGAGAAATGAGGAAGAGTGGAGAGCAGAGCAGCAGGGATCACACTAGGAAAATAAGGCCACCAAGGTTCCTGAGCATTAGTGGTCAAGAACACTGAGGCCAGTTAGAAACATTATGTGGGCTTCTGTAGCTACACTCTGCTTGAGGACAGACATGAATACAGAGTTTACTCTGTTACTTTTACTATGTGGACACATCTTTATTTGGACCAATACTTCCTTTTCTCTTTGGTATATATATATATATTCATTTCTTTGTTGTTTTATTCTGTTACCTTTTCATAGCAGTAACTGAAGGAAAGCAAAGCAAGGGAAAAGATATTCTGCTAGACCCTGGACTCTATAATGAGGGATAACAATAAGCCCTGGACAGGAAGGATGGGAGAGCAGGTGGGAAAGCCAGGGGGCAGAGGACAAACAAGGAGTACCAGTGAACTAAATCCCTTATGTTTCATAGCAAGCAAATTTGACCAGAAAATGAGGAAGATAATCAAAATGTATAGTTGTATCAGAACCACAAAACGATCAAACACAGTGCTGAGAGGAGATCCTTTGGGGGACGAAGTGACCTGTGGCTGAGAAGATGGGTTGTTCATATCAATATTCTTCCCTTTGGATTCTTTGAACTAATTAAAAAAAAAACACTTTAGCTTTGAAAAACATATTGAATTTTGTTTTAAAAGTGAAACCTAGAAAGGGAGGCATGAGGAGACTTAATACGGTGGTATTGTATATATGTAAATAAAAGAACAGGTTAATGGGGGAGGAAAGGCCTAAGTGAGATCAGGGAAAGAGATTGAGTAAAGGAAAGGTGGAGGGAGAACTAATCAAAATCTAAGAAGGTATGAATAAGTCATATGGAAACCTATTTTTTTGGACAATGGAACACCCAGAAGCCATAGATTGTTACTAGAAAATTTTCAGTGCCAGGGATGGGATACCTTCCAGTGAGTTGTTGGCCAGGGAGGTCACTGATGCCCCCAAAATGTTACAGGCTATTGCCGAGGCTCTTGATTTCCCGCCAGGAATAGATGGTAAGACCCTATTGCTGAAGATTCCACATACTTGGGCTGCAAGGCCACTGAGAAATCCTGCTGGAGCTGAACTGAAAACTTCCTCCATGTAGACCAGCTGAAAGAAAACTAGAAAAACCTGTGTTGCATACAGTTCAATGGGAAAGAGAGAAATCACCAGTGGAGATACACAACAATGGGCACTGCAAGCCTTAAATTTGGCCAGCAAGGCCAAATCAGCCAACAGGATACAATAGTGGCATGTCTGTTATGGGGACAATCAACCACTCTCTAATTGGACCAAAGGCCTGCTCCATGGGAAGAAATACATGCCTGATACTAAAAACCTTTGACAGGGGTAATCATGAACCCTAGGGGTGTAATGTCTGCTGGTATCTGGCTAAAAGTATGTACTATGATCATCAAACTCCCCAGTGAGTACTTCTTTTAATGTTCACACCCATATGTTAATGCTACTCTCACTTTTGGTTAGAGAAGCTTCTCTTTTCAGATGGTAGTGACATTGGGATGACTCAGAGGCACCATGGTGCTGAGAAGAAGTGACAGAGGAGTGCTCAGAAGTGAAATATCTCTATCACACCTTTCAGGGTCAGGGTCCCATCTGGAAGAGGTGGCAGAAAGAATGTAAGAGCCAAATGAAGGGTAGGACTCCTTACAACACACTCCTCCAGACACTGGATATACATGACCTCACAGTGTCAGTCGACACTGCCTACACAAGACCATCAAAATAGGAGGAAAAAAATGATGACATCAAAATAAAAGAGTGATTGAGAAGGGGGAGGGGTATGGCGGAGAGTAGAGTTTCAAAGGGGAAAGTGGAGGGAGGGAGGGAATTACCATGGGTTATTGTCTATTATTATGGAAGTTGTCAATAAAAAATAAATTAAAAAATAAAATAATGTAAAAATGAGACATAAAGAAATCTGAAGAGTGGAGAAGGTTTGTGGGTGGGGAGAATGGTGGGAGACAGTCATACAAGGAATTTCAAATCTACTTTTCTTGGGATGCAGGCAGTTTTAGATTGGATTAGATTCATGAGGGCTCAAGTTATATTATTGAGTTATGATGACTATATCTCATCTTTTTTTGAGACAGGCTCTCACTTATGCATCCCAGGCTGCTGGCTTCAGACTTGTGGCGATCCTTCTGCTTCAGCCTTTCAAGTGCTGGAATGACAAGGGTTTTCTGCCATGCCCAGTTTACCATTTTAACTTCAAAAAATACCTAAAAACACTACTTTTCTTCTCTTGCCCCCAGTTACAGCATTTTAAAGCAGCATTGCTATCAATGTGGTTTTTACGTATTCCAATGGGACACCCACAGACAAATTTAATAAACACTGCCAAGTAATTTTCTATATTAAATGAGCTTCCACATTGTGTTTGGTGATTATGAAAAAATCAATAAGTAACAAAATTGATGGTAACTAATATAATTGTTCAAATGAATAACTAACCATACATCTGTATTTCCAAATGAAAAATTATTGATGTGTTCAGTTATAAAAATTTTTACCAGGGCTGGGGAGACAACTCCATGGATAAAATGCCCACCACTCAAGCTGGAGTATCTAATTCAATCCTCAGAACCCACATAAAAAGATTGAAGTCATGGTTGGCCTCTATAATCCCAACATGCTGACCTTAACAATGAGATAAGAGGTAGAGACAGGAAAATCTCCTGGAAGCTGGGCCAAGCAGAGCCAAAGAATAGCAGAGTGAAAATCCAGTGTGAGAAACCCTGCTTCAAATGAAGGTGACATGTGAGGATCAACTAGAAAAGCTGTCCTCTGACCTCGACACATACACCATGGCACAACTGTGCCCACACTCATCAACACACAGACATACCTACACATGTGCATGGCCGTGCACGCGTGCGTGCACACACACACATACACACACACACACATGCACACAGAGACACAAATTAATTAATTTTTTAACTAAATATTGTAGTTCTAATAGTTCATAGCTCTAATGCAGAGTAACCCATTCTGCACATTTGAATTAACTCTAAGAAGTATCTGATTTGATTTCTTCTTTATTCTCAATCTCTTTTTCTTATTTTATTTTTGAGAAAGAGAGAGAGAAAGAAAGTGAGTGTGTCAGGCCTTTTCAGGTGCTGTGAATGAACTCCAGACACATGCACTCCCTTGTGATCATGTGTGACATTGCATGCTTGTGTCTCTTTGCGTCTGGCTACTTGGGACCTGGAAATTTGAACATGCATTCTTTGGCTTCACATGCATGTGCCTTAACCACTAAGTCATTTCTCCAGCCCATCTTTGCTTTTCGAAACATAGTCTTACTTAGCCCAGGCTGACCTGGAACTCACTCTGTAGCTCCAGACTGGCCTTAAAATCACAGTAATTCTCCTACCTCTCCTTCCTGAATGATGGGTGTGTGCCACCATGCACAGCCAGTTAGTTTTTTTTGGGGGGGAGGGGCGTTGTTTTTTTTTTTCTTTTTTAGTAGGGTCTAAATCTAGTCCAGACTGACCTGGATTTTACTACGTAGTCTCAGGCTGGCATCAAACTCACTGTGATTCCCCTACCTCTGTCTCACAAGTGCTGGGATTAAAGCTGGGCGTGGTGGCGCACGCCTTTAATCCCAGCACTTGGGAGGCAGAGGTAGGAGGATCGCCGTGAGTTCGAGGCCACCCTGAGACTCCATAGTGAATTCCAGGTCAGCCTGAGCTTGAGTGAGACCCTACCTCGAAAAACCGAAAAACAAAAACAAAAACAAAAAAAAAAAACAAGTGCTGGGATTAAAGGTGTGCACCACCACACCCAGTTTATTCTCAGTCTCATACTATAGCACTTCATTTTGTTATTTCTTTCCATGAGATCATCAGTTTAAGACTAAAGGTTGAGAAAGGTAAAATAACCAACACAGAGAGCTATAACAATTTTTTGGGCGGGTGTGCATGCACATGTTCATGTTTGTGAGTGCAAGTATCCATGTAGTACCACAGCGAGCATGAAGAAGTCAGAAACAACTTTGGGTACTGGTCCTCTCATCCACTTTGTATGAGTTGGGGTCTTTTTATTACCACTGTTAACCACAGTTGTTTACGACTGTGTTCACTCTGGCTCACAAGCTTCTGGAGAATTCTGTCTGCACCTCCCTGTTATGCTGGCATTACAGATACTCCCACCTTACATGGAGTCAGGAGGTCCAAACTCAGGCAATCACATTGATGCAGCAATTGCTTTATCCATGAGACCATCTCCCAAGCTTTTATTTTAATCCTCATTGTTTATGTTCCATTTCTCCTTCTGTATGTCTCCTTAGAGAAATCTTACCTTTAATATTCTGGACATTCCTTCATAATTTTATTCATTTATCTGTCTACTTCAAACCCAGAAAGAATTATTAGTTGCTTATTTACTCTGAGGTAAAACTCATTCTCTTGTAGGCCAGGGCTCCCTCTCATTTACTGAAAACTTTCTGCTTTCCAATGTCATAAGTCAGTCTTTTATTTGCCTTACACAATCCATTTCAGCAGATCCAATTCCAAATGGTTTCATAAATACCTGCTGCTTCCTCTGTAACAATTTCCATTCTTATATTCATAAGTCCCTCTCTAATACCTCTACTAACTTGTTCATTCAGACTGCCCCAACATACCACAAGGGATTCCTTATCCTCCTGATGCAAGCATATAGATATGGGCCCCTGACTCAGACAGCCTGAAATAGAAAAGCCTTCATCTCAGCACAATGCCCATCAGTGAGATGATTACAACACCCATCAGCCTCAAGGCTTCTCCTCTGTCCCTCCCAAAAAGCAAAAATGCTGTAATGTTGGAGTCCCAAAGCTCTCTACTCCATCTTCCTCTCTCTTCATTATCACCTGAGAAGTATGGTAACTGAGGTTACCTCTGGGCTCAGAGGAGAGATGGTCACCTTCTCCCAGCCTCCACCTCTGCAAACCACCTGAAGCCTCTCCTTCTCAGGGAAGGTTTTCTCCTCTCCATAAGACCCTCTCCCTGCCTCCACTCTCTCTTCCTCTCCTGCTCCAGGTTCATGCAACCTCCCTTTTCTCACCCTCTCTAGTCTTTTTCTCTTTCTCTTTTCATTCACACTCTCTCTCTTTCTCTCTTTCTCTTTGTCTCCCTCACTCTCTGTCCTCTTTCTCCATCTCCCCATGATAATAAAGTTTTAGAATGAAGAAACTGCCTGTCTTGGTCCTCCATAGTGAACACAAAAACATTTGTCTCAGGTCCTCTGTTCCAACTCCCAAATCTAATTTCGAAAGTGGCTGTATTTCTGAAGAAATCAAATGGAACAGTAGCAATACTTAAAGAAATAAACTATTTTAAAATTTAAGAATAATTAAAGAAAATTTTCTGCAGTTACAGAGAAATGAGAATGCAGAGTAAAGGCATTGCCATTCTCTGAAAAAATTCAGTGAAATGCTTTTGTGCCTATTCTGGAAAACTAAAGAGAAATACATTAAGACCAGTATGAATAATAATAATAATAATAATAATAATAATAAAATAATGAACAAAGGCAGATTTTTTAAATGAAATCATAAATAAGTCAGCTTTAGAAGTCAAATTATTACACTTAACTAAAAAAAATAGTTGGAAGAGACTATTTTCATAATATTGAAAAATGTAACAATCTAAAGGCCTAACAAGTTGTTTTAAATTATAGCATGTATGGCTGGAGAGATGGCTTAGCGGTTAAGTGCTTGCCTGTGAAGCCTAAGAACCCTGGTTGGAGGCTCAACTCCCCAGGACCCATTTTAGCCAGATGCACAAGGGGGCACTTGCATCTGGAGTTTGTTTGCAGTGGCTGGAAGCCCTGGCGTGCCCATTCTCTCTCTCTCCCTCTTTCTCTCTCTGTCTGTCGCTCTTAAATAAATAAATAAAAATAAACAAAAAGAATTTTAAAAAATTATAGCATATAAGAACTACCAGAAGTGTTTTTGTCAGAGCTACAAACCACCAGGGTGTTAAACTATGTTATCATCACAGAGCCCTAACAGAGAACAAGTGATACTGATTAGGAGAAAGGTAGCTTTCTTTTATAGCTATAGACGAGCCCAAAAGAACATAGATGTCATCCTACCCTGGTGAGACTAGAACTCCACTCTGATTCAGTTAGACCCAAGATGGCAATACAGAGAATAAAGAGCAGCTTCATTGTTCTTCTTGAACATTTCCTGGGCTCAGCACCCATGCGTAGGACCATCCTGAGTCAGCATTCCTCCTGGGCAAGCAATCAATCAAGGTCCTTCATATACATTTTTAACTTGGCAATGTGGCACATCGTAATTGCGTACCTAATTTATAAAAGGGTGTGGTCCAAACCTCCAAGTGAGATGTTTCAGGTTTCCCTCTCCCCCTTCCCAACCTGGCTGTGAAAGGAAGGAACTTCTCTTGCGAGCTTTCCTTCCCTCTTGTTCTCTATCTCTTATGTTAATAAATCTGTCATAATTTATCCTTCTCCAGGGATTTGAAGATGGTGCAACATAGGCAAATCATTAAATGTTAATAATCACATTAATAGACTCAAGAACAAAATGCACACATCTTCTCAATAGATACAGAAAAGGCTTTTTGAAAAAGCACAACATCCTTCACTTGGAGATTAAGGCCCAAAGAGAACCCGTAGATGCTGTCCCACATGCCAACTTGTCCTGGCACAAAAATGGAACTGGCGTCTAATGGAGACTGATTTACAATAACCCCTGCTGCACAGAGTCTAGCACAGTATCTAAATAAAATGGCCCAGGTAGGCTGGCCCTGGGGTCCACCCTCGAAATCTAAAAATCAATCAGGTCTTCCCCTTGCATACCTGAATCTAATGCTATAAAGGCTGCAGCCTTCCCATCCCTCGCTCTCTCTTGGCAGGACCCTTAGTATGTGTGGGTCTCTCTGGATTCCCTCTCATCTCTGATTAGACACACATGAGTCTGGCTGGGCAGGGGTGGGAGAGCACAGCATTGTTTATTGATCTGAACTTTTCTGCTTGCCTCTGTTTCATAGTTTCAAATAATTTCCCAATTTCATTACTTTTATTATTTTCCTCTGGTCTCCAAATCTATCTCATGTCTACCTTCCTTATACTCCATATCTACCATGTGGGTACTCTAACTAAATCTAGGCTTGCTATCTGTGTAAGTTATTTAAACTCAAGATAACAATGAGTGTAACTCTCTTTATTACTCATTTCTCCTCTGAATCTCCCAGTCTCTGTTTTGATATTTTCTCTCTGCTATTCTTTCTTAAGTCACCACTATTTGCTCTTTTAACATTCTTCCATGGAAGAGAAACAAATGGCAAATGCCATGTAGGTTCCTCTGAGTCTCCCTACACAAGTTCCTAGATTCTGCTTTTCACGCATGTGTGGCTCTACTCTAAACCCTCTTTAAAGGTGTTAGTTTCTCTTAAATCCACATGCTTGGAGCTTTACTCTTTAATCTCTCTTTAAAGGCCTCAGTTTTAATCTTCCTTTAAAGAAACCCCACAATTTAGGATTTCCCCCTAAATAAACTTGATAGTTTATAATTCATACTTCTTGAGTATATTGTTATTAATTCTTTATTAAAGGTAGGACAGAACCCAAAACTTGGGATTCACAAATTCTAGAAGACCCCTCCTAAACCCCAAAACCCTGAGTCAATAATAAAATCCCAGAAGAAACAAAAGTAACTGAAGCAACCTATATCAAAATCTTAAGGGCTATATACAACAAACATATAGTCAATATTATGCCTAGTAGGAAAAAACTCAAAACATTTCCACTAAAATAAGGAACAAGATAAGGTTGTCCACTTTCTCCACTCTTATTCAATATATTCCTTGAAGTTGTAGCTATAGCAATAATACAATAGAAAGAAATAAAAGGAATCAAGAAAAGAAAGGAAGAAGTCAAATTACCCCTATTTACATCTATGATCCTATGCTTAAAGACCTAAGAGATTTCACAAGAAAAGTCTGAAATCAAATGAATATTTTCAACAAAGTAGCAGAATACAAAGTCAACATACAAAAATCAGTAGTTTTATTATATATCAGTGATGAACTTTCTGAGAAAGAAATCAGAAAAAAACATATACAATTCCCACTAGCTTAAAAAAAAAAAACTCCTAGGAGTAAACCTAACACAGGAGATGAAAGACATCTACACTAAAGCCTTTCAAACACTAAAGAAAGATACTGAAGAAGACATTTGGAAGATGGAAGATTACTATGCTTGTGATCACAGAATTAATATTGTTAAAATGGTCATGTTACTAAAAATATCTTCAGATACACTGTAATCCCTGTTAAAAGTTCAATGATAATAAAAATATGAAAATCATATGGAAGCACAAAAGATCCCAAATAGCCAGAGCAATCCAAACCAACAAGAACAATGCTGGAGGTGTCACCATACCTGATATCAAGTTATATTGCATAGCAATAGTAACAAAAACAGCATGGTACTATGCATAAAAGTATTTGTGTAGATCAATGGAAAGGATAGATAGGATAGATGGACTAAACTCACACAGTTACAGCTACCTGATTTTTTTTTTACAAAGATGCCAAAGACATAAATAGGAGAAAAGATGGTCTCTTCAATAAATGATGCTGGGAAAACAAGGCATCTATCTGTAGAAGAATGAACTGGATCTCTATCTCTCATCTTTTAAAAAAAAAACTCAAAGATGGACCGAAGACCTTAATGTAAGACCTGAAACTTTAAAGTTGTTAGGATGTCTTAAGATCTAGGCATAGGCAAGGATTTTGTTTAAAAAAAATCCAATAGCTCATGAACTAATACTATGAATTGACTAATGGGATTATCTGAAACTAAAAAGCTTCTGAATAGCAAAGGAAATAAGCAAGTGAATAGACAGCCTACAAAAGGGGAGACAATTTTTGGTAGCTATCCATCTGACAAAGGATTACTATCAAGATTATATAAAGCACTAAATGCAGAGAACCAGACAGCCCAATCAACAAAAGGGTTAGTGAAGTGAATAGACACTTCTCTAAAGATAAAGTGCACAATGTCCAATAAACATAAGAAAAGTGCTCAACATCCATAGCCACCAGAAAAATGTAAATTAAAACTACATTTAAATTCCAATTAATCACAATCAGAATGATTGTAATAAAGAAAACAAATGATAGCAAATTCTGGTGAGGGTGTGAGGAAAAGAGAGCACTTATACATTGCTGGTGGGTTGTAAATTAGTCCATCCACTATGAGAAACACTATGGAAGCTTCTAAACACTTAAAGGTAGAATTACCACACTACTCAACTGTACCACTTCTAGGAATATGCCTGAGAACCCTAAGACAGGAGTACCTGAATATTCATGTTTATTGTAGCACAATTGACAACAGTAGCCAAGATAAGGAATCAGCCTACGTATCTGTCAACAGAAAAATAAGTGGGTGAATGGAGTTTATTCAGCATAAAGAAGAGTATGTCAATGTCAATGTCAATTGCTGGAAAATGGAAATCATCATATGAATTGAAATAAACAAAACTTGGAGAAATATTGCATATTTTCATTCATCTGTAGATACTAGATTTTCATAAGTATATAAAACCATTTACATTCATATGTGACATGAAAGCAGAAGGAAACTGGTGGAAGAAAGGAGAATAGTGGAAGAGGAAGGAAGTTGGTAGAGAACAGTAAGGTATGGGTATACATGACCAAAATAAATCTTGTCTTTATGAAATCTACTTCTATGTATAATAAATACTAACCAATACAACCCACAAGAGAATTCTTAGATTGTTATTTTCAGAGCTAGGTATGAAACTGAGAGTCTTATACATGTTAGGCAAGCATTCATCTGCTAAGCTAAAACCCTAGCCCTGACAGTTAAGAAGGCCTTAAACTAGTTGAATTTTCTGTGTGTCTTATTTCCATGTAAAATATATAACTTTTGTGAATTAAAGTTCCAGTGAAGCAGCTGTACCTAAAATCATTCTTCAAGGCGAATCAACTTATTAGTTTCTGTGACTGTGCAAAAATGGAATGCTTTAAGTTCAGAACCAATTTATTTTAATAGTCATTTGCTATCTACCTCTGAGTTTGACCTAACATTCTTGTGACTACAAGGTGACTTTTTGGAATATATTGACAGAACATGCTTCCACCAACATAAAGGCAAAGAGTGTCATTAGACAGCATCTGAAATCTATAGCTGAGATATCTCTGCTTTGCTGTAATGTGCCTACCTAATGTTCCCACCAATGTATGTGAAAAATGTCTTGATCTAGGACCTTCTTTTGTTCTGTAATAGTAAAAACTTCACAAAATTATTAGTACATGGAAACATGGTATTTGGGGCAGCTTGAATCTGTGTTCTCAGGCCATGGTCACTCATATTTGGGTCCAGAATAAGTTATCTTTTACCATTTTTGAGGTGAGAGCTAAGTTTTGCATCAATACTTCCTAAATTAGTAAAGGCACAAGAAGCCAAGGTTGGTGGTACACACTTTAAATCCCAGCACTGGGGAAGTAGAGGTAGGAGGATTGTTGTGAGTTCAAGGACACCCTGAGAGTACAAAGTGAACTCCAGGAAAGCCTGGGCTAGAGTGAGACCCTACCTTGAGAAACAAATAAACAAAACAAAAAAAAAAAATAGAAAAGGCACAAGAGACAGACATATTTGCCAAACTGTCTGTGTTTCAGCAATGAAGAACAGAGCACACCAACCTGTTAGCTGTCTTGTGATACTTGTGCTTCATTTAGCAAGACTGCAACTCCCTACTGTCAATCTCATGCCATGCATATGTTATTCTGTATTTTGCAAAAAATATCTGGAAAACAAACTTATAAAAAACTTGGGATACATTTATGAACTTGAAATTATGCTGTAATTAAAATTATATAACATAAATAAATAAAATTTTACGGGCTGGATAAATGGCTCAGCAGTTAAGGTGCTTGCTTGCAAAGCCTAACGACCCAGGTTTGATTCCCTAGAACCCATGTAAGCCAGATACACATGCTGGTTTATGCGTCTGGAGGTTTTTTTGAAGTGGCTAATGCTCTGCTGCACCCATTTTTTTTCTCTCTCTCTCTCTATTTTCTCTCTCTCTCTCCACTCTCTCTCATCAGTAAATAAAAATAAAATATTTTTTTTCATTTTTATTTTCTATTTTATTTTTTTTTTTACAGTCACTTTGATACCATTATTAGGCTCATCCATGACCTACCCCAGCCCCTTGACCCCTCCTTGTTGAGGTATACGGGTCATGCATTGTGGAGTTAGCCCACAGTTATGGGCAAGATAAATGTCTCTGCATATCATGACTCAACATGTGGCTCTGACATTCTTTCCGCCCCCTCTTCCGCAAAATTTCCCTGAGCCATGTTGGG
Source organism: Dipus sagitta (assembly GCA_036346955.1). Lineage (NCBI taxonomy): Eukaryota > Metazoa > Chordata > Mammalia > Rodentia > Dipodidae > Dipus > Dipus sagitta. Next base: position 90,825,624 of record CM070777.1, on the reverse strand, counting down.
TCTGCTTCAGTGATGAGGTGTTGGGGGCCTCTGAGGCTCTGGCTTTCTGATTTGGTAGGAGTTGATTTTTCTCTGTGCTGATCTCCTTCCCCCTTGTGCTGGTATCCGGTTCATCAGGAAAACAGCCCCCTTGCTTGTTTCTCCAATTTTTCTTAGTTTCAGCTGAGGCCCTTTTGAGGTATGATGGGGTGGCTCTCTCCTTAGGATCTACATCTATCTGAAAAAGAGAAGCAGATTCTCCAACGGAGAGTAAGTTAGCATCAGGACAAATGAGATAACCCTTTTTTTTTATAGAGAATTTAATAGGTGTAGGCCCTCTTGTAGCCCACAATTGATGGTAGCTTGATATTGGAAAGTAGATTTATGTTTGGATATGGCTCTGACTTGTTTCCCAGCTCCAGCTATGGGTCCCATACTAATGAGGGGATCAGTTAGCTGAATTGAGAGCAGTTGGTTCGCCACCATGGCTGTGTGCCACCACTGCACTTGTGTGGGCATCACAACAAGTTATTTGCTGCTAAGTAGGTTAGACCATGCGTTGCTTTGACAGATATTGGTCATTTTCCCCCAGTCGCCCATGTAGCACATTCTGGCACTAGACGCGCTGACTGTCTGGGGACTGACTCTCTTCCAACTTCCAGCCATGCCATTCTAATTTGCATGTCAATCACATAAGGTGTCTTCAGCAGTAGGGTCTTATCACTAGCCATTGGTGGGTCATCAAGTACTCTGACAGAAATCTGTCTGTCTTTTAGGAAACCTTGTAGGTCTCTCTGATCAAAAGCTCATTGTGGATGATAGCTCCATGCTGGTTCTGGGAGTTACACATCAATGCCCACTAAGAAAATGAGGAAAAAGATAACTAATATACAAGAGTTAGAGATAAAAGAGAGAGGGAGAGGGAGAGGGGAAGTGAGGGAGGGAAGATGTAGAAGATTAAGGTTAGTATTGATCATACCCTCTCCAGTGTCTTGTGGTTCAGGTGGTCTCTGTAAGGGCCTGGTGAAGGATCAGGCATTTGGTCTGTCTTTTAGTAAGTAGAAAATTATGGTACCATTGCCATTTGGGTCTAGATTTGTGTCTCCCACCCCTTTGATGCCCTCCCCTCCCTCCCCTTCCATCGTAGTGTCTAGTCTAGGAGGTGCTTGCTGGGTATGTAAGGTATCTTGGGTAGATTCAGGTTAGGTGCTGTAGATGAGTGAGACTATATGGCGATTTTTTTTCTGTGATTGGGTAAGTTCACTGAGAATGATCTGTTCCAGGTTCAACCATTTTTCCTCAAAGTTCATTGTGTCATTTTTTCTTACTGCTGTATAGAATTCCATTGTGTAGATATACCAAATCTTAGTTATCCATACTTCTAGTGATGGACATCTGGGTTGATTCCAGCACTTAGCGATTACAAATTGAGCCGCTATAAACATGGTTGACCAAATCTCTCTAGCCTGTGGTTTGAAGGTTTTAGGGTAGATGCCCAGTAAGGGAATAACTGGGTCTGTTGGTATCTCTATACTCAGCTTTCTCAGAAGTCTCCATATTGCTTTCCAAAGTGGTCATACCATCCTACATTCCCACCAACAGTGGATGAGTGTTCCTACTTCTCCACATCCTCGCCAGCATTTATTTTTATTTGATTTTTTGATGCTTGCTATCCTTATTGGGGTAAGGTGGAATCTCATAGTTGTTTTAATTTGCATTTCTCTGATTTTTAGGGATGCTGAACATTTGCTTAAGTGTATGTTTGCCATTTCTATTTCTTCCTCTGTGAACTGCCTGTTCAGCTCTTTGCCCCATTTTGTGAGTGGGGTGTTTGACTTCTTACTGTTTAGATTTTTGAGTTCTTTGTAGATTCTAGAGATTAGGCCTCTATCAGTTGGATAACCCACAAATATTTTCTCCCATTCTGTGGGTGATCTATTGGCTTTGCTTATTGGTTGCCTGTCTGTAAATAAACTCTTCAGCTTCATGTGATCCCATTGGTTGAGTGATGGTTTAAGTTCATGAGCTACTGGGGTTTTGTTCAGGAAGTCTTTTTCCATTCCTATATCATGGAAAGTTACTTCCTAAATTTTCTTTTAGTAGTATACGAGTTTCTTGTCTTATATTGAGATCTTTGATCCATTTGGACTTGAGTGTAGTGCATGGTGAAATGTGTGTATCAAGTTTCAGTTTCCTGCATATAGTTATCCAGTTTGTCCAGCACCATTTGTTGAAGATGCTGTCTTTTTTCCAGCCTATATTGTTTGGGCCTTTATCGAATATCAAGTAGCTATAGTTGCTTGGCCCAAAGTCCGGGTCCTCAAGTCTATTCCATTGATCTATACTCCTGTTTTTATGCCAGTACCATGTTGTTTTTATTACTATGGCTTTGTAACATAGCTTTAGATCAGGTATGGTGATGCCTCCAGAGGTATTTCTTTTGCTGAGGATATGTTTGGAAATGTGAAGCCTTCTGCCTTTCCATATGAAATTTGAGATCATTTTTTTCTATCTCTGTGAAGAACACTGTAGGGATTTTAATTGGAATTGCATTAAATCTGTCTATTGCCTTTGGTAGGATTGTCATCTTCACAATGTTAATTCTGCCTATCCAGGAACATGGGATGTCTTTCCATTTTCTAAAGTTGGCCTCAATTTCTTTTTTGAGTGTTTTTATGTTTTCATTGTATAAATCTTTCACTTCCTTGGTTAACGTTATTCCAAGGTATTTTGTTGTTGTTGTTGCAATTGAACATGGGACTATGTCCCTTATTTCTTTCTCTGTATCTTTGTCATTTCCATAAAGGAAGGCTACTGATTTTTGTGCATTGATTTTGTATCCTGCTACTTTGCTATAGGAGTTAATCACCTTCAGGAGTTTTGGGATGGAGTCTCGTGGGTCTCTTACATATATAATCATGTCAACAGTGAATAAAGCTAACTCAACTTCTTCCTTTCCAAATTGTATCCCTTTTATTTCCTTCTCCTGTCTTATAGCTTGAGCTAGGACTTCCAGTACTATATTGAAAAGCAGAGGTGAGAGTGGACAACCCTGTCTTGTTCCTGATCTTAATGGGAATTCCTCCAGTCTCTCTCCATTAAGTATTATTTGGGCCTTCGGAGCTTCATATATTGCCTTTATTGGGTTAAGATATGAACCAACCATGCCAATTCTCTCCAATGTTTTGAACATGAAGTGATGTTGAATCTTGTCAAAGGCCTTTTCTGCATCTGTTGAAATGATCATGTGGTTTTGATGTTTAACCTTGTTTATGTGGTGTATTACATTGACAGATTTCCATATGTTGAACCACTCCTGTGTTTCTGGAATGAATCCCACTTGGTCAAGGTGGATAATGCTTTTGATGTGTTGTTGGATTCGGTTTGCAAGGATTTTGTTTAGGATCTTTGCATCTAAATTCATCAGGGAAATAGGCCGGTAGTTTTCTTTTCTTGTGGCATCTCTGCCTGGTTTTGGAATTAGGGTGATTCTAGCTTCATAAAAGGAGCTGGGTAGCTTTCCCTGTTCACCAATTGTGTGGCACAGTTTGAGGAAGATTGGTTTGAGTTCTTCCATGAAGGTTTGATAGAATTCAGCTGAGAAGCCATCTGGTCCTGGACTCTTCTTTTTTGGAAGGTTTTTTATTACTTTTTCAATCTCCATGAGTGTGATGGGTTGATTGAGGTGAATAATCTGCTCTGTGTTTACCTTTGGTAGATGGTATGCATCCAGGAATTTATCCATCTCCTCCACATTATCCAGTTTTGTGGAGTAGAGGTTTTTGAAGTAAATCCTGATGATTCTCCCAATTTCATTTATGTCTGTTGTGATCTCTCCTTTTTCATTTTGAATTTTGTTAATTTGAAGCTTCTCCTGTTTTTGCTTGATCAGATTGGCCAGGGGTTTGTCAATCTTGTTTACTATTTCAAAGAACCAGCTCTTTGTTTCGTCAATTGTCTTAATTGTTTCCTTCGTTTCCAGTTCATTGATTTCTGCTCTGATTTTAATTATTTCTTTCCTTCTGGAGCTCTTTGGGTTGGATTTTTTTTGTTTTTCCAGTGCCTTTAGGTGGATGGTTAGGTCATTGATGTGGGAGCTTTCTGTCTTTTTTTATGAAGGCATTGAGTGCTATGAATTTTCCCCTGAGGACCGCCTTCATTGTGTCCCATAAGTTTTGGTATGATGTGTTCTCATTGTCATTCAATTCCAGAAATTTTGCAATTTCATTCTTTATTTCATCCACTATCCATTTATTGTTTGAAAGTGTGCTGTTCAGTTTCCAGGTGACATTGGGATTCTTGGTGGGTCTTTTGTTGTTGATTTCTAGCAATATAGCACTGTGATCTGATATCATGCAGGGAATTATGTCAATCTTCCTAAATATGTGGAGGCAGTCTTTGTGACCCAGTATATGGTCTATTTTAGAGAATGTTCCATGGGCTGCTGAGAAGAATGTGTAATCTGTGGATTTGGGATGGAAGGGTCTGTAGATGTCCATTAGGTCTAAGTGATCTATGGTTTTGTTGAGCTCTCTTACTTCCCTGTTGAGTTTCTGTTTGGATGATCTGTCTATTACTGATAATGGTGTATTGAAGTCCCCAGCTATGATAGTGTTTGTGGTTATTTCTGTTTTATTGTCAAGTAGGTTTTGTTTTACAAACTGTGGTGCCCCTGTGTTTGGTGCACACAGATTTATGATTGTAATATCCTCTTGATGGATCATTCCCTTGATAAGTAGGAAGTGGCCTTCCTTGTCTTTTTTGATTATTTTTGGTTTGAAGTCTATTTTATCCGATATTAATATAGCTACACATGCTTGTTTCTTATTCCCATTTGCTTGGAATACTGTTTTCCACCCTTTCCACCCTGAGGAGATGTCTGTCTTTACTGGTGAGGTGGGTTTCTTGAAGGCAACAGATTGAGGGGTCTAATTTTTTGATCCATCCTGTTAGCTTGTGTCTCTTGATGGGTGATTTAAGGCCATTAATATTTAGGGTAATGATTGTGAGATTTGATTTGATCCCTGCCATATTGTGATGGTAAATGTGGGTTGGTGTTTTCATGGACGTTGAAGTTTTTTGTGCCTACTCTGAGTTTGGTTGTTGTGATCTGCTTCTTGCAGGCAATTGTGTTTGATTATTTTTTTCTTCTCTCTGGAGAATTTCCTGAAATACTCTCTGTAGGTTTGGTTTTGTGTTCATATAATTGTAAAGCTGAGTTTTGTCGTGGAATGTTTTTCTTTCACCATCTATTATGAGGGATACTTTTGCTGGGTAGAGTAGTTTGGGTTGGAAACCATAGGTTCTTTGACTTTGCAGTGTTTCCTTCCAGGCCCTTCTAGCTTTCAGGGTTTCCATTGAGAAGTGTGAAGTAACTCTGATGGGGTTACCTTTGAAGGTGGTGTGCTGTTTTTCCCTAGCTGATTTTAGGATTTTCTCTTTGGTGTCAATGTTTAGAGTCTTAATGATAATATGTCTTGGAGAGTTTCTCCTTTGGTCCAGTCTGTTTGGAGTTCTATTGGCTTCTTGTGTCTTGATGGGCCTTTCTTTTTAGAGACTGGGGAAGTTTCTTCAATTATTTTGTTAAATAAGTTCTCCATGCCTTTGTTCTGAATTTCTTCTCCTTCTGGTATTCCAATGATCCTGATATTGGGACGTTTAAGTGTATCCCACAATTCCCTCATGTTCTGTTCACAGGAGCTTTTGAACTTACTGAAAATTTTGAACTCTCTAACTGTTTCTTCCATCTTGTCTTCCAGATCAGAGTTTCTATCGTCCACTTGGCTGACTCTATTCTTGAGAGCTTCTAGTGAGTTTTGGACTTGTTCGATTAAGTTTGCATTTTCTATTACTTTTCTGTGTATAATTTCCATCCCTCTGTCAAGCTCCCTTTTCACATCATTTTCTGATTTTCTTGATGATTCTTGGAGTTCATCCTTGCATTTCTTTATGTGTTCATTTAGCATGGCCAGCTGATTTTTAAGGTCTTTTCTTTCACTGTCCCTCAAGTCTCTTAACTCTATTTGAAATCCTTCCAATTTCTTATCTAATCCTTCCAATTTCTTATCTATTGGTTCTAGTTTAGTGATGGCAGCATCCACACAATTGTCGGCCCTTTGTTGCTGTCCTGCAAGTTCTGCAAGTAGGTTGGTCAGGGTTTCATTGCTCATAGCTTCAATTTGGTGTTCTGGTCCTACTGGTTCTTCTATGTTTTCATTAGATGTATTCATTGTGGGACTGGGTGATCTAACTGGATTTTCTTGCATTTGATTTTTCATGTTATTTCTTTTGCACTGTGTTCTGCCCATGACAGTGTATGGGCAGGTAGGTGGGTGTATCAGCATGGGCTCAAGACCAATGGGAGTCTTATGCAGCCTGGGGCAGTTGACAAGCAGCCTGGGCTTTTGCTCTCACTTGCCAAAGCCACCTATCTACTGCCTGGCAGGGGCGCCAAAGTTGCTTGAGTTCTCAAGTGGTAATGTGCCAAAGCTGCCTGCGTTCGAGCTAGGAGTGGCACTGAGGCACCAAGCACTGAAGCAGCCCAAACTCTGGCTGGGAACGCTGGGAACTGGAAGCAGTCTGCGCTCTCCCGCCACAGAACAATGGCGGAAGGCCGGCGCAGCAGGCAGGTAGGGGATGGCACCTGAGCTGGCGCAAGCGAGAGATATAGTCTGAGCTTGTGTGGAAGCTGCTGTGGGACTGGACACACTCAGTAAGTGGGCGAGGGGACGAGAGTGCGGAGCAGTCTAAGCTTCCGCACGCAGGGAACAATCGGTGGCAGCCATGCAAGCTCCGGTGCAGTAGCGGCGGCAGCGGAGGTGCTGTGAACACGGCGGTTATTTGGGGTGACGGGTGCCTACCCGCCCACGAGGGGATCGGTGATTCCCTGTTCCCCCACCTCTATGCCCTCCCAGATTTCTCTCCCCTACAAGCCACTATGTACCCTTAATATCTTGCCTTTCTTTCCCCGGGATTTGCAGCACAGCTAGGCAGTCACCATCTTAGCCGGAAGTCAAATAAAATATTTTTAAAAAGTTAAAAATAAAAAAATTAAAATGTATGGAAGGGCTGGGGTGTTGGCTCAGCACTTAAACTTGTTTGCAAGCTTTGACAACTGGGATTCAATCCCCAAGCCATCACTAAGCCAAATGCAAAAGGTAGTACAAGTGTCTGGCATTCATTTATAGCAGCAAGAGGCCCTGGCATGTCCATGCACACATGTACGCACACACATATATGTGCAAATAAGTAATAAATAAGTAAATAAATAAAATGTTTTTTAGTATTTTATTTATTTATTTGAGAGAAAGAGGCAGATAGAAAGACACAGAAAGGGAATGGACACAGCAGGGCCTCCAGCTACTGCAAACGAACTCCAGCCAGATGCACCACCTTGTTCATCTGGTTTATGTAGGTACTGGGCAATCAAACCTGGGTCCTTAGGCTTCACAGGCAAGCAACTTAACTGCTATGCCATACCTCCAGCCCCATGTAAAATGTTTTTAAAATTGTATTGCAGGGCTGGAGAGATTGCTCAATGGTTAAGGTTCTCGCCTGCAAAGCCTAATGACCTGGGTTCAATTCTCCAATACCCATGTGAAGCCAGATGCACAAAGTAGCACACACATCTGGAGTTTGTTTGCAGTGACTGGAGACCCTAGAGCACCCATTCTCTCTGTCTCTCTCTTCTTTCACTCTCTCCCTCCCCCACCCCCACTCGCAAATAAATAAAAATTTTAAAAAGAATTAAAATTGTAAGGCAGAAAAATGCAATAATTTAGAAAATATTCATGATACATTAAAAAGTTCAAAGGCTGAAAAACAGCATGCTTGCCATTTCTTTAACATGTGTATGCATGAATATGTGAACATATGTGTATAAAACATCTGGATAGGTGTACTCCTTTCCTCTTTCTCCCTAAATGTGGGATTCCAGGTGATTAGCTCTCTTTTCTTTGCTGGGATTTTCTAAATTATATAAAGAAAATTAAAATTTATTTATAAGGATATGTCTGATAAATAGAAAACAAAGCAAGTGTCTATCAATGCACACTTTATGTTTACTTAATATCTAAGTTCATATTTTATACTAAGCACCTAACCCTTTTTAAAATCCAACAGATCTTAATAATATCTGGGAAACAATAACCACTTATTTTGAGGAAAAGTTCAAGCTGACCATTGTCATTATTGCAATAAGTTGATTTCTCCCTTTCTTTACCAAGTTCTGATGATTTTTGTATAACAAAACCGCAAAATCTTAAAAACAGGATACATAAATTGTTATGGTGATAATTTTATTCTATAATTTCTTCCTAGAAATATTTTTCAAGTCAATATTCAATAAAATTAAAGGTAGATATTCAGAGTTCCACTACAAATGTCATAAGTTCTTAATGCCTTCTACACTAAGCATAAATATTATTAAGCAAGAATAAGTTTTAAAACAGATGCATTATTTGTTATTTTTATTTATTTATTTGCAAGAAGAGAGAAAGAGAATGAGAAAGAAAGGGAATGGACATGCCAGGGCCTCTTACCACTGTAAACAAATTCCAGATGCACATGTGTCACTTTGTGCATCTGGCATTATGTGGGTACTGGGGAATTGAACCCAAGTTATCAGGTTTTGCAAGCAGGTGCCTTTAACTGCTGAGTCATCTCTTCAGCTTCAGATATATTATTTTATGTTCATGTACTTACAGGATCATTTTTTCTTTTTAAGGAAAGGGGTCATACATCATTTTCACTAAGGTGTGTGTGTGGTGAGGGGGAGCAGTGCTTTGCATGGGCATATCTAAAGATTTTCTTCCCCTACATGCCATTCAATTTTGCTTTCAGTGGGATTTCCTAAATCTAACTAAATTATCTAAAACGCAGTTATAAAAAATTTTCCACAAATATCCAAACTCCAATTACTGCATTCTATTAAGAACTGTAATAAAAGCCAGACATGGAAGTTTATGCCTTTAATCCTAGCACTGAGGAGGCTGAGGTAGGAGAATCAACATGAGTTTGATGCCAGTCTGGGATAAAAAAAGTGAGCTCCATATCAGCCTGAGCTACAGTGAGGCCCTGCTTCAAAACAAACAAGGAAAAAAAAAAACTTAAATAAGCTTAACACGATATAATTTCTATTCTTTCCCATTGAGTATTCAAGTGATGTGTCATAAACGAGTAAGGAAAGCAAGAGAAAATAAAACTAGCTATATTTTCCATCAAATTTGTGAGGGGTGGGGGTAGGAGGTGGGGGTGATGAGGTTTCTGTAGCCACAGCTGGCACGGAACTCACTAGTAGCATACACTGGTTTTTAACCTTCAGTAGCCCTCCAAAATTGGTCTCCTGGGCACTCAGATTATGAGCATGAGCCACCATGTCCAGCTCTTTTATTCTTTGAGATATGAAAAATAATACATATAACATTTGAATTATTTTTTAAGTTTTGAAGAAGTCACTTTAAGTCATTTTCCAAAATAATAACAAATATTTAAATTCATCTATACTGTTTCAAATAACTCACAGTTGTTTATTGGAAACTAAAACTTCATAGTGTTTAGGTAACAATCATCTTCCTCAATGTAATTCTCATTTGTTTCTTGGAAAATTGTAATGTTTTCAAAATGGCAGACACATGGTCTTCTCAATCATTTTAGGCACTTATGTTCTCTCTCTCTTAATGGGCATTAATGGTCTGAGGATGTCCCATAGGCAGATCTCAAAAAGCAACTGTGTGAGTGTGCGTGTCTATTCTTGCCCTCATCACTGCTATGAGAGCATGCACTAGCTGGCCTCTGAAGGAGGGAGTGATGTTCAAAACACAGGCAAGCCTTCCCAGTTGTCACTGCCAAGATTCTAATACATCAGACAATGAGGCTATTGTGAGTGACAAAAACTCCACCAGGGTCAAGCAAGACACATTAACAAAATATGTGCACTGTTCTATGCCACTATGGTTCCAGGCTGCTTACTGCACACCATTGTGGCAATGACGGACCCATAATCAAGGTGTTGTAACTAAAGACTCAGGAACAGCCTGCAGAAGGAACAACGATGAGAATGTGAGGGTGATTTGGGTACAACATTTGTCACCCCACTGATAGCCAGAGTTTATTTAATCTGGCTGGGTAGATGGCTGTCTACTTCTCCCTCACCACTCCATCTATATGCATCACTCACCAAGCTGCATGCTCGGTAGAAGATGACAACCTTCTTAGAAAAAATGGGACCTTTCTAGGGCCAAGCAGTCTAGCCTAACTGGTGAACACCAGGCCACCGCTCTCTGAGAGAACCTGCCTCACAGAAAGTAAATGACATACTTGAGGATGACACCTGAGGTTGTCCTTTTGCCTCCACATGCACCCACACATGCATGTTGCCTCACACACAAACATGCATGCTTGTAGATATACACATCACAAAAATTAATTATTTTTTTAAAAAATCAAAGTGGATGTTCTTCTCTTCTAGAACTCCAGACAATTGTGGAAGAAGCAACAGGAAGTATGAGAAGTGACAAAGAAAATCAACTTGAGCAAGAGGTCAGAAGGGACCTAGGAGGTGCACATTAACATGTTTACCTATCCCTGGGGATTCTGAAAATTATTAGGATATGATAAAAACTAAATTTCATATGGCCAAATATATCTTGGCGATGCAAAGTATTATATCCTGTTAGTTAAAGGAGAGAGTATAAACTAAGTAGGACTTGAAGATCTTATCTTACTGAAGTTTATTATTGTGAGTTTATTGAATCTAGAATGCAAAAAGGAGTAAATAAAGAATAGAAAATAGGGAAATGCAGATTAGTGATAGAACTCTTACCTAGCATGTTCAAGCCCTAGGCTTGATCCCTAATATTACAAACAGTGATTAAAAAAAGAATTTAAAGTTGGGCTGGAGAAGATGGCTTAGCTGTTAAGGCATTTTCCTGCAAAGCCAAAGGACCCCGGTTCCATTCCCCAGGTCCCATGTAAGGCAGATGCACAAGGGGCGCGCATGCATCTGGAGTTTGTTTGCAGTGGCTGGAGGCCCTGGTGTGCCCATTCTCTCCCTCTCTCTCTGTCTCTCTAAATAAATAAATAAAGTACACTTAAAATATTTTTTAAAAGAACAGAAAGTTAATAATGTGCTTCTTTTCCTCATAATTAACAAGTCACCAAAGAGCAGACATATTTTAGTTTATCTCTCATGGTATCTAATTCTGTTATTTGCTCATAAATTCTTACTTGGTACACAGCCTGTTGAATTGAATTTGACAATTATAGAATAATTACTTTGTAAGTACTTGAGTTCTACATTAGAATTCTCATCCAAGATTTTTCTGAAGGTCACTATCAAATGTTTGAGATTGAGACAGAAGCCCATGTTTATTTGCAAATTGTTATTTTTAAGATGTAACATATTTAATTTAATTTTAGATAATTACCCATGTAGTTTGATTGGCCCAGATTCCCTAGCACAAAAGTACAAAATGTACCTGAGACAGATAAATTAAAGATGAGGGGTGTATAGCAATTTCCTCCAAATTGAAACATTCTCTCTGGGAGTAGGGAAAAAGCTCAGGGGCTTCAGGAAATCAACAAGTCTGAGGGAAAATTTGCAGGTTTCCACCCCCAAAGATATAAAAAGTGAAAACACTTGCTGGAGATGAGACTCTCTGATTGAGCTGCTTGCAAATCACATAGTGTGTGCCCTCTGACCAGCCTAACTGCCTGCAGGGTGTGCACAGTGCTCGGACTTAGTTTCCATGAGTCATCACCTATGCTGGGGTGGGCTTCTTGGTGACTCAGCTGCCTTTGCATCATCCATCTCCTGTAACAACCCCTTACCCTGCTCTGTAAGTAACCCCAATGAATCCATTGTTTCATCAAAACTTGTTTTGGTATGTTGTACTTTGATCTGTCTTCTGTGCCCTATCTCAGGTGAATAGATGTGTGTTCTCATTGCCCCAAAGGAAAAGTTTCTTGTGATAATAAGAAATTAGAATAAAGCATGGTGACAAGGGCACTAGTGTTTCTAACACAAAAGCAAGAAAGCAAAGCAAAATAAATCAAGACCTCATGGACCATTGGCCATGGGAAAAAGCCTAGCACTGGTTTACCCTCTAGAATCCATGGAGCCTCAAATAGGTTTCCTCCACAGAGAACAGAGAGAATACCTGAGATGGTATATGTGAAAGTCATACAGACATTCAATAAAATATAACTGATATACCAGTGATTGCTGGGATGCAAGAGAACACTGTGTTCTATATAATACCATCTTTACATAATTCTAGCTTTGTGTTCTTTTTTTTATAATCTAGAGAATGCAATATCACTCTATTCTGAGCCATACTGCAAATGAAAACAGTATAAAACTTCTTTAGGAGCCCCTACCATCTTATCTGTCAGCCCATGATTACATTTTTTAATTTTTTAATTTTTATTTATTTATTTGAGAGCGACAGAGAGAAAAAGAGGTAGAGAGAGAGAGAGAGAGAGAGACAATGGACGTGCCAGGGCCTCCAGCCACTGCAACCGAACTCTAGATGCGTGCGTCCCCTTATGCATCTGGCTAGTGTGGGTCCTGGGGAATCGAGCCTTGAACCAAGGTCCTTAGGCTTCACAGGCAAGTGCTTAACCGCTAAGCCATCTTTCCAGCCCCCATGATTACATTTTAAAAACCACTTAGGTAACGTTCAATTATCTTCTTTCTAAATTTATGTGCAATTTTTCTATTGAAGTCCATGTGATAATTTGAGAAAATAGAAGTTTTTAAAAAGTACAACCCATACAATAAAATAAATATGCAATCTCTTTGGAAATTCAGTAAGCCTATCAGGCAGGATCAGAAATGAATCCTTGTATTATGCAAAAATGAAAATGTGATTCATAAAAGAATAGCCTTTCCCAGAAGCACTCATAAGATGAAACCAATAACATGAAAGAAGCTCATAGGACACATGATCACCCACCAAGCACAGTGTAACAAATATCCAGGTTTACTCACAATCACATATGCTCCTGAACAAGCTATTAAACATCTCTTAAACTCCCATCTTCTCATTTATTTATGTAATGAGAACAGTACCACCCACACCCACATTATAAAATTGCTCTAAAGGTATATTAGGTAGAGAAAGCTCATTAAATAAGAATAATCATTGCTTAGTTTTATTTTGTTTTAGTATTCTTATATTTCCTAAATTTTGGTTATAGCAATTATTGATTCAAAAAGCCAACACGTGTGCCATGAATATATGGCCATCTATTTGGTGAACTTCTGCTGGGCATCCCATATTCCTGCTGAAAAGCAGATTCTGTATCTGTGATATTTCTTTTTTACCTACATATAGTCTCCCACTCTATATCTGACTCTGGCTCTGTCACATGAAAACTCTCTTCTGCATGCTCCTTGCGTCAGCATCCTTTACCACCCCCTTTATATCACCTAGCACAGTAAGAGCTTACATAATTGTAAATTGGTTGCATAGCAACCAAATTATCAAATATCCTCATCCCACCTCTTCTACTCTGAACCTCCAAACAACTAGTGGCTTATTTTCAGCTCACTGTAGTCCTCAACCAGAGAGAAGATTAAATTCCAGGTTGCTGATTTAGGTATTTTTTTTATTTACTTCTATTTCTATGTTCACTTGGCTGGTGTGAAAAACAAAGCTAAAATACTCACAGATGAGACAATAATTAGCATCTAAACATACCATATGCTCAGGACATGATGTTGCTGCAGTCATCCCGGATTCTCTAGGCTATCACTGACAAACCGCATTCCTCAAAATGTCAGAAATCTGTAACCACCTGCTCCTTCTTGGCTGCTGATGCAAAACAGATGGCATGGTATGCTGGCTCAGCTCACCTATGAATTACAGGTGAGCCACTGCCATCCTGCCAAGCGTCACAGAGAAGAGGACTCTCTCTCTTGCCAAAAGTAAAGGGAAAGAGCTTCAGAACCCTCACTCTGTAGGTCATAAATTCAGGTCCAGTGATTGGTCCAAAGTAAAAAAAAAAAAAGCAGTTAGTTATTGATTGCAAAGATGGATGGGAGGAGAAGCTTCCTGCTCTCATTATGCGTTCCTTCAGGGAACAGTACATTGTATAAGAGCACAGGACCTTATGGGAGTCTGCGTTGATTTTCAATCTGTTTACCAATTCTAAGCTATGAAGTTAACCTCTAGGGATGGTGGTTTCTTCAGTGCCCACGAGGTCCTCTTGAGGGGCATATAAGACAACTTGAAAGAATATTTGTGAAATTCCACCATACACAAATTAAGTGAACATGAGCAATTATTATAATTCAGTAGTCTAGAGAGGCCAAACCTGTCAAGTCCCAAGATGACTAAGTTATCTATACCTGCAAAGAACAGAGATGTCAAGTGGAACTATCAGTCAACACTTAATATGTAAAACTCTATCTAAGTAACTTACTACTCAGCCTCCTTAAGATTCTCTCCTGCATGGTTTGTAATCTGAACTTTCATAAATCCAGCCTATCCAGACAGTAACCAAATATAATATAGAGTAAAATAATTTTAGTTTCCCCTAAAAGTCCTATTTGAACCTTTAAGCTAGATTGTAGATGTTCTACAAGAGTAAAAAAGGGACATGTGTGGCTCAGTGGGTAAAGTATTTGTTTATAAGCATGACAACCTGAGTTCAGATTCCCAAGCACCAGCATCAAGACAGAAACGATAGTATGTGCGTCAGTAATCTCAGTGCTTCTACATTAAGAAGGGAGGCTGGAACAAGAGAATGACCAGAAACTACAGACCAGTCAGCCTGACAAACACAGTGATAAACAACCAAGACACTATCTCAAGGAAAGTAGAACATGAGGACCAACACTTGATGTTGTCCTCTGACCACCACACACACACACACACACACACAGAGAGAGAGAGAGAGAGAGAGAGAGAGAGAGAGAGATGAAACAAATAAAAATTAAAGGATTTAGGATCTAATTGAAGCCTTGAAACATGCTTTTAAGAAAGCCTCTACAATTAACTACCATTGATTACTATTTCTTCTCTCAGACAGCAACAATCAACTGTGTGTAACAATTGGGGAGTTTATTGTGCTGAATGTAGTAATCATAGCCACAGCAAGGTAGAAATTTTTTGTAAACTATTCTATCAAAGCATCAACAATTCAAATAAAATAAAAATCAAGGCAGATATCACCCTTCCCCCAATAACAACAACAACAAAATCATAGTTGGTATTTGGGCTCCTTTAAGAAGTTTCTTTTTATTGTTTTTTTTATCCTAAATAGTATTGCTCACACACCATGAAATACTTACTGGCAATTTGCTTGTGGACTCTGGATGCTTCTTCTACTATTGTCTTTTCCTTGCTGAGTGAAGGAGTCCCACTCATGTAATCTCAAAGAAGCAATAAATATGAACATACTTCAAGAGAATAGTCATTTTCTTAACTCTCTGATACAAGCTATATTTTTTAATGTTCCCAAGTGTTATTTCACCATGTATGAAAAATAGAGATTGTTAGAAGTAGCTCAGTCAAGCAAATGGAGCTTTCCAACCACTTGAATTCCTTATGGAAAACTGTCTACGACTCCTGCAAGCCTTGGCTACGGGTATCTCAGGGCAGCCTCATTGCACATTATAAAGCTATTCCAAAAACATTTCTTTCATTTTTCTTGATCAAGAACTGGACCCTGGATGACATTGTTGGTCTTTTTTTTCTAGGTTTGTTTAAAAAAAAACATTATCAGTCAAGAAGAGGAAAATGATAATAATGAAGATGGTAGAGTATAGAGTGTACATGGAGTTGGTTAAAATATTCCCAGTTGATAATTCTCATGCCTCTGAAAATTTTTAGCTATTTTTCTAGTGTGTGCTTTGGGGCCAGGGGTAACGTATACAGTAGGAGGTCAGAGAAGATTCAAAACAAATTTAATCAGACACTATTACCACTCTTCTGAGCTAAACCTGTCTCCATTAGTTTAGTGCTGAATCAAGAAGTAGTTTATACTCCATTATTTTTGCTATTTAGGGATATTTGCTCCATTATAGAAAATTTGCTACTATGTTCAGCTCCAAATGTGAGATGAGTAGTTCTTTGCGTGAGAATTGAGGCCCATGGTGACGAAGACTTGAATTTTTGTGCTACATTTGCTAAAGAAAGGTGGTTAATGGAATTTGACTCACCCAGTGATGAGTCAGAAAGGTAAAGGATAGGCAGGAATAGAGTGGAGGAACAGGTCGACACAGAACAACGCAAGCATGGAAGAGCCGGAAATGTGAGCCTCATTTAACCTAGTTTTCTAAAATGTTGAGGATTTAGCAAGGTTAGAAAGAGACGATTTAGCCGGGCGTAATCCCAGCACTCGGGAGGCAGAGGTAGAAGGATCGCCATGAGTTCAAGGCCACACTGGGATGACAGAGTTAATTCCAGATCAGCCTGGACCAGAGTGAGACCCTACCTCGAAAAACCAAAAAAAAAAAAAAAAAGAAAAAAAAGAAAGAAAGAGACGATTTAGGAATCACCTGAAGTAATATGTATGTACTTTGAAAAATTGTGCTAAATGGAATAAACCAATCCCCTTATATGAGGTAACAAGTATAGTCTAATGGTGTTTTCCAGGCTTGAAGGAAGGAAAACTGGAAGTTACTCTTCTTTCTTTTTTTTCTTTTTGTTACTTTTTAATTTATTTGAGAGTGACAGAGAGAGAAAGAGGCAGATAGAGAGAGAGAATGGGCGCTCCAAGCCCTCCAGCCACTGCAAACGAACTCCAGACGCGTGCGCCCCCTTGTGCATCTGGCTAACGTGGGTCCTGGGGAATTGAGCCTCGAACCGGGGTCCTTAGGCTTCACAGGCAAGCGCTCAACTGCTAAGCCATCTCTCCAGCCCAGAAGTTACTCTTTAACAAGTATAGAATTTCAGTTTAGCAAGATGAAAAAGTTCAAGAGAGGGATGGTGGTGACAATTGTACAAAAATATGCCAGTAGCCAGGTGTGGTGGCACACGCCTTTAATCCCAGCACTCGGGAGGCAGAGGTGGGAGAATCACCGCGAGTTCGGGGCCACCCTGAGACTCCATAGTGAATTCTAGGTTAGCCTGGGCTTCAGTGAGACTCTACCTCGAAAAACCAAAAAAAAAAAAAAAAAAAAAAAAAAAAGTGCCAGTAAATGGTAGGTACACTTTGAAATGATTTAAGTGATAAATTTTTCATTGTGTTATATGTAAATTTCATAACGATGACAAAAATAATTACCTAAATAAAGGCAGCAAGGGAAGAAACAATTTACCTTTACATAAACATTATTTTCTTTAAAATGTTTAGGAAAGTTCAGCAAAATAGTGCCCCCTTGTGGACCTCTTTGAAGTGGTACCATGCATAATAAACTCAGATGTCCCTCTAAAATTATACAGTGACTCAGCCCCTTTTCTTGTATTCCTTGATGGCAGGGGTTTCGACATAACAAAAATTAATGCGAAACAGACACAAAAGGACATAGATATTTTGAAGAGATTGATTTCTCTTTATTCTTAGTTGATAAAGTCAAAAGACCTCATTTGTTGGAAAGCTTAGCAAAACTAAACTACAATAATTCTTATATTAACTGTAACCCAGAATATTTAAGTTCACATTACATTTCTGGAAAAATGGCTCCCTATAAGAGAAAAACATTATCAGGCTTCTTTGTGAGGTGGAGATGTTTTTGAAGATTGGTTTCATTTCATCCATCACTTCATTTTTGTTCTGTTTCTCAGCAGGACTGACATTTCTTTTGTTATCTCCATTCCACTGTATTATTAGTGAACATGTAATTAAAGAAAATAAATATATGCCTGATCTCCACAAAGTAGTATATCTTTTCTCAAAGTTAGACTAGAATTATTAGTCATTGCATGGAATATTTAAAAGGTGAAGGGCTCTTTTCATCACACTTCATCAGGAAGGGGTATTAGTCACTTTTCTCATTGCTGTGACCAAAGACTTGACAAGAACCAATTTAAGGGAGTTTATTTTGGCTTACAGTTTGGGAAGTCCATCATGGTGGCAGGAACAGTAAGTCTCTGTTCACATTGCATCCATAGTCAGATATCAGACAGTGGACAGGAAGTGAGGTCTAGCTATAAACCCTCAAGACCTTCCACTTGTGACCTTCTTCCTCCAGTGAGGCTCCACCTCCTAAAGGTTCCACAACCTTCCCAAACAATTAACAGCTTGAGACCAAATGTTTACACACTTGAGCATCTAGGAACATTTCAGTATCCTTCCACATGACATATTCTTAACACTTCTATTTTAAATAGTTTTTCAATGCCCATATTTCTTCTTCTTCTTACTATTATTATTTTTTTATTGTATTTCTTTTGGTTTTCTGAGGTAGGGTCTTGCTCTAGCTTAGGCTGTCCTGGAATTCACTATGCAGTCTCAGGGTGGCCTCTAAGTCACAGAAGTGCTCCTACCTCTTCCTCTCAAGTGCTGGGATTAAAGGTGTGCACATAACACCAGGCTATTCATATTTTTATTTATTTTATTCTTATTTTATTTATATTTTATTTATTACTTATGTTATATCATATTATATTCCTGCTTAACCTAGAGAGTTTTTCTTGATTTTGGTGACCAAATCAAAGAATGATTTGGAAAGCAAGATAAATATTTAATGGACAGATTAGAGGTGATTTGCTGCTCCAAAAAGGCATGTCTTGAAGTATAAGTTTTAGTTGAGATTTTTCAAAGTGACTATGATTTTGTGAATAAAAATAGCATGAATTCGATAAAAATTTCTCTTGCTGGCTTGAACAGATTAATTGCATCTGCTAACAGCTTTCACTTGACCTTGGAAAAGTCACAGTGGTCCAAAAATCTCATTAAAAATACTTTTTGGAGAAAATACTGTTTGGAGAAAAGTTCAAATTAAGTATCTTTACATTTGAGTTTCTGTTTTCTTAGAATTTGGCACTTAATGAGGTAATTGTTAGTAAAGTTTGTAGCTTTCTGCTAAGAAATGCTTTAGAGACCATTAATTATACATCACTAACAGGCTATGTCTATTATGGTTTCAACTATATGGAGACTTCAAAAAATTTTTACTTGGAAATAATCTCAAATTTACTGAAAAGTTGCAAAGGTAGCATAGAGGATTTCCATGTATGCATCAACTAGATTTCATTTATGTTAGCATCTCATATTGCCATGTTAAAGTTGTCAAAATTACCAAGCTAATACTGGTGCATTGCTATTCACCAACTTCCAAATTTTATTTAGATTTCAGTAGCTTTTTCTCTAATGTTCTGTGTCCTACATGCTCATCCATTGCATTTCATCATCCTGTCTCCTTTGTCTATGAGTTTCTTCATCCTTGACTATTTCTTGTGACCTTACCAATTTGAGGATTACATATTTTATAGGGTACTTAGACATTTAATATTGTCTGACATTTTTCTCAAAGTTAGACTAGAGTTATAAGTTATTGCATAAAATATTTAAAGGGGAAGAACTATTTTCATCACACTGCATCAGAAAGGGGTATGTGATATCAGTGTAACTCATCCCTGCTGATGGTAATGATTATTAGGTTAGGAAGTACCATCTGCATTTGCCACCATAATATTGTGACTTTTACTTTTTTTGGGGGGGGGAGGTTCAAGGTAGGGTGTCATTCTAGTCCTGGTTGACCTGGAATTCACTATATAGTCTCAGGATGGCCTTTAACTCACAGCTATCCTCCTACCTCTGCCTTCTGAGTGCTGAGATTAAAGGTGTGTGCCACCATGCCTGGCTTACTTTTGCTTTTGAAAACTGAGAATCAGAAATTCCAATCCACACTCCAAGTGAAAAAGAGTGAAGAGAGTTAAGTTCTACCTCCTGGAAGTAATAGTACTATGTGTGTTCTTTAGAATATCTATATAAAAAATTTTTCTTGCAGGATGTGATAGCACATACATTGTTGGGGTTTTAATGTAAAATGGCCACAATAATTTCCTGTGTTTATGATTAAATCTCATAAATAATCCCTAGCTGGTGTAGCCTTTGGGAGGACAAACCTTGCTAGAGGAAAAATGTCACTGGGGATAGGCCTTGGACATAGTTCAGCCCCACTTGCCAGCACTAGTGAGCTTACTTTCTTTACTTCCTCCCAGCTGTTGTGAAGATGTGACACCAGGTATCTGCTTTCATCTTGCTTTCCTCACCTTGAAGCTTCCTCTCAAATCTATGAGCTGAAAAAAAATTTCCTTCCATAAACTTTCTGGTCAGGTGTTTTGTCCCAGCAACAAGAAGGTGACTGCTACATACCCATAATCCTAGCATTGGTGAATGTGGGTAGTTTAATTCTGGTGCCCCACAAACTTAGGTGTTATGAATGCTGGGTTCCCAGCTGATAGAGACTTAGGAATTAAAGCTTCCTGGAGGCAGTGTATTGTTGGGGGCGGGCTTTTGGGTGTTATAGCCAGTTTCCCCTTGCCAGTGTTTGGCACACTGTCCTCTTGTTGTTGTCCACCTAATGTTGGTGAGGAGGTGATGTCCACCCTCTGTTAGTGCCATCGTTTTCCCCTGCCATCATGGAGCTTCCTCTTGAGTCTCTAAGCCAAAATAAACCTTTTTTTACCACAAGCTGCTGTTGGTCAGGTGATTTCTGCCAGCAATGTGAACCTGACAGCAACAGTGAAGAAAGGCAGGAGGATCTTGAGTTTGAGGGTATCCTGTGCTATATACTGAGCTCCAAATCAGCACTAGATAATTGGCAAGTGTCTCTCAAAGGAAGTTCCTTTCAGAGAAAGTTAGGAAGAAGGAAGGAAAGGAGGAAGAGAAGACAGAGGGAAAAAAAAATGTATGTCTCTTCTCCCTCATTTATTTAATGATTTAGCTATATCAGTGTATGTTATTTTAAATTATTTCATAATTTTTATTAGTTTGTAATAATACCATTGTAAATTGGAGTTATAATCAGATTATTTATTTCATTGCCCAAATAGTCTCAGCTTTGGCCACTAGGATTCTTTTGATTCTGTCTGCTTCTGTTGCTTCAGGGCATGTTTAAGTTCTCATTTTCTGGCACTATCAGGTGTTCCAGTCTTATCTAGCACTTATGCTGCATCAAGCATAAAGTCAGATAATACTGACAAGAGCCTCAATTACTTTTTATTGGTGAGTAGTATAAACCAAGGTCTGGGCATGTAGCTGCTACTGGACATCACTGCTTTTCTCAGCAGAAAGAACCAAGAAACATGCATATACAGTAATAATATGTATGTCTGTAATCATGTGTTTCAGTCAGGTCTGCATTGCTGGCAGAAATCACCTGACCAAGAGCAGCTTTTGAGGGAAAAAAAGGGGGGGGGGTATTTTGGCTTATAGACTCAAGGGGGAAGTTCCATGATGACAGGGGAAAATAATGGCATGAGTAGAGAGTGGACATCAGCTCCTGGCCACCATCAGGTGGACAATAGCAACAGGAGAGTTGCAACACTGCAAGACATCTCTTAGGCCAAGGTTTCAAATCCTTCCACATCCCTCTTGAAAATCAGCTCCAAAAGGCCAAAGCCACACAATTAGGTGTCTAGCAACAATCCCACTCCTCTGTTACCAACATTACTGTTGTAGTCAGGTTCACATTGCTGGCAGAAATCACCTGACAAAGAGTAGCTTTGGGGATAAAAGGGTTTATTTTGGCTTACAGACTCAAGAGAAAGCTTGATGATGGCAGGGGGAAATGATGGCATGAGCAGAGGGTAGATTTCACCCCCTGGTCAACATCAGGTAGACAATAGCAACAAGAGAGTGTACCAAACACTGGCATGGGAAAACTGGCTATAATACCCATAAACCCTCCCCCAACAATACACTGCCTCCAGGAGGTGTTAATTCCCAAATCTTGACTTTTGGGCTAGAGAGATAGCTTAGTGGTTAAGGCATTTGCCTACACAGCCAAAGGACCCAGGTTCGACTCTCTAGGAACCACATAAGCCAGATGCACAAGGGGTCGCATGTGTCTTGAGTTCTTTTGCAGTGGCTGGAGGCCCTGCCGCACACACCCATTCTGTCTCTCTCTCTCTCTCTCTCTCTCTCACTCTCTCTCTCTCTCTGTCAAATAAATACATAAATAAAAATAAAGTATTTTTTAAAATTTTAAAGTCTTGACTTTTGCTTCTTGCTGTTAACTGAGTCTTTCTTGGCAACTGATTTTATACTGGGAAATAATGCTTCCTTGTTCAGCTGCCACAAGCAATTGATGCTGTAATATGATTTTCTGTTCTCAACCTATGTGGCAGGTACTGCTGAATATTTATCTACTATGTATTCATCTCACTTTCTTTCTAAAATTTTAGTGACAACAATTATGTGCAACTTAGTAGTATCCTCCTTCCCAGACTTGTTAAACTAGGGTTACCCACATACAATCTAGATTTATGAGATACATGAAGGAATTTCCCAGGTGCAGCTTTCATAAAAGGTTTTCTCCCAATATAATCTATCTTTTATCCTATGTTCTGCTCTTCTCTGCCCAATTGAGAAATATGTAAGGCATGCAGGGGTGAAGCAGCCTTGAACAGCCAAGAGGATAGATGTCATGCACTAGGAAAATGGCAGAAGGAAGATGGATAAGTTCTTAGAAAATGCCTTAGTTTTAGACCACCCACCCTACAATTTCTTGATACTGTTGCTATTCTGAGACAGGTAGACCTTTAACTCCTAATCCTCCTGCCTCAGTCCCGCAAGTGCTGGATTACATGTGTGCACCTTCAAAAGGACTCCCTAACTTCTTGTTTACAGAGGGAAAGTGAGCTGATTCTGGGCTAGATGACACATTTTTGTGATGCTGAGCATCTTAACTGATACCAGCTGTGTGTAGAAATACCAAGCAGTACTTGCTCACCGAATCATATTTAGGTTTTGAGAAGCATAGGCCAGCTTCAAGAGTTGGCAAACAAAGAAATAAATGGAATTCTCCCTGTCAGTTCTAAGCTAGCACATTTCAGGATTAGCTAAAAGTTGTCTATACTACAATAAGAAATAAACTGGAAAACAAGGCATTTTATGGGTCCTATGATCATAAATTCATAACATGAGATTGGTTGTCAGGATGTGATTCAACATCTTGAGAACAGAGTCCAAAGATTCTGGGATGGTAGGTCTGAAGGCTGAGAAGTAGGAAGGAAAAAGAGAGAATGTCAAAGTTCATGGGAGAAGGTGTAGTTTGAAAGAAATCATACCAAAATTATAATGACTTTTGATTAATACATTTTTGAACATCAGGAATAATTAATAATAATAATAATAGAAGACATTCTCTACATCTCAGGAAGTACATGAAACATGTGGAATAATTATAATATTAACTTGTCATGAACATACTTTGTAGTGGTTAATATTAGGATCTACATTAAGAAGATGAGGTATTTTCAAGGTCACCTTGAGACTACATACTGAATTCCATGTCAGCCTGGGCTAGAGTGAGACCCTACCTCAAAAAAAAAAAAGCAACTCAAGAGAAGGGAGAAAGGAGTAAGAAGTAGGAAGTAGTCACATGTCATGTAAATTTGAGGTCACATATCCTGTTCAAATTTGAGGTACCTGGATTTTATGATCTATGCCCCACTCACCTCACTGAATTGATTTCTTGCTAAGTAAGTTGCAAGGAAGACATTATGTTCCTTAGTTTATCAAAACACAACTTAAAGGAGCTGGGCATGGTAGTGCACGCCTTTAATCCCAGCACTTGGGAGGTAGAGAGTGGTAGGAGGATCGCCATGAGTTCGAGGCCGCCCTGAGACTACATAGTTAATTCCAGGTCAGTCTGGGCCAGAAAAACCTTGAAAAAAACCCTCAGAAACAAAACAAACAAACAAAAGAGACAATTTACAAAAGATATTTTAAAAATATGTTTTGCTCCTAATGAAAAATGGGTAACAATGTTTTTCTACCTTCTCATTGGAGTAAATCACATTGCTAAATTACATGAATCTGTTAATGAATATTAACAATTTTGACTGACATTTGATTCATATCAATCTGTGGCCTGCAATCACCATAGGAAATATTCTTCTCATCCAGTTTAAAAACATGAGAAATGTTTGTTTCATATAAGTGATTTGCAAGAGAAATATACATAGTCATCTTACATTGCTCATAATTTATCTTTGTATAAGATATTAGCAAGTTAGCATGTTGGGAATTGTAGGCAGCCTTCACTGTTATTTTTTTCATTTAGGAAATGCCAGATACATGTGAGCTTAATTCATATATAAAAATTATGAAAAACTCAGATTCATGTATTTTATTTATATATGAAATAAAAATGGTTTTATTCTTTAAAATGTGTTGATTGCTCAAGAAATTGAAAAACAAGCCAGGCGTAGTGGCACACACCTTTAATCCCAGTACTCGGGAGGCAGAGGTAGGAGGATTGCTGTGAGTTCAAGGCCACCCTGAGACCCCATAGTGAATTCCAGGTCAGCCTGGGCTAGAGTGAGACCCTACCTTGAAAAACCAGAAAAAAAAACAAAGAAATTGAAAAACAAAAAGTACTGTCATAACAAGAAGAAAAAAAATTCCAATACTCACAAGAAGTAATTTTACTGAACAAAATACCTTTTTCCCTCTACTCAAAAGAAAAAGTCACAGACCCTACAGTAGACTATAGGTTAGCATGGACACTTAATGAGTACCTTGTGAAAATATAGATTATCCTGAACAACCTGAAGCATATTTAATACAACTGTGATAGAATGAAATAAATTGAGCTGGGCATGGTGGCATATGCCTTTAATCCCAGCACTCAGGAGGCAGAGGTAGGAGGATCACTGTGAGTTCAAAGCTACCCTGAAATTACATACTGAATTGTGAATTCCAGGTAAGCCTTGGCTAGAGTGAGACCCTAGTTTGAAAAAACAAAAATAAATAAATAAATAAATGAATAAATAAGTAAAATTGCTTCAAATGCCAAATCGCAGGGATTCACAGTGAACTCTACAAAATTTTCCATCTGGAAGTAGGATCCACAATGATTCTATTCTAATATAATATAAAATTACTTAAATCCTTTAATATTTTATATATATATATATATATATATATATATAGAGAGAGAGAGAGAGAGAGAGGGAGTTACCTAAATTATTATTGATTAAAGAAACATAAGTGAGCTATTTTTGAAAAAAAAACTTTAGCCTGTAAATAAACATATGATAATAAACCGAGGTAAAAATCAATATAATTGCAGAAGGAACCTCTAATGAGAAACATGGCTGTATGAAATATGTATTTCATATGAAGTTGTCATATGGGACCTCCAGACCCATTAACTCCCTGCAACATCTTATTCCATGTCTCATCTCAGCATTAAATTTTTCCCAAGTTTTTTTAAAGTCTTACAATTTCTTAGTTCACCTCTCTTATACTTTCTTGTCCTTTAAATGAACTAGTGGATCGTATTTTCATCAAGAAATATTCTTTCTGGGCAAGGGAGAGGGCTTAGCAGTTAAGGCACTTGCTTACAAAGCCAAAGGACCTAGATTTGATTCCCCAGGGCCCACGTAACCCAGATGCACAAGGTGGCACACGTGTCTGGAGTTCATTTGCAATGGCTAGAGGCCCTGGCTCACTTATTCTCTATCTGTCTTTCTCTGATTCCCTCCCTACACTCCTCATAAAAAAATAAATTTTTTTTTTAAAAAAAAGTATTCTTTCTGTACCATCAATGTTAACTGAGATCTGAAACTTCAGTCATTTATTGTCAGAAATGTAATGAAGCCTATATGTATTTTAATTGATATGCTAAGTGTGAGGGAAAGAAAAGGATGGAGGAACTACACAGAAGCAACATATCATTGAGTAACAGGCATCCTAGTCATTAAAAATCTTCAGAGCTGGGGCTGGAGGCATGGCTTTGCAGTTAAGGCATTTGCCTGCAAAGCCAAAGGACCCAGGTTCAATTCCCCAGGACCCACATTAGCCAGAAGCACAAGCGGGTGCATCCATCTGAAGTTCATCTGCAGTGGCTGGAGGCCCTGGCATGCCCATTCTCTCTCTCTCTTTCTCTATCAAATAAACGAATAATAATAAATAAAATATTTTTTAAAAATCTTCGGAGCTGGCTGTGGTGACTTGTGCCTCTATTTCTAGCTACTTGTAAGACTGAGATAGGAGAATCACTTGAGCCTAGGAACCAAGATCAGCCTAGGTAGGTGACATAGCAAGACCCTGTCTTAAAAAAAAAAAAAAAAAAAAAAATCTTTGCTTTCAGCCATCATATCCAGTGCTGGGGATGTTTTTCACTGTTACCTCACTACAGGTTGACCCCAATCTCATATCATCTCTTTGCCTCCTCATATATTTTCCCATTTTCATCTTGCGTCTCTCCTGACCTCTCCTGAATCACTGCCCAATGAACACCAAATTTAGCAAAGAGTTTCACTGGTTTTTCCTCCAGCCACAAAACAGAACCTGATCAAAATTTCCCCACCACAGTTTTAGCAGAAAGTGAAGCCACAAGGAAGCAAAAATCAGTAAAAAACCAAAGTGAAACAGGAAAGGAAGAAAAGAAAACTTGAGATTTCACATTGTAATTATAGACCTAGCTGTAGTGTCACAAGAGAAGATAACCTAGCATTAGAATAGTAGTGGAGATATTCACAGGGTCAAGAGAAGATAGGGTCTCACATTCTTAATTTATAAAGCTTGTTGTCACTCATACTCACCTGCCAAACATTCATGAAATGTGTCTCATCCCCTCACCTCATCACTAGGGGTGAGAATAATGCAGGTCAGAATCATGCAAGCTGTCTCAAAGGACAAACGTG
Source organism: Dipus sagitta (assembly GCA_036346955.1). NCBI lineage: Eukaryota > Metazoa > Chordata > Mammalia > Rodentia > Dipodidae > Dipus > Dipus sagitta. The sequence continues at coordinate 90,798,868 of CM070777.1, read as the reverse complement.
CCACAGGTCTGTATCTTACATGAGAAAAGTCTCTGAAACCACGAGGGAAAAGTTTATTTTTAATTGAGAATTTTAACATATAAACATACCGTAATTTAATTATAATCCACACCCATTATTTTCCTTCATCCCCCTCCCCCACCCCAGTTTTCAATTAGTCGCTTTTGTATTGTGATGTCTTGTTCTTTTTGTCTTCCTCCAACCTGTAGGTCAAAATGTTGATGGGCACAATACTGCACAGGTCTTATGGAGGTAACAGCATCCAATGTGAGGTTATGAATAAGCCAGTCAGTTCATGTCTGGAAGAAAATGCCCCAAAGTCCTCTCCTCACCCTGTGGCTCTTACAGTTTTTTCTCGTCCTCCTCCACAATGCTCCCTGAGCCTTAGAGTGTGGAATAGAGATGTCTTGTTTGGCACCGAGCTCTTAACAGTCTCAGTTTCAGCACTTTGATGAACTTTGAGTCTCCCAAGTATCCACCACCATCTCCAAAGAGATTCTTCTCTGCCAAGCCATGAAACCAACACTAACATTCTTTTCACCTCCTCTGCAATATTACCTGAGCTCTGGTAGGTGTGATAAATGTTTCAACCAGTGCTGACCACCCAACTGTCACTTCTTCTCATAACCTTGATTTGTCTTGGGTCTTCCCAATAATCACTGCCACCTGCAAGATAAAACTTCCATAACTAAAAATGAAAACAACTATAAGCGATAAGCTCAAATAACCATTTAGAGGAAAATTTAATGAGCACAACATATCCATCTAGCCAAAGAACAGTGGCAACTAATCCTGTATGGCCTATGACTTTCCAAGCCATAGGCTTTTCACGCATTATCAATTGGCATGGATTTTCTCCCATGGATCAGGCCTCAAATCCAATTACAGAGTAGTTGGTTCCCTTCATAACTGGCATGCCACTATTGCACCTGTGGACAAAACTTCTCTGAATTCTATAGTTGCAGGATCTACTGCTGGTTAAGACTCTTGGTGACTTTTTTCTACCAGAAGCCTAGCACTTTTCAGCACTGTGAAAATTAGCCAGGAGGAAGGACTTCCAGCTCAATTCCAGTATTCCACCATTGAAGCATATGGTATCTTCAGCGATAGGTTCTTGCCATCTAGTACTGCTAGGTAATCAAAAGCTCTGGCAACAGCCTGTATTGTTAGGGGAACTTTTTTTTTTTTTTTTTTTTTTTTTTTTTTTTTGGTTTTTCGAGGTGGGGTCTCACTCTAGCCCAGGCTGACCTGGAATTCACTATGGAGTCTCAGGGTGGCCTCGAACTCAAGGCGATCCTCCTACCTCTTCTTCCCGAGTGCTGGGATTAAAGGTGTGTGCCACCACACCCAGCTTGTTAGGGGAATTTAAGGGCTTCACACAACAAGAACTCACTGGAGAGTGTCTCACCTCTGGTACTGAGGTTTTCCTGTAACAACTATAGCTTCTGGGCACAGCATTCTCCACTCCAGCAGTGTGCCAGTCTCTCTTTTTTGCTCAGGCCACAGGGACGGACAGCAGTCTGGCTTCCCCCTCACCCAGCCTGGCTGGGTTGCAATGGAGATCATAATATTGTTGCTTGGTCTGGGAGAACTATTCTGCTTATCTGTGCTATATAGTCTGGGGCAAGTTCTCACTTTGATTACATGCATGATTTTCCTCTGGTTTCTGAATCTACCATGTGCATATTTATTTTTATACTCCAGACCTACCACATGGGTGATCTCACTAACTCCAGGCTTGCTACTTGTGTAATTTCCTTAAACTCAAGGTAACCATGAGTGTATTCATTTCTCCTCTGTATTTCTCGATCTCTGCTTAACATATTTTCCCTCTTAGTCTTCCCTGAACCTCACCATTTCCCCTCTCAACTTCCCTTCATAGGATGGAGATGCCATGTGTGTTTCTTGTAAATCTCCTTATACAAGCCCTAAATTCTACCCTACACATGACTGCAGCTTTGCTCTAGTCTCTCTTTAAAAGCCTCAGTTTCTCTTAAGTCCATGTGCTTGCAGTTTTGATCTCCTTTAAAAGCCTTAGTTTCTCTTATCTCAGTCTCCTTTAAATGAGGCCCACAATTTGTGATTTGCCCTAAATAAATTTAATTCATAATTTATCCTTCTTGAGTCCATCTTTATTAATTCTCTATTAAAGGTAGGACAAAACTCAAAACTTAGGGCTCATAAGCTCTTGGGGACCACTTCTGAACCCCCAAATCCTGCATCATCACCAATAGTAAATAAGGGTTCCTCTTTCCCCACTCCCTTATCAGCATTTCTTGGCAAATGTGTGGTCAAATTCTCACACATCCATCAGTAATTTGAACCATGGAGCACGTTAATGTTTCTAGATCTTCCTGGCAGCTGGAGTAGGAAGAGAGAAAATTTTAACTTTAGGATAACTCCTTAATGCCTCTTATTTGTTGGTTTCCTTTCAAAAGGACATTAGCTTCTCTAAACTTGTGCTTTTAAATACCAATATTCCCAATCAAATAGAGATGTAATAATGGTAACTGATTCCTGGAGCCACTCAAATTATAAACTTTCCTTCAGAATTTTAATTAGCAATAAAACTTACTGAATTCCATAGTCAATCTTTAAAAAAAAATCTTGCTAGAGTCCTAAATCCATATGTCCTATTGTTCTTTTCTTACATCTTCCATGAAAATATACCTGCTCTAAAAATTTCTGAAGAAAAATGGTAGCGGTAGGAATTCTGGCTATTTCACCCACATGACTGGATTCTCAGCTCTACTTGATGATACTGTTTGCCCTTTTCTTGAATGTGCTTTTCTGTACTATACACAATTTTTACTCAAATTAAACTGCAAGCACCCAAGCTTTCCCTTCATTCTCTGGGATGATTTAATTTGCCTCATAAGAAAAATGAAAGTTACATGAGTATTTCATCAAGTTTCTGACACCCAATTTTCAAATACACTTTCATCTTTAGTATCAACTGCAGTGTGGTCTGTCTTGAAGTGGGTGTATATTAAATAACCACTGAATGAATACCCACTTTCCTTACTTCCTTCCATATGTAAAATGAAGAACTGTCTCTTTCACTTGTCTGTATTTGTCTGTATATTCTCTGTCATGCACAGTACAGGAAGCTCATAGTATTCATATTTTACTCTCTTCTTTGACCTCAAATCCTTACTGTTTTCTTGCTATGAACATTTACATAATTATATATGAATATTTATATATTCTATATAAGAGAACATGAGAATTCCTTCAACCTTACTCCCACCCTCAGTCAGGTTATTGGATTCCACTATATGCACATCTCTTAACTTGTCCCATTACTGTTAGTCATTAGAACTACTATCAGAATTTTCTGGTGTTTTAACAGTGTTTTGCAAACATATTTTTACATGTTTCCTGATGCACATACATAATATTTTCTCAAGAAGAGGGACTTCTGGGTCCTTGTGTATGTCCATTCTCTGCTCCAGTGCATAATGCAAAACTGTGATCTAGATTGGACACCTTATGTATACTCAAGCCATGTGTAATCATTTCCATTCCTCTATATTCCACTTCCTACCAGACTCAGATCTTTTAGATTTACCATATCAAATGGATGTGCAATGGTACTACATTTAGATTATGTATTTGCATGTATTAGTTAACATCTCATTGCTGGGACAGAAAAATTAACAAAAATCAGATTAAGAGATGAAGAATTTACTTCAGCCTACAGTTCTAGGTTGCAGTCATATTTGGACCACAATGAAGAATCAGAGTGATGAATTCTGGTACTTAGCTATGTCTTTCATTTTCATATGTCTAGAACACCAGTCCATGGAGTGGTGCTACTCACAGTTAAACTGAGCCTCCCACCTTAATTAACCTAATCAAGACAATCCTTCACAATCATACAGAGGATATTCTCATCTACATAAGCTGTCACAAGTGATTCTAGGTCACAACAATCAATATAAACTACCACAAATTGACACCTGTAACAGACATCTTTCATGTTTGATGAGGTGAACTTCCAGACCACACACAGTTATGAAGGAAGTGATTTATTGAAGGTTACAGATGCAGGGGAAGTTCCATAATGGCAGAAGTTGGCCCCCTCTTAAAGGACCAGGCAAAGAGAGAAAAAGTTAAAAGCCAAAAGCCACACAGCATAGCATACTTCAAGAACTCCAGCTAGGCACACTTTGTTTGTCTTTAGATTGGGATTTCAAAACCACCACCATACCTTAAGATCTGCCCAGTGACACTACCTCCAGCCAGGTGGATGCAGATGCAAATTACAAACTAATAAAATGCTGAATATATTGGGGGCCATCTATTCAAACTACCACATTCTGTCCCTGGCCCCCAATAGATTCATAAAAATCATACATTATAAATTGTACTCTGTCCAATTTCAAAGGTCCCCATAGTCTTTACTAACTTAAGATGGTTCCAAAGTCCAAAGTCTATACTGAGATTTAAGATTGTCTTTTAGTTATAAGTCCTGTAAAAATCAAACAAGTTATATACTTTCAACATATAAAGGCACAGAGTAAACATTTTCAACTGGTATAAGATATCATAAGTGTTATGAGGCCCAGCGTCACACAAGTAAGACCATCAGCTCACAGAATGTGAGGCAAAGTTTCATTGGGTAAAAAAAGAAAAAAAGAAAAAGAAAAAATAAAGATTTATGCACCAGGGCTGCACCCCAGGGTCAGGATCTGAGGATGCAGCCCTGAACTATTTGGGGAGTCAGTTTTTATTGAAGAAAACCACAAGGTGTTCACTGTGAAAACAGGATGGGAGTTAAACCATAAAGTTCCATAAAATTACTGTTAAACACGGGGATTATTACAAAAAGTCACAAGGTATTCATTACATAGGTCACATAGGTGAAACTGAGGCAAGAAACATTCTATGCTATGTAATTACAAAGGTATTTAGAAACAGAGAAGTCATGGTACATTGCAGAGAGGGGTCATTCCATTAGATAACAGGAGACACCTGTATTTTGCAATAGTCCTGTGATAATGATTCCTGAAACTCCTCTTTTATCTGTCACAACAATCAACTTGGGTAGTGCCCTCCATTATGTGTGCCTAAAGACAACAGCTCTACCGGAGAATGTTTAACAAGGTCTGTTGTGTCCCTTTACATTCCCCCCTCTGATAAGGAACTAAGTCAAATCTTTGACTCATGAAAAACAGTGTCTAGGGTGTTTTCAGCTAAGGGGGTATGCTGAGATCGCAATACCATGAGTTTAATGGAAGTTATTCTGTTTCTAATATACTTGATAACGGTGTTAATGATACAAGGTCCTACAGTGAGGCCAAGGAGAAATAACAGGAAAGGACCAGAAACCGCAGAAAGAGTAGTTAGCCATGAGGACCAGTTATACATGGACTGAAGCCAGCTACCAGTGGCTTGTCTTTGAAGTTCTCTTGATCCAAATTCTTTTGTCAGGCTGAAATAGATGGGGGTAAACAGGGAGTGTCTGAAAAGCAGCCTTGACTGCTGGAACAATGGACTCCTGGACTCTCTGTAAGGCTTGGATAGAACAAAGAAGCCTTTCATTAGTAAAGTCAGTTATCTATTCAAGACCCATCCAGGGCAGGATGGCGGGAGAGGTCTATACATAATTTTAAAGGGAGTAATTCCTTTTACATAAGGAGTATACCTGGCCCTTAACAGGGTGAAGAGAAGGAGTCCCACCCATCCTTTGCAGATCTCTAGGGTTAATTTAGTTAAAGTTGCCTTTAGGGTTTGATTCATCTTTTAAAATTTGTCCTGGACTTTGAGGATGATAGGCACAGTGTAGTTTACAATTAATCCCCAACATCTTGGTCAGTTCCCTAGTGATTTTTGACACAAAGGCAGGCCCATTATCTGATCTTATCTTGAGGCACAACCCATAGCTGGGAATTATCTCCTCTAATAAGTTTTTAGTCACTATTTGGGCTGTCTCAGACTTGATCAGGAAAGTGTCCATTCATCCTGAAAAAAATATGAACATAAAAAAGTAAATATTTATATCCATACTGATCTGGCTTTATCTCTGTGAAATCAACTTCCCGATATCTATCTGGCTCTGTTCCCCACTCCTGCTCCCCCATTGGTGAGCCAACCAGCAGCCACTGGGTCTAACTTCTTAGGCATTTGTTGGTAGGCCTGACAGTGGGTGCTGGTGTCCTTGATGATTGAGTCCATACTTGGGAAGAAAAAACTCTTTACTTATTAGCTCAGCTAGCTTGCTGCTTCCTAAGTGAGTTCCTTCATGTAGTTTTTATCCAGTCTCTGTCCTAGGACTTGGGGCATCAACAGTTGTCCATTTTCCAGTTGGTACCATCCTTGTGGGGTCTGTTCCTTTATCAAATTAGAGGTGAACTGTAGGTCCTGTTCTGTGTTTGTTGGTCTCTTAGGAAGAGTGGGTGCTGGGAGGGTGACCAGACAATCTGATGGATACTGAGAGGCAGTACTCTTTGCTGCTAGGTCTGCCAGTCTGTTCCCTCTTGCTTCAGTAGTCTCCCCTTTCTGATGACCCAGACAATGGATTATAATCACTTTGGCAAGAGCCCAAATGGCAACCAATAAGTCCAGAATTTCATCTTTATTTTTAATGTCTTTACCTCCTGCTGTTAACAGCCCTTGCTCCTGGTAGATGGTCCCATGTACATTTGAGGTGGCAAAGGCATAATGGCTGTCCATATAGATATTTACTGGCTTGTCTTTTCCCAATATCAGAGCCTTGGTTAGTGCTATCAGTTCAGAATTCTGGGCTGATGTACCCTGAGGTAGGGCCTCAGCCCACAGGGTTTCTTCCATTGTCATCACAGCCACCCCTGCATACCTGAGTCTGTCCAGATCAGGTCTGTCAGGTACAGGAAGAGTCCATGGAAGGCAGAGGTGATCTCTAGGCAGTCATGCAGAGGTTGATGCCTCATCAGTTTCTGGCAGTAGGGAAGGCTGGGTTCAAAGTCTTGGTTTAGTGAAACTGTATACTTGGTTGATCTAAGAGCAAGGCCTGATAGTGGGTTACGTGAGATTTGGAGAGCCATTGGTCTGGGGGTGGGGGGAGGCTTTTTAAAGAGTCTCTATCACATGTGAGGCCACAATTGATAAAGTCTGGCCCAAGGCTAATTTGTCAGCATCCTTTGTCAGAATAGCAGCAGCTGCAATAGCCCATAGGCAAGGGGGCCAACCAGTGGCTACTGGGTCTAACTTCTTAGACAAGTAGGCCACTGGGCAATGCCATAGCCACAGTCTTTGGGTTACAATGCCCCTGGCTGTCCCCTTCTTTTCATCCATGTATGAGTGAAAGAGAGGTTAAGTGTAGAAGTGCCAGGGCAGGGGCTGATGTCAAAGCTGACTTTAAGAGCTGACTTTTGTTCTTGGAATGCTTGTTTCTCATCTTCAGTCCAATTAAAATCTTCTTTTTTTTTTTTTTTTTTTTTTTTGTCCTCTCATCGTCTCACATAGAGGCTTGGCTAATTCAGCAAACCTTGGGATCCAAGTTCTTCAATACCCTACAGCTCCAAGGAATTTTCGGATCTGTCTCTTAGTGGGTATTTGAGTGATGGCTGGAATCCTAGAGGCTGACAGCATCCTCTTACTTTCTTGGAGTTCGTATCCCAAGTAGGTTGCCTTACACACACACAGTTGAACCTTTGTGGCTAATACATGATAGCCCCAATGTTGTAAGTTGTCTAGGAGACACTCTGTGGTGCAGAGGCATTCCTCCTCCATTTCTGTAGCTGGAAGGAGGTTGTCCAGGTATTGTACGAGAGTTGCCTCAGGCGTTTCCTTGAAAAGTCTCTGCAAGTCTCTATGAAGAGTCTCATCAAAGAGGATAGGGGGATTTTTAAATTCCTGTGGAAGCCTAGTCCAGGTTAGTTGCTCACTGGTGTCTTGTTCCAGGTCTGTCCATTCAAAGGCAAAAAATGGCTTTGACTTCCCTTTGCAAAAGGGATACTAAGTAAAGCATGTTTAGGTCCAGTACAGTATATATTTGCTTTTCAGGTGGAATCATACTGAGCAAAGTATAAGGCTGTCTTGTGGGGCCTTGTGCCTTTTGGAACATAGCCACCAAAACCTTAGCCATTGTCTTAGTCTGTCTATCATCTCAAGTGTCTCTATTATTATATACCCTGGCAGCAATCTCTATTAACTCTGAAAGAAGTTTACCCTCAAAGCCTTCTATTTTCTGAAACTCCTTTCTAATATCTGGAGCAGACTGAGTTACAAAAGCAATGTTAATAGCCTGCCTATTCTCAGGGGCCTCAGGATCTATGGAGGTATACCTTATATGTTTCCTGCAGCCTTTGTAGGAAAGCAGCAGTAGATTCTGTAAGCCCTTGAGTCACTTTACTCACCTTAGACAAATTTGTAAGGAGCCAAGCAAGCAGTTTCTTGGATATCACCCATCTGAGTCTGGTGAAAGAGGATAAGGGACACCCTACCTTTAGCAGTATTGGGATCCCAGTCTGGTCATGTGGAAGGGAAGACCTCGTCAATAACATTAGGGCTCTCCATGAAGCAGCCATCAGTTCCCAACACTAGTTTGTTGGCTTCCCTTCCTGATTTTTCTATGTTCTTCTGGGGTGAAGATGGCCTGCAATAGTTGATAACAGTCCTCCCATGTGGGCTGAAGACTATATAAGACTGTCTTTAGAAGGGATATCAGAGAACTTGATTTAAATAAGATTTAGGGTTAGCAATAAGAATGGGAGTGCTGGGAAATTGAACCTAGGTCATTAGGTCTCCCAGATAAGCACCTTAACCTTTAAGCCATCATTTATTTGATGCCTTTTTTTTCTATCATCTATTTATATCCTGATATACACTTTAGGTAAATCTGATGTTTACCTATGTAAAGAATTTGTAACTTAATCAAGTACCTTGACTCAATTTACCTATTTAACCTTTTGTCTACTGAGAAATTTCATCTAACAGATGTGACTTTAGGCATTCAAAAAAGAGGAACACTATAAAGAGAAAGAATTCATATGCCATTTGTCATTCCCTTTTCCTTGGCAAAGACAATTGGCCATTTTGTCTCTGGACAGGGTCAGGCAGACACATGGCTTAAACTTGCATAGGGTCTAAGATAAAGGGGGACATCTTTCCTTTTTCCGGAGTCCAGTTTGCTATGACTTTAAATAGCATATAACAGTAAGCAAGAGCAAAAGGAAGTAACAGAGCAAAGCATTCTGGCATACCTTGTCTTACTCTGAAGTTGTTTGTTTTTACCTAGGAGATTTATTTAACCCATTTGTAATACATAAGGTGATAGGGTCTTGTCTATGTCTAACCAAGTTAGACCTCCAAGAATATGAATTACATCTGTGCTCATGACTTTGTGACCCACCTAACATAGGACATCACCTGTGTCTAATATAAGCTGAATTTATCTTAAGTCTATACCCCTACATAAAAATTTTAGAGCATCCTTAAAAGTGTGTAAACAGTTGAAAAAATCTTTAACTTTAGGCATGGTGTTTAGGTTTAGCCTGTATATTAGCTTTCTGTTCCTCCCAAAAGGAAATTAATTTTAGTGAAAATATGATCTTTTTAGATCTCCTACATCTTTTCTATATATGCATGCCTTCATCCACATACCTTAACATTCTGACCTAAATTCCACTCAAAAAAAAAAAAAAAAACATTTTTAACAGGCATTCTATGTGCAACATTGAAAAACACCTTCCCAGTTCCTTCAATCATCTCATCTCAACCCATAACTAACCATCTTTATTATAAGACTATTAAGAGAAACTGCACCAAATTGATTAACGTTATTACCTACTGACAAAGAAGCAAGCAGTCTGGCTTCAATGAGTTATCCATTTTACTATTGGAAATTTGTAGAGAAAAAGCCTTCCTTAGTATTTAGGTAACCAAAAATCTCTACCTGACAAAAACCAGACTTGCTTTATAATACCAGCATACATACCTTCAGATTTTATATGACCCATTGATTTGAGATAGCTACTATTAATAAACTCCATGAAATACACTTTCTATGATTACAGGCAAAACATAACAACCATTTTGGGGATAATCTTTATCAATACTCTAACACACTTGGAAATGCTTTTATCAGAAGTAACTAAGGCAAATTTTTGTTTCTATCTCGAGGTAGGCTGGCCTAGAACTCAGGCCCATTGCCTCCTCCTTTCAAATAACAGGACATTAAAATCTTTTAAAGTCCCTAGCAAATTATAAGTCACCACCTCAGAGAGAATTTTGTTGTTCTTAATAATCCTCTATGTAAGTTGAAGTTGACCTAGAACATAAACTCAGTAATTATATTTATGATATCATGTAACAAAATATGGCTTTGTTTACATAAAATTTTAGCTCACCATAGGCTTTAGCTAAATCTGCCTTTTAAAGACAAAACCAAATAACCTTGAAATAAATCAAGTGCCAACAAAAACTTTTAGGAGAGACCTGTTGGACTATTTGGATTAATAAAAAAACCAAAAGGTCTCTATAAATAATGTCTTATTTTTTTAAAATCCAAGCAAAAGAGGAAATATCAGGCACAGTTAAAATTAAAATTATGTACATGTTTTTATCAAGCAATTTAAAAGTCACATGGTTTAAAATGTGGAGTCAGGCTATCACATTGGAACCTTGAATTGGACGTCCTCCTCTCTCAGCTTACCAAGTAGCTAGGATAATAGGCCTAGCTCATTTTATTGTGTATCATTTTTTTTGTTTGTTTGTTTTCTGTACAGAGAAAATTAAAAGTGTCCCCTTTTGGCCATTCTACATTAAATGCTGGCCCATCAGTTGAACAAAAAGTATTTACCAAGAAAGACTTGTTCACCCAATTTTGATGCTTTTTTTCCCCCCTGAAGATTTTTAAAGTGATTTTTAACCTGCTTTAACACTTCCATGTGGCTGCCAAACTGAAACTGAATAAAAAACAGACCTCTGTCTCCAAATGGAGCCAGAGAGGGTCGAGGGCAGCCCCTCAATCCCTCATCCAGGGGAATTAATGCTGTGTCCAGCTTCCCTCTTGGACCCACAAAAGTACACAGAACCAGAAAAAAAAAGAACAATGACAAACACCAAGAGAAGGTGGACAAAGCACCTCTGGGAGTTTCTTACCCAATAAAGGAGGGGGCCAGGCATCTTAGGCAAAAGTTCACCGTCAACAGCTTGCTACAAACTCCAAAAACAGGAAGATGAAGATGAATGGAGATCTGATTCTTGGGCTAAGATTAGTGGTCTTTCCCCAGTTCAATCACCCCAGAGTCAGGGAGGGGGGGACATCTTGAAATGTGGATCCCAGATAAGCCCCCAAGATGTTATGAGGTTTGGTGTCACACAAGTAAGACCATCAACTCACAGAATGTGAGGCAAAGTTTTTTGGGTAAAAATAAAGAAAAGAAAAAATAAATAAAGAAATTGATGCACCCAGAGGTCAAGATCTCAGGATGTAGCCTTGAACAGTTCAGGGAATCAGTATTTATTGAAGAAAACCACAAGATGCTCATTGCAAAAACAGGATAGGAGTTAAACCACAAAGTTACTCAAAGGTAATGTTAAACAAGGGGATTGTTAAAAAAAAAAAAAAAAAGTCACAAGGCACAAGGTATTGATTATATAGGTCACGTTGGTGAAAATGAGCCAAGAAACATTCTATGCTATGTAATCACAAAGGTATTTAGAAACAGAGAAGTCATGGTACATTGCACACAGGAGTCATTCCATTAGATAACAGGAGACTCCTGTATTTTGCAATAAGGCCTGTTATAATGATTCCTAAAACTCCTCTTGTACCTGATAGGAAGATCAACTTGGGTAGTGACCTCCATTATGTGTGCCTAAAGACAAGAGCTGCACAGAATAATGCTTAATTAAGTCTGTTGTATCCCTTTACACAAGGTGAGATGAGAACAATGCAAACTCAACCACCATCAAGCAATCATCACACTTCTGTAGCTCAAGTTCAATAAAACCACAGACTGATAGTCTCCAGGTTTTCCAATTCCACCCCTCCAACTGGGCAGTGTAGCCAGGGAAAACTTCCATCCCCAGCCAATAGTGCACTCCTTGGAAGTCCTTGTTCAGTTCTTGTATATACAAAACGTCTTCAGGTCTCCATGCAAACCATGGCCCATCTTCTAAAGGCTCTTCCAGCCTATCAGGGCATCACACCCTGCCTCATGCTGCATCTCAGCAGTGGCTCTTGGAATCTTGTGCAATTCATGATCATTACATGCATTTTTCGTGTTTCCAAAAGTAATACGAGGTGTGCAGGATATAGCCATATTCTTAATTTAGGGATGAAATAATTTATAAACTTGAAAAGCAGGTTCCTTCTCCAGTCAACTCTTTCCAAAAGAGTTTGCATTTCTAACAGTCTTTCCTCAGTCATGTTCTCCATTGTTTTAATGTAAAGCAGTTGGGCCATCTTCCTTAAGATTGCTAATGTTTTGACAACAGCAACTTCAGTAACCTAAAACCATCTCAGTGCCTCTAATTTTAATGTGTGCTTCAGATTTTCCAACTTAAAATCTTAAATCTCTCAGTCCAAAATCTTTAGCCAAGCACATCAGTCCATTACAAATTTAACCTTGATTAAACTCTCTGGGCCTGGACAGCAGAATGGAGCCAGCCCTTATGCCAGTATCCCAGTTCCAACAAAGTCCTTTGCAGGCTTTCCTTCCCCTTAGACAGCTTATAAGCCAAGCCTCAGAGTTCAATAGTGTCTGAACTTAGCATTCTCAAGTTCTCATCAGAATAGTCCATAATACTTGGCTTACCACTCTAGAGCATGTCTATAGTTGCAAGCACCAAGTCCATGCCCATTCTTCCAAAACAAAAGTTCCAAAACATTGACATCCACATGGTCAGGTTCATCTCAGCCCACTCCTCAGTACCAACTTTTGTAGCAGACAGCTTCAAGTTCACTGAGATGAACTTTAGACCTGACACAGTTATGGAGGAAAGGACTAATTGAAGCTTAAAGATCCAGGGTAAGTTCCATAATGGTAGAAGTAGTTGGCCCCTCTTAAAGGACCAGGCAAAGAGAGAAGTTAAAAGCCAAAAGCCACACCGCATAGCACACTTCAATAACTCCAGCTAGGCACACTTTGCATATCTTTAGATTGAAATCTCAAGCCCACCACCACACCTTAAGATCTTTCCAGTGACACTGTCTCCAGCCAGGTGGCTGCTGATGCAAACCACAAACTAATAAAACACTGAAGATATTGGGGGCCATGTATTCAAACTACCACAACACCCAAATATATCATGTTTAACTTATAAATTTTTACTCCATGTCTCCATAGATTCATGCCCATTTTACAAGGCAAAATACAATAAGTCCAATTTAAAAATTCCTCATAGTCTTTAACAATTTAAAAAGACTCAGACTCTAGGCAGTCTATTAACTGAGAGCTCTTTCAAAATCAAAACACAAGATACAGGGTAGGGGAGGTTGCTCAGTTGTTAGTGCTATTTGCTTGCAAAGTCTACCACCTAAAGTTCAATTCCCAGTCATCCAAGTAAAGTTACACAGATGTTCACTTGCAGTAGCAATAGAACCCAGTGTCAGATATGCAATCTCTCCCTCTCTCTCTCTCTCTCTCTCTCTCTCTCTCTCTCTCACACACACACACACACACACACACATATACATAAATAATTTTAACAAAAAAATAAAATAAACACAAGCTACATACTTTCAACATATAATGGCACAGAATAAGCACTCGCATACCAAAAGAGAGGAATAGGGGTATAGCAAGGAAATACTGTATCAAAGTGTTATGGGGGCAGTGGGGGGTGTTGGAAGTTCAGGAAAGTCCTTGAACTCCAAACCCTGAGTTCATGTTTGTATTCATCCAAAAAATTGGGCAAACTAAGCTGAGAAGGATAATTATTGAATTATTATATTTATTTAGGGTAGTATAAAACCAAAAAAAGGAAAATGGATACACCCATGTGGTCTGAGAGCCCATGTGGTAGGCCTGGAAGAAACATAAAAAAGAATTTAGAGAGGAAATAAGAGAAAGTACAGACAGCCCCTGCATGTGGAGGGCAGGCTAGGATAGATAAGGGTCAGGGGGGTTCTCCCCTCTTCTCAGCCCAGCCAGACCAAGATGAGGGGAGAATCACCAGAACCTGGAAGTTCAGGAGCCATGAATGAGCAGCTGATATCCCTTGCCTCTGCAGGGCTCACCCTTCAGGATCAGGTGAGCCTGACTGACAGTTGATTGGTCTGGGCTGAAGGCTGGCTCAAGAAGAGGCCAGCTATGAAGTCCAGTTTGAAGCTAAGCTTAAGTAACCATAGTGCCAGGATCATGTTTGAATTCTAGGAAAGGGGAACTACCTGCCTGGAGGGGTGAAGGTTGTTTATGGAAAATATATCTAGGCAACTTCTTTAATCAAGAGGTAAAGAGTGGAGAGATCCTTCTTTAATCTCTAACCAAGTGTACATTGCAAGGGCAGACATAAGGACATTCCTGTCATTACTTTAGGGGACCCAGTCACCTTAACTGCCTCAAAAGTAAGAGCAAAACCGAAGAGGACAAACACCAAACTGAAGCTCTATGTCAAGGACTGGAACTTGTATCAAAATCATCTGAGATTCAACAGGCTTGAATAGCCCTTCCCCTCAATTTGTGCTGCTTGTAGCCTCTCTCATGGGCTATATCTATCCCAAGTCCACAGACTTCCCTATAGATGTCCCATGGCCCTGGCATTTCTAACATCTTGAGGTATTCATTACAACTGTGGTCCATTTTCATATCTTTACATAGTAGCTTCTCATGGTCTCTATACAGAGACTCTTACTCAGCCTCACACTGCTTCATCTCAGTGGTTCTCTGAACCCTTGGCACAATATTCTGTGGCCCCTTACATCTTTCTTCTTTCATCCTTCTAAAACCAGTACTGTGTGGGTGATGCTGCCCAGTTCTACTGTCAGAACAGAATGAAGCCTGGCACCAGTGGAACATGGCTGTAGCAGCCCCTGTATGTGCTCCTTGAGAAGCAGAGACCTTCCTCAGCATTATTCCTTCAGGACATTTCCTTTCAAAATAATTCACATTCTTCCTATCTTGGGCTCTTAATGGGTCAGTTCTTGCCTTCAGGGCATCCTTCCTATTGTTCCAATGAGTGAGGTTGGCTTACCTTTAATGATGGTAATATGTTTATAGTTATAGCCAAAGCAGCTGCAGGCTCTGGGTTTGAAAACTATACAAGAGGGTGGCCACAGCTTGCTTCAGTCTTCTGAAGTCTGCCCTACCTCCAACATTCTGAATCAGATCCCATCATTCCTGTTCCACATAGAAGATCACCTGTTCTTCTCATTACAGACTGTATTATGGAGTGATTTGATTTCCCCCATCTTATTTTTCTATGACTTTCTCAGTTGTTCACCTCCTCAATTCCTTACTCATAAACTCTTCTCAAAAGTGTTTGTTGTTGTTGTTGTTGTTGTTTTGTTGTTGCTGTTGTTTTGAAGCAGGGTCTCACTCAAGCCAGGCTGACCTATAACTCACTCTGGCATCCAGGCTGGCCTTGAGTCCATGATAACTCTCCTACCTCAGCCTCCTGAATACTGGGATTAAAATTGTGAGTCACCACCCTGTGCACAAGGTCTTTTAAACGTTTTATTATACTCTATTCTTTCTGCACAAAGCAATATTTCCTTCAGAAGTTCTCAAAGTGCTCCTTTCAGGTTTCTGCCTAAGTATCAGCTTACAGAAAGCCCTGACCATAGTCTACAGCCGCTCATTTGTGATCCTTTCAACCTTTTCCCTGCTGTATTTTCATTTTTGCTTGTTTGTGGTTTACTGTCCACACTAGAATGCTAGCTCTTTGACACAAAGGATTTCATTTTGCTCACTGCTTTTTCTCCAATGCCAAGAATATAAAGGTATGCAATGAAAATATTTTAATAAATAGGTCTATTAAGTTGAATTTGAAAGTATATATTTGCCCGATGGAAACATACTTAGCATAACATTTCTTAAGTTAACATTCTTGGGCTGCATCAAATGAATTCAGGTTATAAAAACAAAAACAAAATTGATTCCATTCCCCAGGTGTAATGGTATTTTGGGAGTTCAGGAAAAGTCCTTATATCCAAACCCCAAGTTTGTGTCTGTTTAAAACAAAGAATTTTAATAAAACAAGACTAAGAAAGATAGTTCATATACTATTACATTTATTCAGAGATGTTTCAGGTAGGGAGGAGAGCCCAAGGACCAAGAAAAGAGAAATGGATAAACCTACATAGTCTGAGGGCTCATGTGGGAGTTTATGGACCTGGGAATAAAATGTGAAAAGGGGTTTTCTAAAAAAAAAAAAAAAAAAAATTTTTTAAGGCTTGTGCTTTAAAAAAAAAAATCAAAAGGCCATAAAAGTAATAAAAACAGAATATCCTTTCCAATAGAAAGGACATTATCTTATCATTGTTGGGATGCCTAGGACTCAGATGGGAGAGCTGACCATCCAAGAAGCTGGAGAAGAATTCCCCCACATGTCCCCTCACCTATAACTATTTGTTGGGGTCAGGGAACTGTCTCTGAAATAGGGTGGCACACCTGGGTAAGGTGTGAAAGTCAATTAGCCTGGTCTCAAGACGAGATCCACATACTTAGGCAAGATGCAAGAGAGAAAGTTGATTGGATGAGACTGGGACAGTTCTGCTGCTATGGCAGTCAGGGCCATGTATGCAATAAGGTTTCTCTTTTGTAAGCCTAAAAAAACTACCTGATTTGTCCCTCTCAAAGGGTTCTGATTGAAGCAGTATGGAATAAAGTGAATGGAACACATATACTTAAAAATTCCCCAGTTAGGGCTGGGAGATAGCTCTGCAGTTAAGGGTACTTGGTTGAAAGTTTGCAGGCCCAAGTTCAACTCCCCAGCACCCAGTTAAAGCTGGACACAAAAGGATGCATGCATCTGTAGTACCATCATGCTTATGGCAGTGAGAAGTGGGTCCAGGAGAACCTGGAAGCACATGGGCCAGCTATACTATCACACATGAAGCAAAGTGACAAAAACACCTTATCTCATGTAAGGTGAACATTCTGAAATTGTCCCCAGACCTCCAAACATGTGCAACAGCATACACACACACACACACACACACACACACATACACATATTTCCATACATGCACACAGATTCATGTTCACACAATTCTAAAAAAATGTCCCAGGCAATTTTAAAAACTATTAGTTGACTAATAACTCTAATGGACTTATGTCTATGTTTTCCTGGGGGGATTATAAAAATACTCAACAATTTAAATGCAGGTTTATCAAAAGACTGGGTAATATTTTCTATACTAGGTATATTATATCATAGTAGCCAAAATAACTCTAAGAACAGCTTAACAGAGGAAAGATTTATTTAGCTCATTGTTTCAGGAGATTCAATCTATTATGCTAGATAGGATGTAGAAGAACATTGCAGTTCTCAGTTCACATAATGGCATCCAGGATGCAGAGATAAAGTTCAGGAAAGGGAAGAAGGCTGCTGGTCCCATTACATCCATTCAGAAAGCAGAGAGCAAAAAGGAAATGGAACCGGGTTATAATACTTCTGCTGGGGTCCAGCCCTGGCTTGAAGGAGGGTCCCCAAAGAGAGGTGTGAAAGGGAGAGGCACAATAATGACTCAAATTCAAGTTCTAGTGCAAGCTGATAGGCTAATGCTGAAGGCAGCTGAGTTTTTCCATCTTTCTCTCTCTGATGCCACAGCTCTAAGCCTCAGTCTTTTATTTTCTGATCATATCATGCAAGAACAAACTTCAAGAAAAGTATAATTTCACAGAATTCATAGAAACATTTTGTTATTCCTTTACATCAAACAATCCCATAATTATTCACCTCAAGTAAAGTCGTCAGGCCCCTATAATGATTAACTGTTTTCACATTTTCCCCATGTACATTTGGTCAAGCACTTGTGATTTCCTGAACATCTACTTTCAATTACTATATTAAAGGTGAGAGGCAAAACAACCACAAATGGGGGTTCCCATCATTAACCACTGATCCAGTAGATCCATTTATCCTTCAATCCACTCACAAAATGGGGCAAAGAGCTGAACAGGCAGTTCACAGAGGAAGAAATAGAAATGGCAAACATACACTTAAGAAAATGTTGATCATCTCTAATCATCAGAGAAATGCAAATTAAAACAACTATGAGATTCCACCTTACCCCAATAAGGATAGCAAACATCCAAAAATCAAATAAAAATAAATGCTGGCGAGGATGTGGAGAAGTAGGAACACTCATCCACTGTTGGTGGAAATGTAGGATGGTACAACCACTTTGGAAAGCAATATGGAGACTTCTGAGAAAGCTGAGTATAGAGATACCAACAGACCCAGTTATTCCCTTACTGGGCATCTACCCTAAACCTTCAAACCACAGACTAAAGAGATTTGCTCAACCATGTTTATAGCGGCTCAATTTGTAATAGCTAAGAGCTGGAATCAACCCAGATGTCCATCACTAGAAGAATGGATAACTAAGATGTGGTATATCTACACAGTGGAATTCTATACAACAGTAAGAAAAAATGACACAATGAAATTTGAGGAAAAATGGTTGAACCTGGAACAGATTGTTCTCAGTGAACTTACCCAATCACAGAAAAAAAATCACCACATAGTCTCACTCATCTACAGCACCTAACCTGAATCTACCCAAGATACCTTACATACCCAGCAAGCATCTCCTAGACTAGACACTAGGATGGAAGGGGAGGGAGGGGAGTGCATCAAAGGGGTGGGAAACACAAATCTAGACCCAAACAGCAATGGTACCATAATCTTCTACTTACCAAAAGACAGACCAAATGGCTGATCCTTCACCAGGCCCTTACAGGGAACACCTGAACCACAAGACACTGGAGAGGGTAAGATCAAGACTAACCTTAATCTCCTACATCTTCCCTCCCTCACTTCCCCTCTCCCTGTCTCTCTCTCTCTTATCTCTAACTCTTGTATATTAGTTATCTTTTTCCTCATTTTCTTAGTGGGCACTGATCTGTAACTCCCAGAACCAGCATGGGGCTATCATCCACAATGAGCTTTTGATCAGAGAGACCTACAAGGTTTCCTAAAAGACAGACAGATTTCTGTCAGAGTACTTGATGACCCACCAAAGGCTAGTGGTAAGACCCTACTGCTGAAGACACCTTATGTGATTGACATGCAAATTAGAATGGCATGGCTGGAAGTTGGAAGAGAGTCAGTCCCCAGACAGTCAGCATCTCTAGTGCCAGAAGGTGCTACATGGGCGACTGGGGGAAAATGACCAATATCTGTCGAAGCAACACATGGTCTAACCTGCTTAGCAGCAAATAACTTGGTGTGATGCCCACACAAGTGCAGTGCTGGCACACAGCCATGGTGGGGAACCAACTGCTCTCAATTTGGCTAACTGATCCCCTCACTGGTATGGAACCCATAGCTGGAGCTGGGAAACAAGTCAGAACCATATCCAAACATAAGCCCACTCTCGAATATCAAGCTACCATCAATTGTGGGCTACAAGAGGGCCTACACCTATTAAACTCTCTATTTAAAAAAAAAAAAAGTAAGGGTTATCTCATTTGTCCTGGTGCTAACTTACTCTCCGTTGGAGAATCTGCTTCTCTTTTTCAGATTGATGTAGATCCTAAGGAGAGAGCCACCCCATCATACCTCAAAAGGGCCCCGGCTGAAACTAAGAAAAATTGGAGAAACAAGCAAGGGGTCTGTTTTCCTGATGAACCGGATACCAGCACAAGGGGGAAGGAGATCAACACAGAGAAAAATCAACTCCTACCAAATCAGAGAGCCAGAGCCTCAGAGGCCCCCAACACCTCATCACTGAAGCAGATCAAAAATGAACCCAACATGGCTCAGGGAAATTTTGCGGAAGAGGGGGCGGAAAGAATGTCAGAGCCACATGTTGGGTCATGATATGCAGAGACATTTATCTTACCCATAACTGTGGGCTAACTCCACAATGCATGACCCGTATACCTCAACAAGGAGGGGCCCAGGGGAGGGGGTAGGTCACGGATGAGCCTAATAGTGGTACCAAACTGACTGTATTTGCTGAATACAAAACTGACTAATAAAAAAAAATCAATCATTTATTTTGAATTTTCCTTTTCACATCCCTCCAATACTTAGACTTTGGTCCCCCCAATTGAACTCTTCCTGACTTCTGTTGTTTTTCTGTAAGGATTCTTGGTAAAGAGTCATAGTTTGCTGCAATTGCCACCATTTAGAAAAATTAGTCATAGAACAATTTTTACATTGTTCCAGGAGGTTCATTGTTTTCTCCTAACTGTACTGTACTCCATGCCTGACTTTAATTAAGCCCTTTAAGGAAAACAATTATCTCTGACCCATTTTCTTGTTTTTCCAATTTTAGGCCAGAGCCTCTTTCAGATACATTGACCAACACTTCAGTAATACCAACTTTTACTGGAAAAGTAAACTTAGAGATTGGGACACCAAGTGAAAGACAGAGAAAGACAAACATTATACAGAAAACCACAGATTTCTATAGCGTAGAGACCAGAGATATTTCTGTAGAGGGGCCACATTCAAGGAAGAGACAGCTGGGCTGGAACTGTGTCAGGCAGCTCTTCAGCGCTCGATTCCTTGTGATCCTGAAATGGCATGCTTGCCATATCCGGCATACTTCAAGGCCCACCACTAGTGACCCACTTCCTCCAACACAACTTCACTTCCTAAAGTTTCTACAACCTTTCCAATCATTGCTTCCAGCACAGGATCAAGTGGGTAAACACATGAACCTATGAGAAACATTTCCCATTTAAAGCACAACACTTACTATTTTAAGTCTTAAATGTACAGTTTTACAACACTAAGTTTATTTATTAAGTAATTTTAATTTTTAAAAGAAACCCATAGTTCTAAGAACATTATCATAGGCTCAGAATCAACTAGTTAGGTGTAGCACAATATTTAACAATTTTCTTTTACAATTCATGATTTTCACCCAGATTTCATATTGAAAATAAATTCATTTTATTTATTTGTATATAACAGACAAATTTTATATTATGTATAAACAATGAAAGAGGCCCTGTCTTTGAAAAAAAAAGGTAGAAGGAAAGGACAAACACTCTGAGGTTGTCCTCTGACCTCCATACATGTGCTGTGGCAGACATACACCCATACACACACACACACACACATACACACATACTCACAAATAAAGAAGAATTCTACTTAACTGCATGTGTGTTTGTGTGTGTTATGTGTGTGAGGGGGCATGCACATGTGTGTGTAGATGTGTGTGCCCAGTGCACACAGGTGTGGAGGCCAGAAGAGAACAGTGGGTGTCCTATACTGCTCATCTGTGTGTTTCTTTGAGATGCAACCTCTCTTGAACTCATACTAGCTACCAGCAAGGCCCAGCTACTCTCTTGTCTATGCCTTTCACAGAACTGAGGTTAGAAGCATGTCTGGCCATGCCTATCTGTTTACATGGATGCTGGTGGATCAAATTCAGGGCAAATGAAGCCTTTCAGACTCTCATGCTTTCATGACAAGTGCTCTTGCCCATTGAAACCTTTCCCCAGCCCCTCTATTTCCCTTCATAGTCAAACTTCTTTAAACATAAATTAACAGGGCTGGAGAGATCACTTACTAGTTAAGGTTCTTGCCTGAAAAGCCTAAGGACCTATGTTCAACTCTCCAGATCCCACATAAGCCAGATGAACAAGGTGACACAAGCACACAAGTTTGCACATGTACACATGGTGGTGCATGTGTCTGGAGTTCAATTGTAGTGGCTGGAGGCCCTGGCATGCCAATTCTTTCTCTCTCTCTTCGTCTCATATGAAAAAACACAAATTAATTAACAGTCTACCTTCACTTTCACACTGTGATTCACTCCTGAATCATGTTGCTGCAACTGAATGACCCACACTAAGGTAATTAAGGCTGAAGGTATGTGTTCTTTACTTGACTTTTATCATGGATGGTTTTAATGGATCTGCATTTTGAACTCTTCCACACTGAACTGTGTAAACTGCCCTCATTGCTAGTTATTAGCATTTCTTTTCTGTACCCAGGGAATCCAACACATTTGCCCTTTTAATAGTTTCCCATGTATACAACTTACTACTAAACATCTATGATTGGCTAGCATGCTTCAAATTTAATAACAAAGATCACTGCTTTCTCCCACCCTTCCTATCCCTGGTTATTTCCATTTGAATGAAGGGAACCAGCATTGAGAAGTTCCCTCCTCCTGCTGGTCCTATTGTTCAGAACTACTTTTGGCAATTTTCTTAATTGTTGCCTATCACTCAATTCTGTTTTCTACACTGTGTGAATCCTCTTCCTAATGTAAAAATCTGATTTTGTTATTTCTTTATTAAAAAAATAATTATCTGGGCTGGAAAGATTGTTCAGTGGTTAACACACTTGGCTGCAATGCCTAACAATCAGAGCTTGATTCCCCAGTATCCACATAAAGCCAGATGTACAACATGGCACATGCATCAGGAATTCATTTGCAGTGGCTAGAGGCCCTGGCATGCCCATTCATTCTCTCTCCTGCCGCTCTTAAATTAATAATATATATTTTTTAAATTCATCAATTACCAAAAATATAATAAAATTTGAATTTATCTAAAGACCATGACACTTCATCTTTTCTTCTGCTCCCACTATTCTCACTAATTACCCTTCTCACAAAACAAATGATATTCCTTCTTTTAGAACTGGAAAATGGAATGTGAAAGGAATGGGATGATCCCTCTCTGCAATTCAGGTGTTTATTGTTACCTAAGGAATGGCATGATCTCTCTGTGCAATGTACCATGACCTCTCTGTATTTCTTTCTTTCTAAATAACTTTGTGATTACTTAGCATAGAATGTTTCTTGCCTCAGTTCCGCCTATGTGATCTATGTAACCTTCTTGTAATAGCCCCCCTCCCCCCCCCCCCTGTTGTTTAACAGTATGTAATTTTGTGGTTTAACTCCCGATCCTGTTTTTACTATAAACATCATGTGGTTATTTCCAATAAAAGCTGACTCTCTGAACAGGTCATGGCTGCATCTTGAGATCCTGAACTCTGGGATGCAGACCTAATGCACCAGCTTTCTCCTTTTTCTCTCTTTTTACCAAATAAAACTTTGCCTCACATTCCGTGAGTCAATGGTCTTACTTGTGCAACACTGGACCCCATAGCGAGAACACCCTTTTTTGTGTTTCAGGCAGAGTCTCACATCCTAGACTCGCTTTGAACTCATGTTGTAGCTAATGATGACCTTGAATTTCTGATTCTATTGCCTCTACTTTTGGAGTGCTAGGATTATAGGCAATCTTCATCTCTTCAAAATAACAGAAAGTGTCATTTTCACCTACAATGTATCTTTTATTTATTTATTTGAGAGAAAGAGGGGGAGAGAGAGAGAGAGACAGAGACAGAGAGGAAGATAATGAGTGTGCCAAGGCATCTAGCTACTGAAAACAAACTGCAGATGCATCCCACCTTGTACCGCTGGGTTATGTGCGTCCTGGGGAATTGAACCTGGGTCCTTTGACTTCATAAGCAAGCACCTTATCCACTAAGCAATCTCTCCAGCCCCCACAAAGTGTCTTTTGATCTTTTCCCATCCCATGTTCCCAGGCATAAACTTAGGCTAATTTAGATTGACACAGGAATTTTGTAATTTTGAGAGTGATAGAGCCTTTCTTGGCTCTTGATGAACAATCAGGAGTGAGGGTCTCAGAAAACTCAATAGTCATGCAAAGCTCTCACTAAATCAATGTCCTCTGGATTCTTGCCTTTTGAATTCAAAGAATTTAAATCCACAAAACAGAAGGTAAAGTTTAGAGGTCTTATTCAATTACAGATGTAACTTAAAAGAAGGCAGACAGAGCTCATGGAATGTAGAATGATCAGGTTTCCTGGAAATGGGGGAGACCATGTAGAAAGTCAGATTGGGCTCTTTTGATGGTTCTGAATAGGAGCTGAATTAATCAGCCACAACAGGTTTTAGGGTGATGTCAAGATTTTTTGGAAGGAGAAGTCTTTTTAGGAATGTTAATCTTCCAGAAAGGGTGTAGCCTTCTCAGAAGGATCAATTATATCTTCTAGGGAGGAATTTCCTTTTAGGGAGGGATTAAAGTTAAATTCAAAGACAAACAAATCTAGGGAGGGAATTCCTTACTGCAAGGACAGGCTCAAGGACATTACATTCCTCACTTCTACTTTATGGTATTTTCACCCTAAACTGCCTCACAATATCCTTCATCTATTCACCTAAAAAAGTCTCTTCATACCTCTTCCTATCAAAGTAAATTGTAACCTTATGGTTATAATTTCTCCCCTACTAGACTATTAACCCTTGAGGAAAAGGAGTAAGTCTTATTTCCCTCTATATTGCTAGAACTAAGCACCTTGTTTGGCTGTATGAGTGAGCAATTACAGTTTTCTTTGGGTGAATGAACTGAATCATCAATGAAAAAAAATTGACTTATGAAGCTTTATCCACTCTTGCCTTCCCCATGGTAGGAGTTTTCTATACTTCATCCTCTTTCCTTCCCTTAATCTAATAGTCTCTCTAAACCTTAAAAATGTGACTTACTTGTAAAAGCAACAACACTGTATCATAATAACCCAGTTACTGTCCTACCACACAGATCCTCAGACAAGTACTGTTATCAGCTCTCAAAAAAAGAGATAATAGTGCCTGAAACACTATGCATACAATAAGAGATCACTAATTATTTTAATTTATATTTATACAGCTACTAGTACTTAAAAGCACTTATACGTTAAGTTTCTTTTTTGGAATATTTGCGGATCTGTCAATATTAAGTTAATTTTCTTCTTTGAAATATTTGTTGGTATATCAATTTAGTTTTCCTGACTTTTTAGTGATTCTACCCAAACTAGACATTTATTTTACTATATCTAAAATTAAAAAGCTATTTAATCTGAATATTTAAAAAAATCTTCCCTTTATTTAAGATTTATTTTGAATTTTAAAAATGGTCTGTCTTTCTGCAAGTGATGGCATGCATCTACTGTACAACCTACTTGAGAGGTTAAAGTAGGAGGGTCACTTAAGCCCAAGAATTCAACACGAGTCTGGGCAACATGACAAGTTATCCAAATAACAGAGACAAAGAAACATCTGTAATCTGCTTTACAATACATTTTAAGAGATATTTAAACATATACTCTTTTTTAAAGACCTTTAAGTTATGTACTCTCTGTAAAGCAAGCATAGATATCTGAAACAATGTATACTTCTTACTTGAAGTAACCCAGTCACTGTTACTAATTGACCTTCAGCTCCAAATTCTTCTGGGAAAATTATTTAAGATTCATTTCATTGTTAATTGTTTTATGGAGGACATATTTTACCAATTACAAAGGTTCCCTGGTTAATTACTCTAGACAAATTGATGGGCTTTAAGTTAAGTGTGAGATTCTATCTCATAAAATAAGGTGGAGAGCCATAGAGATGGCTTCACAGTTAAGGTGCTTGTCTGCAAAGCCAAAGGACCCAGGTTTGATTCCCCAGGACCCATGTAAGACAGAAACACAAAGAGATGCATGCATCTGGAGTTCATTTGCAGCAACTAGAGACCCTGACATGCCCATTCTCTCCCTCTCTCTCTCTCTCTCTCTCTCTTCATGTCATTCTCTCTCTCTCTCTCACTGACTTTCCCTCTCAAATGAATGAATAAAAGTAAAATTAAATTCAAAATAAGGTGGAGAATCAAGTAAGACACCTGAAGTTGACCTCTGGCCTCCACATGTACACATGCATCTGCAAATACAAACATGTATCCACACACATATAAACATGTACCCCCCTGTATTAGTCAGGGTTCTCTAGAGGAACAGAACTGCTAGAATGAATTATTTTAAAAGGGGATTTATTGGATCAGCTTATAATAGTCCAATAGCAGTTGCAGGCCCGAGAACCACCAAACCTGGTAGTTGCTCAGTCCTCGTGGCCAGATGCCTCAGCAGTCCCGACCCAGCACTGCAGATGGTGCTGGAAAGCCTGGAGGCTTCCTGAGGAGCTGCTGGGTTTCAATCCACGGGGGTCTTCAGTTGATGCTGGTCTTTCGTCCGCACTGGTCTTCAATACACGCTGGAAGATAGCAAGCAGCTCCGGCAGCCAAAATGGAAGGAAGGCAGGAAGGAAGGAAGGGACTCTTTTTTCCCAGAGCTCCCTTGTATCAAGTCCCCCTCTGGGCGGGACCGCCCATTCTGGGGGAAGGGCTCACCCTTGGGGAAAGACTTCCTCCTTTAGTTGATCCTTCCTAGAAGCAACCTATGGATTACTAAACAGATCAAGTTGACAACACCTTAACTATCACACACCCCCCACACACACACACAAAAGAATTACATCTTGGCAAGTGTTTGATACTGTAAGACATAGAACATCTCTAACATTTTTCAGTGTTGATATTTTGATTTTATAATTATTAATGCTGAAAATTCTACTTTGCACAGATACATAATAAAAAATAGTAGCATATTTAAGACCATTTCATAAATTGCTGAAAATTCTGTCCTATTCCCAAACCAAAATTCATTTAATAATTACTTTATGAAACTCAACTCTGTAACTCAAACAGAAGCTTTTTTTAGAAGTTTTTAAAATTTAACATTATAACATAATCCAATCCAAAGTTATACTGTTTCAATAAGAGCAGAAAATTTTTTAGGCACAGTAAAAACACTGCAATTCATGACATAAAACAATTCTGAATCTAAGACAAGGTGTTTCAAGTAGTATTTGTTGGTGCTGGGTGGCATGATGGATGGCATATGTAGTGCAAAGTGAATGTGTTGTATGCTTAGGAACAAGGATGTAGTGAAGGCATACAATACAACAAGGGTGAGTGCTACCAGAAACAACACAGGTTTATTATGCGTTTAATTTGGAATTAATTTTTAGTCATTTTGTGCTCAGAAAACTTGTGCTGTTGCCAATTTTTTTGCAATCCCTACATTTAGGTATGTGACCCAGTGTGGGGTTGCAATCCACACTTCCTGAAACTGGGCTATAGACCAGGAGAATTGTAAGAGACATATGATACCAATACAGTAGCCAACCTTGTTACAATCCTGGCTCCAGCAAACAGGCTACAAAGACATATTTATAGGACTGGGGAGGTGACTCAGGGGATAAACTTATTTCCATGAAAGAGTGACTACTTGAGTTCAGATACCCAGAGCCATGTAAAGTAAGATGTGGTAGTGCAAGTGTCTATAATCTCAGCACTCCTACAGCAAGATGGGAGGTGGAGACAAGAGAATCGCCAGAAGCTCATAGGCCAGCTAGCCTGCATAAAGCAGATGTGAACAGCAAGATATCCTGCCTCAAAGAGAAGGTGGAAGACAAGGACAAAGTTGCCCTTTGACCTCACATATGTGTCATAATGTGCAAGCGCGCGCACACACACACACACACACACACACACACAAATGATGTTTACAAAACAATCATATAACTATGCAATATTCAAAAATAATTACATGAAATAGTGCCAAAGAAACATTAATTCTGAGGG
This sequence comes from Dipus sagitta, assembly GCA_036346955.1. Lineage (NCBI taxonomy): Eukaryota > Metazoa > Chordata > Mammalia > Rodentia > Dipodidae > Dipus > Dipus sagitta. The sequence continues at coordinate 90,771,326 of CM070777.1, read as the reverse complement.
TTTAATGATGGGATTACAGTTATTTTTCAAGCTTTTATATAATATAAGGAACATATTTCTACATTTATACATGAAGGAATAATGTCAGATAATTGACCTCAAATATTCCAGATATATAATATATGTAAAAGAAAATTCTAAATAGAAACTTCAGCAAAGTAAAATGAACCTGAACCACTCATAGTGTTTGATTGGGTTTCTCTTTCTTTCTTTACTTCTTTCCTTCTTTCTTTTTTGATTCTTTGATTCTTATTTTTTGATTTCTTCTGATTTTTGCTTTTGGTGTTGGGAAGCCAGTAAAATAAACTCTCAGCCCCACAACACATTTCTAATAAGGTCTAAATTAATGCACATTATATTTTCCTCTCAGCATGAGTTGTTATTAAAGAACCATATGAGAGAAAAGTACACTGAAAAGTAATTTATTTATGAATTTAATTCCTGGGGTCAGGAGAGGGAGAGAAGAGAGAGAGAGAGAGAGAGAGAGAGAGAGAGAGAGAGAATGAATTGTAAAAAAGAGAGATCCAATAGAAAAATAGGGATTTGGCTACCACTTCTGGATGACTGAGACCTCAATCTGTGAGAACATCAAAAGCCTCATGAAATGCATCTTAGAACCAGTCCAGCAGGGAAAGAAAGATAAAGCCCCTAACAACCCCAGTCCTTTTGTCATGACTAGGGATGACTGCCATTAACACCACTGCAGAAACATGAAGGCAGAGAGAGTTCCTGAGGATAGGTAATGCCCAGACATAATAGAAGTGATTGAGTGATGTAAAATGTTCCCCATATATTCATGTGTGGAATACTTAACCTCCAATTGGTGGCACTGTTCAGGAAGGCTGTGGAACTTTAGATGGTAGAGCCTTGCTGAAGGAAGTGCCTCACAGAGAGAATCCTTGAGGTTTTATAATCTGGCCTCACCTCTTGCCACCCCCCTTTCTTCTTCCCTGAGGGTTATAATGCAAATCCAGCTTCATGCTTCTGTCATGCTTTCCTTACTATGATCCCTTTGGGATTACAACCTTAAACTGAAACCCTTTCACCCTTAAACTGATTTTTTTTCAGGCATTTTGTCCCAGCAAGGAGATGTTACTTAATACAATCAGGTAGTAAGAGGTGCCTGGTATTGCCTAGAGGCAATGTACAGCCAGGATATACCTCAGTAAATGTGTTTGAAGATTTCTTAGGTTCTAGTCTCCACAGCAAAGTCCAGAAAAAGAGGATTAGAAGTAGCCACAAAAGTTGTTCTGACACAGCACATTATTTTTATTTTTCCTCTCACTAAATCCAGTCAGTTATAGACTCCCCTTCAGTGTGGTAATCAGCTAGAATCTCTACAGTCAGTGCAATAAGGTAATGGAAACAAGCTACTGTCTTCCGTACCATGTTTGATTCTAAAGGCATAATTGATATTATTTATCTCTCTTATCCACTACTAATATTGGATTTTTCACACTAAGCCAGCACCGTGGATGGACTTCTACAGGGGTATATATCCTTGATTTCCCTGCTTGTGATACTGTGAGTCTGGTAGCATAAAGAGACACCCAGTGGTCATTTTCCACACATCTTCTATATCTCAACTTCACCTCCTCGCCTCCATTAGGTAGTAGAAACCATAGCTCCTCATGGTTAAAAAAAATCAATAAAAGTAATTTTCCTATCCCAAGTTGTTGAAGGAGAGTTCTATTGCTGAGGTCATTCTGCAATGTAAATTTTAAACACTGATTTGTTATTTGTAAAACATATTTGTTCTTAATTTGAATATTGAGAAAAAATAAAAAGAAACTAGCAAAATTTTTAGATTTTTAGAAAATAGTAGCTGTTTCAGTGGAATAGTGTAATGTGAAGTGTTTCCTCTTTATTTTATCAATGTTAATGCATGTCTTTTAGTGAGTACAAAGTGTGGCTTCATCTCACTGCACCTGTCATGTTCTCCTTTACTCCTATACAGTTTTAGATACTTTTCTGGAAGATATATTATTAATGTAACATAAATAAAAGAAAGCTAAGTTAAGTATAATCTGATTTTTTTTGGACAAGGAACATTAACTGAAACTAGTTGTTGTTGAAGTTATAGCATTTTGAAGGACATTTATAAACATATACCCCTACAAACATACATTAAAAGCTTGACCTGAGCAGCCGGGAAGATGGCACAGTGGATAAAGGAGTTTTCAATGCCCCCTTCCTGATACATCATCCAGATGCAAACAATGCTACACACATTTGGTGTTTATTTGCAGCAACAAAAGTCCCTGGCACCCCCCTGCCAACACACACACACACTTAAAAAAAAATAATCTTGACCTGGTGGCTCACATGTCATCCTAGATTCTCAAGAGGTTGAGGCAGGAGGATTGTAAATTTGAGGTCAGATTAGGCAATTTAGCAAGACTCTGCCTCAAAATAAAAGGGTAAAAGGAGTAGAGATTAGCCCATTGGTAGAGTGCATGCCTAGCAGTGTGAGGCTGTATGTTCAATCCTCAGTACCACAGAAACAAAGGAATAAAACTATGTTAAGAATTATTTAAATTCCCCACCCATGCTTATACAAGCAGCCCTAACTAAATTCTGTGGGTCATCAAAGAAAATACATGAAAATAGAGGAAATATTAGTTGGGAAGAAGAGGATCAAAGGGAGGGAAGAAAAAGAGAAGGTAATATGAGATGGCTATGATCAAAATACATTATATACATTATATGTATATATATGAAGTTGTTAGGTTGAACCAGGTCCCAAGATGGATGTGGATGACAAAATTGTGATGAGAAAGCAGCCTTATCGGAAAATACCAGAACCAAGCTGAGTACATTTCTCAGAAACCACCTGGTTCATTGTTTCCCCTTACCCCTAGGCCATAGTTTTCTGTTTACCTTATCTCAAGAGTAACTTAACCTGTGTTTCACTGACACACCCTAACTGCCTGACCATAATCTTGTGATTGACAGAAAAATTCTCCTGAAGAAATGCCCCTACCTAACTTAACAAACAAGGCCCCCATTCTCCTATCACCCACAGAACAGAAAGGCCTTATAAAACCTAACCTTTGCAGACCCAGGGGTGCTGTGCTTTTCTTTCATGAGATAGCCCAGCAGCTCATGTCTTTCCCAAATAAAATTTTTACTTTGCTTCAGAGTAGTCTTGCATGTTCTGGTCATTCATGAACCTTACATCTGGTGCTGTGATTCAGATAGGAGGCTCCCTTCTCTGTTGGCCAGACCTCCTTTCACCGACCAGACCACCAAGCTACCACTGAATCTCTGAAAGCCTCAGACCATCTCGGCCTGGGGCTAGCTCTCCCAGACACCACATTTCATCCTTGTTCTTCTTCCCTTGTTCGTCTCCCCCCTCCTTCTTGGTAAGTGTCCCTCATAGTTTGGCCTGTCCTTTGGTTTCTCTCTTTCTCATCTAAGCCATGTCAACATGCCAGGATGTACCTCTCACCCACTTCTGGGGATCCCAGACTTCAAAAAAGACACACTCTCAACACTTTGAGATTCTCTCTCTCTCTCTCCCTCTCTCTCTCTCTCTCTCTCCAGACTATCAAGCCCTAAGGAACACCTTTGGCTCAGTTTTCCAGCTTCAGGACACTTTCCTCCTTCCTTGCTTCTTTCGTTCTATCTCCACTTCCTTCCTTTCCTGTCTCCTCTCTGTGTCTGCACTCTCTCCTTCTCATCTGATATGGGAAACAAGGCCTCTAAATCAGTCCCCATCACCATCCGGCTTGTCTCATTAAGAACTTAAATCCACTAACACTACAGGACCATATTAAACCTCACCACCTAATCTTTTTGCTGTTATACAGCTTGGCCACAATATAAATTGGACAATGGGTCTATATGGCCTGAAAATGATACTTTCAACTTCCAAATTCTTACTGATTTAGATAACTTCTGTCACAGTTCACACAAGTGGTCCAAAATTCCCTGTATTCAAGTATGTTTTGCTCTACATGCCCATCCTTCTCTCTACTCTGCTTGCAGTACTCATTATATTTTTCTGGCATAGGCCTTGGGGACAAAACCAAATTCAACACCCCTCCTTATTCTCCCCCACCTTCAGCTCTTGATCCCAGCGCCATCAACTGTAAGGTTCATGAATGACCAAAGACCATACAGAACCAGTCTGAGGCAGGGAAAACGCTGTTTACCAGGGACCCAAGCTGCCAGGCTGTCTCATGGGAGTAGAGAGAGAGAACAGATGCTGTGACTCTGGATAGTTTGGGCTTTTATAGATTTTTTTCCTTTTGGTAAGGGGATACAGAAGACAAAGGACTGGGGAATGCAGAGGAGAGCAGGGACCAAAGGGAGAAGTTACTTAAGCAGAGGAACAGAGATAAAACGGAGGAGGAGGTGCCATCAGGAGAGGAGCTAGGTTGTCTCTAAGATAAGATCACCATGAAACTATGGCCAAGGGCATTTTTAAGTCAAGGGAGTGGGGTTTAGGCAATACAAACATCTAAAGTTTCATCAGTCATTCTCCTGTCTCTCTTCCTTCATTTTTACTCCATGTTGGGACTCTTGTCCTACCTAAACCAAGGACCTTCCCCCTACTGCTCTCCTGCCCCTCCTCAACCACCTAACCCACCTCCATCTGATCCATTCCCCACCTTCACCCTCTCCTCCCTCTCCCTTCTCCCCTGCTGCTCAATGTACTCACTCACACACAGATGGAGTTTTTCCTCTACACAAGGTGGCAGGGGCAGAGGGAATTGTGCATGGCCACATCCCATTTTCTATGTCTGACTGGTCTCAAATTGAATGGCACCTAGGATCCATTTTTCTGACTCTTCCCACTATATTAAAGAATTTTGCTACCTTACTCAAACCTATGTGGCATGATATCTATGTCATCCTGCTTGCTACTCTCACAACGCACCTGGGTGGCTGCTCAGTTCCAAGCTGATGATATCCATCTAACCAATCCAACCTATGCAGTCGGTGCAGTGGCAGTTCCCAGGGAAGATCCAAACTGGGACTAGTACCTGCCCCTACTGCTCAAGATCCACACATCCCTCCACAGGGTGGTAGCCAGGGACCAGATGGTTGCCTGCCTCTTGGTGGGCCTCCAGAAGGCTTCCCACAAGCTTGTTAACTTTAATCAACTTTTCGCAACAACTCAAAAGCCTAATGAAAAGCCAGCAAAATGCATGGGATACTTAAAAAAGGCACTTATTCAATATACACTCCTTAATCCCACTTCCCAGGAAAGTGTTTTGATTCTTATTACCCACTTCCTTTCTCAATGTGCCCCTGACATTTGGAAAAACTCAAATGCCTTGAGAAAGGCCCTCAAACTTCCCAGGGAAATTTTCTTGAAATGGCCTCTAAGGGTTTTTACAGCCAAGACAACCAGTAGTGAACTGAAAGGCTGGCTAGTTGTAGCAGAGTTTCAGATTCGCTGAGATGAACTTCCAGACCAGACAGAGTTATGGAGGAAGGGATATTTATTGAAGCTTACATATCCAGGGGAAGTTCCATAATGGCAGAAGAAGCTGGCCTGCCTTTACAGGTCCAAGCAGAGACAGAGAGAGAGAGAGAGAGAGAGAGAGAGAGAGAGAGAGAAGCACAAGCCAAAAGCCACACAGCATAGCACACTTCAGGAACTCCAGCTAGGCACACTTTGCATATCTTTAGACTGAAATCTGAAACCCACCACCACACCTTAAGATCTGCCCAGTGATACTGCCTCTAGGAAGGTGGCTGCAGATGCAAACTACAAACTAATAAAAAACTAAATATATTGGGAGCCATCTATTCAAACCACCACACTAGTGAAAAAGGAAAATACCAGCTCCTGGATTTCGCTCTCCAGGCTCCTCCAAAGAAGACATTAGGGCCTGAACAATCACCACCAGGACCCTGCTTCAAGTGTGGCACCACTGGTCATTGGACCAGAGCTTGCCCCAACCCACGCCCACCGCTAGGACCCTACCCTCACTGTGGACACCGGGGACACTGGAAGATTGACTATCTCTCCCTGCCTTGCCAAGGGTAGGTCAGCCCCTTCCCATAAGCCCCCACAATTACCGCTCAGCAATCTCCTTGGCCTGGCGGCCAAAGTCTGATTGTTCCCTGGGACTTCAGCCCCCAGTAAGATTCTTTACATCACATCCCAGGGTATCAGTCCAGCTGGCAGGAAGGTCTGTCTCATTTCTATTAGTTATAGGGGCTACATGGTAAGACTTGCCATCCTATTGTGGCCAGACTTTACTCTCACAGATCTCTATGGTGGGTCTAGATGGCTGATATCTTTCCTGTAATATTACTGCTCTACTGCCCTGCAGTATTTGGGAAACTGTACTCTCCCACTCCTTCCTTGTGATGCCCTCTTGTCCTGCCCACTCCTAGACTGAAATCTCATGCAAGAACTCTCTCTCTCTCTTTATCTCTCTCTCTGAACCCCCACTCAGCCTCCATCTTCATTCTCACCCCTGCTCCTTCCCTTACCAAGACCCCCTAACTTTTCCCTTCCTGCTACTGAGGTTGATCCCCACGTGTGGGACACTTCATTGCCTGTTCTGGCCTCTCATCACCCACATGTTTTATCAAACTCAAGGATCCTACAGTGTTCCCTTGTCAACCCCCAATATCCCATCTCATTTAAACACCTCAGGGACTTAATCCATTATCTCATGCCTCTTTAGACTGGCCTCCTCTGTCCTACCTCTTCTCCCTACAATACCGCTATTCTGCCCATCATCAAGCCTAATGGAAACTACCAGTTAGTCCAAGACTTTTGCTTAATCAATGCTGCTGCCTTGCCTATTCACCTTTGTAATACCTAACCCATATATCCTTTTCTCTCACACTCCCTTTTCTACCACTCATTTCTCAGTGCTTGACTTCAAAGATGCTTGCTTCTGTATACTTCTCCACCCTGACTCCTATGATCTCTTCGCTTTCACCTCAGAATACCCTGACACACACACTGCAACTCAACTAACCTGGACTGTCCTTCCCCAAGGGTTTAGAGACAGCCCTCTTCTGTTTGGCCAAGTTCTGTTCGTTAACATCCTGTCCTCCAGCCTGTCACCTAGCACACATTTACAGTATATTGATGACCTTCTGCTCTGTTTACCCTCTGTTCCAAACTCCAGATGACACATGGACAAAATTCTCAACTTTCTAGGCTCCAAGGGTTATAGAGTTTCCCCCACTATTGCAGTCAGGTTCACATTGCTGGCAAAAATCACCAAACCAAGAGAAGCTTGTGGATAAAAGGGTTTATTTTGGCTTACAGACTCGAGGGGAAGCATCTTGATGGCAGGGGAAAATGATGACATGAGCAGAGGGTGGACATCACCCTCTGGCCAACTTAAGGTAGACAATAGCAATAGCAGAGTGTGCCAAACACTAGCATGGGGAAACTGGCTATAACACCCATAAGCCTGCCACCAACAGCACACCACATCCAGGAGGCTTTAATTTCCAATTGCCATCATCTGGGGAGACTAGCATTCAGAACACCTAAGTTTAAGGGGACACCTGAATCAAACCATCACATTCTGCCCCTGGCCCCCATAAACTGATATTCATACATGATATAAAATATAATGAATTCAGTCCAACTTTAAAAGTCCCCATAGCTTTTATCAATCCCAATGATGTTCAAACATCCCCATAATCCAAGAACTTTTAACTAAGCCAAAATACCAAAAAATCCACTCCCCCAAACCCATAATGGCACAGAATAAACACACTGCAAAAGATGGCATTGGGCATAGCAAAGAAATATTCAGCTAACACAAGATTTAAACAGGGCAAACATCAAACTCTATAGCTCCAAGTCCAACAATTCTAGTCAGTGACAAGTCTCCCAAGTCTGAAAATTGTAACCAGCAACTATTCTCTGGAGTTCCAATTCCACCCCTCCAGCTAGACTTGCTCACAGTCCTGGAAAACCTCATCCAGGGCCAGGAGCTTTCCTTAGCATCCATCTCATGGTCCTGGCATCTCCACTGGGTCTCCACTGCAACCCATGGTTCATCCTCACTGCCCCATGGGGTCTCCATGCAGGCATCCAGCAAACTTGCTGCACACTGCCCATGGCCCTTTCCAAAACACAAGACTGTGTTGCAAACTCAATGACCCTCTCTGTGATACTTAAAATGTTGTCAACTTGATCTGGTTAGTAATCTATAGAAATCCCTTTCAAGTGGGTCTCCGAGGTTGCTTCCAGGAAGGATTAATTGAAGGAGGAAGTCCTTCCCCAAGAGTGAGCCCTTCCCCCAGAGCAGGTGGCCCCTCTCAGAGGGCGAATTTATATAAGGAAACTCTGGGTGAAAAGAGCCCCTTCCTTCTTCCCACTTGGCTGCCAGAGCTGCTTTCTGCCTTTCAGCATGGATTGAAGACCAGTGCGGACTGAAGACCAGCATCAAATGAAGACCCACGTGGATCAAAACCCAGCAGCTCCTCAGGAAGCCTCCAGGGTTTCAGTGCTGGATTGGGACTGCTGAAGCATCTGGCCACATAGACTGAGCAGCTACCAGATTCTGTGATCTTGGGCCTGCAACTACTATTGGACTACTGTAAGCTAATCCAATAAATTCCTTTTTTAAAATAATTAATTCTAGCACTTCTGTTCCTCTAGAGACCCCTGACTAATACATTCTCTTTCCTGCGTTTCTTATACTCCATAATACCAGGTAGAGTGCCATTTTGTTAATCCATGAGGGAATAAAGCAGACTTTAAAATACAGGACACTCCTTGAGCACTCAGGCCCATTCAACAGAGTCTTTTTTTTTTTTTTTTTTTTGGTTTTTCGAGGTAGGGTCTAACTCTAGCTCAGGCTGACCTAGAATTCACTATGTAATCTCAGGGTGGCCTCAAACTCACAGCAATCCTCCTACCTCTGCTTCCTGAGTGCTGGGATTTTCCTGCTGCCCCAGTGTAGGTCAACTGGTCAATCTCAAAGTGTGTATTCTCATATAATTGCAGCTAAACAGGCAGCAGTTTTGGCCTGAAGATTTCTTTCTGTGCAATATCCCTCTGCTCACACCAGTCCATTTCTATACAAAGCAACCCTGTAAAAATTATCAGGACCCAGGCATAACAGCAAGCCTCACACACAAACTGGTTCTAGCTCAGTCCAAGCAAAGCTCTTTCTCACTCCCATAAGCTAAACCTCACAATCCATAGTTCTGACTACATTCAGGTCTTTCAACTCTGACCAGAATAGTCCATCAAGCTGTACTTACAGCACTGCAAGGCATCTTTTAGGCCAAGATTTAAAATTATTCCCTATTCCTCTTGAAAATCAGCTCCAAAAATGCCAAAACCATACAATCAGGTGTCTATCTGAAACCCCACTCATGGTACCAACCAACATTACTATTGTAGCCAGGGTCACATAGCTGGCAGAAATCACCCAACCAAGAGCAGCTTGTGGGAAAAAGGGTTTATTTTGGTTTACAGACTTGAGGGGAAGCTCCATAATGGCAGCAGAAATGATGGCATGAGCAGAGGCTGGACATCACCCCCTGCCCAACATAAGGTAGACAATAGCAACAGGAGAGTATGCCAAACACTGGCATGGGGAAACTGGCTATAACACCCCCAACAATACACTGCCTTCTACTAACAATACACTGCCTCCAGGGGGCATTAATTCCAAAATCTCTATCAGCTGGGAACCTAGCATTCAGAACACCTAAGTTTATGAATCAAATCACCACACCCACTCAGGCTCAACTCTCTCTAACCCAACTTAAGTATGTTGGTTTCCTCCTTACTCTCACCTCAAGACAACTAACCCTAGACCACAAACAGCATGTTTGTTCCCTCTGCCCTACTAGCTCTCCAGAAGAAATCCTATCTTTTCTTGGTTTTGCTGGGTTTCTTACAACATGGATTTCCAATTTTTATCTCCTGGCAAAACCCCTCTATGACAAAGCTAAGGGGAACCCATATGAACCACTTGATCCCAAGACCAAGATAGACGCTGCTTTTTTCTACCTGTAAGACCCTTTCCTGACAGCACCAGCTTTAGCTGTTCCCAGTCTCCAACAGGCATTTCTCCTCTATAGCACTGAAAATAGATGGCTAGCACTGGGAGTTCTGGGACAAATAAGTCTTCTTTTCTGCCCCAGTGGCCTACCTCTACAAACAATTGAGAACATGTCTGGGGCTAGCAACCTTGCCTATGTGCTTTAGCCTCAGCAGCATTCCTGTCCCAGGAAGCACAAAAACCCACCTTTGGCCAAAATCTCACAGTTATTTATCCTCATATGTTCAAGGATCTCCTCTCTAGTTCCTGCCTGTCAACTATAATCCCATTCAAACTTCAACTTTTTCATATTACCTTTCTAGACAACCCAAACATTACTTTAGACTCCTGTCCCCTGCTTAACCAAGCTACCCTTCTACCTCTACCTAAACAACTTACTTATTCCTGTCTAGAGACTTTACAAGAGCTCACCTACCATAACCCCAGAATTGAACTGTCTTTCCTCCCTGACCACACATATTATATAGATGGAAGCTCTTCTACCACTCCACAGGAGTCCCAAATAGCATTATATGCTATTGTTTCAGATGACCAGATAACAGAAACTGGCCTGTTGCCTAAGGGAAATACACCCCAGAAGGTTGAGCTTGCCCCCCTCACCAGAGTTCCGACTTTAGCCTAAGGAAAGACAGTTAATAAATATACTGATTCTAAATACTTCTTTCATATTTTACACAACCTTGCCATCATCAGAAAGAAGTTTTCTCTCAGGGAAGGGAATCCCAATTACCAATGGGCCTCTTATCCTTAAGCTTCTAGAAGCTTCTTACCTCCCCACAAAAGTAACCATCATCCATTACTGGGGACAACAGCCTCTAACCTTGTCTATAACCCAGGTAAACTCATTTGCAGATAAATTAGCTGGAGAATCTAGTCTTCAAAGCACAGATATATCCTCATCTCTTTTCTTTGCTGCAGCCTCCTTTACCCCTTCCAATACCCCTGAACAGTACCAGACTCTCACAATACAGGGTGCTGTCCTGGGCCCATAAGGTTGGTTAATCTTGGGAGACTTCTACTGCCTGCGTAATGATCCTCAGACCACTACCATAGTAACCCACTTACATAATCTTTTCCATATTGGTGCCCACCCACTGTAAGATTCCTGACTCACTTTTCAACCTTGCTCTCTTCACTGGTTTCCTCTGTGGCCCAAGTCTGCTTTCTTTGCACTAAGGCCTCCCCACATGGTGGGGCTTGACCCCTCTCCTTCCTTCAAACCTCACCAAAATTGAGGTTCTTTTCCCAGGGTTGATTGACAAATAGATTTCACCTACATGCACCCTCACAAAAAGACTAAATACCTTCTCCCTATAGTAGACACTTTCTGGGCATAGTTAGAATCTTTCTCAACAACCGGGGAGACTGTAAGCATAGCTGCCTCTCACATTTTTTTTTCTTTCAAAACAATTTTTTTATTGACCTTTGTAGTTTTTGTTTTAATTTTTTTCTTTTCTCAATTTTTATTAACATTTTCCATGTTTATAAAAAATATCCCATGGTACTACCCTCCCTCCCCCCACTTTCCCCTTTGAAATTCCATTCTCCATCATATCCCCTCCCCATCTCAATCAATCTCTCTTTTATTTTGATTTCATGATCTTTTCCTCCTCTTATGATGGTCTTGTGTAGGTAATGTCAGGCACTATGAGGTCATGGATATCCAGGCCATTTTATATCTGGAGGGAGGACATTGTAAGGAGTCCTACCCTTCCTTTGGCTCTTACATTCTTTCCACTACCTCTTCCACATTAGACCCTGAGCCTTGTAAGGTGTGAGCGAGATGTTACTCAGTACTCCAGTCACTTCTTTCCAGCACTATGATACCTTCTGAGTCATCCCAAGGTCACTGCCATCTGAAAAGAGAAGATTCTCTACCCAAAGTGAGAGTAACATTAATATAAGGGTATAAATATTAAGAGAAATGCTTACTGGGCAGTTTGATAAGCATAGTATGTATATTTATCCAGACATCAGCAGATGTTACACTCCTAGGGCTCATGACTACCCCCATTTTAAGTTTTCAGTATCAGGGATGTATTGGCCCCCATGGAGCAGGCCTCCAGTCCAACTGGAGGGCAGTTGGTTTCCACCATGACAGATGTGCCACTATTGCACCCTTTGGCTCATTTGGCCTGGCTGGCCAATTATAAGGCTTGCAGTGTCCACTGTTGTGTATCTTCACTGGTGGCATATCTTTCTCCCATTGAACTACATGTAGAATAGCTTCTTCCAGTTTTCTCTCAGCTGGTCTACATGCCTCTCACATTCTTAAGTCCATTATACCTCACTTTGGCCTTCTCATTACTATCCAGTCAGACAACAGACTGGCTTTCATCTCTAAGGTAAGACAGGAGGTGTCCAGGGCCCTGGGAGTGGGCTGGAAGCTCCACTATCCATACAGGCCCCAGTCCTCAGGTAAGGTAGAACAGGCCAATGCCATTCTCAAGATCCACCTTTCAAAGCTAACTTCTGAACTTCACTTACCTTGAACTAGCCTCCTCCCACTTGTTCTTACCAGAATTTGACCTATCCCATGCACTCCTTCTTTCCTCAGCCCATTTGAACTTATCTATGGATGCTCTTTCTTACTAGTAAACCTTCCTAATTTACAAAATAACCCTCTGCATGGGTACTTGCCAGCTTTCACTCTTGTCGGAAAACTCCTACAAGAACATGCTGATCGCCTCCTACCTCAAGCTTCAAAAGGACCCATGACCCTCTCTCTTAAACCTGATGCTTAGGTATACCTCAAACAATCTCACCCACAGAGCTTTACACCATGTTGAACTGGCCCATTTAGTCATTTTCACTACCCCTACAGCTGCAAAGCTCCAAGGCATTGCCAAATGGACCACCTGACTCTATCTCATCAAGAGGTAAGTATACCTCTACCTCAACTGGTCCCCTCAAACTCAAGATTTCCCATGGTTCTACACTTTCCCTGATGCCAGAATGTTCTCTTTATATATGCTGACACCCCTCTGCCTCATCTCTCTCACACTGAACTCTCTCTTGCTTCTGAAAGCTCATCTCCCCTGTGTGCCTGGCATTTCCATATCATAACCCATGCACAAAGATAACAAACTCCTTAACTCTTCCTTCTGGTCTCTCAGATTGTACAGAGTCTGTTCCTCTTATCTTCTCCATCACAGATGCAGCTAATTGCTGCCCTGAGGCTAGTTCCATAAAAGAGTGGGATGCAAGAAACTTCTGTTTTGCCTGGAATCAGGTTGACTTGACATGTTACACCAGTACCATTTGGGGGTGTCCTGCCTTCGATCTCACTGCTCTGCTAATTCCATTTCTATAACCCTGTTAGACCAGGTTTCAGTGTCCAACCACCCCAACTCAAGTCTCAGGATCACTCATGGTCTTTACTGTTTGGGACCCTGGGGATCAGAAGTGGGCAGATGGAATGGAGGGAGTAGCAACTTTATATCCCTCTTGGTCTTGCTGCCAAGGCAGAATAAGAATTTTCATATCCCTCCAGACTGCCCCCAAGACTGTCCAAAATGCCAATATTCATACTCTTATTGATATCAAAATGACCATATTCAGACTGTTATAGACATCCCAACCACACTGCTTGCTTCCTGTGCACTTCACTCAAATGATCCCTCATAACTGCAGTTCCCTTTTCTAATGTCACTTCTACTTCAGGGTCTCCCATTTTCTGGAATCTCCTCTCAAGATTCCCTATCCCTCTTTCCTTTCCAAACCACCTTGACTACTGGGATAAGGACATCTCTCAATGCTGCCCAGGAACTTTATAAATCAACTCTATTATGAAAAACCACACTTTGCCAAAGGGAATCTATTTCTGGAGCAATTCCACTCTGTACACCTGCATCTCCAGCCCTCCCCACACATCCCCTACATCCCAGTCACTCTGGTGCCCAGCCTCACTACATATACAGAAGAGGAACTGATGCTTCTCCTCCCCAAGCAGGCTTACCAGTATAGGAGGGCCATTCATCTGCCTGTGATGGTAGGGGTGAGCATAGCGGCCTCCATAGCAGCTGTGGGGATGGCCACGGGAGGGCTCCATCATAGCTTATTCTCCTATGAGAAACTCACTGCAGAACTAAGCATCACAGTCCAGGGGTCCATTGAAGCACTACGACTGCTACAGGAACAACTTACCTCTCAGTGTCAGTTGTCTTACAGAATCGCTGAGCCCTCAACCTCTGACAGCCGACAATGGAGGGACTTACTTCTTAAACAAAGAATGCTGCTATTATGTTAACCAATAAGGCAAGGTGGAACTTGAAATAAAAAAAAATTTAAAAGCTGACAGATCGACTTCATGTAGGAATGCCACCTACTGCAGGGTCATGGGTTATTTTTGGAACTGTTTGTTCTTGTCTTTTGCTACTGCTGGGACCCGGACTCAAATATGCCTACTATTTCTCCTGCCCCCCCCTGCATCCTGAAGTGCATCCAAAATCAGGTAAAACAACTTATCCATCAAAAGTTTAACCGACTTTTACTGATCTCTCCCTCTCCTATTCCATATCAGCCTCTAGCCACCACGGAGACATCTTCCCACAGCCAGCTCCGAGGGGACCTACCAACCACAGGATCCAGGATCCCCTAGAACACTTATGATCCCCACTCAGCAGGAAGTAGATAGGAAGGCTAAATGGCACCCTATTATCATTAATAAAAGGCTGGAATGTTAGGTCAGACCAGGTCCCAAGATGGAGTCGCTGTGGATGACAAAATGGCGATGAGAAAGTGTCCTTAAGGTAAAATATAGAACCAAGCTGACTACATTTCTCAGAAATCACCTGACCCGTTGTTTCCCCTTGTCTCTAGGCCACAGTTTCCTGTTTACCTTATCTCAAGAGTCACCTGACCTTGTTTTAGTGACACATCCTGACTTCCTGACCATAATCTTGTGATTAACAGAAAATTTCCCATGAAGAAACTCCACTACCTAACTTCACAAACAAGGCCCCCATTCCCCTACCCCCCACCCAGCAGAAAGGCTATATAAAACCTAATCTTTTCAAACCCAGGGTTGCTGTGCCTTTCTCTCACAAGACAGCCTGGCAGCCCATGTCTTTTCCAAATAAAACTTTTAATTTTCTTCAGAGCAGTCTTGCCTGGTCTGGCCATTCACAAACCTTACAGTTGTCAAAAATTAATTTTAAAGAATCATTTGAGGTGTCATCCACTAGCGTGAATAAATCTTCCTCTCCTCTGTCCCACAGGTCTGAGCCTCATTCAGGAAATTCCCGCAACATTTCCTGGAGGCCCTCACCAGATCAGAATGCTGGACTTCCCCTTTGTGTAGAAGGGGCTACTGCTCCCGGGCTCTATAGTGCACTAAGGCCCTTGGGACTGAGACGTGCACACCCCTGACGTGATTCCGTGGTCTCCTACCAGCAGGCCGGGAGGAAAACTTCTGGGTTCCGGATCAGGGAAGCCAAGCAGAAGAGTGAGATGAAGATCCAGGAGTAGCAGATGGAGCCAAGTATGAACCCTGGGGAAAGCAGTATAGGAAGGAGCTGGCAGACTGATCCCCGAAAGAGGACTCTCTGAGCATCGATGTGTATTCAAGGTGACAGGCCTCTTTCATCCAGGTTGACTTATGTTGGTTTGGTCTTGGTATGTAGCTAGATCAGGATTAATGGGACTAAATAGGAAACTGTTTAAACTCTGAGTGGCTAAGCATGGACGTGAGGGTGAATGTGGATGGCTCCATGGCCCTGAGGCTACGGAATCTGAGTGAGCCCTAACCTGTGGTTCTGCTGGGGTCCTTGTTGTGCCATCACCCCTGACCAGGAGCCAAGACCCCCGGTTACCCA
This sequence comes from Dipus sagitta, assembly GCA_036346955.1. NCBI lineage: Eukaryota > Metazoa > Chordata > Mammalia > Rodentia > Dipodidae > Dipus > Dipus sagitta. The sequence continues at coordinate 90,755,494 of CM070777.1, read as the reverse complement.
GGAGTCACCCAGAGAACCGCCACAGAAGCCGAGACACTCAAATGTAAAAGCAACAGGTTTCTTTATTGCAAGCCTAGGCCTGGGCTCCATCCCCACAGTCTGGCACAGTGGTAGTGAGGGAGAGAGCCCCTTTCTTTGGGGGGAAGGGGTTCATTTAGGAATTCGAACAAAGAAGTAGGGGATAGATACATGATTGGTAGATTTAAGTAGTAACTGCACTTGTATTAGGGGTCTAGGGGAATTTCAAGCAGATTAGGTAACCTTTATTGTGACCAGCTATGTGTGTTTGAGGAACTTAACCAACTTGTCTTATGACTATAGAAATGTATGTTATAAGCAGTTTGTGATCTTCTTTTTCAGTAAGTGTTAAATTCTTATTTAAACCTTGCTGGGAAACAGAAACTTAGGCCTACTGGTGACTCTGAAGCCTGTCATGGCATCCCTCTGGTTCCTGAGTCCTTCATTCCCCCCTCTGCTTATAACTTAAGAGGACCTAATCTTGGGTCTTTATTAGGGAAGAGGTTGTAAAGGATGGCACTGGGTTCTTAGCACCATGAGTTGTACTGCGTTAATTCATTCCCTGACAAAAGAGATTAGTTCGTTGATTATGCAGGGTCCAAGGGTTAGTAACAACGATAGAATCAGGGGTCCAGCTAGGGCTGAAAGCAAGGTCATTAGCCATGGGGACCAATCAAACATGGATTCATACCAATTTTGATTCTGCTGTCTAGCTTTAGCCCTTTCCTCTAGTTTCTTGCAGACCATGGCTAAGCTATCTCTAATGATACCTGAATTGTTGGTATAAAGACAACATTGCTCTCCCAGGGCTTGGCATAGTCCTCCTTGTTGTAGGAAGAGCAGATATAATGCCCTTTTATTTCTCCCTCTCATGAGAAGACATTCCAACTGCTTTAGGGGACTGGGATGAAGCCATCAGATCATTTACTATTTCCTGCTGAATGGGACATGACGTGGGGATTTGTTGCAGTCAGAGAGTCTCTCCCAGAGAGGGGAACTATTTTAATGAACCCCAGAGTGTAGGAAGATAGTCTTGGAAGAGAACACTGGGGAGAAAGAATAAACATAAGGAATTAATGAGAAGTGAGCACACAGCAAACTGGTCCTTTTTGAGGTCGAAGGAATTCAGGTTGACAGGCTTGTATTGTCTCAGGACCATCTGAGGATGAGCTAGTTGAGATTTTCTTCCAGAACTGTTCATTAAATGACACAGTAGTATTCAACATGGCTTGTAAAACAGATGAAACATTAGCAGAGTTATCAGAAACATATACACAACATTTAACCTTGATAATAGAGAGCTATTGGGTGCCATTAAAGGCTGTACAGATATATATTTTTAAATCTTTGGTTATACATTTCTCTCTGAGTGTTTAAGACCATGCAGATAGCCAAAATTTAATTATGGATTGATTTTGAAGGTCATCAATGGCTCTTCAAAGAGACTTTAGGGACCCAGGAGTAGCCCTATAGCTTACTGGTGTCTTTTGTCTGTTAGGATAAGTCAGGGCCATGCTGGTCAAGTAGTTTTCCCCTCTTTGGGAAGTCAGGAGGGTTGATTGCTCCTCAATTGTGACTTTCCTATTTCAGACTGTACACCAATTTTGTTTGGGTCTCCATATCCTCCCTGCTCAGGAAGACAGGTGAATTACCAGGGGGCCAGTGTAGAAGTGTCCCATTATCTCCAGTGGCCTCATGACCTGGGGGCACAGGCCAAAATATTGGCGCCTCTTGCTCTGATGATTCCAATTGGCTTTTGGCTTCTACGTAGGTAATTAACACACTTAGAAAGGAAGTTACACCAGCCTGGATGTATATACATATAGAGCACATTTAATTACTGAAATAGACTTAGTTAAAGAATGGCACAAAAGCTTCTAGAATCATTTTGTCCTGTCTTTAAAATTTTTGTTGTACTATGGCAGCATAAGCCTTACATATGAGGTATAGAAAGTAGACACATCTTGTATTTTAAATACCTAATATTTACAAATATTTCATAGTTTAAATATGTAATATTTATAAATATAAATATAAATATAGGCAGGACCTGCTACCAGTCTTGAAAACAGTACCAATTGATTTACAGACTAACTCATTTAACCTAGAAATTGTCAGAAAAGGACAAGTAAGACAGTATAAAGTCTTAGCACCTGTGTTTGAAAACATTTTTGATTAGTTCAGATACCTATTTGGGTACAAATTAGCCAGAGAACATTGAAAGCAGAACCACAGAGATTGAATATTTTGTTTTCTCTCAGGTGAGGACCACTGTTTGAGCATGAGGCTGTACCCTAAAGTAGGGAATATGTCTTAAGAGTTAATTTTGTTATAAGCACTGGACTTACATACAATACAGCAGAATCTGGTCTTTTTTTTTTTTTTCTTTTAACCAGAACAGCTAGCTAAATTCCAATACAACCCTTGATAAATCTTTTTGAAAGAAAAAAAAAAACATTATTTGACAACCAATGATTTTGGCTTAAACTTGATAGCTATTGATTTTATATACCACAGAAATTTTTATTAACATAAAACAATTTTATGTTCTACCCATGACCTAAATTTGATAAAGCTTAAGCAAGCTGTCCCAACATATCCCAGGAAGATGAAGGTTATCATTACTGAAATTAAATCACTTAAATCTAAGTGATTAAACCTACTTATGACCATTTAATAGAATTAGCATAAATAAGACAGAAGCTATCTTTAAAGTTACAATGTCTTTAGGCATGAGTAGTTCACCTTTGGAAATTAACCACTTCTATGTGAGCCTTTATTTTAAGAATAGTTAAAACCTTCATGAAAAGAGGAACCTAATTTACTTTACTGAGAGAGTCTTAAAGCCAGTTTTATAACCCTTAAATCATAACAAATTAGCATCAGTGACCTGTTAATGAGTGAGGCCTTATCATAAGACTCAGTTTCTCCACTGATTAAAACCTTGGCATCAGGTAAACATTAGATTTAATTCAATTAAATGTTTCAGTGAAGGGGCCCTTACCCTGATATACACATTAGATAAGCCTGATGCTTGTCTTATGTAAGGAGTTTGTAACCTGATCAAACACCTTGACTCAGTTTACCTATTTAACATTTTGTCTAGTGAGAAACTTTATCTAACAGATGTGACTTTAGGTGTTCAAAAGAGAAGAACTAAAGAGAACCACAGTTATATGCTGTACTCCTTTTTCTTTGTCAGAGACAATTGGCCATTGTCTCTAGTCAGAGTCTGGGGGACACATGGCTTAAACTTGTATGGGGTCTGAGATAAAGGCGGTTCCATCCATTTTTTCAGAGTCCAGCTTTTCATGAATTTAAGTAGCATATGTTGGAAAGCAAGAACAAAATGAAATTACAGAGCAGAGAGATAAGTATCCTAACATTTCTTATCCTATTCTGAAGTTGTTTTTACATAGCAAATTTACCCATTTGCAAAACACAAGGTGATAGATTCTTATCTATGTTTAACCTGGTTAGACCTCCAATTACATCTGTACTTATGACTTTGTGACCCACCTAGTATAGGCATCACCTGTGTCTAATGTAAGATGAATTTAGATTAAGACTATGTCCCTATATAAAACTTTTAGAGTATACTTAAGAGTCTATAAACAGTTGAAAAATCTCTAGCTTTAGGCATGGTGTTTAGGTTTAGCCTGAAAATTTTTTTCTATATACGCACATCTTTATTCACATACTGTAACATTTTCATCTAAGTACCACTCAAAAAGTATTCTTTTTTTTAAACTTTTTTTTTGTTATTTTTATTTATTTATTTGAGAGCGACAGACTGAGAGAGAAGAGGCAGAGAGAGAGAGAGAGAGAGAGAAAGAGAGAGAGAGAGAGAGAATGGGCGCACCAGGGCCTCCAGCCACTGCAAATGAATTCCAGACACATGCACCCCCTTGTGCATCTGGCTAACATGGGTCCTGGGGAGTCAAGCCTCAAACCAGGGTCCTTAGGCTTCACAGGCAAGCGTTTAATGGCTAAGCCATCTCTCCAGCCCTCAAAAAGTATTCTTAATGAGAATTCTGTGTCCCAACACTGAAAATTTTTTTCCCAGTTCCTTTAATCAATATATCTTATCCCATTATTAACCACCTTTTTTATAAGGCTATTATGAAAAACTACACCAAATTAATTAATCCCATTACTCATTAACAAGTGAGTAGTCTAAAGACAATTTTATGTCATTCATACCAATAAGGCATTAAACTAAGGCAAATATTGTTGCTATCTTGAGGCAGGCTGGCCTAGAAGTCAGGTCAGTTGCCTTCTCCTTTTAAGTACATTACAATTATTTTCAATACCTGACAAATTATAAGTTACCACTTTAGAGAGAATTCTGTTGTTTTTAATACTCCTCTATGAAAGTTGGAATTGACCTAGAACATAAATTTAGTAATTATATTCATGATATCATGTAACAAAGTTGACACATTTTTTTTTAACGTAAAACTTTAGTTCTTTACAGGCTGCAGTTAAATGTGACCTCTCTCTCTCTCTCTCTCTCTCTCTCTCTCTCTCTCTCTCTCTCGCCACTTTTTGGTGCACTATTGTGGCTGGGCGGGGCTTGTATACACCTTCGAGCAGCCTTGCCTTATTCCCTGCACTCACCACGGGTCCAGTCTAGTACACATGAAGGTAATGGCCAAGAAGACTGCTGGGACGCCATGGATTCTGACTACCTGAAGGGGAAAGGGGGGGACCCTCCAGGACTGCCAGGAGGCCTCTGAAGAAGGCGGCCCACTGGGAGGCTGCTGAAGAAGGAGTGGGCCCCTCGGGGACCACTGGGAGAGGAGGCAGAGACATGGCAACTGCATGGGCAGAGGCACCATTGTCTGTATGACACCTGACTCTGATCCAAGCCACTTTGGAGTGCTTGCAAAGCTGGCTTGTAGTTTTGCTGATTAAAGGGAGTGAGGGGAAATTTCCTCCCTGAACTTTTTATTTTCTAGCCAGATAAGCTATGCGGGTCCACATGGACGCCCAGAAATCCAGAAATGACCTGGAGGACTTCTTTCCAAAAAGAGCCTGCCTTGCTCTGGGAGAGCTAATTCCCTTAACTTTCAGAAGAGCTCTTATTCTGTGAATCTGAGATATATATACATATTTTTGTGGGAGGCAATGTTACCCATGACAGAGAAAGATTAGAAACGCCAAGACCAGAGGGCAACATTCCTGAGGGCTGATTAGCACATGGGGGATTCCCCAAAGCTCCAGGCGTGAGCCTGTCCACAAGTTTAAGAGGCCAGCGACCTGCCCTACAGGCTTTTAAGAGGTCAATGTGTTACCGGGTTTTGTGTGTGTGTGTGTGTGTGTGTGTGTGTGTGTCAGAGAGAAATAGATAGAGGGTTTTTGCCAACACCCAATGGGCTGTTGGGGTCCAGGCAGAGGACGGCTGGCCTTCAGTCAATACCAAAGAGTGGCCCCAGCCAAGAGACATCAGTTGCCAGTTTGTCGTGTCTGGTTCCACGCAATGATTATGAAAATAAAGGAGGATAAAGAGAAACCTGCCAGCCCTCAAAAACATGGAGGCAAGGCCACATGGGCCGATGTCTCCCTGTCCCTCTGGGAGAGCACTCACCCACCCTGTCCATCTCATCAGTGCCCCCACAAGAATTGGGGCTCGGGCTTCAGCAGTGGGCTTGGTGTCTCTTTTGGGTGTAACTGACAGCACCTGTAAAGGAGGGGGTGAGGAAGGGAGGAAAGACTTCACCCAGGGGAGAGGCTCTTCTATCAGGTTCCTCCAGGTCACAATATAAGGGATTTGATCAGGGTGTCCACTCCTAGGGCAAATAACAATTTTTTTTCAACCTCAAGTATAGTATTTAGATGAAAGGTCCCCTCTGGTGGCCATCCTACATTGAAGGTAGGCCATTCAGAGAAACAAAATATAATCCATCTGTCTTGTTTAATGTTTACCCCATTGTTATGGACAACTGCTTTGACATCCTTCCAGTGAGCGAGGCAGAGTCCTAAAGGGGAGGAAGGAATCTGTGCCATGTTATTGAATCAGGGGAGGAACGTCCATAGGATTAGAGCAATGACAAGACACACAAGTATTACAGAGACACACAGGCACCCCCCCAAAAAAAAAAAAACAGATGCACGCTACAGATTAGCAGGTTTGCTCTGTCCCAGAGGGCAGAGCCCCCACTCAGATTAGCAGGTTTGCTCTGTCCAGGACAGAGCCCCACTCAGATGAGGGGGCAGGACGTCTAGTGCCTCCTCCAGGTCTGTCCTTACAGCGCGTCCACCAGGATGTATGACCTGATCAGAAAACAGATGCGGCTAGCCTACAGAGTGAAAGGAAAAAGAGAGCGCTCAAGTGGAAAACTTACCTGACTGGTCACAGAAGAAACCTCCGGGGTCTCGGGTTCATTGGGGTCTCTGGGGATCCCAGACGAGCCCCCAAGATGTTGTGCCATCACCCCTGACCAGGAGCCAAGACCCCCGGTTACCCAGGAGTCACCCAGAGAATTGCCACAGAAGCCGAGACACTCAAATGTAAAAGCAACAGGTTTCTTTATTGCAAGCCTAGGCCTGGGCTCCATCCCCACAGTCTGGCACAGCGGTAGTGAGGGAGAGAGCCCCTTTCTTTGGGGGGAAGGGGTTCATATAGGAATTCGAACAAAGAAGTAGGGGATAGATACATGATTGGTAGATTTAAGTAGTAACTGCACTTGTATTTTTCTGATAGACTTAGGATGCTGGGGGGCAGAGCTGGTGGGAGGGGTCTAGGGAATTTCAAGCAGATTAGGTAACCTTTATTGTGACCAGTTATGTGTGTTTGAGGAACTTAACCAACTTGTCTTATGACTATAGAAATGTATGGCATAAGCAGTTTGTGATCTTTTTTTCAGTAAGTGTTAAATTCTTATTTAAACCTTGCTGGGAAACAGAAACTTAGGCCTACTGGTGACTCTGAAGCCTGTCATGGCATCCCTCTGGTTCCTGAGTCCTTCATTCCCCCTCTGCTTGTAACTTAAGAGGACCTAATCTTGGGTCTTTATTAGGGAAGAGGTTGTAAAGGATGGCACTGGGTTCTTAGCACCATGAGTTGTACTGCGTTAATTCATTCCCTGACAAAAGAGAATTAGTTCGTTGATTATGCAGGGTCCAAGGGTTAGTAACAACGATAGAATCAGGGGTCCAGCTAGGGCTGAAAGCAAGGTCATTAGCCATGGGGACCAATCAAACATGGATTCATACCAATTTTGATTCTGCTGTCTAGCTTTAGCCCTTTCCTCTAGTTTCTTGCAGACCATGGCTAAGCTATCTCTAATGATACCTGAATTGTTGGTATAAAGACAACATTGCTCTCCCAGGCTTGGCATAGTCCTCCTTGTTGTAGGAAGAGCAGATATAATGCCCTTTTATTTCTCCCTCTCATGAGAAGACATTCCAACTGCTTTAGGGGACTGGGATGAAGCCATCAGATCATTTACTATTTCCTGCTGAATGGGACATGACGTGGGGATTTGTTGCAGTCAGAGAGTCTCTCCCAGAGAGGGGAACTATTTTAATGAACCCCAGAGTGTAGGAAGATAGTCTTGGAAGAGAACACTGGGGAGAAAGAATAAACATAAGGAATTAATGAGAAGTGAGCACACAGCAAACTGGTCCTTTTTGAGGTCGAAGGAATTCAGGTTGACAGGCTTGTATTGTCTCAGGACCATCTGAGGATGAGCTAGTTGAGATTTTCTTCCAGAACTGTTCATTAAATGACACAGTAGTATTCAACATGGCTTGTAAAACAGATGAAACATTAGCAGAGTTATCAGAAACATATACACAACATTTAACCTTGATAATAGAGAGCTATTGGGTGCCATTAAAGGCTGTACAGATATATATTTTTAAATCTTAGTTTATACATTTCTCTCTGAGTGTTTAAGACCATGCAGATAGCCAAAAGTTAATTATGGATTGATTTTGAAGGTCATCAATGGCTCTTCAAAGAGACTTTAGGGACCCAGGAGTAGCCCTATAGCTTACTGGTGTCTTTTGTCTGTTAGGATAAGTCAGGGCCATGCTGGTCAAGTAGTTTTCCCCTCTTTGGGAAGTCAGGAGGGTTGATTGCTCCTCAATTGTGACTTCCTATTTCAGACTGTACACCAATTTTGTTTGGGTCTCCATATCCTCCCTGCTCAGGAAAGACAGGTGAATTACCAGGGGGCCAGTGTAGAAGTGTCCCATTATCTCCAGTGGCCTCATGACCTGGGGGCACAGGCAAAATATTGGCGCCTCTTGCTCTGATGATTCCAATTGGCTTTTGGCTTCTACGTAGGAAATTAACACACTTAGAAAGGAAGTTACACCAGCCTGGATGTATATACATATAGAGCACATTTAATTACTGAAATAGACATAGTTAAAGAATGGCACAAAAGCTTCTAGAATCATTTTGTCCTGTCTTTAAAATTTTTGTTGTACTATGGCCAGCATAAGCCTTACATATGGAGGTATAGAAAGTAGACACATCTTGTATTTTAAATACCTAATATTTACAAATATTTCATAGTTTAAATATGTAATATTTATAAATATAAATATAAATATAAGGCAGGACCTGCTACCAGTCTTGAAAACAGTACCAATTGATTTACAGACTAACTCATTTAACCTAGAAATTGTCAGAAAAGGACAAGTAAGACAGTATAAAGTCTTAGCACCTGTGTTTGAAAACATTTTTGATTAGTTCAGATACCTATTTGGGTACAAATTAGCCAGAGAACATTGAAAGCAGAACCACAGAGATTGAATATTTTGTTTTCTCTCAGGTGAGGACCACTGTTTGAGCATGAGGCTGTACCCTAAAGTAGGGAATATGTCTTAAGAGTTAATTTTGTTATAAGCACTGGACTTACATACAATACAGCAGAATCTGGTCTTTTTTTTTTTTTTTTCTTTTAACCAGAACAGCTAGCTAAATTCCAATACAACCCTTGATAAATCTTTTTTGAAAGAAAAAAAAAAAAAAAACATTATTTGACAACCAATGATTTTGGCTTAAACTTGATAGCTATTGATTTTATATACCACAGAAATTTTTATTAACATAAAACAATTTTATGTTCTAACCCATGACCTAAATTTGATAAAGCTTAAGCAAGCTGTCCCAAACATATCCCAGGAAGATGAAGGTTATCATTACTGAAATTAAATCACTTAAATCTAAGTGATTAAACCTACTTATGACCATTTAATAGAATTAGCATAAATAAGACAGAAGCTAACTTTAAAGTTACAATGTCTTTAGGCATGAGTAGTTCACCTTTGGAAATTAACCACTTCTATGTGAGCCTTTATTTTAAGAATAGTTAAAACCTTCATGAAAAGAGGAACCTAATTTACTTTACTGAGAGAGTCTTAAAGCAGTTTTATAACCCTTAAATCATAACAAATTAGCATCAGTGACCTGTTAATGAGTGAGGCCTTATCTAAACTCATTTCTCCACTGATTAAAACCTTGGCATCAGGTAAACATTAGATTTAATTCAATTAAATGTTTCAGTGAAGGGGCCCTTACCCTGATAAACACATTAGATAAGCCTGATGCTTGTCTTATGTAAGGAGTTTGTAACCTGATCAAACACCTTGACTCAGATTACCTATTTAACATTTTGTCTAGTGAGAAACTTTATCTAACAGATGTGACTTTTAGGTGTTCAAAAGAGAAGAACTAAAGAGAACCACAGTTATATGCTGTACTCCTTTTTTCTTTGTCAGAGACAATTGGCCATTGTCTCTAGTCAGAGTCTGGGGGACACATGGCTTAAACTTGTATGGGGTCTGAGATAAAGGCGGTTCCATCCATTTTTTTTCAGAGTCCAGCTTTTCATGAATTTAAGTAGCATATGTTGGAAAGCAAGAACAAAATGAAATACAGAGCAGAGAGATAAGTATCCTAACATTTCTTATCCTATTCTGAAGTTGTTTTTACATAGCAAATTTACCCATTTGCAAAACACAAGGTGATAGATTCTTAACTAGTTTTTAACCTGGTTAGACCTCCAATTACATCTGTACTTATGACTTTGTGACCCACCTAGTATAGGCATCACCTGTGTCTAATGTAAGATGAATTTAGATTAAGACTATGTCCCTATATAAAACTTTTAGAGTAAACTTAAGAGTCTATAAACAGTTGAAAAATCTCTAGCTTTAGCATGGTGTTTAGGTTTAGCCTGAAAATTTTTTTCTATATACGCACATCTTTATTCACATACTGTAACATTTTCATCTAAGTACCACTCAAAAAGTATTCTTTTTTTAAACTTTTTTTTTGTTATTTTTATTTATTTATTTGAGAGCGACAGACTGAGAGAGAAGAGGCAGAGAGAGAGAGAGAGAGAGAGAGAAAGAGAGAGAGAGAGAGAATGGGCGCACCAGGGCCTCCAGCCACTGCAAATGAATTCCAGACACATGCACCCCCTTGTGCATCTGCTAACATGGGTCCTGGGGAGTCAAGCCTCAAACCAGGGTCCTTAGGCTTCACAGGCAAGCGTTTAATGGCTAAGCCATCTCTCCAGCCCTCAAAAAGTATTCTTAATGAAAATCTGTGTCCCAACACTGAAAATTTTTTTCCCAGTTCCTTTAATCAATATATCTTATCCCATTATTAACCACCTTTTTTATAAGGCTATTATGAAAAACTACACCAAATTAATTAATCCCATTACTCATTAACAATGAGTAGTCTAAAGACAATTTTATGTCATTCATACCAATAAGGCATTAAACTAAGGCAAATATTGTTGCTATCTTGAGCAGGCTGGCCTAGAAGTCAGGTCAGTTGCCTTCTCCTTTTAAGTACATTACAATTATTTTCAATACCTGACAAATTATAAGTTACCACTTTAGAGAGAATTCTGTTGTTTTTAATACTCCTCTATGAAAGTTGAAATTGACCTAGAACATAAATTTAGTAATTATATTCATGATATCATGTAACAAAGTTGACACATTTTTTTTTTTAAACGTAAAACTTAGTTCTTTACAGGCTGCAGTTAAATGTGACCTCTTTCTCTCTCTCTCTCTCTCTTCTCTCTCTCTCTCTCTCTCCTCTCGCCACTTTTTGGTGCACTATTGTGGCTGGGCGGGGGGCTTTATACACCTTCGAGTCAGCCTTGCCTTATTCCCTGCACTCACCACGGGTCCAGTCTAGTACACATGAAGGTAATGGCCAAGAAAGAACTGCTGGGAAGCCATGGATTCAGAACTACCTTAAGGGGAAAGGGGGGGACCCTCCAGGACTGCCAGGAGGCCTCTGAAGAAGGCGGCCCACTGGGAGGCTGCTGAAGAAGGAGTGGGCCCTCGGGACCACTGGGAGAGGAGGCGGAGACATGGCAACTGCATGGGCAGAGGCACCATTGTCTGTCTGCCACGTGACTCTGACCCAAGCCACTTTGGAGTGCTTGCAAAGCTGGCTTGTAGTTTTTGCTGATTAAAGGGAGTGAGGGAAATTTCCTCCCTGAACTTTTATTTCTAGCCAGATTAAGCAATGCGGTTCCACATGGAAAGCCCAGAATCCAGAAATGACCTGGAGGACTTCTTTCCAAAAAGAGCCTGCCTTGCTCTGGGAGAGCTAATTCCCTTAACTTTCAGAAGAGCTCTTATTCTGTGAATCTGAGATATATATACATATTTTTGTGGGAGGCAATGTTACCCATGACAGAGAAAGATTAGAAACGCCAAGACCAGAGGGCAACATTCCTGAGGGCTGATTAGCACATGGGGGATTCCCCAAAGCTCCAGGCGTGAGCCTGTCCACAAGTTTAAGAGGCCACGACCTTCCCTACAGGCTTTTAAGAGGTCAATGTGTTACCGGGTTTTGTGTGTGTGTGTGTGTGTGAGTGGAGTAGAGAGAATAGATAGAGGATTTTTTTGCCGATCCACAGCCCAATGGGCTGTTGGGGTCCAGGCAGAGGACGGCTGGCCTTCAGTCAATACCAAAGAGTGGCCCCAGCCAAGAGGACATCTTGCCCATTTGTCGTGTCTGGTTCCACGCAATGATTATGAAAATAAAGGAGGATAAAGAAAACCTGCCACCCTCAAAACAGGAGGCAAGGCCACATGGGCCGATGTCTCCCTGTCCCTCTGGGAGAGCACTCACCCACCCTGTCCATCTCATCAGTGCCCCCACAAGAATTGGGGCTCGGGCTTCAGCAGTGGGCTTGGTGTCTCTTTTGGGTGTAACTGACAGCACCTGTAAAGGAGGGGGTGAGGAAGGGAGGAAAGACTTCACCCAGGGGAGAGGCTCTTCTATCAGGTTCCTCCAGGTCACAATATAAGGGATTTGATCAGGTGTCCACTCCTAGGGCAAATAACAATTTTTTTTCAACCTCAAGTATAGTATTTAGATGAAAGGTCCCCTCTGGTGGCCATCCTACATTGAAGGTAGGCCATTCAGAGAAACAAAATATAATCCATCTGTCTTGTTTAATGTTTACCCCATTGTTATGGACAACTGCTTTGACATCCTTCCAGTGAGCGAGGCAGAGTCCTAAAGGGGAGGAAGGAATCTGTGCCATGTTATTGAATCAGGGGAGAACTCCATAGGATTAGAGCAATGACAAGACACACAAGTATTACAGAGACACACAGGCACCCCCCCAAAAAAAAAAAAAACAGATGCACGCTACAGATTAGCAGGTTTGCTCTGTCCCAGAGGGCAGAGCCCCCACTCAGATTAGCAGGTTTGCTCTGTCCAGGACAGAGCCCCACTCAGATGAGGGGGCAGACGTCTATGCCTCCTCCAGGTCTGTCCTTACAGCGCGTCCACCAGGATGTATGACCTGATCAGAAAACAGATGCGGCTAGCCTACAGAGTGAAAGGAAAAAGAGAGCGCTCAAGTTGAAAACTTACCTGACTGGTCACAGAGAAACCTCCGGGGTCTCGGGTTCATTGGGGTCTCTGGGATCCCAGACGAGCCCCCAAGATGTTGTGCCATCACCCCTGACCAGGAGCCAAGACCCCCGGTTACCCAGGAGTCACCCAGAGAACCGCCACAGAAGCCGAGACACTCAAATGTAAAAGCAACAGGTTTCTTTATTGCAAGCCTAGGCCTGGGCTCCATCCCCACAGTCTGGCACAGTGGTAGTGAGGGAGAGAGCCCCTTTCTTTGGGGGGAAGGGGTTCATTTAGGAATTCGAACAAAGAAGTAGGGGATAGATACATGATTGGTAGATTTAAGTAGTAACTGCACTTGTATTAGGGGTCTAGGGGAATTTCAAGCAGATTAGGTAACCTTTATTGTGACCAGCTATGTGTGTTTGAGGAACTTAACCAACTTGTCTTATGACTATAGAAATGTATGTTATAAGCAGTTTGTGATCTTCTTTTTCAGTAAGTGTTAAATTCTTATTTAAACCTTGCTGGGAAACAGAAACTTAGGCCTACTGGTGACTCTGAAGCCTGTCATGGCATCCCTCTGGTTCCTGAGTCCTTCATTCCCCCCTCTGCTTATAACTTAAGAGGACCTAATCTTGGGTCTTTATTAGGGAAGAGGTTGTAAAGGATGGCACTGGGTTCTTAGCACCATGAGTTGTACTGCGTTAATTCATTCCCTGACAAAAGAGATTAGTTCGTTGATTATGCAGGGTCCAAGGGTTAGTAACAACGATAGAATCAGGGGTCCAGCTAGGGCTGAAAGCAAGGTCATTAGCCATGGGGACCAATCAAACATGGATTCATACCAATTTTGATTCTGCTGTCTAGCTTTAGCCCTTTCCTCTAGTTTCTTGCAGACCATGGCTAAGCTATCTCTAATGATACCTGAATTGTTGGTATAAAGACAACATTGCTCTCCCAGGGCTTGGCATAGTCCTCCTTGTTGTAGGAAGAGCAGATATAATGCCCTTTTATTTCTCCCTCTCATGAGAAGACATTCCAACTGCTTTAGGGGACTGGGATGAAGCCATCAGATCATTTACTATTTCCTGCTGAATGGGACATGACGTGGGGATTTGTTGCAGTCAGAGAGTCTCTCCCAGAGAGGGGAACTATTTTAATGAACCCCAGAGTGTAGGAAGATAGTCTTGGAAGAGAACACTGGGGAGAAAGAATAAACATAAGGAATTAATGAGAAGTGAGCACACAGCAAACTGGTCCTTTTTGAGGTCGAAGGAATTCAGGTTGACAGGCTTGTATTGTCTCAGGACCATCTGAGGATGAGCTAGTTGAGATTTTCTTCCAGAACTGTTCATTAAATGGCACAGTAGTATTCAACATGGCTTGTAAAACAGATGAAACATTAGCAGAGTTATCAGAAACATATACACAACATTTAACCTTGATAATAGAGAGCTATTGGGTGCCATTAAAGGCTGTACAGATATATATTTTTAAATCTTTGGTTATACATTTCTCTCTGAGTGTTTAAGACCATGCAGATAGCCAAAAGTTAATTATGGATTGATTTTGAAGGTCATCAATGGCTCTTCAAAGAGACTTTAGGGACCCAGGAGTAGCCCTATAGCTTACTGGTGTCTTTTGTCTGTTAGGATAAGTCAGGGCCATGCTGGTCAAGTAGTTTTCCCCTCTTTGGGAAGTCAGGAGGGTTGATTGCTCCTCAATTGTGACTTTCCTATTTCAGACTGTACACCAATTTTGTTTGGGTCTCCATATCCTCCCTGCTCAGGAAGACAGGTGAATTACCAGGGGGCCAGTGTAGAAGTGTCCCATTATCTCCAGTGGCCTCATGACCTGGGGGCACAGGCCAAAATATTGGCGCCTCTTGCTCTGATGATTCCAATTGGCTTTTGGCTTCTACGTAGGTAATTAACACACTTAGAAAGGAAGTTACACCAGCCTGGATGTATATACATATAGAGCACATTTAATTACTGAAATAGACTTAGTTAAAGAATGGCACAAAAGCTTCTAGAATCATTTTGTCCTGTCTTTAAAATTTTTGTTGTACTATGGCAGCATAAGCCTTACATATGAGGTATAGAAAGTAGACACATCTTGTATTTTAAATACCTAATATTTACAAATATTTCATAGTTTAAATATGTAATATTTATAAATATAAATATAAATATAGGCAGGACCTGCTACCAGTCTTGAAAACAGTACCAATTGATTTACAGACTAACTCATTTAACCTAGAAATTGTCAGAAAAGGACAAGTAAGACAGTATAAAGTCTTAGCACCTGTGTTTGAAAACATTTTTGATTAGTTCAGATACCTATTTGGGTACAAATTAGCCAGAGAACATTGAAAGCAGAACCACAGAGATTGAATATTTTGTTTTCTCTCAGGTGAGGACCACTGTTTGAGCATGAGGCTGTACCCTAAAGTAGGGAATATGTCTTAAGAGTTAATTTTGTTATAAGCACTGGACTTACATACAATACAGCAGAATCTGGTCTTTTTTTTTTTTTTTTCTTTTAACCAGAACAGCTAGCTAAATTCCAATACAACCCTTGATAAATCTTTTTGAAAGAAAAAAAAAAAAACATTATTTGACAACCAATGATTTTGGCTTAAACTTGATAGCTATTGATTTTATATACCACAGAAATTTTTATTAACATAAAACAATTTTATGTTCTACCCATGACCTAAATTTGATAAAGCTTAAGCAAGCTGTCCCAACATATCCCAGGAAGATGAAGGTTATCATTACTGAAATTAAATCACTTAAATCTAAGTGATTAAACCTACTTATGACCATTTAATAGAATTAGCATAAATAAGACAGAAGCTATCTTTAAAGTTACAATGTCTTTAGGCATGAGTAGTTCACCTTTGGAAATTAACCACTTCTATGTGAGCCTTTATTTTAAGAATAGTTAAAACCTTCATGAAAAGAGGAACCTAATTTACTTTACTGAGAGAGTCTTAAAGCCAGTTTTATAACCCTTAAATCATAACAAATTAGCATCAGTGACCTGTTAATGAGTGAGGCCTTATCATAAGACTCAGTTTCTCCACTGATTAAAACCTTGGCATCAGGTAAACATTAGATTTAATTCAATTAAATGTTTCAGTGAAGGGGCCCTTACCCTGATATACACATTAGATAAGCCTGATGCTTGTCTTATGTAAGGAGTTTGTAACCTGATCAAACACCTTGACTCAGTTTACCTATTTAACATTTTGTCTAGTGAGAAACTTTATCTAACAGATGTGACTTTAGGTGTTCAAAAGAGAAGAACTAAAGAGAACCACAGTTATATGCTGTACTCCTTTTTCTTTGTCAGAGACAATTGGCCATTGTCTCTAGTCAGAGTCTGGGGGACACATGGCTTAAACTTGTATGGGGTCTGAGATAAAGGCGGTTCCATCCATTTTTTCAGAGTCCAGCTTTTCATGAATTTAAGTAGCATATGTTGGAAAGCAAGAACAAAATGAAATTACAGAGCAGAGAGATAAGTATCCTAACATTTCTTATCCTATTCTGAAGTTGTTTTTACATAGCAAATTTACCCATTTGCAAAACACAAGGTGATAGATTCTTATCTATGTTTAACCTGGTTAGACCTCCAATTACATCTGTACTTATGACTTTGTGACCCACCTAGTATAGGCATCACCTGTGTCTAATGTAAGATGAATTTAGATTAAGACTATGTCCCTATATAAAACTTTTAGAGTATACTTAAGAGTCTATAAACAGTTGAAAAATCTCTAGCTTTAGGCATGGTGTTTAGGTTTAGCCTGAAAATTTTTTTCTATATACGCACATCTTTATTCACATACTGTAACATTTTCATCTAAGTACCACTCAAAAAGTATTCTTTTTTTTAAACTTTTTTTTTGTTATTTTTATTTATTTATTTGAGAGCGACAGACTGAGAGAGAAGAGGCAGAGAGAGAGAGAGAGAGAGAGAAAGAGAGAGAGAGAGAGAGAATGGGCGCACCAGGGCCTCCAGCCACTGCAAATGAATTCCAGACACATGCACCCCCTTGTGCATCTGGCTAACATGGGTCCTGGGGAGTCAAGCCTCAAACCAGGGTCCTTAGGCTTCACAGGCAAGCGTTTAATGGCTAAGCCATCTCTCCAGCCCTCAAAAAGTATTCTTAATGAGAATTCTGTGTCCCAACACTGAAAATTTTTTTCCCAGTTCCTTTAATCAATATATCTTATCCCATTATTAACCACCTTTTTTATAAGGCTATTATGAAAAACTACACCAAATTAATTAATCCCATTACTCATTAACAAGTGAGTAGTCTAAAGACAATTTTATGTCATTCATACCAATAAGGCATTAAACTAAGGCAAATATTGTTGCTATCTTGAGGCAGGCTGGCCTAGAAGTCAGGTCAGTTGCCTTCTCCTTTTAAGTACATTACAATTATTTTCAATACCTGACAAATTATAAGTTACCACTTTAGAGAGAATTCTGTTGTTTTTAATACTCCTCTATGAAAGTTGAAATTGACCTAGAACATAAATTTAGTAATTATATTCATGATATCATGTAACAAAGTTGACACATTTTTTTTTTTAACGTAAAACTTTAGTTCTTTACAGGCTGCAGTTAAATGTGACCTCTTTCTCTCTCTCTCTCTCTCTCTCTCTCTCTCTCTCTCGCCACTTTTTGGTGCACTATTGTGGCTGGGCGGGGCTTGTATACACCTTCGAGCAGCCTTGCCTTATTCCCTGCACTCACCACGGGTCCAGTCTAGTACACATGAAGGTAATGGCCAAGAAGACTGCTGGGATGCCATGGATTCAGACTACCTGAAGGGGAAAGGGGGGGACCCTCCAGGACTGCCAGGAGGCCTCTGAAGAAGGCGGCCCACTGGGAGGCTGCTGAAGAAGGAGTGGGCCCCTCGGGGACCACTGGGAGAGGAGGCGGAGACATGGCAACTGCATGGGCAGAGGCACCATTGTCTGTCTGCCACGTGACTCTGACCCAAGCCACTTTGGAGTGCTTGCAAAGCTGGCTTGTAGTTTTGCTGATTAAAGGGAGTGAGGGGAAATTTCCTCCCTGAACTTTTTATTTTCTAGCCAGATAAGCTATGCGGGTCCACATGGATGCCCAGAAATCCAGAAATGACCTGGAGGACTTCTTTCCAAAAAGAGCCTGCCTTGCTCTGGGAGAGCTAATTCCCTTAACTTTCAGAAGAGCTCTTATTCTGTGAATCTGAGATATATATACATATTTTTGTGGGAGGCAATGTTACCCATGACAGAGAAAGATTAGAAACGCCAAGACCAGAGGGCAACATTCCTGAGGGCTGATTAGCACATGGGGGATTCCCCAAAGCTCCAGGCGTGAGCCTGTCCACAAGTTTAAGAGGCCAGCGACCTGCCCTACAGGCTTTTAAGAGGTCAATGTGTTACCGGGTTTTGTGTGTGTGTGTGTGTGTGTGTGTGTGTGTGTCAGAGAGAAATAGATAGAGGGTTTTTGCCAACACCCAATGGGCTGTTGGGGTCCAGGCAGAGGACGGCTGGCCTTCAGTCAATACCAAAGAGTGGCCCCAGCCAAGAGACATCAGTTGCCAGTTTGTCGTGTCTGGTTCCACGCAATGATTATGAAAATAAAGGAGGATAAAGAGAAACCTGCCAGCCCTCAAAAACATGGAGGCAAGGCCACATGGGCCGATGTCTCCCTGTCCCTCTGGGAGAGCACTCACCCACCCTGTCCATCTCATCAGTGCCCCCACAAGAATTGGGGCTCGGGCTTCAGCAGTGGGCTTGGTGTCTCTTTTGGGTGTAACTGACAGCACCTGTAAAGGAGGGGGTGAGGAAGGGAGGAAAGACTTCACCCAGGGGAGAGGCTCTTCTATCAGGTTCCTCCAGGTCACAATATAAGGGATTTGATCAGGGTGTCCACTCCTAGGGCAAATAACAATTTTTTTTCAACCTCAAGTATAGTATTTAGATGAAAGGTCCCCTCTGGTGGCCATCCTACATTGAAGGTAGGCCATTCAGAGAAACAAAATATAATCCATCTGTCTTGTTTAATGTTTACCCCATTGTTATGGGCAACTGCTTTGACATCCTTCCAGTGAGCGAGGCAGAGTCCTAAAGGGGAGGAAGGAATCTGTGCCATGTTATTGAATCAGGGGAGGAACGTCCATAGGATTAGAGCAATGACAAGACACACAAGTATTACAGAGACACACAGGCCCCCCCCCCAAAAAAAAAAAAACAGATGCACGCTACAGATTAGCAGGTTTTCTCTGTCCCAGAGGGCAGAGCCCCCACTCAGATTAGCAGGTTTGCTCTGTCCAGGACAGAGCCCCACTCAGATGAGGGGGCAGGACGTCTAGTGCCTCCTCCAGGTCTGTCCTTACAGCGCGTCCACCAGGATGTATGACCTGATCAGAAAACAGATGCGGCTAGCCTACAGAGTGAAAGGAAAAAGAGAGCGCTCAAGTGGAAAACTTACCTGACTGGTCACAGAAGAAACCTCCGGGGTCTCGGGTTCATTGGGGTCTCTGGGGATCCCAGACGAGCCCCCAAGATGTTGTGCCATCACCCCTGACCAGGAGCCAAGACCCCCGGTTACCCAGGAGTCACCCAGAGAATTGCCACAGAAGCCGAGACACTCAAATGTAAAAGCAACAGGTTTCTTTATTGCAAGCCTAGGCCTGGGCTCCATCCCCACAGTCTGGCACAGCGGTAGTGAGGGAGAGAGCCCCTTTCTTTGGGGGGAAGGGGTTCATATAGGAATTCGAACAAAGAAGTAGGGGATAGATACATGATTGGTAGATTTAAGTAGTAACTGCACTTGTATTTTTCTGATAGACTTAGGATGCTGGGGGGCAGAGCTGGTGGGAGGGGTCTAGGGGAATTTCAAGCAGATTAGGTAACCTTTATTGTGACCAGTTATGTGTGTTTGAGGAACTTAACCAACTTGTCTTATGACTATAGAAATGTATGGCATAAGCAGTTTGTGATCTTTTTTTCAGTAAGTGTTAAATTCTTATTTAAACCTTGCTGGGAAACAGAAACTTAGGCCTACTGGTGACTCTGAAGCCTGTCATGGCATCCCTCTGGTTCCTGAGTCCTTCAGTCCTGTCACCTAAACAGGTACTCATCTCTCTGTAATAAGGAGCTCTGACCTGATGTGGGGCTAATATGCATGACCCCCATTGGTAAGACCCCTTAAGTCACCACAACGCAGTTGGCCAGGCCCTCACTGGTAAGACCCCTTAAGTCACCACAAGGCAGATAGCCAGGCAGGCATCTGACTGAGGGAGAGTCTCCAGACCCTCCACCCCTCCCTGCGCACATGCAAACTACACACTAAGCACATATAAAATGGGTACCTTACAGTCAAAGGATTGGATGGTGCTCCAGACTATGTTAGGAAATTTTAAGGCAGAATATTTTGGAAATTATGGTATCAACCTGAAATCATCAAAGTTAAACATCTACTGTGAAGCTGACTGGCCATCCTTTGGCAAGGAGTGGCCAGCAGAGAACATTCTAGACCTGGCTGTCATCTGCCAAGTGAGAGAAATTTGCACAGGTGATCCAGACCATCTGTATTGATTTCCCTACACTAACTGCTGGCATGCACTGGCTCTGTGCCCACCTGACTGGCTGCACTTCCATGTACAAGGAAATTCAGCTGCAGTGCTGGCCACATGAACCACCAAACCAGAAGAGAAACCCCATGTCCATCAGGCCCCTGAACAGGACACTCCCACCCTTTAATCTGCTGCCTCCTGCAACCAGTCCTGGACCAGAGGCACCACCACCCTGAATTTATCCAGACCTGCCATGGGAAGAAAGCCAGGGTTTTCCCCAGCCCGCAGCAGCCCATCCAGCTAAGAGTCTCTCTCCAGCAGCACTCCCTCCAGTCGAGAAGTGGGGAAGATCCCCAAACTCAGGCCACCTGACAACCCGAGGGAAACCAGTGGCCCTCTCTCCACTGGGACAAGTCCCAAGCCAGCCCCTCCCCATAGCAGATGGAACTTATGGGATTGGCCCAATACAGGATGCTTTAGCAGTTCTTCACTACCAATGACCTCCTGAACTGGCATCACCATACTACACCAGACTCAAAGCAGCCCCAAGCCATGATAGATCTTTTGGCCACTATCATACATATTCACCAGCCAATCTGGGATGATTGTTGCCAGCTGTTATGCACTCTCTTTACATCAGATGAGAGAAGACGCATTTATCAAGCCACCTGAGCCTGGTTGATTACTCAGTTTCCCCCAGATGCTGTAAGCCCAAAATGATTTGCAGATACTGCCCTCCCAAATGAACACCCAAACTGGGACCCCAACACCCAAGAGGGGATGAAATCCCTCATCCGAATGAGGAAGGTTGTCTTAGAAGGAAAACAAGTGGGCGCATGGGGAACCACCAATTTGACTAAAGTGAATGAAGTGACTCAGACCAGATGAGTCGCCCAGTCAGTTCTATGAGGGACTCTGTGACACATACAGATGCTTCACTCCATTTGATCCTGAGGCACTACAGCAGCAGTCTATGGTAAACACAGCCTTTATCCAGTGGTCAGCTTCAGATGTGCACAGAAAACTACAGAAGCTAGAGGGTTTTGCTGGAATGAATATCTATCAACACATTGGTATGGTGGCTAAGTGGGAGGAAGCTGCATGCAAAGAGAAGAGAAAGAGAAATACTTAGAGAAGAAGGTCAAAATTATGGCAGTAGCCCTCAGAGAGGAGAGGACTGCTAGAAGACCCAGACTTTGGTTAAAAAGAGACCCATGTGCATACTGTAAGGGGAGGGGCCATTGGAAGAATGAGTGCCCTAGAAGGGGAGGAGATAAAGAAACACATAGTTATAAGGGGCTAGACCTGCCATGGTTGCAGTTTCCAAGCAGGCCTGCCCACCCAAGGTCCAGGACCCAGGATGGGAGACTGAATCTGACTGAGGGTGACTGGGCTCAATCACAATCAGCCCCCAAGAGCTTATGGTTGAAATAAACCTGGGTGCACTGCCATAAGTATGGTGACATCTCCCACCAGCAGACTCACTAAGGATTCTATCACAATTATTGAGGCTACAGGGACCACTAAAAAGTACTGGTTTTGTGAACCCAGAGATTGCTCAATAGTTCTTGTATGTGCCTGAAGCTCCGGGCCCCCTCTTAGGAAGAGACTTGCTATCTAAGCTGGGCACTACAGTAATGGTGGACTTGGGCCCTGCCAGTGCTGACTTTGGAAGTCTGTCATGAGGAAGACTGGTGACTGCACTCTGAGGCCCTGGCAGGAAGTATTCAAAATTTGTGCCAACTTAACTGGTATTTGGAGTGCTATCCCAAGGTGTGGGACATGCATAGAGATCGGCCTTGCTATAGGCCATCAACCTGTGATGGTGACCCTCAAACCTGAGGCCACCCCCATAAGACAAAGACAATACCCAATCTCCCTGGAAGCCCAGCTCAGGCTACCTCCCCACATCAGCAGGCTTAAGGAAGGAGGAATTCTACCAGTTATTCAATCTCCATAGAACACTCCGCTGCTTCTGGCAAGGAACCTAAGGACCAATGACTATCCACCTGTACAAGATCTCCACCAAGCCAATGACGCTACCAAGACTACACCTGGTGGTCCCCAGTCCATACCCCCTGCTGAGCTTGGTACCTCCCACGAAGGCAGTTTTCACTTGTCTGGACTTAAAGGATGCCTTCTGCCTGTGGCTAGCAGAAGCAAGCCACCCCTTGATTGCCCTCAAGTGGGAAGAGCCAGAAACGGGCACAAAAAGCCAGCTAACATGGACACGGCTACCCCAGGGGTTCAAAAATTCCCCCACCATCTTTGAGGAAGCCCTGGCAAAAGACCTAGAGAACAGCCGACTAGCAGGATGCACTATATTGCAATAAGTAGATAGATGACCTGCTTCTGGCAGCCTCTTCCAGAGAGGTTGTGGAAAGGGTACAGAGGAGTTACTGCAGTTCCTACAAGAGGCAGGAGATAAAAAGAAATATCCCAGAAGAGGGCCCAAGTCTGCCAGGTGGAAGTCGTCACCTACTTAGGATATTACAGATACAGGTGATTACCTGGTACCCCCACCCCAAAACTAAAAGGCAACTCAGGGAGTTTCTGGGAGCAACTGGGTTCTTCAGGCTTTGGATTCTTTGCATCCAGCTTTACATGGGTGTTGAACCCAGGCCAGTACACTTTTCAAGTAAGCACCTTTAACCTCTGAGCCATCTCTTCAGCCCTATAATCGGTTGAAAAGATCAATTATTTATTTATTCATTTATTAGTGTGTGATGGTTTATATTTGTTATCTATTTGACAGGACTTAGAATCATCTGTCAGGGATCATCTAGATTAGTTTAACATCTGGACATGCTAGTGAAGGGTCATACTGATTAGGCTAATTGAGATAAAAAAGACATATTAGCTATGGGTGACACCATTCCATACGTTGTGGTCCCAGACTATATAAAAAGCAGAGGGCTAGATGAGCACCTGAATTCATCATTCTGCTTCCTCACTGTGGACCGAATGTGACCAGCTGCCTCAAGCTTCTGCTACCATGCCTTCTGCACCATGAAGGACTATAACCTCCAACTCTGAAATAAACTCTTCCTTCTTTAAACTGATTTTGTCGGGTATTTTGTTTCAGTAATGAAAAAGTAATGGATATACAGTGTCTCTGTGTGTCGCGGGTGGGGGGGGAGGAGACACATGGAGGTCAAAGGACAACTTTCCAGTAGGTCCTTGACTTCTATCTCCTTCTGTTTGAGACAGAGTCACTCATTCACTGTTCAGGTCAGAACCTTCTGGGAAATACTCTTGTCTCTACCTTCCATCCCACTATAGGTGTGCCGGGATTGTAAACATACATCACAGCTTTTACATGGGTGTCTTGGAATCTGAACTCAGTTGCTCAGCTTGGCAAGTGCTTTAGCCACTGATCCTGTCAGAATCTGAATCTGTGTAGCACTGTAACAGGGCTTCATTCCTTTTTTTTTTTTTTTTTTGGTTTTTCCGAGGCCGAGGTAGGGTCTCACTCTGGTCCAGGCTGACCTGGAATTAACTGTGTAGTCTCAGGGTGGCCTTGAGTTCACAGCGATCCTCCTACCTCTGCCTCCTAAATGCTGGGAATAAAGGCGTGCACCACCATGCCCAGGAGGGCTTCATTCTTGTAACTTGCTAGAAATAAGATTTGGGGCAGATATATTTATGAACTTGCTGATGAGTAATAAAATGCCTGATTTATGGAGATATTTCAAAGTCTAATTAGTTGTCTCACCAAAATAAAGTGTTGCTTTTTTCCAGATAATTGAACTGTTCTTTATCTGCCACTGACAGTGTGCAACTGCACGCAGGTACAAGCTCCATGGCAACACACACATCAGCATTTTCTTTCTCAGTACCTGGAAACGTCACTGCTTTGGACTTCTACACAGGCATTTTCTGTTAGAAACAGGTTAGATGGTTAACACCATAGGAAATGCTTAAACACGACTAAACTAGCAAGCGGCTTTGCATCATCCAAGCACTCAAATACAAAAGGTTAGCCTTGGAAACTGACAAGGCAGAAGAGAAATGTAGATTTCTGCCTGAGTGGTGTGAAGCTCCCAGATGATAATGGAGAAAGTCTTATACCCTGAACAGTTTTGCAAAGGATGGCAGAGAATACAAAGAATGTCTAGTCTAATTAAGCAATATAAATAACCTTGATTTATTCACCATATTATATACTTTCAGCTGGTTAATATTATCAACTACACTTTTATTTGCTTATGGACTTGAATGTAAATTTGGTGAAAAAGACAGGTAGCTGACAAATATGCTTACCTGGGAGTTTAGAAATAGCACTTTAAAGACTATACTTTCAGGGATCGTTTCTATAGCTGTTACTAGAGAAGTTTCTCTGACTGTGAAGAGTACCAGAAACCACAAGGAGGTGGTGTAGCATTCTTTCCTGAGTGTGAAGCTGGCTCTTGATGTTACTTTGATGTAACTGCCACTTGTCATTAATGATCATTCCTGCTCTTCTTTGGGGAAGCTGCAGGGAGGGATGCAGTCTGAGTGGAAAAGAAAAAAAAAAAAAAGAAAAGAAATAGCACTTCATTTGTGGTTCTGTTTTTAATTGCTACTCTATTTTCAGGATATTTTCTTTGTGGTATTAGGGATTGAAGCAGGCCTCACACATACTAGGCAAGTGCTCAACCACTATGCTCCCACCCCCTATTTTCAACTTCTTCTAAGTAAGCCTGTCTGGACATTTGTAGTTCCAACTAAGTTCTATGAACTATTGTGAAAAGTTAGGCCATTTTAAATGAAACAATGTTAAGAAATGGAAGTATTTTACTAATGTATTATTTAACATTGCATAATGGAACATAGATTAAAAATAACTTGGTAAACCAAGTGTGATGACTCAGACCTGTAATCTCAGCATTTGGTGGCTGAGGCAGGAGGATCAGCATGAGTTCTCTACCAACTTGGGCTACATAGTGAGTTTCGGGTCAGTTTGCACTTTGCAGTGATATCATGTATTACAGTAAACAACAGAAATGAAACAATAGTAACTTGGCAAATGAAGGTGAAAGTTTAAAAATCTGTAAGGTCCACTTAAGTGGACAATCTTTGAGTACAAGAAAAAACACTACATGAAGAATTTTAAAGGCACAAATAAAGACTGAATTTTTTAAAAAGTTAAAGTACTCTTGTAAAATAAGTATAATGACATAGTAGGCTACAGTTTTCATGTGAGAGGTAATTGGTGAAAACAATGATCTGTTTGAAGGAAAGAGAAAAAAAATATGCTTTCAGAAAGCCAAGGAACAGAGGAGAATATATAAAAATATATACACAAAAATACCTATGAGTGGAATATTTTTAGAATTATCTTCGCAGCAGGCAATTAAAACCCAGTAGAGAGCTGAAGAGATGGCTTATCAGTTAAGGTGCTTGCTTGCAAAGCCAAAGTATATATGTTCAATTCCGTAGAACCCATGTGAGCCAGATGCACAAAGTGGCACATGTGTCTGGAGTTCCTTTGTAGGGGCTGGAGGACCTGGCATGCCCATTCTCTCTCTCACACACACACTCTGCTACTTTCTTTCTCTCAATAAATAAAAATAAAAATATATTTAAAAAACCCATGGATACATAATTGGTGAAAACATTTATGAGTTTTTTTTTTTTCAAGTAGAAAATCTCATGTGCCTCTACAGAGGTAGCAAAGGGGAAGCAGAAGCAGAGCGCCACGAGGTGTACTGAGGTCCAATCAATGTTGCGGTATCTGGTTCTAGACTTCAGAAGTTCAAGGGAAGAGCTTGCCTGCTGTCTCTCCAGAGTGAGCCCCTTCTCTTCTGTCTTCTTCCTATACCTCTCCATGCCCCCCACTCATACCACAGTGAACGGTTTTCCTTTTATGAACATAAAAGCCTAAGTTTCCCTAACCATAATGTATCTTTGCTAAGAATGATCTTCCCTCCACTCCATGTGACTAGCTCTTTTCATCTGTTCTGAAGATATCTTGGACTTCTATGATTCTTACTGAAGAAAGTTGTAAATATTTTAACACTACTCTATGGCTTTTTTAAGTGAAATTCTTGGGAAAAAATACCAAGAAAGAAAAAAGAGCCCCCTTATATTAAAGATTCTCCAAGGCCAAATGATGAAACTTTATGATTAAAGACTTAAAATGCTGCAGAGCAGAGCCAAACTATTTTGGGTTAATTTTAGTCAATTTGAAAGCCATTCATTTCCAACTCCCATGTCAGACCTAACATCCTTGTGAATATCGACACCTTTGGAATTTATTCTCAACAGACAAATTATGAACATCCGCCACTTGCGAAAGCTAAGAATGTCATCAGATAACATCTGAAGCCTACAACAGTTTTCCCTGTTTTGCTGTAACTTTCCCACCTGATGTACCCAACAATGTATTTGAAAAGTGTCTTGAATTATGAGTCTTTTATTGTTCTGGCACTACAGAAATTCATTAAACTGCTATCACATTGGAACATGGAATTTGGGATAACCTAGAGCTGTATTCCAAGGCAATGTTCACTCATATTTGGCTCCAGGATAATCTCTCTCTCTCTCTCTCTCCTCTCTCTCTCTCTCTTTCTTTCTTTTTTTTTTTTTTTTTTTTTTTTTTTGGTTTTTCGAGGTAGGGTGTCATTTTAGCTCAGGCTGACCTGGAACACTCTATGTAGTCTCAGGGTGGCCTCGAACTCAACGGTAATCCTCCTACCTCTGCCTCCTGAGTGCTGGGATTAAAGGCATGCACCACCACGCCCGGCCAGGATAATCTCTTATGTCCTTTGAAATGAGAGTTGTGGTTTTCAGCAATAGCTTCTTATATTATTGTCTCAGCTATATTTTAATATCTTTTCTGCATAACATATATCAAATATGTAGCAGAATATTATTTAAATTCATAATTAAATTATTAATGCTAAAAATAATTTCAAAAAAATCTCATCAGGAGAAGAAACCATGTCTGCTATGTCTCCTTCCTTTCTTTCTTTCTTTTTTTTTTTTTTTTTTTGTTTGTTTTTCAAGGTAGCATCTCACTCTAGCCCAGGCTGACCTGGGATTCACTATGGAGTCTCAGGGTGGCCTTGAACTCACAGCGATTCTCCTACCTCTGCCTTCCAAGTGCTGGGATTAAAGGCATGTGCCACCATGCCCAGCCAATGTCTCCCTTCTTTACTGTTATGAGCTGAAAGCCTAGTATCCTCTTGGTAGGAATTAGAAGCAAGGTAAGCTCCATTTTGTAGGCCAGTCAGGGTTATAGACCTTAAATTATAAAAAAAAAAAAAAACTGAAAATAAAAGAAAGAAAGAAAGAAAGAAAGAAAGAAAGAAAGAAAGAAAGAAAGAAGAAATGTCCTGGCAAAACTGATAGCTATCTCTAAGAATATATTTATTTTTGCTTTTTTAAAAAATGACATTCTTAGCTGGGCATGGTGGCATGCGCCTTTAAACCTAGCACTTGGGAGGCAGAGGTAGACTGCTGTGAGTTCAAGGCCACCCTGAGACTATATAGGGAATTCCAGGTCAGCCTCGGCTAGAGTGAGACCCTACCTCGAAAAACCAAAATAAAATAAAATAAAATAAAAATAAATAAATAAAAATGAAAAATGACATTCTTTTTTTTAAAAAAAATTTACTTACGTGTGTGTGTGTGTGTGTGTGTGTGTGTGTGTGTATGAAGGGGGTGGGACATGTGTGCCAGGGTCTCTTGCTATTGCAAATGAGTGCCCTTTGGCTTTATGTGGGTGGCTGGGGATTTTAACTTGTGCTGGCAGGCTTTGTAAGTAAGCATTGTTAACCACTGAGCAATCTTTCCAGCTCTGACATAGAATTTTTAAAATGAACTCTGCTTAGCTAGTGAGAAGTCCTAACTTATCAACATGCCAGCTTTCTTTCTTTTTTTTTTTTTGTTGTTGTTGTTTTGTGAGTTTTTGTATATGTGTAGTGTGTGTAGACTGTATATGGTATATGTACATGTGTATGCAGATGTGTGTGTCCAATGTGTGACAGCAGAGGCCAGAAGAGAATGTCAGTGCCTTTCTTTCTTTGTTTATCCACATTTTTTTTTTTTTTTTTTGAGATGGAGTCTCTCATTCTCACTGAATCCAGAACTTCCATTTTGATAAGCCCCAGCAATTCTCCTATCTCTGTTCTCAATGGAACTGGGCTTAGAGGCTTGTGTGGCCATGCCTAGATGCTTATGTGGGTGTTAGAGAATGGGATTCAGATGAACCAGGGTCATTCGGGCCTACGTGCTTGTGCAACAAATGCTCTTACCCATTGAGCTGTTTCCCCAGTCCCTGTTCTTTATTTTACTTTCTGGTTTCTCCTCTGCCTTGGCACCTATGGTGGACTTTTGCTTTTGCAGGCTTTTTCTGAGTCTGCACTCTTCCACCTGACCTATTAACAAATCAGGGTCCCAACTATTCACATGTACCGTCTGATTTGCATGTTGATAGGGTTGGTTGAGATCATTCTTTAAGTGTTACTTAGCATCCCATTTGGGACACCTCAAGGGACATTTTCTTACTTTTGCTTGTCAATAAAACTTTGCATACTTGCTTTAATTCTGATGTCTTTGTTTATCATTCTAAGTGTGAGACAAGAAACTTGGACCCAGGAAACCAGCAACACTATTAGGCTAACAGTAGCCCCAAAATCATGAATAGTTTGCTGGATGTGGTGGTACAAGCCTTTAATTCCAGCACTCAGGAGGTAGAAATAGGAGGATCACTGTGAGTTTGAGGCCAGCCTGAAACTGTATAGTGAATTTCAGGTCAGCCTGGGCCAGAGTGAGACCCTACCTCAATCAAACAAACAAACAAACAAAAATCATGAGTAGTTGAATGAGTGAAGACTTGATTAACCATTAATGAACAAAATCATGTATATAATATAATACCTTTCTGTGAAATGCTTCCTTTGCTTAGACAAGAGCAGCCCATAGAGTGACTGCCAGCGACCATATATACAATCAGATCTAAGCAGCCAAAAGCATCTTGACAGTTGTCCTAACAAGAATCAGGGGTCCTCGTGCTGGAATTCACTATGTTCAATGGCTAGAGCAGAGGTGCAATGAAAACAAGTGACTTTGCTCAATAGGTATGACTGAGATCATGTTGAGTGCGTATTGAGAACCTGCTTCATGCACAATGTGCTACTACATCCTAATGACCAAGAACAAGAAGCAATCTCTGCTTTCAGGAAACCATAACTCAAACATGCATGCACACATAATTTTGTGCAAGTGAAAGAATTATTGTTAGGTAGTTAAACAGGCATTGACAGGCTTGACAGCTATTAAAAATATATCCTTACCTCATATTAGCCTTGCCTCTTTAAGATTTAAAATTCCAATGAGATGTGATGGCTTATGCCTTTAATTTCAGCACTCAAGAGGCCGAGGTAAGGGTGTTGTTTGTGAGTTCAAGACCAGCCTGGGCAAGACTGAATTCCAGGTCAGTCTCAACTGCACTGAGATCCTGGCTCAAAAACACATCACTAATAAATAAAAAATTTAAATCTATTTACAGAATTTGACCTACTATACAAACTTTCATGCTTATAATCCTTAATCCTCTAGACTGCTGATTAATTAAGCAAATGACACTGAATAAATGGTTAAGATTAACCACAACTTTTCACTCTTATTACTGGACTTTCTAAGATCCCCTTTGGAAAATGATCATTAGTGTTAGATCGGGTAAGTACCAAATATATTATCAGAAAATTACTTTAAACCTGATAACTAAAAACTTTAAAATTAATTAATTAATTTCATAAATTATTTCAGATTGTGCAATATTTATCAAATATCACTTGATATATTTCTAAATGCTAAATGGTACTGTTCTTGCCAATAAAAATGATAGTATGTTCTACTATAACTTTTAGCTTACCTAGACTTCCTAAGTCAACTCTTCATATTTACAAAAATTTCAATCAACTCTTCTTTTCTAAGTTAAGAATGCCCAATTCCCTTCCTTTTATAGATGGTACTGCCTTCATTTTTAGTATCTTCAACCTTAGATACATTACTCCCATTATGTGTTATATATAAATGCCATAGCAGATATAGAGAAAAATTATATATAGATATATATGACCCAGATCATAATGACTAATAGATTATGACTAACAGTTTCTTTTTCCATGGCTCTGTTAATTATCTATCTCTTCTGAAGAGCTGCCTTCCTGTCTATTCAGCCTCATCTACAGCAGATCCTAGGATCAAGCCTCCCAGCAACATGGGACAATGACAATATTTTCCAAATGTACTAAAAGGTGGTGATTAAAAGATTAAAACTTCAGCCTGGTACTAAAAACCTAATGGAAAGCCTATGGCTTGGAAGGTCATGAGCCCTAGGGGGAAAACTACTACTACTTTCTAGTTAAATGGATATATTTTTCCTACCAAACTGCCTTCTAAATACTTATGTTTATGGCCATATATTAATGGTACTCTGACTTTTGTTCAGAGAGCTTCTCTTTTCAGACAACAATGACCACTGAGGTGACCTAAAATTCACCAAAGTGCTACAATGTGGCAGTAGTGTGTTCAACACTGAGACATCTCTGTCACTTCATCCAAGACTCAGGGACCACTGTGGAAGAGGTGGTGGAAAGAATGTCAGAGGAAAAGGAAGGGGAGGAAAACTTAAAATATTGTCTTCCAGACACAAAATAGCCTTAATATTCATGATCTCATAGTGGTTGACACTACCTACATAAGTCTTGACTAATAGGAGGAAAACAATGATAATATCAACATAGAAAAGAGACAAGTTGGAAAGAAGAAGGGACTCCATGGAGGGAGAATTTAGGAGGGGGAAAAGGAGGGTTGTGTGAGAGGATTATAGTCATATTATATTGTTTATATTTATGGAAGTTCTCAATAGAAAGTTTTTAAAAAGATTATAACTTCAAAACTGGCTATATTGATTGTGGAGAATTAAAACTGGTATAGGTTCAGAGCCAAATTTATTTTGGGCTATGTTAGCTTTAAAACAAATAGAAATTTATTATCTTTTTCTGTACATGACTTAGCATGTCGTGACAAGCTGAGGCACCCTTTGTTCTGGGTTGTAGTTCTTCTAGGCATATACCTTGTTAAACTAGACCTATGCATGAGACCTTGCTTACTTCTTCTGGGGTAAAGACATTCTTCTGCATATTAGGGCTCACCTTTACTTAGATTTAGATTTTTCTTCTTTTCAAACTCATAAGTATGGACATTCCCTTGACAATGGTAGTTCTGTCTTTAACTTGTGCACTTAACTTATAGACTTAATTTCTTCCAGAATTCAACAGATTCAATTGCAAATGGTTTTAAAACTCCTTCCTGGGCTACCCCTTGATAACCATTTTGATTTTCCTATCCATATGCCTCTCTGTAGTTCATCTGATAACTTGATTCATCCAGATCACCACCGAATATGCCATGTCATCTATTACGGCAAGCAAGGATCATAATTTAGACAATACTCTAACAGAGAAAGCGGAAACAAATATATGAGGTGGTCACAATTTGGTAACTACTGCCAGTTTGGGGGAAAAAAAAAGAATACAGTATGTACCTGTGAGCCCAGCTCTTGAGAGGCATGAGGATCAAAAGTTCTGAGCCATCCTAGGCTATGTTTTGAGATACTATCTCAAATAGATGCAAACAAACAAACAAGCAAAAACAAAATCACAGACTCATGCAACAATACCAACAAAATGGGTCACAGTCAGGTAGAATGATATATGTCTGTAGACACAGATACTTACAGGCTGAGTCAGGATTACCTGGACCCTGGAGTTAGATGTCAGCCTAAAATATAGTTGTTTGTTGTTGCTGCTATAGCTGTTTCGCTTGTTTTAAGGCACACTTCAAGTACTACAAAGATAGAGCCTGAACAATGCTGAAAGTTCCAGGCCAGCCTCCTTTCCACAACAAGTTCCAGGCCAGCCTGGGATACACAGAAATATCCTGTATTAAAAACCAAAGCAGCTGGGTGTGGTGGTGCACACCTTTAATCCCAGCACTAGGGAGGGAGAGGTAGGAGGATCACCATGAGTTCGAGGCCATCCTGAGACTCCATAGTGAATTCCAGGTCAGTCTAGGCTAGAGTGAGACCCTACATCAAAAAAAAAAAAAAAAAAAGGAAAAACAATTAAAGAATGTTTTGAGGCTATCTGTATTAGCTGGCTGTGTATCTCTCTGCTCTTCACACTGTGAATCTTCCATATATCACAAAGGTAACTGAAGGTGAGTGTACAACTTAGGTGGTAGGTTTATGAGAAATAGCTGTGGTTACCCTATGGCTTCTGCATGGAACTTTTATCACAATCTAGAAAACAAAGATCATACAGAAGAAATTGGCATTGTTTTTCTTGTCAGTGAATGATTACAGTCTTATTTTCTTACTAAATCATTTTCTGGTGGAGATCTGTTATCATTATCTAGTAACAATAAGTTATTTATGGGATTTTTTTTCTATGCTCATCCAAACATCCTATAACAAATCAATGGTGTAAGAAAATAATAAAATTATCTTAGCTCTTCAACTCAGAAACGCATTTCTGTTTTACATTGCACTCTGAGGCATGTTTTTTTCCTCACACTAGGAAATCTCCATTTAATTTATTTATTTACATATTTTGGAAAAGGTATGAAAACAATCCTTCTCTAGTTCTCTTTAGAGTTCAGAGTAATTTTCCAAGGAGACAGACTATTGATTGACAAGTATATTGTCAATGGCTGGTCACTCTCATCTATTTTATGAGTTCTAAGCCAGGGAAAGACTGTCTTAAAAAGATGTGGATGACATTCTGGAGGAATGATAACCAAAGTTGTCCTCTGGCCTCCATATGCATGTACACATATGTACACATACACCCGTGTACATATTTACCTGCACATACCTGAACACACATACTCATGCAAAATATATGTATATTTATTTATTGAGCTTCTGTATGTGCCAGCATAGTGTTGGGCTGAGGGACATAATGCTGAATACAGTGAACACAGCAAACAGGCCTTGTTATCAATGTTACAGACTCTGTCCCTTTATTATCAGTTAAGATATAGACAAAAACCTCTATAATTGTGCCTAAAACTAAAGTCAGGTGTTTGAGGGGGGCTTGGAAAATTGCTCAGTGGTTAAAGGTACTTGCGTGCAAATCCCACTGGACTAGGTTCAATTAAGAAGCCACCAATGAAAGCCAGACACAAAAATATATGCAATCATATAGCATTCTTTGCAACAGCAAGAGGCCCCAGAGTGCCCATACACAGACACCTGCATAAACAAGTTTTTTAAAGATATATTTTTGGGCTGGAAAGATGGCTCAGTAGTTACAAACACTTGTTTGCAAATCCAGCTGGGTCAGGTTCAGTTCCCCAGTACCCAAGGAAAGCCACATGCACAAAGTGGTACATGCATCTAGAGTTCATTTTCAGTGGCAAGAGGCCCTGGCATGCCTATTATCCATCTATTTCTCCCTCCCTCCCTCTCTCTCTTTCTTTCTCTCTCTCTCTCAAATGAGTAAATAAAATATTTGTTAAAAGATATTTGTTAAAAGATAAGTTTTTCAAAGGAATCCAATATTAGAGAATTATAGGGAGCGAACAGTGAGTGACCCTATGCCCACTGTAAAGGATCCTTACCAGACACTTTCAGAAAATCAACTGCAAAAGCAAGGTTAAAATCAGTTATTTAGTGTACTGTGAGAGTGGACATAGTTCTTGGTATACATTGTAAAATTGTGACAACCTGGAGGGAAACATCATTTTGACAATATTGAGGTCAATCCCATGCTTGTTGAAACTTTTTTGCATAAATTAAATAATCATTCTATTTGGTTGTGCAAGTCCTAACACCTAGGAAGAGGAACATGATTGCAGTGTTTGTAAACACCATAGCACTTACATAGTGAGTTATATAATTTATGTCATCAAATTGAAAGGTTTTGGTTGCCAGTAATTGAAAGAATAGCATACAGAAGCAGGAAGGCTTTAGTTTACCCAACTTCACTAGCCAGTTATAAAAATACGGTGATTATTTCAAATGCATATTTTGTTTAGTTTTAACCTAGCAAATTCACTCAGTTTGACAAAACAGAGTCATGGACCATACTTACAACTTCTGAAAGAATCCATGTGGCAATTGAGATTATAATATGTATGTAAAATTTAAAACAAAATATAGTAAATTGAGCTAGACATGATGGCTCACACCTGTAAGTCCAGCACTCTAGAGGCAAAGGAAGGAGGATTGCAAGTTCAAGGCCAGTCTGGGGTACACAGCAAGACCACCTCAAAAACAAACAAAGAGATAAAACCTAAAGAAAAGAAAAGCAAAACAAGCCCCCCAAACCATAGTACCTGTTTAGAGCAAAGTAAAGAGCTCATTGTGTTACAAGATCCACTTGGAAAGTATTTTCCAGCAGCTGGTCCTCAGGGTTGAAATGGCTGATTCAAGAAGGTGGGAGGTTTTGAGTTTCATGAGTGATTCTGATCTGAAACAAACACTTTTGGCAGATCCTGCTTAAGAAATTCTTGAATTAAAAGTGAAAATCACTTTTTGTTTCTTTTAACTCATTATTTGTAGTTATTCATCTGGTCCAATAAACAATATTTTTAACCCTTTGCAACCAAAGTTGACTTCTCTGGAGTTTTTACCTTCAGCAATAATTTGCTGCTCTGTGCTTTGTATTAGAAGATATTTTTCCATATAGTACTGCCTGGAATATGAGGGTACAGATTAAGTCCTATGCTTTTCAGTGCAAATAGGAAATAGTCTTGGAAGGCTAGAGTCCTCTTGCTACTTTAGAGGTAGCCAATGGAGGGCAAAGCCAACACATTAAGAGTATTAGAGTGGAGAACAGTATAGAGTCCAAGGCCTTTATAACATTTTTCCTAGTACTAACCCTATCTTCTGCTGACTGGCCTCTGATCTCTCCAAATGGTACAGTTATACCTTCCTGTAATGTTTAGGACAGATTGAATATGGATTTTCTGTTAGAATTGACATCAACTAAATGTAGTATAGCATTATTATTCCCATTTTACATAAGAGAAAATTGAAGTTTACTGATGTCAGGAATGGGAGTTGTCCTCCTCTTATAACTAGGTTGCCTCACCCTCATGACCTGCCTTATGTGCTCTATCATCTTTGGGACTTCCTTCTGTCAGTTATTTGTACTCTTGAAGTATCAGTCTCTTTTCACTTTAGCATCTGAGTAAATTTCAGTCATGCCTGACTTTCTCTTGATTTTCATAACTCTAAGCTATTCTGTTCTTTGTTAATTTTCCAAGAGACGTCAGAAAATGAAGTCTACATTTGCTTTTTCCACCAATGGGTTCTTAATTGAAATCACTCTTTTCAGTCTCTGAGGAAAAGAGGAAAGACAAGTATCCCATGGAGGGGAGGTGGGAATGGATGATAGGGTGCTGAAAGGCTCTACTGTATTCCTGGCTGGGTCATGGCTGTTAGTAGGCAGGATCCTTTTGTGTTTGTCATCCATGCTTCAGTCTCTCCAGGCTTCTTGCTCCTTATTTCTCTGCAGTAACAGTTGGAGATA
Organism: Dipus sagitta; assembly: GCA_036346955.1. Lineage (NCBI taxonomy): Eukaryota > Metazoa > Chordata > Mammalia > Rodentia > Dipodidae > Dipus > Dipus sagitta. The sequence goes on along the minus strand of CM070777.1, from coordinate 90,719,490 downwards.
GGACAGATCCTTTGGTACTCCATCTTTTCTACCATTCTTGCTTTCCTCGTTCCATCTCTTTCCTCCTCTTCTTTAGTGCAAAACAAAGAAAGGCAAGATTTGGGGAGAATTATTAAAGAACTTTGCTCTCCTTATACATTGTAAGTCATAGGAACCATACTTAACCTCTCTATCTATTAGGACTACCCATTGCTACTAATGTCTGTTATATGCACAAAAAGGAGAAATGAACAAGAGTGCAGGATTTTGGACATTGCTGGATTTCTTGAAGATAATGTCATTCTAATTGTCAGCAGTATGGTCTCTTGCCTTTCTACCAGTCAATGTCATGGATTCCTCATGAGCTTCATTTTTTTTTTTTTTTGACTCAGCAATGTACTGTTCCTCTTAGCTAGTCCCTTCTTGAAATGTTTTACTTGGTTTTCTGCCGTGTTACTTTACTAGGTACTTAGAGTAGCTCAAATCTTACTATTAGCCTTTACTTATCTGTTGTTGCCAAAATAGTACAAGTTTCTTATAGGAAAAGTTCCTGGACTGGAGAGATGATTAACAATTAAGTGTGCTTTCTGCAAAAGCTTGAGGGTTTGAAGAAGCCTGAGAATGCCTCAGTTCAAATCTTTACACCCCATATAAGATGGCTGGTTGTGGCTGTTGATGTCCTGTAATCCCAGTTCCAAAGAGAATCAGAGACCCAAGAATCTTCAGACCCCTGCAAGCTCTGGAATTAGTAAAAGAGACTGGCTCAAAACAAGACCAGGTAGGAGAGTGATGAAGTGGTTTACCCAATGTCCTACTCCAGCCTCTGCAAGCAACTAAGTGCATGTACATGAGCATCCACCACACACACCATCTCTCTGCCTCATACACACACACATAGGCACACACTAATAATAATAATGATAATAAAAATGTTCCTACAATCTCAGCCTACAGATTTACCTCTGCTTCAGTTCAAGATTAGGGTGTAGAGGAAGTCTAACTTTATTATCACCAACTTTCAATTTCCCAGCCAGCCACTGGGTCAGAATTAGCTGTCATTGACAGACCCAATGAGACACAATAAGAATTTTGCCAAGGCTTCAGAGAAGTGAGTTTGGAGGTTCCTGTGGCCTTCTGTGAACCACATGGGATGTGAGAGGCAGTTGAGTTAGCAGGCAGCTACATTGAATGATGGGTGTTGTCTTGGTGATATCTGAAGTTTGAGTCTTTTATGTACCCAAACCTAAAGCCAGCTTACAATATAGACTTTCAGAGATAAAACCCAATAAATACTCCCTCTCCCTATTTAATTTTGGCTTTGTGAGGAATATGAGAGACAGATAAGGGGGAAGGCTTTTAAATTTCTATCCAAGATTCTTTTTTTTTTAGTTTGAAAAATTATTATTTATTTGAGAAAAAGAGGGAGGGAAGGGGAGAGAGAGAGAATGGGCATGCCAGAGCATCCAGCCACTGCAAAGGAACTCCAGATGCATGTGCCACCTTGTACATCTGGCTAACGTGGTTCCTGGGGAATGGAACCTGGGTCCTTTGGCTTTGCAGGTAAGTACCTTAACCACTAAACCATTTCTCCAGACCCTGCCAAAGATTTAAAAAGTTAAACTCAATTCTGGAAAGATGCCATTCTGTTTTAAGCCCCCCTATCTGAGAGAGCAATTTTTGAGAACAGAAGAGTTTAACAATCCTTGAGATCAAAAGAGTTGACAATCCTTGCAACCAAAGTTTCTATTTCTGCATTTGGTCAAAGGTCCCTGTTGAAGTTACCTTTGCATTGCTGGCACAAAGCACTCAACCAAAAGCATGTGATGGAAGGAAAGTTGTTTATTTTGACTTACAGTGTTAAGGGGAAGCTTTACGATGGCTTGGAACAGCATGGCATGAGCAGAAGCTGGACTCATCTCTGTATAGCAAGTGGTAACAGGAGCAGAGCAGTGAGCTGAGTTCTAACAAGGGGAAGCTGGCTACAACATCCTTAAGGCCCTCCTCCAACAACATACCTCCTCCAGCAAGGCTCACCTCCAAAATTACCATCAGCTGGGAACCAAACACTTAAACACATGAATTTATGGGGACACCTAATTCAAACTACCACAGTCCCTAAATCTTCCTTTTAGGTTTGTCCTGGAAACTGTCATTTTTATATTTCAGCTCCATTTCAAAGTCATGCCATGGTGCATAAATGAACTTGACTCTCTCCAAGAAAGATCTGAAAAGAGAGCTGTTTAGCTTTCTTATACTATATGTCACATGACCTTTATTTTCAGAAGTACCCCAGCCTCAGGAATGTGTATGATATAATATGGAGCTAGCTCATTAGAGGGAATAGTTTAGTGTTCTGGAACCACGAAATGAGTTTCCAGCTGCTTTTAACTAGGAGCCAAGGCGTTCACTACGCCAGGTGGCTTTGAACCTCAGCTTGGCTCATTAGTGTGTGAACTGTTAAAGTACCAGCTGTTGCTCTTCTTCTGGAATCCTTTCTCTTCAGAAGATGCTTGAGTTCGCTGACCACCAGGGGACGCACTTTTACAGTAGTAGGCCCAGAAAGACCGTGTTGCATCTGATTCTTTTCCGAAGTCTGACTATTAATCAGATTTCAGTGCTCCAGAGCTGAAGGTACTCTCTGTTTAACCGGTTTTTGGGAATTCTGGTAGAGTCTTACTAAAAAGTACACGATAAGTCCTCTGAGCTCATTTGGTCACTGATTTGTAGTTGTTGGAAAAGTGCTATATTGTGGAGATAATAGTGACAATCCAATGAAGGCAACTCTTGACAAAGTAACATTTTTACTGCAGCAGGGATTTTTAGCTAAGGAAAAGTTTTAGATAAGAATAATAAGGTCCCAATGATAAGAAATTATTTGCTAAAATAAGGGAAATATACACGAGTGGTAGAATTACTATGGTGTCTGATATGGTACCTTCAGCATTAAGGATGAGAGGCATCCGAAGGACGAGCCACCTGTCCTGAAGTGGGGTTACATTAAACAAGTTACAGAATATTCAAATCAAGGGGGAAGAATTCCAAACGAACCAGCGTTCTAAAATAATGTAAAATTACTTTGTTTCAAGCAAATGAGGCAGATAAAATAACTCCACCGATCCCAGGCCAATAGTGGGTACTTTTCAGGCGAGAAAGGGAAGAAAGGTGGAGATTACCTATTAACTCACAAATCAAATCCTGGATTTCCCTTTTTTTTCTTAACTGGGAATGCCCTGGTTATGTAAGAGTGGGATGCATACACGAGAAGTGTCTTTTCCCCTCAGGGCTTTGGAGAGATATGTTATCTCTGTCCTCAGAGAGTCAGTCACGTCTTTAGACAGTGCATCCTACGAGAAATGAGAAAGTAGCTGTGGAAATGGGAGAATTTTTCCAGAACAAACTCATTTAATGCCGTGGAGGGATCAGAACACACTACGTAAACAATGGTACTTGCTGTGTGTCAAACACGGTATTCTTGTCCTGACCCTCTCCAGCTTCGGTCACCCTACACTGCTGGAGGGTGGGTGGGCCTGGCGGCTCTCTGTCAGCATCCGCACTCCCGCCGGCTCCGCAGCAGTCTCGGGATAGGCCCACTGCCAGAGGGGCGAACGGCCCGGGCCCGGGCAGGGAGGGCGTGGGGCCGCCCGCGCCCGCGCCCGCGACCACGCAGGGGCGGAGCCCCGCCCCCCGCCCGGAGCACGTGACGCGCGCCCCGCCTCCCTGTGAGGAGCCCGCCTCCCGCCGCTCCGCAGCGCCAGCTGGGCAGACGGGCAGACGGGCAGACGGGCGGGCGCGTTCGGGGACCGTCGGCGCAGCACCGCGGCCGCCAGGGTCCGCGCGCTGACAACTTTCCCCCAGCCCCGCGGGTGCGGCCGGGCAGCTCCGGGCCGCCGCGCAGCCGCCTCATGTCCCGCAAGGCGAGCGAAGACGTGGAGTACACGCTGCGCAGCCTGAGCAGCCTGATGGGCGAGCGGCGCCGCCGGCAGCCCGAGCCGGGCGCGGCGGGCGGGGAGCGCAGCCTGCTGGCCGCCGAGTCGGCCGCCAGCCTGCAGGGCTCCGAGCTGGAGCGCGCGGCGCGGCGGCAGTTCCAGCGCGACGAGACGCCCGCCTTCGTGTACGCGGCCGCCGCCTTCTCGGCGCTGGGCGGCTTCCTGTTCGGCTACGACACCGGCGTGGTGTCGGGGGCCATGCTGCTGCTCAAGCGGCAGCTGCGGCTGGACGCGCTGTGGCAGGAGCTGCTGGTGTCGGGCGCCGTGGGGGCGGCCGCGCTCGCCGCGCTGGCCGGAGGGGCCCTTAACGGCGTGCTGGGCCGCCGCTGCGCCATCCTGCTGGCCAGCGCCCTGTGCACCGCGGGCTCGGCCGTGCTGGCCGCCGCGGGCCACAAGGAGACGCTGCTGGCCGGACGCCTGGTCGTGGGGCTTGGCATCGGTGAGTTCGCGGCGCCCCGGCCCGGCTCGGCGTCCTCGCGCGCCCCGCGTCGGCGCCCTCCTGTCCGGCTTGGTCCCTCCCTGCACGGTCGGCCGCGGGGATGGGTGTGAGGGATGCGCCGCTGCCCCCGATTCCCACGTGGCATCCTCGGCGGCCACGGACCGCTCATCCGCGGTGCAGCCTACGAGCGCTGGCCGAGAGCCAGCTGTCACCAGCTCTTCCCTGAGCAGCCTGGCCTGGGCCGGCCTCCCCAAGCTGAGGTGTACTTCTACCTTCCGGCTTTCTTTCTCCACTGATCGCTCCTTTTCTTTCTAGGATCCTTGACCCACAGCCACTGGTTGTCAAGAATACGAGAATTTACAGTTGAGGAATTTTGAACTCTTAAAACTATGTGCTCTGTTTCATTTCTTCAGTAGTCGACTATCTTTACATAATTAGATGGAATATTATTTTCTCCCTGCTCTGAGTTTTGCATTGCCTTTCCACATTTACCCTTTTCCCAAACGAATTCTCTGCCTTCTCTGTTGTAACTTTTCCTTTGGATCAGAATTATCCATTCTTACTGTTTTGCTCCTGCTTTTTCCAGTTGGGGGCCCAATTATCTATTTGTCATATTCATTTCCTAAATTCATTTAGGAGCTATTCCGTGGGTAAATATTCAGTAACATAGATAATTGGACTTTAAAAACGAAGAGACAGGTTTACTGGACATTGATTTTTTTTTTTTTTTTTTTGGACCTGGTTGCTGCTGAGCAGGGAGGTACCATAGGTTCTTGGCAGAGAAAGTTATTTGGAATGCTCTCAGTATTATTAGAAAGCGCTTTTGAAGGAAAGTGGGGTGTGTGTGTCTTAAGTCTTGAACCCTCACTGGCAATTTTTCTGAGACACACTACTGATGATTTTGTTTACTGTATCCTTACATGACTCAGTTTTCCATTCCCTTAGGGTGCTGTTGAAGTATTTCTTCTCTGTGGCTGTGCTTGATGAAAGCACTTCCAAGCCGGGGACTGTGCTGAGCTGGACACTCACCTGCTTGTTTGATGTAGTTGCCTTTCACCCTTTTAAGTAGGTTAGGAGGAGACAAATGTTAGTTATTCATTTCTCTGTAGGAGCCATGAACCTAACATCCAGCTAGCTCATTGCCATTTATCCCAAATTATAGACCTTCGTCTTACCGCTACAAGCAAGCTTCTCAGTATAACATGGCTTTGGAAATAAAGCACCAAATGTCAAACCAATGAACCAGCCATCTAACCAGTAAAAAAGCAGCTGATATTAAATCTCTTTGTATAGAACCAGCAGGTGCCTTCAGGACCCTTCAACAAATAACATGCTGTAGAATCAAAGGACCAGGATTGGATCTCTTTCTTAGCAACCTCTGCTTTAGACATGTGCTCCCATCCCTTTTCCCTACAGAAGTCAAATTTTAGGTATCAAGATCCAGCTGGTCATTTTGAATATTTTTTGTTATTTTGAGACTGGTGCTTTGCAGAGGTGTCTCAATGATGCTTCTGTCTGCGGGATGAAAATCGAAGCATATGTTGACTCTTATCTGACAGTTTTGAGCTCTTGTCAAGCCACTGACATATGTAGTATGCAGAACTATGAGTAGCGTGTACTTCTTTCAGCTTAGCAAGGTGGGGCTAAAGTCAGATAGAATTTGCTCTGCAACTTGGGTGAGGCTTAGGCATAACTGATGGACTCAGAGGGTACAATGGAAGGTTCAATGGAAGGAAGCCTGGGAGGTGCTTCTTTGGAAATAGTATCTTGACAGGTGAGGAGTTTGTGAGCTGTGGAGATGAAAAAAAGGACCTTCTAAGCAAGGCATTGGATTCAGAAAGGAAGGCATGGGATGTGCTCCAGGAACAAGATGGATGCAGCAAAAATAAGATTGGACACAGGTTTGCAGAGACTGGAGGCTTTGAGAAGGCCTCACTTGATGTTCTGTCTGGGCTCATGAGCTGAATACAAGCCCAGTTTGGGACATAGTACTGGTTCAGTCCAGGGTGGCCCATTGCTCCTCTGGAAAATACAGTCCTCAAAATGGAAACCCTGATGGAGAATTTCTTGGGAGTCCTCTTCTTTTGGAGATGAGCAATGGTATAAGGTCACACACTGCTTTGAACTTATGATCCATGAAAAGGCAGAAAAACACTGGAGTTAGGATTTGTGTTAAGCCTGTAGTTGTATACACAAAGTCCTTTAGAACTCACATCACCAGACTTCTAAGAGTTGTTTTTAGCTGCAAGGAAATGGATTCAGCTTTACTGTTTAGTACATCAATCAATCCAGGCTAATTTCATAAGCTTTTTTAAAAAAGAGTTAATTTTTGTATGTGGTCAGTATTTTTTTGTCATTTGATTACTTAATAAATGTTGAACAGTGACATTTCTGGACAAGTTTGCCGTGATAGCTTCTTTCCTCCACAGATTTACCCTGAGGAAATACGAAGCTCATGGGGACAGAGATTTTAATTTTGTTCACTGATGTATCCCTGAGACATAGGATAAACATGTTTAATACTTGGTTAAGTAGTGAGCAGAAATGTTACTTAAAAAATAAGGGCTGGAGAGATGGCTTAGCGGTTAAGACGTTTGCCTGCAAAGCCAGAAGATCCTGTTTTGACTCTCTAGGAACCATGTAAGCCAGATGCACAAGGGCTGCATGCCTCTGGAGCTCCTTTGCAGTGGCTGGAGTCCCCAGCATGCCCATTCTCTCTCTCTCTCTTTCTCACTCTCTGCCTCTTTCTCTCAAATAAATAAATAAAACAAACAAACAGACAAAAAAAAAAAAAAATAAGCCAGGCGTGGTGGTGTAGGCCTTTACTCCCAGCACTTGGGAGGCAGAGGTAGGAGGATCCCTGTGAGTTCATGATCATCCTGGGACTACCAAATGAATGCCAGGTCAGCCTGGGATAAAGACCCAACCTCAAAAAATACCCAAAATAATACAAAACAAACAAACAAAAAAAAACTATTGCTACATGGTACCAATTTAAATTCAAATTGACAAGCCAGGTGTGGTGGTGCACACCTTTAATCCCAGCACTCAGGATGCAGAGGTAGGAGGATTGCTGTGAGTTTGAGACCACCCTGAGACTACGCTAGAGCCTGGGCTAGAATGAGACCCTACCTCAAATGCCCCCCCCCAAAAAAAATTCAAATTGTCCTTCTCAAAACTAAATTGTGTATATTATCAATATTTGAAAGACCAGCCGAAGTAATTTCTTAGTTCTAATATTTTCATGAAATCATTCATTTATTCCACAAATGCTAGTTAAGTTCCCATTATTGCCTGTCAGGTTTGGGGTGGACAGTAATTACATCCCATCCTGGAGGCTTTCCTGCCCTAGTGGAGCAGAAAGACACATCAACAAGCAGGGTTTGAAAAGCAGTAGGGCTTCTCCAAACTGCAGAGAAAACAAAAGTGGGCCATTGATTGTTCTGAGGATGTGTGTAAATAGGACACAGAGAGGCACTGCTGAAAGGGTGTTTAAGGTAGAGTTTGAAGGATAAGTCAGTTCAGGGGATGTGGCAAGAGCTGGGGAAGTGCATATTTACTACATTGTGTCCTGGACACAGTGGATACTCTACATATCTCAGTCTTCTTACCTCAGTGAAACCAGGTGTCCTCCTGCTGGATGTTGAATTGTTGACAACAGTTTCATGAAAATGTTACAGCTACAAAATCAGGAATCCATAAAAATCATAAGAGTCTTATACCGTTTCTTCTCTTGTCACCTTATTGGGCAGTTAAGGAGGAGTTAACATCAAATGTGACAGTACAGAAAAATCAAAAGTGTTGTAAGCTTAGGGGAGTGACAGGCAGTGATGGGATCTTCAGTTTGGGGATGTCAGCTGGAGAAGGCTTATTTAAAGGCTGTGTCTTTGCAGCTACAGTCTCTCAGTGTTCCCTGGCTTTTCCTGTAATGCTGTAACTCTCTACAACATTACTGAATCTTTCCCCCTTGCCATTCTGCTTTTAAGCTCTTCTATCTCCAAACTCCCTTGCCTCTTGGAAATTTCTTTGTGTTAGAAATCCTTTGCAGAGTGGCTAAAGCACAGCCTGGGGCTGTGACTTACACCTGAAGAGCTATTGGTCCTTTCCGTAGAAATTTTGAAAAAATAAAAATATGAAGCAGTACCGTGTAGTTGGTCATGTGTGTTCAGTGAGTCATGAAGACCAGCAGGAGAAATGCGAGGTGTCTGTGTTTGTTTTGTTTTAGGGAATCTGTTTCCTTGATGAGTTACAGCAGAGTGGTTTACCAATTGACTTGTGAGTAGAGCATAGTTTTAGTTTTTTTTTTTTTTTTTTCGTTTCACCTCCTTTGGCCCTGAGACCAGACTTTCTTCATTGTCCTTCCCTGTTACCATCACCAGCTGAGCTTCCTAAACATGAAGACTTAGGTTTGAAACAGGGCACACAGTTTCAATCCCTGAATTACTATATTCCAGTAGAGTAATCTCATTTGGTGTGTCTTATACACACAATTCTATTTCGTAGGTACATTTGTTTTTTTATTAACAGAATATACTTATAATAAAGCTTTTTATTAATACATCTGTAATAAGATTGAGGGAATATGAGTATTTGCATATGTTTTCTTTCAATTATTTTCTCCTATATTTCTTGTGTGATGTGTGCGCACATGCACGCACACACACACATATGCTGTTGCAGTCAGGTTCACATTGCTGGTAGAAATCACCCAACCAAGAGCAGCTTCTGGAAAAAAGTTTATTTTGGCTTATAGGCTTGATGTAAGTCTCCACGATGGCAGGGGAAAATGATGGCATGAGCAGAGGGTGGACATCACCTCCTGGCCCACATAAGGTGGACAACAGGAACAGGAGAGTGTGCCAAACACTGGCATGGGGAAACTGGCTATAACACCCATGAGCCTACCCCCAACAATACACTCCCTCCAGGAGGCATTAATTCGCAAATCTCCATCAGTTGGGAACCTAGCATTCAGAACACTTAAGTTTGTGGGGGTCACCTGAATCAAACCACCACACGCGCACACAAACACACTGTCCAGAAAGGACAGATTAAAAGAACATGGTGTGTCACTCTTGGCAGATGGACACACAGGTGCATCATATGTAGCTGAGCTGTGTACTGGTGTTGGCCTTCAGTGCTCATGATGACAGGTACATTGGTGCCTGTGTAGGGGAAACAAGGATACTTATAGTCTAATATATACCAATGTTCAAGCTTTTACTAAGAACTAACATGTTAGTTTATATAGCTAATCTTAGATTCACATCTGCTTCTCTGTCAGCCTCAGTTTCAGTATTCCTTCTACTGGAATATGATATACACCTTCCTATTACAATCTGCAACTTTTATAACCTATTGAGTAACAATTCTAAAAATGCTGCATTTTCCCCCCAGTAGCCCTTTAAGTTCCTACTCACTGTAAAACCTGGTTTGATTTAAAAAGAAAAAAGCCATACAAGGGGCCTGGAGAGAGGGCTCAGCAGTTAAGACCCTTATCTGCAAAACCTAAGAACCTGGGTTTGATTCTCCAGTACCCATGTAAAGCCAGATGTACAAGGTGGTGCATGTGTCAGGAGTTCCTTTGCAGTGGCCAGAGGCCACTCTCTATTTGCTTCTTTCGCTGTCTCTCTTAAATACATAATATGTGTTTTTAAAGTCGTATAATATTAAGATGTTAATAATGAATTTCCTTTAAGGTAAACATAGTAAACACAAGTAGCTGGATTTTCAGATAAGCAGCTAATGTAAATTTGGGGGAAGAGGATGGTAAAATTTGTTTTTTCTACCTTTTCCCTGAATTTCTTCCTGTTTTGTTTTTTTAAAGGACTTCTATATTGGATTTATTTTTCCTACTGTTTTGAAAGGGATGTGTAAGAAAGCTCCTTTTGAGTTCTTCTCTTTCCTTATTGTATGCTTGTCAACAGTCTTGCTCCTTCCCTGTTTTATCTGCTTATACAGGGATTGACACTTGCAATTACCTAGTGGATTTTGACCTGCTTGCACAGTAGTACTCCAGTGAGTAAGGTGATTGTTACCAAGTTATATTAAGCTCTTAGGATACTTTTGTAGGAAATGTTGGCTCTCTATATTCATCTCTGTGTCCCTTTTCTGTGTAACAAACTCGGGTAGCACAAAGTCAAACAACTTCATATCTGTGCCTTTGTTTAGAGCACCTCTAAGTGGTTAAAAAAAAAAAAAAAAACTCCGATGGCAAATAGCCATTGTTATTTCTGTACTAAAACCCGAGATCTTTTTTTTTTCTTTTCTTTTTTTCTTTATTAGTTAGTTTTGTATTCAGCAAATACAGTCAGTTTGGTACCATTATTAGGCTCATCCGTGACCTACTCCCTTCCCTTGGCCCCTCCTTGTTGAGGTATATGGGTCATGCATTGTGGAGTTAGCGCACAGTTATGGGTAAGCTAAATGTCTCTGCATATCATGACCCAACATGTGACTCTGACATTCTTTCCGCCCCCTCTTCCGCAAAATTTCCCTGAGCCATGTTGGGTTCATTTTTGGTGTGCTTCAGTGATGAGGTGTTGGGGGCCTCTGAGGCTCTGGCTCTCTGATTTGGTAGGAGTTGATTTTTCTCTGTGTTGATGTATCCGGTTCATCAGGAAAACAGCACCCTTGCTTGTTTTGCCAATTTTTCTTAGTTTCAGCCGGGGCCCTTTTGAGGTATGATGGGGTGGCTGTCTCCTTAGGATCTACATCTATCTGAAAAAGAGAAGCAGATTCTCCAGTGGAGAGTAAGTTAGCACCAGCACAAATGAGATAACACTTACTTTTTTTTATAGAGAATTATTAGGTGTAGGCCCTCTTATAGCCCATGATTGATGGTAGCTTGATATTGGCGAATGGGCTTATGTTTGGATATAGTTCTGACTTGTTTCCCAGCTCCAGCTATGGGTCCCATACCACTGAGGAGATCATTTAGCCAAATTAAGAGCTGTTGGTTCCCCACCATGGCTGTGTGCCACTATTGCACTTGTGTGGGCATCACAACAAGTTATTTGCTGCTAAGTAGGTTAGAACATGAGTTGCTTGGAGAGATATTGGTCATTTTCCCCCAGTCGCCCATGTAGCACCTTCTGGCACTAGACGCACTGACTGTCTGGGGACTGACTCTCTTCCAACTTCCAGCCATGCCATTCCATTTTGCATGTCAACCACATAAGGTGTCTTCAGCAGTAGGGTCTTACCACTCGAGATCAGTGTTTTCTTTCTCTCTACTTGGCCCCTTTGTAGATCCATCCTTTCTACATATTTTAAAATTTTTTCTTTTTTTCTTTTTGAGAACTATTAGCAATAAATAATAGCTACACTTCTAGTAGTAGTAGAAATAAAATAATTAAAATGGTCCTTGCCCAGAGAAGCATCGGTATTTAAACCCTCAAATTTTTCCACATTTAAAGTTCACCTTTCCTGGGTGTGTCTGTATGTGGGATGAGGCTTGGGGAGAAGGCAGACACACTTTTCGTTAACTATTCTACTATTTGGAATGGTGTGGTCTGCATTATGAGTCCTAAGCCACCTTCCAGGTGTTTTGTTTCATGGCACGGCTATGCAATGTGAAGGTGTGTCACCAGTGACTGGTAGTACTAGCATTTTTGTTCATCTGATTTCAGTTTCTGTGTCCTGAGGCAAGACAGTCAGTCTTCCTTTGCCAAAGGTGAACTGGTACCAGTTTGGTTGCCAGCATATCAGAAATGATAATTTGATGAATGTTTACACTTCTAAACCCTTCCACATACACATTCACATTGTCTATTCTACTTAGTGAAACAGTGTGATGGTGTGATTTATTTTAAAAAGAAAGTACTTAGGCATTAAAGGTGAAGTTACTTCCTCTTGATCACAGAGGTACTGATGCTATCTATGAGGACTGGCTTCAAATGTGTGCATCGGTTACTTTTTTCATTACTGCCATCAGATGCACTCATAAGAAGCAACCTAAGAGAAGAAGGATTTGTTTGGAGGGCACAGGCCATCACAGTGGGAAAAGTGTAGGGGTAGGAGCATGAACTTGCCTGCTTTTGTCTGGGTAGATGGGGCATAGAGCTGCCAAGAAGTAGGTAAAGCTATAAAGCCACAAGGCTGGGGTGAGAGTTAATTTTGTCAACTTGATGGGATTGAGAATCACAATAAAAACATTTCTGGGCTTGTCTGTGACAGAGTTTCCAGGTTGTGATAATTAAGGTGCAAAGAACCATCTTAAAATGTATATGGTACCATTTCATGGGCGGACATTCTGGACTGTATAAGAAGGAGAAAGTTGAATACCAGCATCCATTGCCCTCTGCTTCCTGGCTGGATGCAGTGTGACCCTGCCATGCCTTCCTCACCATGACTGACTGTTTCCCTTGCCCTGTAAACTAGAGTAAACAGTTCCTTCCTTAAGTTTATTTTGCCAAGTGTTTGTCATAACAACCAACTGGCACTCAGTGATTCTGCTCTTCCGGTGAGACCCTACCTCCTAAAAGTTTTATAACCTCCCCAAACGGCACCACCAACTGGAAACAAAGTGCTCAACATATGAACCTATGGGGGCATTTTGTGTTCAAACCATCAGTGTGTGTCTTTGCTGACTACAATGTAGTGACCTGCTCCTGAATCTAGAATAATTGTTCTTTGCCATATGTCATAACATAGTAGTTAATTTCAGGCTTAGTGGTTAAGGTGTTTGCCTACAGAGCCAAAGGACCTAGGTTCAAATCCCCAGGACCCATGTAAGTCAGATGCACAAGGTGGCACATGTGTCTGGAGTTTGTTTGCAGTGTCGGGAGGCCCTAGCATGCCCATTCTCTCTCTCTCTCTCTGCCTCTCTTTCCCTATCTCAAATAAATAAATAAAAATGTATTAGTTAATTTTCTTGTAGCTGTGACAAAATATCTGACAAGCAGCTTAAAGGGAGGACTGAGGTTTATTTTGGCTTATAGTTCTAGGTATGTAGTTCATCATGGTGGGGAAGGCATGACAGCAGGAATAGGAGACAGCTGGTGATGTTCCATTGACAGGTAGGAAGCAGAGAGCCATGAGTGCTGGTAGTCAACTCACTTCCTCCTTTTTATAAAATATAGGACCCCAGCTCATAAAATAGCACCAGCCACATTTAGGACATGTCTTTCTACTTTAATTCATCTAATCTAGAAATTCTCTCACAGATGTGCCCAAAGATTAGTTTTCATGGTGATTCTAAATCCTATCAAGTTGACAACTTGGATTAATTACACATGTGAACATTACTTTTATTTTAATGTTGATGTTTTAAAATTATGGTAACATACAACATTAAACTTTCATGTTGATCATTCTCAATGTGTAGTTCAGTAGTGTTAAAAATAAAAATTCACATTGTTTCTCAACAAATCTTTACTTTTTTATTTTACAAAATGGAAAATTTGTATAAGTTAAGCACTAATTTCCACTTTCCCTTTAGTTTGCCTTTGAAACTACTTATCTACTTTTATGATTTTGATGACTATTTTATGGAAATTTTTTAATATTTGCCCTATAACTGGCTTATTTTTACATAGAATAATATTAGGCCCTTCAGGTTTATCCAGATCATGGCATGCAATAGTTTTCCTTGTTTTTATTATATGTATGCATGCATACACAATGCATTTTCTTTATCAATTTTTCTTTTAATGACACTTGGGTTTCTTCTGCCTCTTTTATGTTTTGTGCACACATCCACTGCACCATGTAAACCTTGGTCTATGAGGTCAGTACCCACATACATTCCCCCTAGCTGAGCTGGGATCATCTCAGCTACCCCATGAATGAATCATCAAATGCCTAGATGACTGAACTTCAAGAAATCACTGAGCCGAGGCCAACTAAGAAAGAGAAAAAAACTACAAAGTGATCCAAATGCTCATGGAACACAGGTTCCATGCTAGAAAGACTTAACCTGTGAATTATCTCCAGATACAAAGTACAACACAAAAGCTCAAGTAATAGGAAAAGACAAGACAGCATGTCTCCTCCCCAAATTACCAGTTTTATAGTAACATGGACATTCTAGGCAATCCAAGAATGATTATGTAAATATGTTCAAAGCATTCGGAGAATACAAATTTGAATGAATTACAAGAGAACATAAATAGCTGAATGAAATAAGGAAGTCAATTCAGAGTGTGAAAGTAGATTTTAATCAAAATACAGAGGAAAAATCAAAATGATGCTGGTAATGAAAAAAATCAATATAACAAGTAAGAGCTTAGTGGAAAATCTTAGCAATAGAAAGCATTCTGTGGAGTACAGATGCTCAGGGCTTGAATACAAGGTAGAGGGGATAGGTCAAAGTCAACAACAAGTGGAAAAAATGTACAAAACATGTGTCTTTGGGACACTATGAAAGGACAAACAAATTATGAACATAGTAGTAGAAGGATTCCATGTCAGAAGCATAGAAAATATCTTCAAGAAAGTCAAAGAAAGTTCCGCAAATCTAGGGAAAGAAAGGCATCCAAGTACATCCTAAAAAACACCAAATACTTCCGAATTCATTGATGTGGCAGGCTGGCATGGGAAAACTTCCCCTGGGGAGGCATGGATGTGTATCTTCACCCCAAATAGGGCTCAGATGGCAGACCAAAGTATGATTATACTAATACCAGTTTGTTGAACCAAGAAGTTTATTGGGGGGGCTCATTTACAGAACATAAAGAGAGGTTACTTATAGGAATGTGGGACCCCCTGTGGAGATTCCTATGTCAAAATTACTCCCTGGATGCTCCTATCTCAGCCTCAGGATTAAGGTTTACTTACAGAATATTGGGACCCCAGAGCAGCCATACCTCTGAGGAAGTCTCATTCTATCCTGAATAGTAACCTTCCTGTGGCAGCTTCTAGAGGCTTCTTGTCCCTGTCCAGGAATATGAGGACACAGAGCAGCACTTCAGTAGGGCTCACTATAATTGGATCACCCCCATGGATGCTCCTCCCTCAGCCTGGGGCTGAGGGCTTAGTTACAAAGCAAGAGATCCCAAAATAGCGGTACAATGGGGCTCAGGCTCACTATATCACGATTACCCCAGGGATACTCATCCCTCAGCCTGGGGGTGAGGGCTTACTTACAGAGCATGAGACCCCCCAGACTACTGTAGTCATAAGTCTAGCTGTCATATTGAAGGGGAAAAAATCTTTTCATAATGAAAGCAGGCTGAAGGAATTTATGACCACTAAGCCAGGTAGAATATTTTGGACTGAAAGGAAGTATATACACATTAAATAGACTACAGGAAAAAAATAATGCTAGGGCATTCACTAATCAAGTGAAGACTGAAAAAATATTAAACTGCAAAACCATGCACAAAATAGGAATTAATATAAATTTCAGTAGCAACTATTAATGGACTCAGTTGTTCAATCAAAAGACACAGACTAGCAGATTGAATTAGAAAACAAGATCCCTGTTTTAGCTGTCTTCAAGGAACTCACCTAACTGTCAAAGACAGGCATTTCCTTAGGTTGGAAGGACTGAGAAATACATTCCAAGCAAACACATCCAAGAAAAAGCAAACACTGCTATTGTGATATCTGACAAAATAGACCTCAAATAAAAGTAGTGAAGATGGGCTGGAGAGATGGCTTAGCGGTTAAGGTGCATGGCTGCAAAGCCTAAGGACCCAGGTTCGATTCTCCAGGTCCTACATAAGCCAGATGCACATGGTGGCGCATGCATCTGGAATTTGTTTGCAATCTTGTCTCAAATAGATAAATAAAAATAAAATAGTGAAGAGATGAGAAGCTCATTTCATACTGATTAAGAGAATGATCCATCAAGCAAACATTGCAGTTATAAATATATATACACTGGGGTACCTCATTTCATAACACAAAAACTACTACATGAAGTCACAGTTTTAACTCCAAAACAGTAATAAGAAGTTACTTCAGTACCTCATTTTCACTAATAGGTCATCCAGAGAAAAAAATAGAGAAGACCTGGAGTGTTAATGACCTAGAACAAATGGACTTAATAGACATTGACAGACCATTCTACTTAAATACTACAGAATGTCCTCAACAATCCACAGGGTTTACTCTAAAATAGATCACATAATAGGACACAAACAAATCTCAACAAAGAAATGAAAATTTAACTTCTTGTATTCCATCTGACCACAATTAAGTAGAGCTATAAATCAATAAGAGAAACTCAAAAAAGTAAATGATTGTTGGGTGTCAGCCCTGTAGAGGATATCTGTATCACCCCTCCAAGCCTCGGGGACATCATGGACAAGGGGATCAGAAAGAATGTAAGTGCTAGAACATAGGAGCAGTGCTGTGGAACTCAGTCATCAGGACATAACGTGATCATTGCACTCATGATCTCCCAGTAGACATGTTCGCCTTTGCAAGACCTGCTTAAGATAGGGCCACTTACCAGTCTGTCTCATGAGGCCCCACCCCTACCTGAGGAGCTATTAGTAGTTAATTGTTGCTGAGGGAGAGGAAGTTATTTTCTATAGTTATTTTCTATAGTGCTCATCACCCATGGTAGGAAGAAGAGGTCCAGCAGAGTATAGGAGGATGAGAGGATAATGAGGGTTACACATGGACAAAATACAATATGCAGCTGTAATCTCAGCACAGAGGAGACTGAGGCCAGCCTGGGATACATACTGAGACCTTGTGTTTAAAAATAACAGGGTGGGAGGGAGAGAAGGGGAGAGGGATCCAAAAATGGTATCATACCCTTTATACCCCATCTTGTTTTACACTTAGTTCTATTTCATTTATCGAAGACAGTGACCTACATTCCATCTCTTCATTTTCTCTCCTGTACTTTCTGTATTTCTTCTAGGCAGAATTTTGGCATTATATTGCCCTTGTCCAGATTATCATTATCATGTCCTGTGTGGTATTCTGTTCACATCATCTTTGTCCTGTCAAAGACAAGTCCATACTCCCAGGTTATAGGAGTCTTAAACAATTGAGGGGCAGACTGTGGCCAGTGTTGTTTGTGTTGCAATTTCTCCGAATTGAAACATTCCCTCTTGAAGGAAGGGGGAGGCAGGAGGTCAACAAGTCGGGGGAAAAGGTTGTAACACCCCTCCCTAAGTTATATAAAAGGTTGTCAACTGCTTGGGAGGAGACTCTCCCATCTGCCTTGCATGCAGTATGCTGATATTCCTGCTGTCTGACCTTGCCTGCAAGTAGTGCGGGCAAGGGGCTCCAGAGATGCAGCTTCCATGAGTTGTCACCTATGCTGGGGTGGGCTCTTCCACAAGGCAGCTGCCTTTGAGCTATCCATGCTCCTGTAAGCAACCCCTCACCATGCTGTGTAAATAACCCCAACAAACTAATTTGTTCATCTAAACTGGTTGTGGTGCAATCATGCTTTGGTTTATTTATTTATTTATTTTTGTGCCCTATCTGGGGTGAATAGATGTGTGTTCCTGTCTCACCTAGGAAAAAAGTTTAATGTGACAAGCTCATTTGGTGATCTCATCCTGTCCCATATCTTGAAATGTTTGTGGACTGAGTGTTCCTATATCTAGGTTTTGGCTTAACTTGCTGCCTAACTTCCTACTTTGTTTATTCCCTGTCTTCTGTATAACAGCAACACCTCCATGTTGGGACCAAAACTCTCAAGTCTTTCTTGAGTATTTTCATTTGCCACCCCCAAAGTGTCCTAGAAAAAAAAAATTGGCTTTAGTGTCTCATCATATTTAGAATCAGTTTATCATCAGTTCCATGGCTGTCATCTTGATCCACCAGGCCATCTCATGTTGAGAACTCCAGGTGTCCTAACTACTCATCCTGCCTTTTGCTTCACTCTTCTCACTTCTGTACACACAATAGCATAAAGAATTGATCAGGCAAGGCTCTTTATACCACCTCTGCTCAAAGCTTCTTGGTGGTTCCCATCTAATGGTAAGAACTGGGGGCCCACACAATCTTGTGGACTATTTCCTTTTCCTTCTGCCTTTCCTTTACTCCCATTCCAGCTTTCCTTGATCTCACAAAACCTTGGTCATCCTACTTGGCCTTTACCAGAGTAGATTTCTTTGCTGCGAACCCTAAAAATTTTTATGTAATCTCAGTTTATTTGTATTTTTAGTGAGGTCTTCCTTTATTACTGTTTGTAGCAGTTTTCGTTTAGCTTGGACAAAATTCCCAATCAGAAGTAGCTGATGGTAGGAAAGGATTTATTTCAGCTTATAGTTTTAATGTGAAGTTTCAGCATGGAGGGGAAAGCATGGCAGAGCAGAATGCTGGGCAGCACATCTCTACAGTATCAGGGGAAAAATAGAGTGAGATGACTAGAACTACTGGCAAGTTGGGCTGGAGTATGAAATCCTAAGGCCTGTCCTCAGTGACACAGTTCCTGTAGCATGTTCCACCTCCCAAAGGCTTCAGCTGCTAGGGACCAGGAAGGTTTAATCACAGACATATGAGGCTATGGAGGACATTTCACATTGAAACTACCACACAGCTGAAGGTTGCAGCCCCACCACTGGCATTCTCTAAATGCCTAGCACTTGTTGCTACTTGATACTTATATTACTTTGTTACCATCTTTCTCTCTACTATAATGTAATTTTCAGTAAAGCACATGTTCAGTTTTGTTTGGATTGCTTTACTTTTATCAGTGCATGGCGCATAGTACACATACAGTACAATTTAATGAGTAGATAATGAGTAAAATAGTATAGCACTGTGGAATAATTTTCAAGTTGTGTTTGCTTATCTAGGAATCAGGGATATTGTAGGAAATTTGTGCAGGGGGTAGAAGTAATTAAATAGTCTCTAGGGTTTAATTTGATCAATTTCTGTAGTTTCAAATTTTTTAAGCAGTTAGGAAAACAGCATTTTTATATTTTATTTATTTTATTTTATTTGCTAGCAGAGGGAGGGAGAAAGACTGAGAGAACAGAGACACAGAGATAGAAATGGAAGTGCCAGGCCCTTTAACTACTGGTGACTGGCTTTATGTGAGTACTGGGAAATCAAACCTCGGTCTTTAGGCTTTGCAGGCAAGTGTCTTAATTGATAAGCTATCTTTCCAGCCTGAAAAACAGTATTTTTAAGATTTGTTCACATCTTACACTGTTTTCAGTACCCAGAATAAAACCGATCTCTCTTCTATCTTGGAAGTTAGAAAAAATGGATGTAGATTTGAGTACATGAAACAGACTTTCAGTGGTGAGCCTATAGTAATGACACATCTATAACAGTGGAATCAACCAAGATGCAAACGTATTGCAGGGTATGCATCCTTTCCAAATGCTGTTGATGTTTGAGTGTCTCCTTTCCTGGCAGGGAGTTTAGTAGGAAGAGAAATTACTGTAGATATGGTTGCATATTTGGGGGTGAGCTGTAATTGGCAGTGTGGTGGAGTGTGTGTGTGGCGGGGGGGGACAGGATTTCACCTAGTCTATAAAGGCCTGATCAGCTTTCCCTGATCTTAACATTATCTCTCTGGTGACTTATATTTCCACAATTCACACTCATCCTTCCAGAGAATGGTGATACTGAATTTAAAGTCTCTAGTTACTTCTTAAAATGCAGTCCATATTTCAGATGGTATTGTAAATATCAAATAACTACTGGACACATATATTGGATTTGATAAAATGCTAGTAGGTTGGGAGTTAAGAAAAACATACTTTATTTTCCATTATGGCTCTGATTATAAATTCAGGGGATAAAACTTGTGTGTGTGTTACAATAACTTTATTATTATTATTATTATTATTTTATCTTTAAGAGAGAGAGAGTATGGACACACGGCTTTGAGCCACTGTGAACAAACTCCAGACGCATACATTCCTTTGTGCGCATGTGCGACATTGCACTTCACTTGTGTCACTGAGTCTTGTTATGTGGGACCTGCAGATTCGAACATGAATTCTTAGGCTTGACAGGCAAGTGCCTTAACTGCTAAGCCATCTCTCTAGCACCTTGCAATAACTTTTAAAACTCTGTATTACATATGTAAAAAAATTGTAAAATAAATGCCATTCTGGGTTGAATAAAATTCCCCCTTGTCTCACACCAGAAAAATCAACTCAGAAGATTTCTGTGACCAGATGTATGTGAGTTTTCCCCCCACAGTGCAGTTAGTTCCATAGCCATCATAGCTGGATGTCCCTGGAGATAGCAGAAGATACCACAGCTTCAGGGCTCAGTTCCAATTAATAGTAGTCCTTATTCTTTTACCTTACTTCTCACCACTTGTTATCTTAGAAATTAGATTCTAGTGCAAACCTATATTTATTTTTTGACCTCCAACAGTTATTGAAGTCTAAGGGACCATTGCTCTCAATTAGACAGTAGGACATTTGCATAGTGAACATATCCAGAAGCTGCAGTTGCTTCCAGTTTATATTCTACTCTATATAAAGGTGTAATATATATAGAGGCCTTCCCATATACCTTGAACTCTTGGACTGAGGATATATTTTCTGAACTATGCAGTTAAAAGTAAAGCTGATACATCCAAGGAATGAAATAACTCTAGATGGATAAATCCCAGCACTGTGATATAAGAAACAATAATAGTCAAGGCAACATAACTCCTCAAAAAGTTACTAATTAGAGTAATGGTTTCCAGTGAGAGTGAATTAGTCAAAATCCCAGAGAACTTAGCAGAATGATTCTAAGTATATTCCGAGAAATAAAAAAAAAAAAAAAAGGAAAACAAATTCCTGAGTGAGTCTGAAGAAACTATACCAATGAGGGGGGGCAGAATTTAGTAAAATGTGGAGACTGATACAAGATATGAAAGAGAGATTCAGTAAAGAGATAGAAATGGAGAAGAAAAACCAAACTGCAATACTGTAAATGAAATGAAAAATAATGTCAAGTTAAAATACTCCATTAAATTGATACAATGGATTAAGGAAAGCAGAAAAATATCTGAGGTTGAAGACAAGATGGAGGAACTGGAGGAACTTTCTAGCAAGGACAAAGTTAAGGTATGAGTGGAACTTTCAAGACATCCAGGGTACTGTTTAACAAGTCAAATCTAAGCATTTTATGGGTACATAAGAATTTCAGTCTATAGGCATGGTAAACATATTCAAAGAGATTATAGGATAAAATTTCAGAAAAGTAGGGAAATGCCAGTCCAGATTCAGGAGGCATTTAGACTACCAACAGATAATATCTGAAAACAAACTTCCCTCATTGTTCTACAATTGAATTACTAAATATATAGCACAAAGAAGGTATATTAAAGGCTGCAAGAGAGAAGCAGTAAGTAATTTATAAAGGCAGGCCCATCAGAACAACAAGCTTTTTCTCAAAAGAAACTTTAAAAGGTAGGACTTTGGACTGAAGGAAAAGACAGATACATCTATGGAGGCCACGGTAAAGAATAAATTGTTATTTAATAGTTAAACAACACAGGAATAGGAAATCACTAAACATGACAAAAATGACAGGAGCTAATACACATCTTTCAATAACTATGAATATTAATGATCCCTTGAATATCAAATTAAACAGAATTGCAGAATGAATTAATAGGTAGGATTGTTCAATTTATTGTCTTCAAGAAACACACTTCAACATAAAGGAATGATGCTACTTTAGGATGAAAGACTCCAAGCAAATGAAGCTAGGAAACAATCAGGGGTTGCTGTTCTGATACCTGATTAAATAGACTTCCAACCAAAACTAGTTAGAAGAGATAAAGAAGGTAACTTTATACTGACTGTGAAGTAACAATCCATCAATAGGAGAAGGTAGATTGAACCATATTTTAGTAAACACAAATGTGCTTTGTTACATAAAAAAATCCCTAGTCAATGTAAAGTCACAGAGCAACCCAGCAGAATAATAGATAATTTGAGTATTCCATTCTCATCAATTAACAAATTGTCCCAGAGAAAAATAAACAGAAACATATGGATTAAATGACATCACAGAATAAAGAAAGTTATCAGATGTTTACGGCACATTCCATCCAAACACTGCAGAGTACACATTCTCCCCTGCATCCCATGTGACTTTTTATGAAACAGAGCATTAGTTAGGATACAAAGACAATCTTGACAAGTATGGAAAACTTGAATAATTCCTTGTGTCCTATCAGTTACAAATCAAAAGCAATAGAAACTGTAGAACATAAACTATTTGAGATTAAACAGCACAGTGTTGAATGATGAATGGATCAATGATGAAAATCAAGAATGAAATGACCCAGTTCCTATAATTGAATCATTATAGAAACAACATACCAACAAATGATGAAATAAATCTCAAAAAAGGGAGTTAATAGCTGTAGATGTCTAATTAATTCATCATAGAGATCTCAAATAATAATGATGCCCCTCAAGGGTTTGAAAAAACAAAGACAAGCCAAGTCCAGACTTAGTTAATGGAGATAAGCAATTAAAATCCAGGCAGAAATCAGTGAAATAGAAAAACAAACACAAAGAATACAGGGAATGCATGAAATAATATGTTGACTCTTGGAAAGGATAAATAAGTAAACTAATAAACCCAAAAATCAATAAAGCCAAACTAAACAAAAGATAAAGAAGAAAATATTAATAAAATTAAAGATGAGAAGGGAACCATTATGATAGACACCAGTGAGATTCTGAAAATCATAGGGACATACATTCAAAGTATATACTTCACTAAATTGGAAAAATCTAAAAAAGATGAATTTGTAGATATTAATGACCTAGTAGAACAAAACAAAGGTGAGATATATAATTTCATAATCTATATGTTAAACTGAGATTGACACAGTAATAAAAAAATAATTTCCAAAAGAATACATGCCCAATTAGATTCATAGGTGAATTTCACCAGAGCTTGAAAGAAGAACTACACTAATGCTTCCTAAATCATTCCATAAAATAGGAAAGGATATTTCCTCTCATGCTAATGGGCTGGAAGAATCAATACTATGAAAATGGATTTCTTCCAAAAAGCAATACACAGATTCAATGTGGTTGCTATCAAAATTGGGGCACCATAATTTCCAAATTAGAAAAAAATATCTTAAACCTCATTTCAGAGGTCACAGATGGTGGCAAATACTGGGGAGACCCAAGACTTAAGAAAATGACAAGAAAATAAAGCCAAGTGCCTTGCACAGGAGGATTCATCTCTATAACTCCTGCCAGGGCTCAGTAAACATTACAGAGGAAGTTGTTACAGAGGAAGTAAGTGGTGGAATATATATGAGTGCTGTTCTCACTGCTAGCCAGAGATTCTTCTATAGGAAGATAGCGTTTGACACTAAGGAGACTAGGAACTCCTCAAAGCAGAAAATTAGAGGCTGAGAAGAGCTCCATACTGAAGGAAATTTCTAATATGCTCTCCAAGATGCAGGGGACATTGTGGAGGAGGGTACAGAAAAAAAATAGTAAGACCACAGGGTGGCAAATTGTACTGTGAGGTTTTGTCATTTTCCCAGATATTGGTGCATTCATGACCCAAAAGTGAATATCAATTCACCTACTAAGGAATGTCCTAGGTGGAGTGAGGCCTGGGGAGAGATGACATAGGGGATAACAAGAAGGGACTATTATTATTATTTTAAAATGTATTTTATTTATTTATTGGAGAGAGAAATTAGAGAGAGAGAGAGAAAATGAGAGAATGGGTGCGCCAGGGCCTCTAGCCACTGCAAACGAACTCCAGATGCATGCACCCCCTTGTGCATCTGGCTTATGTGGGTCCTGGAGAATTAAATCGGGATCCTTTGGCTTTGCAGGCAGATGCCTTAACCACTAAGCCACCTCTCCAGCTCAATAAGGGAATATTATTAATCTGAAATATGTTCATGTATTAATATTCCAAATAAAAACTAATGATTTAGAAGCACACAATAACCCAGATACCCAAAACATTCCTGATCAAAAAAGAGTCTAGTATTAACATATGTGATTTTCTGTTGCAATGACCTTCTTTTGTGTTGGGGGAAAAAGATCCAAAAGCAGCTGATGAGAGGAGAATTTTAATGTCTGGTTTATAGTCTCTTGATGGCAGGGAAAAGCATGGCATGAACAGAGAGGATGGACATCACCTCTGTCAGAGCAGGTGGAAAACAGCAGCAATAAAGTGAGCCAAACTCTAGCAAGGAGAAGCTGACTATAATACACCTAAGCATGTTCACAACATACCTCCTCCAGAAATGGTTCACCTTCCAAATTACCATCAGCAGGGAAGAAACTGAGTTCATGAGTCTATGAGAGACATCTGATTAAAACCACATTTCTCCCCTAGCCCACATAAACTCACCACCATGCATAATGTAAAATACAATACGTTCAGTCCAACTTTAAAAGTCCCCATAGGTTTTATCAATCCATAATGGTTGTATGTGTGTGCGTGTGTCTGTGTTTGGTTTTTACAAGCTTATAGTTAAAGAGACCTTGGGCTGGACTGAAGGAATGGCTTAGTGTTTAAGGTGTTTGCCTGCAAAGCCAAAGAACCCAGGTGATTCCCCAGGACCTACGTTAGTCAGATGCACAAGGAGGCACACGTGTGGAGTTTGTTTCTGGCAGCTGGAGGCCCTGGTGCACCCATTCTCATTCTCTCTCTCTGCCTCTTTCAAATGAATAAAAATAAATAAAAATTAAAAATAAAATAAAACAATTTAAAAAGAAGGGTCTCAGCATCCTTAACCTTTAGGGAAATGCAAATTAAAACTATTTTGTTTCCACCTTATCCATATCAGAGTAACTATCATCAAGAAAAGAGAATAGCCGGGCATGGTGGTGCGCACCTTTAATCCCAGCATTTGGGAGGCAGAGGTAGGAGGATCACTGTGAGTTCAAGGCCAGCTTGAGACTACATAGTGAATTCCAGGTCAGCCTGGGCTGTAGTGAGACCTTACCTTGAAAAACCACACACACAAAAAGATAACAAATGGTAGTAGGGGCATGGGGAGAGCATGTAATTCACCACTGTTAGTATATTTTGCTAGAGCTACTATCAAAATACATCATGTACATGTATAAAATTGCTATGAGTGTGGGGACAGCCTAGGCTACAATGAGACCCTACTTCAAAAAAAATTAAAAATTCTTAGTGTAAGCTAGGCATGGTGACTCACACTTCTATTCCCAGCGCTTGGGAAGATAAGAGAGGAGTATTTCTCTGAGTTTGAAGCTAGCCTGGGCTACAAAGTGAGTTTCAGACCAACCTTGGAATACAAGTATAGAATTATTTCTTAAAAAAAGAAAGAAAAGAGAAGAAAAAAAAATGAGAAAGAAATGGTTGGCACAGTTCCTGGCGTTTCCTAAGTGGTAGTATATCCCAGTTATTATCATTGTAACTTTTTACATCGTTGTGGTCTACCATGTTAGAATAATTTTATGACTACCCAGTCTTTTTGTAGTTTATTTTTATTTATTTATTTATTTGACAGAGAAAGACGGTAAGAGAGAGAGAGAGCACGCGAATGGGCATGCCAGGGCCTTCAGCCCCTGCAGACGAACTCCAGATATGTGTGTCCCCTTGTGCATCTGGCTAACATGGGTCCTGGGAAATTGAACCAGGATCCTTTGGCTTTGCAGGCAAACACCTTAACCGCTAAGCCATCCTTCCAGCCCCCTTATTTTTTTAATTATTTTTTTAATGACAGAGTAAGAGAGACAGAGAGAGAGAATTGGCACACCAGGGCCTCTAGCCACTGAAATTGAACTCCAGACATGTGCACCCCCTCGTGCACATGTGCAGCCTTGTGCACTTTGCATCAGTGCGTGTCTGACTTAGGTAGGACCTCAAGAGTTGAACATGAGTCTGTAGACGTCACAGGTAAGAAACTTAACTGCTAAGTCTCACCACGCGCCCCCCCAAGTGACTTCTTATTTATTTGCCAGCAGAGAGAGATGAGAGACGAGCTTTTATCTTCACATGCCAGGGACTCTACCCACTGCAAACAAACTCCAGATGCATGCACCACTTTGTGCATCCAGTTTTATGTGGGTACTTGCTGAGCCATCTCTTCAGCCCTCAACCTCCTTTTTATTCCCTATTGTCTATGCTTCTAGTTCAGTGTCTGAGTATTGCTGGTACCTATCTTTAATTTATTGAGTATGTGATCTTTCTCTTTCCCTTTCCTGCCCTTTTTCCTTTTCTTTTTTCTCTTCCTTCTTTCCTTTTATTTCCTTCCTCTCTCCTTTTATTTTCACCGCTCCCTTTCCTCTCTTGTTTTCTTTTCTTTTAGCCTTATGCATAGATGTCTTATCCTGAAACCTTATAGACAAGTTTGGCCTCAAACTTTTACAAATCCTCCTGCCTCTTCCTCCTGAATGCTGGGATTACATATGTGCTGTACTATACCTGACTCTTCTCTTTCTATGTCTATTGGATACAGTCATCAGCATGTGCTAACTGAGGGACAAAGCTGTGTTCATACAGAATTAAGTTTTCCTGGCATGTGAGAATAAAAGCAGAGAACTGTTTTGAATATCCACAGAATGATCTGAACCTTGAAATTTAAGACTGGTCAGGAGGTAAGGCCTTGCTGGAGGAAGTGGGTCACTGTGTGGTGGCCTTGAGCTTCTGCAGCCTGGCTGTACTTCCTGCTCATCCTCTGTTTCCTGCATGCCAGTGTGATGAGCCAACTTTGCCCTCCTGCCACCATGTCTTCCCTGCCTTGTTCTTGGCCGCATTGCCTATCAAACACCCCCTTCAGGGGTGAAAGCCACATAAGATTATGTGATGTGTTTTTTCTGATTCGTGGTGAAGATCTCCACAAGGCCTTCCTTGAACACTGATATAGGAAGAAGTGGTCTCTAAGTTGATTCTGTGCACCATACCCACATATTCCTTGCTGTCCTCTTCCTTGGTCTCCATGGAGCATCTCAGTTCCATCTTGATTTCTCAGAATCCTGCAGCCTTTAGTGTCTTCAGCAATAGTCTTACCATCTTGCTCTGGTGGGTGACCAAGCACATTGACAATGAACTGCATTGTTTGAGGACTTACAGGCCAAGCTGATCAACAGGTAACTGAATTCTGCCACCAGGATTAACCTGAAATGTGAACTCACCAATGTTCTTAGTGTGAAGTTTTCTCTATCCCAGGGGGGAACTTCTGCCCAAGAGTGTGTGCTGGCTCTCTCTTTCTCACTCCTTCCCTCCCCCACACCCTCCTGTGTTTGAGTTCCAGGGCCTGATTAGAGCTGGGCCAAGGTGCCTATTGCACTTGCAGTTGTCTGAGCACCAACTTACTCTTCTTCCTTATCTTGCCTTTTTTTTTAAAAATATTTATGAGAGTGAGGTGGGTGCTTCAGGGCTTTTTGCCACTACAGATGTATGCACTACTTTGTCCATCTGGCTTTATATGGGTACTAGAGAATTGAACCTAAATTATAAAACTTTGCAAGGAAGCACCTTTAACCACTGATCCATCTCTCCAGCCCCTATCTTGCTCTTTTTGCAAAGATAATTTATACTTCATGAAGATGACATCTATGAAGCTATATTTATATCATCCTCAGTGAACCTTAATTCTATCTTGACAGTGTTTTGAGAATTTTAATATATGTACAGTAATTTGATCATGTTCCCATCCCTTATTTTTCTGTTGCCTCTTCCCTGCCCCCATCCCTGGAAGCCCCTCCTCTTTAAAATAGTTGTATTTCTTCCTCTGTTTTGCATCTCATTCCTTTTGTCCTTCACCCTTCATGTCAAAATGTGATGGCTTAGAACTGTGGTCTAAGTGGTCTATAGTCTTGTGGTTGTATAGGTAACCACTGTGAGGTCTTGAATGCATCAATCATTTCATGTTGGGAGGACAGTGTCCTAAACAACACCTGTGTACCCTGTTGGTCTTAGATTCTTTTTGCCCCCTTCTCAAAATGTTCCCTGAGTTGTGGAAGGCATAATAGAAGTCTCCTTTAGTGTTGTGCTCTCGACATCCTCTTATTTCTACTTTGATGATTTTTGAATTTCCTCAGTGTCTACCACCATCTCTATAGAGATGGCTTCCTGGCTAGTAGTGAGAGTAGTACTCATAGTCTTTTTCTAAGTACTATAGTGACAATTCAATTTTTTCTTATATTTATTTGTGTGTGTGTGTGTGTGTGTGTGTGTGTGTGTGTGTAAAAGCATATGTATATGTCCTTGTAGCACGCTATGTGCTCACCTGCTACAGGGGCTACTTTCATGTGGTGGTCAGAGTGGAATGTTGGGTGTTTTGCTCCATAACTCTTCTGCCTTTGAGCCAGAGTTCGCAGAACTTAGGAGATTCTCTGCAGAAGACACAGTGAGAAGATTTGCTGTTCCCCTGTGGAATGGGTTTAACAGACCCACATAGTCATGCCCAGCTGTTTTACATGGTATGGGGAAACTTGAACTCTGGCAGTCTTAGACCCCCTCAGTCCCTCATGTTTGCACAGGAAGCACACTTAACCACTGAGTCATCTCTCCAGCCCTCTCTGGACAATTTAAATGATTCATTAGGCTGATAACATGACTCCTCTCCAGAAAAATCAATTCCATAATATTCTTGAGATGATAGGCTTGCAAATAATCATGTGTTATTAAGCACATTTTAGGTGAACTTCCCACTTTCTGAAAACCAGGACATATTTCTTCCCTCTAATTGTAATCTATTTTTTTAGATGAGATAGTCAAACATTCATGATTCTCAAGTGTAGTAGGTACAGCATCCATAGCATACATTTTATGATTCTAGGATAAGCATGCATCTCTAAATTTTTAAATTAAAATTTAACTGTTTTATGTTTGCATGTGTGTGCATGCCTATGTGTGTGACTGCACACAGTGGAGGTCAGAAGACAATATTGGGTGAGTAGCCACTTTTGCATCTTTAGACAGGGTTTCTGACTCTGGATCTCACTCTACTGTTAAGATTTTGCTCTGACATTGTTCTTTGCTGTGCTTATTGTGAGCTTCTGGGAAGTTTGTCTATCTCCACTTCCCATTTGGCTGCTAGTATGCTGGGATTACAGAGCCTATCATGGCTTCCAACTTTTTTTGTCGGGCCTGGGGGGATTAAATTTGGATACTTGGGCTTGAATGACAAGTGCTTTATCCACTGAGCCATCTCCCCAGCCCCCATCTTTAATTCATCCAAAACTATTAAAGATATTATACCTAAGATTATTGATGCAAAACTGACAATAATTTTGTTCCATCTGTCTCTGGGAGCTTAGATTCCAAATACTTTCCTATCTCCTGCCTTGCACCTCATTCGCCCACTCCAGTATTTCTACTCTTGCTGAATCTTAGTTTCATGTGAACTGAATAAAATATTTTAGAAAGCCTTACCATATTTTCTGATATGTGACATACAATATATGCAGTATGCTTGTTATGTTAACACAGCTCCTCTATAGCTAGACTTGTGTTCCTAGTTCCCAACCCATACAAGAATAGAGCTATGTGCTGTGCAAGTACTCATACAGCACCTGTACAGGAATAGGGCTATGTTCTGATACCAGTCTAACTGTAGGGGAGCTTGTTAACATAACAGGCATACTACATATAATTTATGCAAGCAAGCTCTGCTTTTCCTCCAAAGGCAGCTATATTGATTTATACACTTCAGTCAATGAAATGTATTGTGTAAAATTAATGACTGATCTCCAAAATAGCTGATTCAATTTTTTCTAACTTGTAATTCTTTTAATATGTGATGTTGATGTGTTATTTTAAAATAACGTCATCTAATACAGACCATTGTTTAGATGTCTTATTTTTTTCACTTAAATGTTAATGAAATATTTTAGTTACTTACAGGAGAAAGCAGGTTTTATTGAGTGAGAATTTTCTCTCCTTTTTGATGTACTATCTTCAACTCTACTTTTGAGTTTCATGTTCTGAAAGAAATGTTATACCCTGTTCCTTTTATTAGGTCAAGCATATTTTAAAAGTGGAGGCTTTCCCTACTTTTCTTATATTATTCCTCTTTAACACAAAAGTAGAATAAATTCAGGCTCAAGGAACTGAAAGGATTGGGCACAGGTTGTAGAAATCTATCTGTACTTTTCTGATTCATCCAACTTGTGCAATTGCTTTTCCAAACAGGATATTACCTAGACATTCAAATGGCACACACCATTTTTTAATTTTACACACATGGGATCTTAGACACAGCAAGAGTGGACATGTAGCCCAATGATGTATACCCGTGAAGAGGTGAGATTTAGACCAGTTATTTTAGCTTTAGGCTCAAAGTTCTTTCTTTTAATTTTAATTAATTTATTTGAGAGAGAGAGAGAGAGAGAGAGGAAGGCAGAGAGAGGGAGAGAAAGAATGGGCGTGCCAGGGCTTTCAGCCACAGCAAATGAACTCCAGATGCATGTGCCCCCTTGTGCTTGTGCATCTGGGTTATGTGGGTCCTGGGGAATCAAACCAGGGTCCTTTGGCTTTGCAGGCACACACCTTAACCTCTAAGCCATCTCTCCAGGCCTGGGCTCAAAGTTCTTAACCATAACACTATGTTATACCTCAGAATGGTAAAGAATACAAAATTAGTACAGAAAAATCTAACAATCAAGCTGAGGAAGAAATCAACCTCATTGACAGTTGTCTCAAAAAACCAAAGCAAGAATCCTAACAAAAGAAACCTAGAGCCGGGTGTGGTGGCACACGCCTTTAACAGAGGTAGGAGGATCGCCTGTGAGTTCGAGGCCACCCTGAGACTCCATAGTGAATTCCAGGTCAGCCTGGGCTAGAGTGAGACCCTACCTCGAAAAACCAAAAAAAATAAATAAATAAATAAATAAATAAATAAAAAATAAAAAAATAAATAAAAAGAAACCTAGGACTAAACTTAACCAAAGGTGTGATTGATCTCTATAATGAAAAATTTTAAACACTGAGGAGATAAATTGAGAATGACCCTACAAGATAGAAAGACCTCCCATTATCATGGATTGGAGGAATTAGTATGGTAAAAATGGCTAACCAAAAGCATCTACAGATTCAGTGTAATTCCTGTCAAAATTCCGTCAAAATTCCAATACCATTCTTTGCAGAAAGAGAAAAAAAAATACAGTTAAAATTCATCTGGAAGCACAGAAATCTCAGCCACAGTATACTGAGGAAGACATTTGGTGAGTGGTATCAGTATGCATTATTTCAGGCTGTACTAGAAAGCTACAGTAACCAAAACAGACACGATCAGTGGAACAGAATAGAAGATCCAGACATTAACCCATGTAGCTATAGCTACCAAATCTGACAAAAATATCAGAAGTAATCATAGTATAAAAGCCAGGTGCTAGGAAAACTGGCTATCCAAGTGTGGAAGACTAAAACTGGATCTTTATTTCTTAACCTGCACAAAAATCAACTCCAAATGGATCAAAGACTTTAACATAAGTTCTGAAATTGTTAGAGGAAGTCATTTCAAGATATAGGAACAGGTAAGGACTTTCTGAATAGCCCTCTGGTCACTAATGAAGTAAGGTCAGCAGTTGACAAATGGGACCTCATGAAATTAAAAAGCTTCTGTACACTAAAGGAAACCTGGAAGAGGCTTTTGAAACAGCTCTGCTGGGCCTGTGCCTTTAAGAGCCAAGGCAGCCAGCAGTAGTCTTTAACATTGTTGGCTATAGCACTCCATGGAGACTTCAAGATGGCTGGTCCTGGCTGGCTGGCTGCTTGACAGTCGTTTTCCTCAAAACAAGCCTGGCCAGCAAGAGAGTCCAATAATAGCTGTTAATAAGGAAGTAAATTTGCTCTGTCCTCACTGTTGGCTCATTTGTAGAAAAATGTCTATCAAGAAGAGTTAAATGTAAATAACTTACATTTATTTATTTATTTATCGTTATTAACAACTTCCATTATAAAAATATATCCCATGGTAATACCTTCCCTCCCCCCACTTTCCCCTTTGAAATTCCATTCTCCATTATATACCCTCCCCATCTCAATCAGTCTCCTTTTATTTTGATGTCATCATCTTTTCCTCCTATTATGATGGTCTTGTGTAGATAGTGTCAGGCACAGTGTGGTCATGGATATCCAGGCCATTTTGTGTCTGTGGGGAGCACGTTGTAAGGAGTCCTACCCTTCCTTTGGCTCCTGCATTCTTTCCGCCACCTCTTCCTCAATAGACCCTGAGCCTTGGAAGGTGTGATAGAGATATTGAAGTACTGAGTACTATTTATTTTATCTTTTTTTGGCATAGGTTCTTGCTATATAGCTTGACTGTTGTGAAACTCAACTGTGTAGACTAGGCTGTACTTGAAGTTGTGATCCTGCCTCTGCCTCCCTGCCTTACCATGCCTGGCCCAAAGAACTTATTGATATTAGCAGGAGGTCTTGTCAATGCTTAACACCTTCCCACTGCCCAGGGAGAAGTGGATCTCCCTCTCTTTCTCTCTAGTCTAATAAAATTACACACTGCTAAGTGGCTGGCACTGATTCCTGTCCCTAGTGTCTTTTATACTTGATCTTGGGCAAAAGGCCAAGAAGTGATGTATAATGATGTGCATGTGTGTGTGTGTGTGTGCATGTGCATTTGGTTGTTTACATTTACCGTAAAACATTTAAAAAGATTGCTGTTCCCCTCCCTTGGGGATTGCTCTGGGAAGTTTTCCTTTCAGAGGTTACTCAGACTGGTTTAGTTCGTTTATTGGAGCTGAATGAGTTTGATTTCCTTGCTTGTGATTTGTGTGCTTCTAGTTACTGAAGTTGAAGAGTGCACTTTTTGAAAGAGTGCTTTTAAAAAGTGTTTTCTTAGTGTACCTGGTTCCAAACCAACTGACAGCATTTCAGAATGGTATCATTGGGCAATGTGGTGGTTTGAATAGAATAGATGGCCCCCAATATATTCAGTTGTTTGTTTGTAGTTTGCATCTGCAGCCACCTGGCTGGAGTCAGTGCCATTGTGTGGATCTTAAGGTGTGGTGGTGGGTTTCAGATTTCAATCTAAAGATATGCAAAGTGTGCCTAGCTGGAGTTCCTTAAGTGTGCTGTGGCTTTTGGCTTTTAGGCTTGTAGTTCTCTCTCTCTCTGCTTGGGCCTGTGAAGGCAGGCCAACTTCTGCCATTATGGAACTTCCCCTGGATCTGTAAGCTTCAATAAATATCCCTTCCTCCATAACTGTGTCTGGTCTGAAAGTTCATCTCAGCGAACCTGATGCTGTCTGCTACAACCTGATTCCAAACCAACTGACAGCATTTCAGAATGGTATCATTGGGCACAACATGCAAGTACTTGAAAGTCTAATAGTTTGAAGTGCTTGTAGGAAAACGTGGCCATAAAACAGGTCAATTTGACTATTTTTACAATCTTAGAATAGATTTAAGATTTTACTACACTTCACCTGCAATTGGCTATATTTAAGTTTATTGTTTAATGAGCATTTGATCTAGTATACAGTATTTTGAGTATAACATTTAATGTTACTAATATTGTTGGAATATGTTTATTGCCTCCTGTGTCCATATTTGTATCATTACTGTGTGTAACAAATAGAAATACTATGTGTATGTTGGTTGGGGGAGTGTGTTGATGGTTGACTACTAGGCAAGTACTGTTCCATTGAAATATAGCCCCTGCTTTGGTGGTTAATTTCTGTTGTCAACTTGATCAGATTAGGAATCAAGTGAGAGACATGCTTCTTGGGTATGTCTGTGAGGACATATCCATAGTCCAGGAGACTTTTTCTTTTTTTATAATATAGTATTTTTGACAATTTTTATACATGTACATAATATATTTTGACCATAATCCCCTCCCATTATTTTTGTCCCCATCCCTCATTCCCCCTCCACATAACCCCGTATTCATGTCAAATTAGTAGTTCTTTTAGTTTGATGTCTTGTT
This sequence comes from Dipus sagitta, assembly GCA_036346955.1. Taxonomy (NCBI): domain Eukaryota; kingdom Metazoa; phylum Chordata; class Mammalia; order Rodentia; family Dipodidae; genus Dipus; species Dipus sagitta. Next base: position 90,685,344 of record CM070777.1, on the reverse strand, counting down.
GGTTTTGACCCTTCTCCATCATCTATGACAGAATGTTAATGGACTGAATATCATTCAGTTAACAACAGCTCTGGTGAGGTCATGAATGCAATGGCCAATTATTATTTAGAAGACAGTGTTCCCAAGCACTACTCCCCATCCTCTGGCTTTTAGGTTCTTTCTGCCACCTCTTCCACAGTATTCCCTGAACCTTAGTGAGTATGATAAACAAATAGGAAGCCTTAGTTCACGTCCTGTTGCTTGACCCATGTTATGATTCATATTTTTTGTACAATTCATATTTTGCCTTTCTAAAAGAATATAAAAGTAAAGTAACATTATTAATGAACACCATAGAAAGGGCTATTTTGAAATATAAATGAATAACGTGAAGTTCTTTCATTAAGCTATACATATTTTTAAATGTTATATTTATGTAAGTGCATACCATAAAACATTTATAGTCATAGGTTATTTTTTTATTTGCTCTCTTTATCCTTTTCTCTCTCCTTCCCTTCAATGGATACTACATATCCACTGTTTGCAAAAATGATACTTGTTTATCCATTATTTTTGTAACAATTTCATTATGAAATATGTGATAATGTTACCCTTTAGCTAAGCAAAAAATGAGAGACATTGGGTTATTTTCCTCTGCCTATTTTCTGTCTAAACCTCAGTAGACATGATTGTTTATATGTTACTTATTTGCCAGGGCCTAAGAATCTTCCAAGTAGACACTCTTGTCAACCCATGATTTTTCCCTTATTTCTCTCAGATATTCTGTCACAGTATCAAAAAAAAAATCTTACTATGATAGGTAGCTTCTAAAAAGGGAGATTTTGCAGGGTAGTAACAAGATTACAGTAAGTTAATTCTCTATTTCATGATCTCAGAAATAAGTTTTCATGTTAATGTTCCTATTAGTGTAGCCTACCATGGACTAGATTTACCTGCAATTTGCTTTCTAGTCTCACTTAACCATTAGTATTCTGCTTTTCATCTTAGCTGGTCTTAATGATGCTGCCAGCTTTATTTTTATTACCTATGCTTGCTTTGGATATCTGAGGTTTGTTGTGCTTCCAAATAAATTTTAGGATTTTTTTTTTCTATTTTAGTAAAGTGTACCATTGGAATTTTTGTGGAGATTGCATGCAATTTGTAGATTACTTTTGGTAAGATAGCCATTTTCACAATATTGATCCTTCCAAACCATGAACATGGTATGTCTTTCCATTTCTAGTGTCTCCAGTTTATCTATTGAGTGTTTTAAAGTTTTCACTGTAGAGTCTATACTTCCTCAGGTAAGTTTACTCCATGGCCTTGTATGCACACCAGCATTGAGGAATTGGGAGTAGGAGCTTCATTTCATCTTCAGCATGTTTGTCATTGGCATCTAGAAAGACTAATGTTTTCTGTATGATAATTTTTTATCCTGCTACTTTGCTGAAAGCATTTTATAAGCTCTAACAGTTTTCTGGTAGAATCTTATGGTCTCTTATGTATAGAATCCTACCATCAAATAATGATAGTTTGACTTCTTCCTTTCCTAGTTTCATTGAGTAAAAGGAATTGCTTCAGTTTTCTTATATTTGGTAAGATTTCTTTGTCTTCTAATATATGATATATTTTAGAGAAAATTCCATGTACAACTGAAAAGAATGTGTACTCTGCAACATTTGGATAGAATGTTCTGTATATATGTTTGGTCCCATTTACTGTATAATGTCATTTAATCAAAATGTTTTGTTCGTATTTTGCTGGGTGACCTGTCCATTAGTAAGGGTGGGGTATTGAAGTTGCCCACTACTATTGCCACTTGAGTAGTCCGTGACTTCACATCTAGTAGTGTTTCTTGAATGAAATTGTGTGCACCCATGTTCAGAGCATATACATTAAGAATTGTAATGTACTGTTACTGGATTATTCTCTTAATCAGTATAAATTAGCCTTTTAAAAAATATTTTCATTTATGTAAGAAGGGGAGAGGGAGGAGAAGGAGGGAGGGAGGAAGAAAGGGAAAATTGGTACAGAAGGTGAGCACACCAGGGCCTTCTACCACTGCAGATGAATTCCAGGTGCATGTGCCACTTTGTGCATCTGGCTTTAGATATGTGCTGGAGAATTGAACCTAGGCAGGCAGGCCTTTAATCAATGAGCTATCTCTCTAGCCACTAAACTGACCTCCTTTATCTCTTCTAAGTACTGTTGGTTTGAAGTCTGTCCTGTCGGATATTAGAACAGCAATACATGCTTATTTCCTAAGCCTAATTACTGAAATATCATTTTCTACTCCCTTTCTCCAAGATAATGTCTGTCCTTTATGGAGAGCTGAGTATCCTGGAAGAAACAAACAGAAGGATCCTGTCTTTTAATCCAGTCTGCAAGTCTGTGTCTTTCAGTTAGAGTATTGTTAATCTTCTTTCTTCTTGAGTTTGAAGTCCTAGCTATTTTTCTATTAGTCTCTTGTGTTATTCCATCATGGTTCGTTCTCTCCTGTTATCTCATGTATGTGCTTTTCCTTCTCTTCAGTCTGAAGTATGCCTTCAGTTATTTCTATAGAGCTGGTTCAGTGGCCATATATTCCTTTAGCCTGTTTTTATCCTGAAAAATTCATTTTATGCTCCAGATTTGACAGATAGCTTTGTTGGATATGGTAGTCTGGGGTTGGCTGTTATTATCTTTTAGAATTTTTAATTCATCATTCCAAGTTCCTTTGGCTTTTAAAGTTTGTGTTTAGTAATCTGTTCTTCTAGTGAGCTTGACTACATAGATGAGTAGGTGCTTCTTGCGTACTGCTCTAAATATGTTTTCCTTGGTCTTTGTGTTTAGTGGGTTAATTATATAATATGGTAAGGATGGGTTCTCTTCTGGTCTTGTCTGTTTAGTATTCAAAATACCTCCTGTATCTGTAGTGGCATGTCTTTCTCAATTTTGGGAATTTTTTTCTATGATTTCTTTTGAAAATACTGTGCTTTTAGATTGCAATTCTTTCTCTTCTGTACCCTAAATTCTTAATTTAGATCTCTTCATAGTGTCCCAAATGTCTTCAAATTCCCACTCATGCCTTTTTGTCTTTCTCTTTGCTGGAATGTTCCACCACTGCCACCTTGTCTCAGTCTCTGATAATTTGTCTTCTCCTTGATCCATTCTATTGATGAGACTTTCTCCAAAGTTTTTAGCTAAACAAAGAAAGATTTATTTTATTTTATTTATTTGAGAGCGACAGACAAGGAAAGAGGCAGAGAGAGAGAGAGAGAGAATGGGTGCACCTGAACCTCCAGCCATTGCAACTGAACTCCAGATGCATGCACCAACTTGTGCATCTTGCTTACGTGCGTGCTGGGGAATTGAGCCTTGAACTGGGGTCTTTAGGCTTCACAGGCAAGCACTAACTGCTAAGTCATCTCTCTAGTACCAAAGTTTTTTGTTTTAATTGTGTTTTCTTTTCCAGTATTTCAGATCAGTATTTTTTCAGTATTTCTTTTTCCTTATTCATATCTTGTATCAACCTCCTTATTTCATTAAGTTGATTTTCTGCATTCTCCTTTAGGAGTTTGTTTTCCTCTTTATTCTTTTAGTTTCAATTTTGACTTTTTTGAGCAGCATATCTTTTGAATTCTCTAATACTTCATCTAATTAAATCTCTCTAGAGGCTCTGGAAGGTTGTAGTTATGGAAAATAATGAGGTGATAGCAAGAGAACATATGAAAAAAGTTGGAATGAGGAAAAACTACAAGAGTTGTGCACTAGAAGAGTAGTAGAGATATCCCAATAATTGGCTGGATGGAGAACAAACCTGAAATCCGACTGAGAAATGTACAAACACAAAACCAGCTTAAAATATATATGCATGAATGGGAATTAAAACAAAGAAATAAATAAAACCAAAGGCACTAAACTGAGTGGGTGTGGTGGCTCAAGCCTGCAATCCCATTAATTAATTGTAAGGCTGAGATCTTAGCCTGCTCTCACCTCCCAGTGTCCTGGGTTTCAGTGAGTTCTAGTCAGCCTGGGCCATAATGAGACCCTGCCTCAAAAAAAAAAAAAAAAAAAAAAAGATAACAAAAATTAAGAAATACTAAAAGTGACAAGGTTAACCCTAGCACAAAAGTTATTTAAGAATATCAAAGTAAATGCATATTACATCTAACAAATCTATATTTTTGTCTTAGTGGGCTAGGTTTTAAGTTCTTTCCTGCCCTGGGATTTTTTTCCTTTAGCAGCTTGTCCTGATATGGAAAGTGCAGTTAGCACTTTCAGTGCAATCTTGTATACCCAGCTTTGGGGTATGTATTGGCACAGTTTAAAACAGCCCATTTAGCCTTTGGGGTCACTTTCTATCTCATCTACACTGAGGTGTGAAGCTAGTTCTGTCTGTGGTGCACTGTTGGCTTAGCTCAGTTAGGTCCTAAAGCATGATTTTCTAATGTTGCTTCTTACCTCTTACACTGTCTTATAGACCCTTGAACAACATCCTTGATAGATTAGTAGAAGTCTTTATTTGTTAGGTGTTGTTATACTTACGTGGTGGAAAGTTGATCTACTGAGCAGTTACTGTGAAATGTAGCTGGCTTGCAACAGATTCTGATTTTCATAATTTTAATATTGAAAGCTGTAGAACCTTTCTTTTAACGAGGTTACCTTGATCATAATTTTATTTTGCCCTGTGAAAGTTCAGTGGTCATTTTAGAGATTATTGTTATTTTTATAAATAAAAACTTACTACATTTTTGGTAATTTTATTTATACTGAAATAAATCTATACATGATAATTTTCTTGAAGCATGTGTTAAAAATTTAAGATTGGCCATGTGTGGTGACTCACACCTTTAATCGCAGCACTCTGGAGGCAAAGTCAGAAGGATCGCCATGAGTTTGAGGCCAGAGGGGGACTACAGAGGGAGTTCCAGGTCACCCTGGCTAGGGTGAGACCCTACCTCAAAAATCAACAGCAAAAAAAAAAAAAAAAAAAAAATTAAGACAACTCATTTATGACAAGTGAGCCTTATATTTTTAAATATGTATATATTTAGTACTAAACACTTCTCATTCAAACTTCACTGGAGAAAAAATTACCCTAAGTTTATATGTTCTGTAAGTGTTTATGTTTGGCTTTAACAAAAGAGAAAATTGCTAATGAAATTATGTAATCATTGTTATTTTTGGCAGAGATAAGCAGAATAAAACAGAAAATATATTTTCAACACTTTTGAATTTATATACTTTAATTAGTATGTCCTCTGACTATCTTGAAGTTACTTTTTCAGGTACAAATAGTGCAAGCTTGGAAGTCCAGTAAATGTGTGTGGTTATTGTCATTTCATTACCATGGCAATTCTGCAGTTAGTGGGCTGGCACACTCCTGGGCAAGGGTTTTGATGTACTGACTTTAGAAGTGGAAAAATAAAACTCTTTTCACAGCTGCTGTTTGATTCTGAATAGAGATGTAGCAGTTCCTCCTCCTCCCCCAGCCTGTTACTGACTTAGCCGCAGGCATTATGCTTTAGTGAATTGTTGACAGGAATATCTCCTTGTTCTCTTGTCTATGAAAGGGAAACAAATTTGGGTTTCAAGTAAATATTGAAGCAAGTTGGTTGTGAAAGATCCAGAATGTAGTCTTGGAACTGGAATTTCTTTCTTTCAGCATTGAAAGTGAAATGTCACAAACGTGGAACAATCAGTAATCTACAAAACTTCAGTGGGAGATTTTTTAGCCTTTGAGATGCATAAACTTGTATGATTTCTTTGGATAATGTAAACATATTGGTTGGCAGAATCAATGAAGGGACATCTATATGTAGAACAACTGGATAAGACCTTATAAAATAGATCGTGGAAAAATGTTAGTTATGTAAGTATGCCTGTCTGCTTGTTATGTGTACAGATCTGAGTCCTGGAGGGATGAACTGCCACTGAAGTTTCCAGGTTGTGTTCCAGGACAAGGAATTGTACCAAGAACACATAGCAAAGTTATAAACATATAGAGAGTTTATTAAGAAACAGAAAGATGCTGCTGAGAATAGAAATGGACTAGTGAGCTGAAAAAAAAAGCATATCTCAAAATGTGTTTCCAGACCCTTTATTTACATAGCTGCCAACTTTCCCTCATTGAGGGCTTTTCTCACACATACTCTATTACTATGTGTAGTGATTGCAGTGATGAGCTCTTAGGAGCCTCTGGATCTCTGCTTTGGTAGGTGTTGAGTATCCTCAGGGTCTGTCCCCTACACCCTGACACTGATTATCAAGTTCAGCATGGAAGCAGCACTCTTGCTCATCTCCCCAATTCCTCTGTGGTTTCAGCTAAGGCTTGGCTGAAGTGCGAGGGGTAGTTTATCACCTCTGGTCTTGCTATCTTCAGAAAAAGAAGAACAGATTCTCCAACAGAGTGTAAAGTCAGCATAGTTTAAATGGGATAAACATTATTAATTGAAGGAGAATTTGATGTATGTAACCCCTCTTTTAGCCAAAGACCAGTGAGACCTTGACATTGAAGAGCATAATCTTTGTCTACATAGGATTCTGATCTGGTTCCCAGTTCCAGATATGGGTTCCTTTACACTAAGCAGATTTCTTATCCAATTAGAAAGCTATTGGTTACCCACTGAGGCTGTGTGTCTCTATTGCACTGGCGTGTACATCCTATCAGGATGTTTACTTCATAGTAGCTTTGACCTCTAGTTGCTCAGACCATTGTTAGACATTTTTTCCCTGTATTTCACGTAGTGACTAGCACTAGACAGGTTAACTGTTTGAGGACCCAGTCAGGTCTCTCAATGCTCTGTGTCAGCAGCATATGGTGTCTTCAGCAATAGGGTCTTAGCTTTTGCGTCAGGCAGGTAATCAAGTGCTTTGACAGAAAGCTGTCTTGATTTTGGGACCTTGTGGGTCTCTCTGATCAACAGCTCAATGTGGGTAGCAACCAATCTCTGGTACTGGGAGTTATAGGCCAGAGAGGGGGAAAAAATTCTTTTAAGCTTAAGCTTCATCTCACCCTCACCAGTGCTCTTATTTTCAGATGTTCCCCCCTTACTCCTTTTGAGGGTTGTATCTTTTAGGTTATCTCCAAGGATAATGGTTTCTATGGTATCAGATTATCTTGGATTTAATTTTGTGCTTGTCCCCTCACCTTCCCCTCTCCCCAAACCTTTCCATCCATCCTTATTGTCTGGGCCTTGACTGGCCTATCAGATATGCCTGCAAATTGAGCAGGTCCAGGTTAGGACATGCAGAGTTTGTCTTTCTGTGATTATGTGAGTTCGCTGAGTCTGATCTGTTCTAAGTCTGTTCACTTTTTCTACAATTTTCATTGTATCATTTTTTCTTACTGTTGAGTAGAATTCCATTGTGTAAATGTACCACAACTTTATTATCCATTCATCTAGTGATGAACATCTGGGTTGATTCCAGTTCTTAGCTATGACCTTTTAAAATAAGTATTTGTTGGCCACTTGTTTTTCTTCTTTTGAGAACTGTCTGCTAATTTCATTAGCTTACTAATTAGCAGTTTTATTTATTTATTTTTGCTGTTTATCTTTTTTGCAGTTCTTTTTAAGTCTAGATAACAACCTCCTGTCAGAGGAATAGCTGACAAAGATTTTCTTTTGTTTTGTAGGCTTCCTGTTCACTCTGCTGATAGTTTTCTTAGCAGAAACTTTTTGTTTAGGCAAGCCCAACAGACTGGCCCTTTTTTTTATGAGAGAGAGTGAGAGAGAGAGATAAAGACAGAATTGGCGCACCAGGGCCTCCAGCCACTATAATTGAACTCCAGACACATGTGCCGCCTTGTGTGCATGTGTGACCTTGGACATGCATTACCTTATGCATCTGGCTTATGTGGGATCTGGGGAGTCAAACATGTGTCCTTAGGCTACACAGACAAGCACCTTAATTACTAAGTCATCTCTCCAGCCCTGCAGAAACTTTTTAATTAAATGTAATCATATTTGTTGATTCGTAGGAATATTTCTTGGGCTATTGGAGTCTTATTCAGAAAGCTCTTGCCTATACCCATAACTTGAAGTATATTCCTTAAGTTAGAAATTATTTTTTCCCAATACAACTTTAAACTTTAACAAAAATAGAGGAACTTGTGTCTGAAACACACGAAACATTTACATTTTATCTTAAATACTTAAGAATACAAGCAAAAAATGTTAAAATTCCTGGAGATACAGGGAATAATGTGTAGGAGGGGTGGAAATAATTTTAAGAGCCATAGAGTGGGTAGGAATATCCTTGAGACACAGTTCTCCACTATCATAGGGACTGACTGAGGCATTCATGATCCCACAGCGATTACCGTAACACCACTGAGTAGGGCCCCAGGGAAATGGGAGTTGGGGTGAGGGGATAATAGTACATAACCTATATGTATGTATGTATGTGTATGTATGTATGTATGTATGTATGTGTGTGTGTGTGTGTGTGTATGTGTATATATATATATATATATATGGCAAAAGTTTTTTAAAGTCCTGGAGATATTTTTTTTTTTCAAGGTAGGGGTCTCACTCTAGCTAAGGCTGACCTGCAATTCACTATGTAGTCTCAGGATGCCCTTGAACTGAAGGCGATCCTCCTAACTCTGCCTCCCAAGTGCTGGGATAAAGGCTGTGTGCCACCGTGCCTGACTTCTGGAGATAATTTTTAAACAAAATTAATTTAATCAATCTGTTACAGATCTAAAAATTTTAAAAATTATTATAATTTACAAGCAGAGAAAAATTGAGGGGGTGAGGGAATGGGCACACCAGGACCTCTTTCCACTGCAAAAAAATACTCCAGATGCATGCACCACTTTATGCATCTGGCTATACATGGGTACTGGGGATTTGAACCTGGGCTGTTAGGCTTGCAAGCAAGTGCTTTAACTGCTAAGTCATCTTTGAAGCCCCCAAATTTAAAATTTATTATAACAAGTGCCCAGAAATTGTTTTTCTTCAAAAGCATTGATTGGCTTTTTATTGGGGCTGAAAGGCAATGGAAGCAGGATAAATTTCTTGCATCACTGTTTCCATTTTGTGTGTCTCCTTTTCTCTGTGTTACCTGCTTGCTTCTGCATGTAAGAATATTACTACTGAAGTAAAGCTGAAAGGACAGAGGTGAGTCGTTTTCTCAGTCATTGGATTCTACCTGCCAGAGCCTGGAGGACTACTCTTCCTCAGATGAGGGAAGATGTCCATGAAGTGAGGACTACTCTTCCTCAAATGAAGGCAATTGTCCATGAGGTGAGGACTCTCTTCTCCAGATGATTCCAGCTGACAATAAGGTGAGGCTGCACCCAGAAGCAGGAGCCATCTCAGGCAGTCAGGACTTTTTGGACCATCTTGTAGAACCAGAACTTCAATAAATGACAAGCCAAATAAAATATTTACTAAGACCAGCTTTCGTAAACCAATGAGTTTATTGGAATTACTTACAGAGTGGAGTAAAGGGTTGCTTATAGCAGCAAAGGATGTCTCAAACTCAGTTGCACCATGAGATGATGATCTCCCATAGCTGCTGCTTCATCTCAAAGGTAACAACTACTGACAGAACCTGCATCTATGGAGTACACTGCATCACTTGTGGGCAACTCAATTGTAGAGTCTCATCCCCAAGCAGTTCGTTTCCCCTTTATATAGCCTTAGGGTTGGATCTTGCAACCCTTCCCCAGACTTAATGATTTCCTGAGTCTCTGGAACCTTGTGCCCCTCCCAGGAAGGAATGTTTCAGTTTCTAATTAACATAACCTTAGGGTGTGGTTGAGTTGTAAGTTTTTCAGACTTGACTTCCTGAATCAGAGCCTCCATCCTCTCTTTTTAGAGGAATGTGTTACACCAACATAGTCATATATAAAGATAGCTCTAAAAAAAAACCCAAAGATTTTATAGCTTTTATTTAGATCTATCACTTGTAAATTCTAAAGTTTAGACTGTATATTTTAATTTTTGATATAAATTTATTAGAAATCTGAAGTTTACTTAAATATTTATTGAAGTCAGAGAAAAACTATAAACTCAAAACTCCCAGCAATTAGTTATTGAAGGATTGTTAAATTTGCCTTTGTGTTGCTGCTACAAAACACCTGACCAAATATGCTGATGGGAGGAAAGAGTTTATACTGGCTTATATTTATATTACAGTCACAAGGAGAAGCTTCATGGTGGTAGGGGGAAGCATGTGGTGAGTAGAGGCTGGACACCATACTTAGCCACACCAGTGGAAAATAGCAGTAGGAGCAGGAGCTGAACTAACATTGACAAGTTGGGAGCTAATGACCTCAGAGCCTGCCCTCAGTGATATAACTGTAGCAAGGCTTCAGTTTCCAAATTGCCACTAGCCAAAGACAAAATATTCAAAACATATGATTTTACGGGGGATATCTGATTCAAACTGCCACAAGGATTTAGGTTATGTTTCATTCCTTCTTGTGCTGGGGCTGGAGCTCTGGTGCTTTGAGGATCTTTGCCCTAGAATCAGGGCATTCTAGGAGTAGCTCAGGAACCAGCTGATAGTCTAGAGAGGCTCAGATGCATCGTTAGCTAAATGCATTCACCAGAACCCCCTTTCTAGTTAATGGAGTACAGTGTCTTTTGCAGTTCCTTGAGGTAAGAACCTCTACACTTCCATTTCTCCCTCAGAGAAGAGCCACTCAGGCCCCATGAAAACACTGGCCCAATCACCACCACTGGCCTTCCTGTGGCAGGCAGGTATAAATGTCTTCAGGGAGGAGATTTTCCTCAGTCCTTATCCTTTCATCTAAAATTGTCACTTAGCCTGCCTCAGTTAAGCAGGTAAAAATGTCTTAGAAACTTTAGAATTTATAATCATTTTCAGAAATACATAATGGGCACTGTTACCAAACAAGATAGAAAAGTCTGCAGCACAGCTTTCTCCAAAGTAGTGGCAAGAGTGACATGAAGAGACCAAAGCCATCCTTTTCACTTTGATTCTGTAGCCTGGCACAATGCTTGACCACTGAGTGAGGGGCCAGCAAGTCTCCCACATTCTGACACTGCAGGGTGACATTGTCTTGTTTCTGCAGCCTGCCAGTATTAGTGTCTCTCTCCAGAAGCATCCCGGGGAAAGGCAAGAGCACCACTGCTTTGCCCCAGTTGACCTTGCAGTTCTTGAGTGTGACTGTCCATGATACCAGTTCTACACAGTTCCCCTGGTGAAAATCCCATTTTTCTGCTTTAACAGGGCAGCCATGTTCCTGCTCAGGGTGTCAGACTCATGGGTATACTAATAGGTGTCTGTTCCATGTTGGTCAGCAGCCACTCCATTCACTCCTGTAATGGTTGGCCATCTTCCTACCTCTCTGATCTTTTCCTGATCCTTTGGACCCAATTACCTTAGGAGGATTGTTGTAAGTGTAGGAGTGGATGCATGACAAGAAGCATTACTTTTTATGTGCCTTATAAGGAATTTGTTCCTCTTTGGTTGTTTGATTGTATGAGGCCACACATAGCCTCATGTGTTTTGAATGCTTTGTCCCCAGCTTGTGACAGTTGGGGAAGGTTATGGAGCCTTTGGCAAGTGAAACCTTGTTGGAGGTGGTGTGTTGCTGGGGACAACCTTAAAGTTTTAGTCCAGCCCTACTCGGTGTTCATAGTTCACTCTTTTTGCTATCTCCCTGTTGATATGGGATGATATAAGTCAGCTTTCTTCTCATGCTGTGTGTCTTCTGTCATGATGAAACTTCCCTTTGAGACTAAACTGGCATAAACTCCTAGAATGCCCTTTCCTTCTATGAGATGCTTTTTTTTTTTTTTTAGTTTTTCAAGGTAGGGTCTCACTTTGGTTCAGGCTGACCTGGAATTCACTATGTAGTCTCAGGGTGGCCTTGAACTCTCAGTGATCCTCCTACCTCTGCCTCCCGAGTGCTGGGATTAAAGGCGTGCACCACCATGCCCGGCTTTATGAGATGCTTTTGATAAGGTGTTTGTACCAGCAATGAGAAGGTAACTGCTGCAAAAAAAAAAAAAAAAAAAAGAAAAATGTTACAGAGAGGCAGGGTTGTTGCTGCAATAAGCCTGATTATGTGTTTTCTAATGTGGTATCTGGTCTTTTGAAACTTATTTTTGGGAACAACATGGATGGATTTGGAACTTTTGGCTAGAGAAGCTTTGCGGTGCTGTTAGAGTTTGATGGACATTTTGGTGAGAGTTTGAAAGGCTAAGCTGCAGAGAAAACTGTAGATTAAAAGGCTTGCTTTATGAGGTTTCAAAGAGGAAAAAGAGTTTTGCGGGGGGGGGGGGGGCTGGGCTAGAAGCAGTTTGTATGACATACTGTGTTCTGTTCAGGTCCTAAGAACTTGAGCAAAGTTGAATTTAAAAGTAATAGACTGATGTGTTTGGCAGAGGAAACATGTGCAGGTTCAGATCCCAGGCACACAGACTGCATCTTTAGCTGCAGTTGTTTTAAGAAATTACCAACATTGAGGATGGGCGGCTCCCTTGCATTGATACAATAGAAGAAATGCTGAAAGGAAGTGGTCTGGGGAACAATGCTGAAGGAGTGTCCTTATTTTTAAGGTTTATCCCCACTGGATTTACAAATTTGGCAGTGTTGCCCACATGATACTGATGCACATGCAGGCATTAGAGTGTGATGGAGTGTCCATGGTTCTGAAGATGGTGATGTGAGGCAGGTTTGAGACTTCGTCATGAACCATCTGGGGGTTTCAATGGAGATCTTAGACTTTGGATATGCCAGGATTATGGGATTGCCACCAAGGAAAGTTGCTTTCTCATGCTCAGGTGAAACTGCTAGGAAAGCAGGAAGCACAGAGGGAGGGGCTGAGCTGCTAACCTGTTGGAGCCCAAAGGATTTCATCATGAGTCCTAGATGCCAGACATGGACTTGATGTTTTTCCTGCTGGTTTTTGATCTTGCATTGGTCTGTTTTTTCTTGCTATGTCTAATATTCCTCCCTTTTGGAGTGAAAATGGTTACTCTGTGCTATTATGTATTGGAAATACGTAACTTGTGTTTTGATTATATAAGGCATACAGTTAAGTGATTGCCTTGAGTCTCAGATGAGACTTTTAAACTTCATAGACTGGTAAAGACTTCATGGCTTGTAGAGCTGCATCATGAAATGTCTGTGAGTCTTAGGGGGCAGGATCAGAATGTGGTAGCTGGAATTGGGAGTGTCTGTCATAACGCCATATTTTTTGTTTATGTGGTCCCCAGGTGAAGGCAGTTTGGATAAGTTGTGGGGAGTTCAGGGGGTGGAGCCTTGCTGGAAGAGGTAGCCATTGGTGGCAGGCTTGGGCTGGTATATCCCTACTACAATCCCATTAGTTAGACTGTTTCCTTCTTGTTAATGTGTGATGATGTGAGCCAGCTTCCTGCTCAAGCCATGCTTTCTCCACCATGATGAAACTTTGTCTGGAAACTTTAAGCAAAAATTAACCCTTTCCTTCCATCAGCTTCTTTTGATCATGTGTTTCTTTCTATAGGCCCATGTCTTCATAGCAAGCCATGAAGACCTATGCATAAGGCACTTTAGGTCATTTTTCTTAAATTCCTACAAAACTAGCCCAGTTGTAGGATGGTGTTATACTTTAAGCTTCTATACTTTGGCCACATATTCTCATCACTCAGCTTGTCCTGAGTGCAGACAGTGTTACAGTAAAATATTATCCTCTTTTTCTTCAGATTCTGAGGATCAACCTTTTCTAATTCTCGAGGCTGTATTTATAGTTCATGGCACACTAAGTGCATAGACAAGTATCTGGGCTTTTAAAGTGTTCAACGCTGATTCCTCAAAGTGACCAGACAGATTATAGCATCCTTCTTCCTGTCTCTTCAGCTTTAGTGTCCGTAGAGCATAGTGTCACAGGAACCAGAAATGCTAGTTGCATATCCTTAGCCTAGCCTTACCCTTTCCTTTTAAATCAGTTGCTTACATTGTATCTTTCTCCGGACAAAAGTCCCTGCTTCAAGCATCTCTGGAATAAAGTGACTCTTGTGAGAGGTTCTTTTTTTTTTTTTTTTGAAACCCTGAACTGTTAGGCTTCTAGGTTCAGAGAAGAGTCTTGCTGTATAAATGGTTTGGGCTTCTTTGTTTTAAATTACATTGAGGATAAGAGTGCAAATGAAAGTACTTAAATTTTTAAGCATTCAATGGGACATCATTTTACCTGTGGATTTATCTCCATGCCCTCAGGAATAAAATTACTTACAGTATATGGACAAGGAAGAATTGGAAGCGGTTATGTTATAATAAAACAGAAGTTAATGAAGTTTTGCCATAGAGAATAGGTAGAAAAATTGATTTGGAGTCCTCTGGCTATTCATCATATGAAGCCAGTGGGTATTAGGACTGTGTGAGGACAGAGGCTATACATGCAGTGCCAGCACCCAAGCACTGGACCGTCTTCTGAGTTTGTTGTTCCTACAGTCCATGGATGTGGGGAAGGAGGACATGAAGTGGAAACAGGCAAGTCCAGGGTTGCTTGCCTGGAGTGGCTCAGCTCCCTGGGCATGGTGTCCCAGCAGCAGCTGTGTCTGGTGGGTCTATGGACGGCTGCCAGGGTTAGCCCTTTAAAGTCCTGGTTGATGTCCAGCATTGTGTACCCATCATGGCCCTGCAGGGTCAGGGTCAGGGTCAGGGTCAGGAAAAGAAAACTGAGATTAAATCGGTCTCCCTAGGCTGTGAGTAGACCTCCCACAAAAGGTTGTCTAGGATTCCAGGTGCTGGAAGAAGGAAGGATAAGGGAATGCCCTGGCAGGGAAGTCTGCATGCGTAGCCAGAGTGCACATTAGCTCCAGCAGGATTTCTCAGTGACCTTGCAGCCTAAGTATGTGGAGTCTTCAGCAATAGGGTATTACCATCTATTCCTGCTGGAAAACCAAGGGCCTTGGCAGTGGCCTATAATGTTTTGGGGGTTCAGGGACCTCCTTGGCCAACAACTCCATGGCACTGAAAAATTTCTAGTAACAATCTATAGCTTCTGAGTGTTCCATTGATCAAAAAAGTAGGTTTCCATGTGACTTATTTATATCCTCTTAGATTTTGATTAGCCTTCCCTCCAGCATTCCTTTACTCAGTCTCTTCCCCTGACAACACTTAGGCCTTTTCACCCCCGTTAATCTGTTCTTCTACTTACATATATACAATACCAACCTTTTAAGTCCCCCCTACCTCCCTTTATATTCCATTTATATCTCCTTTGTAGCATACTGGCCTCTACACCTGAGTTTTATTCCTACTCACATGGAAATCCAGTCATTTGTATCTAGGATCCACATATGAGAGAGAACATGTGATGTTTGGCTTTCTGAGCCTGAGTTACCTCAGTAAGTTTAATCCTTTCCAGATCCATCCATTTTCCTGAAAATTTCATAACTTCATTTTTCTTTACCATTGAATAGAACTCCATTGTGTAAATGTGCCACATCTTTGTTATCCACTCATCAGTTGAGGGACATCCAGACTGGTTCCATTTCCTAGCTATTGTGAATAGAATGACAATAAACATGGTTGAGCAAGTATCTCTACGGTAATGAGATGAGTCTTTAGGATGTATGCCTAGGGAGTGGTATAGCTGGGTCCTGTGGTAGATCTATTTTTAGCTGTCTAAGGAACCTCCACACTGATTTCCACAATGGCTGGACCAGATTGCATTCCCACCAACAGTGTACAACAAAGGTTCTTCTTTTTCTGCATCCTCATCAGCATTTATGGTCATTTGTTCTCATGATGGTAGTAGCCAATCTGACAGGAGTGAGATGGAATCTCATCGTAGTTTTAATCTGCATTTCCCTGATGACTAGGGATGTAGAACTTTTTTTTAGATGTTTATATGCCATCTGTATATCTTCTTTTGAGAACTTTCTATTTCGTTTCATAGCCCATTTTTTAATTGGGTTGTTTGATTTCTTATTTAATTTTCTGAGTTCTTTGTATATCCTAGACATTAATCCTCTATCTGATATATAGATGGCAAAGATTTTCTCCTATTATGTAGGTTGCCTCTTTGCTCTATTCACAGTGTCCTTTGCCATACAAAAACTTTGTAATTGCATGAGGTCCCAGTGGTTGATCTATGGTTTTATTTCCTGAGCAGTTGGGAGTATATTAAGAAAGTCTTTTCCAATACCAGTATGTTTAAGGGTTTCCCCTACTTCCTACTTTTTCCTCTAGCAGTTTCAGAGTTTCAGGTCTGATATTAAGGTCTTTGATCCATTTGGACTTCATTATTGTGCATGGAGAGAGGTAAGGATGTATTTCCATCCTTCTACAGATCCATATCCAGTTTACCCAGCACCATTTGCTGAAGAGGCTGTCTTTTCTCCAATGAATATTTTTGCCATTTTTGTCAAAGAATAGGTGGCTATGGCTCCCTGGATATACATCTGGGTCATCTATTCTGTTCCATTGATCTACATGTCTGTTTTTGTGCCAGTAGCATGCTATTTTTTTTTGTTTATTTATTTATTTGAGAGCGACAGAGAGAAGGAGGCAGAGAGAGAGAGAGAGAGAGAGAGAGAGAGAGAGAGAGAGAGAATGGGCACGCCAGAGCTTCCAGCCTCTGTAAACGAACTCCAGATGTGTGCGCCCCCTTGTACATCTGGCTAACGTGGGTCCTGGGGAATTGAGCCTTGAACCGGGGTCCTTAGGCTTCACAGGCAAGCACTTAACCGCTAAGCCATCTCTCCAGCCCAGCATGCTATTTTTGATACTATGGCTCTGTAATATAGGTTAAAATCAGGTATGGTGATATCACCAGCCTTGTTTTTGTTACTCAAAATTGTTTTAGATATTTGAGTTTTTTTTTGTTGTTGTTGTTCTTCAAAATGAAGTTTTGGATTGGTTTTTCCATTTCTATGAAGAATGCCATTGGAATTTTGATGGGGATTGAATTAAATGTGTAGATTACTTTTGGTAAGATTTCCACTTTCATAATATTGATTCTTCTAATCCAAGAACAAAGGATGACTTTCCATTTCCTAGTGTCTTCTGCAATTTCTTGCTTTAGTGTTTTTTTCACTGTAGAGATCCTTCACTTCCTTGGTTAGGTTTATTCCAAGGTATTTTATTTATTTATTTATTGATGCAATTGCGAATGGGAGTGATTCTCTGATTTCATCCTCTGTGTGTTTGTTGTTAGCATATAGGAAGGCTACTGATTTTTGTGTGTTTATTTTGTATCCTGCTACATAGCTCTATGTGTTTAACAGCTCTAACAGTTTTCTGGTAGAATCTTTAGGGTCCTTTATGTATAGAATCATGTCATCTGCAAATAATGATAACTTGATCTCTTCCTGTCCAATTTGTATACCTTTTTTGTGTGTTTCTTGCCTTATTGCTATGGCTAAGACTTCCAGTACTATATTAAATAAAAGTGGAACAGTGTACACTCTTGTCTTGTTCCTGATTTTAGTGGAAAAGCTTCAATTTTTTTTCCATTTAGTATTATGTTGGCTGTAGGTTTGTCATAAATATTTTTTTTATTATATTGAGATATGTTCCTTCTATTCCCAGTCTGTGTAGGACTTTTATCATGAAGGGATGTTGGATTTTGTCAAGTGCTTTTTCTGTATCTAATGAGATTATCATGTGATTTTTGTCCTTCAGTGCATTTATGTAATGTATTACATTTATCGATTTGCATATGTTGAACCATCCCTGCATCTCTGGTATAAAGCCTACTTGGTCAGGGTGAATGATCTTTATGATTTATTCTTGTTTTCTGTTTGCCAATATTTTGTTGAGAACTTTTTAAAATTTTTTTGTTTATTTTTATTTATTTATTTGAGAGCAACAGACAGAGAGAAAGGCAGATAGATAGATAGATAGATAGAGAGAGAGAGAATGGGTGCGCCAGGGCCTCCAACCACTGCAAACAAACTCGACATGTGCACCCCCTTGTGCATCTGGCTAACGTGGGTCCTGGGGAATCGAGCCTCAAACTGGGGTCCTTAGGCTTCACAGGCAAGCACTCAACTGCTAAGCCATCTTTCCAGACCCTTGTTGAGAACTTTTGCATCTATGTTTATGAGGGAGACTGGTCTATAATTTTCTTTTCTTTTTCTATCTTTGTCTGGTTTTGGTATCAGGGTGATGTTAGCTTCGTAGAAGGAGTTTGTGGGATTCCTTCCTTTTCTATTTTATGGAAACGTTTAAGAAGTATTGGTTTTAGTTCTTCCATGAAGGTCTGGTAAAATTCACTAATGAATTAATCTGGGTCTGGACTTCTTTTAGTTGGGAGATTTTTTTAATAACTGTTTGGATCTCCATACTTGTGATAGGTCTATTTAATTAGTTTATCTCATCTTGGTTTACTTTAGGTAAGTCATGAATGAAAGAAGTCATCCATTTCTTTCATATTTTCAAAATTAGTGGGGTATATGTTCTTATAGTATATCCCTATGATTTTTTAAATTTCTCTGATATCTGTTGTGATGGTACCTTTTTCATCTCCAATTTTATGAATTTTTGTCTCTTCTTTCTTTCTTTTGATCAGATTTGCTAAGGCTTTATCAATCTTGTTTATGCTTTCAAGGAACCAACTCTTTGTTTCATTGATTCTTTGGATTTTTGTTTTGTTTTGTTTTGTTTTGTTTGTCGAGGTAGAGTCTCAGTCTCATCCAGGCTGACCTGGAACTCACTATGTAGTCTCAGGTGACTCTGATCCACCTACCTGTGCCTCCCAAGTGCTGGGATTAAAGGCGTGCACCACCACACCTAGCTGGGTTTTTTTTTGGGGGGGGGGTTTCTATTTCATTAATTTCTGCCCTAGTCTTCATTATTTATTTCCATCTACTGATTTTTGGTTTGCCTTGTTCCTCTTTCTCCAAGGCCTTAAGTTAAAGAACTAAGCTGTTTACTTGTGAACTTTCTAAATTCTTATTATAGGTACTTAAAGCTATAAATTTCCCTCTTAGGACTATCTCCATTGTGTTCCGAAGGTTTTGGTATGTTGTGTTCTCATTATCATTTGACTCTATGAATTTTTTGATGTCCTTCTTGATTTCTTCATTGACCCATTCATCATTTAGTAGTGTATTGTTTAGTTTCCATGATTTTGTGTATGCTGTATAGCTTTTCTTGCTATTGATTTGTAGTTTAATCCCATTGTGATCAGATAGAGTGCAAGGAATTATTTCAATTTTCCTGTATTTGTTAAGATTTGCTTTGTGTCCTGATATATGGTCTATTCTAGAGAATATTCCATGTGCTGCTGAAAAGTATGTGTATTCTGCAGCATTTGGATGAAATGTCCTGTATATATCTGTTAGGTCCATTTGTTCTATTACCTCCTTTAATCCATTATCTGTTAATTTTTTTTTTTTTGCCGGAATGACCTGTCCATTGATGAGAGTAGGGTGTTGAAGTCACCCAATGCAACTGTGTTTGGTGTTATCTATGACTTTAGTTCTAACAGTGTTTGTTTGTTTGATGAAGTTGGGAGCCCCCATGTTAGGTGCATATATGTTTAGGATTGTAATGTCCTCCTGTGGAAGTGTGCCTTTAATCAATATAAAGTGGCCTTACTTATCTTTCCTAATTAATGTTGGTCTGATGTCTATCTTGTCAGATATCCTGGATAGCGACCCCTGCTTTTGTTCTAGGCCCGTTTGCTTGAAACACCGTTTTCCAACCTTTTACACTAAGATAGTGTCCATCAGTTTTAGAGAGGTGAGTTTCTTGGAGGCAACAAACTGAAGGATCCTGCTTTTTAATCCAGTATGCAAACCTATGTCTTCTGGTTGGGACATTGAGGACATTGATACTAAGTTATTATTGAAAGGTATGCATTTAGTTTTGCCACTTTTCTTGTTTTGTAGTACTTCTGGTTTACTTTTGCTCTCTTGTATTAACTGGTATTTGAGTATGGTTTGTTTTTTCCAGGTTCCATATATGTGTGGTTTTCTTTCTCTTCAGTATGAAGGATCCTGTCAAGTATTTTCTGTAGAGCTGGTTTTGTCTTCAAATATTCCTTTGTCTTGCTTTTGATGTGGAATGTCCTTTTTTTCTCTGTCTTGAATGTATAGCTTTGCAGGATAAAGTAACCTTGGTTAACAGTTGCTATCTTTCAGAACTTGGAATACATCATTCCAAGCCCTTCTGGCTTTTTAAAGTTTGTGGTGAGTAATCTGCTGTAATCCTGATGAGCCTGACTTTGTATGTGACTTTATTTTTCTCTCTAACTGCTTTCAATATATTTTCTTTGGTCAGTATGTTTGGAAGTTTAATTATAATATGGTGAGGAGAGGTTCTTTCTAGGTTTTGTCTGTCTGTTGTTCTAAAGGGTTCCTGTATGTGCATTGCCATCTCTTTCCCAATTTGGGGGAAGTTTTCTTCTATCATTTTGTTGAAAATACCTACTATGCCTTTGGAGTGAAATTCTTCTCCTTTTACTATACCTTGAGTTCTTATGTTTGGTCTTTTCATAGTGTCCCGAATATCTTAAAATTCCCATCCATACTTTCCTATTAGTTTGTCTTTCTCTTTGTTGGACTGTATTAGATCTGGCCCCTGGTCTTCTAGTTTAGATATTCTGTTCTCCCCTTCATGCATTCTACTGGTGAGATTTTTCTAGAGTTTTTTTTTTTTTCATTTCATTGACAGTGTTCTTTATTGCTAGTATTTCTGACTGTTTTTTTCTTTATTATTTCTATTTCTTTATGTATATCTTGTATTGACCTTATTTCATTAAATTGGTTTCCTGTGTCTTCTTTCATTTCTTTGATTGCTTCTTTGGTTTCTTTGAACATATTTATAATCATTCTTTTGAAGTCTTTCAAAGGCATTTCCTGTAAATCAGTCTCACTGGAGGTTATTTCAGATGCATTAGTACTTTCTGATGGATTTATATTGTCTTTATTTTGTGTGTTTCTTATATTATAATGTAGAGATTTTTGCATCTTGTATTAATTTAATGCTTGGGCTTTCTAATTGTCTGCACTATTATTAGATGTATCAATCATTCTCATGTTGTATATGTTCAGGGTAGGAGCTTAAGGTGCTACGTGTGGCTCTTAAGACTCTCAGAATATTCAGGCATGGTGGCACATGCCTTTAATTCCAGCACTTGGGAGGCAGAGGTAAGAGGATCGCCATAAGTTCAAGGCTACCCTGAGACTACATAGTGAATTCCAGGTCAGCCTGGGATAGAGCAAGATCCTACCTCAGAAAAACGAAAAAAAGAAAAAAAAAAAGACTCAGAATAACCACAAAAGTGACCCTGGGTGTTGTGTTTGCCTGCTATGAGAGTGTTCTAGTAGGCTGAATGGAACAAATACAGGGAAATTCTAAAATTTAACTAAACAATGTACACATTCAATGAAAATCAGCACAGAATATTTATGCAAAAGTAGGTATTATGACAACTAGATTCTCTAACAATGTCATAGTCCCTAAGGATGTGTATTGCCCAGCACCCTTAATCCTGTCAACTGGGAGGTTAAGATTTCTGGTCTGAAGAGGGTTCCAAATCAGCTTGTGGCCAAGTGAGACAGAAGAGGAAACAAAGGTACTATAAATCAGGAAGCAACAAATGACAAGTTCAAAATATAGCTTATTTAAGAATGGCAAATCCAAACATCCATTAATTTAACATATAATTTACCCTGACATGGAAGGTGTAATTAGTGCTTCTGATTCAAGCCCATGTTACTAGGCTTATTTGGTGGGTACTGACCTGGTGTACTCTCACTTACCTTTAGGGATGGCTTTGGTCTCAATTATGCTGCATCTGCTTGGGTCCCTCTTTGTTGTACTGTGGGGTCAGTTAGGCTGGCTGGGTTGGTTTGCTGCTCTGATCGCCTGTACCAGTTGCTGTGTAGATGAGCTCCCTTCCCCCAGTCTCTGCTGCTTGCTGACGCTTGCACTAGTGGTGGAGAGGGGAGGCTGTGGATGGTGGCTGAAGTTCCCCTGCTGGTCCTTGTGATCTTCTTCCTCATGAGCCACTCCCTTGCTCCCTGCTGTCCTCCCTTCACTTTTCCTGTGGCTCAGGCTAAGCCTGTGGCCGTGGCAATGTGGACCTGGTGCCAGTGCTGATGAAGCCACTTCTGCCTGCTTCTGTGGCCTCTAGATGCTATGGATCTCTCTCCTGCTTCTCTGCTGCAGTTTACAAGAGAAGATGTGGTGAGGATCATCACATTCCCAGCTGAGATCTCAGGTGCACCCTGTACCAGCTGTATTCAATAATGCATGGGGTATTGTGTCCTCAGGGGAAGAAAGAGTATATAGAGGGGAAAGGATCAAGGAACAATGAGCTCCATCTAAGTGGTTTCTTTGGAGTCTTCATGCTCTGTAAGTAAGCACTCACCTGAAGATGAGGAAGTAATATCCCCTGTGGTAATCTTGACATAGTGAACTTCAATGAAGTGCTGCTTTGGGGTCTCATGCTCTGTAAGTAAGCCTCATCTGGAGGCTGAGGGAGGAACGTCTGCTGAGGTAGTACTGACATAGTGAGCTCCATTGTGGTGGCTTCTTGGGAGTCTTCATGTTCTGTAAGTAAGCCCTTACCCCAAGACCCCAAGGGAGGAACATCCATTGGCTACTCTAATACTCCTGGACAGGGAGAAGGAGCTTCTGGAAGCAGCCATGGGGAAGTCATCATTCAGAATGGGATGAAACTTCTCTGGGGTCCCAGTGCTCTGTAAATAAGCCTTCATCCCTAGGCTGAGGGAGGAGCATCCAAGGAGTAATTTTGATATAGGAAGCCACTGCTTTGGGGGCTCCATGTTCCTATAAATACTACTTTTCATGCTCTGTAAATAACTCCAATAAACTTATTTGTTCATTGAACTGGTAATGGCGTAATCGTACTTGGGCTTGCCATCTGAGCCCTATTAGGCATGAAGCCATGTGTTTGAGTCTCTCCAAGAGAAATGTTTCCTATGACAGGGATGGACTCTAAGATCTGCCCCAGTGACATACCTCTTCCCCAGTAGAATTGATCTAGGGGCTCAAGTAGGATGTTTAATAAAAAAATGCTTGAATTGTGGGGCCATACGTTTAAACTATCACAGTTATTATTGAGAGTTGTCTGTTAATTCCTGTCATTCTTACTGATTTTGTAGTGCTTGATAGTTTTCTATTCCTCTCTTACATTAACTATTGTTCAGGCATCAAGTATTCTTCCCTATGGCCTCTGTAGGTGCTTTACCTTCTCTCTAGTCTCAAGGAACACTTCAAGTATCTTCTGTAGAGATGGCTTAATGGTCATATCTTCCTTTAGCCTGCTTTTATTATTATTTTTAATCTCCTTCAATCATGGCAGATAGCTTTGCTGGGTATCATAGTCTGGGTTGGCAGTTACTGTCTTCCAGAACTCGAAATACATAATTCTAATCTTTCTAGCTTCTAAATTTTCTATTGAGAAATATTATTTTTGTGACAGGCTTGCCATTTTAGGTGATATCTGGTTCTTCTTACTTATTTCAATTTATTTTCCTTAGTTTGTATATTAATAGTAGTTTATATGATGAGGAGAGGTTTTCATTTCTTGTTCTTTTTCTAAATGTCTCCTGTATCTATATTGTCATCTATTTCCTAATTTTAGGAAATTTTCTTCTGTGATGTTGAGAATTCTTACTGTGCCATTTGATTAGAATTCTTCTCCTTTTTTGACTATAATTCTTAGATTTAATCTCTTCATATACTGTCTTACTAATTTATCTGTGTGTCCTGACTGGTCATCTCAGAGATGAAGGTGTTGAAAATCCTTAATGAGTAATACACTGTGCAGGTCTCAGTTATGTCCAGATATATTCAGGCAAACCCCCAAAGTGAGCCTGCCAATATGAAAATTGACCTATGTGTCTTTTGTTCTCAGGGAAGAAGAATAAGGAATTGAACTACTCTCTTTGCCATATTGGGACACACCAGTAAAAGAAAACACTTATTTCTCTGGGGACTCCTCTTCTTTTCCTGTCTTCTTAGTAGAGGAATCTACCTAACTGCTGTGTATCACACCATGGCTTAATAAATTTCTTATGGATCTTGAACTTTGCATAGAGATGGTGAAAATTAATGTATCTTGTATTAACCTGTCTCCTTTTTCCCTTCAGATTACTTTGGCAAAGCTCCTATTCCTTAGGCAAAGTTTAACATACTTGGGTGACTCTTTATCTTTTCATACTATTATATCTTTTGTCTTATGTCCATGAAAAATGAGGCACACTGATGAAGAGGAATAAGGTGGAGTTTGAGAAATGTTGAATAAGCAACAGTTTCGTGGAAAGCATGCCTAGGGTTCTGGCCTGTATCCAAAGATAACCAAGAGAAAAGGGGATGGGGGAGGGCAGAGTGGGGCCTCTACTTCCATCCTCCTCCCTTTTATACTGTATTTTAATCTCATGGTAAGGTTATTGTGATGTTTTCCTTCCTAAAGTTAACAGGGAGACAGGCAGTGAGGCCAGTTCCCCAATGACCTTCAAGCCTGTTAATTTTTGCCTACTTACAGCACCCTCACATACCTGCAATTGTTACCCTGTGGCATTTCATTTTGCTTGTCTTTTATTAATTTGGAAACAACCTCTATTTTCTATCTCTATACATGAAAAAATAGACAATTTTTCTTTGTCTTGGAATATAAATGTTCCTAGGATGGGTCTGTAAATAATTCCCATGGGGCCCTGTTGTTTCTCTATAATAATGATAATACTAGTCCTAGTGATTTTCTTTGTTTATTTCGTTTATTTTTGAGATGGGGTATCACTGTGTAGTCAAGTTTGGCCTCCAACTTACTGAGTTTCTCCTGCTCCGGCCTGCCAAATGCTTAATGGGATTCTAAGCACATACTACCATGCCCTGCTCTAATCGCTGGCTTTTCAAAATTATCTTTTATTGTTTTAATTTCCTTTTCTTTCCATTACTTGAGCACATCTCAAATTGAAGTTCTACTTTTCAAATTTTACTAAGCTTCATTTCTGATCATTACTGCCTCAGTATGATGTTTATTTCTGACATATTTTTGCAGCATCAAATGTTTAGTGTTCTTGCAATATCCTGTCCATTTCCTTGTGTAATTTCATTTTTTTAAGTTTATGCTCCTTCCCTCTTCATGGCTGGGCTATGCTCCTACTTGTTTGAAAGGATTTCTTTTCTTTCTTTCTTTTTTCTGTTTTTGGTTTTTCTGAGGTAGGATCTTGCTCTATCCCAGGCTGACCTGGAATTCACTATGTATTCTCAGGGTGGCCTTGAACTCATGATGATCCTCCTACCTCTGCCTCCCAAGTGCTGGGATTAAAGGCATGTGCCACCATTCATGGCTTGTTATCATTATTTTTATTTTCAAGTATTTCCTGTACTAGTTCCTTTTATTTTACCATTAATGCTCTGTATCTATTATGTGAATGTTTCTTTTTTTTTTCATTGATTACATTTTATTTATTTATTTTTTCTTTTCTTTATTAGTCAGTTTTGTATTCAGCAAATACAGTTAGTTTGGTACCATTATTAGGCTCATCCGTGACCTACCCCTCCCCTTGGCCCCTCCTTGTTGAGGTATACGGGATCATGCATTGTGGAGTTAGCCCACAGTTATAGGTAAGATAAATGTCTCTGCATATCGAGACCCAACATGTGGCTCTGACATTCTTTCCTCCCCCTCTTCCGCAAAATTTCCCTGAGCCATGTTGGGTTCATTTTTGGTCTGCTTCAGTGATGAGGTGTTGGGGGCCTCTGAGGCTCTGGCTCTCTGATTTGGTAGGAGTTGATTTTTCTCTGTGCTGATCTCCTTCCCCCTTGTGCTGGTATCCGGTTCATCAGGAAAACAGCCCCCTTGCTTGTTTCTCCAATTTTTCTTAGTTTCAGCTGGGGCCCTTTTGAGGTATGATGGGGTGGCTCTCTCCTTAGGATCTACATCTATCTGAAAAAGAGAAGCAGATTCTCCAACGGAGAGTAAGTTAGCACCAGGACAAATGAGATAACCCTTACTTTTTTTTTTTTAATAGAGAATTTAATAGATGTAGGCCCTCTTGTAGCCCACAATTGATGGTAGCTTGATATTGGAGTGTGCTTATGTTTGGATATGGTTCTGACTTGTTTCCCAGCTCCAGCTATGGGTCCCATACCAGTGAGGGGATCAGTTAGCCAAATTGAGAGCAGTTGGTTCCCCACCATGGCTGTGTGCCACCACTGCACTTGTGTGGGCATCACACCAAATTATTTGCTGCTAAGTAGGTTAGACCATGCGTTGCTTCGACAGATATTGGTCATTTTTCCCCAGTCGCCCATGTAGCACCTTCTGGCACTAGACGCGCTGACTGTCTGGGGACTGACTCTCATCCAACTTCCAGCCATGCCATTCTAATTTGCATGTCAATCACATAAGGTGTCTTCAGCAGTAGGGTCTTACCACTAGCCTTTGGTGGGTCATCGACAGAAATCTCTGTCTTTCTTTTAGGAGATCTTGTAGGTCTCTCTGATCAAAAGCTCATTGTGGATGATAGCCCCATGCTGGATCTGGGAGTTACAGGTCAGTGCCCACTAAGAAAATGAGGAAAAAGCTAACTAATATACAAGAGTTAGAGATAAGAGAGAGAGAGAGAGGGAGAGGGGAAGTGAGGGAGGGAAGATGTAGAAGGTTAAGGTTAGTCTTGGTCTTACCCTCTCCAGTGTCTTGTGGTTCAGGTGTTCCCTGTAAGGGCCTGGTGAAGGATCAGGCATTTGGTCTGTCTTTTAGTAAGTAGAAGATTATGGTACCATTGCCGTTTGGGTCTAGATTTGTGTTTCCCACCCCTTTGATGCCCTCCCCTCCCTCCCCTCCCATCCTAGTGTCTAGTCTAGGAGATGCTTGCTGGGTATGTAAGGTATCTTGGGTAGATTCAGGTTAGGTGCTGTAGATGAGTGAGACTATGTGGTGATTTTTTTTCTGTGATTGGGTAAGTTCACTGAGAATGATCTGTTCCAGGTTCAACCATTTTTCCTCAAATTTCATTGTGTCATTTTTTCAAACCAAATTCTGTCCTGGCATCATCTTATTCTATATATTATATATATACCTTCTACATTTATTTCATGAACAACTATTCAATTATAATCAATATTCAGGTGAGTCATAGCCTTTTGGTTCCTATTTAGGTTCTCATTTGTTGTCCTTGGAGCATTTGCCACTAGGTGTCAAGTAGAGTTAACTATGACAAAGGACCACTTCTGTTCCTGCTCACTGAATTCAGTGCCTTGGGGAAAACATTGATTTCTTATTAACCTTTGTGCATTCTGGGAGCCAGGTGTAAGTAAAGGCTCACCACTGGTTTTGTAGCATTTTGTATAGCTATCTAATACTGATGACCTCTTTAGCCTTTATTTTAGAAAATTTCTTAGATATATGTTAATTTACTTGCCACCTATTCCCAGGAAAAAATTATTTCCTTTTCTGTATTCCTGGTGCCACCTCTTACTTGTGTCTTCTAGGAACAGTTTTTGTGACTGTACGAAAGTTAATTGAATTTATTAACATTCTTTCCCAAATGAAGAACTTCCACTATATGAAAGTTACAGGCTTTTTATTCTAATGCATATTAGACTTAAATATGGAATTAGAAGGAATTGGTGATGTAAAGTATGTATATTGGCCTTGTGAAATGTACTGTTATTTGTCTTGATTTTGTACTAGACAGGTGCCAAACTGGTATCCACATGGCTGTATGGGACTGGGCAGGGAAGTGTCCTGCTGGGCTGTTTTCTTTAGCCTGCATAGTATGCTGTATCTTGTTTTGTAGGCATTTTAGACCCAGTTACCTTTCTGAATTTCTGGTGCTTACTAGCTTATTTCAAAAGTTTGAGATCGCTTTTTAGAAATACTATTTACAATTTTTATTATTATTAGTTCTTGTGTATATATGGATATGTGTGCATCTCTACATGCATGTGGAGGTCAGAGGGCAATTTTGGAGTGTTTGTCCTCTGTACCTTTTTGAGATAGCATCTCTCATTTTTGCTGCATGTGTGCCAGTCTGACTGGCCTGTGAGCTTCTGGATTCTTCTGGGTTTTTTGCCTGCCATTGCAGTAGGTGTGCTGAGATTACAGACATTTTTGTGGCTGGCTTTATGTGTGTGCAGGGGAGGATCAAAGTAGTGTCAGTAGCCTGACAGGTGTCTTTAACTACTGAGCCTTGTGCCTAACCCCACAAAATAATATTTCAAAGAGAGGAAAATGCTTACAGCATTATGAATGAAGTCTATAGACTTGTGAAAAATGACACTTAGAGTTGTATTACCACACTTAATGCAATGTGGTTATCTATGAGTGACCAGGGCTGAGATTTATCTTCTCCCTGTGCTGTGACATGTGCCTTCTAATCCAAGTTATTTTGGGATATTAAGGCAGGAGGAGTGGAACCCAAGGTTTTAGGCTACTGTGTCCTTCTTAACAAGTCCTTGCCTCAAAAATAGGAAATAAAGGGCTGAAGAGATGGCTTATCCATTAAGACACTTGCCTGTGAAGCCTGTGGTCCCAGGTTCGATTCCCCAGAACCCATGTAAACCAGATGTACATGGTGGTACATGCATCTGGAGCTGATTTAGTGGCTAGAGGCCCTGGCGCACCCACCTTCTCCCCTCCCCCCTCTCTAGTGAATAAATACAAATAAAATATAAAAAATTTAAAAATAGGAAATAAAAATTGTGGTAATATAGCTTAGTAGTAAATTATTTGCCTAGAATACTCAAAGCCCTAGATTCAATCCAGCACTGAAGAGAAAAAAAATTGGATTTACTTCTGTAAAACCCATATTATTAATCACTAATTTACCAGCCTGGGCCTGAGTATGGTATTTAAACAAGTTACAGTACAGAAGATATGTGAGATATGGTCACTTTATTAAGCTTCTTGTCCTGTATGGATAAACATATGTGGTACATGTTCTATTGAGATAGTACCTGTAAAAAAAAGACATAGGCAAATTAATAGACTATTCTCAAGTAATCTTAATGAGAGGTCATTTTAGACCATAAGAGATTGCACCCAGAAGAAATACCGATGACATTTTTGTACCACTTTGTTATGAGTTCTTTTAGACTTTTCTAGACTAATAACTTTGCTTTTTATACTGAGAGATAGTCTTTATAATAACCTGATTCTGTTATTTGCTTTTCATGCTGTATTGGAAGTTGCTAAGCATCTTTCATGAGTATCTTAAGCCCTGTTAGAAAAAAGTACAGGCTAAATTCTAAGTCATGCTAGCAACCTGATAATAGTAGATACTCAGCTAATTTGAAGAATCCAGACATACCAGCTGTGAGCAAGACAGCCAAACCACAAATACCACAGTGAGAAATAATTTTTCCTTAGACAGAATCTCTGTGCTTGTATTAATGATTTTTCTTTAAAGATGATAAATTAGTAATTTGCAAAATGAACTTAGACTATGAATCCTTCTTGTTCAAGAAGCATTAGTTATTGGAAGATGGTTTCGTACACTTCTGAGAAGCTAATTAGTTGCTACATAGCTTATCATGCTGAGAAACTGCTGGGTTTCATGAGTATTGATCCATTGTAGCAGGATTTTCTAGCCCTATGTGGTTATGAAATTATACTTCTGAGTCAAGTCTTTTAAAGAGCCTCTAGCCATTTTTTGAGAGTCATCTTTTGCTCGCAGGAGCATTTTATTCTGTTGAAGGGGCGGTCAGCATGGAAACATGGCCATCTGCTGAGGTGGGGGTCAGGTGGTAGCATGGAGGTCTGTTGAAGTGTTGTATGAGCTCCAGGTGCTGTTTGTGGTAATTCTTGTCAAGTTAAGCATGATAATAGTTCATCAATGTAAGCATATTATTTTCTAAAAACTCACACTTCTTTATCAGGAAACAATACCAACATAGGTTTTTATGGTTATGTTTACTGTTATGCTGTTAACCATATATTTATACCATTAAATAGTTTATGTTTATTTCTTGAGTTTAGTACTGATTGTTAAAAGTGGGAGAAACTTGAAAAAAAGCTCAGGCTGAGTCTAGAAGAAATGTGAGCCTGAGACAAAGGGGCTCAGCTCTAAGGATGAGTGTGGAGAGAGTTGACAGTTTTTAAGAACAGCTACTGAGTTAAAACCTACATAATATTATATTCTTCAAGGGGCATAAGAACCAGGATTGCTCTTCAATTTCAGTTGCTGGATAATACATCTTTAAATTCAACTTAAACAGACTGAAACTGGAAAAGCTTGGAAAAGTAGGAAATAGCTGGTGCTTAAAAGGTGGCTGTGTGGATAATTCATCTACTGTGACTAAAGGTGGCTCCTCACAAAGGGAGCTTGAGAATGCTAACGGCCAGGCCTGAGAAGGTCCAGTATTTAAGCAACTGCTGGGGGTCCGGGTGACAGGATGAGGAAGGTAGATGGGCGATGAAGATGAATAAGCATCTGCCTTACCTTTATTTCATCTTGTGAATAGGTAGGTGAGACAGATAAACTGGTGTTATACCGCGTAGGAGACAAAGAAGCCGTCATAGAAGCAGTCATCAGAGATATTTTGGAAAGCCACCTGCAAGTTAAAGTGGTTTCATGTCCCAACCTTTGTGAAATGTCTCTGCATGTGTTCCTTCCTCCCCCCTCTCCTTTTTTTTTTTTTTTGTTTTCTATTTTCTTTTTGGAGGCAGGATTTCATTCTGTAGCCCAGATTAGCTTTGAATTTATGGTAATTCTCCTACCTCAGCCTCCCAAGTTTTGGGTTTAAAGATATGTGCCACCAGACCCACCTTACTTGTTGCTCTCTTGTCATCAGCTTTCCATATTCCAACCAGAATCACCCTTTAAAAATGTTAAACTAGGGTGAAAACATTGCTCATTTGGCCCCGAGTGCATGCCTAGTTTTACATAGCATTGCCTGGAGTTGGTTTCCAGTAGCTCCTATACTGGGCATGGTAGCACAGTTCTGTACTACCAGCTCTGAGCAAGTGGTGGCAGGAGGGTCAGAAATTCATGGCCATCAGCCTTTTAGGAAGTTTGAGGCTGGCCTGGGCTACATGAGACTCTGTCTCCCACCCCCCAGCCCCCCCCCCAAAAAAAAAAAACAGTAGAGGTCAATTTACCTTATTTTCTAGTACACTCTTCAAAGGCTTCAAGTACCAAGCTCTGGATTGGGTCCTTGAGCTTGGATATCATTTGGTTGGTGGCTACTTATCTCAATCTAAATAGTTCCCTTTCTTCAGCATGATGCATTTTTCCTGCTTCTAGGCCTTTATCTAAGTTGATTTGATTGGCCAAAGTCCCTGCTCACATGTTGAATCTCAGCTTAAATATGAATTCTTCACCCAGTGTCTCTGACTACTCAGGCTGGCCATTTCCATTGCCATAGACGTGTAGTTCCCACACTTCCCATATTCAGAAGTTATTGGGGTTAGAGCCTGGGCCCTGGCAATGGTAACAAGCCAGGCTCAGCAACCTGTTGTAGCAATCCAATTAAAGACACAATAATGAGAAACAGAAAAAGGAGACTTATTCAATGTTGGTCACATTGGAATGAGGGATGCAGAGGCTCAGTAGACCATTTCCGCCCTAACCCCACCAAGTCTATCTGTGTGGAACTGACATGAGGATTTTGTTTAAATAGAAGGCAAGAGGTATGCATAGCTAAGTAATTCTGGTCAAGGTGTGGTCCTACCCATCTGTGGTGGTTTGATTAAGGTGCCCCACCCCATAAATGTAGGTGTTCTGAATGCCAGGTCTCCAGCTGATGTTAATTTGGGAATTGAAATCTCCTGGAGGCAGTGTATTGTTGGGGGCAGGCTTATGGGTGTTATAGCCAGCTTCCTCTTTCCAGTGTTTGGCACACTACTGTTGCTGTTGTCTACCTGATGTTGGCCAGGAGATGATGTCCACTATCTGCTCATGGCATCGTTTTCAACCCTGTCATCATGGAGCTTTCCCTCAAGTCTGTAAGCTAAATATTTTTTTCCCCACAAGCTGCTCTTGGTGGGGTGTTTTGTGCCAGCAATGCGAACCTGACTGCAACACTGTCCCATTGTCTCAACTCTAGTCTCTCCTGCAAGGTGGGGCTGACAAATTGTAAATCTCTTCTAAAGGCAAGTTCTCTGGTCTGCTCCTTTCAGGGATTCAACGTTTTTCTTTTTTACCCAGTATGACATACGTAGAGAAATTCCAGTTCTTTGGAATCTGATAGCCAAAGGGAAGGGCACAAATGTCTTATCCAAATATCTTTCTTCCTGCCAAGACAGGCAATGTCTCCACCTTCTGGCAGTGTTTGGCTCAGATTTCACAGATGTGCAATGATTAATGATGTGGCTTTTATAACTTAGTTTCTGATCTCCACATCACTGAGAAATCCCCATGCCATTTCAGATTGTTTGACTCTTCCATGCTGAGTTTTCTGTCTGGCCTTTCCCGGCTACTCCTGTATCACCACTGTGTAGCAACAGATGTCAGCATCAAAGGAGAACACAGAATGTCTTTGTTACTGCCTTTACCATGTCATGTTGAAATTATTTGATTGCATGCTTTCATATGTGAGACTTAGCTTCCTTCATGGTCTTAGTTTCTCATGCTCTGCTCTTTGGGTTAGATGGCTATACAGATCTCTGGCTAAGAGCAATGGGTTAATGAGCAGGAAAAGAAATCTAAATAATAAATTATTTTTTGAAAGCTTAGTGACAAGTTTTCATAGTAAGGTAACTAAACCAAATATACTTAACATTTCCAGTAAGTATTTCTTCTTTGCAGGTTATGAGAAAGGCATTTTAGGGTATCTGAACTAAGTATCTAATCATTAGTCACGTGGGATTATGAAGCTGCGTAGGTGATGGCCAGAATTACACACTGTCCCTAGTGTGTGCACTGACACTTGCTTATGCTGTGAAACTTATAAAAACACAAGACTGTTTCCATAAGCTGACAGGTATGCAGTAGCAAAAACACTGTAAAACTTAATTACTCCTTAGTAGTTTGCAGTGAAGTGGTGAATTTTCCAGTATAAACATGTGTTACTTGAATAGAACTTGCCTGTACTCAAAGATGGAAAATGCAAATAACAGTGGAATAAAACTTCTAATGGGTAAAATTGTAAACTAGTGTGGCATCAGCAGAGTTTAGTTCAGTTTTGAGCTGGGTAGAGGTGGCAAGGAGGGAAATGAGAACTATGTAATTAATAGAAAGGCATCAAGAAACAAAAATTTGTTGATGAGTTGGGGGTATAGCTCAGTGGTAGAGTATTTGCCCCAACACCACAGGTCAGTTGTTGAGAAGCACATGTGCTGCTGCTGATGACTATAGACAAAGGTCTGTGCATACTGAATGGATACCAGCATCTGCAGCTGCCCTAGGGTGCAGTGCAGGACAACAGACTTCTCAGCACTTGCTCACACACTTCTGGCATTTTAGGATCAGTTCATTCAGAGAAATTCTACATGGGTTTATTATGTAATTTACTGATCTTTTTGCTTAATCCAGGGAATGGTTTATAATATGTACAGATTTAAAGCAGATTAAAGTTTTGTAAACAACCCTGTTTTTTCCCTCTGGAGTTTTATTGAGCATTAATTAGATAATTAGATTTTTTGCTAAATAGACATACTTGGAAATTCTAAGTGCCACAGGACACTGCAGTAGATGTGTCCAGCAGGGCAGAAGATTTATTTTAAAAAATTATTGTAGATTGACTTAAAGTTCTGCACCCTAGAAATTGAGTTTATAAAATATCATAGCGAGCATCAAGATTGCCACCGAAGGATTTGAAAGACATGCCCATCTTCCTCCTCTAGTTTCTCCTTAGTAGTTCTGAGATGGGTGAGATGAGGATATGTTGTTTAAAGTTTTCTTTTACTGTCACATGAGTGATTTCTGGTGGTTGGTAAAGTTGGATCTACTACTGTGAATGTTGCATAAAACTTACTCATTTATACATTTGTTTTGGGAGATAAGATCTAGCTGTATAGATCCTAGTCTGGCCTCTAGCTCATGACTCTTCTACCTCAGGTACCCAAGGGCTGGGATAACAGGCATAACCATAGTTCCCGGCAGCATTAATTAAAATAAATTATCTGATATAATAAAATATACCTTAACCATAAAACTTTTAAGTTGAAAGTAATCTATTTTTCAGACTGTAGATCACTAAAGGTTCTGTGTAATGTAAGTTGTTTTCAAATTGCACATCAGGTCATTGGATAGGGTGACCTAATACAACTTTCTTTAAACCAATTTAAAGACTTGGTATATCTATTAGACATGCTGACTTTTAACAATTAATAGAAATTCTTGAGTAATATTTTATTTTCTCCATTGTCTGATTATAATTAGATATAGACTAAGTATACTTGGGCAGTGATACTATTTCTAGATAGTATTTTTATGTTCTAGACTAAAATTACAAAGCAGATGTATGCATTTAAAACTATTATGTATATTAAGAGGTGCTTCTATGGATGCCTTTTACGTGATAGTATGAGCCAGTCTAGCATGCACCTGTACTCCTAGCTCTTGGGGTGGAGTTAGGAGTCTTATGCACCCCAAGTCCAGCTTACTGTTCATAAGCTATTGCCGCAGAAAAACGAAATAAAGGCTGGAAAGATTGCTCAGCAGTTAAGACCACTTCCTCTGCAAGCATGAGGGCCTGAAAAGGCCTGACCTGAAAGACCGTTTGATTCCCCAGAACACACGTAAACAGCTTGTCATGGCCACACACATATGTCACCCCAGACCCATAGGGGAGAAGAGTGCTGAGTATTGCCCAAGCTTACAAAAAATGGCAAATTCCTAGATCAGTAAGAAACTTGGGCTCAAAAAAGAAGGAAGAAGAACAATGGAGCAGGAAACCAGACCTCCTGCTCTAGACCCTGCAGGCAAGCGCACCCCACTGCAGGCGAGCATATGAGGCACTGCATGGGCATATGCACATGCATATAGCACACACCACATACAGACACACATGCCACACCATACACTCATGCAAAATAAATAACTAAATCTGTGTTTAAAGTAGAAAACCAAGCCCATATGGGTATGTGCTTTCCTTAATATAGCACTAATAAGCATGATAGTAACTAGACTCTGTTTGACTGCCTTAATTTCCTTTTCATTTCTTTTTGTAGGCATTGCTTCTATGACAGTGCCAGTGTACATTGCCGAGGTCTCACCACCCAACCTGAGAGGCCGGCTGGTCACCATGAACACCCTTTTCATCACAGGGGGCCAGTTCTTTGCGAGTGTTGTTGATGGAGCCTTCAGTTATCTGCCAAAAGATGGATGGAGGTTTGTAAATAGTTCTTACATTGACTTTTTTGAAAAAAAGAACATGATTTTAAGGCATGTGAAACTTAAGAAATATTCTGATTCATCATTATTTAATGAGTAGGTGGCATTTGGCAAAATTGAAAGTTGTCAAGAAATTGATATTTATTTTACTGGTAGACAAGGAACCTATTATTAAGAATTGATACCTATAGAGCTTTTGGCATTTAGTGGTGTTTCTCATACTGTGCATAATCATCACAGTATTTATTTGGAAGTGAATGCTATAATAAATATGCATGGAGTTCTCTAATTACAAGTGATTGACAAGATGTTTATGAACTACAGATAAAACATTCTTTTGAGGGGTTTAAGAAGCCTCATTTGATCTGAAAGAAACCTATGCTTTAAGGATGCAGTATTAGTATTTGATCATAACTTGAATCAAAATAAATGAGAAAGAGAACATTAAATAAAACAAATTCAAACCAAACATTGTTAAGAGAAATTAGTTTTATGTTAAAGCTTAGATATACAGGTTCTAGATTTTGATTTCTTGCTTAACAACACTGAAAACAGAATATTCATGTAAGTATTCCAAGAAAAGTTTACTAAAAGGCATACCAAGCTGCACAGTATTGAGTAACTTGTTTACTTGATTTTTTTTATTATAAGAAATATTTTGTCAGCATCTCTGGTGGAAGCCCTGGGACTGAGCATTGAACAAGAGACTCGAGGTCTTGCTGGCTTGGCATTTACAGTGTGATAGCAGCTAAAAGGAAGGTTCTGTGTGATGGAGAGGGAATTAATTGCCAGTGCCCTAAGCCACATGGTTTAAGATAAGCCATTGGAGGCTTAAACCAGTAGAAAAGTTTTGTCAGAAGTCATGTGAAGAAACTTTTTGAAGTCAGTGAGGGCTTATATTTGCCAGATTCATTAAAAGATACCACTGGTTCAATACACTGCTACATTGCTTTCTCCCTCCAAGTCAGTTTCTTCCCAAAGTGATAAATTGCTGGAAAATTAAAGAAACAGAAACTTCAGTCTTTTCTAGAATCTCTTTTAGAAAGAAAGAGGGAGGTAGTCGCTATTACTCTTACAAACTGATATTTTGAGCTTTTCTTCTAAACTTAGGGTAAGATAGTTCATCCTTAAATATACATATCCTTAAGATCTAAGTCATTCATGTACAGTTGGGTAAAATTTTATTAATGTAGATATATATTGAAATATGTAACATGTTCAGTGTATATACCACATTTCTTATTTAAGGATATCAGTTTAAGTGTCTTCTCTCAGTACAGGTTAGGAAATCAAGAAGGACCATAAAATTAGGGAAAATGAGCTTATGAATGTGGTGTACTTGTGTAGAAGTGGAATTGTTGGGGCAAGCCTTTATGCCCTCTTTTAAAGAAAGATGATAACATCATTAGATAAGATTACAAAACACAAATATATTTCTACCATTCATTATCTATGATTTTAAGATAAATTATTTGGCCCCTCTTCATTTCTTTTTAAAAAAGAGTGAAAGACAGATATCAAAAATACTTATCTCAAATATTATTCTGGAAATTGGATTCTCTAGCATACAGCACAGCATTTGGCTAATGGCAAATAGTTCATAAGTAACAAGCCTCATTATTTGCTTTTTTCTTTTTTGTGCGAGAGGGCATGAGAGAGAGAGAGAGAGCGCACACAATAATTTGCATGGTAGGGCCTCCAGCCACTAAAAATGAGCTCCAGATCTGAAGAGTCAAACATGAGTCCTTAGTCTTCACAGGCAAGCACGTTAACTGCTGAGCCATCTCTCTAGCCCTCATTATTTACTTTTCTGATAAATTAATTCAAATTAGACATTATTATACTTGTAAGGGAATTTGAAAGAAAGTTAACATTTTTATGATATGTGTTTCCTTACTGATGAGGGTGAGGTTTAGAAGTGATAGAACAGAATTCTAGAGAAAAACAAACAAACAAAAAAAACAACCAAAAACATAGCTACTGTGAGAAATTGTGGTAGTTCAAATGAAATTTTGTAAAATTGTAAAAATTGTGGTCATTCACATAGTCATATGTTTTGAATAGTTGATGTCTAGGAGGTGGAGCCTTACAGGAGGAGGTGTGATGAAGCTTCCTTTCAAAACTGTTAGCCAGATAAACTCTTTTTATCCCACTAGCTGTTTGTGGTTGAGTGTTTTGTCCTAGCAACAGCATGGTACCTGCAAAAGAATAATATGGCAATAAATACTAGTGGCAGCAAATGAATTCCTAGCAACCAGGAGGATATTAACTCAAGTTGGAGACATTTATTTTCAATAAAGCTCACTAATTTTCTTTTATGCATTTTGCTATATTACTGTGGTAGTTTGAATGAAATGTCCCCCATATGTGCTTTGAATACTTGATCTCAAAATGATGGCAGTTTTGGAAAATTGCCTTTGAAACTTGGATCTGTGCTGGAGGTGGTGTGTAAGTGGTGGCAGGCTTTGGGATAATACAGTCCATCTGTAAGCCCTGTACCCAGAGTGTTTCCTTCCTGCTGCTGTGGAAATATGGTGCCTGTCTGTCCTTGCCATGTTTTCCTCATGATGAAACTTTCCTCTAAACTGTGAGCTGCTTCTGGTGGGGTGTTTTGTCCCAGTAATGAGAATATAACTGCTATAATTACTAATGATTCTAGGGGTCAAAAAAAGTACAGATGGGAAAATGAACTTGCTCTAATATTTACCAAGGTATTAGTGACATGATTACTTTCCAGCCAGCCTACTGTTTGCACAAATGCACATCTAATTACACATACATACTGATATATTTCTGTATACATCTTATTATACATACATGTAAACTTGTTTGCTTATTCATCTAATTACACATATATGCAAGCATGTTTACTTACATATGTAATTATACATACATGTAAACATATTTACTTCCCTTACAAATCCTTGCAAGTATGTATATTTCTTTTAAAGGGAAACTTTCTGTATATTCCTGTCTCCCATGATTTAGCATCCTCAGCATCTGATTCCTGGGCTAAAAGGACTGTAGTCATCATCAAAGGAAGACAGAGGCACTTCCTTTGCATGAGTATTAGATTCTAGAATTGTCAGTAATTATAATTTGATTGTAATAGTAATTTGTGACTTTGGTGGCAATATGCTTCAAAATTCTAAGAAAAAATATTTTAAAATACTTTATATAAATTTTTCTTACTCATATTTTTGTATATCTTAAAGAAACATAGCTTTCCCTAGAAAGGATTTGAATATTTTAACATTTGATGTGTTTATTTTCATTTTTTATTTCATTTATTTTTTAAAATACTTTATTTATTTGAGAAAGAGAGAGGCAGATAGGGAGACAATGGGCACACCAGGGCCTCTAGCCATTGCAACTGAACTATGGAAGCATGTGCCACCCTGTATATCTGGCTTTACGTGGGCACTGGGGAATTGAACCTGGATCCGTAGACTTTGCAAGCCAGTGCCTTAATCATGGAGCCATCTCTCCAGCACATCGTTTTTTACTTTAATTGTTCCAACTTTAACTTCAGGCTTTCAAGCCCAGTGTTCTAGACTTATAGCTTGCATCACAGCAGCACTTTCAAAGTCTGATAGCAAATGCCATTTGATCCTAACCAAAACTTTGAGATTTTAGTTGAACTATTTTTTTCTACCTTCAGATAAAAAACAAACAAACAAACAAAACCCTGGGCTCTTTCTGCTTGCAAATAAATAAATAGAAATTTTAAAAAACCCTGATGTTCATAGAAGGTAATAATTGCTTAGGTTATGTCCAGAAACCTTGAGGCAATACTGCTTACAAGACTGTGAGGCAGAGCTTGGAGTCAAGTCTTCTTGTTCACAGTCCCCTCTTGTGCTCACATTCTGTTTCTATATGTTTATGATCAAAAGCAGAGTGATCAGCAATCTTTACTACAATGATCGGGTCTGGTACATGAAATATTAAATTCATGCAGAAAGTCTTCTTAGAGTTTAATGCCTTTGAGAGACAATCTTTTGTGCTAAATGTCTCAGTATTTCTACACTCCTGCTATATGGATATTCTAGGAATTAAATTATTATTCTTTGAGCAGAAAAATACATAAGTTTTATAAATAAAGTTCCAAGCATAGTGAGGGAGAGGGACATTCTAGGAGAAGTGTAATTTTTAAAGTCAGAGCTAGTCATATTTGGACATCAGAGAGGTGTGGGAGCAGGTGAGGGAGGGCTTCAGACATCTGGGAAATTGGTGGGGGTAGTGGGAAGACTTGTGTATAGTGGGTATGGATAGAATTTTATCTTAATTGGTTACTTGCTCTCCTTTCTTTTGTAAAATGAAAAATTTGTTTCTTTTGCTTTCTCTTTAACAACAGATTTTATTTGAGAGTGTCAGAATTTTTAAATTTATTTTTATTTATTTATTTGCAAGAAGACAGAAAGAGAAGGAGAAAGAAAGAAAATGAATGAGTGAGTGAATGTAGGCATGCCAAGGCCTCTTGCCACTGCAAACAAACTTCAGACACATGTGCCACTTTCTGTATCAGGCTTTACATGGGCACTGGGGAACTGAACCTAGGCCATCAGGTTTTGTAAGCAAGCACCTTAACTGCTAAGCTATCATTTCAGCCCAGAATTTTATTTATTAATTTTTTTTTTTTGAGGTAGGATTTCACTCTAGCCCAGGCTGACCTGGAATTCACTATGTAGTCTCAGGGTGGCCTTGAACTCACAGCAATCCTACTTCTTCCTCCCAAGTGCTGGGATTAAAGGCATGTGCCACCATGCCTGGCTCCAGAACTTTTTTTTAAGAAACAGTTTTATTGGTAAATTAGTGAACATTCCTCCCTATAATTATTTATAATTTTACAGGTTTAAAAGTCATGTCAAGGGCTGGAGAGATGGGTTAGTGGTTAAGCGCTTGCCTGTGAAGCCTAAGGACCCCGGTTCGAGGCTCGATTCCCTAGGACCCACGTTAGCCAGATGCACAAGGGGGCACATGCATCTGGAGTTCGTTTGTAGTGGCTGGAAGCCCTGGTGCGCCCATTCTCTCTCTCTCTCTCTCCCCCCCCCTTTCTCTGTTGCTCTCAAATAAATAAATAAAAATTTTAAAAAAAGCCATGTCAAGGGCTGGGGAGATGTCTCAGCAGCCTAAGGCACTTGCTTACAGAACCCTGGGTTTATTCTCCCCAAAACCACGTAAAAAGGATGGGGCATGGCAGTGTGCACATGAAATTCCAGAGATGGGAAAGTAGAGATTGGAAATCCCTTGTATCCACTGGCTAATTATACCTGAATTGGCAAGCTCTAAGTTCAGAGAGAGAGAGTCCCTGTCTCAGAGAAGACAGTGGCAAGTTACTGAGGAAGACACCTGACATTGACTTCTGTCCTGTACACATGTGTGGACTCACACACATATACCTGTCAAAAAATAAGAGTGCCCTTATAAAACGGAAAGAATGTAAAAGTCTGTAGAACAGAGCACAGAGGATCTTTAAGGAAGATAGCTATGTAATACTTTAATATAGTAAACATGACTTCATATATTTGTCCAAAGTGAACTCTGGGCTATTGAAAACCCATATAGTTGATAGACTCATGAGTTGTAAAACACTGTGTGGGGAGAAGGGTATTTGGGAAATCTCTGTACCATCCTGTTAATTTTGGTATGGCAGTAGCAGAGAAATCGAGGCAAGTAAATGGAATTATATTTGTGCAGTGGTATATCATTAACTCTAGGGAGACTGTCAGATGAAAGGTTTAATTTGGGCTGGAGAGATGGCTTAGCACTTAAGACACTTGCCTGCAAAGGCTAAGACAAGAGTTTGACTTCTCAGTACCCACATAAAGCCAGATGCACAAGGTGGCAAATACATCTGGAGTTCATTTGCAGTGGCTAGAGGCCCTGGTGAGCCCATTCTCTCTCTCACTTTGCCTCTTTCTCTCTTTTAGGTAAATAAAATTTAAGAAAAAGCTTCATCCTTTTATCTTATGAGATAATTGTAAAACAACTAAGAAGCCATTATAAGAATTACACATAGGCCAGGCGTGGTGACGCACGCCTTTAATCCCAGCACTCGGGGGGCAGAGGTAGGAGGATCACCGTGAGTTCAAGGCCACCCTGAGACCACATAATGAATTCAGGTCAGCCTGGACTAGAGTGAGACTCTATCTCGAAAAACCAAAAAAAAAAAAAAAAAAAAAAAAAAGAATTACACATAGGACCTAATATAGTTGGATAGGCTAAATAAATGCGGGAAAAATAACAGGTTGGACAAATAGGAAGTACATGGCAAAATTACACATAAACCTAGGTATAGTAACTTACATTAAATGGGAAAATATATTAAAATGTATAAAATTATCATTATGTAATAAAAATATGAAACAAATGTATATTGTCTAAAAAGTATAATAAGTTGAAGGTAAAAAGTTTGACTATGCCAAATTAAGTATTAAAAAGCAATTATGGTGATGATATTATTAGTTACACAAAATTACTATTGTTTGAAGGCAATCCCTTAATAGGGATTAAGATGGGCATTTCTCTTTTGTTATTTTCATTAATTGGAAGTTATTTTGTATAATTTGAAACAGTGTGGAAGACTGCCCAGTTCACAAAGGATAGCTGTTGTTAGTTTGCATGGTATAAATAAATCCTTGCTTGCTAGGTATATATTGCAGAATCCCTTTTGCTTATTGTTTTTTTAAAGCCTTTTTATTGCAATTAAAAATACTATATGTATATACAGGATTTATTTTTATATTCCTAACCCCAGCTCTGGTTATCCTTGAGGCCCTCCTCAGTCAGGTTATGGTACTCACTATAGGGTCATGAAGGCCTTTCTGTTCCCTTTTCTGCAGTGTTCCCTGAGCCATGGCAGCCCTGTTGGCAGTCTGAGTTATTGAATTTTCTGTAGCCTCTGGATTTCTGCTTTGATAGGTTTTGATTGATCACCATGTTTGTCACCATCAATCTGGAGCTGGTTGTCAACCTACCAGCAAGACCAATGTTCATGTCACCACTTCCTCTACAAGTTTCTCCTGGGCCCTGGCAGATGTGGTAGAGGTGGCAAGTTTCATCCTTTTGTCTTATCAGTTGAGTTTGGCTTTCTGTTTTCTCTACCATCTGTAAAATAAAACAGATTCTCAAACCAAGGTGAAAACAGCTTGAGTTGAAAGGGGTATGCAGAGTTATTTGAGAGATTTTTGGTGTGCAAGCCCACTCTTCTCCAGAGAGCAGTGGGGATTTCCCTCTGAATAATGAGTTTCTTGACCCTAGGATTCTAACTGGTTTCCAGTACAGACATGACTTCTCTCCTACTGAGTGGGCCTCATGTCCAATCAGAAAACAGTTGGTTACCAGCAGAGGCTGCATGCCACTTATCGCCAATTTTTATACATGTATATAATATATTTTAATCATAATCCTCTTCCATTACCTCTTTTGTCAATTCCTTCCATAACCCCACTAAATCTCTTCTTCATTTTAACTAGTCCCTCTTCTATTTTGATGTTTTTTTAACTCCTCCTCCATCATTTTAAAAGGAAATGTTATAGGCCAAATATTGTGCAGTTAACAACAACCAATGTGTGGTCATAAATGCCATTTCATGTCTAGAATATTTCAAATCACTCTTCCTCATCCTCTGGCTTTTATATTCTTTAAGTTCCCTCTTCCTCC
Source organism: Dipus sagitta (assembly GCA_036346955.1). Classification (NCBI taxonomy): domain Eukaryota; kingdom Metazoa; phylum Chordata; class Mammalia; order Rodentia; family Dipodidae; genus Dipus; species Dipus sagitta. The sequence continues at coordinate 90,642,544 of CM070777.1, read as the reverse complement.
TTATTTCCTGAGCCATAGAGAAGGTGATGCAGATGTCTCATTAGTGCTGAGCAGTCAACAGCCATATATTTTCAGGAATATGATGAGTTCTGAATCTCCCTAGTAGTCACCACCATTTGTAAAAAGAAGCTTCTGTGACCAAATCTGAGAGCAGCACTAATCTATGGGCATAAATATAAATATTTAGGTCTGAAGGGATTGCTTAGTGGTTAAGGCATTTGCCTGCAAAGCCAAATGACCCAGGTTCGATTCCCCAGGACTCAAATTGGCCAGATATACAAGGGGGCGCATGCACTGAGTTCCTTTGCAGTGCCTGGAGACCCTGGTGCACCCATACTCTCTCTCTCTCTCCCTTTTTCTCTGTTAAATAAATAAAATAAAATATTTTTAAAAAAATATATAAGTATTTAGGAAACAATTTGATGGACATGGCATATTCATTTAGTTTGATGACAGTAGTAGCTTCTGAAATGGGGATTTATTAATGATCAAAGAGCCTATTGATCAAAAACACTAATGATGATGAAAGTATGGTATGTGATAAGAGCTTCAAGTGGATGAAGCAAACATTGGCAGGTAGAGACTACCAAACAAGACCCCAACAGTATGCATGCACTCAGTGTCTACAGTCCCGACAGTGTGCGCGCACTCAGTGTCTGCAGTCCCGACAGTGTGCGCGCGCTCAGTGTCTGCAGTCCCGACAGTGTGCGCGCGCTCAGTGTCTGCAGTCCCGACAGTGTGCGCGCGCTCAGTGTCTGCAGTCCCGACAGTGTGCGCGCGCTCAGTGTCTGCAGTCCCGACAGTGTGCGCGCGCTCAGTGTCTGCAGTCCCGACAGTGTGCGTGCGCTCAGTGACTGCAGTCCCGACAGTGTGCGCGCACTCAGTGTCTGCAGTCCCGACAGTGTGCGTGCACTCAGTGTCTGCAGTCCTCGAAAATGTATGTGCACTCAGTGTCTAGTGTCCCGACAGTGTGTGTTCACTTAGTGTCAACAGTCCCCGACAGTGTGCAGGCACTCAGTGTCTACAGTCCACAGTAGTGTACATGCATTCAGTGTGTACAGTCCGACAGTGTGCATGCCTTTAGTGTTCACAGCCCCTGACAGTTGTTCTTCATGTTCCCAATAGACATTCTCTGTTTGATGTTGACCCAGATCCTTGTCTTAAAATAATGTTTAGTAAATTTAAAAAGTACTTATTTGTTTGCAAGCAGAGAGAAATAGACCAGAGACAGAGAAAGAGAATGGGTGCACCAGGGTCTTTATCTGCTGCAAATGAATCCAGTTGTATGCGCTATTGTTCATCTGGCTTTATGTGGGTACTGGGGAATTGAACCCTGGTTGTTAGGCTTTGCAGATAAGTACCTTAACCACTGAGCCATCTCTCCAGCTCTTTAGTAAAATTTTTAATAAAAAAATGAAAACTTAAGAATTTGTGTCTTGGCAGTGTAATTAAATTAGAAATTAATACTAATAAAAGAGCTAAGAAAGATTCTAGACATTTGGAAATTGAAACAAGATGCTTTAAGTTACCTAGGAATCAAGGGAAAGTCAGAAAGAAAACTAAACTAATCTTAAATTTAAGGTAAAGTAAAATACATCAGAATTTGTGAAATCCAGCTATACTATATATCTAACTTAAATGATAATGCAGAGAACTAACTAAACATAAAATCCTAATATCTTTCATGCTAGAAGCTTAAACAATAAGAACAAATTGAACTGACAGCAAACAATGAATGAAACTATAATAAAGCAGAATTCAGTGTAATATAAAGACAGTATAGGAGATTCCTTGAAAAGATTAATGAAATTAAGTGTTCATGACTCATTAAAACAATTTGAAAAATGAAACCCTATATGAACTTTAGGAATAAAATAGGCCATGCCAGTCCTGTGGACATTGTAAAGATAATGAGGGAATATTTTGAAAAATTTATGAAATACTAACAATTTGAAATGGGTATGTTATTGCATAGCCACTTTACCAGAAGTATACCCAGGCATGCCCCTTATCTGCTAAGCCATCTCTCCAGCCCGAGATACTGGTTTTAAATGTTCTTCACTGAGTTATAGGATGTATATATTTCCTTATAACTCATGAAAATTACCCATTCTATTTTAATAACTTTTATTTTATATTGTATTTATTTATTTCAGAGATAAAAGAAAAAAAGAGGCAAGGGGGGAGAGAATGGGCATGCCAGGGCCTCTAGCCACTGTAAACAAACTCCAGATGCATGCACCACCTTGTGCATCTGGCTTATCTGGATACTGGGAAATTGAATCTAGGTCCTTTGGCTTCACAGGCAAGCATTACTGTTAAGCTATCTCTCCAGTCCTTGAATTAATAACTTTATACTCCCCGAAGCAATAAGAACTTTTATTGGTTCCCTTCACAGTATCCCTTTCCCACATTGAGAAGTGAGTAATTATTATCTCTGGCCTTGAACTTACTACATAGTTGAGGCCTGGCTTTGAACTCCGGATATTTCTGTCTCTACTTCCAAGTGTTGGGATTACAGGTTGGTGCTGCCGTTCCTGGCTCTATCATGAAAGCTTTTTAACAGCTTCTGCTGTTTGTAACTGAAATAAGTCCTCTGACCCCTATCCTTTAGCACCTTGTCAATTTAATCTTTGGATATCTCTCTTTCTCTCTCTGTCTTATTGTTGTTCTGAGTAGTGTATGTCTTGTTTTTAGAAACTGCTGTGAATTTGGTACCTGAAAAAAAAATCACCAAAAAAACCCTATAAATCAAAAGTTCTTTAAGCCAGTGCTTACCTGTTTCCTATGCTACAGTAATGCCTTTAGGAAAATCTAGTTTCATAAAGATAGGTGTTGAGTGAATAATATGATACTGTTGAGTACCTGCGGTTTTGCTGTTGCCAACTTGCAGTCCCCAGCCTTATGGGCATTGCTGTGTGTCACCCTCTGCTATGGACGACAATTGAGAGAGGAAGCTGTTGCCTGCTTTCTGTTATTGCCACTTAGCAATTACTGCAGGGAAGTGACTGAATAATGCTTTCAAAAAGAGCCTCAGAATTCTTTAAACATGAATCTTTAATGCTATTTTTTGAGTCCAGAATTAATTACCAAGTAGGTATTGAATACTTATTACAGCTTGACTCAGTAAAATGTTCATAGGAGCCAGGCTGCCTAAATTGGTGGTTTTACCACCTCCAGCTGTGCACCTTCTTTGTGGTTCATTTCTTAATGTCTACAAAGTGGTGTTAATAATGGTAGCCACCCCTTGGAGTTGTTGTGAAGATAATAGGTGCTAATAGATCTAGAGTCCTTTGAACAGTGCTTGATACATAGTAACTGGTACTATGTATTAACAGTTATAACTGCTGTTGATGTTAAATGTCATGTGCCCTACATGCAAGTAGACTTTCTTGTATTGGGACTACAAAGAATAAGTAACATGCTAATTATTTATGCTCCAGTTTTATAGAATGAGGTTTTCATTATGAGCTGCACAGTTCTGCATCTTAAATGGCCAAATGCTTGAGGGTTCCTGTCTGAGGTTCTGTTGATGGACAGTGTGATGCCTTTGAAGTAAGAGTGACTATAGTAGTTGATTCTGTGAGGCACCTGTCTGGTTCTGTGATGGTAGCAGCATCAGACTGCTCAGCTGAGCCACTGTGGGGTGGTCAGGGGCCTAAGTGTATAGGACCTCTGATTTACACAACGTCAGTTCTAGGAACTGGGAAGTAAGTTTAACCTGAATGAGACAGGGGCATTGTTCTCGTTTACTGACAGTAGAAAGCGTAGCTTCCCCATAAAGTGCCTGATCCTTCCTTTTCTTGTCGGCGCTGCCACCTGTGCCTGAAAACAGCCCGCGTGCTGATTTTCAGGCTAGCAGATTTTAAAAGCTCTCTTGCAGTGAGTGGCTGTGAAGCTGAAGAGGTTTCTGAAGGGCTCAGGACTCATTAAAGTTCCTGTTTCTGTTTGATCTGGCCTGCTTCCCTTTGTCAGCCCAATGTGCTATCTTTCTGCTAGAAGACAAAGGGCTTTTCCTTGAGGTGTGGGTCTTGAGTGCTTGTTCTGTTTTACCAATGGGTTTAAAAACATTTAGATCTGTGGTCTTAGCCCATGCACATTAACACCACCTGCACAGCTTTTAATAAAATAATATCCCCTGGGCTTGGAGCCCAGACCAGTTAATCACAATCCCAAGGTGAAGGTGGAGCCTGGACACTGGTGTGTTTAAAAGCTTCCAAGAGATTCACATGTGAAGCCAGGATTTAGAACCTTTGATTTAGCTTATGATAATGAGCTCTCCTATATCAGTAGGGACTGCTAGTTTACCACAGCACTCCTTGTCATTCATTTGATTCCTGATTTCCTTGAACTTGGAAGAATGCTTCTCTCTAATACTGCATAGCTTAGTTTGCAGAGCTCTGTTACTTTGTAATTATGTTGAATTTTTCATCAGTGCCACAGAAGAGCAATCTTTAATTTATCCTGTCTGCCAGTGTGCAGAACAACAAAAGGCTGATTTTCTCTCCAAGTAAGAAATTGGTTCTACCAGCCAACATTTGGATGGCTGGCATATCTAGAAGAGATGCTATGTAGTATTGGTGCATGGAGAGGCATCCCAGGTAGGAGAAACATTTTGGCTGAGCATGCTCACTGCTCAGGACTGAGAGAATGCTCCTAGCAGTCCTATGACATAAATACTTTTTTTAGGGCTAAAATAATTTATGGCTAGTGTGTCTGGATATAAACTGTGTTAGTCAGCTTTCAGATAGTGTAACAAAATACCTGAGATAGTCAACTTTAAAGAGAAGTTGTTGGGGCTGGAGAGATGGGTTAGTGGCAAGGGTGCTTGCCTGTGAAGCCTAAGGACCCAGGTTTGATTGCCTGAATACCCAAATAAGCCAGATGCACAAGGAGCTACAAGTGCCTATAGCTTGCTTGCAGTGGCTGGTGCATCTGTTCTTTCTCAATCTGCCCCCCCAATAAATAAAATATTAAAAATAGAGACTTACACTTTTGGAGGTTTCAGTCCATGTATGGTCAGTGGGAGTGCTGTTTTGGGGCATCATGTTGGGGGCATGTGATGAAGATGCTGCTAACTTCATGGCAGTTGGGAAGCATTGAGAAGACAGGAAGGGGTAAGGCCCACCATCTCCTTTAAGAGCATAGCCCCAGGATTTCACTTTTCACCCCTTAAAAGTTCTACAGTAGCATAGCATCACAGGCTGAGGACAAAGGTTTGAATACATAAACTTTGGCGGGGCCAGTTAACAGAATGATAGTATGGAGTAAGGTCCAGTTCTGTTCTTGCCAGTGAACACCATAGTTCCCCACCCATCGTGTGCTGGGTTTCCATGGAGCCATGACATTTTCTCATATCAAAGTAGTTTATCAGTGAAGGTAATTAAAATTTATTAAATAAACTCCCTTAGGTTGCTTTTAAAAAAGAAGTATTTGGTATTTGGATATTAGTACATTCTTTTTTTTCCTGGATTAGTCTCGGGGAACATATTGGCAGCAGGGTGTAAATTCATTCTTTTTTTTTTTTTTTCCTTTTAACCTTAGTGTAGGGCATTGGGTTGTGAATTCCAGACCTGATTATTGGGATTTCTGGTTTCAAAGGGCTGGAGATCTGAAAAATTCTGTCTCCTTACTTACAAAGAACAGGCTATGCTTTTTATTTTTCTTTTTGCTTTTGTTGCCTTTTCTTTTTCTTCTCTTTTAACTTTACCAAAGCATTTCACCATTGAGTTTAATAGTGAGTAGTATAGTACACAATATTGTGTGAGCATTTGGGGGCCTGAAAATGATGCATTTTCTATATTCATTTAAGTGATTTAGTCTTGAAGTATGTTTTATTATTCTTTAATCTTAATCTTTGATATTTCCAAAACAAAAATATGTAGAAAATTAGTTTCCTTCTGTTTGGCTAATCTTATTATTTCCTAATCCATTGTATACAATACCTGCCTTTGAAAACTCATGTCTTAAAAGAATTGGCAGCATAAGATAACCATTTCTTTTTGTTGTGTTGTTCATTTGTTGTTGGTTTGTGGTGCTAAGGAATCAAATCCAGAGCCTTATTCATGCAAGAGTCTTTTAAACTTTTTAAGATAGGACAGAATTCTTAGTCATTTATAGCAATAAAATGTTCATTTAAATCAGATATTCTATTATACAGGTTAACAACTTAAGAAGAGGTCAGAAGTATCTATTTATGTAAGTTGACCTCTCTGGTTCTTATCTGAAGACGCTTCCTGAGAGAAGATCTAATCATATCTAGACTAACAACTGGTCTGGTTGAAAGGGTTTATTATGAAAGTAAGTTTACAGAACTCAGACTTCTTGCATAAGTATATGAGTTTGAGGCATGGCTTTTTTTCTGTGTACTTTAGGTGCATAGCTCTTATATTCTTTCATTAAACATTTACTAGGTGCCTACTCTTTGCAGAGTGCTTCACTAGGTACTTTGCCAGTGAATGAGACAGGTACATAATTTCACTCTGATCCAGGATACAGTGACAACAGTTGAGATTGAGAAGGATTATTAAATTGAGACTAAAAAAACCTGTTCTATATGAGCAAGAAGGAGTGACTAAGTGTTGGTTTAACCATCACAATATAAGCATTAAAGTATCAAACACTGATTCCATTACTCACTCATAAACACTTGTTTCATTTTCTGACTGTTAATTTCTCTGATTCTACATGTAGGTATAGTGTGAAGTTTGTAGAAACTGGTATTCTTTTTATTCAAAAAGTGTGGGGGGGAGGGGCATGGGTGCACTAGGACTTCTTGAAGTTTCAAAGAGTAGACACTTTTACCACTCTTTTGCATATCTGGGTAGCTGGAGAGTTGAACTTGGGCTTGCAGGCTTTGCAAGCAAGCACCTTTAACTGCTGAGCCATTCTCCTAGCCCTGTAGGTGGTATTCATAATTCCCGTATGATAATTGGATTTTTTCTTTTATTATTTTTAGAATTAAAACCAAGTTGCCAGGAATGTGGACTTAGGCCTTGAGGTATATCTCTGGAGCCTTCAAGGCTTTGAAAAGTATATTAAGTCAGGGATCTTTTTCACTGACTTGAAGGTATCTGTGAAGGCTCCTTGTGATTATGAGATGAGCCTTTCGACCTTGTCTTTATGGAGCTGCCTTGGAGAATACTCATGGAATTTGTATCAACAGGAGACATACAGGTGTTCTGTGTCCCTAGCAGTTTCATTTTCAGAGACAAAGCAGCATGAAATATCCCTTGTGTAGTATTTAGATAAACATAAAATAAAAGGAAATCTGATTAATTCAGCACAAAATACTATTGTGATCAACAAAACCACACAATTATGTGGTGAGTATATCAGTACTACTTGACCAAATTTTACAATAAATGTGAATTTTTCATTGTAGGTACATGTTGGGACTTGCAGCAATTCCAGCAGTTATACAATTTTTTGGCTTTCTCTTTTTGCCTGAAAGTCCTCGATGGCTTATTCAAAAAGGACAGACTCAGAAGGCCCGTAGAATTTTGTCTCAGATGCGTGGCAATCAGACGATTGATGAGGAGTATGACAGCATTAGAAACAGCATTGAGGAAGAGGAGAAGGAAGTCGGCGCAGGTATGTGGACTTTATATTTCATGGAATTGGAAATTATGTGGTGGTTTTATTTAAAATTATATTCTTTTTTTTTTTTTTTCTTTTTGAGTCAGAGTCTCACTCTAGCCCTGACCTGGAATTTACTCTGTATTTTCAGGATGGCCTCAAACTCACAGCAATCCTCCTACCTCTGCCTCCCAAGTGCTGGGATTAAAGGTGTGTGCCACCATACCCAGCATTAGAAATTATGTTCTTTTGATATTATTTAGCATAACTAAATTTTGTAATGGTTTCATGAATACAAATGAATCAAAATAAATATATTTAACTTTAAAAATAATAAATTGGGCCTGGAAAGATGGCTCAGCAGTTAAGTTTGCTTCCTGTGTAAGCATGAGGGCCTGAATGGCCCTGAGACCACCTGAGCTTGAGTTTCAACAACCCACACAGACAGCTGTGTGTGGTCACTCATGTCTGGAGACTGGAGAATTGTTGAGGCTCACAGACTACAGGTTCTGGAATCAGTAAAGAGACTTCTCTGCATCAGTACATACACACATGCATACACTACACATACCATGCATACACACAGACACACACACTGCACACAACATGTACACATGTATACACTACATATACCATGCACTACCACATATAACATGTATACACATATGCACAAAAGTCAGTATATGTATTTGAAATACGCTTTTCAACTATAAATATTAGCATGGCTAGTTCACTTTTCTCAAGTCTGAGTGTGAAATGCCTTGGATTTCCTATTGTTTCTACATTAATTGACATCTCAAGCATTATCATCATATGTTCTTCATTCCTGGTAACAGACACACCCTTGAAAGGGATTGCTATTTGTCAAATATAAGTGTTAGAAGACATGTCCACTCACTTACTCTGACCACTTTTAGTAGAGTTGAATGTCACTTTCTTTCTGCAATAACAAAATGTGCTGTTGCAGAAGCCATTGGAATACTCATGTGTGGTGTAACTTAACTTTATGTATCTAGCACAATAGCCAGATAATATTATATCAAAGCCTCCACTAATTGTGTACCTCATTTGGGAAAAGGTTGTCTTATTTTTAATGTTTTATTTTTATTTATTTGACAGAGAAAGGGAGAGAGAAAGAGAGACAGACAGACAGAATGGGTGCACCAGGGATTCCAGCCACTGCAAATGAACTCCAAATGTGTGCACCCCCTTGTGCATCTGGCTAAAGTGGGTCCCGGGGAATAGAACCTGGATCCTTTGGCTTTGCAGGCAAATGCCTTAACCACTAAGCCATCCCTCCAGCCCAAAAGGTTGTTTTTAAATACTTGACAAACATCTACTATGTGCCTGGCCATGTTGGCATTTCTAGAAGAACACTTTAGCACAAAGATCACTAGTCTTTGTTTTTACAAAGTAGTTTCTTTTTTAAAATATTATTTATTTGAGAGAGAAAGATAGAGAGAGAGAGATACAGAGAGTGAGAGAGAATGGGTACACAAGGGCATCCAGCCAGTGCAGATGGACTCCAGATTCATGTACCACTTTGTGCATCTGGCTTTATGTGTGGGTCCTGGAGAATTGAACCTGGGTCTCTTGGCTTTGCAGGCAAGTTCCTTCACTGCTAAGCCACCTCTCCAGCCCCCAAAATAATTTCTTTTAACATGTTCTACATGCGGATAGAGGAGATAAGAGAATGTAATGGGTGGTGAAATATGATTTAAAAAGAAACAAAACAGAAAATTGAATTATGATGGCTCCAAGGTCTAAGAAGAATGCTTTCTTTTGATTCCAAGATACTGTGATGTAAAGTTTTTATTGAGTAATACTCACTACATATGGCAATGCAGCAATAGGAAAATGGACAAAACCCTTATCAATTCTGTTGGATTAAGTCATCAATAAAAGAGTAAGTAACTACCAGAAGACTACAAAATCTGATAATTATTTAAGGGAAATATACACTCTACTGAACTAGTAGGGGGACTGAAATCGGTTACATTAGGTGGGATCATGGGGACCAGCCTCACTAAAGATGATTATTTGAAGAGTAAAGATGGGAAATGAGAGGGAACAGCAGGCATAAAGTTGTATACACCACTGAGTGAGCCAGGTTAACTTGAGGGGTGAGTTTTGATTGTGACTGTATAGTATAACAAAGTTTTCAGACCCTTTGGTAGGATCTGGCTATGCTATACTTCTTCATCCCAGGATGTTGCCTTAACTTTACTTAGTAGAGACATGGTGATTACCATCAAAGTATAAAGTAATATCAGTTATTGGTTACGTCATTTTTTTGCATCTCTTATGTTTTGTTTTCCTAGTTTGTTTCAATTGCATTTGTGAGTACATAGTCATGAATTATATACACGACAGGGACAGAAGCCTGAGATAGATCTAAGAAATAACTGCAGGCAGTGATTGACAGACTTTGCCACTTAGCTTCACAAGTTGCAGAGAGGTAGGCCCTTTGGGACCCAACTACTGGGTAGCAATGCTAAGGTAAAATTTGAGTTTTACTGATTAAATTTAGAAACTAACAAACATTTTCATTCTCTGTAAGTTAACTTTTTAACACTTACAGTGCATTTTCTTCAGTACTGATAGTGCTTGCTCATTAGATGTATATGCCTGTGCATCTCTAAGTTTGCTAAATTGCAACTTGAAGATTTGAAGTTTGTTGCTGGGATAAATGTATTCATGGAGGTTATTAAAAATAGGGTATACCGGTATCACTAGAAATGATTAGGAATCTCACAATTTACTAGGGTGTATGAGAGTCTTTGAGTATTAGTTTATTAGTTTATAGTTTTCCTTCATAGCAAGGAAAATAAAATCAACCAACAAGAGCCAAGATTCTCTGGAAGACAGTCTTGAGGAATGTGGTAGTTACCTTCTTGTTTCTAGGATAAAGCACCTGGCAAAACATAGTTAATAGGAGGAAAGTGTTTTATTTTGGCTTACAGTCTTGAGGGGAAACTTCACAATGTCCGGGAAACCAGCAGAGGGTGGATATCACTTCTAACACAGCAGGTGGGAAACAACACCCAGGAGACTGAGCCAAACTCTGTCAAGAAAGGTGCTGGCTGTAACATGCCTCAGACCACCCCCAACAACACACCTCCTCCAGCAAGTTGCCACCTCCCGAAATTGCCATTAACTGGGGAACCAAGCATTCAGAACACATGAGTTTATGGGGGACATATGATTTTAACCACCACAGGGAAGAATATTACAATGATAGTTGGGTGTTCATATGCTGTCTGTCACCCATGCTTGATAGGCTTGGGTGACTTCTTTAGTTTTATTTCCTGTACCAGAGAATCAGAAGTGCATTCCTGTGAGCTGAGGAGATGCCCCAGCTGAAAATAAAATCCATGTTGATGAATTGTTCTTAGCAAGATGGCCCACAACTTTCTGCGTATTGGTAAAGATCATATCTCTATATCTAATGTTCTCAAGAATACTGCATAATTTTCCAAATTGTCAAAGTGTTTAGCTGTTACCCAGACTTCACATGGGAGAAGAGATAGAATGGAAGATCAAGTATCACACTGTTCTGTTTTCCTTCCCTGTGCTAAGAACATTACAGCAAACCGAAGAGGCACTAAACAATGTATTCAATTGGTAGTAAAATTTACTTCCTTAGGCATGATGACTTATTTGAAAGAAACTTTCATTCAGGAGGACTTTAAATAAATGTTGCTGTAGATTTTCTCAACCTCAGAGGTCTTTCAAAATCTCAAGCTGAATTGGAATAGATTTTGGATTTTACATTAAAATACCATTGACTCCTGTCACATGGGGATGAAGAAAGGCATGGAGATTTTCCACTAGGCATACTCTCAGGACAAGAAAACATTTTTCACATCTCTTGTCTGCTGTGAAGCCATTTTCTTCATTTATATTGAAAATCCAGATGATCTCAGTAAGTACATAGGTAATATTTAAAGGCTGTTTGTTTGTAAGAGGTACATAAATCCTCATAATAAAAGTCTGTGTTGAAAGAACTTTGTGTCAGAGATTTTTCTCCCCAACCAATTTTGAGGTTTATTACTGTTTTTAAATGCTCTGTATTTGGGGGCTGAAGAGATGGCTCAGTGGTTAAAGGTGCTTGCTTGCAAAGCTTGGAAGCCTGGGTTCAATTCACCAGTTCCCACTTAAGAGCACAATGTTGCACATGCATCTGGAGTTTGCAGTGGCAAGTGGCCCTAGCGTCCCTATTCTGCCTTCCCATTTTTTTCTTTTTCTCCCCTCTCATTGTCTTTCTTTCTCTTTCTCTTCCCCCTTTCTCTGACTGCAAATAAATAAATATATTAATGCATATATTCAGTGCAGTTGAATGGGGGAGAAAAATCCCTTCAGGGTCACCCATTTCAGTTTGACATTAAACCCATCATTCAGTATAGGTAATAGTCTGCATTGTAAATGAACCAATGTTCTGGAGATTTTCCCCAAGATAACACAAACTGCTGTGTCTTTTAAAGGCTATCTAGTTCTGGAGGTTAAAGGACCATCCAAGAAAAAAACTCAGTATTTTCACCTCCAGGGCAGAGAAGGAATGTAAGCCAGTTTTTAGTTTGGGGGCATGGTGGTGGTCGTCAGTGGGCTCTAGAAATCAGTCACTTCATGTCCTATCTGAAGTAACTGGACAGTTGTCCAATGTCAGCTTTTCTGAAATGCTTCTCAAGAAATTAAAGAAGTTAGTTTGTTACTTATTTTTTTTGTTTTGTTTTGTTTTTCGAGGTAGGGTCTCACTCTAGCTCAAGCTGACCTGGAATTCACTCTGTAGTTTTAGGGTGGCCTTGAACTCATGGCAATCCTCCTACCTTTGCCTCCCAAGTGCTGGGATTAAAGGCGTGCACCACAATGCCTAGTTTATGTTCCCTAATATTTTAAATTCAGCTTGTACATGGGAAATAGAGAAGTCAGATGCCACCAGTTTTGTCTCTCTCTGACCATACTTGCTGAGGCCTGCAAACCCCGTGGTCTCCTTGCTGCACTGTGTGCTAGTCTGCATCTTACCAAGAACCTCATGGTGGGTGGACGCTTCAGCGACCTTGTTTAGTAGCACCTGTACTCCTTGAAGTGTTAAATACAGAAGTATGTGCTGGCCAGGATAGGTGTGGAGACAACAGGTTTGTGAAAGAACAGTAACCAGTTACTGTGCAGGTGGCTCACATTTCCAGCAGAATTTTCTTCGTGACCAATTTTTCAACATGCTTCCTTGAAAATGACTCCAACTACACATTTTTTAGAATAAAATACCTTCACAAATTCTTTTCTAAAAGAGGACTGATTCTAATAACAATTTTTTCTTTTTTCATTTTTCTTAGTTTTTTATTAATTCTTTTAAAATATTTTATTTGTGTGTGTGTGTGTGTGTGTGTGAGAGAGAGAGAGAGAGAGAGAGAGAGAGAAAATGGGCACACCAGAACCTCTAGCTACTGCAAACGAACTCCAGATGCATGCACCACCTTGTACATCCAGCTTATGTGGGTACTGGGGAATTAAACCTGGATCCCTAGGCTTCACAGTGCCTTAACTACTAAGCCATCTTTCCAGCCCAGTTAATTTTTTTTTTGTTCAGTTTTATTTATTTATTTGAGAGTGACATAGAGATAGAGAGAGGCAGATAGAGAGAGAGAGAATGGGCGCGCCAGGGCTTCCACCCACTGCAAATGAACTCCAGACGCGTGCGCCCCCTTGTGCATCTGGCTAACGTGGGTCCTAGGGAATCAAGCCTCGAACCAGGGTCCTTAGGCTTCACAGGCAAGCGCTGAACCGCTAAGCCATCTCTCCAGCCCCCAGTTAATTTTTTAACATAAATTTTAATATGTCCCTTCTCCCCTTGTCCCCATTTCCCTGCAGGCCCTCTTCAGTAGGGTTAGTGGTGTTCGCTGTGGGATAATTAAAGCCTCTTTCTCTGGCGTGAGCTGTTTCAGGGTGTTTCTATAGGCCCTGTGGCTCCTACAATCTACCTGCCTCCTCTTCTGCAATAGTTCCTGAGCCTTAGCAGGTGTGCTGTCTGTTAGTGTTGACTTCTCTGAAGCATCTGTATTTCTGTTATGATGTGTTTTAGTCCACCACAGTGTTTGTTGCTGCTTTCCTGGATGCAGATGTTGGGCTAGCATTGGGAGCAATACTCATGTTGTTGCTTTCTCCCCAATTTTTTTGGACCCCAATAGATATGTTGGGTGGCACATCTCATTGGGAGCAATTGGCTGTCTTTTCTTGTGTTGATGGATCTTGAATCTCCCTAGTATTCTGTCATCATAAAATAAAACAAATTGTCTGTCTGATAAGGGTGAGAGAGCTGCTTTGATTAATGGGGATATGCCTAGGAGCTTGAGAGACATCTTGATGAGCCTACCCACTTGACTTGTATGGGGAACATGGGGGCGTCTCTCTGGATAATGTGATTTTTCTGACCACGGGGTGCTGAACTAGTTCCCTGTACCAGCTATGAGTTCTCTCCCACTGGGCAGGCCTCATGCACAGAGAGCAGTTGGTTACCCACATAGGCTGTGTGCCACTATTGCACAAGTGCATAATTCTTGTCTGGATGGTGGATTGCATGGCTTGTAGGGTCTCCTGCTTATTCATACTGTTGGTTACCATTGTCACCCAGTAGCTCCCATAGCACTTTCCAGCACCACGAGGGCTTGCCGGGTGAGGACTGGCTTTCTTCTCATTTCCCACAATGTCTCTCAGCATTCTGAGATGTCATCCTGTGGTGTCTTCAGCAATAGGGTCTTACCTTTTAGCTCTGTCAGGTATCCAAGTGCAAAGGCCTGTGTAGTACTTTGAATGCATGTCCCCCAGTAGATCCAGGTGTTTCATTAACACTTGTAACTTGTTAAACTTATTAAAACTTGTAACCACCTGGCTGAAGGCGATGTCAATGTGGGCAGATCCTGTGGTCCAGCCCTAAGGTATGTTTGGAGATGGACCTGATTCCCAGCCCAAAGGTATGCAGAGCAGACTGAGCTCTCCCTGAGTCCCTGTTGTTTTGCTGGCCATTCGTGCTTGCTTGTGGTGCTGGCTGGTGGTGGTTTCTCTCTGCTTGGATCTGTGAAAGGGAGCCAGTCTCTTCTGCCATTATGGAACTGCCCCAGGATCTGTAAGCTTCAAATAAATTCCTTCCTCTCATAAACTGTGTCTAGTTTGTAGATTCATCCTAGCAATGTGGAGCTGACTACAACAGGCTGAATTATTCTGGGGGATCACACAGATCACCCTGGCCAACTGCTTGCAATAGGGGTTAACCCATATCTGGCCCAGGGATCCACAAGCCAGAGCCCATGGTTTAAGGATTAAGGTTTCTGCACCATCTACTGGGCATTTCAGTCTGGTCTACCCACCACTCTTACTTGGGGTTTCTATCTCATATCTGGTTTCCAGGAGGAAGATTCCTATTGTGTTGACTGCTTTTGGTCTTTGGTTGTGTGTTGCTCCCCTCTCCACTTTACCTTTCCTTAATCCCCCTCCACAGTCCCATCCCGATAGTCTTTCCCTCTACTTGTCTGTCTGAAATCCCCTCCTTTCTTTCCTCCCTGGTTCCTCTTTCACCTGGTATCATTCTAATTACACGCCCATAGTCTTAATGCTCACTCCCTTTTACACTCCTCTTCTACTGGTTCAGTGTAGGAGCCACACATGAGAGAAAATATGTGATGTTTCTCTTTCTTAGTCTCATGACCTCACTTAGGATGATATTGTCCCAAACCATCCATTTTCCTGCAAATTTCGTTGTTTCATTTTTCCTTACTGCTGAATAGATTTCCATTGTATAAATGTACCACATCTTTATAAAGGTATGATAGACTCCAAGAGCTTTCAAAGTCAGCTTTGTTTCTTCACTTACTTTTTTAAAAAATTATTTTGAAATGGGTCCTTGGTACCACCATTCCCACCAAAGCAATTTATAAGCAAAATCAGAGACCTATAGTATTATCTTACCATTCATTATTCCCTTTTCAATAATAACTGGATTAAATCTGGTAGTAACACTAGTGTTTACTGAATGCACATTTCTATTTCTTGTTTGGTTGATTAGTTTAAAACAATCTATTTTATTTATTTTACTATTTGAGAAAGAGGCAGACATAAATATATATACATACACACACACACACATATATGTGTATATATATATAGAGAGAGAGAGAGAAAGAGAGAGAAAGAGAGAGAAAGAGAGAGAGAGAGAGAGAGAAAGGAGGGGGGAGAGAGAATGGGCATGCCAGGGCCTCTAGCCACTGCAAACAGACTCCAGACACATGTGCCACCTTATGCATCTGGTTTATATGGGTACTAGGGAACCAAACCTTGGTCCTTAGGCTTTGCAGGTGAGCACATTAACTGCTAAGCCATCTCTTCAGCCCCCCCCCTTTTGTTTTTGAAGCAAGGTCTCACTAGAGCCCAGGCTGTCCTAGAACTCATAGCAATCCTCCTACCATGGCCTTGGGATTAAAGGCAGGGATCACCATACCTGGCATGATGCCCTTTTCTGTAAATATTACACGTGGATATTTTCTCTCTCTGTCTCTTATTCTTTAAAAGTAAAGAAAGCGAGCTAGAAAGATGGCTTGGCAGTTAAGGTGCTTGCACGAAAAGCCTAAGGACCCAGGTTTGATTCCTTAGTACCCATGTAAGCCAGATACACATGGTGGCACATGCATCTGGAGTTCATTTGCAGTGGCTAGAGGCCCGGGTACACCATTTTCTCTTTCTTCCTGCCCCCCCTCAAATAAATAAATGAATAAATAAAATATTTTTATAAAATAAAGAAAAAATTTAAAAAAATAGAGATTATGTCCCAAACCATACTGAAAAAATGGAGGACTGGGAAAAAAAAGAGGCAAGATTTCTTCCTGCCTCTCAGATTTATCTCTCTAGCTTCCCCTCCAGTGGCACTGCATTTTCTACCATGTTATCCTCTGTAGTTAGGATGAAAACCCTGAAAGTAAAGAAGTGAGGTCCAAGCCGGGTGTGGTAGGCCCATGCCTTTAATCCCAGCACTCCGGAGGCAGAAGTAGGAGGATTGCCATGAGTTCAATGCCACCCTGAGACTACAGAATGAATTCCAGGTCCACCTGAGCTAGAGTGAGACCCTACCTCAAAAAATCAAAACAAAAGCCGGCCGTGGTGGTGCATGCCTTTAATCCCAGCACTCGGGAGGTAGAGGTAGGAGGACTGCCATGAGTTCGAGGCCACCTTGAGACTCCATAGTGAATTCCAGGTCAGCCTGGGCTACAGTGAAACCCTACCTCGAAAAACAAACAAACATAAAAATCAAAACAAACAAAAAATGTGAGGTGCAGCTGAATCCACAGAGGAACTGGGGAGATGAGCAAGAGTTCTCCTTCCATAGAACCTGCTATTCAGCACCAGAGTAAAGGAGACAGAACCTGAGGATACTCAACATCTACCAAAGAAGAGATCAAGAAGCTCCTAAGAGCTCATCATTGAAGTAGACTTAAACTCACCTACCATGGCTCAAGGAATTTTGTGGAAGAGAGGGTGGAAAGATTGTAAGAGTCACAGGTTGAGACATCATGCCCAGAGGCATCCCCTACAGAAAAGTAACTGACTGCTGCTCCCACAATGCATAATCCACAGTACCATGAGGGAAAAAGGTATGCTAGGTCATCTAGCCACTGCAGATGAACTCCACATGCATGTGCCACCATGTGTATCTGGCTTACATGGGTACTAAGGAATTGAACCAGGGTCCTTAGGCTTTGCGGGCAAGCACTTTAACTGCCAAGCTATCTTTCCAGCTCTCTTTCTTTACTTTTAAACCTGCAACCCCACTGAGGAGGGTCCCCAGTGGAATGCGGGCAGGGATGAGAGAAAAGAGGGTACCAACACATGATATACATATAAAAATATGTTGTTAATAAAATTTTAAAATATTAAAAATGAAGTTAGGTGAAGCAGCTTAGGATGTGTCATATCTCCTCTAGGATGGCCCCTATTGTAAAGGAAGGTGTGCACACTGCTACCACATAGAGAAACAAAGCAGTAGCCTTTCATGTGAGTGATGAGTTGCTTCTACCTTGAAAGAGTACGTCTATCTGCTTCCTCTTCTCTGCTCTTTCTCTTACTGGCTGGTTTAGGTCTCTGGTGTTTGTCCTCTTTGCCTATTGTTGCAGTCAGGTTTGCGTTGCTGGTAGAAATCACCCAACCAAGAGCAGCTTGTGGGAAAAAGAGGTTTATTTTGGCTTACAGGCTCAATGGGAAGCTCCATGGTGACAGGGGAAAACAATGGCATGAGCAGAGGGTGGACATCACCTCCTGGCCCACATAAGGTGGACAACAGGAACAGAAGAGTGTGCCATACACTGGCATGGGGAAACTAGCTACAATACCCATAAGCCTGCCCCCAACAATACACTCCCTCCAGGGGGCATTAATCCCAAATCTCCATCAGCTGGGAACCTAGCATTGAGAACACCTAAGTTTATGGGGGACACCTGAATCAAACCACTACAACTACCCAGTGTCTTCATCTGTTTTCCTTGGTTCTGGAATCTTCCTTTCTGTCCAGTTTCTCACATGTACTTCAGAGTGTCCAAATAAACACACAGAGTGCCAGGCGTGGCGGCACACGCCTTTAATCCCAGCACTGGAGAGGCAGAGGTAGGAGGATCACCATGAGTTTGAGGCCACCCTGAGACTGCATAGTAAATTGCAGATCAGCTTAAGCTAGAGTGAGACCCTACCTCGAAGAAAAACAAAACAAAAGAAACAACAACAACAGCAACAAAAACACACAGACAGGATCATGTCTCCCTCCTTTTGAGAAGCTCATCTGTGAACCTGTTAAACGTCATTCCATTCACAGTTTGTTTTTGACATTCCAGGCTTGTTTCAGACCAGGAGAAGAAGCCACGTTCTGGTTCTCCTAGAGGGAGAAGTGATGTGGTAGGATCTGAAGGTGGGATGGGGTCAGGACACAGATCAGATGTTTCAGAGTGCCAGAGCTTCACTGTTAAGTTCAGTCAGTGAGGCCTGAAAAAAATGTGGTTATTTTAATTCCTATAATTTACAAGAGAAATTACATTAAATTTGAGAAATAATAACATAGCAGTTTCCTCTGTACTGAAGATTTTTAAAAAATATATTTTAAATATTCTATTTATTTTTATTTGAGAGCAACAAAGAGAAAAAGAGGGAGGGAGGGAAGGAGAGAGAGAGGAGAGAGAGAAAGAGAAAGAGAGAATGGGCACACCAGGGCCTCCAGCCACTGCAAAAGAACTCCAGATGCATGCACCACCTTGTGCATCTGGCTTATTTGGGTCCTGGGGAATCGAGCCTCCAACCGAGGTCCTTAGGCTTCACAAGCAAGCACTTAATCGCTAAGCCATTTCTCCAGCCTTGCACTCAAGATTTTTAAAAATACAACTCCAGTATTATTATTCCTTGTTAAGTATACTTTTATAATCTTTTTTACAGAGCTAAAAGAGACATGTTTAAGTGTTTCTTCCTACTTAGATATGCATTATTTTCATTGTGTTGACCAAGATTAGGAAGTCTACAAATTAGGAAGAGTCATGTTTTATCAGAAGAAATAGTTAACAAGAAGGATTAGTAGTAATGTTTTAATTGTGCTACTAATATAATAGTCTTGGGACTACTCTTTTTGCTGGCCTGTTGAGGTATGGCTTTGATGCTTTATTCTAGGTAACAGCAAACCTTCTCTGTAGGGCCGACATGGTATGTGCTTGGCCATGTGTTCTCTGTTTAACTCTATTGACAACTTCAATAAATATAAACAATATGCTATTATCATAATCATCTCCCACCACCTTCCCATTTCCTCTTTCTAAGTCTCCCCTCCATTGAATCCCTTCTTTCCAACTAGTCTGTCCTCTATTTTGTTGTCGTCACTTTTTTTCCTTTCTATTATTAGGGTCATGCGTGGGTAATGTCAGCCACTGTGAGGTCATAGAAGTCAAGGGCACAGTATTGTTAGCATTTTTCCCCTTCCTTTGGCTCTTAAATTCCATCTGCCATCTCTCCTGCAATGGTCTCTGAGCCCTGAAGGGTGTGATAGAGATGTATCATTTAGTACTAAACATTCCACTGTCACTTCTCAGAACTTTGAGTTTTGAGTCACCGCACTGGTCACCGTCATCTGAAACAGAAGCTTCTGTAACAAGAAGTGAGAATAGTAATATATGGGCATAAGTATTTAGAGAGCAGTTTTGTGGGCATAATATATCCATTAGCTACAAAACAGAAGTAGTTTCCCCATGGGACTTTTGACCTCCCAAGCCATAGGCTTTTGATTAGAGTTTTGGTACCAAGCAGGGATTCCCTCTCATGGAGCTGGTCTCAAGTCCAATCAGAAGACCATATGTGTTCTCTCTCTCTCTCTCTGGTATTTCAAGGTAGCGTCTCACTGTAGCCCAGACTAGCCTGGAATTCACTATGGAGTCTCAGGGTGGCCTTGAATTCACAATGATCCTCCTACCTCTGCCTCCTAAGTGCTGGGATTAAACTCCTCTCTGCTGTCGCAGCACAAAAGTAGATATAGACAATGTGTAAAAGGAAAAGTGTGTTTTGTTCAATAAAACAGAATAGTCATTTTGTACCTGTTAATGTCTTATTTATAAAAGCAAGTACTTAGGCAGATTTGGCCTATTAGATATAGTTTTCTGATATTAAATGTTTCTACTTTTTTCCCTCAGGTTTCTTTTAGGTTTCAGTGGGGGATACTTGTGTACTGAAGCTTCTTTTTCTGAGACTGACTTGAGAGTGTGTCTCTTTCAGCCTTATGCTTAGTTGATGGCTCTGTATGAGTGTGGCTGCTGTGTAACCACAGGACAATCTATAAGGTAGTATTGAAGGGGAGTCTCTGGATAGGGGAAGTGATTGACATTTAGGTAATTCTCACCTGGAGCACATTGCTTTCTTAAACACTGGGCCCAGCCACATGTGATGAGGCTTTTACTTGTAAGAACATATATTAGTCAGGACAGTTTGAGATTATGTTCAAGAAATCAGATTAGCTTAAATCTTAAGGGGTTTGATTTAGTTTATATGAGAAGAGGATATGGTTTAACTTGTATAAGTGCAAAATTTTCTTCTGATGCTAAATATATCAGATCTCTCTCTCTCTCTGTATGTGTGTGTGTGTGTGTGTGTAAATATTCTGGCTTAATTCTCGGTGTGGCATTTCCCTATGCTGGCAGTGGTGACTGTCAGCATGCCTTGCTCTACTACTTAGCAATACTGATGGTCTTCAGGGGTCCCCTTCAAGTAGCTACCACAAAAGTGTCAGGGTTCAGGTCTGTGTGACTTCTTTTCATAACTGTGACAGTATATCTTGCAAGCAACATGTGGGGAGAGAGTTCATTTTGGCTCAGGATTTCAGTCTAACGTAATGGGCAGGCATGGCAGTGTTGTTGGCAGTCAGGAGCATTGTTCTTGATGGAGCTTCCTCTCATCTTGGAGGACTAGGGCACAAAGAGCAGAACCAGAAGCAGCAGCAGTATTTAACCCTCAAAGGCTTCTCTTTCTCCTCCCTATGACTGACCTATGCCAGCCAGGGCCACAAAAGCTCTACAAACAGTGCCATCTGCTGGGGTCCAGGCATCCAAACACTTGAATCTGTGGGAAACACTTCAGGCTCTTAGTGGCTGCCTGATTCATGTGTCCATGCCTGAGCCACTGTGACCAGGGTCACTGCCTTTAGTCATTTTCATTCCAGCTGCCAAGTAATGGGAGAGACATCTATCTCCAAACAGATGTTGACAAGTAAAAACAAACAGGACAATTTAAAAAATAGTTTTAAAAAAATCATATACAAGCATGTTTGCCTGTAGTTTGCTCTAAGGGTAAGTTGGTGTCCACCAGCCCTGCCTTTCCAATGGAGTCAGAAGCTACTCAGTGGTGCTGCCAGATTCGTAAGCACTAACAGGATCTTGGTGTGGAAGACTCACTGTGATAGAGGATTTCAAGGATCTCCGTGTGGGTGACTTGCTGTGATGGGGGATTACAAGGATCTAGGAGCAACTGTTCAGAAAGGTGCATCCTTCAACATCAGAATCACCATTGTTATTAAAGAAAAACAATGGTAGAGTGTACATTATAGGAAGAAGAAAGCATTTGGATCGTCATTTTTGAAGAGTGTAATATTATACTTGAATGTATAAATATCTAAAATATGAAAAACTGGTGTATGGCAGTTGAGGAGCTAAACTTAAAGGTGTTTTTAAATTTTTTATTTATTTTTATTAGTTATGTACACAGTATATACATTCTTGTTGGTAACACCATTAGCCTCCTCCTCATCATCACAACTGTCCTCTAGTTGGGGAATATGGGTTGTGCGTTGTGGGGTTAGCCATCAGTTATGGGTAAAAGGCAATGTCTCTGTGCATAATGGCTCAATGTGTGACTCTAACATTCTTTCTGCCCCTTCTTCTGCAAATTTCTCTCAGCCATGTAGGTCCATTTTAGGTCTGCTTCAGTGATGAGGTCTTGGGAGCCTCTGTGTCTCTGGATACCTGGTTTGATAGGAGTTGAGTATTCTCTGTCTGTCTCCTTCACCCTTGTGCTGGTACCAAGTTCACCAAGGAAGCATCACTCTTGCTCATTTCCCCAAATACTCTTAGTTTCACCTGGGGCCCTTTTGAGGTGTGATGGGCTGTATCTCTCCTTAGAGTCTGCATCCATCTGAAAAAGAAAAGCAAATTCTCTAACAGAGTGAAGTCAGCGCCAGATAAATGGGATAACCTTTGTTTTATTAGAGAGAATTTAAAAGGTATAGGCCCTCTTGTAACCCAGGATTGGTGGGAGCCTGACAATGGAGAGCTGGCTCATTTTTGGATATGGTTCTGACTTGATTACAAGCTCCAGCTCTGGGTTCCATTCCACTGAGCAGGATCAGTTAGCCAAATCAAGAGCAGTTGGTAACCCACTATGGCTGTGTGCCACTATTGCACTTGTGTGAGCATCACATCAGGTTGATTGTTGCTGAGTAGCTTAGACCACAAGTTGCTTAGACATATGTTGGTCATTTTTCCCCAGTCGCTCATGTAGCACCTTCTGGCACTAGACAAGCTAACTGTCTGGTGATTGACTCTCTTCCATCTTCTAGCCAGGTTGCCCCCCATATTCTGTCCCAACAGCATGTGGTGTCTTTGGCAGCAGGGTCTTACCATTAACCTTTGGTGGGTCATCAAGTGCTTGGACAGAATTCTGTCTTCTTTTGGGAAACCTTGTAGGTCTCTGATCAACAGCTCATTGTGGATGTTACCCTCATGCTGGTACTGGGAGTTACAGGTCAGTGCCAAGGGAGAAGGAAGAAAAAATATAGGTATATAAAAGAGAAAGAGAGAAAAGAGAGAGAGAGAAACAGGAGAAGATTGAGGATAGTCTTTGTTTATTTTTATTTATTGATTTGAGAGTGACACACACAGAGAGAAAGGCAGATAGAGAGAGAAGGAATGGACCAGGGCCTCCAGCCGCTGCAAACGAATTCCAGATGCATGCACCCCGTGTTCATCTGGCTAACGTGGGTTCTGGGGAATCTAGCCTTGAACTGGGGTCCTTAGGCTTTATAGGCAAGCACTTAACCGCTATGCCATCTCTCCAGGCCCTGAGGATAGTCTTTATCATACTTTCTCCAGGCCCCTGTGATTCAGGTATTCTCTCTAAGCACCTGATGAAGGCTCAAAATTTTAGTATGTCTTTCAGGATGTAGGATTTTATGGTACCATTTCCATTTGGGTCTAGTTTTTGTGCTCTCCCATCCTTATCCACCCCTCCTGCCCCACCATCCCTATTGTCCAGTCCTCGCAATGTTTATTAGGTATGACAGCATCATCGGCAGTTTCAAGTGTGTTGAAGTGCTCCTTTGGGGAAAAAAAAAGCATATTGTAGTTCCAGCTCATGTGCTAACTAGCTGTTACTTGAATAGTTTCACATAACCTTTGGGGATTAGCTATCTCCATTCATAAATTTAGAGATTAGAAGCTTCACACTGTGGCATAGCACTGGGATCTTTATTTTTGTATGTCTGTTCCTTTTATCCTCCTGCCATTTACAGGCACTTGTGTATTCTGCTTCCAGGGTGGGTACCAGGCTATGTACATCTGTGTAACTCCTAACGTTAGCTCTAAAACAGAGACTCTAAATATTTGTGTTTGGCTTTAAAAGAGATAGTTTATAGATTAGTTTTACTCTTTAAAGAGTTATATATTTGATGATGTATTTAAAAGATTTAGGACCCAGTACTCGGGAGGCAGAGGTAGGAGGATTGCTGAGAGTCCGAGTCCACCCTGAGATTACATAGTGAATTCAAGGTCAGCCTGGGCTAAAGTGAAACCCTACCTCCAAAAACAAACAAACAAAAAAAAATTTAGGAATAATTAGCTTTTCTCTAAATATAATGTTTTAATGATAGAGAAGTACAAAATTTACACAGTAAAAAACATTATAACATTATTGAAATTTAAGAATTAAATGGAGAGAAACCCCCCTGTTCTCAGTTCAGAAGACTTGAATCTTGTTAAGATAGCAGTACTTCCCAAGTAACCTGTAGATTCTATAAAATCCTTATCAAAATTAGATTTATTTTTCTTCTTTTTTTTTTTTGGTTTTGGTTTTTCGAGGTAGGGTTTCACTGTAGCCCAGGCTGACCTGGAATTCACTATGGAGTCTCAGGGTGGCCTCGAACTCACGGCAATCCTCCTACCTCTGCCTCCCGAGTGCTGGGATTAAAGGCGTGCGCCACCACGCCCGGCTTAGATTTATTTTTCAAAATTAACAAAGGGAACCTAAATTTCATGACATAGACAAATTTCAATACATAGACAAAAGACTCAGTATAAAAAATGGAAAGGACTGAAGGCATTTTTCACAGAACATAAATGGTCAATAAGTTCATGAAAAGATTTCCAACATTGTTTCACATTAAGGAAATGCAAACCAAAACCATATTGAGATACCATTTTATAGCACTTGTATGGATATAATTTAACACATAGAAAATTAAAAGAAAAAAAGTTTAGGGCTTGGGATGTGGCCCAGTTGGGAGAGTGCTTGCCTAGCAGACAGAAAATCATGAGTGAATCTCAAGAGCTGCATAAATCAGGTATGGTGACACACACACCTGTAATCCTAGTAGTCAGGATGTTGGAGTTGGGGAAAACTGAATTTCAAGATTTTCCTAGCCAGTTTGAGGCCAACTTGGAATACATGAGACTTTTCTTTAAAAAAAAAAAAAAAAGGAAGAAGAAGAAAGAAAATTTTTTTTTAAAAAGTGTCACTGAGAATGTAGAGAAGGTGGAACCTGCATACAGGGCTGAGGTGCAAACAGGTTGGTAAGGGGCAACATCTTGATAGTTCCGCAGGTGTGGTGGTTTGATCCAGGTGTCCCCCATAAACGTGTGTGTTCTAAATGCTAGGTCCCCAGCTGGTAGCAACTTGGGAATTGGAGACTCCTTGAGGCAGTGTACTGTTGGGGTGGGTTTATCGGTGTTATAGCCAGCTTCCCTTTGCCAGTGTTTGGCACACACTCCTGCTGCTGTTGTCTACCTGATATTGGCCAGGAGGTGATGTCCAGCCTGTGCAAATACCACATTTTCCTCTACCGTCATGGAGCTTCTCCCTGAGTCTATATGCCAAAATAAACCTTTTCTTTCCACAAGTTGCTTTGGTCGGGTGCGTTCTGCAGCAACATGAAGCTGGCTGCAACAGAAGGTAAACAACAATTCAACACTTCCCCATTCCACTTCTAGAGACATCCCTGGAGAATCAGGAATGTCCACACACACACAAAAAAAACTTTGCACATGCCTATTCAGAGAAGCATTACACATAGTGAAAAGATGAAAATATCCCAATACCCATTATCTAAAGAGATAAATAAATAGAATGTGGTATAGCTATGCAATGAACAGTCAACAGAAAATTGAAATCCTGATATATACTGCCTGATGGGTGAACCTAGTAAAGGATTCTGTTGACAGCTGTCAGCTGTGGGGGAAGTTTCTCTGGCGAGTGGGCACCTACTGCACATTTCTGTTTGTGGTTTGCCCAGTGATAACAGACATTGAAACAACTGTATTATTGAAGTTCATGAGTAAAAGTATTCCTAGTTATTCCAAGTATAAAATTCTAGCTCCCTCTAGTGTGGTTCCCTTTTATCCTATATTATGATTACAATGTTTTTTTTTTTTTTTTTTTTAAATTAAGAAAGGCTTGAGCCCAGGGCCTCACACATGCTAGGCAAGGGCTATACTACTGAGTACACCTCCACTTCCAAAAAGTGACTTTTAATGAGCTTTCTTGATGGTACAAATCTGGGGAAATAGCAAGATAGACCATATTTTTACAATCAGTGCTTGTTGTAGGTTAGCCTTTTCTATGGAGAAATTGGCTTTTTATGGTAAAGTTGTTATATCTGTTCTGTTTGTTTTGTGGTTTGAGGTTAGATAAATGTTAAGTTATTCACCTGTTTGGTTTTTGATGAAACAGGCTGTTAAAAAGATGGCAGCTGAAACAATTGGGTGGAAATTAAGCATTCTGTTATGACAGTACTTCACCTGTGGTGATTTCAGATGTCAGATACAGGAAATTGTTCTTATCTGGTGCTCAGGTGATTATAAATAGCAGCATACTTAAGCACCATCTGTAAACTTTGCACACATTAAAAATTCTTCATTTTAAACCAGGACTTTCATTTTTATTTGGTCCTTGGGACTAATAATGTTGTAGCCAGTCCTTGCTGTTCATAGTTGACTTATGTGCTGTGGTAGTTTGAATGTATGACCCCATAGACTAGGTGTTTTATTAAAATTAAGTTTGTAATTTGAGGCCCTAGCAGGCAGATCCCTGCTACAGGGGCATGTCACTGGGAATATCTGAGCCCTAAGGTGAATGGAGAAAAGTTTGGAACTCTGGCTGTTGGTGTTGTTGGTGTTGTTGGTGTTGCCTTCTCTCTTTCTCCCTCCCTCCGTCCCTCTCCCCTCCCCCGGTTTCTCTCTGTTGTGATGCATGTTGGAGTGAGCTGGTTTCTTTTGCCATGATGGAACTTACCTTGGATTTTGTAAGCCTGAAATAAACCCTTTTCTTTCATAAGCTGTTTTTGTAGTCGGGTGTTTATCCAGCAACGAGGAGCTGACTGCAATGTCTGGATTACAGAGGAGGCAACATCATTTTTTGATAGACACAACAGAATTCTAGAAGCCACAGCAAGGAGGAATCCAGCAAAGTCCACTGACACAGAAAGCTCTCCATGGACCCTCAGCTAGGAACCACTCTGCCCCCTAGTGGACATCTAGTCATGTCTGGAGACAGTCTTAATTGTCACAGCTCAGTAAATAAATATGTCATTGGAGTCTTGTGTTTAATCTCACAGATATGGGCTGGAGAGATAGTTTAGAGGTTAAAGCGCTTGCCTGCAAAGCCAAAAGACCCAGGTTTGATTTCCCAGGACACACGTAAACCAGATCCACAAGGTGGTGTATGTGTTTGGAGTTCGTTTGCAGCAGCTGGAGGCTGTGGCTTGCCCATTCTCTGTCTCTCTCTTCCTCCCTCTTTCTCTCTCTCTCAAATAATAATCTCAAAGATGTGCAGAACAACCCTCACAATAAAAAAATTGTCTTTCCCAGAATGTCAATATTGGCACTGTTGATAACTCTGCTTCATAACTACAAACTGAGCATCTCAAGCTTAAAAAAAAAGCTTCAAAATACTATTTTTTCCCCCTAAGGTAGGGTCTTGCTCTAGCAAGGCTGACCTGGAATTCACTATGTAGTCTCAAGATGGCCTCAAACTGACAGCAATCCCGAGTGCTGGTTTGTTAAAACTTTTTGATTGATATGTTGTCTCGAGTGGAAAATTCCACACCTGAGTTCACATGATGTGCCATAATCAAAATGTAGGTGTGATAAGAGGATTATAAGGTGGCATTGTAGTGTACCCGCAATCTCATCCCTTAGGAGGCAGAGACAGGATGACCACTGCAAGTTTCAGGCCAGAGTGGGTTATAGAGTGAGCAAGACCTTGTTTTGAAAAACAACCAGAAAAACCAAAGTATATATACATTTATCTTCAGCTGTGTGCATAAGGTATATGTGACATATAAGTTAACGTCATTATCATTTAGATGTGAGACTCCTTATGAAGGTGTTATACATATTTAGCCATTCCAGCAATCTGAAAACATTGAAAGTATGAAATACCACATTTTGGCTAAGGGATACTCAACCTGTTTTTGTGTATCTAACACAGAGGTCCAGATGTTTGTTGAGCCAGTTGATATAGTCTGGTTCTTAAATTGTTGTATCCTGTGCCACATGCACACTGGAGAACAAAATTGATGGGTACCAAACTAACTGTATTTGCTGAATACAAAACTAACTAATAAAGAGAAAAAAAGGAAAAAAAAAAACAAAAAAAAGCAAAAAAAAAAAACCGATGGGTTGGAAATGTAATTTAATGTCTGCACATCTACATGAGTCATAGCACAGGGAAGTTCTCCTAACATGTCCGCACCTCACACTTACCCGAGGAGGACTCAGTGCTTCCTAAAGGATGCTGTGTTCACAGTTGGCTAATGACTTTGCAGGTTGCCTTTGCACTAGTGCAGCCCAGTGGACTGGTCACTTCTTATGTTCCAAATCTGTTTATGCCGTTGTGTTGGTTACTGTCATCCAGTAAACAGCTATTTTAGAAATATGAGGAAAGAAAAAATATAAAAAGGAACAGAGTTTTTAAGTCGATGAAGATGCTACTAAAAATGACCCTTGAATTGACTGTGGAGAGCATGATTCTAAAAGGTTTTTAAGAAAATCATTAAGATTAAATTGATCATGTACTAAACATATGTAGCTGTTTTGAGTTTATGCTGTTGGTGAACATGGTGTACAGCACTTTCCTCTGTGAGTGTAAGAAGACAATGCAGTAGAGAGTAGATCTCGATCTGCAAAGGCCTGCTGCTCCATCCCAATGTTGAAGAGGGAATGGTTTTCATATGTTGCAGGATGATATAAATTCTTAGGAAAGTAACTTTTTCTGACTTTCCCTTAATGATTGCTAGCATTTATTTTCTGCCAAAAATAGTAGATATTCTACTTTTCTCATTTTTAGAGCCAAACCACTCTCTGTCATGTCTCTGAGTGAGATTCCTTACTTCCATCTTATATGTTAAGATGTTCCTTTGTTTTAGATTCCACAAATACTAGCATAACGTTTGTCTCTTTCCCAGTGAACGGAGATGCCTCAAGTAGTTCAAGTCAACTCTTGGTACTTTATATACTCTGCTACTTTTCTATTCTTTCAGTTGTCACCATTTTCAGGAATTGGCCAATAATTTATAATTAAAACAAATTCCTTGGCTAGTAAAAAGATTTAATATTTACGATCATACACTTTCCTTCTTACGTGCTTTGCCTCTCATCTTTTTTTTTCCGTTAGTTTCGGGAAATGAATCCAGGACCTCCTTGTGCATGCTTTT
Source organism: Dipus sagitta (assembly GCA_036346955.1). NCBI lineage: Eukaryota > Metazoa > Chordata > Mammalia > Rodentia > Dipodidae > Dipus > Dipus sagitta. The sequence goes on along the minus strand of CM070777.1, from coordinate 90,613,491 downwards.
CTTATTTTAAAATAAAATTTGACACATACTATCTAAATACAACCTACCCTTAGATAGGTGAGAACATTATAGATAAAAGCAAGTTATCTTTGCCTATCATGTGCTTTGCGGCATTTCAGGCCCCTGTCATTGCTTATCCTAAGCTGTCACTCACATGAATTTGGACAGTATTTTCCAAATACACACTCCTACATTGTTTTTTTTTTTAACCCATAATGGGTTATGATAGTGTAGATATCGTTCAGTTACTTCATCCTATGTTTAGTCAACCTGACCCAGATCTTACATCTTACCTGATTTATTCCATTTACTTCCTCTCATATGACATGCTTGACTATAATGTTTTAGGTATATTTTTTTTTGTTAATGGTCATTGCTTTCTTGGTATCATAAACAATGCTGTAATGAACACTCATATATATGTCTTCTTGATGACATCTATATGTATTTTCCTGGTGTAGATTCTAGATGTTAGGAGTGAAATTGTGGGCCATCTGTGTCAATGGTTGCATGCTGTCATAGTTTGTTTTAATGGTGTGTACCTCAGAGGAGTAACTACAGAAGTCACAGAATAATTGTCTTTTGGAATCCAGGATTGTATCAAGTAATGTCTTATGTTTTATGAAGGGTTGAATTGTTCATAATGTTAATATTTGTTTCCTGTAATTTTCTCCTCTCATGCTTTTATGCTTTAGGGAAATACTTTAGGCTTCTACATTTCCTGTACTTTAATAATAAAATATGAAAATATGTATTGTTACAAGGAATCAGGAATCATCTTAGCAGGTATGTTATTATATTTAGTCTAAAACATAAATTTATTTTTATTAAAATGGTTTATCTTGATTTTAGACATCAGTTATTTCAGAATTATAACTATGTTGGTTGAACATTTTGGATAATTTTTATCTCAGCAATGAAAAATGTGTAGATTTAGAACTGGGTTTTAAATTATATTATAAATGTGTGACATATATAGGGTTAATCTGTACCATGTAGAAGCTTTGGGGTTGATAGACAGTTGGACACTATTTACTTCTTTTTCCATTTTTTGGCATGTGTTTATGTGTTTGTTGTGTGTGTATATGTGTGGGTACACGTGTGTGAGAATGATGCTGGATATCTTGCTCAGTCACTCTCTACTTCATTCTTTCAGATAGAGTCTCTCACTGAGCTTAGATCTCACCATTTTAGTCAAAGCAGACAGTAAGCCCTAAGAATTCTGCCAGTTTCAAAGCACTGGATCATAGGTGCCCTCTATACCATGCTTGGCATTTTAGGTGGGTGCCAGGAATCCAAACTCAGGTCCTCATGCTTGTATGGAAAGCATCTTACCAAGTAAGTCACCTCCCTGGCCCTGGACAGTATTTCTTAAGGACACAAATGGCTTCCAGTATGAGGTATTCTGCCTGTTTTTTTTTTTTTAATTTTTATTTATTTATTTATGAGAGAGAAGAGAGAGAGAGAGAGAGAGAGAGAGAGAGAGAGAGAGAGAGAATATGAGCAAACTAGGGCTTCCAGTCACTGCAAATGAACTCCAGATGTATGCACCCCCTTGTGCATCTGACTTACGTGGGTCCTGGGGAGTAGAACCTGGATTCTTTGATTTTGCAGGCAAGTGCCTTAACCGCTAAGCCATCTCTCTGGCCCTGTCTTTTTTTTTTCTTTCTTTTTTAATTCTTACAGCAAGCATAGGAATTTGGTAATGCTATTCTTATTTGATAGTTGTAAAAGTTGATAACTAAGTGATATACCCAAGGTCACCCTGTTAGGACATAGCAAAGCTTAACAATTCAAGACAAAATGTACCTCACTACAACTATATAGTCTCTCTCTGAGGCTACTCTTTCCCGACCCTCATTTAAAAACATGTGACTCTGAATTCTGGAGATATGCATAATTTTTAAATTTTAGTGGGGCTGAGAGTATTGCTCAGTGGTTAAAGGTTCTTGGTGAAAAACCTGATGGCCTGGGTTTGACTTCCCAGTACCCATATAAAGCCAGATGCACAAAGTGGTTTATGTGTCTACAGTTTGTCTGCAGTGGCAGGAGGCCCTGGTACATCCATATTCCTCTGTCCTCCCAAATAAAATTTAATGAATTTTTAAAATTTTCTTGTTTTGTTTCTTGTATTCATTCATATAATTTATTTTGATCATATTCACTCACTATTATCTTTTCTTGTTCTTATAACACTTGTGCTAAACCCCTTCATCTTCCCAACTACTTCCTTTACTTTAAGTCTGCCTTCTACTTTAATGTATTTTCTTGTGACCCACTGAGTTTACTTAGGGTTGCTTGCATGATCATAGGTGGGGGGTGGATTATTAACTGAAGCATGGACAAGTTACCAGTGCCTACACCACTGAAAAATGTCTCTCTTGCCCTCCAGCTATCATTAATTGCTAATAGATCCTTAAGGATGGGGAGGGACTCAACATTCTACATACTAGAATGCTGATGGACCCAGTCTTGTGTAGATCTTATGTTCAAGTACCATGACTCATATGAGTTCAAGAGTTGGGTGGTCAAGTTAGGTCTGGAATATAGCATTCTACAGCACTCCTCCCCTTCCTTCAGTTCTTACATTCTTTCTGCTTTCTCTTCTCCAGTGTTTCCTGAGGCAAGGATGGGGCTGATAGAAATATCTCATTAGGGCTGAACACTCAATAGTCACTTGTCTTTAGCACTTTGAGAAGTTATTTATCTCTATAGTAACTGCTCTTCACTGCTAAAAGAAATATCTCTGACCAGTGCTAAGAGCAGCACTAATCTGTGGACATAAACGTAAATATTTTGAAGACAGTTTTGATGGGTACAACATACATACACAGCCTTTTGACCAGGTTTGTAGAATAAGGCAGGAACTTCCCTCCTAACTAATCAGAAAGCAGTTGGTTAGTACTATAACACTCAGGCCACTGTTGCACTATTGGGCACATCTTGCCTGGAGGGTTAATAGCTTGTCTCACAGGGTCCAAAAACTATTGGTTATTATTCTCCTCTTGCAGCCTGAATAGCACTTTGTGGCATCATGAAAGCTATCCAGCAAGGATGAAGCTTCCCGCTTATTTCCAGCTTGATTTCTTTAGGTCCTACAACCAAAGCAGGTGATGTCTTCAAAATAAGGTCTTGCAGTCTTGTTTTAGTGTGAAAACAAAAATAGTGGCAATACCCTGCATTATTTTATACCCTGGCATTATTGGCCTTATTGGGGCCTCCCTGACCAACAGCCCTGGCACTGGGACTTTTATTTACTAACATATACCTCTGGGAGCATCATTATCTACCCACATCCACATAGGGTACCACCAATCAAGCTCTTGTCCTCTTTAATTGTATATTCAAGTAAGCTTAGAAAGTAATAATATTTCATCTGGCTTTTTCATACATCCTTAATTTGGTTAACCTTCCCCTGGCAACCCATCATCCATCCATATTCTAACTTATACTTTTCTACCTCTAGTATTTCCACTTCTCTACTTTCATATTATATATCCTTCACTTCCTAAAAGCCTCTACTTCTCTCCCCCCTTTATAGTTTCCTAGCCTCAAAAGACACTCCAATTTGTACACATATATTAGTTACTTTTTATGTTGCTATGACCACTGCCCTAACAAAAGCAAGTTACGGAAGGAAGGAATCATTTCACTTTATAGATTTAAGTTACAATCCACTGTGGGGGGGAAGGCATTGTGACAGGAACATGAACAGAACCAGTCATACTGTTCTATGATCAGGAAGCAGAAGTGATGAGATGAATGTTCATAGTCAGGTGACTTTCCTTCTGTACATTCCAGGGCCCCCAGTCCATGGAATGCTGCCATCCATATTTAGATGTTATCTTCCAATCTAAACCTAATCTAGAAAAATCCTCAGATAAATAATCACAGATTTTATTTTTCCCCTCACACAGAATTTAAACTTTTGCAAATTGGCAACTTGAAATAACAACTTTTTATTGTTTTGTTTTTGAGGCAAGGTCTCATTCCAGCCCAAACTGACTTAGAAATCACTCTGTAACCCAGGCTGGCCTTGAACTCATAGTTATCCTCTACTTCAGCCTTCTCAATGCTGGAATTAGAATTGTGACCCACCATGCCATGCTTATTTAACACATTTAAGTCATAACCTTCCACTCCTTTCGCTGTAGGTTCAAAGACACTTCATAATGAAAAATGCATTCATTGCATCTCTAACAATTTCCAGTCTTTAGCCATTACAACACTACTCAAAAGTTTAAAATCTCTAAAACGGAAAGCAATTGCTTAACTGACAGCCCCTTTAAAATTAATTTTAAAAAGTTACATACTTCCATGTATACATTGACACAGAGTCAGTATTACCAACCCAAAAGGAAAGAATGTGACCATAGTAAGAATGATTAGACCAAAGTAAGACTGAAACCCAGTAGGGCAAACATCCAATCTTATAGCTTCAGAATCTTGAACTCATGGTTGGATGATTTAGGATCCAATGGGCTTGGGTAGCTCTACATCTCAAGCCCTGCTGCTTGTAACATGTACAGCCTCTGTTTTGGAGCACCTGCATTCTTAACTTGTAGCTTTACCTGATGACATCCTATGGCTTTGGCATTTCCAACATCCTGGGGTCTCCAGTGCAGCTTACAATTTTTCATCATGCAGGGCCTATATATGGGACTACATATTGAAATCCAGGATGAGTCAAATAGATGTGTAATGAAAAAGGAGGAATTACAGCTCCTTTGTGTTACTTAAATTTCTGTTCTTCAGTTTCCTCATCCATAAAAAAGAGGATACAAATTATTTCTATTTCTTCTTTTTTTATATAATGTGTGCTATTACATGAGATAATGAGGCAAGTTCCTTGTGCTTTTCAAGCTTTCAGCAAATTATAGATTTAACACATTTTCTGAAAAATCAAACAATGCCTATTTGGAGAGGACTTGCTGTTTTATTTTAGGTATTGTGGCATTCTGGGAACCTGAGATGTGATAGCCATTTCGGTAACCCACCTGGATAAAAAGGAGGTTCAGATTTAGTCACATCTATGACTATGTATAAGTAGCATAGATTTACAGATTCAAGAACTCTCATGGGTGTTTGCACATGAGCAGCTCTGACATTCAGGCTTCCTTGTTCCTCTCAGCTCCCACTCATCTCTGGTTGAACATTTTGTTTTGCTTTTCATTGGTCTTCTTGCTTAAAAAAAAAAAAACAACTATTACATTATTCTGCTTGAAGCCAAATGTGAGGATAGAATAATTGGCAAACTTCCCCTATTTATCTATACCTTATGACGGTTTTTCACCTAGAGAATTTTATTTGGTCCATGTTTAGAACAGTGGTTCTTAAGAAATCTTGGCTAACTACTATCATTCACTGGGAGAGAGGGTAAGATGGTCCACTGAGGGCTGAAGAGATTGCTCAGTGGTTAAGGCGCTTGCCTGCAAAGCCTAATGACCTGGGTTCAATTCCCCAGTACCGACATAAAGCCAGATGCACAGAGTGGCACGTGCATCTAGAGTTTATTTGCAGTGGCTGGAGGCCCTGGTGTGTCCATTCTATCTCTTCTCTCTCTGCTTGCAAATAAGTAAATACATTGTTTAAAAAGATTGTTCACTGAGAAGAGAAGCTTGTGACTAGTGGGCATGTTGAGTGAGCATTTTCTATTGCACATCATAGATTTAAATTATTTTTTAAAAAACTTTTTATTGGCAACCTCTATCCATATATGTAATATACCATTATGGTTTCTTCCCACTACCCTCCCTTTCCAGTCTCTTGTATGCCCCCTCCACTGAGTCCCTTCTTTCCATCTAGTCCCTCTTTGATTTTTGTGACAATTTTTATGTAAGTGCAAAATATATTTTAATTGTACTCACCTTGCCTCCCTGTCTTTTCCTTACTTTCTCCTGCTAATTCCTTTGTCCCTTCTGCTATCCAGGTAGTTCTTCTGTTATTGTTTCATTGATGATTAATTTTATTGTATGACCCAATCTGGTACTTGTTATATTCCAATCAGGTTATACTCTGTATTCTCTCTTCCCTGCCCCTATTCCACTGAAGGTCCTCCTCAGTAGAGTTACTGGTACTCCATGTGGTTTCATGAGTGCATCAGTCAGTCTCTGTGTGAGGTAGAAGCAATGCCGTAGGATACTCCTTTCCATCCTGTGGTTTTTGTAATCTTTCTTCCACTTATTCCACAGTGTTCCCAGAACCTTGTCAGGTATGTTATAAGACTCCTTTAGTGGTAAGCTCCCTGCAGTCTCTGAATTTCTGCTTTGAAATGTTTTGAGTCTCTTCAGTGTGTATTGCCATCTTCCTAGAGCTAGATGTCAGGATAGCAGTGAGAGTAGCACTCACATTCAGATTATCACATCCTCTGTCATGTCTCATGAACTGTGGCAAATGTGATGGAGGTGGCCTGTCTTATGCTAGGCAATTAGCTACCTTTTCTTGTAGTATTGATGAATTTTGGTTATCCCTGGTTTTCACTGCCTTTTATAAAACAAAACAGATTCTCCAACTAAGAATGAGCACAGCATGGAATAAAGGGGATAAGCCAAGTTATTTAAAAGACTTTGGATATGTATAGCCACTCTCTTTGGACAAAGGCCAATGGGACCATCTCTCTGTAGATTTAAATTCATAATAACCATCTTTTATACTACTGATTGATATCTGATGTGACTCTTTTTGCTCTGTTCTATTCCTGAATAGAGGAATAAGTACTATTTCCTCCATTAAAGTATTGTGTAGTTAAGTGCTCAAACACATATCACAATGGTAGAGTTTGATTCAGTTTATTTTAAGGCATTCAGATTTTTTCCAAAACAGTCATTTTTGCAAGGTGCTTTTAGACTATCAGTGATGGATACAGCCTCCCAAGAGCAGGAATTCTACAAATACTGATGCAGAAGTTGGAGAATCAATGAGTTTTTTTTTTAGTGTAAGTTGAGGCAGGGGTAACATCTTTGAAGGCTAATCCCAGAATCTTTGTATGAACTATACTAGACAGAAATTCTTCTAACCCTAGTATCTACCCTACAAAACTCCTTTTCATCTGACAAAGCATATTATTTTGAGGTAATTTTTGTGTATAGTTAATTACATTTTTACCATCAGAAGAATCAAAAACAGTATCCTCTGGGAGTTGCAGTTCATTACTAATGCCCCATTTTATATTGCCAGTGGGTGGCTACTGTTGTATTTTAATAAAAATACTATTAGAACTGCTGGGTGGACTGACAGAATTGAGGATATTGACCAATATTAGGGATACATCCACTATAAAAAGCACAGAACTACTTATTTATGTTTAAAATGTAATGCCCTTTCTGTGTAATTTCCAGATAAGCTAAAGAGTTCTTGTATATGAAACATACTCTGAGAATATATTTACTATTATTTGCTTATCAAAATGCACTAGCTGCTTTTAAAACCTTTTTTGGAGTAAAGACTATAATATAATTGTTTCTGGAAAAAAGAAAAATACCTCACTCTTCGTTTGGCAATTATCTACAAAAAAAAATCCCAAGATGTTAGTCTTGAAATTGTGAACTCAGGTTTACTTTTAAGGTCATCACTCTAGTTCAAGGTCCACTGTAATTTGTAAGGTTGAAGATTTAAAAAATGTCAGTTATTTATGTCCAATAGCTATGCTAGGTAGTAGTTCCATCTCACTTGAGTAGTGGAGACTCATCCCACAAACCTGTGCTTTATTTTGTAATTGTATTTTTTAAATTAGCATACAAAGTATTAGGTTTTTCTATGGCATTTTCAAACAAATTTCCTTGATTTGTTGATTATTACTCTTCACCCACTCCATTTTACCCTTCCACATACCAGGTAGAATCATTTTCTCTCTCATATGACGTATTTTCTTTTCTTTTCTTTTTTTTTTTTTTTTTTGAGGTAGGGTTTTGCTCTAGTCCAGGCTGACCTGGAGTTCACTATGTAGTCTCAGGATAGTCTCAAACTCATAGTGATCCTCCTACCTCTGCCTCCTGAGTGCTGGTATTAAAGGTGTGAGCCAACACGCCAGGACATATGACATATTTTCTATTGTCCTCCCAAATCCCTTCCTCAAAACGACTTATTCCATTCTCTCAGTCTCCTTTCTAGTTCATAGCCTGTATGCACTCACACTTTATACACACACACACACACACACACACACACACACATATATATATATATATATGCCTAAATATAAACACTAAAAACTAGACTACACATAGGAGAAAGAGCATGCAATTAGTATCTTTCTGAGTCTGGGTACCTTCACGTAATATAGTATCCAGATCTATCCATTTTCCTGCAAATTTCTTAATTTCATTTTGTTATATTGCTGAATAAAATTAGTTTGCATATAAGTGCTACATTTTCATTATACATTCATCTGTTGATGGACATGTAGGCTTATTCTATTTTCTTACTATTGTGAATAGTGCAGCAATAAAAATGGCTGTGCAAATATCTTTGGTAGGATATGGGGTCCTGTGGGCATCTGTCTAATAGTTATATAGCTGGCTCATGTGATAGTTCTGTTTTTACTTTTTTATTTTATTTACTTATTTGAGAGGGAGTGAATAAGAGAGAGAAAGTCAAATAGAGAGAGAAAGGGCACACCAGAGCTTCTAGCTACTGCAAATGAACTCCAGATGCATGTACCACTTTGTGCATTTGGTTTTACGTGGGTACTGGGGAATAAAACCTGGGTCCTTTGGCTTTGCTGGCAAGCTTCTTAACTGCCAAGCCATCTCTTCAGCCCTATTTTTACCTTTTTTCACACTGATTTCCATAGAAGTTACACCACTTTGCTCTCCCACTAGCAATGAATAATGGCTCAAGGGTTCCTCTTTCCTCATACCACTGCCAGCAATTTTGCTGTTTGTTCTCTTGATTTGGATTGGAGTGAGATGGAAGCTCAAAGTGCTTTTAATTTGCATTTGCATTTCCTTGATGACTGTGGACACTTAAAAAAATACTTACTGGCCATTGTGTTTCTTCCTTTGAGAACTTTCTGTTCACTTCACTATCCCATTTATTGTTTGGCAGTTTTGTTGGTTTGGTGTTTATTTTTTGCAGTTCTTTATATATTCTATTTGATAACTGGTTGTCTGAAGTATGGCTGGTAAACATTTCCAATTCTTCAGGGTGTCTGTTCATATTGCTGATAGCTTCCTTTGCTATATGTAAACTTTTAAAGTTCACACAATCCCAATTGTTAATCCTTGGGGCTACTTCCTGTGCTACTGGGGTCTTGTTCAGAAAGTTCTTGTTTATGCCTATATCTTGAAGTGTTTTCCCTATGTTTTCCTCTAGCAATATCAACATTTCAGCTCTTGAGGTCTTTGATCAATTTTGAACTATTTTACCAGCACCATTTGCTAGATAGAATGTCTTTATTCCAGTATATATATATATATCTAACATATTTGCCAAATATTAGGTGGATATATCTATGTAGATTTATTACTGGGTCCTCTGTCTACATGTCTTTTTGTGCCAGTACTATGCTATCTTTCTCACTATGGCTGTGTAATATAATTGGAGAACAACTATTGTGATACCACTACTCTCTGCTTGATATTAGTTGGTGATTGATGATTTTTTGTTTCTATATGAAGTTTTGGATGTGTTCTACTTCTGTGAAAAATGTTATTGGAATCTTTTGTGTGTGTGTGTTGTATGCACGTGTATTTGCAAATGCTTGTGCCCCATGCACATGTGCGCAGAGGCCACAGAATGCAGTGTCCTCTTCTATCACTCTTCCACTCTATTTCTCTGAGACAAATTCTGTCTCTGAACCTGAAGCTTGCCAGGTTTTACAATTTTCTTTATTTGTTGATTCTTCACCTTCCCCCACTCTCTCTTTTACTTTTCCACATACCATATTGAATCATTTTCTTTTTCATATGACATATTTTCTTTTCTTAATTTTTTTAAACATTTTCCATGATTGTAAAAAATATCCCATGGTGCTACCCTCCCTCTCCCCACTTTCCCTTTGAAATTCCATTCTCCATCATATCCCCTCCCCATCTCAATCAGTCTCTTTCATTTTGATGCATATGACATATTTTCTATTGCCCTCCTAATCCCTTCCTCAAAACCACTTATTCCCCTCGTATCAGTCTCCTTTCTAGTTTCATAACCTGTACCCATTCACACCTACATATATACCTAAATATAAACATTAAAAACTTGACTACACATAGGACAAAAGTAGCTCTAGATTTAGTGAGAGACCTTGTTTCAGCTAGACTAACTGACCATCAGGCCACAGAGATCATCCTCTTTCTGTTTCCCTTAGTACTGAGGTTACTGGCATACATGGGCATACCAGGCTTTTTATGTGAGCGCCGGGGATCAAACCCAGGTTTTCATGTTTGCATAGCAAACACTTTTACCTGCTGAGCAATTTCTCCATTTCATCCACTGTCATTAGAATTATGGTGAAAATTGAACTGAATCTAGACTATTTTTGGTAATATAACCATTAGTACAATATTATTTTTGCCAACATAGGAATGTGGAAGGCCTTTCTATCATCTAATAGCTTTTTAAATTTCTTTTTTCAGTGTCTTAAAGTTTTCATTGCAGAAATCGTTCATTTGTTGATTAGGTTTATTCCTAGGTATATCCTACCTGCTCTCCCATTCTTCCTTTCTTTCCTTCCTTTCTTGTTGTGAGTGTGCTATGTCAGAACCATAGACAAACATGCTGTTTTTATACAATGTCAGAATTTACTGCATAACAATAATTCACTAGGTATGGTGGTTTCAATAGCATCAATTTTCCAGATATTTCCTCTTTGCATAGCCCTGGCTGAGGCAAACACAAGTTCATTTATTCCCATCTTAATTACTGTCAATTTTCAAGTCATATGGTATACATCACCTAGCAAATATATATCTATATATGTGCATATACTTAGGTTACAGAATGACTAACTACAAAGGGAGAATCTCAAAGAGCCCTAAAGAGTCAGAGCTGGGAAACAGATAGAAATGCAAAAGAGTCTACCTTTATACATGACCTGGTACAGGAGAGGTCTGAAGAGCTTCAACTGCTGGCCATACTCATGCTGCAGGGTCAGAGCCAGGCAAACGGATGTCAGACAGGACTTGGTCCAGACAAAGAGTTGAACAGTTGGACAGACAGACAGCAATTGAGTAAGCAGCTTCAGATGAGCAGACAGCATCAATAATGGGGAAGGAGGCAAGCTGAGGTCTCTGGACAGCCAAAACTTCAGTTGGGCCATCAACATCATAGTACTAAGTGCCCACTTCTTCATGGGTCTGAGTGAGGGCGTAGACTCATTCCTCAGTCTTATGTGTCCAGTAAGTATTTGGGCCTGGTTTCCAGATATGATTTTAATGTGCCCATATGGTCCTGGAGTTCACTCAGTAAATTTACAAATTGGCACCCTTTCTACTCCCAGGAATTGCTGCATGGATGGTGCCAGACAGATGGTGCTATTCACATATCCACCCAGGCACCAAGTTATATTCCACCCTCAAAATGGAGTCAAAAGCTGCTTGTAAAATGGGGTCTACTTTTACAGTTTGGCTTCCAGCTGGTAGGGTGTCATTGTGACTGCCTTTCTGCTGTCTCTGCTGCTTCTTTCATCATGTTCCCAGCGCAGCCCAGAGCAGCCAAAATGAAAACACTGGGGAGAAGCTTTTATTGGGCCTAATTGTGACAACACTGGGGGAGGCCAGACTAGAGAGACTTTCCCAGATAATTTACTAAGTGAATTTGAGCAGCCTATTTATATAACTGAAGAAGAAGTGTTTGGAGCAATCACAGAATACCTCACGGGTGAAGGAAATTTTTTCTTTTTTTTAAATTTTTTTCGTTCATTTTTTTATTTACTTGAGAGTGACAGAGAGATTGAGATTGAGAGAGAGAGAGAGAGAGAGAGAGAGAGAGGGAGAATGAGAGAGAGAAAATTGGTGTGCCAGGGCTTCCAGCCACTGCAGACGAACTCCAGACACCTGTGCCCTCTTGTGCATCTGGCTAACGTGGGTCCTGGGGAATTGAGCCTCGAACCAGGGTCCTTAGGCTTCACAGGCAAGTGCTTAACTGCTAAGCCATCTCTGCAGCCCAAGTTTTGTCTTTTTTACAAGGTGCTTACAAATAGACATTTGCGGTTGTGCCATTCATAGCAGTCCTTCAGCTAGCCAACCAGGGAAAGTGCTCCCCCTTTTCCCAAGGTGGAAATGTTAAAACTTATGAGAACAAAATGTTTAGTACAAGCCATTCTAGCCAGTCCTGGCTAAGGCTGTGCCTATGGGAGCTGTGTGCCTGTGGGTGTTCCTGTGTGGTTTTCTCAACATAGAGTGCTCAGAATGGCCAAGGTAGTCTGGCTGGCTCTTTGACCCAATACTTTATCCCAGAGCATTTAGGGAGAATCCAACAGCTGCCAATTAGGAAGTCATTGCTCATCCCACATGTCTTTGCTCCTTTACAGGAAAATAAATATCAGAAGGGGGCTTACAAGCGAGAACTTAAAGAACTTACCATTAAAACTGATGGTGAGTTAAAAGATTTTATCAACACTTAATACCTTGCCAGGGCCCAGAGAGAGGTGCTTCCCTTCACTTTTCTCATAATGGTTCAGTTCTTCTCTTCAATTTCAATTGATGGCATATTTTTATAGCCTAGTGAAAATGTGTTGTAGGTCAATAAGTTCAGCTAGTTGATAAAGCTATTTAGTTGCTAGATTAACCTTGCTTGGCAGTAATTCTAGAAGTTGCTTTACTTCATTGAATCTCTTTTATATCTACCTACTTAACATCATGAAATCACTTCTTAACATGATTGCTGCTTTTATGCTTTCATATTGATATCACTCAAGTGTTACATTTATTGAAGACGTAGGATTAGTGTTGTTTCAGACTAAATTCACTTTGATTATGTACAGAATTTCAGTCAGTCTACTTTTATTTATAGACTCAGTAGCGCTGAGTAAGTGAATCTGGCAAGATTGTAGTTCAAGTGCTTTGAGTGTCATTACATTTCACAAATAAGAGATGCTGATGTATATGTCAGAAGATGAGTGCTCTTATTCTGCCCCCTCAAATGCTGGTCTGTGATTTTGGGCAAGTTATTTAACTCCCATGCTTCATTCCCTTGTTTTTCCTGTCTTCTCACAATCAGTGACAAGGTGAAATGAGAAAGTATTGAGAAATGGTAAAAACTATGGAATTGTATTATGTCAGTTTTTGATAAGGCAATTTTTAGACAGGATCATATAGCATGTAGGCTAAGACAGTGAAAATGTATATATGGACACATTTTCCAAATCAATTTAAGAAATATTCAAGAAGTACTTTTAGTAGTTTTTATAGCTTCCCTCCAATGGTCATCACATGGGTCATCTTGATATTTGTGTCTTCTCCCCTGAATTTGTTTCCAGTTTTGATTGTAACAATCCAGTTCTTTTCTAAACAGGTACTGTTTCAGTAAAGTCCAGTTCACTGATTGAGTTCAAGACACTTTCTAAAAACAGCTGAACATACCAGTGTTAATACATCTTGAATAAGAGTCCACAAGTCTCTCTTCCCCTTTAGCCATATTGATGTTTGTGCATATAAGCCTCTTTCTCTGGAGTGTTTTTGTATTCCTGTTCTTTCTTTTCTTCATAAGAAGCTTTTAGAGATGGGCAAATGTAGATTTGCTTGTGTGGAACAATGAGAGCAGGTAGCACTTTTTAGTGTTTAAGGTAAAGGCAAAGCAATAAGTGGAGTATCCTGGACAGAAATGTTAACCCCACAAGTTCATATGTTGAAGTCCTAATATCTAGTACCTCAGAATGTTACTGTATTTGGAGATGAGACTTGTAAAGATGTTATTAGGGTTAAATGAGGTCATATGTGAGAATCTTAATGTAGTGTGACTTGTGTCCTTATAAGAGAAGGATACCATATTAAAGTGCATGAACTGAGGAAGGGCTGTGTAGTATTTGTTCTAAGAGCACTGGCCAAGTTATACATGAGGACTGGGTGCTTGGCCTTCTGTATGATGTAGAGATGCCCAAATTGTATAGCTTGTAAGTTCTTTTTTTTATTGGTAAGATAGAAATGATGGCAGAATTACAGCATGGAAAACAAGGAGATGATTCTGAGGTGTCACTTAAAGGCTGATTTTTGCATCTTTACTAGTCCCCATTTTCTTTTCTTTTTCTTTCTTTTTTTTTGGGGGGGGGTTCGAGGTAGGGTTTCATTCTAGCTCAGGCTGTCCTGGAATTCACTATGTAGTCTCAGGGTGGCCTCGAACTCATGATGATCCTCATACCTCTGCCTCTCCAAGTGCTGGGATTAAAGGCGTGCGCTACCACACCTGGTTCTATTTCTATTTTCTTAAAAACCTGGAGGAAGGAATATAAATGGCTTAAACTGAAGAGGCCTGTACAATGTTAATACTTCTTGTGATTGTTTTTGCTTAAGTCAATATCTGTTAACCCACACACACTGTTGTTTTGATTCCTATATGAATACAAGAGTCTAATTTATGTATGGATTTTGGGAGTAAAGATCTTAATACTTTATTTTATTTTATTTTTTGTTTAATTTTGGTTTTCATATACTGAGTCCTGTCCATGTCTGCTTGCTGGAATAGCCACTTTGTAGATAGGATGAAGTTGGTGCTGTGCTACTTAAAATGCTTCTGCATCTGTCATTCTGTCCCATCTTCTCAGAAGCATAAAAGGGTTGTCATTACTCTCTTAATTTTTACTTTCCTAGAGTACCTTAGATACTTTCTTTTTTTTTTTCTTTATTAGTTAGTTTTGTATTCAGCAAATACAGTCAGTTTGGTATCATTATTAGGCTCATCTGTGACCTACCCCCTCCCCTTGGCCCCTCCTTGTTGAGGTATATGGGTCATGCATTGTGGAGTTAGCCCATAGTTATGGGTAAGATAAATGTCTCTGCATATCATGACCCAACATGTGGCTCTGACATTCTTTCCGCCCCCTCTTCCGCAAAATTTCCCTGAGCCATGTTGGGTTCATTTTTGGTCTGCTTCAGTGATGAGGTGCTGGGGGCCTCTGAGGCTGTGGCTCTCTGATTTGGTAGGAGTTGATTTTTCTCTGTGCTGATCTCCTTCCCCCTTGTGCTGGTATCCGGTTCATCAGGAAAACAGCCCCCTTGCTTGTTTCTCCAACTGAAACCTTAGATACTTTCTGAGTGTCACACTGTGAATCTGAGGATCCATCCCATGATTCCTAGCTTCCAATCTAGAGCCTTCTTCTGTTGATTATGCCCAGAGAGACCCCAGAGCCCAGGATTTGAGAACTGTATCTGACTATGTGAGAGTATATTTGCATGTATTCTTGCCTATGTTATTGTATGTGTGTGTTGACAGAAAATGTGTCTTAATGGAATTTTTTTACTTGTAATCTTATTATATATATTTAATGGTAATCATAAAAGGTATGCATGTTTTCTTTTTCTTCCATGTGTTTCATAATATCAAAATGCAGTCTCAAGCAGAGAGATGGTATCATTGAGTTTGGCAGAAGGATGGGGGGGCAACTTCTGATGAAAAAAATCAAACAGGTTTGAAGATTATCTACAGTTGTTAATTGTCAATGGAAACCTGAGTGCTTATTAGTTATAGGATAGAACTTTAATAATAAACATCAAAATCTTTTGCTCTGGAACACATCACACATAATCCTCAGCCTCCTAAGGAAGATAACAGTTGAAGGTTATGTGTTAGTATCCAGATAAGTATTAAGCTAGCTCATTGTAATGCTGAGTCTCTTCCTTTCATGTTTCCTAGCAACTGACTCACAAGTGGTAGACACAGAAGAAAAGCCATGCGGGACTCATTCTGCATCTCTCAAAAGTATTTTGAGTGGTACCCAAACCACATTGTTTCTTTTCGGTTTCATAAGTTTGCCCTTTATATTTATCAACTTCTAAAAAGGGATAGCCACAAAAGATGGGAATGAAATATTGAGTAGTAGTGATTAAATATTAAAGTCAAATTATTGGAACTTTTTATAGCTAGTAATTTTTATGAGTAGTTATTGCTATTTATGTGTTTCTTGAAATGATAGCTACTGAGATCAGACAATGGAACAAAATCAATTGTGTATTTAAGAGTTATAGTATTGTATAATTATGACATTCTTTCTTTCAAAAGACTAAAGTATTTCATAGTTGTAGAATAAGCTGCATCTTGAATTTCTTTTCTAAAATGATGTCAGTAGAGCATAAACTGTGCAGCCATGCTTATATCTTATTTATTTATTTGAGAGAGAGAGAGCAAGAGAGAGGGAGAAAGAGAGAGAAAATATGGGTGCATCACGACCTCCTGCCAATGCAAGCTCCAGACACATGCACCACTTTGTACATCTGGCTTTATGTGGGTACTGGTGAATTGGATCCAGGCCATGAGGCTTTGCAAGCAACTGCTTTTAACTGCTGAGCCATCTCTCCAACCCCTGTATTTGTGACTTTAAGCCTTTAGTGTGAAAGAAAAAAAAATCAAAGCATACTTTCTGAGAGAAGTGATAAATTTTCCTTTGTTTAAGGAAACAAATATAACAATCTAGTCCTGGTATCACTTGATGTGAAGTAAACAGTAACTTCATGTCAGTACTGTTACATTTTTAAAATTAGAAAGTATGAATTTGTGCTCTTCTGCATTCATTTTCATTTAACCTTATTAATTTTGTTATACCCAAATGTTAAATACAGTAACATTTCTATGTTACCACTACTGCTGCCATGTGTTTATAAATATTCATACTATAAGCTCTTGGCACATTCCGGATGACAGTTCAAAGTGATGTTCTTCCATTTGACTGTCACTGTGCCATTGGCTGTAACTGACCCAAAGAAGGAAAAGGAAAGAGTGAATGAATAAAAGTTGTGGTGCTTGAGGCAGAGGGCTGGCACTCAGCCAGGTTGTTTATATTTCTCCTTACCTGATCGAGAAGAGTCATAATCTCCTTTCCCTGTTGCACAGTTTTGAGGTTGCTTTGTGATGATGACATGGAGTACTGTCATCATTCATGTAATACACAGAGTGGAACAGAATAATGATATAAACATAGCACAACATGTATCCCAATGCTTGAATTAACACCACTTTTCCTCCTGTGCACAAAGAAGGCTTCAGTGAGATCAGGGCTTTCCTACCATTTGTGCACTTTCACATGTCCATAGAGAATCTTCCTTTAAACAGGTTGTGTGATTGGCTGCTTTGCCAAATGCTGAGAGGATGAGGCAGAAGCATCAAAATTTAAGAATTTTCTTTAATTTATATCCAAACGGAAGGTGTTATTTTTTAAATCCAGTATATGATGCAGCCTTAACATCATAGATTTCATGTGTGAAGGATTTTATTATTCTCAACTCACTGCACTCAGGTGTACTTTGTAAAGTTTCACTTTTCCTCATAGATAGCAAGTTTTTAAGTTCTGCTGCCATGTTTTATAAGTCCATTTGCTTTCACATCTCATTTTCACATTTGAGTTGAAGGTTTCCTGTTCTTAAGTGGGCTCCATGTGACATCACTGTGCTTATCTGGGCTACTCCATTGCTCTTTCCTGTTCCTGCTCTCCCCACCAACCGTTACCTCCATCTCTCCAGATGGCTTTCCTTCTCAGGGAGACACAGGAGACAGATGAGCAAGAACTCCCCATAGATGCATGTCCAGGTAGACAGTGATACAATGATCTCTAGTCATGTACGCACCTGGCATATTTGTGGATGGTGTTCGTGACACCTGTCCTTACATGGTGCTCTCTTTAGAATGTAGGCTACTTTGATTGCTCCTTTGTTCTTCTTACTTTCTTAGCCTATTCATTGCATCAGTTTGGTAGTGAGGAACTTTCTGCTTAATTCTTTATTTTATGTTTATATTGTTAGTACATATTTGTCTTTCTAAAAATGAAATGGTAACAGGTATAGTGGTTTGTAATTTCTGGAAGCTGAGGCAAGAAAATTGCTTGGATTTTGAGGCCAGCAGGAGATACATAGTAAATTTTGAGTTTGAGACAAGCCTGGGTTTTAGTGTGAGATACTGTAAATAACAAGGGGCAAGGGTTGAGAATATAACTAGTGGTGGAGTGCTTGCATGGCATATGTGAGGCCACAGGTTTAAGCCCTACAGAAAGGAAAGAAATAGGGCAAAGGCTGGGGAGAGAGCTCAGTGAATGCAGCACTTAACAATGTAAGCATGTGTACCTAAGTTTGGATCCACAAAAACCACATAAAAATGGGAAGCCAGGGAGGGTTTGGTTTGGGAGCATGCTAACATTGTTCCTGAGGCCAAGAAGGAAGGTAGAAACAGGAGGATTTCCTGAAAACTTATGGGCCAGCTACTCTGTCAGATGCATTGGTGAATAACAGTGAGAACAAGAGGGGCCTGCCCCTAAACAAAGTGAACACTGACACTCAGAAGTTGTCCTCTTGACCTCTACACTTGCACCATGATACGCGGCGTGCCCATACTCACACACATGAACACATAATGGTTGTTTTTGGTTTCTGATGGAAAAATTAAGAATGGCTAGCCCTTTAAAAGCTCATTCATCCTAATTTAAGAGTTAAGATGTTATCCAAGTATCTTCTTCTTGACTTTTATTATGCTTGAGATCTGAGTAAACTTAATTGCCTTACCACAAAGCTGGTTTTAAAAAAAGAGGGAAACAATGATAGTTATGGTTTAAAATTTATTCAAACTACTGACACTATACTACTGAGGTTCCCTGGTCTGTACCTAAGCAATGGTACTGTTTGGGATCTTACTAAAGGCTGCCTGATGTGGGAGTGGAGAGAAAAACAGGGCACTTGTCATGGCTGAGAAAGGCAGCAGTGAGGTGATGGAGTACTTTTGCTTTTCAAAAACCTGGAAGTGGGCAGGCAGAGCTCAGGGAAGAGAAAGGGCTGCCTGAGTTCCCAGCTGCTCTTCAGAAGGCACAGATACTAACCTTACGTTTCTGCTGGGAACTGGTAGGGGTGGAGCTTCTTCACTAGTCAATGCCATATTCCATGAGGTTAAATGCACAGAAAGGTCCTGTGCATGGTATGGGAAGGTGTTTATGAAACAAATACAAGATGAGTGGATTTCAAGGGTTGGTAACAGAAGAAGGTTGAGCTATGGGAGGGGAGGAAGAGTGGGATGTTGGAGTGAAGAAATCAGTGATTTGTAGCTTAATTTCTAGGATTTTGAGTCTAATGCAATTGAGGCTAATTTGAGTATGTGATTGTGAGAGTGTAGAGATTTAAAAGCTTTTACTGGAGCTCTCATTGTAGAGGCAGTTGGCATTGATTAAAGTTTATTGAAACTGTGAATATATATATATTTTTTCACATATATATGATATAATCTTCCCAAGTACTGCTGTCCCCAGGGATGGTGGAAGGAACCTCAGTATCTTCTAAGAAGGGACCTGTAGGTGAGGTCCTGGGCCATGGTGGAGGAATCGCCTGATCTCCTGGTCTTTTGCTGTTTCTCCTGGCACTGTGCCATTGGGGCAGCTTTTCTCCAGGCATCTGGCTTCCAGAGTGTGCTGACATACCAAGCAAGGGATATGTGAGAGCCAGAAATGCAAGTTTGGGCACAGTGTATTGTGTTTGTGATAATGTTAAGTAGAACTCGTACTCAAAGAGTGTACTAGCTGAGTTGGTGGTATGGTGGTAAGCATAGCTGCCTTCCAGAGAATGTACTGACCGAACAGGTGCTAGAAGTGAAATTCAAATTATATTGTTAATGGATTGAATATGTCCTAGGCACTCTGTGGTCCTGGCACTCTTCTGATCCTAGGCATACTATGAGAAAATGGGTAATCACCTACCCTGTTAGAATGAGCTGATTTTCTAAAGGGAAGTGGCTAAGAAATAAACAAGGACATAAATGCATACAGCATAAGTCCTGGTAGTGTAAGGTGATCATATTTGAGAAATATGAATCTGTAAAGCATGGTCACAGGTATTTCTAGAATAGGTGTACCAGCTTTGTATAAAAGAATGAAGTCCTAGCCTGAAAGCAGTTTCTTCTCATTGGTTCTCTTTCTTTTTCAAAGTAGGGTCTCACTCTGGTCCAAGCTGAACTGGAATTAACCATGTAGTCTCAGGGTGGCCTTGAACTCACGGCGATCCTCCTACTTCTGCCTCCCGAGTGCTAGGATTAAAGGTGTCATTGTTCTCTTTATAAAGTATGAGCTATGGTCCTATCAGGGAATACTCTAGAGAGTGAAACTGAAATCTTATGGTTAACATAAAGGGGAAGAAAAACAAATTGAACAAATTAAAGGGAACATGTTTGCATTAAGAGCTTGGTATAATTTACAGCAGTTTCACTGTGGCAGTTCTTATTGCCCATCCTCTGCCTTCTTCTAAATTAAGTTTTCTGGGTGATCCTCTTAGTTAGAATTTATCTTTTGTTTATCTTTTATCCAATGTATTCTTATGCTGCAAGATTTTTGTGGGAAAAGTTATGCATATAGAAATGTTTTTGGGCCTTCACAAGCTTAGATCTTAATGCATGACCTAGTTTTAGTGCCTTTTGTTTTATCTAAAACCTTCCAATACATTTTCTACAATCAGCCAGAGTCACCTTTGTTTATTCCTTTATTCCAAATATATATATATATATATATATATATATATATATATATATATATATATATGGTGCATATCACATAGCAGATACTATTCTGAGCACTAAGGATATAAAAGTGAACAAAAAGGTGTCCTCTTGAAGTTTTATCTCAATCAGAGAAGAGTAATGAGTGAATGTATAGGCATGAATGACAGGTAGTGATGAAGGCTAGAGGACATTATTTAAAAAGGTCCAATATCATGAATGATCAAAGGATGGTATGTGGTCATGAGGAAAGAAGGTGTTGACCTTTCATAGGTTTGTATAGGCAGGTCAGCAGTGACGTGTGTTCAAAAGGCTAAAATTAATCAGGAGGAGACAGTTATGTAGGCCAGCATAGCTAAAGCAGAATTTCCTGAAGAGTTCCAGGAGGCAAGAGAAGAAGAGCAGATTATGTGACAACTACAAGAATTTGGATTTATGTTATCAGAAGTGTTGTTATAAGCCAAGGGCTGATGCACAGACATTAGTAGGTAGGACTGGCCCTTATATTCAGTGTACCCTATAAAAAGACAAGAATGCAGTCAGGTCCCTTGCACTGGAGGCCACTGGAATGATGCTGAATGTTGGATTGTCGTCACTTATGTGTAGGTCACTAAGTTTGATTTCAGTAAGGCCATGAGCAGTGGCAGGGTATCAAGTTGACAATATTTACTGATGTACTGGATGTTATGGAACAAAAGGAGGAATTAATATCGTTTTATGTAAATGACTTAAATACTAGACATAAAATCTTGTGCTCTGACTATGAACTGTAAACTTTATGGTAGCATCTCTCCTTTGGCATCTTTTAAACTATAACCTTTTAGTTTAAATAAAACACAGATGTATAAATGCATAAAGGTTATGACCCAAAACACCATTGATACAGTGAATTTCCAGGTTCGTAGTTGGCTTAAGAATGTTGAAGGATGCAATAACCATTAATTGAGAGAGAGGGAGTAACTGGTGGTTGCTGTTATTTGGGGGAATAGTATTTGACACATTTTATTTGAGATGTATTTTGTATATCCTAGTGCAGAAATTTAATTGGCAGTTGGGTAAGCCAGTTTTTGGTTGAGGAGGCAGGGTAAATTTGGGATACAACTCTAGGATTTGGCAGTGTCCAGGTGTACCTTATCCATAGAGTTCTCAAGACACTTCTTTTTTTAATTTTTTAGAAAAATTTATTTACTTATTTGAAAGAGAAGTAGACACAGATAGAGAAAGAGAGAATAGGCATGCCAGGGCCTTTAGTCACTGCAAACGAACTCCAGACACATATGCCACCTTGTGCATCTGGCTTATGTGGATACTGGGGAATAGAACCTGGGTCATTTGGCTTTGCAGGCAAGTGTCTTAACTGCTGAGCCACTCCCCCAGCCCAGCACTTGCTTCTTTAGCTTGTGATTTTTTGCTGACATGATTTTCTGTCTGCATTTACATCCTGGAGGCCAGTGACAACATCTTACATGACATTTTAATGTTTTGCTTGTGGCAGCCTGACCATAGCATGAAGCTTCAGGGGTGTGAGAAACTTAGTTTAATTAGTGCCTTGCCAGAAAAGCCATTTTTCTTAAAACTAAAAGGTTACAGTTTAAAAGCTGTCAAAGAGGAAACAGGATATTAAATTTAACAGTTTATGGTCAAACCTTAAGATTTTTATCTCTCTAGGCATTTAAATCTTGTTCCCAGTTGCTTTTATCCTTGTTCTAGGAAATGTTTGCCTTTTGATGGCTTGCCTCAGTACACAGTTATAATCATAAATGGCAGGTTTAACCACCATCTGGGAGTTTCATCCAAATTCTGACCTGTTCTGCTGACATCTCCCATAAATATGCTAGAGATTTATTCTCTCTGAAATTGGTTGGCTTGATCATTTTGACTCAAACTGGCTGAGAAGCTAGTTCCTGTCCACAATGCTCCTTTTTAGGGTCTGTTACAAATTAAATGAAGAGATTGAAAGTATTTAGAAACTTGAGAAAGTTTTCAGAGTAAGCTTATGTCCATTGAATCTCATTTAAAAAACAAGTTTTGTCTGAGTGACCTGACCTTCCTTCTGGCCTGGAAAGGACATGCATAAGTCCCAGCAGCTGCTTCTGTCCAGTGACTGCTCCTTTGCCTCCCTGCTGTGTGATCTCCCATTTGACCCCATCACTCCGCACAATGCCTAGGACTTGCCTTCTTCACGAGGTCCTAATTGGGGCAGTGTGCTTAATTTCCAGCACCTGGATCCCCACGAGAAATCCTCTTCCCTTCATCATATGGGAGCTCTCTCAGACCTTGGGTCTACCACTCCAACTAAGTCCCAGCGCTCAGGCTCCATTTAGTAATTCTCTTTCCTGAACACCAGAGATCTCCCACTTGGGATGCAATCCAAGTGTAAGTTCTAGCACAGCCACATGTGAATTGTGACCACCTCATCCACAAAAGAGTTCTGAGTACTCCCAAGACTTCACTCCAAGCACCACAAAGCAGAACCAGTCAAACACACACAGGAAATGACAAGCACACAGTAAAATAACATAGATGTATCAGCAAGACCTGACCAGAGTGCTATCTTTGTCTGGATAAGTCTCAATGTAACATGAAAAACCAAGCCAGTATGCCTCCCCCAAGTAATGCCAAGCCCAGATCAGAGGAAACATATGAGAACTGCTGTTGTAGTCAGTTATATGTTGCTGGGATGAGCATACAAAACTGGTACAGTTTAGAGGAGCAAGGGGTTTATTTCAGATTCACAGATCTAGGGCAGAAGAAACTGCTTCCATACATCCAAGCAGAGAGAAACCGTTACCTCCAGCAAAAACCAAAAGCAACGAGCACAAAAAACTGGCACTAAATAGCAGGGACCGTGCCAGAGCTCAGACTGTTCTCTTACACATTTGGGCTGGAAATCAGATCAGCCCCCAAACACACTTTAGGGCTGGACCCCAGGATCTAAATCCCGGTGACAGCTCCTCCAGCCACGCATCTAGAGACCCAAATTACAAGCTTGAGTAAAACACCTGAGTTATGGGCGGCATTCATTTGAACTACCACAGCTGCCTAGAGGAAGAATGATTTCAAACATGTCTTACACAGAGAAGACATGAAATTATGAATGAAGTCAAAAAGACAATCATCACACATCATCTTGGTTGATGATGAAGAAGCATTCAACAAAGCCCAGCATGCCTTCATGATAAAAGTTCTGGAAAATATTGGACTAGATGGAATATGCCTCAAAATAATAAAGGCTATATATGATAAACCCTATATATGATAAACCCATACATATTGTATTAATTGGAGAAAAGCTGAGACCATTTCCTGCAAAAGCAGAAATGAGGCAAGGATGCCCACTCTGACCACTTCTATTTAATATTGTACTCAAAGTCCTAACAAGAACAATAAGACAAGAAGACATAAAAGGAATAAAACTAGAGTTAGGAAGAAGTCTAGTTACCCCTACTTGAAGATAACACAATTCTATACTTAAAAGATACAATGTATTAGGCCGGGCGTGGTGGCGCACGCCTTTAATCCCAGCACTGGGAGGCAGAGGTAGGAGGATTGCTGAGTTCGAGGCCACCCTGAGACTCCATAGTGAATTCCAGGTCAGCCTAGGCTAGAGTGAGACCCTACCGCGAAAAACCAAAAAAAAAAAAAAAAAAAAAGATACAATGTATTGTACAAAATATTCTTAGTGTTAATAAATAATTTCAATAATGTTTCAGGATACAAAATCAATGCATAAATTTCAGTAGCTTCCATATACTATACACCATTGAGGAACTTATAGTGAAAGCAGTCAAGGAAAACATCCATTCACTATAGTTACCAAAAACAAACGAAAAAAAATCCATACCTAGGGATAAACCTAACCAAAAATGTGAAATATTCATACAATGAAAACTTCAAAACACTAAGAAAGAAATCAAACAGGATGCTCTTTAGACTGGAAGAATTATCATTAACAAGGGGCTATCCTACTAAAGTTAATCTACAGATTCAATAAAATTTCCATCAAAATCCCACTGATGTTCTTCACTAAGCTAGAAAAAACTAATCCAGGAATTTGTATGGAACTACAAAAGCCTACAAATAGCCAAAGCAATTTTAAAGAGAAAGAATACAGCTGAAGGTATCATAATACTTTATCTCAAGTTATACTATAGGAAAATAGTGATAAAGGCAACATGGTACTGGCACCAATGCAGACATATGGACCAATAGAACAGAATGGAAGACTTAGAAGTAAATCTACACTGCATGCCACCTAATCTTTTATGGACAAGCCAAAAATAGTCAGTAGAAAAAGCATGTTCAACAAATGGTGCTGGTAAAATGGTAATCCACCTCCAGAAGGATAAAATCAGATCCTTATCTCTCCCTGTACCAATATCAATTCAAAGTGAATCAAAGACCTCAATTTAAAACCCAAAACACAGAAAGTACTAGAATAAAAAGTAGGGAACACTCTCCAGCATATAGGTATAGGCAATTACTTTGTTAAGAAGACTCCAGTAGCACAGGAAACATCCCTAAGAATCTACAAATGAGACTACATGAATTTAAAATGTTTATGCATAGTAAAAGAAACCTTCAATAAAGCTAACAGACAACCCACAGAACAGTAGAAAGTCTTTGCCAGCTATGCTTCAGACAATGGGATAAATAATTACCAGAGTTTACAAAGAACTGAAAAATATATATACCATAAAATAAATATGCCATTTGCCAAATGGGTTAATGAAATAAGCAGACAGTTCACAAATTAATAAACCCCAGTGGGCAACAATTAAAATGATGTTCAACTTCCCTAACCATCAGGGAAATGAGAATCAAAACAATGTTGAGATACCACCTTACTCCAGTCAAATTGGGACTGAGGAAAGGGAGGCAGGAGAGGAGGAATAAACAAAACTATCTTAGTCGGGGTTGAGGAAAGAAAGGAAGGTGAACAAGAGGGAAGGCAGGATAAACAAAAGGCACAATGAATGAGTCATGTAGAACCTACTTCATCAGTTAGTCAAAAAGTATAACTTAAAACAGAAGAGGTGAGTTTGGGCAGACTTACTTATAGTGGAGGAAAACTTTACAATGAAGGCACAGGTTGTGGCAGATGTAAATTTTTGTCCCACCCCACCCCCCAGTGAGTTCTTGAACAAGATCTAAGTAAGGCCAAATACACAAATGTGTCTGGAGTTCGTTTACAGTTGCAAGAGTCCCTATCATGACTATTCTCTCTCTTTTCCTTCAAAAATAAATACAAATATTTTAAAATCCTCAATAAAAAGGGAAAAAAAGTTTTTCCTTTTAAAAAGTTTGTTTTTTTTCTCTAGTTTGTTTTTTTAGTGAACATATCAGTCTGGCCTAAAAACAGTCTTCTATTGCAGATGGTGTGAGAAGCAGTGTACTGTTTCCCTGTATCCAAAGGTCTGTCAGTGGAGCATGTCAAGGACAGGATCGGAATCTGGGGAAAGGGAGAGCTTGGAAAGCATTCTTCAGTGACCTGGGTGTTAGTGTGTTCTCCACTATGTTGGCATCATGGCATCCCCAGAGGCCGAGTCTGTAGGGGTTGTTTAAGACATGTGAAGGAAGCCCTTGTGACTGTGGTCAAGACCCTTTTAAAACAAGACCAAGAGATCCACACCTCCAAAACACAGTGAGAGGCCTCTGTTTATGAATCTGGAAATGACATTCAGCCTACCGGATTGCTTGTTTTGTTGTTTGCAAGTTACTTTCACTCGGTTTTTATTTTTGTTTGTTTGTTTTTCCCCTGAGGTAGGGTCTTGCTCTAGCTCGGACTGATCTGGAATTTACCAATGTAGTCTCAGGCTGGCCTCAAACTAACAATGATCCTCCTATCTCTGCCTCCGGAGTGCTAGGATTAAAGGTGTGAGCCACTACACCCGGCTTCACTAAACTTTTGATATTAACATTATTGTAATCCCAGGAGAGAAGGGAGAGTCTTTACCCTATTTTTATATAATGATGGGATGGGGATATGACATTGGGGAATAAAATGAAGACTCACCCTACTACAAGGAATCTAAAAGATTGGCAGTTTTGATTTTTGTTGGTTAAACAGCCAGTATTTTCAATACTGACATTTCTGTACTTTGATTACAAAGTGCAATAGTCCATAGTTGTCTGAGATTCATTCACCCACCACTAACTAAAAATCAGAGTTCTTTATACTATGCTTTGTTTTCACAAATGATTCCCAGAAAAGACATCACCTACTGGTGGAAAGAAAAATGAGTCTCTTTAAAAGTGTATACTGATGTCAGGCGTGGTGGCGCATGCCTTTAATCCCAGCACTCAGGAGGCAGAGGTAGGAGGATCACCATGAGTTCAAGGCCACCCTGAGACTACATAGTTAATTCCAGGTCAGCTTTGGCCAGAGTGAAACCCTACCTTGAAAAACCAAAAAAATAAAAAAATAAAAATAAAAATAAAAGTGTAATAAAAGTGAGCCTCTAAGAGATAGTCAGATTTTAATATAATCACACACATATATTCCTTTATAATTATTTTCTTTAAGTCGAGATATCAAGTATCTGCTTTAAAATATAAAATTATGACTTATTTTTACAAAGATTAAGAAAAGGAAACATGAAAATACAATCACTTTTCTGTCTCTGGCAAGCTACACAGACTGGACAGTCTTATTAGACTCTTAGTGCCTTGGGTTTTCCTCCAGGGAATAATGTTGATAAACTAAATTCACAAGGGTATTGGAAGGATTTATAAACTCACAGTCCATATGCTTCCATATAAGTAAGGCATACCTAACTAATAGAAATTACAATCCCTTTAAACCAAAAGGAAAACTGATTTAGGTATTTCCACACACTATTTGGAAAAGCATCCTTTCCTGCCCATTTAGATATAATTTGTGTTGAAAGGTGTTTGTTTTGTTTGTTTGTTTGTTCGTTTGTTTTTCCTCTAAAGGCTTCTCTTTGTGAATGTCATTTAATGGCATATGTTTTAAGAGAAAGATTTATTCATTTCTAAGGTGATATAGTCTCGGCAGCCTCAAACTAACAATGATCCTCCTATCTCTGCCTCCGGAGTGCTAGGATTAAAGGTGTGAGCCACTACACCCGGCTTCACTAAACTTTTGATATTAACATTATTGTAATCCCAGGAGAGAAGGGAGAGTCTTTACCCTATTTTTATATAATGATGGGATGGGGATATGACATTGGGGAATAAAATGAAGACTCACCCTACTACAAGAATCTAAAAGATTGGCAGTTTTGATTTTTGTTGGTTAAACAGCCAGTATTTTCAATACTGACATTTCTGTACTTTGATTACAAAGTGCAATAGTCCATAGTTGTCTGAGATTCATTCACCCACCACTAACTAAAAATCAGAGTTCTTTATACTATGCTTTGTTTTCACAAATGATTCCCAGAAAAGACATCACCTACTGGTGGAAAGAAAAATGAGTCTCTTTAAAAGTGTATACTGATGTCAGGCGTGGTGGCGCATGCCTTTAATCCCAGCACTCAGGAGGCAGAGGTAGGAGGATCACCATGAGTTCAAGGCCACCCTGAGACTACATAGTTAATTCCAGGTCAGCTTTGGCCAGAGTGAAACCCTACCTTGAAAAACCAAAAAAATAAAAAAATAAAAATAAAAGTGTAATAAAAGTGAGCCTCTAAGAGATAGTCAGATTTTAATATAATCACACACATATATTCCTTTATAATTATTTTCTTTAAGTCGAGATATCAAGTATCTGCTTTAAAATATAAAATTATGACTTATTTTTACAAAGATTAAGAAAAGGAAACATGAAAATACAATCACTTTTCTGTCTCTGGCAAGCTACACAGACTGGACAGTCTTATTAGACTCTTAGTGCCTTGGGTTTTCCTCCAGGGAATAATGTTGATAAACTAAATTCACAAGGGTATTGGAAGGATTTATAAACTCACAGTCCATATGCTTCCATATAAGTAAGGCATACCTAACTAATAGAAATTACAATCCCTTTAAACCAAAAGGAAAACTGATTTAGGTATTTCCACACACTATTTGGAAAAGCATCCTTTCCTGCCCATTTAGATATAATTTGTGTTGAAAGGTGTTTGTTTTGTTTGTTTGTTTTTTCCCCTGAGGTAGGGTCTTGCTCTAGCTCGGACTGATCTGGAATTTACCAATGTAGTCACAGGCTGGCCTCAAACTAACAATGATCCTCCTATCTCTGCCTCCGGAGTGCTAGGATTAAAGGTGTGAGCCACTACACCCGGCTTCACTAAACTTTTGATATTAACATTATTGTAATCCCAGGAGAGAAGGGAGAGTCTTTACCCTATTTTTATATAATGATGGGATGGGGATATGACATTGGGGAATAAAATGAAGACTCACCCTACTACAAGAATCTAAAAGATTGGCAGTTTTGATTTTTGTTGGTTAAACAGCCAGTATTTTCAATACTGACATTTCTGTACTTTGATTACAAAGTGCAATAGTCCATAGTTGTCTGAGATTCATTCACCCACCACTAACTAAAAATCAGAGTTCTTTATACTATGCTTTGTTTTCACAAATGATTCCCAGAAAAGACATCACCTACTGGTGGAAAGAAAAATGAGTCTCTTTAAAAGTGTATACTGATGTCAGGCGTGGTGGCGCATGCCTTTAATCCCAGCACTCAGGAGGCAGAGGTAGGAGGATCACCATGAGTTCAAGGCCACCCTGAGACTACATAGTTAATTCCAGGTCAGCTTTGGCCAGAGTGAAACCCTACCTTGAAAAACCAAAAAAATAAAAAAATAAAAATAAAAGTGTAATAAAAGTGAGCCTCTAAGAGATAGTCAGATTTTAATATAATCACACACATATATTCCTTTATAATTATTTTCTTTAAGTCGAGATATCAAGTATCTGCTTTAAAATATAAAATTATGACTTATTTTTACAAAGATTAAGAAAAGGAAACATGAAAATACAATCACTTTTCTGTCTCTGGCAAGCTACACAGACTGGACAGTCTTATTAGACTCTTAGTGCCTTGGGTTTTCCTCCAGGGAATAATGTTGATAAACTAAATTCACAAGGGTATTGGAAGGATTTATAAACTCACAGTCCATATGCTTCCATATAAGTAAGGCATACCTAACTAATAGAAATTACAATCCCTTTAAACCAAAAGGAAAACTGATTTAGGTATTTCCACACACTATTTGGAAAAGCATCCTTTCCTGCCCATTTAGATATAATTTGTGTTGAAAGGTGTTTGTTTTGTTTGTTTGTTTGTTTGTTTGTTTGTTTGTTTGTTTTTTCCCCTGAGGTAGGGTCTTGCTCTAGCTCGGACTGATCTGGAATTTACCAATGTAGTCTCAGGCTGGCTCAAACTAACAATGATCCTCCTATCTCTGCCTCCGGAGTGCTAGGATTAAAGGTGTGAGCCACTACACCCGGCTTCACTAAACTTTTGATATTAACATTATTGTAATCCCAGGAGAGAAGGGAGAGTCTTTACCCTATTTTTATATAATGATGGGATGAGGGAATTATTTGTCAAAATTCTGAGTAAAATATCGCAGTTTATATATTCAGTGATATTGTTGCCACATGTCAGTTTTATGGAACTGTGTAAACCAACACATATGATCCTTTAATAATTTAAATATATCTTATAAAACAATTTTGCAGTATTTAGATTCTCAGTGAAGTAGCACTTCAAAATTAGCACAGATGAGTATAGGCTTCAAGAAAATTCATGAACCGCATGAATGAAACATTTGAAAAATATCAAGAAATGAAAATATAAGCTGGATGTGGTGGCACATGCCCCTAGTCCCAGCACTGGGGAGGTAGAGGTAGTTGGATCACTGAGTTCGAGGCCACCCTGAAGCTACATAGTAAATTCCAGGTCAGCCTGGGTTAGAAAGCAAGACTCTACCTTGTAAAACAAAACAAGAGAGAGAGAAAGAAAGCAAGAATACATACTCAAGAACATAAACTAGCATTCTCTATGAATGCTTATTGGACACTATATAATCAAGTTGGTTTATGCCATTACCCTGTTTTATAAATGAGGTAATGTGTAGCATAATTAGTAATAACATGGATTGAGGGGAGAATGGGGCTTTGAATCCTCTTTGTGCTTATAACTTTATGGGAAGTTTGGGACAAGTTGCTAAACTATGATTGCAAGAGAATATATTGGTTAAGGAAGGATTTTTGAGTTAGACTCAGCTGGGTTCTTAGTCTCCTCAACAATTATGTGACCTGTGGAAGCTTCATCTGCAACACAGGGAATGATAACACTGCTCCCACATTTTCTTGTTGTGAGAATTAAATGATGTAAAGAAGTCTGCATGGGCTGGAACATATGCCAAGTCCTGAGTAAATATTGACAGTAATGAAGAGAATGTGAGTGGTGGCAGGGGTGATATTTCCCAAAGAAATCAAGGCATATCAAATTCTATAGCATATGCTTTTTCCACTTCATTTGCCCATGGTGACTGAATGGCATGGAAATGTGGTTTGAATCAAAAACAGTTGTGGTTTTGGAAGAAGATTCATCAAATAGGCAGTTATAAGCTATGGGAATATAAATTAGAACACAGGATCCGAGCTGCCTGGGAGTTAGAGCTTACGGACAGTAATATGTAAGAAAACAAGTCAGAAGCAGCCTAGGAGATAGACTTAGCCTACAGGTATGAGCAGCAGCTGACTTCAGCCGTTTAAGCAACTGAGGGAAAAGTAGGGTGCTGAAGAAGTGGATTTGAGAAAATTATATTGGCCAGTACAATTTGTGATTCTTAATTCATGTATGAATAAGAAACTCACTGGAGCTTAGTGGAGAGGCTGTCAGGGTGGTGTTGATGTGGGTGTCATGAGGTTGGAGGAGAGTACTAACATGTGCATGTAGGGAAGACAGAAAGCATCTGAGCCCTGGGGCCACAGTTTGAAGGTCAGGAAGAGAAGGTGAATTAGCAAAATAGACCTAGCTGAGACATCCATTGATCCCGAAATAAAAGCAGAAAACAAAGTAGCTCCTGAAAGTAGTGGAGATAGTGTTTTGAGAAAGGAGAAAGCTACTGATTCTAATATTGCTCTTGCTTTAGGTAAGGTAGCAGAGGGTTGTAGTTAGAAGCTTATGGATGGAAAGAGCCTAGGAAGGAAGCCACTATTGTTGTTTGGCTAAATAATTGTGTTGTGCCCATCAAATTGAACTGTAAATATTCATGTTTATACCCAGAGATTATTGCTCTCTCAGCTATGGTCAGACAAGATTGTTTTTCCAATGGGCAGTAACTTCTGAAGAAACTCAAAACTCATCAAAGTGCTGAGAATAAGTGATTGTTGAGTGTATAATAGTAAATGGATCATCTATATCATCCCTCTAAGACTCATGGAATGTTGCCAAAGAAGAGGCAGGAAGAAAGAGGCAGAAGATGGGGAGGAATACTGTGGAACACTGTCTTTCAGATATGACATGGCCCTTGTACTGATGAACTTATAGCAGATGTAATTTACCTGCATAACATTGTACCATCATCACTCTTTCATGGTTGGTAGAGGCCTCATGAGGTCCCTTGAGGAGTTATTGACAGTTAGTGGTTAGTGGGAGATGGGGAGACATTTTCTTAAGTGGTTTAGCCACTGGTGAGATGCCGTTACTATTATCCCTCCCTGCAATGGTCATGCAGGTGACTTTAATTAAACCCAATGGGTAACAACAACAACAAAAAAGAGGGAAAAGACAATATAGAAGTGGTAGTGGCTGAGAAGAAGGGGTTCAGCAGGAGTGGAAAGGACGCAAGAGAAGGTAATGAGAGTTGAATATGATAAAAATGCATTATATATGCATAGATTGTCAATAAGTTAATAAATTTAAAACAACAAAAACAGTAGTTTGATCTATGAGTTTGCAAGTGTAAGTGATTATAAATCTTGACAAGAACTATTGTCATCAACTACAGGAGACAAAAACCTGCTTAGAGTACAGTCAGGAAAGTATAGGAGATGAGGAACTAGAAAAAACGGCACAGATTACATCAAAGTTGATTTTGTTTTTGTTATTTTTTCAATTTTTTTTCATTTTTCATTTTTCTTTTTTTTTAAGGTAGGGTCTCACTCTAGCCCAGGCTGACCTGGAATTCACTATGTAGTCTCAGGGTGGCCTCAAACTCATGGTAATCCTCCTATCTTTGTCTCCCAAGTGCTGGGATTAAAAGTATGTGCCACTATGCCCAGCAGATTTTCTTTTTAAAAAATGTTTTATGTTTATTTATTTGAAAGAGAGAGAGAGAAAGAGAGAGAGAGCGAGAGAGAGAGAGAGAGAGAATAGACAAGCCAGGGCCTTCAGCTGCTGCAAAGAACTCCAGATGCATGTATCACCATGTACATCTGGCTCACATGGGTTCTAGAGAATCGAACCTGTGTCCTTTGGCTTTGTAGGCAAGCACCATAACAGCTAAGTTATATCTCCAACACCTAAGTGGATTTTCTGTAAACCAGCAGAGGAAAATTAGGTATGAACTCCTCAATAGTGGTGTGGAATTTTGAAAACTGACTTTTCAGTTTTCTTTTAATTCAGGGTGGTGCTTCAGGGTTGTATACTAGTGGGAAGGTTCTAGTAGATATGGGAAATTGACCTTAGGTTGGAAAAATATTCAGTTATTTCCCACAGGCATAAAAACAAGATCCAGATCAGAGGTAGAAGAGGCTGATCTTACAACAGTAAGAATGCAGAGCATCAGTGATGAGGTGTGGGAAATCTTGCGGAAGAGGGGGCGGAAAAAATGTCAGAGCCACATGTTGGGTCATGATATGCAGAGACATTTAGCTTACCCATAACTGTGGGCTAACTCCATAATGCCTGACCCGTATACCTCAACAAGGAGGGGCCAAGGGGAGGGGGTAGGTCACGGATGAGCCTAATAATGGTACTAAACTGACTGTAAAAAAAAAAAAAAGAATGCAGAGCATATGGGTCAAGATACAGGGACTTGGTGTATGAGCAGCCATAGGAATCCCTTCATTAAGGTTATCATGAGAACACGGTTAAGCTAAACTAGAACAAAGAAATGTAAGAAGATAAACAAGCTTATGTATTATCAGAGAAGACAAAGGATGAAAATTTTCAGAAAGAATTGACCAATGATAAGAATCATCAGGAAGTCCAGTGGAATGCTTCCTTCTGTCTTTGGAAACTTCTTTTTTTTAACCATGAATACATGTCTATTCACCCCAGATAGGGCTCAGAAGGCAGACCAAGGTACAATTGCTCCAAAACAAATTTTAGTGAGCGAATGAATTCATAGAGTTATTTACAGAGCAGGATGAGGGATTACTTATATGCACATGGATGATTCAAAGGCAGCTGCAGGGGCTGGAGAAATGGCTTAGTGGTTAAGCGCTTGCCTGTGAAGCCTAAGGACCTCGGTTCGAGGCTTGATTCCCCAGGACCCACGTTAGCCAGATGCACAAGAGGGTGCATGCATCTGGAGTTCGTTTACAGTGGCTGGAGGCCCTGGTGCACCCATTCTTTCTCTGTCTCGATCTGCCTTTCTCTGTTTGTCTGTCGCTGTCAAATAAATAAATAAAAATTAAAAAAAATTAAAGAAAAAAAAAAAAACAAAGGCAGCTGCATCATGGAAAAGCCCGCCCCGACATAAGGTGACAACACATGGAAGCTGCATCTTACAGCATACTTCACAACCTGCAAGCAGTTAGAGAGTTGGACAGGTGGGAGAATCTATTCCCCAAGCAGCTGTTTACCTTTTTTATAACTTAAGAGAGGCAAGGGTCCTTTAAGTTTTAGCTCTCCCAGAATTTTTACCTCTTGACTCCCTCCTCCCCTCAAGAGGAAATGTTTCAATTCAGAGAAATTTATATGCAACACTGGCCCCTCAAAACTTGTGTATTGCTCCTACTTGGGGAATGACCCTGTGGCCTTTTACATTTCAGTTCTCCCAGACTTGTTAACCCTCTTGCCTCCCTCCTCCCTCTAGCAGGAGATATTTCAGTTTGGAGGAATCTGCTATACAACACTTTCCCTTTTAGTATTAGAAATTAGAAAATACCTAAAGATCTTTGAAATAGTAGTTTAAGTAGAATTGGTACAAGGTCAGTTCAGAAAGGGAAATGTCAGAAACAAGATTTGTGTAGACCTCTTTTAGGAAGTATAGAGGTGATAGACCTGTAGGCTGGTAGAATTAAGACAGACAGATGACCTGGAACAGAAGAAAATCCCAGAAGAGGAAGTATACAGGTAGATTAACAGCATAGTGGAAGCTCAGAAAAGCAGAATTCTTTCACTGAGCTGCAAGGTAAACAAAAACACTGAGCATCATTGTGTCAGAAGGGAAGGATGTTACAGAAATTTATGTTGCATGGCTTCTGAGTGCTCAAGATTTTGAAGGCATTTTGAAATGGAAGTAAAGTTATGTTTGGATAGGAATCTATTTAAGTCATGGTTCTTAAGGTTAAAGTACCAAGTTTAGAATAGAAATTTTTTGAGGTTCTACAGATGCCTTTGGAAGGGAGGTTAAATGATAGTTCTTTGTTTATTAGAATTAATTTAGCTTCCTTGGCTTTTTATAACACCATTGGACTCCCACAGATATAATTTCTTTCTCTTCTCCTTTATTGCATTAAAAGACCAAATGGATATAAAAAAATAAAGAGAAAGGGCTTTATGCCAGTAGCTAAATAGAATATTTATTAATAGTAACTTTTAGAAAACTGTTCATTACTATTTTCCTAAAATATTTATAGTAACTTGATGAATAAAGAATTGGAATGATTTAGAATAGCTAAATTCTTCATTCAGATAGAACAGTTTATATGCCTACATAGCACTTACATCATATCTGTATTTCACATAAGGAGTCATATAATTTAATGTACATGGTGCTAAAAATTTCAACAATCTATCTTAATAGATTTTAGATGACAGGAAATTTTAGAACATTATTTAGAGGTATTCAGGTAGATACTGCTACATTAATGATCATGAGAAATAGGATTACAAGTCATGCTAGTGTGTAAGTCAGGATCAAATTGAACAGTGAGTCAGTTCCATATCTGATAATGAAGGTAGTGTTGTACTTAACATATAAAAATAGTACTGGCACAAAACAGGACTAGACCAATGGAATAGAATCAAAGACCAGGACTTTGGGTTATGTAACTAGAACTACTTGATATTTGACAAAGGCCCAAACAATATAGGCTGGAAAAAAGACAGTATCTTCAACAAATGGTTCTGGACAAACTGGATAACCATATGCAGGAAATTGAAACTTGATCCACACATCTCGCCATGCACAACCCTCAAGTCCAAATGGATCAAAGATCTCAATATAAGACTGGAAACTCAGCTACAACTGGAAAAAATATAGGAACTTTCCATGATATAGGGATGGGAAAAGATTTCCTGAACAAAACCCCAGTGGCACAGGATCTTAAACACTCACTCAACCAATGGGATCACATGAAGCTGAAAAGTTTCTTCACAGACAAATATACAATAAGAAAAGCCAATAGATTACCTGCAGAATGGAAGAAAATATTTGCTGAATATCCAACTGATAGAGGAATCTAGAGATCTTTAGAATCTGCAAAGAACTCAAAAACCTAAACAATAAATAGTAAAACAGCCCACTCACAAAATGGGGCAAAGAATTGGACAGGCAGTCCACAGAGGAAGAAATACAAATGGCAAACACACACTTAAGGAAATGTTCAACATCCCCAATCATCAGGGAAATGCAAATTAAAACAACTATGAGATTCCACTTTATACCACTAAGGACAGCAAACATTAAAAATTCAAATGAAAATAAATGCTGGCGAGGATGTGGAGAAATAGGAACCCTCATCCACTGTTGGTGGGAATGTATGATGGTACAACCACTTTGGAAAGCAATATGGAGACTCCTAGAAAAAACAAAAACTGACTATAGAGTTACCAACAGACTCAATTATTCCCTTACTGGGCATGTACCCTAAAGCTCCACACCTTAGTTCAGAGAGATTTGCCTAACTGTGTTTATATCTGCTCAATTTGTAATAGCTAAGAGCTGGAATCAACGCAGATGTCCATCATTAGACATTGCCACTAAGATGTGGCATATCTACATGATGGAATTCTGCACAGCAGTAAGGAAAAATTATGCAATGAAATTTGAAGAAAAATGGTCGAATCTGGAACAGATCATTCTCAGTGAACTTGTCGGGGCTTCCAGAGCCCCACGTTGGGCACTAGATGCCGGGCTTCGCCGGCGGGGGCAGGTAGTGCCGAGGGAAGGACCAGGCCCGCTGGTTCCTCCCGAGGGGTTGAGGAGGAGATGAGCGTCCGACGACTCAGACCTCTCCTGGCCACCGGAGAAAAACCACACTGAGTCGGGAGTCTTGTCGAAGCAGGAACTCGATTTATTGCTATGAACAGTTGCCTATATAATGTTGGGAAGAAGGCGGGGATTTTAGGACGGTGGGGAAAGGTAAGGGCCAATAGTAAACTGACTATTGAGATGATAATCCTAAATCCCATGCGGAAGTAGCAGGCAAGAAGCCATTAGGCGTCTTGCTGAGTCACGTCTGGCCAGAGGCAGATCACCAAACTTTAGCTAGGCTCAGGAAGTTCCACTAGGCCTCACACCTGGGCCTTTCAGAGCCCAACATGAACTCACCCAATCACAGAAAGATAATCACCTCATAGTCTCACTCATCTACATCTCCTAACCTGAATCTACCCAAGATGCTGACATACCTAGCAAGCATCTTGAGGATCAGACAATAGGGTGGGTGCGGAGGGAGGGGAGGGGAGGGTAAGAGAGGGAGTGGGAGACACAAAACTGGATCCAAATGGCAATGATACCATAAAGTTTTACATTCTAAAAGACAGACCAAATGGTTGAACCCTTCACCAGGCCCTTAGAGGGAACACCTGTGTCACAAGGCCGTGGGGAGGGTATGATGAAGACTGACCTTAATCTTGTTTCTTTCTATCTGTCTCTCTCTCTCCCTCTTCTCTCTCATCTCTATCTCTTTTATAATACTTATCTTTTTCTTCTCTCTCTTCTTGGGTG
This sequence comes from Dipus sagitta, assembly GCA_036346955.1. Taxonomy (NCBI): domain Eukaryota; kingdom Metazoa; phylum Chordata; class Mammalia; order Rodentia; family Dipodidae; genus Dipus; species Dipus sagitta. The sequence continues at coordinate 90,575,836 of CM070777.1, read as the reverse complement.
CTAACCTTTAATTCCCAGTACCAGCAGGTGGCTATCATCCACAATGAGCTTGTGATCAGGGAGACCTACAAGGTTTCTCAAAAGAGGACAGATTTCTGTCAGAGTACTTGATGACTCATCAAAGGTTAGTGGTAAGACCCTACTGCTGAAGACACCATATGGTGTTGGCACATAACATGTAGTGATATGGCTGGAAGAGAGTCAGTCCCTAGACAGTTAGCACGTCTAGTGCCAGAAGGGGCTACATGAGCGACTGAGGGAAAAATGACCAATATCTTCCCAAGCAACTCATGGTCTAACCTATTTAGCAGCAAACAACTTGATATGATGCTCACACAGTGCAGTAGTGGTGCACAGCCATGCTAGGGATCCAACTGCTCTTGATTTGGCTAACTGATCTGCTCAGTGGAATGGAACCCATAGCTGGAGCTGGGAAACAAGTCAGAACCATATCCAAATATGAGCCCACTTTCCACTATCAAGCTCCCACCAATCGTGGGCTAAAAGAGGGCCTACACATATTAAATTCTCTAAAAAATAATGGTTATCCCATTTATCTTGTGCTAACTTTTCTCTCCATCGAAGAATCTGCTTCTCTTTTTCAGGTACACACAGATCCTAAGGAGAGAACCACCCCATCATACCTGAAAAGGGCCCCCACTGAAACTAAGAATAATTGGGGAAACATGCAAGAGTGCTGTTTTCTTGGTGAAACTGGTACCAGCACAAGGGTGAAGGAGACAGACACAGAACAATCAACTCCTACCAAACCAGATATCCAGAGACAGAGAGGCTCCCAAGACCTCATCACTGAAGCAGACCTAAAATGAACCCAACATGGCTCAGGGAAATTTGCAGAAGAGGGGCTGCAAAGAATGTCAGAGCCACACATTGGGTCATGATACACAAAGATACTGCCTTTTACACATAACTGATGGCTAACCCCAAAGTGCATGACCCATATTCCACAATGAGGAGGGTCCCTGCAGAGAGGGGAAGACAGGGAGGAGGCTAGCAGTGGTACCAACTTGACTGTATTCACTGAGTATGAAACTAATAAAAGTAAGCATATATATTTGTAACTGGTACTTAATCAATGAAAATATTAAAAATGTATATAATTTAAGCAGTAAGATAAGAGTAATTTCTTACCTTTAATCTTCATTGGATTCTGATATTAAGAAGAATGGGGTAGAAGGGGGACAGGGACAAGAGAAGGCAATAGTAGATGAATGATGATCAAAATATATATTATAAAATTGTTAATAAATAAAAATAAATTTAAAAGAAAAAGAAATTTTATGTGTGAATTTACAAAAAAAAATTTAAGTGATTAGAAATCATGACAAGATTAGTTTTCATCAAGTAGTGGAGATAAACATCTTCTTAGGGGCTGGAGAGATGACTTAGTGGTTAAGATGCTTGCCTGTGAAGCCTAAGAATACATGTTTTAATCTCCAGGTCCCTTGTAGCCACATGCACAGTGATGCAAGCATGCAATGTCGCACATGCACACAAATGGCACATGTGTGTGGAGTTCATTCATAGCAGCAGAAAGGCCCTGGTGCACCCATTCATTCTCTCTCTCTCTCTCTCTCTCTCTCTCTGTCTGCCTTGCCTCTGTCTGTCTCTCAAAAATAAAAAATAAAAATCTGCTTAGAATGTAGTATGGAAGCTGTATGAGGTGATACTATCCAATAATGAATATAATATGTAACGTATATGTATATACATGCCTGCGTACATACAAACATACACATATACTTTCTTACATGCATACATACCTAGGATTTAAACAATGAAAATATTAAAAATGTGTTTTGTTTTATAATTGAATTTTTCAGTATAGTGGCCAGGTTGCATTTTTAAAAAACAAAATAAAATTATAGCATTCAGAAAAAAATAGCTGTATCAAAACATTTCTAAGTGGAAACCCAAATTTCAATCTGTATTTTAAATAGACACATCCTGGTTCCTTTCACAGATTGCCATTGGCCATATGGTAACTGCAGACATGCTCAAAATAAAACTGCAAAATGTAGATTTTTAAACACTGACCTCATCCTGGAGCCATATTCATGTGGAAGAGCATCACAGCCCAGAGGAAGTGTAATTGTGATTTGTGCTATGTGTGAAAAGTTTGAAAAATTTGCCTAATGAAAAATAATCGTAAGTTAAAACAAAAAGTGCAAAGGAAAAAATGTTAGAAGACCACAGACATTTAAAGCAAAGGCATCTGAAGAAAGGATTTTGGATTTCTGCTTGCTCTTTGCTTGATAAAGCAGGATAACATTCAAAAGAAGTGTTATGATCTAGCCTATACTAAGGCTATCAAATTGGATTTAGTGGAAGTGCTTGAGAGATAACCAATAGGAATGTTTGGTGTGTGTGTCTATTCTTGTCTGACAGTGACTGAAATGCAAACACTTGCTCTCTGCTGGATGTGCTAATTGAACAATTTTATATATATATATATGTATACATATATATACACACACATACATATACATACATACATACATACATACATACATACATACATTCTGATTGTTACTATTCAGTTTCTAGAGTAGGCTATATAGAACCCACTCTCATTTTCTCTTCCTAATTATTCTTCATTGAAATCCTATCAGATTTTCAGAACATTCAGATTTATGGACATATGCCTGTGAGCTGAAAAGTATCATGGGAGGAGGAGAAGAATTGCAGGAAATTGAAAGAAATCTATGTATATCTTTAGCAATACCACATTTTTCCTATCAAGTAAGGGAGTGAAGAAGGGGTGTAGAAAAGGGCATTCAAGAAATGGAATCTGCAGGTAGTAACAGATTGTATATTAGTGATCATTATAAATTCACCTCATGCTCAGGCACAGTAATATAACTTAGGTTCACTTCAAATCAAATGCACTGTGATCCTGAAGGAAATCACTCTTCTAAGCCAAGAACTCTGACAATTGCTCTCTAGTGTAAAGGTCACTGAAATTTCTGAACTGTTGTTTAAAATGCCTTGAGGAAGGTGCCTGGTTAGTGCAGTAGATAACATGTCAGTCTCCTTTAATGGCTCAAGGGTTCTAAATCATGTGTATATGTCTATGCACTCACAGGAATATATGCATATAATATATATGTTGATATATACAAATGTGTTAAACTCATGCAAGAGAGCAAAGGAGATTTCTACAATATCATTGTGGACAGGCAAGCCCTGCTTCTTTCCCATGGAAACTGTGTTGTTCTAGCAGATATGCGTGCTGGCTCAGTTCTCACCTGGCACTCAGGATATGCCATGTGCCTAAAGTTAATCCTGGTGGTACTTGTAAGACTTCTTGGAAAACTTCAGCCTTTCTTTGCTTTTTTTTTTTTTTTTAATTTTATGGGATTTTGTTCTGTGTGAAACTATATTTCAAGTACATTGATGTAGCTTAGTTTTATCTTCAAATAAAATACAGTATAATCTCGAAGAAATGACATTCCTAAGTCAAGAACTTTGGAAGAATTGTCTCTACCATAAAGGCCACTGAACTTTCTGAAATATTCCTTATAATGTCTTGAAGAATCTGAAACCTTGTTCTTTTCAAAGTGTAACCCCTCTCCAGTGAATTTAATCACTTTATAAGACACAGCCTCATACCACTGATATTATAGATATCACTCTGTTTGTAAGTCAAAGTTTGTCAAAATCTATTTTTTGTATTTTTATTTTTTTCTTTATTAGTTAGTTTTGTATTCAGCAAATACAGTCAGTTTGGTACCATTATTAGGCTCATCCGTGACCTACCCCTCCCCTTGGCCCCTCCTTGTTGAGGTATATGGGTCATGCATTGTCGAGTTAGCCCATAGTTATGGGTAAGATAAATGTCTCTGCATATCATGACCCAACATGTGGCTCTGACGTTCTTTCCTCCCCCTCTTCCGCAAAATTTCCCTGAGCCATGTTGGGTTCATTTTTGGTCTGCTTCAGTGATGAGGTGTTGGTGGCCTCTGAGGCTCTGCTCTGGCTCTCTGATTTGGTAGGAGTTGATTTTTCTCTGTGTTGATCTCCTTCCCCCTTCTGCTGGTATCCGGTTCATCAGGAAAACAGCATCCTTGCTTGTTTCGCCAATTGTTCTTAGTTTCAGCTGGGCCCTTTTAGGTATGATGGGGTAGCTCTCTCCTTAGGATCTACATCTATCTGAAAAAGAGAAGCAGATTCTCCAACGGAGAGTAAAAAAATATTTTTACTTACTTATTTTCAAGTAGAGAGAAACATACACAGAGAGAATGGGCATATCAGCTCCTCTAGCCACTGCAAATGCACTCCAAATGTGTCGGAAATAGGCAGGGCCCTGGGTTAACACAAACTTAAGCTGTCTGATACCCGAAGGTCCCAGGCTTTGAAGGGGTTGTAGCAGCCTGAACCTCAGGTCATAGCCAGGATCCTCCCCCATTCTTGAGGGTTGCAGTGAGCCTGGACCCCTGGACAATATCTCGGATCCAAGATTGGCAGGAAGTAAGGCCACTCCCTCTCCAGGCATAGGATATCTGGGCATTCACATAAGATTTAGGCTTTTCCCATAACCTTGTGGCCTTTAGCCAATTGCCTAGGAAACTCCTTATATGGTAACAGCCAGCACCTTTGCATACCTTCCCTTTGCTATTGCCTACATGCTGGAATGAATGTTCCCATATTAGCCATAGGATAGCAACCTTTAAACCCACCAATCCCCTTAGGGTCCTCTTCCCACCTTCAACTGCTTATAAATCCATTTCCCTGACAATAAACCGAGAGCTGTTCACCGAGACTACCTCCCGAAAGTCTTTACTTTCACCCGCTCACTACCATGGCTTCCTGGAATGCCTTGGAGGACCGTGGTGGGCCCAAGGACCCAGGAGCCCACACAAATGTATGTGCCTCTTTGTGTATCTGACCCTACATGGGTACTGGGGAATTGAACTGAGGCAGTCAAGCTTTGCAAATAAGTGCCTTCAACAAAAGTGCCTTCAACAACCAAGCCATCTGTCCAACCCATAAAACCTATTTTTGATACCTGTTCTTTTCTTGATGAATAAATATGATTCTCACTGTATTTTATATTACTCTTACTTTGTATTTTTTCATTTTGCTAAATGTATAAAATTAATAATTAACAGAAAAATTATAAATAACATTTATACATAAAAAATCAATTCTTCGTAGAAACCCAGTGTCATTTTAAAAATTAAAATAGCTTACTGATGTGATTAAACTTGCTTGTTTTAATGTTGATTTATCTGAAGTATTGATCTTATGAGAGAAGGCTTAATCAAGTACTTTAGGCCATAAAATATTTGTGGGGAAAAAAAATTAAAGGGTTTGCTCTGGTATTGAGCTGCTCTTAATATATCCTTCCAGAATAAATGAAGACATGTTGATGCCATTTAAATGAACCCTTCCTGTTAATTTGTAAATTAAGGCAAGATTAAATATTTCTCTAGTAAAGGTATTTTCTTGTCTGTATAGATGTCCAAGTGTTGATTCACAAATCCTGTGTTGGTCTCTTTTTTCTTAAGGTCTTCTGAGTAAAATAGGTATTCTTTACTGACAGAGCAGTTCAACAACTCATAGCTTAGTGGAAAGAGTTTATTGCCAAGATAATCCTAAAAGGAAGGCTTCTTTGATTTTTATAACATGATACAGGATCTTTTGGGATAACATTTGTAAGCAAAATAGATTCTAAGTACATCATTCACCTTGTGACTTCCTGTGTTCCATCCCTCTTGGACATAATGGCCAAGCACTTTTCTGAGTCTCCTTGCAGGCTCTGTCAGTTACACTAATTTTAATCTTTCAGTCTCAAAATAACACTGATATATATTTTTAATTTTATGTGTGTGTGTGTTATTTGTAATTAGAGAGAATAGAAGAAAGACAGAAAGAGAATTGGCATGCCAGGGCCTCCAGCCACTGTAAACAAACTCTAGATGCATGTGCCAATTTGTGCATCTGGCTTTACGTGGGTACTTGGGAATCAAACTCAGGTGGTTAGGATATGCAGGCAAGCACCTTAACTGCTGAGCAAGCTCTCCAGCTGTGATATGTTTTAATATGTGTGTATTTTCTACATTTTCCTGGGGAGACACAAACATCTATTTACCCCAGATAGGGCACTGATAATAAACCAAAGAAACAATTTCATCCACATCCAGCTTAGTGAGCCAGGGAGTTTTATTGGGATTTCTTTCAGGAGCGTGGGTGAGGACTTCTTACAGGAGCATAGATGACTAAAAGGCAGTGCATCACCAAAAAGCCTACCACAGCGTGGGTGATGATCTGGGAAAGCTGCATTCTTGGAGCAACCCACACACCTTGCAGTGCAGCTGGCTAGTCTCCTGTCCTCAGCCGTTGTCAGCAGTGCATTGTCTTGTGGAGGGGCCTTGTGGGTCTTGTAATTCAGGAGCTTCTTGAGCTTTATAAACTTTGTTTGCTTCCTGGGCCTTGTATATTCTGTTTCATTTCTTAAGTTTTATGAAACTCCCCTCCTTCAATGTGAGAATGTTTCAGTTCACAGGAAATAGGTGCACAGCAATGGGAGACCATATTCTTGCTGGTAGTGTTGCTACTGTGGTTTTGCAGTGTTGTAATTGAACCCAGCATTGCCTGCCAATGATAAGCAAGGCATTTACCACTGAGCTACACTCCATCTTCAAGTGCATCCCTTTTCCCCTTTTCTTTGTCTTTTTTTATATGAGTAATGGAGGTAATAGAAGAATATGAAAAGAGAATTGCAGGCAAGAAAAGAACTTTTTGGAACTGTTTTATACATTTATAGTCTAGTATATTTAGCTCATTTGTATATCTGTTCCTGACTATTTTTGGGATAATTATGATTTTCTGAGTATCATGTGGACAGAAAACAGCATGTTAGTTAAGATGTTATATTTCCAGGCACTTCATGTGTTTGTTGGAATCTTATGTCTGGAATCAAGTGGAACAAATGCCGATTTTTGAAAATATGTCCCATGCCACCATAAGATTATAAGACATCTTGTTGGTATTTTTATTCATGATAACTATCACAAATGAAGTTCACTACAATAAGGTCACAATTGTTTGGCTTCCAGTTAATTATCAATAGTGTTTATTTGTTAAATGACTTAATCCATAAAAAGGACTGTGTTACCAAAACATTGTCTAAATAGCCATGTGGATATACAGTTTTTAACTAAGCAAACAATTATGTTTAGAAGAGCAACATATACATTTGAAATATTCTAATCTGATAGAAATATAAGAATTCTAACTCAACTTGTGTATTAGTTTGTGGTCTTGGGAGAGTTACAGCTACTTCTGTGATTAGTTTGCCCCACTCTGCTGTGAGGGTAGCAATATCCATGTTCCCTTACTCACGTTAGACTCATAATGATAAAAAAAAAATGGTCTAGGAAGCATGAAGAACTGTGGAATTTTATTTAACCCTTCAAAATTTGAGCAGGTACTTAATAGTTTTGAAATGCTCCTTGCTCTCTTGCTGTCACTACACCTCCTTCTTAGTGCAAGCTGAGCATTGCTTCACCAGGTTCCTGTCCAGCAGACCATGGCATTGTGACTTTCCCGAGTTTGATTGAAGACCAATAATAAGACCCTACACTGAGGATTAGGGACTACAATATTTGAAGTGAGAAGCAATTATCTGGCTCCCAGAAAGTCCCCTTTTATCTCCACAGAGTATCAGTACTTATAACAAGAATTTAGTTTGTGAAAACCATCCACAGTGGAGAACCTCCTCCAGTTTGCCTCTTGCAGTTCATTAGTCATAAAATATTCTACTTTTCCTTTCCTTTAGTCTGAGTTAAAGTCTTTTAATAAATGAATCAAAATGGAAAGAATAAGGGGAAGAAAGGCCTTGATACTATTGTAAGGGTCCTATCTCCTTGGCCATCCATGCTCTGTGTCTTGTGATAGACTATTTTAGCCCCATTGGGCCAGTGCTGTTGCTACTGCTTAGAAAACCCTTATGGCTGATATAAGTGAGGGTGTCATGGTCTTTGAATATATGTATTGTTCTTTACAACTCATCTTACTATGTTGGCCTTCCTGATATATAGAATCCCTTTATTAGTGAAGTTTTTCATTATTTTTTTTAAAACAACTCTAAGTATAATTTATATGAATAAATAGAAAATATGTGAAGCAAGTATTTTGATAAGTTTTTGTACATTTGAACACCATCAGAAAAATCAGGAGATTATAATTTGCCTCCTACCAAAACCTTTCCCCAGTAGTCATTTGTAGACTCTCCTTCCATAAGTGGCTACTGTTCTGCTTGGACTTGGTGGCTGAGGGTGATCAAGCTGTTTGCTCTGGGGATTTGTTTTGGGGAAAGGATTCTAACAAATTCATTATGTTATTTATTTATTTATTCATTTATTTATTTATTTGAGACAGAGAGGGAGAGAGAGAGAGAGAAAAATGGGTACATCAGGGCCTCTAGCCACTGCAAACGAACTCCAGGCACATGTACCACCATGTACATCTGGCTTACATGGGACCTGGATAATCAAAACTGGGTCCTTAGGCTTTACAAGCAAGCACCTTAACTGCTAAGCCATCTCTCCAGCCCAAATTCATTATGTATTAATAGCCTGTAGGTCTTATTGTCAGGCTGTGTCTTTCTGAGTGAACTGTAAAAGGATCTACCTTTCAGAGAATCTGTTACACTTAAGATGTGTTTAATAGCATAAAGTTATTCATGATGATGTCTTGTTTCTTTAATGGAAGTATTGATTTTAGTTATTTTATTCCTGATAGTGTTCATTAATTTTTTTGATCAGTTTGTAAATTAGTCTCCTGTAGCTATTGTAACAAATTACCAAGAACTCAGTAGCTCTCACAGCTGGGCAGAGAAACTCATTTTTGGAGATGGCTGTGGATACTGGGGAGATTTCAAATAGGGTTAGTCAAAAGTGCTTAAAATAAGAGGCTATTGAGAGCTCAGTGCTAAATGAGGCAGCTTGATCACACCCTTCAAGGCCCAGGGGATCACAGAACAGAAAGAATGTAAAAGCTAGAAGTTGAGGAGGAGTATTTCTGGACACTATCCTTTAGCTAGGAAATGACTGGTGCATTCATGACTTCACAGTGTATGTTGTTAACTCTACAAGACATGTATAATATTGACATCACAAGACATGTACAATATTGGCATCAACATCTTATCATAGAGAAATGATGGGGACAAAACAAAACGTATTAAAACAGAAGAAGGACCACTTGGAAAGAGGAAGGGGTTCAGTGGGGTGCGGGTGGGTGATGGAGAACAAAAGAGGATAATGGGAGGGGATTATAATCAAATTGCAATATGTTCATGTTTAAAATTTTCAATAATTAAGAAAAGAAGGACTGGAGAGATGGCTCAGCAGATAAAGCTGCTTGTTTGTAAAGGCTGATGGCCTAGATTCAATTCCCCAGTATACATGTAAAGCCAGATACACAAAGTAGCCCATGCATCTGGAGTTCATTTGCAATGGCAGGAGGCCCTAGTGTACCCAGTCTGTCTCCTCTCTTTCTCCTCTCCCTTAAGTAAATAAATAGTTTTAAAAGAAAAAATAGAAAAAAACATAGTTCTTTCACAGCTCGATGTCTTTAGGGCTCCCTCGACAGCTACAGTTGACCGTCTATACTTTCCAGTTTTGAGGACAGCCAGCATTCTGTGGCCTGTGACTGTCAATGCTGTCTCTGTATTTGCCTTCTTCTCTGTCATGGACTTGACACTTGACATTTTCTTTTTCTTTTTTTTTTTAAGATTAAAACAAACAAACAAACAAACAAACTTATTTATTTGCAAGGAGAGAAAGAGAATATAGTCATACCAGGGCCTCTAGCTTCTGCAAACTAACTCCAGAAGTATGTGCCACTTTGTGCATCTGGCTTTACATGGATACTGGGGAATCAAACCTAGGTCCTTAGACTTGGCAGGCAAGCATCTTAACTACTAAGCTATCTCTCCAGTCCAAACCTGACATTTTCTTATAGGGATCCATAGGCCTGTATTTATAACAGCCCAGGAAATCCAGAATGACTTTTCCATCTCAAGTCTGCAAGTCCTTTATTGACCTTGAAGGTGACATTCATAAGCTCCAGGGATCAGGACCTGGATAGATTCAGAGGAGTCTTTGTTTCACTTACCACAGTCTATTCTGTCTTGAAACATATCAGTTTAATGGTCTTTTCCAGGAACCAGCTTGTTTTCATTGATTTATTTCAAGTGTCTTTCTCCTTTCTATTTCTTGGATTTTGATATTACTATTTTTAGCCCATGTTTATTTACTGTGGGTTTCCTTTGTCTTTTTATGGTTTCTTAAGATTGAAGCTAAGGACATGGCCTATACATTTGCTCTGTTTTAGCTCCATTCCACAAATTTCAGATGTTGTCTTTTCATATTCTTTCAAATTTTCATTGTTCTTTGATCATTATCAATGTGTTATTTGGCTTCCTGAAAATTTAGGAGTTATTTTCTTACTTAATGTCACTATGGTCAGAGAACATTTTCATATGACTTGAATTTCAATTAATTGAGACTTATTTTAGAGATCTGTTCCATGATATTAAAGCACAGATTCTTTTCTTAAGCATGTTATCTGGTTTACATGTCAATTATTAGACTAGATTTGTTGTACTATTTTTTTTTTTTTTTTTGGTTTTTCAAGGTCTCACTCTAGCCCAGGCTGACCTGGAATTCACTACATAGTCTCAGGGTGGCCTTGAACTCACATGATCCTCCTACCTCTACTTCTCCAGTGCTAGAATTAAAGGCATACGCCACCACACCCAGTTTTGTTGTACTGTTCTTAAAAGTTTGTATAGTTTCACTGATTTCTAGCATACTTCTCTCAGCTGAGAGAGAGACATGGAATATCAGTGTTATTGCGAATTATTCTGGTTCCCCTGGCTACATACATTCAGATAGACACACCCACACATACATGCATGCTGGTATATCTTACTGATGAACTGATTGCTAATGCAGGCTATGGCTACCTGTCCTTTGCAGCCTGTGAGTTCTGTAGGTACATCAGCTATTACAAACTTCTTTACTGCTGAGCTTTGTTCTGGAATGATTGTGAGTTACTTCTAAGGTGTTTTTAGATGACACTCAGGCCATGTTTAATCTGGAGCTGAATTTGCATCATTGCTAAGGCAACTCCCTTTTGTGTACTCTTCCTTAGTCTCCAGGTTTTTCAGTTTGGTTGGTAGCAAAAGGTACTATTCCCAACATGGATAAGCTCTTTGAATGACTTCCCCAGTTCTGTCATGGGGCTCTTTCTCTACTGGGATAGTTTCTTCTCATGCATCCACTGATCAGTACTTAATAGATCACTCAAGGGATACTGTAAAGTGCCCCAGAATTATCTACCTCTCTCTGAGTCTCCCTCCTTCCTGGTCCTCTACACCATAGACTCCAGCCTGCATGGTACCCATTTCTGTATTCTAAAGTACAGTTTTCTCAACTCAAGTACCATCAGGTCTGCCTGCTTCTCAATGTGCTGCAGCTTGGACTCTCTGAGACACTAAGCAAGGAATGTTGGGGTGTTCACATCACTTGTTTCTTAAGACTCAGAATTACTACCCTTAAAGGCTGATTACCTAATATCATAAAAAGTACTTTTTGTGTAATTTTCCCTGGCTTCTTAGTACCTTCTTGCAGGGAGGTAAGCCTGCTAACTCTTACTCCATCTTAGCTGAAAATGGAACTCAAATGCTGAGGTTTTTATGCAAACTAGGCTGTAGTGTATTTTCAATTGTACTCAAATAGGCTTCAGCAAGTGAGCTCACACCAGCCCTCCCATGGATGGGCTGCCCTGTGAAGAGCTTCTGCCAGAGCTGGGCACTGAGGGAAAGTCATTCAGCAGCTGAGCAGCATGAGGCATCTGGGATCTAGGAAAAGAGGAACCCATGTTGGTTTATTGAATCTTTTACATTACTGCTAGTTTTATTTGAAGTCTTCTTTCTGTGATCTGTGTTAGGTATTAGAGGTTTTAGTTTATATTGTATGGCATGTCTATATTTAAAAGACACTAATGTTTCAGACTGGAGAGATGTTTTAGCAGTTAAGGTGTTTGCCTGCAAAGCCAAAGGACCCAGGTTTGATTCCACAGGACCCACGTTAGCCAAATGCCCACGGGGATGCACACATCTGGAGTTTGTTTGCAGTGGTTAGAGGCCCTGGCACATCCATTCTCTCTCTCTTTCTCTCTCCCCCTCTTTCTCTGTCAAAGAAATAAATAATAAAAAATGAAAATTTAAAAAGACACTAATGTTTAGAGGAAAATTAAGCATTTGACTCTTTATATGCATATGTTTTTAAATATAAAACTGAAAGTATTCCAAGTAGAGTTTGGCATTTTAAATTTTACTTTGGAACAAGCAGCCATTTAATACACTTCAGTTTTTTTTCTTCTTTTTCACAGCTTCTGTGAATTAAAGATGAATGATGGTTTTCATTTTTTAAGTCGGTTTTGCTGCCATAAGAAAACAGGTTTAGGTTTTTTTGTTTGTTTATCTTTTGGGTTTTTTGAGGTAGGGTTTTGCTTTAGCCATGGATGACCTGGAATTTACTATATAGCTGCAAGGTGTCCTTGAACTCACAGAGATGGATCCTCCTATATAGGTATATATATATAAATGTATCGATAGGAGTACTAGGATTAAAGGCATGTGTCACCATGCCCAGCTCAAGATTATCATTTTAATGAGAGGAAATTCTTTAATACATAATCATATGCTGAACAAAATCCATCCACTAAAAAAGTCAAGTCTAATGAAAGAGCTACTATTGTTGTTAAAGAGTCCAAACCAAAAGAAAATAGAAAAATCCAGATTTTTAAAAAGCTAGAAAAGAAATAGCTGATGTTTTCAATTTAAGACAAGTCAGACTTTGATCCTAATTTGTTATAATTTTTTTAAATTTTTCTGCCCTCTAAAAGGTTTGTGACCTTACCAGGTAAATGATAATCTCTCTATTCACATATTCTAATTTTTAAGAAAATGTGTTTATATGCTACTGTGTGCATTCCTTCTTTTGAGGTTCCCTTAGAGATACTTATATATGCACATTAGTCCATTAGTCAACTGGTCTATATACATTTTTGTAATGTCACAGTAAAGGTCTCAACTTTTTCTGCTTCACAGAGCCTCTCATACATATGATTTTCATGAAACATTAGTGAACCTGACATAATTGTGTGTCTGTCATGCCCTCTGCCTGTTCTCTACATGGCTTCTTGTCATTTTTTAAAATGTACATTCTTATTGTTTATTTTTATTTATTTATTTGAGAGCAACAGAGAGAGAAAGAGGCAGAGAGAGAGAGAGAGAATGGGTGCGCCAGGGCTTCCAGCCACTGCAAACGAACTCCAGACGCATGCGCCCCCTTGTGCATCTGGCTAACGTGGTCCCTGGGGAACCGAGCCTTGAACCAGGGTCCTTAGGCTTCACAGGCAAGTGCTTAACTGCTAAGCCATCTCTTCAAGCCCGCTTCTTGTCATTTTATTGAGCTTTGACTGTCAGTGCATGTCTAACTGACCTTGATGCCTTTCCATTTAGAAATGGAATCATTTGCAGTAAAGCAATTTTTTTCTGATTACACCTCTGTAGACTATAGGGCAGAATATCCTTTGCCCTATAGTCTTCTGTTCCAATTAATGCCCTGGCTTGACATCCCACACTAACATTTATTACTGATAATATGAACATATTCTGTACTATTTCTGTGAACTAGAGTATTAGATTTGGAGAATATTTGAAATAGTGAAACTTCTTTGGATTTTAATTCCCTTTACTTAGTTTAGGCTCTGTAATGAAACATGCTTTGAGGAAAGTACTCCAACTGAATAAACAGAGGACATCTTGAAGGTCACAGAGCATCTCTTCTAACAGCAGGGATATCTGGGTCCTAGGAGTCAGCTCTAGCCCTACAAGGGCAGCATGTCTCTTGACTGGTAAAGCTGAACTAGCACTCCAAGTGGAACCCACCTGATATTAGAAGGGTACTTTCAGGAGCTGTGCATTCACAGAAGGCATGAGCCAGTGTAATCCCCCTTCCTGGAAAGTTCAGATCCCATAGCTCCCCAGAGCATCCTAACTAAGGGATCTGTGCTTTATGAAAGCCCATTCATATTTTAAAACCACCATTGAGTGCCTCTTGGGAAATAGTATTTAAACATGTCCATATGAGTGTGCATACATACATAATAGACATTAAAAAAATCTTTTTAATAATAACTATGGCCAGATTGGTATCCAACACAAATTCCTTAACCTTAGTCAAATAGATATATATGAACTTTGGTCCCCATTTAATTGTTTGTAGTAAATACTGTTAGTTAATTAAACCAGTTTTTCCAGTGACTTGGTAAGTGATTTCACATGGATGAATTTTGAACAATATTTGATAACCAACAAAGTGGAAGAACAAAGAGACTGCTTAATACAGCTAGAAGGAAGTTAAGGAAGGATAATTTCTGACAGTTTCAGTTATGTCTTCCTAGTACCCATAAATTTCTTTAACTTAAATTCTCTATTGTTGCTTTTAAGTTTGAACAAAAAAAGTTTAAAAAAAGTAATATGCTGTCCCCAGATTTCTGTAAAACTGTATTTGTTCTATTTGAAAATGCCTAGACATGTTGATTTTATGGAGATTTAGTGCAAGTTACCTAATGAGAGTGATTATTGTGAGAGCTAAAAATAACAGCTATGTCTTTTCTTCCTTTCTTTCTTTTTTTTTTAAAAAAAGCTGGACCTGTGATCTGCAGAATGCTGACTTACCCCCCAACTCGCCGAGCTCTAGTTGTGGGATGTGGCCTACAGATGTTCCAACAGCTCTCAGGCATTAACACCATCATGTAGGTATTCCTTCTGGCTTCCTACATTTTAAGTGGAAAACAGAATAGAATCCTTGGTGACTGACATTAACAAATGTAGAGGATTCTCCTATGAGTAATACTATATGATAACTAAAATCCTATCACTTAGAACCTACAGGTAGTTTACTGTTTTTATTATGTTATTGTTTCTTCTTGTTTCATATAATTTCTTTTATATGCCATGTAGTACTTCCATATGTTGTAGGCTAATATGTCATTTTAAAATTAAGTTGAATTTTGTTTTATTACACTGGGTTATATAAGACCATTTGAACCCATACCCTCATACCCAGTATCCTCCACTTTCCCAACCCTACCCCCTCATTAGTCCCCTTACTTCTCCTATGAGAAATATGATCTGTACATATATAATCTTCAGTGTCCATATAAAATCTGGACCCTACAAATAAAAGAAAACATATATTTGTCTTTGCTTAATAAATTTACTTAATATGATTATTTCCAGTTGCATCTACTTTTCCTGCTAATAACAGAAAGAACTTCATTCTTCCTTTTAGTTGAAAAAAAAAAAACACTTTTTTTTTAATCCATTGCTCTGTTGTTAGATACCAAGGGTGGTGCTATGACTAAGCTATTACGAAAAGTACTGCAATAAACACAATTATCTGAGATATTGACTAGATATCTTTTAGGTACCTACTCAGGAGTGGGACAGCTGGGTCATATGGAAGGTCTGTCTTCAGATTTTCTTTCCCCCCATAATGTCTAGTTTTCATTCCCACCACCAAAGCATGTGGGTTTTCTTTCATCCACTTCCTTGTTAGCATGTTGTTTGTTTTCTTGATAACTGAAATTCTGACTGGGGTGAGATAGAATCTCAATATACTTTTTATTTCCATATCTCGTATGACGAGAGGAATGTTGAAGTTTTTTAAAATGTTTATTGGCCTTCATATTGAAATAGTCTGCTTGTTTCATTGGCCCATTTATTGTGTTGTTTGACTTCTTGTAATTTTGCTTTTTTAGTTCTTTGTATATTCTAGATATTAACCGTCTGTCATATATATCTAATGAAAATTTCCTCCCATTCTAAAGGCCATCTCTTTTTTTTTCTTTTTTTATTTATTAGTTAGTTTTGTATTCAGCAAATACAGTCAGTTTGGTACCATTATTAGGCTCATCCGTGACCTACCCCTCCCCTTGGCCCCTCCTTGTTGAGGTATATGGGTCATGCATTGTGGAGTTAGCCCACAGTTATGGGTAAGATAAATGTCTCTGCATATCATGACCCAACATGTGGCTCTGACATTCTTTCCTCCCCCTCTTCCGCAAAATTTCCCTGAGCCATGTTGGGTTCATTTTTGGTCTGCTTCAGTGATGAGGTGTTGGTGGCCTCTGAGGCTCTGGCTCTCTGATTTGGTAGGAGTTGATTTTTCTCTGTGTTGATCTCCTTCCCCCTTCTGCTGGTATCCGGTTCATCAGGAAAACAGCACCCTTGCTTGTTTCACCAATTTTTTTTCATTTCAGCCGGGGCCCTTTTGAGGTATGATGGGGTGGCTCTCTCCTTAGGATCTACATCTATCTGAAGAAGAGAAGCAGATTCTCTTCAACAGATTCAACAGAGAGTAAGTTAGCACCAGGACAATAGAGATAACCCTTACTTTTTTTATAGAGAATTTAATAGGTGTAGGCCCTCTTGTAGCCCATGATTGATGGTAGCTTGATATGGGCGAGTGGGCTTATGTTTGGATATGGTTCTGACTTGTTTCCCAGCTCCAGCTATGGGTCCCGTTCCACTGAGGAGATCAGTTAGCCAAATTAAGAGCAGTATGCGTGTGTATGACGTGGCAACCAGAGGTTGAGGTAGGGTGTCTTCTTCAGTTCTTCAGTCTTATTTTTTGAGATAGGATCTCTTATTAAAAGTAGAGTTCTAGGCTGGAGATATGGCTTAGTGGTTAAGCACTTGCCTGTGAAACCTAAGGACCCTGGTTCTAGGTTTGACTCCCCAGAACCCACATTAGTTAGATGCACAAGGGGGCACACGTGTCTGGAGTTCGGTTGCAGTGGCTGGAGGCCCTGGCGTGCCCATTCTCTCTCTCTCTCTTTCTGCCTCTTTCTCTCTGTCTGTCACTCTCAAATAAATAAAAAAAAATATTTAAAAAAAGTAGAGTTCCAAAAAGTCAAAGCCAGGCATGGTGGCATACACTTTGAATCCCAGTACTCAGGAGGTTGAGGTAGGAGAATCACTGCAAATTCTAGGCTAGCCTGGGCTAGAATGAGACCCTACCTCAAAAACAAAAAATAAAAAAATTGTCAAATTAAAACGAAAAATCAAAGCTCAAGGACCAAACATATTTTCCTGGAGTAGAATTTAATATTATAAATAAGTAAGAATGTGTGTCTTCTCCATGGTGGTCATGTGGCAGCCACTGGGGACAGAATTGGGAAATGACAAGTTTTCATCCATTCACATTTCAATGATTTGCACCCAAACTTTCCAGCTATCCCTTGTTGATCAATATCGGAATAAAGACCTTTGGGAGAGAGCCAGAAAGGTTTGAGAATCACTGTTAAAAATGATACCAAAAGATATCGAAGGGACTGAGGTAGTGCCTCAGTGATAGAATGCTTGCCTAGCATGTGCAAGGCCCTTGGTCCCTAGGTTCCATTCTAGTTCTGCCAAAGAAAAGGAAGGAAGGAATGAAGGAAGGAAGGAAGGAAGGAAGGAAGGAAGGAAGGAAGGAAGGAAGGAAGGAAGGAAAAAAAAAAGAAAAGCCCTGGAACTCACTGATTTCTTTTGGCTGCATGGCCAGCATACCTCATCTCCACCTTCCTAGCACAGGGATTGCAGGTGCATGGCTGTGTACTTGGCTATTATGTGGGTGATGTAGATGCAAATTCAGGTCCTTATGCTACACGTCAAAGCACCTTACTATCTGAACCATTTCCTCAGCCCCTGTGTTCTGTTGTTTTTTTTTTAAATATGTTATTTATTTATTTGAGAGAGACAGAGAGAAAGAGGGAGAATGGGTGCTCCATGGCCTCTACCTACTGCAAATGAACTCCAGAGACATATATTACCCTGTGCATCTGGCTTATGTGGGTACTGGGAAATTGAATCTGGGTCTTTAGGCTTCACAGGTAAGCACTTTAACTGCTAAGTCATCTCTCCAGCCCTGGGTTCTTCTGTTTTTTTGTTTTTTTTTTTTTGGTTTTTTTTTGAAGGTAGGGTCTCACTCTAGCCCAGGCTGACCTGGAATTCACTATGGAGTCTCAGGGTGGCCTCAAATCATGGCAATCCTCCTACATCTGTCTCCCGAGTGCTGGGATTAAAGGTGTGCACCACCACACCCAGCCTGGGTTCTGTTTTTAAAGCCAAATTCATGTCTTTTGATTAAGGACTTTAATTCATCTACATTCAAAGATATTATGGAAAGTATGTATTAATTCCTGGCACTGTGTTGATTTTGCAGTATTTGGTATCTTCCTATCCATGTTCTTTAACTATTCTTGTACTTTCTAGATACTTTTCTCTTTCTCTTCATTCTGAAGGATTTTTTCAAATACCTTCTGTAGTAATGAAATTTCTTCACTTTGTTTTTAATCATGGATATATCTTCATTCTCTTAATTATGTGAGATAGTTTTGTTGAATGTAGTAGTATACATTGCTAATTGTTTTCATTCAGGGCTTAGAATACATCAATCCATGCTCACCAGGCTTTTAGGTTTTCTCTTTCTTTTTTTTTTTTAAAGTACATCTGCTGTAATTATAATGGGTCACCTTTATAAGTGACTGCTTTCTGTATGTATCCTGAGTCTGACTATTCACTTGTTTTTCTGGGTTTGGGAAGTTTTATGCTAGGATCATATTGAATATACTGTTTTTGTCATTAGCCTGAAGTTTTGTCTCCTTCTATTTCCATGATTTGTAAATTTGGTCTTTTAATGTTCTCCTATAGAACTTGCCTGTTCTGTTCATATTTTCTTTCTTTCTTCCCTCCCTCCTTCCTTCCCTCCCCTCCTCCTCCTTCTTCTTCTTCTTATTTTTTTTTTTTTTTGAGGTAGGGTCTCACTCTGGTCCAGGCTGACCTGTAGTTAACTGTGTAGTCTCAGGGTGGCCTCAAATTCACGGTGATCCTCCTACCTCTGCCTCCTGAGTGCTGGTATTAAAGGCATGTGTCATCATGCCCGGCTTATTTATTTATTTTTTATTAGTTATGTACACAGTGTGTACCCAGTCATGTTGGTACCATTGTTAGCCTCCTCCCTATCCTCCCCCTCCACAGGAACCCTCCTTGTTGGGGAGTATGAGTTGTGTATTATGTGGTTAGCCATCAGTTATAGGTAAGAGGCAATGTCTCTGTGTGTAATGACCCAACTTGTGGGTCTAATAATCTTTCTGCCCCCTCTTCTACAAATTTCCCTGAGCCATGTTGTGTTCATTTTAGGACTGCTTTAGTGATGAGGTCTTGGGAGCCTCTGTGTCTCTGGATATCTGGTTTGGTAGGAGCTGAGTGTTCTCGGTGTATATCTCCTTCACCCTTGTGCTGGTACCAGGTTCACCAAGAAAGCAGTGCTCTTGCTCATTTCCCCAATTACTCTTGGTTTCAGCTTGGGTGCTGTTGAAATGCAATGGGCTGATTCTCTCATCAAGATCTGCGTCCATCTGAAAAAGAGAAGAAAATTCTCCAGTGGAGAGTGAAGTCAGCGCCAGATAAATGGGATAACTATTATTATTTTAGAGAGAATTTAATAGGTATAGGCCCTCTCGTAGCCCACATTGGTGGGAGCTTGATAGTGGAGAGAGGGCTTGTTTTTTGGATATGGTTCTGACTTGTTTCTCTGCTCCAGATATGGGTTCTGTTCCACTGAGCAGATCCATTAGCCAAATCAAGAGCAGTTTGTTACCCACCATGGCTTGCCACTATTGCATTTATGTGAGCATGATGTCAGGTTGTTTGCTGCTCAGTAGCTTAGACCACGAGTTTTTTGGACAGATATTGGTCATTTTCTCCCAGTTGCTCATGTAGCAACTTCTGGCACGAGACAAGCTGTCTGGGGATGGACTGTCTTCCAGATTCCAGCCAGGTCATTCCCTGTTCC
This sequence comes from Dipus sagitta, assembly GCA_036346955.1. Classification (NCBI taxonomy): domain Eukaryota; kingdom Metazoa; phylum Chordata; class Mammalia; order Rodentia; family Dipodidae; genus Dipus; species Dipus sagitta. The sequence continues at coordinate 90,555,887 of CM070777.1, read as the reverse complement.
GTACCAATGACATATGGTGTCTTCAGCAGTAGGGTCTTACCACTAACCTTTGGTGGGTCATCAAGTACTCTGACAGAAATCTGTCTTCTTTTGAGAAACATTGTAGGTCTCTCTGATAAACAGCTCATTGTGGATGTTAACCACAACATGCTGGTACTGGGAGTTACAGGCCAGCACCAAGGAAAAAAGGAAGAAAAAGATAGGTAATATAAAGGATATAGGGAGGGAGGGAGGGAGGGAGAGAGAGAGAGAGACAGAGAGAGAGGGAGAAAGAGGAGAAGATTAAGGTTAGTCTTCATGTTACTCTCTCCAGGGTCCTGTGATTCAGGTGTTCCCTCTAAGGACCTGATGAAGGTTCAACCATTTAGTCTGTCTTTAAGGATGTAGAATATTATGCTTCCATTGCCATTTGGGTCCAGTTTTACATCCCCCACTCCCACCCTCCCCTCCCATCCCACCCCACCCTCCCTATTGTCCAGGTCCTGGAGATGCTTATTAGGTATGTCAGCCTCTTGGGCTGATTCAGGTTAGGAGTATTTTAACTTTGTTGATGTCTGAATGTTCTCATTCATCTACCTTGATATTCTTTCTTCCTTCCTTGATATTCTGTCTTCCACCTAATCTGTTATATTGGTGAGATTTTTCTACTGAAGATTTTCTTTCTCAAAATTTCAAATTGATGTTTTTTCATTACCTCTCTTTATTTGATTCCTGTTTCGTGCCTTGGGTTGGTGTTGTACATAATTCACCTTTTTTTTGCATTCATTTTGAGCTCATTTAGAGGTTTATTTGTGTCCTGTTTGATTGCATTATACATTTATTTAAAAATACTTTATTTTTATTTACTTATTTATGTAAGAGAGGGTTGTGCAGAGCGTGAGAGAGAATGGGCCTCCAACTACTCTAAATGAACTCCAGACACATGTGCCACCTTGTGCATCTGGCTTACATGGGTCCTGGGGAATCAAACCTGGGTCCTTTGGCTTTGCAATAAAACACCTTAACTGCTAAGCCATTACTCCAGCCTGATTTCATTATGCACTCTTATAGCCTTTTAAATTCTTTATCTGGCATACCTTTTAGTTTATTATCTTTAGGTGTTATTGCTATAGAATTGTTATATTTCAGTGACTTTACTGTTTGATATTTTATGTTTCTATTAATTACTACGTTGGAATTTATATACTTGGGTTATTTCAGTGATTGTGTTTTTAGTCACTTGTATTCACTTAGTTGAATCTTTTGCAATGTTCAAGTGGGGTTTTGTTTTGGTAGAGGTAAAATTTGTAGTTCAGAAGTTACACATACAATCTGCATGCTCATGGCATGTAGTACAACCCAGGTATTCTGAGCAGAATATTAGATGTATCTGTGTTCTGTATCCTGAGTAAAATATTAGAATATTAACTTGAAAGGCAATCAGAACTGCTGGATAGGCACTCTATCAGTCACTATCTAGTTACAAACAGTGCCCCTTTATATTCAGTAACTCTTGGAAGATTAACAAACAAGGACAGTATGGTGACACTTAGATTAGGAGGTAGGCTGGGTAAGTATAGGTCACCTCGGAGGGAGGGGGGACATAAAAGTGGGAAAAGTAGCTGGGAGACAAACATTAGGATATTGTTAGGGTCCATAGATTTTAGAGATTATTAAAGCAATGGAGTTTTATATTTAAGAAGTAAAAAGATGTGGTGATGGGAAAGAGAGAAAAGAAGGAGTGTAGGAATAGGAGGGAAAATATGAGTTGTGTGTAGGAAGAACAGTAGACTGACAATGGAAGACTAGATGGAGAATCACACAGAACAATCAGAAAACTTAAGCAATATGCAAACTAAGATCACTACAAGATATCTGTCTGTGAGTGAGAATAAAAATAATTAAAATGACAAAAATACAAAGCACATTAGAATAAAAATTATATCAGTCAGTATTTCTTCCTTGGTGGTACAGAGTTTGAATTACTTCCCTCCCTGTGACATTTCATGTATCAGAGTTTGCTTAAGGGGTAGAGGAGTGCAATACAATTCCAGTTCAAACCTATGAACCCAGGTTTGGGGTCTATAAGGCCCCAGTAGAATTTAGCTATCTTTAAGCACAGCTATGCTGAGCTAAGCAGCATTGTTTCCAGTCCCCTCTTTGATGTTCTGCAGTTGTGTGTTGTGTTTAGTAGCCAAGGGCTGGCACTCTTGTTGACTTTAGTAGCAGCCACAGGTCTGTCTTCCACAGGGTTGAACCTGGGCCCTCTGGAGGTGTGTGGGTCATGGCTCCTGTCTGCCTCCTGGTTCTCTAGCATTCTGTGGTGCCAGTAGACAGAGGATATGATGATGTAAGCCATCATTTGATAGTTCTCACTGATCTCAGGTGAAATCACACTGTGTTTCAAGCTCTTCAGCCATCTGGCCTCACCATCAATTATGTGTCTGATCCCTGGTTTTCCAGATAACTGTCCTGTAGAGCTGTGTATGTGAGGGCGGCATTTCCCCTGTGATGTGCACTACCTGGGCAGAGCCAAGAGGCTGGGTGCCACTTTGCAGCCACTCCTGCAGGCTGTGGTACAGAAATATCAACTGGCTTGATAAATTAATTTACAGTTATTATCCTTTGCAAGAATAGAGATTATTGTATACTATCTTGACTCTTTTTTACCAGGTCTCATGGAGGGGGACTTCTCTTCCACTATCTCAATATACCACTTTTATAAACCATTTCTTGATGCCAGTTTAAAATAAACAAAAGAAAGTTGCCTGGAATTCTCTGATATTATGGATGCATACCTTTTCATTCTATTACCTTTCAGTATAAGGTCATTAATAAGAGGTTTCATTATGAGCACCAGTGAATGTTTGAAAATGGTAGAGAAGACAGTAAGGTCGCCTCTTTACTGCTTTTCACAGTGGCATGTGTGTTGGGGATAGAGTGGCGTAAAGGAGCAGAATCTTTGTTCTCTCTTCTTTCTTTCCTTATTTGAGAACTGTTTTGGCAGTAACAGGCCCCACCCTGTCCGAGTCAGTGGAGGAAGCACACACTAAGCAAACTCAACAGCTAAATTTAAGAGAGACTGCCATATTTCCATAGATACAGGGAAACAGAAAAGGTTCTAAGTTTTCTGAGAAATAGATACTGGATGAAGAGCCAAATCCACCAACAGGTTGGCTAAAATCAGTCATTAGAAAAGTATAAATGAGGGTTATGTATATGGCTCAGTGGATAAAATGATTGTCATGCAAATAAGAGTACCTGAGTTTGGATGCTCAGAATCTATGTAAAGCCAGATGTAGTGTGATTCTGTATTCTCAATGTTCCTGCAGCAAGACAGGAGGTGGAGATTAGGCAAGCCATATGGTACAATCAGCAGCAAACAAGAAGTCACCCTGCCTCAAAGCAAGGTGTAAGTCGAGAACTGACAGTGCAGGTTGTCATCTGACCTTCTCCCTGCCCATCACACACACACACACACACACACACACACACACACAGAGAGAGAGAGAGAGATTTAAAAAACTGAAAATGATGAGGCTAGAGAGATGGCTCCGCCATTAAGTATATTTTCCATGCAAGCATAAGAGTCTGAGATTGGCCAAGTTAGAATCTCCAGATTTCCCACATAAACAGCTATGCATGTGCATGTGTGCCTATACCCCCAGTCACGCAGAGGAATAGAGAGACCAGGGAATCTCCTAAACTCAAGAAAAACAGCCTGCTCCAGTGTCAGTAAGAAACTCTGGCTCAAATAAGAACTAAAGGGCAATCAAGAAGGACCCTCAGTCTTCTGCCTCAACCTGCAGAGGTGAGTGCCCCTCAGTGCAAACAAGCACCTGAGTCGTCACAAAGGCACACATGCATACATACAACATAAAACCCACACCTCACACACATTATATACACAAATATACAAAAGCAAAAAATAAACAATTGTGTAAAATTTAAATTTCTCTGTCAAACCATTTGTATTTGAAACTTGTGGAATTATTCCTTAATGTTATTTATAAGGCTATTTAGTAATAGTGTATGAAGATTGAATTGGTTAAAATAATTGTTTTAAATAATTTTTTACATTGCATCAATATTTGTTAAGAAGCCACACCCTTAGAATATCTACACTTTTTGTGAATTCTGCATTAATTGCAATCCATGTCACACTTTACTTCCTAGATAGTATCTTTAATATTTTTCTTTTCTTCGTCCATCATTTAAATTCAGTATTCCTAACATTTATGAATTCTATAAAGGCTCATCTGTTTGACTAGTACCTATCCTGTGGGTTTGTTCTCTGTAATTGGATTATCCCAGCTTTATTCTAAGATGTGTACCCACCTTACCTGGTATTGCTATCACATAGAATTGCAACACAGAGAGCCCTAAGCTTTCAAACAATGCAATGTAATGATAGCTCTTTATGAGTATTTTCATTATTTTTTTACTATAGTATATGCTGTATTTGTGTAAATATTTTTTAAAGATGTATTTATTTATTTATTATAGACAGAGAGGGAGAGGGGAGAGAGAGAGAAAGAGAGAGAGTGAGAATGGGCATGCCAGGGCCTCTAGCCACTGCAAATGAACTCCAGACAAATGTGCCACCATATGCACATGGTTTACGTGGATCCTGGAAAATCAAACCTGGATCCGTAGGCTTCGCAGGCATGCACCTTAACTGCTAAGACATCTCTCCAGCCCACTGTGTGTGTGTTTGTGTGTGTATTGTGTGTCTGTGCATATATATATATAACAAACTATATATATATGTATATATATGTATACATACATACATATATATATAGTTTGTTAAATTGATGAGTTTAACAGCATAGAAAATCAAATTTAGTTTTTAGACTTGTAAAATTATGTGTGTGTGTGTGTGTGCATGCATTTATAGTTGTGTGTGACACAGTTCATATATGGAGGTCAGCTTCAAGATGTTTGTTCTCCTCTTTGAGACAGGTTCTCTTGCTCCTGCAAATTTGCTGCAAACACAAACATCAGACTAGCTGGTCCATGCATCTTCAGATTCTCCTGGCTGCTATTTCTCCCATTTTCATAGGCATGCTGAGATCATCTTAGGATTGCAGACAAGTGCCTTAATCATTGATCAATCTCTCTTGAGCCTGTCCCTTTTAAAATCTGTTTAAATGGTCCACAAGCAGAGCCAACTCTAATTGATGGGTTGTGGTTAATTCCAATGTGTTTCTCAATGAAATGATTATTGTAATTCATTTTCAGTATGTGCTGTATATTGTACTGATTGGGGACTGCGGAGATGGCTCAGTGAATAAAGCACCTGCTATGCTAGAGCACCTGAGTTCAGATTCCCAACAGCTTCATAAAAAGCTAGATGTTATAGCACTAGTGTCTGTTAATACTAGTGTGTGCCTGGATTAAGAAGGGAGGTGATGGCAGGAGAATCACCATTTTCATGAGTGATCTAGCCTTGTGCATGCAGTAATGAACACAAGAGACCTTACCCCAGAAAATGTGGAATGCAAGGACTGACACCCAAAGTTGTCTTCTGAACTCCATACGTGTGCCATGGTATACATGTGCATATATATATATATATATATATATATATATATATATATATATATGTGTGTGTGTGTGTGTGTGTGTGTGTGTGTGTGTGTGTGTACACACACACACATACATATAAATATACATATACATATATATATACATGTGGTGGTTTGAATAGAATAGATGGCCCCCAATGTATATTCAGTTGTTTATTTGTTTGTAGTTTGCATCTCTAGCTATCTGGCTGGAGGCAATGCCATTGTGTGGATCTTAAGGTGTGGTGGTGGGTTTCAGATTTCAATCTAAAGTTATGCAAAGTGTGCCTGGCTGGAGTTCCTGAAGTGTGCTGTGGCTTTTGACCTTTAGGCTGGTACTTCTCTCTCTGTCTGCTTGGGCCTGTGAAGGCAGGCCAGTTTCTTCTGCTTTTATGGAACTTCCCCTGGATCTGTAAGCTCCAATAAATCCCTTCCTCCATAACTGTGTCTGGTCTGGAAGTTCATCTCAGCGAACCTGAACCTGTCTGCTACAATACATATACATATATATATATACATATACATATATACACATACATACATATACATAGAGAGAGTGTGTATGTGTGTATTCCCTTAGCTTTATGATAGTCATTGATAGCTTTTCTCACCACTAGCTAAACATAGTACAGGTGATGTTGTTGTGAAACACATGCTTATGTTTGAGCATAAATCCTGAACATAGGAACAATAAAGTAAGTAACAGTTGAATGTAAATTTCCACTAGGTATGAAGCAGTTAGTCACCTTCCTGAAGATGTTCATGTATGCAGTTAGAAAATTAGATGTGAGTATGGTATGATACCCAGCTGAAGTAACTGTTGCCTATTCAGTGTACGTGACTTTTCATTCATAGTCTAAACTTAACAAATTTCTGTAAATTAGTGTCCTATCAAGGCAACAGTACTGCTCATTATCTGGATGGAAAATGAGCAATGTGGGATTTCCATACATTGTATGTTCTCCTTCATGCTCTACCATGTGTTTGTACATGTCTTTCCATTACTCTTAATTCATTGCATTCTGCCATAAAATTTTTTCCAGTTTAAAATAATTTCATAATTGCCACATAATAATTTAATTTTGTGTCTTTTAGTTACAATATTGATTGCATTTTTAATTTTAAAACTTACTTTGTTCATTTCTATAGCTATTTCATCAAGATGATATGTTTTACCCCTTTTCATTGACCTCTTTCCTTTCTCATGAAACATAAAATATGCATTACTCCAGTATTCAAACAGAAGTTTAGTAACATGTAGAGATTGAAATTTCTTTATAAAAATTACAACTTCCACCCTAAGGTGTGTTTGAACTTGAAATCTGAAATATTTTGTTTCTCACCAATGAAAGTTCACAGAAAGATCATTTGTAAAAGTATTGGAAACTAGCAGGTCTGGGGAGATAGCTCAGAGGTTTAAGGCACTTGCTAATAAAGGTTTCCAGCCCAGGATCATTCCCCAGGCACCTATGTCAAGCCAGATGGGCTTCATTTGCAGTGACACAAGAGCTGGTATGCCAGTACATGTGTGTGTGTGTGTATGTGTGTGTGCTGTGTGCGTGTACAACACACACTTCTTTTTACAATATTGGAAGATAGTCATCTCACAGTTGCATTTACTATCTTACTACTATATTGTATTTTCTCTTCTCTCTCATAGAATAGTTTAGGTCTGGGCTGGAGAGATGGCTTAGCAGTTAAGCGCTTGCCTGTGAAGCCTAAGGACCCTGGTTCAAGGCTCGACTCCCCAGGACCCACGTTAGCCAGATGCACAAGGAGGCGCACGCGTCTGGAGTTCGTTTGCAGTGGCTGGAGGCCCTGGTGTGCCCATTCTCTCTCCCTCTCTCTATCTTCCTCTTCCTCTCTGTCTGTCGCTCTCAAATAAATAAAACTAACAAAAAAAGTTAAAAAAAAGAATAGTTTAGGTCTACCCTTTTTACCTATTAGCCATCCTCTCTCAGTCAAGGAAATAGAATTTTTCTTCGCAACATTTAATTTGCTCATATCTGCTATATGTGTGTATATGTTGATCTAAAGACCTTTAACTTGTATGATAACTTGTGTCTTTATATCCTAACCTGGACTTCCTCATCATTGCACCTTCAAACAGCAGAATCCTAAGATATTTGCACTTCTGACACTACATTTAATTTTGAAACCTGCCAATTTTCTTGTATCTCTTTGAGTACTTAGTAATTTCAAGCATGTTAGTAAGTAGATTATTCTCCTCTATTCACAGGATAAGTAAAAAGCAAATAAAGTATGAGCTTTCCCACCATAGAAGAGTTGATATTATGGCACTGTGTCTCTTCAACCAAGAAACTGTTTCATACTTCTCAAAATGAAGAGGAAAGGAATGATGGAGAAAGTGAGATCAGTATAAAGAAACTTAAAATCCTCACTGTGATCGCTTCTGAGTTCTAGTTATTGATACTAGCAATTTGTCCACCTGAGAAATTTTATTTATGACCATATGTGAACTATTACAGCCTTATCATTACAACCAAAACGTGTGTTTCTGTTTTAAGTATGTGTGTGCGTGAGGCGAGGCAGATGGAAAGAGAGGTAATGCAAGGCTCTATGTGGGTTTGTCAGCTTACTTCTTCTTCTAAAGAACTTAACCTATAGTCAGTTCATGTCAGACAGTTGGATGACATCATACTTTTTCCAAAGAAGAGTAACTATTTAAATAACTCACTAAGATTCCATAGAAAATTGGTCAACACAGGGAAATTCAGACTTTTTTTGAGCTTTTTTAGTTTGTTTCCTGTAGAAAGGCATGTAGGGGAAATAGCTTGTATGGACACTCCATCTTCTGTGTTTAAATCCTTCTTGTTTCAGAGCAATGCTCTCATCTTTATCTCCTCTTCTTAGCTGTCCTTATTCTGTTAGGTGAAAGGGATATGGCGAATGAGAAGTCACACTATGAGGGTAGGTCATGGTTGCTATCTCGTTGTGTTCCCAGGAAAGACCTTTGCATTTATGAAAAATGGTGGAGACTTTTAGAGAACATGCTAGGGTAAGGGTATAGGATTAATAGAGATCAATTGTTGGCCACTATCAGTGACACTGTAGTATAAATTAACTCAAGAAATATTCACAGAATATGGAATAAATAGGACATATCTGTTTCAAGCCCTCCAGTTATATAATTGTTATTATAATGACAGTAAACACTTTTACTGATTTACATGTACAGTGTTGTAAATATTTTCATAGGCAGCATCTCTCATTCTTTTAATATTCTGGCAAGTAAATAAGATAGTTGTTCTGTTTTAATACTGTTTTTCTTCTTTTGGTGCTAGGAATTGATCCTGGGGCTTTATATATGCTCAGAACTTGCTGCTCCCCTGAGATATGTCTCTAGCCCTTTCTCAGTATACAGACTAGCTTGGGAACATAGACTTAAAAAATTAAATAACATGTTTATCATCACACAGTGAGTTGATTGGAGCTTAATTTTCTGGCTCCATGCTTCTCTCATTACTTTTAATCTTAAAATGCTCCGAAAGACCAGGCTTGCTCAAAACTTACCTTATGGTGAAATAAGTAATCAAAGCTGAAAATATCCATCTAAGGACAAAATATCTGAAATGATTATGCTACAGGTTTTGTATCCTTTAATCTAAGTGATTGGGACCTAAAACAGAAGAATTTTAGACTTAGGACTTAAATTTTTTTTAATTTGTCTATATTTTCATTGATAAAATGAGATGTGAGGGAAGAGACCCATATCTAAACATAAAATTCATTTAGGTTTCACATATACCTTAGACACATAGCCTACAGTTTTTATGCACTATCATGTGCTTGGGCTTTGACTACCACTTGTTAAGTGAGCTCTAGAGTTTTCAATCTGTGGTACTGTGTTGGTACTCAAAAGATATTGAATTTTGGACCATTTCTGTCCAGGGCACACCTGGGCCCTGGAGGTCCTGCAAGGTGATGGTATGGTTTGAAAGGAAAAGCGACACAAGACGAGATTGATAATTTAAAAGTATGGGAGAATGGGGACTCTGCCTCAGAGGAAAGAAGCCCAGGCCATGGCCTAAGATGCTTTTACTACTCAGTTTACAAAGGCTCATTAATTATTAACTGTTAGCTTAACATAGGTTATCATAAGAGTGCTTTCTCACCAGATGACTTCCTACATTATTTTGAGACAAAGCAGATGTTTACAGAGAAAAAAGTAAGTTGACCAGTAGGACTTTGTAACCTACAGCTTCAAGGTCAGACTCTTTATCAGCCTGGGAGAAAGAATCCCTGCACTCCCAAATTTGTGTATCAACATATGTTTATTGGCTTTGCTGTAATAAACATTCTTGACTTGAGGTGCACTGCACAGTCAGCTACTGACAGTACAGTTTCAGGTTGGGCAGTAGTCTCTGATACATTTCAGTTTTCCAATTTTGATTGTAGTTGTTCAAGTAGTAATAAAATTGTATACATCTCAAATATTCTTGAATTTTCAGACATACAGTTTAGGGTTTTCCTTTATAACCTGACCAAGAGTTATGGCCAAGTCAGCTGATGTTTGAATGAGTCATTTACAATTGTCCATCTCATTGAATTCATTGAATTTTGTAAGTGTGGTGCTTTTTATATGTTTCATTCTTGGACTTAATTGTCAAGCTTTCCTGGTACAAAAAAAAAAAAAATTGCCATGACACCAGGAAACATAGAAACAAGCATGGCCATATAGTGGGAAATGTAAAGTGTAGGTCTAAAGAAATAAGTAAGAAAATATCAGGCTTAATACATTCCCTTGTTGCTGACCTGATATGTGACTCTCAGAAGGCAAGTAAATAGGCAAAATAGTGGCTCATTCCACTACAATTCCTGTCTCCTAAGTAGGGCTGTGATGGTGCCCAGGAAACTATTAATAGAATAAGTGTCTATCATATTGAGTATTTAAAGATGAATGTCTGCACTCCATTGCTAGGAGTATTCATAGTTTTAATTCTTTTTAAAAGATGAATATAATAGGAATAATATTAATCCAACAATTAGGATATTAGATTTTATCTCCACCATGAAAGCATGCCAGGTACTTGACTTTTGTCTGATAACCTGCCTTATTAAGGTAGATGAGCTTGTGCTGTAAATTTTAATGTGAATAGTTTCAAGTACAAGTGAAAGCTGAAGAACTCAAAATAGAACACTTTAAATACCTTTCTCAGATACCAAGGTATCAGACTGCAGGGATTTTTTTTTCAGCTAAAAAGAAAAGTGTAGTTTGTTTAATATAATTTTGGTAAGACCATTAAATGCTTACAGCATTGTCCTAGATGCTTAGCTTTTTATATGTCAAGACCACATTTATATTTCCCAGTCTAGCACCATTCTTGGTATTGTGGTTGAATCTGTCCCCTTATTCCAAGCTTGTGAGACCAGAGGTTGTGAGGAAAGGTGAAAATCTTGAGAGTTTCATGTAATGCTCTAAGAATGGCTTTATAGTAGAATCATTAGGATGTTGTTGTCACTTTCCATTTTCCTGTATATAAGTTCCACACTGGTTCAGGTTTTCCCAAAAGCAGACCTGAAAAGTGTACTCAGACATATATGTTTTAGTCAGCTTCACATTGCTGAGATAGACATCCAAACCAGAGACACAGTTTATGAAAGGAGGGGATTTATTTTAAGTTTACAGATCCAGAGGAATTTCCATAATGGCAGAAGACACTGGCTGCCTTTCACAGATCTAAGCAGAGAGAAACCATCACCAGCCAACACTACATGCAAGCACAAAACCAGCAGCAAAAATAGTAGAGAGTGGGCAGAGCTCAGACTGCATACCTTTGGGTTGGGAATAATATTCTCCCCTAAACACACCTTAGGGATGGACTCTAGGATCTGACCCTCTGTGACACCTCTTCCAGCCAGGCAGCTAAAAAATCCAAATTATAAATTTAATAAAACACCTGAGTCTATTGGGTGGGACATACATTCAAGCTACTACATTGTTCCCCAGGCCCTCAATAGAGTCATGAATATCTCACACTGCAAATTGTAATCAGTTCCATTTTCAAAGGTCATCATGGTCTTTACCAACTTTAAGACTATTCCAAAGTCCTAAGTCTCATCAGAGACTTAATATTGTCTCTTAATTCTGAATCCTGTAAAATCCAAACAGGTTATATATTTCCAACATGTGATGGCACAGAGTTAAACATTTCCATTTCTATAAGGCATAACAAGGAGAGACTGGACCATTGCAGACTCAATAGCCATTAGGCAAACATCAAACATCTGCAGTGTAGTCCAACATCCATAGCCAGTGACCGACAGTCTCTGGATTTTCCATTTCTGCCCCTCCAGCTGGACAGAGTAGCCAAGAAAAACCTCCATCCCAAGCCAACAGCACTCCATGGTATCCTCTGCACAGTCCTGGTATATCCAAAATATCTTTGGGTCTAAATTGCAAAACATGGTCTATTTTCCAGTGGCTTCACTAGTCTTTCTATCAAGGACTTCATGCCCTGCCTCATTAATGGTGTCTCAGCAGTGGCTACTGGAACCACGTGCCCTTTATGACACACACCACCCATTTTGCATGCTTTTGAAACCAATGTCAGTTGTACAGGACACAGCCATGTTTTTTTTTTTGGTGTTGTTATGTTTTTTTTTTTTTTTTTTTTTTTTTTAGCTTTTTTCAAGGTAGGATCTTACTGTACCTCAGGCTGACCTGGAATTAACTCTGTAGTCTTAGGGTGGCCTTGAACTCATGGTGATCCTCCTACCTCTGCCTCCCGAGTGCTGGGATTAAAGGTGTGTGCCACCATGCCTGGCCACAGCCATGTTTTTAATCCAGGAGTAAAGTAAATTGTGACATTGAAGAGCATGTTGCTTCCTCACAAAAGAGTTTTTACTTTTACCATTCAATCTTTCCTGGGTAGAATCACCTCAAACATTCCTATCTATTGTTTCAATGTAAAGTAGTTGGGGCATCCTCCTGAAGATTGCTAAGATGTTCGACAGTAGCAGCTTCAGTAACTTAAAAACAATCTCTATGACTATAATTTTAAACGTTCTTAATTTTTTCCAACTTGAAATCTTATATTTTTCATTCTTATATCTTCCACCAGGCACACCAACACATTCTTGAAGTTCAGTCTTGCTTAAACTGTGGGCATCAGCAGAAGAATACAGGCAGTCCTTGTGACAGTAGCCCAGTTCCAACAAAGTTCTCTGTGGTCTTTTCTTCCCCTTTGAAGGTTCATAATCAAAGCCTTCAAATACAATTCTCTTTCCACTTAGCATTTTCACAATCTCATCACAGTAGTCCTTAAAACTTGGCTTACTGTTCTTGAATTCATCTTCATTTGCAAGTACCAAATTTTCTCCCATTCGTCCAGCACAAAAGTCCCAAAAGACTAAAGTCCACCTGGTCAAATTCTTAAATTAACAACTCTACTTCTTGGCACCATTTTTCTGTTGTAGACAGGCTTCATGTTGCTGGGATGAACATCCAAACCAAACATAGTTTATTGGAGGAAGGGATTTATTTGAAGTTTACAAAACCAGGAGAACTTCCATAATGGCAGAAGACTGGCCCTCTTTCATAGTCTCAAGCAGAGAGAAACTGTCACTATCTAGCACCACACACAAACATAAAACCAACAGAAAAAACAGCAGGGACCTAGGAAGAGCTCAGATTGCTCTGCATATCATTGGGCTTAGAATCAGGTTTTCCCAGGACACAGCCCAGCCCCAGGCTCTGCCCACAGTGATACCTCTTCGATCAGGCAGCTGGAAACCACGTTACAAGCTTTGATAAAACAACTGAGTCTATTGGGGGACATACATTCAAATTAACACAGTATATGGTGTGAGAAAAATGATTAAAGGAAAAAAGGAAAGGCAGCAAAAGATACATTGGTTAGCAGGTTATCTCAGTGAGCAACTGGAGTTCAAGCCTATTGGGTACTGCCCAAGCCTTAGAGGACTGTGCTTCAGACTCACTCTTGAGTATTTATTTCTTGTCCCCAATCACTTAACCCAGGCTTGCTCCTGCAGATCTTGCATGCAGGCTTTCCTGAACAGTCAACCAGAGAAGCAGAGGGGTAACAGAGTAGAACTTTAAACTTTCAAGGTTTTATATTTTTACATGATAGCTGCAGGGGTACTCCCAGCATATGTGTGAGCACATTAAAAGCTTTGATTATTTAACACAATATTGTTGTGAAATATTTTACTACTTTCATGGATTTGGCAAATTTAGTTTTAGTGAAAAGTAGTGTTCACTGGCAACATAAGGAAAATCAGTAATAAAAATTGGGCATTTGTGACAAGAAATAATAAGGGTATATTTTCCAGAGTAGCATAATTTATTTTTCTTGTATAACTCACAGAACTTTGTCTTTTCACAAGAACCTAAATAGACATGTGAAGGGGCTTCAGAAATGTCTCAGTGGTTAAAAGTGCTTGTTGCACTGTCTGGTGCCTGGTGTTCAGCTCTCAGCACCCACATAAAGCCTGACACAATGGCATATGTGCCTTACCCCCAATTCAATGTAGCAGTGGCAAGCAGAGTCAGGAGAATTTTAAAACTTACGGGCCAGCAAGTATGACCTTTGCAGCAAGAGAGAAAAGAAGATAGAAAGGACCAACATCCCAAAGTTGTCCTCTGATGTGCGTGCATGTGCGCATGTGCGCGCACACACACACACACACACACACACACACACACATCGTGGCATATGCATCCCATACACACTATTTTTAAAAAACTCATGATTTCAACCACAGTTTATTATTTCTTACGATATATTTATTAACCTTTGAAATAGGAAGTGCATATTTTATGTAAGCAGTCTAACATCTAAGTAATTATGTAGCAACATAAACCTTCTTTAATTTTCTGTAGCTACACAGGAAAATAAAAAGGATCAAATATAAATGATGTTTGGGCTCAACTTTGTAGAACAACTTTGCAGCTGGTGGAATCATAGTAGTCACATATTGTATGATTTATTTAATTTATTTATTAGAGAGAGAGAGAGAGAGAGAGAGAAGATATGGGCATGCCAGGGCCTCTTGTCACTGCAAATGAACTCCAGATACATGTGGCACTTTGTGGATACTGGGGAATCAAACAGGAGCCATCAGACTTTGCAAGATCTTCAGAGAGTGTGATTTTTTTTTAAATCACTTCACATAAAGTACAAGGGACTCTACACACATCCAATTGTTAAAACTTTTGCTTGGCTGTGTTGTACTCAGAACATGCACAAAACCAATCCCTGGAACTGCCTATCAGTTGTAATCACCCTGTCTCCTGCCCACTCCAGTCCCTTCTCTATGAAGGCCCTAACAAGCAAGGGGCCAAGATAACAGCCTGGGAGCCAGCACTCTGAAATCAAATCAGTTACCAGGTATGATTTCCTTTAACTTTGCTTCCTTAACATCCCTGCACCATTCCTGGTCTCTTTGTTTCAGTTATTAGTCAGTATGTTATTTAGTCAGGATCCCTATATTGACAAATAGAAAAATACCCCTCAGACCTCACTTAAGAAAAACAAGTCCAATTACAATAAGCATAAAGGTAGTAAATGTTGAAATTCTAGCAAAAGGTTAAAACTATACATGAAAGTCACATGCTCAGCTTCTTGCCCCAGTCATATATTTCCCTTGATTCACCCTGGTTTTATGTACCCTGACTTTTTAAAAAATTTATTTTTATTAGATATGGACATATGTAGTATGTAAACACATATGTTGGTAAAATCGTTTCCCTCCTCTCTTCCCCTTTTCTGAAGATGCCTTACTCGTTGGGGATGCAGGTCAGCCCCATGGGAATTGTGGGTCATGCATCATGGGCGGGGGGGAGGGAGGGGAAGAAATGTCTCTGTGCAAAATACCCCAACTGTGCCTCTTAACAATCTTTCTGCCCCTTCTTCTGCCAAATTCCCTGACCCATGCTGGGTGTATTTTAAGTCTACTTCAGTGACAGGTACTTAAGAGCCTCTGGATCTCTGGTTTGGTAGGTGTTGAATGTCCTCAGTGTCTATCTCCTTCACCCTTGTGCTGATATCCGATTCACTAAGAAAGCAGCACTTTTGCTCATTTCCCCAATTCCTCTGTGGTTTCAGGTGGGGCAGGGGTAGAATGTGCTGGGTCATTTATCCCCTCAGGTCCAACTCCCATCTGAAAAAGAGAAGCAGATTCTCCAACGGAGAGTGAAGTCAGCACTGGTTAAATGGGCTAACCCTTATTAATTTAGAAAGAATTTAAAGGGTGTAGACCCTCTAATACCCCAAGATTAGTGGGAGCTTGGCGATGGAAAGCAGAATCATTACCTGGATATGATTCTGACTCGTTTCTCAGTTCCAGATATGGTTTCCTTTCCACTGAGCAGATCTGTTAGCCAATCCAAGAGCAGCTGGTTACCCACCATGGCTGTGTGCAACCATTGTACTTGTGTGAGCATCACATCAGGTTGTTTGCTTCTGAGTCATTTAGACTTTGAGTTGCTCAGACAGATTTTGGCCACTTTCCCCTGGTAGCTCATGTAGCACCTTCCAGTACTAGATGGGCTAATTGTCTGGGGACTGGCTCTCTTTCAGATTCCAATAGCATTTGGTATCTTCAGTAGTAGGGACTTACCATTAACCTCTGGTGGGTAATCAAATGCTCTGACAAAAGTCTGTCTTGTTTGTTTTGGGAGATCTAGTAGGTTTCTGTGATTAAGAGCTCATTGTGGATGTAAACCACATCTTGGTACAGGGAATTACAGGCCAGTGCCAAGGGAAAAGAAAAACAAAAAGACAGAAAAAAAAGAGAAACAGGAGAAATTTAAGGTTAAGCTTCAACTCACCCTCTCCAGCGCCCTTCGATTCAGGTGCTCCCCCTAAGGTCCTCTTGAGGGTTCCACCTTTTAAGTCTAACTTCCAGGATATAGGATTCTATGGTACGAGTTCAATTTGGGTTCTTCTTCTTTTTTGTGTGTGTTTTTGTTTTTTTTTGTTTTTTTTTTTTTTTTTTTTTTTACTTTTTTGTTTTTCGACATAGGGTTTCACTCTAGCCCAGGCCAACCTGGAATTCACTATGTAGTCTCAAAGTGGCTTCGAACTGATGACAATCCTCCTATCTCTGCCTCAAGTGGTGGGATTGAAGGTGTGCACCACCAAGCCTGGCCCCCCTTTTTTCTGTTGGAACTTTTCCTCTGCTTTCACTTATAAGTAGTTACACTTTGCCACCAACCTTGGAAATATTTAGTCTAAGCATCCAAAACAGCCTGGGTGGAGATGTCCTAATTCCTGAGAGACAGTAGGCAAGGTATAGCTACTTTAACCTAAGCATGTGAGGCCAAAGGGCTGAGCAACACTGAGGAGGAGAAATTGTCTCTATATTTTACCTACCTCAGTGTATCCTTTGTATCTCATCTTGGCTGAAATCATTTCATTACTCTCACAGCTTTCCAAAGATTTCAGAGACAAAAGTCCTGAGTGGCTCAACTGATCCTTCTCTTAACTGCTTATTGTCCAGTGTCTTACTATTGTGCCTCCTGTTAGAGGGACACTGTGCTTCTGGCAGAGTTTTAAGCTAACCCACACCTCTGTGCCATCATACATGCTGTTCTCCCTGGCTGACATGGCAGTTTATCCTAAAATACCTTCAAATGTGGGTTACATGTTGTCTCCTTCAGCCCAGGAGCAAATTTAAATAGCCATTCTCTGGTTTCCTGTAGTATTCTACAGGAATGATGTATCTGGGTCGATAACCATCACAACTAGTCATGTCTTATTTTAACCATGGATTTGTCTCTTTTCTCCCCAAAATTAGAAATATACTATAATACCCTTTAAAATATCCCCCAGGTAAATCTATCCAGATTTGAGTTACTACTATTATTTTTGTTCTGTTTATAACCAGTCTGCATGGTGTGACAGAAGGACTGAATCATATTCATTCATGGTTCTGTAGGGAATCTTCCTTAACCAGCTTGCAAACATGATCTTAAAGAAACAGAAACCCCATTCAGTCTTTTAGGAGAGAATTTTTCAAAACCACTTACCAAATTGAATATAGGTTTCAAAATTAGTGACAAGTGATGTTTTTGCTTTCTATTTCTAAAAAAAAAGTACCTGAGATAATTAACTTAAAAACAGAAAAATATTAATGGCTCACAGTTTGAAAAAGTCCAGTATATGATTAGGTAGTCTCTTTGCTTCCACTTCTCTTCTAGATAGGAGTGCTAGATTACTTTATTGGGGAGTATGTGGTAGAGCATAATATTCACTTCATGGCTAGGAAACAAAATGGGTCACCTTGATCTCTTTGGAGAGCATGCCCCCAGTGAACTAAGGATCTCACTCGAGACCCACCTCCTAAAAGTCCTGCCTGGTTACAGACACAGTCTTTAACACATAGGTCTTTCAGGGCTGTCAGACCTCCCGACTATAACAAGTTCTCTTAGTATTTATATGCGATAGCTACTTTAGCTTTAGTTCAGTTTCAGTACTTAAGCTTTCTGGTTGAATTTTCTTTAAGCACCTTCTTTGAACTGAAGAGCTAAGTGAGTAAGTTCTGTACAAGTTTCTAAAGATGCTTCCTATGGCTGATAGAATGTCAGGATTCCAGGTTCTAATAAAGCTGCTCCATGCTGAGACTGTCTAATGACTCATACTGGGCAGGAAGTAAAATGAACAGTGGCTTTCACTGGAACAGCTTTGTTTGTTTTGATGAAACTTTTTTTTTTTTTTTACTGGGCAGATTAAAGTATATACAACTAAATATTAGACAGTATTCCATTTCTGTGGAATTTCTCAGTGCTAGGAAAAGAAACTTGCAAAGTAGCTTTAAGAATACAGTTTAACTTTAGCATTTGCACAGAGTTAGTATCCTTCTTTTAGATTCTTTAAGCATACCTATTCTGCTCCCTCAATGTTGTCGTCTTGGCTGCCTGCCCAGAGTATGCTTGATACATTTAATCGGTCATCAGGAACTGTTGAAGTGGTGGTTTGAATGTAAATGTATGTCCATAGCCTTTGGAATATTTTATAATATTTATTTATTTATTTATTTATTTGAGAGACAGATAGAAAGTGGGAGAGAGGAGAGAGAGAATATCCATGTACCAGGGCTTCCTGCTACTACAAGCAAATTCCAGGTGCATGCACTACTTTGTACATGTGGCCTTATGTGGATAACGGGTAGTAGAACTCAGGCAATCAGGCTTTTTAGACACTGAGCTATCTCTCCAGCCCCTAGGCTTAGGTATTTTTGATTGAGCTTCGTATTTAGTCTTCAGAAGGCAGAAGCATGTCATGAAGTGTACATTTCCAGGAACTGCTGAGATGTGGCAATGTGAACCATGATTGAAATCCATGTATGGAAGACAAGTAGGGCCACTGTACGTAGCTATAAATATGAACTGTGGTTTGCATCATATAACTAAAGATGCTTTGGATATATGAGGACTGTGAAATTGCTATGGAGAGCTGCAGGCTCAGAATGGGGTTTCCCTGGCCTGTGAGCAGCTCAGCTGGAGGGGCAGAATTGGAAATCCAGAGATTTCGTCTCTGGTTCTGGATGTTAAACTTAGAACTGCAGATGTTTTATGTTTGCCTGCTGGTTAATGATCTTGCAGTGGTCTGGTTTCTCCTTGTTATACCTTCATCTTACAATGGAATTGTTTATTCTATGCCTTTATGTATTGGAAGTCTGTAACTTGTGTTTTGATTTTACAGGACTCACAGTTAAAGGACAGGTTTGAATTTCAGATGAGACTTTGGCCTTTGAACAGTGTAAAAATTGGTAGAGACTATGGGGCTCTTTGAAGTAGGACTGAATGCAGTTTTCATTGTGAGATGATCATGAGTCTATGGGAGCCAGGTGCGGAATGTGGTGGTTTGGATGTAAATGTATGTCCCCCATATCCTTAGGTATTTTTTTTTTTGTTTTTCATTTTTTAATTATTTATTTATTTACTTGAGAGTGACAGACAGAGAGAGAAAGAGGGAGATAGAGATAGAGAGAGAGAGAGAGAGAATGGGTGCGCCAGGGCCTCTAGCCACTGCAAATGAACTCCAGACGCGTGCACCCCCTTGTGCATCTGGCTAACGTGGGTCCTGGGGAGTCAGGCCTCGAACCAGAGTCCTTAGGCTTCACAGGCAAGTGCTTAACCGCTAAGCCATCTCTCTAGCCCGTTGTTTTTCATTTTTATTTATTTATTTCACAGTGACACAGAGAGAGAAAGAGGCAGATACAGAGAGAGAATGGGCATGCCAGGGCCTCTAGCCACTGCAAACGAACTCCAGATGCGAGCGCCCCCTTGTGCATCTGGATAACGTGGGTCCCGGGGAATTGAGCCTTGAACCAATGTCCTTAGGCTTCACAGGCAAGCGCTTAACTGCTAAGCTATCTCTCCAGCCCTTCTTAAGTACTTTTGATTAAGCCTCATTCTTAGTCTTCAACAGGTGGAGCCCTGCTCTAGTAGGTATGTCACTGGGGATGGAACTTGAGTCCAGCTCTATTTGGTATGTTTATAGCCAGCTTGAGCTCTAGATGTTTGTACTTGTGTTTGTTCAGCTTTTCTGCTGTGGATGTTTGAGGTGAGCCAGATTCTTCCATCTTTTAATGTCTGTAAATATTCTTACTTCCTACTAAGCTATTTACATCAATCCTTAAAAAATAAAAACTGCAAAAAGATGGAATAAGGCTAAAAAGAGAACATGGCATCCAGGAAACAGATAAACTACCAGGTAGAGAGACCAGCTGAATTCCCACTTTTGTCCCAGGGGTGGGCTGGATGAGAAGGATCAGGAGCACAGGAAAAGAAGTTGTCCCTGGGAACACACAATCACACGGAGAACTTCCTGATGCTTCCTACATTCTCATGAAGCTGAACATCCCATAAGGTTGAGAGGGCTGTAAGCTAAAGTGTATGCAGACAGAACTAAAGAAACTGTGAAACTTAAAAGAATGTGGTAAGTATTTATTATTGGGGAGAATATAAGGTTCCTAGAACTCTATTGTCCTGTTAATAGGCATGCTTCTGGGGCAGGAACACAGTGGAGTGGAAGAGTTGGAAGTGCAGATAGGCTTTCAGGAGCAGCAAGGGTGAAGCACTGCTCAGCTGAAAAACATGTTCCCACAGTCAGGTTTAAAACCAAGGATACTAGCTAATCTAAAAGCTTCAGATATAATTACGTTAGGGGCAGGGAAGAAATAAAAGTGTTAATTCACATGGCAAGGGTTCAATGGAGTCTTTCATCTGTAACCAAAAGCCAGTACAGAATTTCTAACACAGAAATGTAATCCTGACTATTTACAAGTACAGGTGATAAGAAGTTAAAGTGGGACTTGCAGTTAAGATGGTGGTGTAGGGGGGGAAAGCAGCCTAGGGGGGGAAAGCCAAAAAAAAAAAAACCCAGAAAATTACACACTTATACTAAAAAGTGAGGTGTATAGAAAATAGAAATGGCAGCAGAGAAGTAGGAGAGATCCAGAGCATCCAGAAAGAGAAAAGAGACACAAATTAATAAAATTCAAGATGAAAAAGGTAACATCACAACAGATGCCAGAGAAATTCAAAAATCATAGGGACATACTACAAAAGCATATACTCCACAAAGTATGAAAATACAAAAGAAATGGATGATTTCCTTGATTTATGTGACCTATCTAAATTAAATCAAGATGAGATTAATCACTTAAATAGACCTATAACAAGCATGGAAATCCAAGCAGTTATCAAAAATCTCTCAACTGAAAAAAGCCCAGGCCCAAATGGATTCACTGCTGAATTTTACCAGACCTTCAGTGAAGAACTAACACCATTGCTTCTTAAGCTTTTCCATAAGATAGAAAAAGAAGGAATCCTACCAAACACCTTCTATGAAGCCAACATCACCCTGATACGAAAACCAGGCAAAGATAGAACAAAAAAAGAAAATTACAGACCAATCTCCCTCATGAACATAGATGCAAAAATTCTCAACAAAATATTAGCAAACAGAATACAAGAATATATCAGAAAGATCATTCACCCTGACCAAGTAGGCTTTATCCCAGAGATGCAGGGCAGCTTCAACATATGCAAATTGGTAAATGTAATACATTATATAAATGGACTGAAGGACAAAATTCACATGATCATCTCATTACATGCAGAGAAAGCGCTTGACAAAATCCAACATCCTTTCATGATAAAAGTCCTACAGAGACTGGGAATAGAAGGAACATATCTCAATATAATAAAGGCTATTTGTGACAAGCCTACAGCCAACATATTACTAAATGGGGAAAAACTAGAAGCTTTTCCACTAAAATCAGTAAGAAGACAAGGGTGTCCACTGTCCCCACCTTTATTTACTACAGTACTGGAAGTCTTAGCCATAGCAATAAGGCAAGAGACACACATAAAAGGGACACAAATTGGAAAGGAAGAGATCAAGTTATCATTATTTGCAGATGACAAGATTCTATATATAAAGGACGCTAAAGACTCTCCCAGCAAACAGTTAGAGCTGATAAACACCTACAGCCATGTAGCAGGACACAAAATAAATACACAGAAATCAGCAGCCTTCCTATATGCTAACAACAAACACACAGAGGATGAAATCAGAGAATCACTCCCATTCACAATTGCATCAAAGAAAATAAAGTACCTTCTAATAAACCTAACCAAGGAAGTAAAGGATCTCTACAATGGAAACTATAAAACACTCAAGCGAGAAATTGCAGAAGACACTAGGAAGTGGGAAAACATCCCTTGTTCCTGGATTGGAAGAATCAATATTGTGAAAATGGCAATCTTACCAAAAGCAATCTACACATTTAATGCAATCCCTATCAAAATTCCAATGGCATTCTTCATGGAAAGAGAAAAAACAATCCAAAAATTCATTTGGAATCACAAAAAAACCTCGAATATCTAAAATAATACTGAGCAACAAAAATAAGGCTGGTGGTATCACCATACCTGATTTTAATCTATAATACAGAGCCATAGTAACAAAAACAGCATGGTACTGGCACAAAAGCAGACATGTAGATCAATGGAACAGAATAGAGGACCCAGATGTAAGTCCAGGTAGCTATAACCACCTGATATTCGGTAAAAATGGCAAAAATACTCCTTGGAGAAAAGACAGCCTCTTTTGGTGTTGGGAAAACTGGATATATAACTGTAGAAGAATGGAAATAGATTATTCTCTCTCTCCATGCACAAGAATTAAGTCCAAATGGATTAAAGACCTTAACATCATACCAGAAACTCTGAAACTGCCAGAGGAAAAAGCAGGGGAAACCCTTCAACATATTGGTCTTGGCAAAGACTTTCTGAGTATAACCCCAATTGCTCAGGCAATAAAACCACAGATTAACCACTGGAACCTCATGAAGTTCCAGATTTTGTACTGCAAAGGACACTTTGAATAAAGCAAAGAGGCAACCTACAGAATGGGGAAAAATCTTTGCCAGCTATACATCTGATAGAGAATTAATATCTAGGCTATACAAAGAACTCAAAATGTTAAAAAATAAGAAATCAAACAAGCCAATTAAAAAACGGTCTATGGAGCTAAATAGAGAGTTCTCAAAAGAAGAAATATGGATGCTGTATAAGCATCTAAAAAAGTGTTCTACATCCCTAGTCATCAGGGAAATGCAGATTAAAACTACATTGAGATTCCATCTCACTCCTCTCAGATTGGGTACCATCATGAAAACAAATGATCATAAATGCTGGTGGGGATGTTGGAAAAGAGGAACCCTTCTACACTTTTGGTGGGAATGCAATCTGGTCCAGTCATTGTGGAAATCATTGTGGAGCTTCCTAAAACAGCTAAAGATTGATCTTCCATATGACCCAGCTATAGCACTCCTAGGCATATATCCTAAGGACCCATCTCATTTCCTTAGAAGTACATGCTCAACCACGTTTATTACCGCTCAATTCACAATAGCTGGGAAATGGAATCACCCTAGATGTCCCTCAACTGATGAGTGGATAATGAAGATATGGCACATTTATACAGTGGAGTTCTACTCAGCGGTAAAGAAAAATGAAGTTATGAAATTTGCAGGAAAATGGATGGATCTGGAAAGGATTATACTAAGTGCGGTAATACAGGCCCAGAAAGCCAAGCACTGCATGTTCTCTCTCATATGTGGATCCTAGCTACAGATGATTGGGCGTCTGTGTGAGAAGGAAAAAACTCAGTAGCAGAGGCCGGTAAGCTAAAAAAGAGTTAAAAAAGGAAGAGAAAGGAAGGGAGGAAGGTATTTAATAGGTTGGTATTGTATATATGTAAGTAGAAGAATAGATTAACAGTGGTGATAAGGCCCAAAGTGAGATCAGGGGAAGGGATCGAGTAAAGGACAGGTGGAGGGAGGGCTAATCAAAATCTAAGAGGATATAAGTAAATCATATGTAATCCTCCGGTTTTGGACAATGGAACACTCAGGAGCCTTAGATCATTGCTAGAAAATTTTCAGTGCCAGGGATGGGGTACCTTCCAGTGAGTTGTTGGCCAGGGAGGTCCCTGATGCCCCCAAAACATTATAGGCTATTGCCAAGGCCCTTGGCTTCCCACCAAGAATAGATGGTAAGACCCTATGTCTGAAGACTCCACATACTTGGGCTGCAAGGCCACTGATAAATCCTGCTGGAACTGAGCTGATAACCTCCTCCATGTAGACCAACTGACAGAAAGCTGGAAGAAGCCATTCTACATGCAGTTCAGTGGGAGAAAGAGAAATCACCAGTGAAGATACTCAACAGTGGACACTGCAAGCCTTATAATTGGCCAGCCAGGCAAAATGAGCCAAGGGGTGCAATAGTGGCACATCTATCATGGTCGAAACCAACTGCCCTGTATATGGACTGGAGGCCTGCTCTATGGGAGGGAATACATCCCTGATACTGAAAACTTAAAACAGGGGTAGTCATGAGCCCGCGGGTGTAACATCTGTTGATGTCTGGATAAATGTATATACTATGCTTATCAAACTGACCGGTAAGCACTTCTCTTAATATTCATACCCTTATATTAATGCTACTCTCACTTTGGGTAGAGAATCTTCTCTTTTCAGATGGCAGTGACCTTGGGACAACTCAGAAGGTATCATGGTGCTGGAAAGAAGTGACTGGAGTACTGAGTAGCATCTCAATCACACCTTCCAAGGCTCAGGGTCTAATGCAGAAGAGGTGGTGGAAAGAATATAAGAGCCAAGGGAAGGGTAGGACTCCTTACAACGTGCTCCCTCCAGACATAAAATGGCCTGGATATCCATGACCTCATAGTGCCTGACACTACCTACACAAGACTATCATAGAGGAGGAAAATATCATGACACTAAAATAAAAGACAGACTGATTGAGATGAGAGAGGGGATATGATGGAGAATGGAATTTCAACGGGGAAAGGGGAGGAGGGTATTACCATGGGATACTTTTTATAATCATGGAAAATGTTAATAAAAATTGAGAAATAAATAAATAAACAAATAAATAAAAGAAGAAGAAGTTAAAGTGTCCCTATAAAAGGGAGCTTGAAATCACACGGAGTGGGGCAGGGACAAATGCTTTTCATATTACATGTTGTAGTGTCTTTCCATCTGTGCTTGGTATTGAAAACTAAGCTGGAAAGAAAAGCAGAAGGGATCTTAAAAACCAATGTCTGATCAATCACAAAGACTGACTTAGTTATATAGACTATTATTTATTGAAAAAATAAAAACCAGCCAAAGAGGAAAGTGTTTTTTTTTTTTACACTTTGATAGATCATTCCTCAAATCCATCCATTCACTTGGTTCAAAGTCTAAAACTGAGATAACTATCTAGTCACATGCATCCTGAGCTAGGAAAACAATCTTAATAAACAAATTAAGCTCATAGAGTGGCTTTCTAATAGATATGCATTAATAAACACTATATATAAATCTTGCTAGGAAGTCATGTCAGCTTTTATAATTTTAGAAATCATTTGAGTTTCCAAAACGTACATTCATGGTAAAGATAATCACTCATGTACAAACATAGAATTTGTTAACCAATGACACTGGGAACATTCTGTGCTGTCACAATCACTGTAGGCATCACCTTCTTCCTTCCTAGCAGATGAGCATCCAGAACCACTGTGAGCATCTTCTTCCTTCCTTCCTTTCATCAAGGGCAGATGGACAGCTTCCTATCACTGGAGTTCTTGTTACTGTAGCAACCACCCTTGCTGCTGTCACTGTGTCACTCCTGCTCCCACATCTTCACCCACCTACTGCCAAGGAACTAGCTGTCATCTGGAATTTTTACAAACAATTAAAATCTTTATTGAGGGCTAGAGAGATGGCTTAGTGGCTAAGGCGCTTGCCTACAAAGCCTAAGGACCCATGTCCTAATTCCCAATACCCACTGTAGTAGTAGGCCAGATGTATGAAGTGGTGTATGTGTCTGGAGTTGGTTTGCAGTAGCTGGAGGCCCTGGCATGCCCATTTTTCTCTCTCTCTTCTCTTCTCTCTGTCTCTCTTTCTCTCTCTGTCTTTGTTTCTGTCCAATAAATAAGTGAATATTTTTTTATTTAAAAAAGAAAAAAAGTCTTTATTAGATCCTCAAATTTGTATCTGAATTTAAAAGTCACCAGCTCAGATAGGCCTGACCCCGTGTATTCACTTGATAATTAGCTGCATGTGCAGGCCTCCCCCCTCTGTATTGCTCATCTTCAACCTGTGTCCACCACGCAGTGCTATGAGAAATTTGGCAGGACCTGCTTCTATTTACATTTTTTGTAACCAGACGATGTAATTGATCATATACTCATTGCTGATTTTTTAATTAATTTTAATTGAGAGAGAGAAAGAGGGAGGGAGGGAGAGAGAGTGAGAGAGAGAATACACCAGGACCTCTAGCCACTGTAAATGAACTCCAGATGCATGTAGCATGTGCCACATTGTATATCTGGTTTTGTGGGTAATGGGGAGTTGAACCTGGGTCCTTATGCTTTGCAGACAAGCACTTTAACCACTAAGCCATCTTTCCAGCCCCCGTTGTTGATTTTTTAATAGTAAGGTCTTCCTGAGATTTTAAAAGATGAGACATTAAAATGTAGTTTATTGTAAACACTGTATAATTTACTCAGATTGTCTCAGTAGTCAAGAAAAGAAATTCAGTCACATTGGAGTCTTCCTGTATTTGAACTGCCTAACTCTTCAAGACTTTAGTGAACTAATAACTAAGGGGAAAAAAATCCCTTTTCTACTTCACACTTTACTGGGGTAATATAAAGTAAAATGAAAGCCAGTTTTGTATACCACTCCTTCCACTAAAACACCTGTGAGAGTTTGAATAGATGGCCCCAAATATATTCAATATTTTATTAGTTTGTAGTTTGCATCTTCAGCCACCTGGCTGGAGTCAGTGTCATTGAATGGATCTTAGGGTCCAGCCCTAAGGTGTAGTGGTAGGTTGCACATTCCAATCTAAACATATGCAAAGTGCCTAGTTTTGCCTGGAGTTCCTGAAGAGTATGCTGAGTGGTATGGCTATTGACCTTGTGGCTCTCTCTCTTTCTCTCCCTCTCTATCTCTTTCTCTCTCTGCCTGATCGTTTAAGAGGGGGCCAACTTCTTCTACCATTATAGAACTTCCCTGGATCTATAAGCTTGATTGCTATTTTGGCCTCTCAGAATTTTCAGTACCATAAACATGCACTTTTGATGTGTGTCTTTCTGCTCTTCCATCATTCTTCTGTCTTGAGTCTGCAGTATTCATATTTGTTCATGCCTCAGAACAGAATACCAGTCTCTTCAGGGTTGTTGGAAGGTCAAGGGACTTGTGACTTAGAGACCTTGGGTGCTGACATCTAACTGTTATACAGATTCTAAAACCGCTGTTTTGATCTACTTGTAATCAGAGTTTTTAGGACAAAACCAGGGCTCTAGCAGGTATAACAGGCCAGGCTAGCCTAGGCTGGGCCTCCCAGATCCAGTGCACTAACTAAAGAGTATGGTGAAAGCAAAAAGAGATGTATCCAGTGTGACCATTGACCCCTCAAGTCTATCTTTGGGCTACAGACATGATGATTAAGTTTGAGTGGGGAATTAATGGGAGCAGGTGGTAGGGGGCAAGAGGCATGCTTGCTGAAGTGGCATGGTCTAGTTGTTCATTGTCTCAGCTCTAGTTTGGCAAGGGTATCTGAAGAAGCTATTGTCATTGTCATGGTTTGTGAGAGGAAATATGGTTCTCAGGAGATGACCTTTCTGCTCCAGAGTTCAGACTCGCCCTCTGGGTTACCAAGTTACCATCAACTGAATGATGGTCTGTCCTGCTAGGTTTTCCTCTTCCTATTATCCAAGATGACTGCAGCTGTATGATGCCTAACCTTGTGCTGTCAGTCTTGAATGAGGATGAGGTATGTTTAAATAGACAACATTGAGTATTAAAATGCTGACATACAAAGGTAAACAGCTGAACAAAGTCAAGGGAGACGCAGAGTGGAGAGAGGGTGCCATATTGTGCCCTGGGCGTAGTTACCTTGTGGGCCTAAGTGAGGAGCAGTTTCACATTGTCTGAAACATCTCAGACCTCCCAGGCCTGAAACTTTTTAGTCTAACACACATCTTCCTTCTTGCTAGCCTCCCACTTTTGTGGTAAAGTTTTAGCTTTACTCTTCAGCCAGTCACTACTTACAGCATAGAATTCTTTATTATCACATAGTTTTAAAAACTAACCAATAGTCATTTTATTGGATGAAGTGAGTAAATAAAGCTGCTGGCCTTAACTGAATGTCATTCATAAATTGTTTAAAATTTTAGACAAAATATCATAATATTCATAATTGAAGCATGTGATGGTTTGAGTCAGGTGTCCCCCATAAACTTAGGTGTTTTGAATGCTAGGTTCCCAGTTGATGGAGATTTGGGAACTAACACTTCCTGGGGCAGTGTATCGTTGGGGGCGGGCTTATGGGTGTTATAGCCAGTTTCACCATGCCAGTGTTTCGCACACTCTCCTGTTCCTGTTGTCCACCTTATGTGGGCCAGGGAGTCGTGTCCACCCTCTGCTCATGCCATTGTTTTCCCTGCCATCATAGAGCTTCCCCCTCGAGTCTGTAAGCCAAAATAAACCTCTTTATTCCCATGAACTCCTCATGGTTGGGTGATTTTCTCCCAGCAGTGTGAACCTGACTGCAACAGTAAAGTGGTACCAGGAGTGGGGTTGCTTCTAGATACCTGACTGTGTGGCTTTGGCCTTTTGGAGCTGATTTTCAAGAGAAATGTAGAAGGATTTGAAACCTTGGCCTAACATATGCCTTGCAGTACTGTAAGTACAGCTTGATAGGCTATTCTGGTCAGAGTTGACAGACCTGAATGCAGTAAGAACTGTGGACTGTGGGGTTTGGCTTATGAGGATGAGAAAGAACTTTGCTTGGACTGGGCTAGCAGTTTGTGTGGAGAGCTTGATGTTATGCCCATGTACTGAGAACTTGTGCAGGGTTGCTTTGCATAGAAATGGACTGATGTGAGCAGAGGGGTATGACACAGAAAGAAAAATCTTTGGGTGAACTGCTGCCCATTTAGCTGCAATTGAGTGATTACAACCTTTGAGATTGGACCAGCTGACCTGCACTGAGGCTTTATGTGGGTACTGGGAATCTAACTCAATTTATTAGGGTTGGACAGCAAATACTTTTAGCCATTGACCCATCTCCCCCAACCTAGGTGTTAATTTTTGAGTGCACAAAATATTATTGTTACTTTTGTCATGTAATTTTAGTCATGTTCTTGCCAAGACCAGCATTTGCATGTTTGTTCTGCCATGAGCTATTGTATTTATTAAGAACACATGGCTGAATCCTGTGTCAGGATCATGAAAGATTAATAAGATACCAGTTCTGATTATAAAATAGAAAATGTTGGACATGTTCTTTTCTCTATAGCCAAGCTCATTAAACCACACACTCACACATACACCCCCTATTGTGGTAGTGAATGTTTTTCCTGTCGTAGTCAGTAAATCACAATCTCTTCATGCTAGAATCCGAGTCCTGCAGCTGTCAGATGTTCTGTGGCTTCCTGAAGTTGTTGATTTCCTCTGTTATGACAGATGGAGTGCAAGAGAACAGAACAGAATAATTGCATAAAAAGAGGCAGACATGTTAGTATTCTAAGTGTGTTTATGTATTAAAGTCTGGCAATGGTCTGTCTGAAAAATCCCCATACACTTATCAAAGTCTCCCCTCAAACATGTTGGATACTGGAAAATGATTATATTCCTTAAGAAACAAAGTGAGGTGTGGTCAAGGATCCACCACAAAACAGAGCTGATTAGAGCATACCATTTAAATGATCTGCTAAATGTAGACATGAAGGCCTTTGTTTCAGAGTAACAGTTATATTATAAAAAGAGATAATTGTGTTAAAATGTAGCCATAGGTAAAAATTGATAAATATATTAATGCCATGTTTCTATTGTCACTACCATATTTGTACTTCCACTTGGGATTGAGGAAGGAATGTATTTGCACAGGGACCTGGTAATAAAGTCTAACCTTACTGGCAGAGACTTGAGAAAGTTGAGTGTTTAATGAATTAGAAGACCCTTCTTTACTGGGCAAACTATAGTTCTTTCATGATGCCCCAGTAGAATGGTAGGGCAGTGTTTGCTCCTTTTCCTCAAATCTTTGACTATTATCATCTTATCATTATTGTTATGGTACAACAACAGAGCTCCTTTTAACCTGCCCTTTTCTTTCCCTAATACTTGTGTCTAATTCATTCATATCCCTGTGGAAAATCTACACCTTCCTGGCCCTCTGTTTGTCAGAAATAAGTTTTCCAGTTATTTATCCACTTCACTCTCAAAAAACAAATTCAAAAGAAAGCAAATGAGAAAAGTGATGATGAGTACCCACACTGTGCTAATGATATCCATTTTCTCATTTACTTCTCAATGAAATTCCATAAATCTTTCATTAGCATCATTTAGACAACCTGGGCTCAGATGAACTATATTGTTCAATAACAGCTAATGTGTGGCTGAATCCCAGACCAGGCCCCCTGCACCAGCCTGACTTCACATCTGAAGATGCTTCAAACTCACTTTATTTCTTTGTCTTCAAAACCTGCTTTTTACATGAAGAATTGCTTTTTTTGTTGTTAGAATCAGCATTTTGTTTTGATTTGTTTTTGTGAACATGTTCACACCTAACCTTCATGTATGCCTTACGTATCCACTAATGCTATAGCAATAAATTAAAAAAAGCTATATTCTGAGATATCCACAGGTACCTGTAGTTTGAGATGTACACAGCAGGTGAAAGACACACTGAGCATCAAGTACAGGGGAACTAAAAGGCAGGTATTTTTCTTCTCACATAATTGACAAATCAAACCTGTTGAATCTTCTCAATGAATTTGTTAGTCCCATTATAAATGTCATACTTTTTTACCCTGAAACAGTGATCTCAGAAATGAAAACTAATTTTAAAACAGAATAAGGAGAAATCCCTTAAAAAGAGTTTGCAGATTAGGAAGTATTGTACATTTAGGCTCTACAAGAATGTGCATGAGAAAGGGTTTTTAAGTAATCCTTTATTCCTTATTTGAAAATTGATGAGAATGAACTATTTCAAAACTTCCTCTTACTATTTTGTTTCCTAGAGGTTTCTAGTTATGGAAAATGTATAAATAATCAATCATGCCTCATGAATATAGCTTACCTCAGCCCTCTAAGAATAATTCACTTTTTAATATAGTCAGTTTCTTTTGTTTGTTTGTTTTATATCTACTTGCTTGGTTTTTGAGACAGAATCTTAGGATAATATGACCTGAACTCACTTTGTAGCCCAGGCTCATTATGATCTCTCAGAAAGCTGAGGTTATAGCTATGAGCCACCAGGCCAGGCTTAATATAGACTCTTTCTTAAACAAATAAACAATAATTTTTAATATACTTTATTTATTTGAGAAAGAGAAATAAGCAGAGAGAGTAAGAGGGAGAGAATGGGCGTTCCAGGGCCTCCAGCCACTGCACACAAACTCCAGATGCATGCGTCTCTTTGTGCATGTGGCTTACATGGGTCCTGGATAATCGAACTGGAATACTTTGGTTTTATAGGCAGATGCCTTAACTGCTAAGCCATCTCTCCAGCCCCCAAATAAACAATAATTTTACATGCTATCTAGATTGCCCATTTCTGATTAATCTGTATGTTTCACATACAAGTATCTGTCCGGGCCATATTTTGAGCTGTGTGCTTGTTCTGTATTGCCTGTACAACTTCCTGTCATCATCTCTGCTTTTCATACAAGATTTATTTTGCTGGTCCTCCTAAAATATACAGAATCCTACTTTTGCCTGTGGTCAAGGCCTACCTGTGGCTGTGGAGGAGGTATTGATCTGGCTATGTGGGTAGGAGGAAATGTCACCCTTGCTTGTCTGAGGCTCATCTTGAACACCATGGTACCAATACTTGTGATTCTCTGGTTTCTGTCTTTTGACCTGAATCTCACTTAATTGCTCATAGTCGTCCTCAGACATAGCTGGACTTCTCTCCCTTCCCTTCTTTCTCCTTCTTTTCTGTCCCTTTCCTCTAATAACATGTGTGTTTCTTCAGCACCACCTTTCTCTTCCTACCAAAATTTTAAGGAACAGAACACAACCATACCCAGTTTACCCTTCATACCATCCCCAAGGCAAGCTCATAACTGCTCTTGATTGTAGGGTTTTCCTCCTAAAATATTTATGGAATGATGGCTAACTACCGAGAAGAGAACATGCCAAATTCAAGATGGTTCACCCTTCTCACAACTAAAGCTATTACTGAAGTGTTGCTTTTGTGTCCCTCCCTCATCAGCTTCCTTATTAATTCTGCAATCAACTGTGTTATAAGCTTGATGTATGAGTTAATGTATCTAATTTCTGCACAATAACTCACAACATATAAAGGAAGAAATCTAAAATACAAAAATCAAATTAAACCAAGCATGGACACTTATACCAATAAATCTAGCATTTGGAGGCTGAGGCAGGAGGATCCCTGGGAGTTTGAGGCCAGGCTGGGCCTCAAAGTGATACCCTATCTGAAAAATGAAAACACAGAGCTTAGCATGGTGATTCACAGCTATAATCCTAGCACGCAGGAGGATAAAGTAGGAAGTTCACTGTGAGGCCAGCCTAGGCTTCAGAGTGAGTTCCAGGCTAGTGGGACCCTACCTCAAAAAATCAGAAAGTTAATTGATTGTAAAAGAGAGAAAAAATAAGTATAATATATTCATTTTTATTCTAAGGGAATTGGTAAACAAATTTTAAGTACTGGAGTCATCCTTTGTAATTGTTTTGCCTATTTTCATATTAGAGGAGAAGTGGGAAAACACTATTTCCATAATCTTTGCTTTATGAACCTTTATTTGAAAATAATCCTAGGAGATATGTGAATCCTGTACATTTAAGCAGCTCTCACTTTAATACAATTTTAGTAACTAATTTAATATTTACTCAGCCTAAATAATGCCACTGAGATTTTCTGCCTCCATTTCATCCTCTACCTTGGTTGCCCAGCAACCAAGTACAAACTAGACCCACTAGGACAGAAAAATGGGTCTACCCATCATAGAAAGTGATAAGGTGAAACTGATTCTTTCAGTTAAGATACAGCCCTGGGAAATTGCCTGCAACCTTACATACCTGGCATGTGTGAGTATGCATGTGTGCTTGCAGGTGTGTGCATAAATGCAGTTGGTTGCGAGAGGGCAGCATGGTGGTTACTTCCATCTGATTAAATTCACTTGCCAAACTGGGCTGTTACCCAGAGATTGCGTAGAAATTCAAGCAGTAGTTTGCCCATAAACTCAGTTTCTTTCTTAAGATAGGAAGTGAGTATTGGAGCTAGTGACTTCAGTGATTGGGAACTGTGAATGTGAAGCCAACCTTAAAATGTTTGGAGATGTTCTCAGCTCTAAACAAATAGCAGTTCTATGTAAGCATAAGAGTTTATTTAATGTTGATGAATTTTCATCACAAATTTCTATATAGTGATAGCATTGTGATATTTTTATAATTTATCACATTTTACAGATTATTAGAATCTTCTTAGGTAGCTATTTAATTTCATATGAGGGGTATGATGATCTTACTGCTTGTGCCAAATGCAGGTCAACCTGGCAAGAATTACTGTTAATCAAAGTCAGAGATGTTAAGTAAAAATTTCAAGTGGGAACTCACATGTGAGATACGGGAAAATGATTTGTGCATGGAAGTGTGGATTAATTTATAAGCATCTTATTATAAAGAGCTGCCGTGTAAATATCTGCTTGGCTATTTGGTAGCCTTGTTTCTTCAGGTTAAGGGGATATACACGATGGTTTCCTGAGATCTCCGGCTCTATGTAAAGTATACCTCAGAATATTAATGTTTATAGATATGAATATCTTTAAAGGATAGCACCATATGTTAACATCAGTATTTGTATGACTAATGCTGAAGAAATCTCACTCATGAACATCTCCTATACTGTGATTCCAAATGCCTTTAAAAGGTAGAGTTCTTAGGCCCTATTTGTAAATGGGAAGGGGAAAAATGCCACAAAATGAATCAAGTCTTCTAGAAACATAATTAAAAACCTGATGATAAATTCAGCCTGGAGTTGAGTGTTATTTTTGGCTAGTCATCTGCAGTCATGCTTTCCACAGAGGGAGGCCTCCAGGCTCCCAGCGCACTGTGCAGCCTGGATGAGCAGCATTGAGAGCGGCTGGTGAGCAGATTACATCTGGGATCTGTGGCGAGTAGCCAGAGCAACAAGGCAGAGATGCTAAATACACAGTGTCTTCTCAGGAGCTTTGCTTCAGTACAATGTTCAGAATGTGATAAAAGGCAAAAGTGCTCTCCAGGTTAATTTAGTGAATTTAAACCAAAACACTAAACTGGTTTTAGCTCCAGCAACCACACAGTATAAGTTGTTTGCATGTGTCAGAAGGCATCACCCCTACCAGGCATGGTGGTATATGCCTGGAATCCTAGTACTTGGGAGGCAAAGTCAGTAAGATCTTCAGTTCAGTGCCATCCTGAGCTATTTAGGACTAGTGATATTGCTTGGTACTAGAGCACTTACCTAGCTTATGCAAGGTGTTCAATTCCCAGCACCAAATAACAGAGTCATCTCTATATCTATATCTTTTGATATAGTTACTCACTTACAAATGTATTTTAAGTAGGATGTGCTAAAAATGTTTCAAGGTAACATTAAATAAAATGCTGTCACGTATCCTGTAACTTGTAATCTGATTCACTTGGCTGGGTTAGAGTAGGACATGTAATTGTGGGCTTGAGTCTAAAATTAGGTATGTTCCCCTGTTGGAGAAGAGCAGATAGGATCCCATTTACTGGATGCGTCTGTCCCCTGTCCTTCAGTTATTCAATCTACAGTGGAGTTGTGCCATGATTTTAAGGTATTTCATCCATAGAAATGATGAAAGATATCCAAGGCACATTGCAAAGCTAGCCAGACATAACTGCTATGTGTGTGGACATAGCATCACATGAGTCCTCCTATGGCTAATTCCCCAAGGATTTGGCAAAATTCTTTCCATTGGTATGTTCAAAATATAAAGCTTTCTGCAATGTTTATTTCATTTTTGTAAAAGACAGAAGGGCCTAAGATGTAGTAATACGATTTAATAGATTTGGTAAAAATAAATAAAGCAAGAATTCCCCTGTTGTGTCTTTAAGGATGTCCAATTCAGTGAACAAGAACTCTCTACTTAATGTGGCCATTGGCAGTTACCACATGAAAGAGACTATCCTTATTTGAATACTTGACGAGTCCCCAAAGGCCATGAACAGAAAAGAGCACTGGAGTCCCAAGGCTGAGGTCCTCATAAAGGCTTTCTTACCAAGTATTGTAGTCAGGTTCACATTTCTGGTAGAAAACACCTGACCAAGAGAAGCTTGTGGGGAAAAAAAAAGTTTATTTTGGCTTACAGACTTGAGGGGAACCTCCATTGATGGCAGGGGAAAACAATGGCATGAGCAGACATCACTTCCTGGCCAACATCAGGTGGACACAGAAACAGAAGAGTGTGCCAAACACTGGCAAGGGGAAACTGGCTGTAATACCCATGAGCCCACCCCCAACAATACATTGCCTCCAGGAGGCTAAAATCCCCAAATCTCCATCAGCTGGCAACCTAGCATTCAGAATACCTAAGTTTATGGAGGACACCTGAATCAAACCACCACATTCTACCCCTGGCCCCCATAAACTGATAACCATACATGATGTAAAATGAAATGTATTATGTCCAACTTTAAAATTCTCCATAGTTTTTTATCAATCCTAATGATGTTCAAACATGCCCATAATCCAAGGTCTTTTAACTGAGCCATAATGCCAAAAAAGAAAAAGAAAAAACAAAACATAATGGCACAGAATAAGCAGTCACACTGCAAAAAATAGCACTGGCATATCAAAGAAATAGTCAACCAATAGAGACTTATATAGGGCAAACACCAAACTCTGTAGATCCAAGTCTAACAACTCTAGTAAGTAACAACTCTCCAAGCCTGATAATTCTAACCAGCAACAACTCTCTGGAGTTCTACTACTGCCCCTCCAGCTAGGCTACGAGGGATGGCAGCTGTCCTTAGCAGCTGTCTCGTGGTCCCAGCATCTCCACTGGTTCTCCACTGCAACCCACGGTCCATTCTCATGTCTCTATGGGGTCATGAGGTCTCTATGCAGGCATCCAGCAACCTGCTTCACACTGCCCATGGCCGTTTCTAAAACTCAAGACCATGTTGCAAATTCCCTCTCTCTCCTGAATTTCTTGCACTCCATAATACCATGTGAGGTGCCAATTCATTAATCCAGTGTCGGGGGGGGGGTATAAAGCAGACTTTGAAGAATAGGACACTCCTTCAGCATTCAGGTCCCTTCAAAAGATTTTGCATTCTTTCTGTTGTCCCAGTGCAGGTCAGCTGGCCTAATCTCAATGGTTGTAATCTTTCATACAATTGCAGCTGACCCGGCAGAAGTTTCAGCCTGAAGATTTCTTTCTATGCCATATTCCTCTGCTCACACCAGTCCATTTCTACTCAGTGCAACTGTGCACAATTTCTCAGGACATGGGCAGAAAAGCAAACATTTCACATAAACTGCTTCTAGACCAGTCCAGTTGATGCTCTTTCTTACCCTCATAAGCTAAGCCTCACAGTCCATAGTTCTTATTGCATTCAGGTTTTTCAACTCTAACCAGAACAATTCATCAAGCTGTACTTACAGCACTGCTAGTCATTTCTTAGGCCAAGGTTTCAAGTCCTTCCACGTTCCTCTTGAAAACAAGCTCCAAAAGGCTAAAGCCACACAGTCAGGTTTCAAGAAGCAATAACACCACTTCTTGGTACCAACTTTACTGTGGCATCCATATTCACATTGCTGGCAGGAAACACCTGACCAAGAGCAGCTTATGGGAAAACAGGTTTATTTTGGCTTACAGACTCATGGGGAAGCTCCATGATGTCAGTGGAAAATGATGGATGAGCAGAGGGTAGACATCAGCTCCTGGTCAACATCAGGTGGAGAACAGCAACAAGAGAATGTGCTAGACACTGGCAAGGGGAAACTGGCTATAATACCCATAAGCCTGCCCCCAGCAATACACTGCCTCCACAAGGTATCAATTCAAAAATCTCCATCCCTGGTATCAAACCACCACATTCCACCCCTGGCCCCCATAAACTGATATCCATCCATGATGTACAATACAATGCATTCAGTCCAACTTTAAAAGTCCCCATAGTTTTTGTCAATCCCGGTGATGTTCAAACATCCTCATAGTCCAAGATCTTTTAACTGAACCACGATACCCACCCCCCCCCAAAAAAAACAACATAACGGCACAGAATAAACACTCATACTGCAAAAGATGGCATTGGGTATAACAAAGAAATAGTCAATGAATACAAGATTTAAAACAACCAGGGCAAACATCAAGCTCTGTAATTCCAATTCCAACAACTCTAGCCAGTGACAAGTTTCCACATCTGATCATTCTAACCAGCAGCAAGTCTCTGGAGTTCCAATTCCGCCCCTCTAGCTAGGCTACTCACAGTCCTGGAAAACTTCATTCAGGGCTGGCAGCTCTCCTTAACAGCCATCTAGTGGTCCCAGCATCTCCACTTGGTCTCCACTGTAACCCATGGTCCATCCTCATGGCTCCATTGGGTCTCCATGCAGGCAGTTCACACCGAGTTACTCTACCTGCTATTCTGGAACTTGAATAATAAGCCCTGATCTACTGCAAATATCATCAGTTCTCTACAATGGGGTAGAATATTCTCAAAATATTACAAGAATATCTCACTGTCCAAACTACATATTGTCATTTATGAGGGACTGCTGTACTCATTCTGGGAGTCTGGCATGTTTATACTGGCTAGGCAGTTGGTTCTTGGGATGCCTGTCTAGCTCCCTATTAAAACCCAAAGCACACAATATTTAATAAACTTTCCTAGTAGACAGAATTTCACAGGCATTGCCAAAATTGTTGTAGAAAAAAATTAAACACGTCCTGTTTGTAACCCAATAGTAGAAGATACCCAGAAAGCTGGACCTGGTTCCTTTAGTCCTTGTCCTGCATCCATTGCTGTTAGTCATAGAG
Organism: Dipus sagitta; assembly: GCA_036346955.1. NCBI lineage: Eukaryota > Metazoa > Chordata > Mammalia > Rodentia > Dipodidae > Dipus > Dipus sagitta. Next base: position 90,517,738 of record CM070777.1, on the reverse strand, counting down.
TCATATCCAGAGCGACTTCTGGATCCTGTTGGTCTTTCTAGTGAATCAGTGAGAATAGGGTTTCTGGGAACTCCTAGCACAAGCAAAATCTGGGTTTTAAACTGAATTTCAATAAATAACAGTACCCTTTCAGTTGTTAGTCCATCCTAACATGAGAATTCTATCTACAAAGCTTTCCCTTATCCTTTTGCTAGCTTTGAGTAATGGAGAGTTTAAGGTTAGAGGGAGTTTATTGAGTCTCATAACTGAACAATCTCGGAAAAGAGCTATTTCTATTTGGAGTGTGTGTGTGTTAGTTATAGAGTGAGAAAGGGAGAGAGGAGAGAAAGTCCAAGAGAGAGAAGAGGGAATAAGCCAAAGTTGAAAATTCGAGCTCATGAGTTTGGTTTTTGTAATGTATTTTTCACTCTGAGTCACATAGGGAAGTCTCCCAGGATCTTGGAATGAGCTGCTCCATGCTCTCCCCAACAAAAAGCATCAGGAATTTTATTTTTAGTGTTCAGTCATAGTGGCCCACACCTTTAATCCCAGAACTACTCAGGAGGCTAAGGTTGGAGGATTTCTATGAGTTAAGAACATCCTGAGTTATAGAGTGATTTCCAGGTCAGCCTGAGCTAGAATAATACTCTGTCTCAGAATGGAACAACAAGCAACAGCAACAAATGACAAAAGGTTGGTTTTTTCAAGAAATAGAATGAGGAGATCCTGGGAAACCAAAAACACAGCCAGTATTTCCTATACCCATTGCCTCTACCACTTCAGAGTCACTGGCCCACATGATAGATTTTATGGATATGACATCAAGGTTTGTGGGACTTTAGGGAGCCATTTCCCTAACGTAGCTAATTAAATTGATTATAGGACCCATTGATTAAGGCTCACTTCTGCAAATCTCCTTTATGTTTCTATTAGGTTCTATATCAAATTAATTACCTAGATACCACATTCTATTGAAGACTGTCTGTAAGTAATTGAGACTGTTCTTATCAAATCAGTTTAGATTTTAGCCTTTTGGTTCAATCCAAATTTGCTAATTGGGCTGAAGTTATTACTGTGGTCCTATGGCCATTTGCTTCTGTCTCTTTTCCTTATTACCCATTTCCTAAGCACAGTATTTTTGATTCTCTTATCACTTTGGAGAAAGGAAATGAGCTTTTACTGATCAAATGTTTCCTGGAATAGGTCAACCTTTTATGTCCATTCACTGCAAAATATGACACCATTTATAAGGCATTGACCTCGTAAAAGTAGTTCTCCCACATTACTTATTTCTTTGAGTTTGAACAAGAATTTCTTGTATCATTTACTTCATTTGTACTGGATAGCTAAAACTATTGAGTACTATGTATATATTACATTAATATGTCAATCATATTATGTTGTATTTCTTTCTACTAGTCTGTTAACAGTAAATGAAGATGACTTGTTTAGCATATGTGAGCTAAGATGCTAATGAAAATCTCTTACCTCTGAAATGTTTAACCTACTTTAGACATATGCTATCTTGGTTTCATATGGAGGGGAAAAGGAGATTCTTTCTTACTTAGGACTATATTTTAAATACCCCTGGCAGAGCTTAAAACCAGTCTGAGATCTTCCCTGGGGTTTCTGGAGGCATAGCACTGCTTAATTTAGGACAAACAAGGACGAACAGTGCTTTTAAATACAGCCATACCTAGCAGAGTGACAAAGACAACATATCTAGTAAAAAAAAAATATAGTTATTTTAATTACACACACTATTTGCTTTTTATTTTGATTCCTTTACTCCTTCCCTTCTCTTCCTTTCATTTCTTCATTTTGTTATACAAAGTTAAAGGGCATGTTAAATATCTTATATAAATACCCTAAATGTGTAATGCCACTGCCTTTGCACATACTGAGAGAATAATAGAGAGAGAGAGATGTAAACAGCATGGGTGTCTCTGGTTCCCTTCCAGGAACATTATGCCCCAGATTGAGCACTGAGATTGGAAATCACAACCTGTGATTTCCTCATGGGGCCCCAGTTCCTTCTATGTCTCTCATAATTCCAGTGTCATGCTGATTTGAATGTGATTCCTCAATTTAAGGACACATGTTGGATAAAATGGCTATAAAGATGGGCCAGCTTTTTTGCCTGATGATTATCTAAAGAAATAGTAATCTGTTCAGTGGGAAAGGGGGAAAACCTGGCTGTTATGGAGGTACTGAAAATGTCTCCAAATGAAAATGCAACTAGTGTTCACTGTTATTCAAGGTAAAGCAGCTCCTTCCACACTGCTCATGAGGTCTGTGTAAGCTGAGCATTTCCTCATCTCCACCCTGATGACTTGAACTTGCAGGTTTGTAAAGCCTGTGGAACATTTTCAAAAGGATTTCTTCTTTTCACTGAATCTTTCCTATGTAGTAATTTAATAGTAGCTACTCACAGTTAAAAAGAAGCATTCAACCTATCATATTCACTTGTAGAAATTTATTCAATAGAATATTTCTATAAATACATATACAAATATACTCAGTGCAAGGCATGTATAAAAACAAAAGAGCTATCTATAAGTGTAACAGAGATGGATTGCTTAATGTCTTCTCAAGATAAGAGTACACTATTTGTAGTGATTATTAATACTTAAGATAATTAATAATGCTTGATGTCTATCAAGTGTTTACTGTAATAAACTCATATGTACCATGGTAGAATAGTGAAATGATTACATTTTGTACAGTTGCACTAAATATGTCATGTATTCCATTTATATATATTAAATATGCATATTTGTATTTTGTGGTTTATATAGTCATCAGAAAATTTTAGGCTGTGTAGATAATAATTATGACTATATGTGAAGAAGGGATATGTAGTTTGTGTTAACATTTTTATTTATTTGTATGTGTGAGAAGGGGGGAGAGAAAATAAATGGACATGTCAGGGCCTCTTACTGCTGCAAACAAGTTCCAGATACATGTGCCATATTGTACATCTGGCTTTACATAGGAACTTGAGAATCAAATCTGGGCCAGCAGGCTTTGCAAGCAAGTACCTTTAACTACTGAGCAATCTCCCCAGCCCCCAAGTTTTGAATTTTTTTGTAGTTTTAATTTCTGTACAATGAAAATACTATTTTATTTGCTCAATTAATTACAAATTCTCTTAATTGTGCCACTGGCTACATGTAGCTACTTTAATAAAAATTAATATTAAATTAAAATTCTACTTCCTTCATTAACCAGATTTCCAACTTCTCAAAAAGTACATGGGCCAAAAGGTAAATTAAACATGTGGGCTGGAAAGATGGCTTAATGATTAAGGCACTTGCTGGCAAAGTCAAAGAACCCAGGTTCGATGACCCAGGACCCACATAAGCCAGTTTCATACATGGTGATGCATGTATCTAGAGTTTGTTTGCAGCAGCTAAAGGCCTTAGAACATCCATTTTCTCTTTATCTGCCTCTTTCTCTCAAATATCTTTTTTTTAAAGCATGTTCTGTTTGTAACCAAGTGGTGGAAGACTCCTAGAAAAGTGGAACTGGTTTCTTCCAGACATCATCCTTGAGCCTTTCATTCTGTCCTCTGTCCTCTGGTATGAGTCATAGTCAGGTGTCTAGCTATTTCTGGATCCTTTGACCCTTTGTAAGACTGGCAGTCTGGGGTCTTCTAACATAAGCAAAATCTGGATTATTATATAGACAACCCTTTTGAATTCCCTGTAGAAATATTAAACATCTTCATCAAACCTGCTTTTAATAGTGATGTATCTCTGGCTCTTTCCTGTATGCTTGAGGCAAGCAGTTAAGGCAGGGGAGTGAAATTCTGAACTGGAACTCTGTTTGGGCTTTTCTGCTACATTCTATGTATGGCTAGATGCCTCTTACTCCAGAGGCCTTGTAGTTCATGGAAGTACTGATGAAAATATATGTATCACCAAATATCATTTCCTCAGAATAAGCTTTGGGCTAAGATGAGATCTTGTTTGGCCTTTCTCTTCTTCAGAACTTCTTTTACTGCATGCTCATTTTTCATATTAAAAGGTAGAGACATGTGGTATAACTCTAAAGTTTCCACTCTACTTTTACAAAGTTGAAATGTTAGTAAAAGTGTAAAGGCATATGTTTTTCCATGCATGTAATTTGATACTACTGATAAAGTAATTTCTTTCTCTCTCTTGAACTCACTGTCATTCTCCTATCTCAACCTCCAAAGTGCTGGGATTGTAATTGTGAGCTACCATGCACAGTTAAGTGATTCTTAGTAATTAATTCTTAGTAACTCAACATTGTTAAAATGATAAAAAATGAACATACAAATTTAAAATACTCTCAGTCCCACTTCCCATAGATGAAATTTTGCTTGTAGATATGTATGTGTACTTTGACTCATAGGATTAGTCACATAATAGCATTCTGTAATAGAACATGTGTTGACTATGTGTAGAATTCTTTTGTATAGGGAGGCCATAATTTGTGTAACCAGTCCTATAATGCAGGTTATCCTTGGACATACTAGCTTTTTATTGTTGCTGCAAAATATCACCAATTTGTTATCTACAGTCCTGTGTGTGAAAAACCCAGCAGAGATTTCACTGGCTAAAATGCATAACTTGGAGGAGTTCATCCTAATATGGAGACTAAGGGGAATCAGTTTCCTTGCTTTTTCTACCTACCAAAGTCCTCCCACCTCTTTTGCCCCATAACCCCCTCCCATCTTCAAAGCCAGTGAAGTATAAGTCTTCATGCCACTCTGATAATCATCTTCAGCCCTTCAACAGGATCACATTAGGTCCACCTGAATTCAGGTTAATCTCCCTGTCCCAGAACCATCTCGCTAGCAGCATTGGTTCTGTTTACAGCTTTAATATTCTTCTGTCATGCCAAGTAATGTCACATATTTAGAGGACGAGAACATGGAAATTTGGTGGAAAGGGGGGTCTATATTGTGCCTACCACAATGTGGGTTTTTTTGTAGTTCTATAAATAATACTGTTTAATAATTAAGTTGTCTTAATTATATTCCTTCTTCTTGAATCCTTAATTACACTTCAATTTCTATAAGTTAAACAGATGACCAACTTTCTTCTGAAAGTTGAAAATATATTCTTCTCTTTATTTATTACCTATAACATCAGGTTTTCTACATCCTTAACAATCACATAATTTAGAACCAAAAGTAATACTGCCATGTATTACTTCATATTGGTTCCTGAGTAATATTATAGATCATAAACTTTTGTACCCTGACACTAATAGTAAGCATCTCCCTTAGGGGTCTAAGGAAGAACCTGGAATGGTTTTGTTGTGGGAGGACTACAGTTTCCTCTGGTGTTGACCTCAGCAACAGCCTCAGTTCTTGTGTTCCCGAAAGAAAGAATTCAGACAGGAACCACTGTATAACAATTGAGTTTAGAGCAAGCAAGGAAGCCAAGAATTCACTCTTTTTTTTCTGGAAAGAGTGGGCTGAGCTGAGCATCAACAGCCAATAGAGGTTCGTATTCTTTTTTTTCCTCTGTTATCCCCTCTCTTGTGACTGCCCTAGAGTAGATACTTCCAGAAAAAGGGTATGCTTTTCTCGGAAGCCCAGTTTACCCAGAATTCAGTCTAAGTAGATGTATGAGATGCAGATTATGCATAGAGATTTAATTATACCTAAATTGAAAAAGTTCTCTAGGGGGAAGAGTAACAGTACTCTGAATGTGCTATCCTTGTGAGGAAGTCCCTAAAATCGATTTGAGATGACCCCGTGTTGTATAGCAATGTTCTGTGGATTCAGACATTCCCACTGGGAGGGAAAAGGAAGGCTCATGAGATTCAGGAAGTGCACAATTCACTGGGAAGCCCCTGAAATTTACAAGCTTCCCAAGGTCCCTTCCCAAGGTTTCAGAGGCAGTAGACAATGGCTGGAGCCACCTACAGGTTGTGCAGGGAACTTAAGAGATACAGTTCCCATTAGTTGTCACCTATGCTGGAGTGGGCTTTTTAATTCATGCAGCTGCCTTTGAGTCACCCATCCTATAAGTAACCCGTTGGTTCATCATGGTGGATTTTGGTTCAGTTGAACTTTGTCCTTGATGTCTTATCTGGGGTCAATAGATAGATGTATGTTTGGTTCTCCACAGGAAATTTCATACAACACCCAGCTAGTCAACGACTACTATCTATTTTTTTGTACATCCTGTTTTCAGGGTTCCAAGATGAACTGTCTGCAGTGACCTGTGTCCTGTGTTGGGTGATCACTGGTCAGTCCCTCATGCCTAACAGTTTCTTCACTAACCTGGACAGGCAGTAGGATTTTGTAATCTAAGGTATCCTGTCCAAATAATGCTGCCCCTTCCTCAGGAGCATTTGGATCCCCTATGTCTTACTGCTAAGCCAGTACAATCACTTTTTTAATATTTTTATTTATTTATTTGACATAGAAAAAGGGAGAGAGAGAAAAAAATGGGCATGCTAGGGCTCTAGCCACTCCAAAGAAACTCCAGACACGTGTGCCCCCTTGTGCATATGGCTTACGTGGGTCCTGGGGAATCAAACCTGGGTCCTTTGGCTTTGTGCACAAGCACCTTAACTGCTAAGCCACCCCTCCAGCCCCCAATCACTTATTATAATTTGATATCTGCCAGAGTAGCTTAATAAGGTTTTCCAGCATGTCACTGCATAAGGTTGGGAATGATGCAGAGACATATGCGGAGAAAGCAGGAACAAGCTGACTGTGGAGGTCTGGGAAATGAGAATGAAACGGAATTTTGTTTACTGATCAATTCAAACTATTATCCCCACCCAACCCTACCTACATCAGGGCCAAAATCAAAGAGGTTCCTGACACAGTGACAAGAGTGACCATATGTTTCTTGGTTTCACGTCTGGGCACTTTCATCTTCTCAAAAGTGAAGCAGTCGCTTTTCTGCCTTCATGCCAAGAGGAAATAAAATGTAGAAATATTTTTAAAGGATTAAAAAAATAAAAACAATAGGCTTCACAACAGAAAAATGTTACTTCCCCAATGAATTGGAATAATTAATATAGGCATCAGCATTGGTCACAAAAATAGAAGCAACTGGAAGGAAAAAAAAAGTCTGTGCTTTAAGACAAACACCTGCTTAAAACATGGTAGCACACGTCTGTCATCCTGGCTCTTGGGAAACTAAGGGATAAAGATTGTAGCAGGTTCAGTGCCAGCTTGGAACATAATGAGCTTCAGATGAGCCAGTCTACTTTGAGGCCCTGTCTCAAGAATAAAACAAAACACTAAATTGGATATCATTTGAGTCAGGTGTGGTGATGCACACCTATAATTTCAGCCATCAGGAGACTAGGCAGGAGAATCGCTGTAATTTCACTACCAGTTGTGGGTTACATAATGAGTTCTAAACAAGCCAGGACTACTGAGTAAGACCCTGTTTTTAAAAAAATCAAACCCTCTTATTCAACATGTAATAATTTCTTATGCAATAGTAATTCTTTATCCCACCATTCATTTTTGGTGATCAAAAAGAGTGAAGCACTCTGCTTCCCTCCTGACTCACACATTAGTGAAGGACCTTTCCTGTGAGCCTGCTGTTCTGGTTCATTTCTCTGATGCTCAGTGAACAGGAAGGTTGGCTGGCTTTGAACCTCTATGAATGGCAGATGCTTTCTGTACCCTTGAGGGTAATGTACTTCTGAGGTTTCCCCTGTAATAAAATGCTTATATATCCATTTGCTCATCTCTAGATCTCTTTCCAATTAATACTTTTTTAATGAAATTCATTATTAATGATAACTTATTTAATGGCCAAAGTCCTAAACCAGATAAAAGATTTCAGTACTAGAAAATGAGTAAGTTTATGTTTTGCCTCTGTTATGTGCAATGACTCTTTGGGATACTGTCTGTATGTAAATGGAATGTAGAGCTATGCTGTTTTTAATTACACGTCACAATACTTGTATTGACCTTTACTGATTATACATTTCATGAGGTATTTCTGATGAGTAAATGACATGTATATGTGATACATCTGCATGTTGCTGAGCATTTGATACGTGTTAAGTAGATTACTATTGCCCCATTTTCTATTTTATTAGAGAATTATTTCTGTCCTTTATACCAACTCTGAAACTGAATGCCATGGTCTCTTTAAAAAATGCCTCCAAAATGTTAACCATTATTATTGATTTTTTTCTACTTGTATATTATAACTAAGTAGCTTTAGAGTCTTGTCATAAGGATTTGGAAATGCAAGAGTATTTCTAAAAGGAACTCTACACAGATAAGAGTTGCCATGCAAGGTTAATTGAAATACAGGAAAATATTTAACTGCATAGTATTAGCCTAGTTTTCCCATTTTCAGAAGTAGCTAGAATATCCAGCACTTTCCTTTACTGTCTAAGAAACCGCACGTCCTTCACATGGGCCTCCCTTAACTATATCCTGACTGGCCATTGCTTTTCTTCTTTTGGACTCATTGCATGGATAATGTAGGCAGTGTCTTTTCTGTCACCTATGCTAACAATTGTACAGACATGTGCTGGTCTTGCGTGTGTGCACTGGAGTGATCTAAGTACAGTTTCTGGGCTTTTTGTTTGAACATCAAAGGGCACAGTACTGTCAGCATGCTCTTACCAACCCAGCAGCCTAATTTACTATTTAATAATACATCAACATGTCAGGCACTTCTTTGCAGTCTCTCTCCCCAAGGTTGTTACAGTTCAACTAGTTTCTGTGCTCTTAAAAAATTGATCAGTTTTCTTTCCTGTATATTGTAAAAGGGGAAGTAAGATGTGTCCTTTTTAACTCAAAAGTCCTTCACTTCAACCCTTCCTTATTCCAAACAAAGGTCAAGAGAGGTGATTTGTACAGAGGTGATAATAATGTAAAATAAACCATAAACTTAGAGACTTGAGGACTGGTTAAAGTGGGAGATAATGGTACCCAAGAGACTTGCCATAAAGTCTGTATAAACTGGAACACAAAGCCTGTCTTTTAACAGGGTCTTGGTACCACTTACTTTAGAATTTCTGGAAATAGATCCCACTCCTGAATGAGAGGTTGAGGACAGCCAAGAGTATGTACTAGTTTGTACTAATCCACAAATGATTCTTAGGCTACATGTTGCTGTAAAGTTTATAATTGCCAGTATAGATAGAGGTGTTTTGTTTCATGATCCAGGGCATTTCCAGGGTAGGGCTTAGTCACAGGTCCCCAAAGCGCAAGTTTCCTTGCTGGCTGCTTTGGTGGTGATATGACTTATTAACTTATTTTGTCATAGAAAGCTTAGTTTAATAATCTTATATGTGTTGATTTTGCTATCAGATAAATAATCCACATTATGGAAGAAAGGAAGGAAAAATGTGTATGTAGGACAGGAATAACTCAGTACTTCCTCGATGAGCAAATTAAGTAAATTAGCACTTTTCTCACTGAATTGCATTCAGCTTCAGCTCAATTCTTTTCCACAAGCCTGTTCTTTTCATCAAGAAATGGAATCCTTATTTTCAAGGGTTAGAGAATGAATATTAGAGACTTTAAGGGATTAAAGTCTTTGTATAGTTTTAATCGTTATAAATTATAAATTATTATAAAAAAGAGCAATTCTACTTACCTTTATAGCATTGTGATTCCCCACCATGCCCAAATCTCCATTTAGTTCTTGTTGCCTGAGTTCTTGTGAATATACCTCTTCCATTCCATTCCAAACCCCATGAACCAAAAGTCCCTCTTTAATGCAGTTTCCATTTAGCTCTTTGCCATCTCCTCTGAAATCAACACCAAAAGTTACCTTCCTTTCTGTAAGTCCATCGACAGCAATACTAGTCTGTGAATCAAATAAGGATTTATCATCCTGTTTGCACTCATTCAGGTCCTATTCAGTTCTCATTTTTTTATATTCCTTAGGACTTACAGCCTCGCAGATCATTCTCAATTCTCCCTGTGCCACATCCTTAACTGAGTGTAAACGTCTTCTCTACTAAACCTCCTGATAATTTATATTCTAAATTCTTTGCTTTTCTATGATTTTTAAACCTCAGAATCTTAGAAAGAGTAATCTCAGTAGTTGGAAGCATTAATGAGTGGTTAGGATGAGAAGACAGAGTTAATCACCTCTTTCATGTTCTGGTAGCACTCTGCCTTGTTGTTCTCTTAGAACTCAGCCCATTGCTGTGGAGCTTTGGGGGCCTGGTCCCTCTGTGGAATGTAAACCTCCTTCCCCTCATCTTTTTAATCTGCTGTGCATAAGAGACCCTGAATAATATATTCAATTGAACCATATTTTGCTACTGTTACCTCTATTAAAAATGTATTTGCATCATAAAGTCTAAATATTGAATGGAAGTTAAGTTGAAATTAAGCTAGATTATTACTGTGTCTTATTTACTTTCATATTTCAGAAAGTTTGTCTGAAGACATACATACATGTAAGTTTCATGATTATTTCAGATTTACGTAAAGCAATATTAGGTTTAGTTCAGAGTTGGAGGCTAATCATGCCTGAATTGTCATATACTAATGTATAAAAATTTAATATACCATGCAAGACTTTTCAGTAATGTATGCTCATTATAGAAAATTGGAAACTGAAGAAAAGGCATACCTTATATTATGACATAAAATAATTTGCTTAATATTTTACTATTTTTTCATTTTTTATATATTATCAATACATTAATGTATTTTTCTAGGTTTTCCTCATTCTTCATTCTGCATGCTCTTGATCTGTTTTCTAGGTTTGTGATTCCACAGAGACATTGAGTAATAAATAATGTGCATAAAACTCCATATTTTTGCATAATAACATTTTGTAATCATGATCTAAAATGTTGCTTTTATGTAGAATAGGAAGTTCTGGCAAATTTTTACTTACAAACAAACCTTTGAGGCCCTTGCATCTTAAAATATTTTATTGCTTTTTGATAGTCAATACTGAGAAGAATGTTTTATTTTTCTTTCTGAAATAAATGCCATGACCTGCCCTTTTCTCACATTTATAAGCTTCCTGAGAGGAATTTTAAATAAACTGTCACCTTTCTCCCCTCCTCTTTGTCCTAATGAGGTCTTATAGATAGGAGCAACTTGAAACTAAGGAGATAATAAGGGATGGAAAGAAAGACTAATTTGTGATGAAAAGCCCATAGTCATTTTTAAAGTCCTGTTCTCAGGCCATGAAGACACCCGAGAACACAGGCTACCCAGAGAGGTAGAAAGGTATGTGACTGAAGGTACAGCCTGGCTGTGGAATGATTTGTAATAACTATAGATTTTAAGACAAAGTCTTTCCTTCCTTTCATCTTGCTTTAGTAGGCTTTTTTTTTTTTTTGGTTTTTCGAGGTAGGGTTTCACTCTAGCCCAGGCTGACCTGGAATTCACTATGGAGTCTCAGGGTGGCCTCGAACTCATGGCGATCCTCCTACCTCTGCCTCCCGAGTGCTGGGATTAAAGGCGTGCGCCACCACGCCCGGCTCAAGCTTTTTAAATTTTTGTAAATCATCTGGATTGTATGAATACTTCAATATGAATATTGCATATTATGATTATTTTAAAAGAATCAAGTTTAGTCATATCAAAAAAAAATCATTCAATTGTATACTTTAAAATGGTAAAGCCTTATGGTATGTGGGTTATATGTCTATAAAGACAAACATAGAGGAAAAAGAGGCAGAAGATCATATCACCCCATTCACTTACTTTACATAAACATTTAGTAAATCCCATAGAAACTGGCCTGTGATGGCAGCTACGAAGGTGAGCCACACAGTCTGTTCTTCTAGGACATTTTATCTAGTTAAAAACTGTATGTGGGGCTGGAGAAATGGCTTAGTGATTAAAGAAGTTGCCTACAAAGCCAAAGGATCTAGGTTCAATTCCCCAGGACCCACGTAAGCCAGATATACAAGGGGGCACATGCATCTGGAGTTCTTTTGAAGTAACTGGAGGCTCTGGCGTGCCCATTCTCTCTTCTCTTTTCTCTCTCTCTTAAATAAAGAAAAATAAAATATTTTAAAAAAGAAAAACTGCATGTCTTTATCTAGGTAATTAATGTCATATAAAACTGTGTGTTTTGTAAGAGATATGGATACATCACTGGGAAAGAAATGCAAATATGATGATTATTTTCAGTAGCAAATATTCATAATTCAAAAAGGAGATATGAGTGCTGACAAAGTTCATGTAGTGATACAAAGTGTATCTGGTAGGTCTGTGGACTTGGTTCTGGCCAGACAGAGTGTACATGTGAGTGCTCACACTTTCTCAGGAAGTACTTACAAGGCGCAATTTCACCAGAAAGTACACAGACTGGGACAGATGGTATGAAATCATCCACAGATCGGGGAATTTCAAGTGATGTTAATTAGCTTGTGTGTATTTTCTCTGCGCCCCTTCAGCTGCTAGCAACAAAGTAGAATAACTGGATATAGAGTTTATTATATGACATAGATATGACAGAGGCAAAAAGGCAGGAAATTAGAGAATGATGAAACAAAACTAACTCTAACAATAATTAGGGAAGTGGTTTTAAGAGCAACACTAGCATCCTCTGTAAACTTGCTGGAGTTGTGAATTCTTGAATCTGGACCTCAAAATGAGGAAGGATTACATAGTCTGAGAGGCTTAACAAGCCCTTGGGTTCCTCTATGTCACAGTCATACAAAAAAGTATCTGATTTGAGGAAGGTAAAGGGGCATGAATGGGTGGTAATGGCTTAGGAAAGAAGATAGTCTTTGACTGAGTCTCAAAGAGTGAGGAATTGTGTAAGTGGAATTTGAAGTGTAGAGCTTGGGAGGGTGTCTCTTCTAGTCACACTAGGATATTTGGAGGATTTGGGAGGTAAAGCTATTGTGTGCAATGAGTATTGTTGTTCCCCTCCTTAAAAAAATATGGTCAAAGACCAAAGTGCAGAAGCAAAATGCAAGACAGCTACTCAAAACTCCATGCCACAGAATATGATTAGAAAGAAAGCAGACACTGAAGTCAGGGGGATTAAAATGTGGGTGGCATCCTCATTTTCTTTCCCTTCCACTGCACCTTCTTCTCTTCCTCTGGCTGCAAAGGATATAGGGTGAGAGAAAGCTGTCTGGCTTGCATGTCCTAGTGAATAACAAGTGATCTGAAAAATATCAACTCTTTCTTGTTGCTGAAGTCAGCTGGAAATTGAAACATGAAAAAGTAGAGAGAAAACCCTCTTGTCTGACATGACCAACATTTCTTCAGCTAACTAGAACAGTTATAAGAACTTCCTGCACAGAAACTATGATACTGTTCTACATCACCTAGGACCATCTCCAAAAACTGTGTTGTAAGTCCCATGGCCCTCTCTTTCCTACATTTGTCATACTTCCAAGGCCAGTACCAAATGGGCTACCAAATTTGTTAATTCAGTGAGGAATAAAGCCAACTTTATAGAGCAGGAAATTTCTTCAGCATTTTTCATTTGGGGCCCCGTTTCCAAGGAGAATCCAGACTTCTAGTATCCCAATGTAGAAGAGCTGGGCCAATCTCAATTGTGATAATCTCTTAAACAGTTGTAGCTGAAATCAATGCAATCTAGTCCAAACTTATTTATTTCAATGCAGACTCGCCAGTCTATTACTTTTAAACCCAAGCTTGCTCAAGTTCTGTGGACATGGAAGAACACAGCAAGGTTCTCTTTCTCCTCAGACATAAGCCAGTCCTCCAACTCTGACCAGAATGGTCCATCAAACTCTGTCTACACTGCAAGGTGTATCTTAGTCCAAAGATCAAATGCTTTCCATATCTTGCAGTTCAATTAAACAAATCAATAGGCTTATTGCAACAATGTCCCTATTCCTTGATACCAATATTTTTTTTATAGTTATGTTCTTGTTGCTGGGACAAAACACACAGCCAGAAATAGCTTGTGGGAGTAAAAGGGTTTATTTTGACTTGCAGTCTCAAGGGGAAGCTTCATCATGGCAGGGAAAGAGTGGCATGAGCAGGAAGCCAGCTCATATCTAGTCACATATATGGGTGGAAGTGGTCTCTGTGAGCTGAGCTACAACTGCCAAGGAGGACTGGGTTAAAACACCCCTAAGCCCACCCCTAGCAACACACCCCATCCAGCAAGGCTCCACCTCCCAAATGGCCACCAGCTATAGACAAAATATTCATAAAACATGAGACTATGGGGGGGACATATAATTCAAACTACTATGCCACCTCACTTTCAAATACAACGTATACAGCTGTCATCTGACATTCAACTGAAAGAAAAATCTGGTTTTGTCTGTTCACTAGATTTAATAGCTCTTATCTTCCTACAGGCAAAATCCCACACTATCATACCTTATTTATATCATTAGTTATTGAAAGCACTTATATTTATAAATACCAGTTTTCAAGATTGAAGAACCCTGAGAGTAAAATTAGAATCAGAATAGCTGATGAGCAATTTGAGAACTCATGGAGAATTATAACTACTTCCATTTAAACAGATATTAATACACTCATTTCTCAAACACAGTATCAAGTATCCCAATATATGTATGTCATCCAACTTTTGATTAGCATAAAAATGGGTGTCGTTGTAATATGTCATTGTATATATTGTTCATATTCTGCTGTTCCACTGCCTTTCTCCATGCTGCCCTCTTGCTGTCCCCTTACCTAACCCAAGTACTCTCCAGTCTTCTTTTATGACATGTGTTCTGTTATCCTCTCATGTTTGTTCCACTCTGTTCTTTTAGATGTCTTCTTTCCCTTTCATAGTTTACTTTATGCTTTCATAAATTTAAACATGCATGCACATAAGAGGGGAAATGTGAAATAATTGTCTTTCAGACTTTGGCAAATCTTACATAATCTAATGATCTTTTTCTATTTTCTATTTCTGTCTCTTTCTGATTACATTTTTAATTAACTAATAAAGAAGCAGATAGAAACTGTATGACATCTTTAGTTTTATATACCCCTCTTTCATCCCCATCCTCTCCTTCCTCCTTTTCCCCTGGCCCCACTTAGACCTTTCTTCCTTCTGTTTCTATCACTCTACTGGCTTGTCTATTATCAGTTCCCCTAATCCCTTACTGCATCCATTATGACTTGAGTGAGACAGACTATCAAAGTCATTTTAAGTATTATTTCCCAAGGCCAAGGGTTATGAGTACTTTTTACTTTTTTTAATGTATTTATTTTTTTATTGACAAATTCCATAATTGTAAACAATATCCCACGGGAATTCCCTCTCTCCCCTCACTTTCCCCTTTGAAACTCCACTCTCCATCATATCATCTCCCCCTCTCAATCAGTCTCTCTTTTATTTTGATGTCATCATCTTTTCCTCCTATTATGATGGTCTTGTGTAGGTAGTGTCTGGCACTGTGAGGTCATGGATATACAGGTCATTTTGTGTCTGGAGGAACACATTGTAAGGAGTCCTGCCTTTCCTTTGGCTCTTACATTCTTTCCACCACCTCTTCCCCAATGGACCCTGAGCCTTGGAAGGTGTGATAGAGATATTTCAGTGCTGAGCACTCCTCTGTCACTTCTTCTCAGCACCATGGTGCCTTCTGAGTCATTTCAAGGTCACTGCCATCTGAAAAGAGAAGGCTCTAACCAAAAGTGAAAATAGCATTATTACATGGGTATGAACATTAAGAGATGTGCTTACTGGGCAGTTTGGTGAGCATAGTATATACATTTAGCCAGACAGCATTAGACATTACACCCCTAGGGCTCATGACTACTCCTGTTGTAGGTTTTCAGTATCAGGAATGTGTTCCCTCCCATGGAGCAGGCCTCTATTCACATTAGAGGGTGGTTGATTTCCCTCATAACAGATGTGCCACTATTGCACCCATTGGCTTATTTGGCCTGGTTGGCCAAATTTAAGGCTTACAGTGTCCATTGTTGAGTATCTTCACTGGTGATTTCTGTCTCTCCTATTGAGCTGCATGCAGCATGGCTTTTTTCCAGCTTTCTGTCAGCTAGTCTACGTGGAGGTTTTCAGCTCAGTTCTAGCAGGATTTCTCAGTGACCTTGCAGCCCAAGTATGTGGAGTCTTCAGCAATAGGGTCTTACCATCTATTCCTGCTGGGAAACCAGGGGCCTTGGCAATGGCCTGTAATGTTTTGGGGGCATCAGGGACCTCTCTGGTGTAAACACTATTTTTAAATATTGTTCAGAGTAACTCATTAGAAGGGTACTTGTCTATCAAGCAGAAGGTCCTAGATTTGGTCCTCAGCACTGAAGAAAAATGACAAATACTAATTGTCACCTGAATTTTTTATTTTCAGAACTATCTATTTAGTTCATCAAACCATTTATGGACTAGATTTCTTTTCTGGCATTTAACTTTTAGAGGTCCTGATTAATGTTCTGCTGGATGCATAGTTAGCCAAGATTTTTCTTTCAGTGTGAAAGTATATCGCAGTTTCCTCCATAATGAAACCTTTCAACCTTGATGAAAGAAAAATCTAAGACTAAGGAAGTTCTGATATATGGATATAGTTTACATTCATTTAGAGTTTCCCTAATACCATTTTCTTGAATAAGCTGTCTTATTTACATATATTTTTCCACCCTTGTCAAAGATTAGGTGGTTAAATCTGTATGGGTGTATTTCTCAGTCCTCTATTCTAAGTGGTCTACGTATCTGGTTTTGAGCCAGTCCCATGCTTTTTTTGTTACTATTACTCCATAATATAATTTGAGACCAGGTGTTGTTATGCCTCCAGCACTGTTCATTGCTTTGGCTATTCAGTATCTTTTAGAGATGCCTCATGGACTTTACAAGTTTTTTAGTTGTATGAAAAATGTCATTGGAATTTTAATGAGGATTGTGTAATATAGTTATTTTTGCAATATTAATTCTGCCAGTCCATGAGTATTGGGGGAGTCTTTCAATCTTCTGATATCATTTCTTTCTTCAATGCATTAATAATTTCATATGTATGTATGCATTTAGGTGAGATATGTATAGAGTGTATGTGCATGTGATGTATGCATGTGTGTGATATGTATAGAGTATGCATGTATGTGTGAATGTATGTGTGGCCTCATGTATCCTCCTCTTGCTTTATTTTCTTGAGACATAGTTTCTCACTGAACCTAGATCTTTCTGTTTTTCTGCTAGATTAACTGACTTTATGTGAGTGCTAAATATTGAACTGAAGTCTTAATGCTTATACAACAAGACCTTTTACCCACTGTGTCATCTTCGCAGCTCCCAATATTTCCTTATAGAAGTCTCTTACCTGCAAAGTTAGGATTACTCCTTTGGTATTTGCTTATTTTGAAGCTGTTGTGAATGGGTTTTTCCTGTTTGGCAAGTTTGTTACTGGCATATAGAAAAACTAATGATTTTGTTATGTTGATTTTTGTTTTGCAGTTGTTTTATAGGAGTGGCTTATGTGGTGGCTTGAGTATTGAAGCCAGGAAAGTGGGCTTTGCAAGCAAGTGCCTTTATCTGCTGAGCCATCTTCCCAGCCCCTGAGAAGATATTCTTAAAAGGCACTTATGCCATTTACTTTGTCTTTAAGTCTTTTGTAACAATAAACCCTGAGAAACTGGAACTTTCCCACGAATCCCATGTCATGAGAAAAAAAGGGCCAATCAGAAGGGAAACTTGTCTCCTCCAGAGAGGGATGTCACACACTGTTGGCATCTTTCCAAAGCACCCTAAAGGAAAGACTATTGCCCAGATAATTTCAGAACTGCTGAGCTGTGCATATCTCTGACCTTCTACTTAGACCCAAACCTTATGTCAGAACCCCAAAGATTTACCTGCGAAAGAGTGGGGATCACTGGGCCTCACTGTCTGTTTTTTTTTTTTTTTCAGTATAGTCACATTGAATCAACCTACTTTCCTGCTTTATACTTTGCTCTTTACTTGACTTATTGAGGACAGATGGCTGAAACTGGTATGTGAGAGCTGCCAGGGCAGTGGACTAACCCAACCTCTAGTGACAGTTTTACACATTAAGTGAAATCGTTTCTCTGGGCTTTATTACAGACTATGAATGGCATATCTTGTAATAATTAGATGATTTTGTTTTGATCTTATTCTCTTTAGACCAAACTGGGAGTTTTGTGAAGGCAGCAACAAAATCTGCGGGATCTTCATGACTCACATAGCTTGTACAGTGGCACCCAACAAATAAATATTCAGCAAGTGAAGGATTATATTACCAGGACACATCATCACAAACATACCATCCTAATTCAGGTTTCTGAATCCTAAGGCCATGCTTGGTTACTCTCTGTCTATAAAACTTTATTGACAAAATAATTTTTGGTACCTGAATAATTTTTCAAATAGTTTAGTTTGATGCTGAGCCCTTTTATTGCCTCTAACTAAACACTTAACAATTTAATGATTCATTTCATCACAACAACATCAGAATGACTTTGTTTAGTTTTCCATGGTTCCTTTTTTGAGAATTCTCTTACTAGTTGTATCTTTTTTTAATTATTATTAGTTTTGTACTCAGTGAATACAGTCAAGTTGGTACCATTGTTAGCCTCCTCCCTGACCAGCCCCTCTGCAGGAACCCTCCTTGTTGTGGAATATGGGTTGTGCATTGTAGGGTTAGCCATCAGTTATGAGGAGGAGGAAATGTCTCTGCATATCATGACCCAACATGTGGCTCTGACATTCTTCAACCCCCCTTTGGCAAATTTCCCTGAGCCATGTTGGGTTCATTTTGGGTCTGCTTCAGTGATAAGGTCTTGGGAGCCTCTGTGTCTCTGGATATCTGGTTTGGTAGGAGTTGATTGTTCTCTGTGTCTATCTCCTTCACCGTTGTGCTGGTACCCGGTTCACCAAGAAAACAGCACTCTTGCTTGTTTCCCCAATTATTCTTAGTTTCAGCTGGGGCCTTTAGAGGTATTATGGGGTGGTTCTTTCCTTAGGATCTGTGTGTACCTGAAAAAGAGAAGCAAATTCTCTGATGGATACTAAAGTTAGCACCAGATGAATGGGATAACTCTTGTTTTTTGTTTTTTGTTTCTTTCTTTTTTGAGAATGTAGTATGTGTAGGCCCTCTTGTAGCCCATAATTGGTGGGAGCTTGATAATGGAGAGTGGGCTTATGTTTGGATATGGTTCTGACTTGTTTCCCAGCTCCAGCTATGGGTCACATTCCACTGAGCAGATCAGTTAGCCAAATCAAGAGAGTTGGTTTCCCACCATGGCTGTGTACCACTATTGCACTTGTGTGAGCATCACATCAGGTTGTTTGCTGCAGAGTAGCTTAGACCATGAATTGCCTGGACAGATATTGGTCATGTTCCCCCAGTCGCTCATGTAGCACCTTCTGGCACTAGATGCACTGTCTGGGGACTGACTCTCTTCCAGCTTCCAGCCATGTCACTCCATGTTATGTCCCAACAGCATATGGTGTCTTCAGCAGTAGGGTCTTACCACTAACCTTTGGTGGGTCATCAAGTACTGTGACAGAAATCTGTTTTCTTTTTGGAAAACCTTGTAGGTCTCTCTGATCAAGAGCTCATTGTGGATGATAGACACCTGCTGGTACTGGGAGTTACAGATCAGTGCCCAAGAAAAGAAGGAAGAAAAATATAAGTAATATAAAAAAGATAAAGAGAAAGAGAGAAACTGAAACAGATGGAGATTAAGGTCAGTCTTCATCGTACCCTGTCTAGGGCCTTATGATTCAGGTGTTCCCTCTAAGGGCCTGGTGAAGGGTCAACCATTTGGTCTGTTATTGAGGATATAGAATTTTATGCTACCATTGCTGTTTGTGTCCACTTTTGTGTCCCCCTCCCCCTCCTTTGCCCTCCCCTCCCTCCCCAAGATTCTGATGTTTAAAAGCATAGCAATTACCAAATCCTTTCAGCTTTAATTATGAGTTTTCTCAAAACATTTTATGCTTTTTAGGTTAGGTATTCATGAGACCACCGTAGTGGTTGCATATGACCTTGCTACACAGATCTTTATTAAAATGTGTACATTTATTTTTTAATTGACAACTTCCATAATTGTAGACAATAACCCATAGTAATTCCCTCCCTCCCCCACTTTTCCCTTTGAACCTCTACTCTCCATCATATCCCCTCCTCCTCTGAGTCAGTGTCTCTTTTATTTTGATGTCATGATCTTTTCCTCCTATTATGATGGCCTTGTGTAGGTAGTGTCAGGGACTGTGAGGTCATGGACATTCAGGTCATTATGTGTCTGGAGGAGCATGTTGTAAGGAGTCCTACCCTTCCTTTGGCTCTTACATTCTTTCCACCACCTCTTATGCAATAGACCCTGATCCTAGGAAGATGTTATAGAGATATTTCAGTGCTAAGCACTTCTCTGTCACTTCTTCTCAGCACCGTGGTGCCTTCTGAGTCATCCCAAGGTCACTGCCATCTGAAAAGAGAAGCTTCTCTAACCAAAAGTGAGAGTAGTTTTAATATATGGGTATGAACATTAAGAGAAGTGCTTACTGGGCAGTTTGGTGAGCATAGTGTATACATTTAGCCAGACAACAGCAGAAATTACACCCATAGGGGTCATGATTATACCTTTTGTAGGTTTTCAGTATCAGGGTCCATACCATGGAGCTGGCCTCCTGTCCAATTAGAGCGTGGTTGGTTTCCCTCATAACAGACATGCCTATTGCACCCATTGACTCATTTGGCGTGGCTGGCCAAATATAAGACTTGCAGGCTCACTGCTGAGTATCTTCACTGGTGATTTCTCTCTCTCCCATTGAACTGCATGCAGTGTAGCTCTTTCCATCTTTCTGCCAGCTGGTCTACATGGAGGAGTCTTTCAGCTCAGCTCCATCAGGATTTCTCAGTGACCATGCAGCCCAAGTATGTGGAGTCTTCAGCAATATGGTCTTACCATCTATTCACTATTCAGATGGAATGGATATTTTTTGTCATCACTGTACACTCTTGACTGTAAAATATTCACAAATTTCATGATAGGAGCAATGCTACTTAGATTTTCTGTTTTTGCAACAACTGTCATAATTAGTTTTAAAATGGTCAACACAACTTTTAATATGATCAATAAAACACATTCTTACTGGTGCATATGATTTATAAATTTAGACTGCTATTTTAAAGAGGGAAAGCATTTTTTATCAAGGTGAATTAGAGAGAGACCATAATATTGTTAATATTTAAAAAGCAGCAAATGGAAGCCATTGATGAACCAATGAGACAAGCATACTCAAAATAGATGCTGTCTTAGAAATATTATGCAAGCACTGGAAAATATACTTTGGCTATAAATGTAACCAGCTTGGTTTCACATGTGTCTTGGATGCCTACTGAATTTGGGTAAAGTGAATTTATTTTAAAATGGCCCAAAAAGCTAGAGAAAGCCATGATTCTATCTATATATATCTACAGTTTGGATTCTGTTATGCTTCATTGTGAATTGCTTTAGGAATACTTTATTTTCTTTATTTAACAATATAAACTAATATAGTTAGTAATATTGTTAGTAGAAAAAATGCTTTGTGAGGAATCTGTAATTCTTACATGTTCCAGGCATGTCTTCTGTTGTTTGCCATGATTATTTTTTAAGAACTAGTTGGGGATGGGAAGATGGCTCAAGGTTTAAAGGTGCTTGCTCACAAAGTCTGTTAGCTCAGGTTAAATTCCCTAGCCTCACATATAAAGCCAGATCTGCAGTGACAAGAGACCCTGGTGCATCCATTCTCTGCCCCCCCCTCATATATACACACACTACACACATGTGCAATACATAACAAATTATTCTTTTGAAAAAGTATTAGTCTCCAGCTTGAGCATACAATGAGTCTGGAAAGCTTAGCAGTACATCTTGTGCTGAGGACTTAACCTCACAAAGAACACACTTTCTCAGGAACCACATAACCATTCAAGTATACGTATATCATTCTCTCATCTTACACAGTGCTATTCACTTCCTGACACATTCTTCTCCTGCATCCTATTAAGAGGTTGTTCTCATTTCACTCCCACTATTATGTCACATCTTATTATGTGCAGTGAGTCCTTTTATTCTTCCAAGGACATTAATTCACATGATATGATGACTTCAGATGCATACAGCAGAGTTGGAGCTTATCCTTGACAGTTTCAGTGTAACTCAGCTGCTTCTGCCCAGAGGTGGGGCACGTTTTACTTTCGAAGCATTCAGCCCTCTATCCCCTTGCTCTGGCATTGTTTCCTTTATTATACAAAGTACTCAGTAAACATATAGTATGATTTCTCTATTGTGATCCTTTAAAGAGCTTGCATGAATCCTGGTAACTTGATGTTCTTACTGTGGTCATGTTGTTGTTGCTGTCTGTCTGTTTTGAGTTTGCACATCTTTCTATATGATTATTTTATTTGTGTGTCATGTAAGTGTTCATTTCTGTCAGTGCAGGTACATGGGTGCCAAAGGGAGCATGTGGAGGTCAGAGGGTAACTTTGGGGTCTATCCTTGCTGTTCCATCTCATTTCAGGCAGGGGTTCTCTGAATCCCTTTGTTCTTTTTGCTGCCCTCACTGAGAGCCTCCAGGAAATTCTCTCTGCCTCCCATCTCTATAAGAAACCAGCCATGGCTTCTAGCTTTTGTACATAGAATCTGATGATCAAACTCAAGTACTTAAGTTTGAGTGCTAAGCACTGAGCCATTTCCTCAGCCCTGGTTAAGTATTTCTGAGAATCACTGCCAGCACCAATCATTGCATTCTTTCATTGCAGGTACTACAGTGCAACCATTCTGCAAATGTCTGGTGTGGAAGATGATACACTCGCAATATGGCTAGCTTCAGTTACAGCTTTCACAAACTTCATTTTCACACTTGTGGGAGTCTGGCTTGTTGAGAAAGTTGGTCGCAGAAAGCTTACGTTTGGTAGTTTAGCAGGTAGGTGACTCAATGCAGAATTCTGTTTTAAACATTTTTCATTGTATCTCCAAAAGGACACTACTAATATGCCTCTGGTACTGATTTCTTAGCTGAACAATATAAAATTAAAGCAATAGACAAAAATGCAGTTTAAAAAGTAAGATTTTTGAGCAGTACAATGATATATATAACTAAAATCTAGACTAAATAGAAGTAAACAATCTGATGTAGCTAGGATAATATTTTTCTGTTATTGGAATTTAGCTCAAAAGAACAGAAATGAAAAGAATATCAACTTTTACTCTATCCTTATTTGAAAAACTAAATGAAAAGAATATCAACTTTTACTCCATCCTTATTTGAAAAACTTGTTATTAATGTGCTTACTTTATAAGATTCTATTTTTAATTTTGAAATAATATGGAAACAAATTTTATTTATTTGTTTTTACAAATCTTGAACAATGGAATATAAGAATCATACAATTTCAGGGATAGGGAACATGCTTAGCAGTTAAGAGCATGTACTGAGCTCTTGAGACTCCCTGAGTTTGATTCCCCAGTGTCCACATAAATGGCTTGGTGTGGCACATTCATCTGTAACCCCAGACCTGCAGGATAAATCTCTGGGGCTTTCTAACAAACAAACAAAAAAAACCAAACAAACAAACAAACAAAAAACCACCATCTCCAGGAAGCAGGCAGAGGAATAAAAAGAGAAGAAAAGAAGACCCATTGTTACTTCCAGCTCTGCACATATGCACACCAGGCACATATACATGCATAAACTACACACACAAACACAGGCCAGAAAAAAAAAGAGCCATATAATTTCTTCACAAATCAAAGAAAGACTTTTGTGTGTTTGAAACAAGCCTTAAGCTATGGAGATGCTTCAGGGGTTAAAAGTGCTTACTTGCAAAGCCTGATGGCCCAGGGTTGATTCCTTAGTAACCACTTAAAAAATAAAATAAAATAAATAAAATAAAATAAAATAAAATAAAATAAAATAAAATAAACAGACACAAAAAGTGACATGTGTCAAGATTTCATTTGCAGCAGCAAGAGAAAACAGGTATACCCATATTCCCTCAACCTCTCTCTCAAATAAATAAGCAAATTATTTAGTTAAAAATAAATCTTAAAAAGAAATTAATTCTAGAGCAGAATCTGATTGGTTAAGTATATTTTCTATGCCAGTAAAATAAGGCTTAACCCTTCCTTTCTTATTCTCAAATATCTGTGGTTGAAGTCTTCCCATTCCATCCATTGTTTCTTTGTGAAACAAGAACTGTTTCACATGACAAAAGGGACCCATCTTTAACATTGTTTCACATGGTCACATCATATAATTTTCTAATTATTTTGCAAATGCACAAACTCCTATCTACAATTCAATTGGGTTATACTGTAATAGCACCTTTAGAATTGGAGTAAAATACATTTTTGCATTAAAATACAAAGTTTTCAGAATAATCATCTACTTCAACAAGATGATACCTATAAAAGTGATCTCAAAGGACTCTTTCAGCATTTCTATTTTTTTTTATTTGTTTTGTTTTTTGAGGTAGAGTCTTACTCTAGCTCAGGCTGACCTGGAATTCACTGTGTAGTGTCAGGGTGGCCTCAAATTCACGGTGATCTTCCTACCTCTGCCTCCCAGGTGCTGGGATTAAAGGCATGTGCCACCAGGCTTGGCTTCTTTCAGCATTTCTTACAGAGGTTTGGTGAGAAAATATATTGAGTTCCCAACTCAGTTCCTAAGAATTCATACCCTCCTTCCAAAAGGAATAACAGAATGCTTTTATCTCCTCTTCTCATCTAGCTAGTAGTAGCCATCCTGTGCCCAGTGGTATGAGCTCATTGGAAGTATTAGCCCTGACGCGCAGGAGAGAGGTTGGCTAGGAAAGAGGATGATATGAGAAATACAAGGGTAAATGATGAAGTATGAGGATGAGTGAAGGATTTAAAACCAGGCATTTGTAACTTCGTTGAAGAAAGTAGAAGTATTTAGCCTGGAGAAAAGTCTAAGCAGAAAGCTAGTTGGTATGTTAATGTAGTAGATAGTACATGCCATGAGTACATGAAGTTTTACTCACAATAGAAGAAAAATAGTCCTAATAATCAGATCTGTCCTTTAATGAGTATGCTATCTCATCAGGATGATAAAGGGTAGGTTACCACCAGGAGAGCTGCACTGAGTATGTGTTCTTACTTTATGTTAGAAATTGAATTTGCTGAACCCTGGGGTTCATGTCAACACTAAGAGATAACTGCTTTCAAATTTCTCTCTCTCTCTCTCCCCCTGTACAATATGTGATGTTGTATATGTGTGATATATGCATGTGTGTTTTCAGATGAATGTGTGCCACACACTTGTGTGCAGAGGCCAAAGTGGAACCTTAGGTTTCCTCCTCTACTGCTGTTACCACATTCTGTCCTTGACAGAGTCCCACTTTCTGCTTGGCGCTACCATTTATATGTCAGAATGACTGTCCAGCAGTTTTCAGGTCTCTGTTCCCGGCACAGGACTAGGGTTACAGGTGTGCATGGCTATGCCCAGCTATTTCCATGAGTGCTGGGGAGTCCAAGTTAAGGTAACCAGGTCCTCTCAGGCCCTCGTGCTTGCACAGCAAGAATTTGTATGAAGTCAGCCCTCTCTACAGCCTTAGCTTTCATATTTTTAAATGGACACTCATCTGTTTTGTTGTGGCTCTAGCAGGTTGTTGCCTCATCAGGTCTATTTTCTAACTAGAATTGAAGTACTTAAATTTGATGTTTTGCTTTTGAGGTTTGGGGAAAACTGCTTATTAACAATTTTTTATAGCAGCTTCTGCCTTCCATTTTTATAGTCTAATAAGTCATTTTCTTACCAGCTCTGCAGAATTTTTGAGGCTTTATTGACATAAAGCCAAACTGTTTGGATTTGCATTGTGTGACTCCAGGCAAAATTCTTTTTTTCCTCTGTACATGGAGATCAATTATCATCCCAACTTTATAGACTTATACTAAGGATTTAACATATTCATGCACAACATGTTATGAAGTTGCCACCCCCCACTGTTCTACTCCATGAACTCTTCCAGTTGATGTCCCATTGTACTCCATAGGACTGCTACCCAAAGGATTCTAGCACTCATCCTTACCATGAGGAGGATGTACGATGTGGGTTTAATAATTTACTGACAACTTTCACACATGTACATGGTGCATGTGATCACCACACCTTCCTATGACTTTCTCTTTACCCTTAATTCAAGAACCCCTTCCTCCTCCCAACTAGTCTCACTTCTACATTCCTGTCTTTTTTGTCCCCTTGTGTATGTGTGAGAGACCTGCTAAATTTAATTGAGGTTGCGTGCATGAGCAGGGGCTGAGTATTATTTGCCAGAGCAGGTGCAGTTTACCAGTGGCCCCACCACTGAAGATGTCTCCCACTCCCCCAGCAACCACTAACTACTCATAACTCCCAAAAGAGGTATGAGGCTGATGGGACCAATATTGTGCATATAGTTACAATCACTGTGAGGTCATGAGTACAGTGGCCACATTATGTCCAGAAGACAGTGTTCCATAGCACTCCTCCCCATCCACTGGCTCTTACATTCTTTGCACCCACTTTTCAATGTTCCCTGAGCTTTAGAGCAGTGATACAGACATTTTATTTATCACTGAGCACTCAATAAAAATAGTCACTTATTTTCATTACTTTGATGAGGTTTGAGTTTCCCCAGTAGCAGTAGTCACTACCAATGGCAAAATGAACCATCTCTGACCAAAGGTGAGGGCAGCGCTAATCTAAGGACATAAATATAAATATAATAGATGTCAATTTGATGGGAATGTTATACCCTTTTAAACAAATAACTTCCTTCCTCGGGTCTATGACCTCCCCAGCTAAGGACTTTTGAATAGGTTTTAGTACCAGGCAAAAATTTCCTCCCATGTACCAGGCCTCAAATCCAGAGAGCAGTTGGTTAACTTTGTAAATGTTGTGCCTATTAGGAAGACAATTATTTGGGGAGAAAAAAAAAATCCAAGAGATTTTATAGGTTACTCCTTAAGAGCACTGTGTAGTCAGTCTTCTATCCTAATGTCATCTCTTTTCTGCCAAATCCACCACCAACTCAGCCCTGTCCACTAAATATTCTGCAATGATCCTCTTACATGAAAGATACTGCCCATGTGAGAGGCATCTGATTTCCCTTTGATGTAGCCAGTCAAAGTGACAAAAGGGATATTATAGTGGTCTAGGAGGTTTAGGAGGTCTGATTTCTCATTAAGTCTATCCTCATTTACTGGTACATAGACATGGAAATAATGTTATTTATGTAATTCTTGTTTTTAATTGTGGTTAAATTGGTCTTCTAGAAAACAGAATGACCAGTGCAAGTTTATACCTTAACGAGACTCAGTAGCACTGTAGACCCTTGTTAGTTTGTTAGTATTACTCCAATGTGACCCTCTCAATAGACATATGTCTCACACTGTAATACTAATTTATTCCATATATTTTTACTTTAGTATGTTTTTTCTTTTATTCATTTGTATGTACTTATATGTTTAGTACTTTAATAGTATAAACTGTTCTACTTTCAGTTTCTTTCTTTTTTTTTTTTTTGTTTTGTTTTTCGAGGTAGGGTCTCACTCTAGCCCAGGCTGACCTGGAATTCACTGTGTAGTCTCAGGGTGGCCTCAAACTCATGGCAGTCCTCCTACCTCTGCCTCCCGAGTGCTGGGATTAAAGGCGTGTGCCACCACACCCGGCTACTTTCAGTTTCTTAAACTGGCTACAGTATAGAATTTTTAAACCTTTATTGTACTTTTTACTAGTTTTATTTTATTTATTTATTTATTTATTGATGAGAGACAGAGGGAGAGAGAGACAGGCAGATAGAAAGTAATAATGGGCACACCAGGGCCTTTAGCCAGTGCAAACAAACTCCAGACACATGTGCAATCTTGAACATCCAGCTTACATGGGTACTGGGAAATTGAACCTGGGTTCTTAGATTTCACAGGCAAGTGCCTTAACCCTATTATAATTTTTTTATATTGGGTAAAAATAGCAACAAATCTGACATCAGAAAAAATTTTGGTTGGACATAGTGCATGCCTATAATCCCAGTGTCTGGGATTATCTCCTGAGGCAAGAGGATTATGAATTCAAAGCCTACATTGGTGACTTAGCCTGTTTGAGGCCAGCCTGGGCTACATAGAAATTTTCTGCCTCAAAATAATGATATTATAATAATGAACATAATTTTTAAATAGTTTCAGAACACCTTAATAGGTTTTAGAATAATTTCTTTAAGATTATTTAAATATGCTGGGGAGTTGGCTCGGTGGCTAAAGGCACTTGGTTGCAAAACCTGGTATCCCAAGTTCAATTCCCCAGCACCCATGTAAAGCCAGACACAAAGTAATATGTATTCCTGTGATTCCTGGGCACCTACAGTATGGGGCAGAGCCAAGAGAATCCAAAATTTGGGTGCCAGCAAGTCTGGTGTTCACTTGCAACTGCAAAAGACATTGTCTTAAAGAAAGTGGAAGAGCACAGGCACCACAGGGTTGTCTTCTGGCCTCCACATGTGTAGTGTGTCATGATTCACTATGACATGGATACACACACACACACACACACACACACACACAAGTGCAAATAAAGAACTAAAAATAGGGCTGGAGAGATGGCTTAGCAGTTAAGCGCTTGCCTGTGAAGCCTAAGGACCTCGGTTCGAGGCTCTATTCCCCAGGACCCACGTTAGCCAGATGCACAAGGAGGCACACGTGTCTGGAGTTCATTTGCAGTGGCTGGAGGCCCTGGTGCGCCCATTCTCTCTCCCTCTCTCTATCTGCCTCTTTCTCTCTCTGTCTGTCACTCTCAAATAAATAAATTTTTAAAAAAGAACTAAAAATAATAAAATAAGGGCTGGAGAGATTGTTTACTCGTTAAGGCACTTTTCTGCAAAGCCCAAGGACCCAGATTCAGTTCCCCAGTACCCATGTCAGCCAGGTGCACAAGGTGGCACATGTGTCTGGAGCTTACAGTGGCTGGAGGTCCTGGCACACCCATTCATGTTCTCTTTCTCTGCCTCTCTCTCTTAAATGAATAAAAATATAGTTGGGCATGGTGGCACATGCCTTTAATCCCAGCACTTGGGAGGCAGAGGTAGGAGGATCGCCATGAGTTCAAGGCCACTCTGAGACTCCATAGTGAATTCCAGGTCAGCCTGGGGTAGAGTGAAACCCTATAGCCATATATACATAAAAGAAGTTACCTCAAAATGTAATTATATCTGGACAAAAAAAAAAGTTTATTATGCTATTCCATCTGTGTCTGAGTATCCCAATCACCTGTGATATCCTGTCCTCATACCTGGAGATTATTATTTAGAGGCCAAGGTTATACATTCTGTAATTCTTGTCCAGTGTATATATTTAGCATTCCTTCCAAAAGGAAGGTAGGAGTAAGAAATATCACATATAAAAAAATAAAAATATAATGACAACTCTAAAACTATTTACTTCTGGGACTGGGGAAATGGCTCAGCATTTAAAGGCACTTGCTTACAAAGGTTCAGTTCTCCAGTACCCACGTGCACATGCACAAATCAGTGCATATGTCTGTAGTTTCTTTGCAGCATCAACAGGCCCTACCATGCCCATACACACACACATACACACACACACACACACACACACACACACACACAGAGTCACTAATTAATTAGTTAAAATGTTTTTTAAAATTTACTTCTAGCCAGAGTGGATTAAAATAAAAATAAATTTTGTTTCAGCTATTGAGGAATTTTGCATATCCAGGAAGACCTATTCCCTGTGTTTTGCATGTTGGCTGGACCTTTTAAAAGGTAGATGTCTGAGGTGTGTTGTCCATATTGCAGATTTCTTATGTAGGATGTTTTTCTCTACTGTTTCTAGTACTTGAATTGGATGGTCTCAATGTTTTTTTTTGTTGTTGTTGTTTGTTTGTTTGTTCTCCTTAAGAGCCAAAATTGCAACAACAACATTAAGGAAAAGGACTGTGTTCCCTCTATCCACATTGTATCTTCTAGGTTGTGTATATGGCAGGTATTAGAATCTTAATATTTGAGAATGTGTTAAGTCTACCATTTTAGAATTTATATAATGAAATTACTTCACCTGATTTGCAACAATAAACTATGGAAATAATTGGGAAACACAATTAGGTACTTAGTTCTTTAGTGAAAGTAGTCATGTTTTATTTTGTTTAGTTTAGGGTATGGGTTGATTTTTTTAAAATGCCACATCTGTATCCCTTTTTAAAAATATTGATTTGTGAGCAGACAAAGAGATACAGAGACCGAGAGAGAGGAGAGAGAGGGCTAGAGAGATGGCTTAGTGGCTAAGGTGCTTGCCTGTGAAGCCAAAGGACCACTGTTCAACTCCTTAGATCCCACATAAGCCATATGTACTAGGTAATACATGCATAAGGTCACACATGTGCACAAGGTGGCACATGCACCTGGAATTCAACTCGAGTGGCTGGAGGCCCTGGTGTGCCACAAGAGAGAAAGAGAGAGAGATGAGAGAGATAGAATAGGCATGCCAGATCCCATGTAAGCCAGGTGTACTAGGTGATACATGTGTAAGGTCACATATGTGCACAAGGTGGCACATGCACCTGGAGTTCTGTTGGAGTGACTGGAGGCTCTGGTGTGCCACGATAAAGATGAGAGAGAGAGAGAATAGGCATGCCAGGGCATCTTTTTTATTGACAACTTCCATAATTATAGATAATAAACCATGATAATTGCCTATCCCCCCAACTTTCCCCTTCACAAATCCACTCTCCATCATATCCCCTTCCCCTATCAGTTAGTCTCTCTTTTATTTTGATGTCATCATCTTTTCTCCTATTGTGAGGGTCCTGTGTAGATAATACCATGCATTGTTGGGTCATGGATATCCAGACCATTTTGTGTCTGAAAGACTACACTGTAAGTAGTCCTACCCTTCCTTTGGCTCTTACATTCTTCCACCCCATCTTCCACAATGGGCCCTAAACCTTGGAAGGTGTGATAGAGATGTTTCAGTGCTAAACATTTTTCTATCACTTTTCAGCACTATAGTGTCTTTTCAGTCATCCCAGAGGTTACCAAAATCTGAAAAGAGAAGATTCTCTAACTAAAAGTGAGTAGTATTAATATTATGAGTATGAATGTTAAGAGAAGAGCTTACTGGGAAATTTGGTAAGCATAATA
The DNA here is from genome assembly GCA_036346955.1 of Dipus sagitta. Lineage (NCBI taxonomy): Eukaryota > Metazoa > Chordata > Mammalia > Rodentia > Dipodidae > Dipus > Dipus sagitta. Next base: position 90,486,745 of record CM070777.1, on the reverse strand, counting down.
TATGCATTTAGCCAGACACCAGCAGACATTATACTCCTAGGTCTCATGATCTCCCCCCATCTTAAGTTTACAGTACCAGTCGTGTGTTTCCCTCCTGTGGAGTGGGCCTCCAGTCCAATTAGTGAGTAGTTGGTTCCCCTCCATAACAGACTTGCCATTATTTCACCTGTTGACTCATTTGTCCTGCTTGCAGTGTCCACTGTTACTTATCTCCACTGATGACTTCTCTCTCCCATAGGGCTGCATGCAGTATAGCTCTTCCAGCTTTCTATCAACTGGTCTACAGGGAGGAGGTGTCAGTCCAAGCATGAGGAATCTTCAGCAATAGGGTCTTACCATCTATTCATGGTGTTTTACCTGTGCTCTCTTGTATTAACTAGTATTTGAATATGGTTTATTGTTTTCCTGTTTGCTCATGTGGCCACTTGTGGTGGCACATGCCAGTAGGATATTGCTGAAGAGGTGGAGGCAGGAGGATCAGTTCAAGGCCAGCCTGTTTGCTCATGTGTGTGCTTTTCTATCTCTTCAACATGAATAATCCCTTCAATTATTTTCTGTAGAGCTGGTTTGGTGTTCATATATTCCTTTAGCCTGTTTTGTGTATGTGTGTGTGTGTGTGTGTGTGTGTGTGTGTGTGTGTGTGTGGAATGTCCTTATTTCTCCATCAATTTGGATGAATAGCTTTGCAGGATAAAGTAACCTTGGTTGACAGTTGTTATCTTTCAGAACTTGGAATACCTCATTCAAAGCCCCTATGGCTTTTAAAGTTTGTTTTGAGTAATCTGCTGTTGTCCTGATGGGCTTGCCTTTATATGTGACTTGCTTGTTCTCTCTTACTGCTTTCAATATATTATCTTTGGTTTGTGTGTTCTGATTTTGTCTGTTTGGCATTCTAAAGGCTTTCTGTATCTGTATTGGCATCACTTTCCTTATTTTAGGGAAATTTTCTTCTATGATTTTGTTAAAAATACCTACTATGGGGCTGGAGAGATGGCTTAACAGTTAAGCGCTTACCTGTAAAGCCTAAGGACCCCGGTTAGAGGCTTGATTCCCCAGGGCTCACGTTAACCAGATGCACAAGGGGGTGCAAGCATGTGGAATTCATTTATAGTGGCTGGAGGCCCTGGCATGCCCATTCTCCCTCTCTCCCTGTCTCTCTCTGTCTCTTTCTCTCTCTGTCACTCTCGAATAAATAAATTAATTAAAAAATACCTACTATGTCTTTGAAGTGAAATTCTTCTCCTTCTACTATACCCTGAATTCTTATGTTTGATCTCTTCATAGTGTCCCAAATGTCTTGAAATTTGCATTCATGCCTTCCCATTAGTTTGTCTTTTCTTTGTTGGACTGTCTTAGATCTGCCACTTGGTCTTCTAGTTTCAATACTTTCTCCTCTCCTTGATCCATTCTGTTGGTGAGACTTTCTACAGAGTTATCTGTTTGACTTACTGTTTTTCATTTCTGGTATTAGTATTTTTTCACTATTTCTATTTTCTTACTCATGTCTTGTATGGGCCTCCTTATTTCATTAAGTTGGTTTCCTGTGTTCTCTTGGGATTCCTTCAGGAATTTGTTTTCTTCTTTGATTCCTTTGATTTCTTTGTACATAGATATAATTATTATTTTTTTTTAAATCTTTGTCAGGCATTGCGTTTAAATCAGTCTCACTAGAGATCATTTCCTGTGGATTTATAATTTTTGGTGGAATTGTATTGTCTTGATCTTTTGTGTTTCTTGTACTATAATGTAGAGATTTTTGCATCTTGAGTTAATATGTTGCTTGGGGTTTCTAATTATCTGCAGTATTCTTAGACATGTAAATCCAGCTTTATATATCTTCAGGGTATGGGGTTAAAATGTCAGATGTGGCTTTTATATTTCTCACATAGTACCAGCAAAAGTGACCTTAGGTGTTCAGTGTGCCTGCTATGCAAGTATTCTAGTAGGCTGGATAGAGCATATTACTGGCAAATTCTGAAATTCAACTGAGCATGTACGTATTCAGTCAAAACCAGCACAGAATTTTTATGCAAGAGTGGGAATTAAAACAAACAGATAATATAATAAAGCCAAAGTCCCTAAAGGCACATGCTGTCCCACACCCTTAATCCTGTCAACTGGACTGCTGAGAGTTTTGGTCTGAAATGGGTTCCAAGTCAGCCTGGGGCCAAGTGAGACCTGCCCCCCAATAATGACAGAAGAAAGAGACAAAGACCCTATAAATCAGGAAACATCAAAGGCAACAATAATGAACACCAAAATACAGCTTATTTGAGAATGGTAAGGCCAATCAAGAATACATCAATCAAATCTAATACATAACCTTCCCTGACATGGAAGGTGAGATTAGAACTTACAGTGCAAGCCCATGTACCTGGCTTTATATAAATAGGCCCTGTTACCTTTTGAAATGGTTTCCAATCTCACTAGTGCTATGTGCCCACCTCAATCCCTCTCTATTACACTGTGGACTTGGTTAGGCTGCTTGAGTCCCTGGATCTGCTGTTCTGATTGGCTGTGTTGGATGTTGTGCTGATAATGGGTGAGTGAGTTCTCCAGTGGTTGGCAGTACTGGCAGCTGGAGGAAAGGAGGCTGTGCAAGATGCCTGGAGTTGTACCAGAGCTGCTCAGCTGGTCCCATTTGTGTTCTCCTTCAACAACTGCTTGGTTAGTCCCTGTTGTCTTCCTTTGGGTTTCCTGATTGTGAGGAAGCTGGTTTGAGTGGAAAATCCATTCCCCTGTCTTCTGCTCCTGCAGCTTTGCACCAAGCCAGGTGGGCAGGTGAGCACACAGGCCAGGCTGCCAGGGCCTTGGCAGGATTCTGGCTGATTTCATTTTTGCAGGAAGCTCTGGGTCTCTCCTGCTTCTCTGCTGTGGTTTACAGTTCCTTATACACCTTCACTTTTCAGTAAAAAAAAAAGTGTATTTTGCTGTTGTTCTGCTTATTTTCCTCTCTAGGCTGCTTTGGCATAGCTAGTATGCTGCCATCTGACCCAGAAGTTGAGCCTCTTGCCACTGCAAATGGACTCCAGATTTATATGCACCACTTGGTGCACCTACCTTTACATGGGTACTGGGGAATTGAACGTGGGCCAGCAGAGTTTGCAAGCAAAGACTTTTACTGCTGAGCTATCTGCCCAGTCCCACATCTCTTTTATGTTTCTTGATTTAGGGCTTGATAACCTTTTGAGAAAAAATATGATTCATATTATTTTTATTTTGGGTTTAAGTTTTAAGCCAATAGGAAGAAAATAAACTTGACTTTTGGTTTTTGGCTGTATTGCCCAGTTTGGCAAAATAGGCTTCTGATTTATTCAGGCCTTCCCTCACATTAACTTTTTCTACTTTTTAAGTCTGCTGCTGCTTCTTACTGCTGTTGTATAGCAACTAACCTTTTAAAATCATTTTATACCATTACAAAAATAATCTTTTAAGCATATAGTAGCATTTTAAATTCAATAAATCCATGGGTATTTTCACTAAGATTCATTTTGCAAAAGACAAAGTTGAATTGGGGAAAGGGCACATCCCATGCATGTAACTGAAGTCAAGAACCAGCAGAGCTTATTTTCAGACATAGTAGCCCTTGTACTTAATCTCTGGCTCAAAGGCACCTCAGCCCCAGATGCTTAACCCACCTCATTAGATAGCTCAGCTGTTGCATCATCCAGGTGTTCTGCCCTTCTTTGATCTCCTTTATAATGTTTCCAGTCATGTCTCATTAACATCCCTTGTTGTACCAATAAAATCTTACCATCACATAGATACCCTTCCTAAATTCCTTACTTTTAAAACATAATGATTTTTCAAATTAATGCAGCCATTTCTCATGTCTTCCTTTTAATCATTTTGCTTATCCTCACAAATTCTGTAGTTGTAACAATATTCAGAAAATTGAAAACTTCCTTAAGAAGAAATAATGTCATAAGATAGTGTCTCTCAAGGAAAAATATTTGGTGGTGTGTTTTCTTAGGATAGACCCCAGATAGCTTTTTCCAACCCTTAGTTTTTTGAGAAAGGTTCTTGCATCATAGCTCAGGCTGGCCATCAATTTGAAATCCTCCTGCCTCCACCTTCTAAACACTGGGATTATAGGAGTGTGCCATCACACCAAGAAAAAATATTAACCCTTTAAGTGATGGGTATAATCCCCAATCTTGTTTCCATAAATGAAGGGTAAATAAATATTCATTCCCCAATACCAACAGGAAAGGCAAAGGGTATATGTATTGTATCACTTTCAGTATACAATTCCTTTTTAAAACAGAACTTTCACCTGCTTCAAAAGTAATCAGTTTGTTGCTTTTCACTTGTCATTAGAAGAATTTTCTTGGCTCTGAAAGGAATACATGATGTAAATCTGTCACCTTTGTGCCTCCTGATATCTTAAACATTCAGTAATGCAGCTTACTCTCATTGATTTTGAGGTTATCAGGAATCCTATATGTTTTGTTAGTTTTAAATTTTGTTTTGTTTTCATGAAATTATTAATAATTTATTCTTTGCTAACAGTTGGGTTAGCTTTGTATTTTGCTTTCATTTCATCCCTCAATGCTTAGCGGACATACTAGTGAGTTTTCTAATCGTGTGCATGTGTGTGTGTGTGTGTGTGTATTTAATTCAGTGAAGATGAACCAAGGTTATTTTATTCAGAGATATGATTTGCCAGACCCAGTCTACTATGAGAGAAATCTGTCAACTACTCTCCAATGAAAACCTTGTTCTTATTCTTTGTAGGTACCACTGTAGCACTTGTTATTCTTGCATTGGGATTTCTGCTCTCAGCTCAGGTTTCCCCACGTATCACTTTCAGGCCAAGAGCTCCATCGGGTCAAAATGCTACTTGTACAAGCTACAGGTGAGATTTCATTATGTTTCCTTTCCTTCATCCAATTATGGTAATTTTCTTTATTTGGTCTTTTCTAAAAATATAGATGAATAGGAGCTTCCTAGGTTTGGCAACTTACATGTGAAGGGAACTTAATGGAAAGGACGATGGCAGCATCCTTCGGGAAGATCTTCAAGGAGTGTAAAAAATTAAGGAAAACATTAGCTGTTCAACATTATATTAGTGATATTCCTCTAGTAATTAAGATTATAGATTAGCACTACATTGGTATTGTGGCTTGATGAGTTTAACTCAGGACTGGGTGATGTCTGTATTCTGGGTGTGAAAACTAGTCTGCAACTGACCCTGTGCAAGATGCACATGCTCATTGGAAACACTGTTGATTTTTCTTCACCAAGTCTCATGGGTGTATCTCATTTATTTTAATGGAAGAAAACATTTCTTCCAATACATAGGATCTTCCAAAGGGTTAAAGAAGAAAGTGAGGGTAGAGCTAAAAGAAAATCAAAATAAATTAATGAAAAAATAGATGGACAGACAGACTGAAGTAATAATGAACAAAATAACAGTTTAGTTAATACTTTACTATCAGAATTATAAATGCTTTTCTTTTATTTTTTTCCTTAGGTTTTTTTCTGATTTAAGCAGTCCAACTCTGCCCTCCCCTTACACAAAAATATATGGAGTAAAACCCAGTTTAAAAATAAATCAATAAAGTTATACACTTTTGGCCTCAACCAGATGGGCATGACTAGCTATCTGGTCAGTGGTTGCATGTCTTATTATGTCACTCCTGCCTGAGAGTATGGGAATGTAGCGTGCACAAGGTTCTCCATTCAATAACCATCACCTGAAAGTTTCTTTTAGAAGTACTGTTAGTTAGATTTTGGGGCTAGGATAGAGGATTCAAGACATGGATTGTTTGAATTTAAGATTATATTCCCGCCAGTCTTCACCACCACACCCTATGCAACACAATACAGCATCTTCCCCCTTCCCTTTTCTCCCTTTTTCCCCAAAGGGTTTAAAATTAAACCTGTCTCTTTAATCACTTTTTTTTTTTTTTTTTTTTTTTTTGGTTGTTGTTGTTCTTGTTGTTTGGGGGTTTTGGAGATAAGGTCTCACTGCAGAGCAGGCTGACCTGGAATTCACTTATGTAGTCTCAGGCTAGCCTGGAACTCACAGTCATCCTCCTACCTCTGCCTCCTGAGTGCTGGGATTAAAAGTGTGCACCACCACGCCCAGCTCTTTAATCACCTTTAATCACACTTTTAATCCCAGCACTCAGGAGACAGAGGTAGGATCACTGTGAGTTTGAAGCCAGCCTGAGACTACATAATGAATTCCAGCCTGGACTAGAGGGAGACCCTACCTCAAAAAAAAATGGGGGGCTGGAAGGATATCTTAATGGTTAAGGCATTTGCCTGCAAAGCCAAAGGACCCAGGTTCAAATCCCCAGGACCCATGTCAGCCAGCTGCACAAGGGTACACACACATCTGGAGTTTGTTTGCAATGGCTAGAGACCCTGGCGCACCTATTCTCTCCCTCCCTCTCCCCCCCTCTCTCTCTCCCCCTCCCTCCCTCCCTCCCTCCCTCCCTCTTTCTCTGCCAAATAAATAAATAAAGATAAAAACCAACCTATCAAAAATCAACAAGAAAAATCTTTCTTTTCTTTTTCTTCCTTCCTTCCTTCCTTCCTTCCTTCGTTCCTTTCTTTCTTTCTTTCTTTCTTTCTTTCTTTCTTTCTTTCTTTCTTTCTTTCTTTCTTTCTTTCTTTCTTTCTTTTTAAAGGTAGAGTCTCACTCTAGCTCAGGCTGCCCTGAAATTCACTCTGTAGTCTCACGGGTGGCTTCAAATTTACAGTGATCCACCTACCTCTGCCTCCTCAATGCTGGGATTAAAAGCACGCACCAGGCCTGGCTACCTGTCTGTTTTTCTGTTAAGTGGTCCAGAGGCCCCTTCCATCTTCTTTGCTCCTGCATTGGAGTCCCCTTCCCTCTCTCTTCAAACCCCACCACTCTCTCCCCTGGCATTATATAAAACCCAAGAAACTGTCTCAGAGTCTTCTATTATGAATCCTGAACCTGACACCTAGCAAAGGCAGACATAGCTTTATTTATTCCATCCTCAATCACTAATGTTAGCTCTCAAATCACACATTATGTAATAGTGATGCAGGATTTTGGGGTTCCAGAGTGGTCCCGGATTTATAAACCCTAGTTTTTTGGGTCCTTACCCTATTTTTAACAAAGAATTGATAAAAGTAGACTCAAAATGGATAAATTATGAATTACTGAGAAATAATTTGTGAGATTTATTTAGGGGAAATTGGCAACTAGGAAAAAGCTGGAGCACCTCCAAACCCACATGGAAGACAGGATCTAGAAGCAAATGCAAAACGACTGAGAGGAAACATTCACACACTCATGGTGGACCAAAGCATAAAAGCATGAGCCCTGTATCTCCACATAAGAGAAAGAAAGTAAGGTGATGGAGGGAAAGCACCACAGCAGAGACAAAAAATGAGTAGTAAGGAAAGTCAAAAGAGTTATGTCATGCATGTAATCAAAGTGAGAAGTTACCTCAAAGCATGTCATGGATTTATTTTAGGGGGAATTAAGTTCCACAGAAGAGGCTAGCTGGCTGAAAGGTTTGAGTCAGAGGAGATTTCTCCTTGTCTGGCTGGAAAGGAAGAGGGAAGACAGCCACCCACACACAGAAAGCAAACATAGCAGATAAATGATCCTCTTCAAATGAAAGACCAGAGAGGAATAAGAAATGCTGAAGGTTCAGTGGTAGGACAGGGAGGGAGTACAAAATAAGATAACAAGAAGGGATTATCATCAAAATATATGATGTACATGTATGAAAGAAACTGTCAATAAAAACGTTTTTTAAAAGAAAAAAAAATGCTGAAGGAATTAGGGATCAAAAATAAGTCACACATGTAACCAAAGTGAGAAATCAACCCCAAGTATGGCACAGGTGGAAAGCAAGCAGGGAAATACAAGGCAGAGAGGGGAGCCCTTTCCATCTCAGCTTTACTGAGAGAGGCTGATTTACATGCATGCTCAGACAGATGTGAGCACAGGGAGAAGAGAGCCAGGTTAGCCAAGGATAAGTCCTTTATAACTAATTAAAAATGGATTTTGTCATCAGACTCAAGCATGTAAGGGGAAGACCTAATAGGTTCCAGGATTCAGAATGCCAACAAAAACACTAGCCTACCTAGGTAGTGTGCTAGACTGTGGAAGCAGCAGGGGGCGCTGCAGCCACTGTGGATGAAACTAGATCAGACACACGTTCCAGTTCTGCCAAGGTAGTCAGAATGACATCTTCTCGTTTGCTCTTTGGGCTCCGGTTCTTAACTAAGCTGACTAAAAGAAGCTAGCTTTCTCTTGTCTCCTTCAATAGGATTCTCAGAGAAGCAGAACACGCAGTGAACTTTCTACCAGTAAGTAGTTTTTATTGTACAGGATCAGTGGATTCACATCCAAAGATGAGCTCTACATATATGTTAGTCTCTTTGTCTCCTTTGTACATATTTTAGCACCTGTATCTCTCTTATATATTAACATACTATTCCAAACTAATGGACACATGCTAGGTTCCAAGGTACATGTAAAAAAACACATAGTTGTCCTCTCTGTTTTGTAAGGGCCCTTATCACACTTACATATCACATGGAAAATCTATCTGTCTGTCTATGTATGTATCTACTTATATATCTGTACCTTTGTAGGTAACAAAATGTCTACAGAGGGCTAAAGATGCAAAGAACTTCAAAGAGAGGTCAGAGCTTGGAAGCTGATGGGAATGTAGAAGTCTGTGTCCTGAAGAGATAACTAACTGAAACCCAGCTGCAAAGTAAGCTGGAGAAGTGCTTGCTACCGATCATAGAGTCAGGCTACAGAGTCATAGCTGCAAAAGCCAGGCACAAAGAGAAGGGCAAGACCAGGTTCAGACAGACAAGACCAAGGGATGAGCAGCAGGTCCAGGGTTAATAGACCATGTCAACAGCAGAGGCCAAGCTTAGCTGAAACCCCAGAACAGTCAGTCGTTCCTGGACATGCCCACCAGGAGGTCACGTAACAGTTTGGTAGGGGTGATCTCCATCATAGTACTAGGTGACTGCTTCTTTAAAAAAATGATTTTTATTTTTATTAGAGACAGAGAGAGGGAGAATGGGCATGCCAGAGCTTCTAGCCACTGCAAATGAACTCCAGATACATGCCCTGTCATGTGCATCTGGCATATGTGGGACCTGGAGAATCAAACCTGGATCCTTAGGTTTTGCAGGCATGCACCTTAACCACTAAGCCATTTCTCTAGCCCAGTGCCTACTTCTTTACAGGGCCTGGGTGAAGGATTAACATTGGTGTGTCCAATAAATTTTAGGACCTGGTTTTCCTCATATGATTTTGTGCTGTACTCCCTGTTGACCCAGATAAATTTACAGGTTATTCCCTTCTGCTCCTAGAATAAGTCATGTGTCTGCCTGAGCTGCATGAGTGGTGCTGGACAGATGGTGTTGTTCATGTGTTCACCTAGGGATAGATCATCCTCCACCCTCAAAAATGGAATCAAAGACTTCTTGTGAAATGAAGTATCTCAGGACAAAGCACAGGCTGGAAAACTGTTATTTTACACAATTTGAAGTAAGGTAAAACAGGACATAACCTGATCTCAACAGGACCTGGCCTAATATTCTTCTCTAAGACTGTCTCAGAATGCTGCATACATGAGGGTTCTTAGCCTTATTCTGCCCTTCACAGAGAACTGCTTTTAATTGCATAAAATAAATTCATCAATGTACAAAGGAAATCAATTATATTAAAATATGGTTGTCAAGCATACTTGTTGCAGTGTGGGGGATTGATCCTAGGGCCTCACATGTAAGAAGAAAAGTTTAGAGGCGAGTTTGGAAGGGAGAAGTAGATAGACATCTCCAGCAAGAGCAGGCTTTATTTGGGGTTCAAACCAGCCTGAAAGGGTCACTCCATATTTCAGCTGTCGCAGGAGTCTGGAAACCTGGAGCTTGCTGATACATTTAGGAGAGGGCTCTTATTGATCTGAAGACAGGAAGGGGTCACGGTGGCAGAAAAAGGGAGCAGGGAATGCAGGAGTGATGGACTCAAGCTGCTTTTCTAGGTATCTAGCTTCCCTGGGGTCATTGGTTATCAGGCTGCTTTCTTTCAAGATAGCTGGGGCAGTTTTATGATCTCCAGACAAAATTTTTGGGCCCAGGGTTTATTCTGATTTCCTGAGAGCCTTATTTGCAGGCCCCATCACTGCATATGCTAAACAAGTTCTTCATCATTCAGCTACAACCCTCCCACTACCACTTTTTTTTCAGTTTTTCTTAATTTTTTTTTTGTTTGTTTGTTTGAGACAGGTTTTATAGCCCATAGTGGCCTGAACTCTTATGTAGCCAAAGATAACCTTAAATTTTGGATGCTCCTCATTCCATTTCCCAAGTGCTAGAATTACAGGTATGTGCTACCAAACCTGGTTTATATGGTGATGGGAACTGAACCGAGGTCTTCAGGTATGTTAGGCAACTATGCTACCAACTCAGCTACATCCGAGCCCTTAGTTTTGGTTTTGAGATAGATTCTTGCCAAGTTGCCCAAGCTGGTTTCAAATTAGCAGTCCTTCTACCTCAGCCTGTGAAATAACTGTTAAATAATCTTGCTGAATAATAATGTTTGTACTTCTTCATTGACATGAAAAATAGAGGTAGCTGTAGGTCTAATGACATAGTTTTAAAGCCTTTGTGAATATAAATGGTATTTGGTGATTTCTACAATTACTGCAATGGGATATGAAAATATTTCATTGCTATTGCTACCAGTAGTTTATTACCTACATTCATAATTGAAGGAAATGCTTAATTTTAATAAAAGGTCAATGAAATACAGACTTTTTTCATCAGAATTTATGGGCCCTATATGAAAAGAACACTCATAAGAGTATACTTGGCCCAATTATTCCAAATTGGGTAGGGCATTCTTAGACCTATAAGGTTGAGAAGACACAGTGTGATCTTCAAGAAATCAATGGGTATTACTACTAGTAGGGAACAAGGTGCCAGGCAGAAAATGGAGCCTTGGGTACTAGGTCAAGACTTGGGTGGAGATGGAAGGCATTCAGCAGCATCAAACAGGGGAATAACATGATCACCTTGGAGCTTCCAACGGGTTTTCTACCTGTCTGTAGGTGTGGGTTTAGAAGAGGCTGAAAGCTCCAGGGAACAAATGTGCAGCTAATCTATAATGGAGAGTGTGAGGACAAGGTATGCCAGAAGATGTTAAGAGTCAACTGCTTAAATATTAAAGACAAAGATTTAGGGGGAAAGTATTTAGCCAGTTCACTTTTAAAGATATTTGGGGTTGCATGATCTTGGCTTATAGATGTAAGAGGATGAATGGGCCATATTTCTAAACATGCTTTGTATTTAAAAATAATATTTTCTGTTAATTAAGCCCTTTAGTTTTATAGGAATCACTCTATATCCTTTTGTAAATATTTTTCATAATAATCAAACATTCCTAGTAGGAAAATATATTTTATTATCAAATTATCTGGAAGAGACACTATGGCCCAGAGTTTTGTAGACAGCTTCTCATTGCTGGGCCAAACATCCAACCAGACACAGTTTTTGGGAGAAAGGGGCTTATTTTATGCTTATAGATACAAGGGACGTTTCATCAATGGCAGAAAAAGTTGGTTCCCTTTCATCATAGATCCAAGCAGAGAGAAGTCAACAAACACCAAAAGCAGCAAGCAAGAACTCCCAGAACTCGCTCTGCTCTCTCTCTACACCTTTGGGCTAGACCCCAGTATCCTCCTTCAGTGACACACCCCCTTATAGCAGCAATGTGCCTGCTAGGAGCTCAAGTAGGAAGTTATATAAAAAATGACTGAGTCTATGGGGCCATACATTCCAGCTATCACATTCAAATTACCACAGAGAGTTTATATTATATAACTTACCTTAGAGGATATAGCTAGTTTGTAGAACCTCATTTTTCTGTCTACCTTTGCCTTTAAGTCAAACAAGTGGCCTTTCTTTGAATATGTGGCAATCTGCCTGTTGCAGTCCGGTTTGCATTGCTGGTTGAAATCACCCAACTAAGAGCAGCTTGTGGGAAAAAAGAGGTTTATTTTGGCTTACAAACTCAAGGGGAAGCTCCATGATAGCAGGGGAAAATGATGGCATGAGCAGAGCTTGGATTTCACCCCCATCTCACATAAGGTGGACAATAGGAACAGGAGAGTGTGCCGAACACTGGCATGAGGAAACTGACTATAACACCCATAACCCACCCCCAACAATACACTGCCTCCAGGATGCATTAATTTCCAATTGCCATCAGCTGGGGAACCTAGCATCCAGAACACCTAAGTTTATGGGGAACACCTGAGTCAAGCCACCACATTGCCCAAGTTCCAAGAGAATTGTAGAGATGCTTGTGTCAGTTACCCAGGAAGAAAAGGAAGGATTATTAATTTCTACATGTTGAAGTAACATATATTCAAACACTAGTATTTTATTTTAACAAAACTCTCCTTTTAAAATCAAGTACTAAATGATTGAAATCATTAAAACCAGAGGCACCAATGATATAGCTGCAGAGTGTGTCATATAATTAAGATAATTCTACCAGTTTTGAGAATGATGGAGCTATCAGCTCTGGATGGGTGTAGCTGTCAGGTTAGAGTGCCAGACACTCAATGGTCATTCTGGTTTCCAAAGCCAGTGTCTGTCAAGGTCTTTCCTTATGACTTTCAAAGAATTGGCAAATGTAGACACAAAGGAGAATAAATTAAGAAGGATTTACATTAGGAAGATAAAGCATAAAGTGGAAAAGCTCCCAACCTTGAAGGGGTCCTAAGCACATAACCCACATGACAACTGATTAAGCTTTCTTGTAACCTTGGAGTTATAAATTAGCCATCCAATTGGGATGATCATCATTGTTTATGGAGGATTTTGATTGGTTGGTGGGTCAAGGGTAAAGTAAAGATTCAAAAAGAGTCTGCAGGTGGGAAATATGCCCACAAGAATTAAGGAGGATCCAGGAAGCTGTTTCTGACCACCATCTTGTTTCAAATGAGTTGCTTTCTAGTCTTGCCAGAACAAGTTGACATCTATGTTCTGGGGGCCTATGCCCCTAACTACCTGCAAAAGAAGGCTTCTTTGCTTCTAATCACTATCACTAACAGTGAAAGACTTTCAGAATATCCCATAACAAAGTTTATTATGTATCGGAGATGGAGTTAAGGGCTCATAGCAGAAAAATAAACAGATAAAACTTTTCTCTTTTAAATATTTATCTATTCATTTATTTAAGGGAGAGATAATGGGTGTGCCAGGGCCTCTAGCCTCTACAAACAAACTCCAAATGCTTGTACCACCTCTGTGCAACTGGCTTTACGTGGGCACTAGGGAACCAAACTTGGATCCTTAGGCTTTGCAGGCAAGTGCTTTAATCTCTGAGCCATCTCTTCAGCCCAAACTTTTCTCTTTTAAAACTTACTTCCAGTCAATTTTTTACCTTCTATGGGGGATTGAATGGAAAATGTCCCAATAGCCTCAAGTGTTTATGATTTGTCTTCCTACTTAGTCCCCAGGTGGTGGCTGTGGGAAGTGGAACCTTGCTAGAGGAGGTGTGTTGCTTGGGAGCAGACACTGTGGTTGATTAATCCAGCCCACTGTATGTTCAGAGCTAGTTTTCTGCTCTCTCTTATTCTCTCTCTACTGCTGGTGTGTGATGATACAAGCTGGTCATCATACTTTCTCTACCATGATGAAACTTTACCCTGAAACTATAAGCTAAAATAAACACTTTTCTCTCATGTACCACTTCTGGTCAGGTATTTTGTCCCAGCAACTGGAAGTTAACTGTTGCACCTACTCAGTAACATTAATTTGTGCAAATTAGAAATACATGATTATCTGTGTCACAGAGTTGTGACCTTACAGATTTCTAGGAGAGTCAGTCATGAAAAGTGACATCTAGTTCCTTGTCAAAATTAGAAGTAACTGCCTTTATTTTCCCATACTTACTTTGGGTCTTTTTTATGTGCAGGTGGGAGGGGGGGGGACAAACAGTGAAGCTAATTAGAGAGGTATCAGTATACCAAAGCCATTGTTTTCCATCCAAAATGATTATGCTGAATAGCAGTTACATATTATAAACACTGGCTCTTCCTTCTGCTGCTAAAGGGAGAGAGAGATCATAATTATCCTGAAAGTGAGTCCAATATGGACCTTGATCTAGGGAGTATAGTAGACACTGGGAAAAGCACTTTGAACTCAACACATTCTCTATGAGCAGAAGTAACAGCTGCTTTGATGGGCAAGGCATTTTGCACCTCTTGCTTACTGTAAATTTAGGAATAAATTGGCATTGGCCAGAGATAGCCACAGGTCTGTTAACTTTTTTGTTAGTATTTTATTTATTTATTCATGAGAGAGAGAAACAAACAGAGACAGAGAGAGAGAGAATGAGTGCACCAGGGCCTCTAGCCATTACGAACGAACTCCAGACACATGCACTACCTTGTATATCAGGCCTACGTGGGTACTAGGCAATCAAATCTTAGGTTTCCCAGGCAAGTGTCTTGACTGCTGAGCCATTTCTCTAGCCCTGTTAACGTCTTTGAGGCACATCTGGCCCCTTTATTCTCTAAAGCAGCACAAGAAATATCAAGTCAACAAGTTTAAGCCAGATTTATTTTAGTTTGTGTGTGGGTGTACATGTTTGAAAACATAGACATTTGGGCACAGACATACAAAAGCTGGATGCCAGGTGTCCTCTGTCACTGTTCCACCATATTTCCTTCAGACAAGGACTCTCCCTGAACCTGGAACTCATCATTTTTTGTCTCAACTGCCTGACCAGGAAACCCCCGTGATACTCTAGACTCTGACCCCCTCATTGCTGGTATTACAAGAGTACATGGCCACATCCAGTATTTTATATGGGTTTGGGGTTCCCACCCCCATTCTCATGCTTGCAAAGCATGTGCTCTTACCCACTGAGCAATCTACCCAGCCTCAAGTCAATAATTTCTTGACGCAGGTTTTTCACAGGAGCTTGACAATAATGTCATAGTTTGTAGTACTCTGGAAAGTATATGTGAAGCTTTGTCAGGCTTAAATTTAATCACAGTTATAATTTGTGTCCCCAGACTTTCCCAAAATGATGCTAGTAGCTGGTTCATTTTATCTCACTGTACTCTCAATTACTTTAATCTGAGTGTCTGATCAAGGCATTACTGCTCACCAGCATACTTCTTTTACATAAACTTGGTAACAAGTAGTGTTAATTAATAACAACCTTAAGCCTCTTGCCTTAACTGAAACTCATACATTATTGGCTAAAATGTGCTTCCTCTTATGATTCAAACCAGTGTCTATAAAGTATTCCAACATTCTATAATTCTGGTTTGATAGGGAATATAAGATGTTAAGGTAACGTTCTCATATTCAGAGTTTCAGTTTGTAAAAGAGAAAGATCTTTGTACAGCATTGCCTGAAAATACATAGGTAGGTTGATAGTTTATAGATAGATAGATAGATAGATAGATAGATAGATAGATAGATAGATAGACAGACAGACAGACAGATTGAAGATTGGCTTTGAATTGATAGTCTGACTGCTCACCTCCCAAATGCTGGACTTACCACCATACAAGCTTCATTTTCTTTGATTCTTGACTCAAGGAAATATAATTTTGTCATTTGGGGAAAATAACTTTTATTTCTGAATCATGTGGGAGGAGTCGAACTGCAGGGACCCATGATTCCATTTTCATCATACCTTACATACTGTAGAGGTAGCTGATAGTTTACCCACTGTTGTTTATCCAAGAGACAGAGTGATCTGTGATTCCATGCCCAGCATACCTTTCATACATACAGGTAGCTGATAATGCCTACTTTTCATCCCACAGAGAATGACTACCTGAACATCTGCTGCAGAGTTGATAGCCATGGTGCGCAGTTACCACTCTTGGCATCTAGTATTGATGATTATGATTCTCCTGTAGTAATTCTATCCTAGATCAAATTCTTTGAAATGATATTATACATTAGAGTCAACTTGAAGGTAGCTCTGAAATTTATAATCTAAAAAAAGACACTATTTGGGCTGGAGAGATGGCTTAGCAGTTAAGCACTTGCCTGTGAAGCCTAAGGACCCCGGTTCGAGGCTCGATTCCCCAGGACCCACATTAGCCAGATGCACAAGGGGGCGCATGTGTCTGGAGTTCGTTTGCAGTGGCTGGAAGCCCTGGCATGCCCATTCTCTCTCTCTCTCTGCCTCTCTCTCTCTGTTGCTCTCAAATAAATAAAAAAAATAAACAAAATAAAATTTAAAAAAGACACTATTCATTTTTGTAGTTATCACTAACATAAACTCATCACATGTAATTAACTTGAGAGTCAGAATTTGATTTTAAATTCTCACCCTCTGTTATTTGATTTTCCTTAAGTCCATTTTGATATTTACATCATAAATCTATCTCAACGAGTCACATTTTTCTCTCTCTTAAGACAGGGTCTTACTGTATAGCCCAGATTTGCCTCTAACTCTAAATCCTTCTGCCTCATCCTTCCAAGTGCTGGAATTATAAGTGTGTGCCACCACACCCATCTCATGTTGATTAGTCATAAAAATCGAGAATAAAATTTGTTTCTTAGATAGAATTTAGTGTATTCTAGTTTTCCCATTTTGGAACCAAGTAGCCTGTCTTTTATTTTAATTAATTAATGTTTGTATGGATATTTAACTACATGAGCTCTAAATATTTAGCTTTTCCTGATTTTTTATTTTTATCACTTTAAGATTTATATGGTAATATGACATCAAATTCACAAGTTTAGTGAGAAATTGAAATTGAAGACAGTAACCTCTCAAAAAAATCCTGGCATACATCTGTATTGTCAGTATTCATATATGCTATACAATTTTGAGTTGTACTATGAATAAACATATAAGTAAATGAGTAGATAAAATATGATAGCATATACTCATGTTGGTATATGCCATGACCAGTGTGGCTTTGACCTCTTGGGATAACTTGAGGATTAGGAGGAAAGACAGACAAAAATAGAGTGAAAGCTTGGATTGGGTAGTCTGCAGGCTCTGATGGAGACACTGCACAAGCACCTAATGAGCGTTGGTTTATTTTATACACACTCAGAAAAACTTTGGCAACAACTTTCTTGTATCAAATATAGAAAAAGTGTGGGAAAAGGAGACAAGGTCAGACAATGTATGAATGAGGGAGCTGCAGACCGTTTTTCTGCACATGCTGTCTTCTGCACAAGGCCAGGCCCATACAAACAGTCCAAGAGGAGGAATTAAGGAGAGGCTGAGCCCCACTCCGGTCTCTGCTGATTCAGCTGCAGGTAGACATAGCTGCGCCTATGTCAGTGGCTTCCATTGGTTGTGGTTCTCTACAGGAATACATACCATTCATTGTTAACTTTACTATTTCCTTTGCTATTATGTATTTATGTTAGTGTTTTGCTTTCTTGTTTTTAGTTAGAATAAACTTCCTGAATATTATTATGTGAATTTTAACAGCATGAATTAATATTCCTATATTTTATATTTGTAGTCTCAATGGTCCTCCCTTCATGTGAACATATAGTTCTACACCTCAGTAAACCTGCATAGTGCTGTACTTTTTAACAATCTATTTTATTAATCTCTAGATGTTGTTTTCTTTTTATTTGATATCTAGATCATTGAATAATATGTCAGTGTAGAAGAAGTCAGTATTTTAAAAGCTATTTATACAATTATATATTAAAATATTAACTCTTATTTGATTCCAATAATTACTTCGCAACCAATCCATTGACTTTGGAAGCATCAAAGAACTGAGCAGTGAGTTAATTGGGGTTAGCCAAGACAAAGAGGCAAAAATAATTCAAGTACAGTATGCTTTGCATGTTTTTGTTTGTCTTAAGGTTTTGGTTTTTTGTTTTGTTTTGTTTTTGAGAAAGAGTTTTACCACATAGCTCAGACCGACCTGGAACTCAGGATTTTTCTCCTTGGGCTTCTGAAGGCTGGAATCACAGGCTATGTCACTGCTCGTAGCTTTCATTATGTTTTCACAGAAAATGTGGAATGGCATTGGAATCCAGACATTTAAACTGGGGAGTAAAGTAATATGCACTGATAATTAATACAAATAAAGTAGTGTACATATGTAACGGAAGCAGGTTGGGGATCCTAGTGATGCAGCACTTGCCTATCATATACAAGGTCCTTAATTAACACCTAAGTACCATAAAAATATTAAGAAAACAACAGAGGGCTGGAGAGTTGGCTTAGCTGTTAAGGAATTTGCCTGCAAAGCCTAAGGAATCAGTTCGACTGACTCATCAGGTCTCATGTAAGCCAGACACACAGTGACATAAGCATGCAAGCTGACACATGCACACAAGGGGGTTCACATGTCTGGAATTAGATTGCAGTAGCTGGAGGCACTGTCATGCAAATTGTCTCACTTTCACCTAAAAAAAAGGCAGTTTGTTGGGCTTGCCTCAAAACAAACAAACAAACAAACAAACAAACAAACAAACAAAAAAGTCTTGATATCTCACCAAGAATAAAAGAGGAAAGAAGTCTATACTTATGAAAGTATACTATAATCTTAAAAATCTTTCAAATTTAAAGTATTAAAAGCCCAAAACCCCAGACTTAACCACAAAAGACTACAAAATTTACACATAAATGGAACACAAGTGAAAATGAGTCTATGAAATTCTAAAAGACAATCATAGTAATTAATCCTATTAGAAAGAAATAGGCATTAATGGAAATGGGATGACTAAAAACAGAAGCTTGTCTGCATGGCTGCTCTGTAAGGAACTCATAAGGGTACAATTTACCACCTCACTTGGATGGGCACCAGGGATAACAGAATCACAAAGCCCAATATTGTTGGTGAGCTCTATCAGTCACTCAGTTACTTGTCATTACTGAGTTTATGCTGCACAAATGAGAACAGAGTCTTGGCGTGGAGGCTCAGGGAGTCTTCAGGGAGTGAGATTAATGGAATGAGACATTGGTCACCTTTCATGGTTTCCAATTTGAAGGAACAAACATGCTTACTAAATGCCTCATTTACTGGATATTGAGATACTTGGATAAATCTGTAATACCATTTCAGTCCATGTACACAGAGACTTATTAAGGCTTTATTCCCAGATGGTTTCATTCTGTTACTCAGCACACATTTGTGAACACTGATCACATACAGGTATGTGCCAGCTATTGAAAAAACAAGGCATGTGGGCTATAAAGATGGCTTAGTGGTTAGGGCACTTGCCTGCAAAGTCATTAGTAATCCATACCCCTATCCTTTTGCCTTTGCCCATATGTTATTCACAAGTTTAGCATATGGCCTAGGGTGGCCACCATAGCTCTACATCATGTCTGAGAAACAAGTCAGCAAAGACTATAGAAGAGCAACACTTCCCAACTGAATCAGGTCACTTTGAAGTCTCCCTGAAATCCTGTGCAATACTTCTCACTGGTCAGAATCAGTCCCTGACCTTCTCTGATTGTGATGGAGAACACATGTATTTTTTACTGGGCAGGTGAGGGAGGGTGGTGAGGCCGCATTGTTCTCAGTTAAGAATCAGAATTCTAGCCCTGCTCTGAAGGTTGTGCATGGGGAATGAATAGGCCAAAGTTCCTGGTTCCTCCCCCACCTCCCAGTTTCCTGGTCCAGGTTGCCCTGCTGCTGGCTTGAGGCTGCCTGTACCCTGTGAGCATGCTGCTAAAGCAGGCATGTTGCTCTGCCTTCCTAATCGACCTTCTGTACCCCCAGCTCCTAGATCCCCTGCTCCAGAGGGTACTTGTGCAGAGTAGGCCAGAGCCCCCAGTTCCTCCCACACCTCCCAGTTCCCTGATACCAGTACCCCTGCTATTTGCATGGGGTGGCTTGGTCCCTGCAAGTGTATTGCAAAAGCAGGCCTCTTTCTCTGGCTTTCTGATTGACTGCCCTCTGGGTCCACAAATCCCTGTTCCTCAGAGGTTGCATAGGCCACTGTGGGATCTGGCCTTTTGCTCTTGGTTCCCCAGCTTCCCAATTCCTAGTTCCCCAACCCCTGGTTTCCTTGTGGTAAAGAGTACATGCAAGTGGAGTGAATAGGCTATATCTCCCAGTTCTTCACCTCCCAGTTCCCCAGGCATCTTAATCTATTGACAGCTTCTGTAATTATAGACAATAAACCATGGTAATTCCCTAACCCAACTTTCCCTTTGCAAATCCATTCTCCATCATATCTCCTCTCCATCTCAATCAGTCTCTCTTTTATTTTGATGTCATAATCTTTTCCTTCTATTATGATGGTCCTGTGTAGTTAGTATCAGGCACTGTCATGAATAATCAGGCCATCTTGTGTCTGGAAGAGTACATTGTAAGGAGTCCTACCCTTCCTTTGGCTCTTAGATTCTTTCCACCGCCTCTTCTACAATGGACTCTGAGCTTTGGAAGGTGTGATAGAGATGTTTCAGTGCTAAATACTCCCCTACCACTTTTTTCTCAGAACTGTGGTGCCTTTTAAATCATCCCAGAGGTCACTGCCATCTGAAAAGAGAAAGTTCTCTAACCAAAAGTGAGAGTAGCATGAATACATGGGCATGAACATTAAAAGAAGTACTTACTGTGTAGTTTGGTGAGCATAGTATATATATTTAGTCAGATAGCAGCAGACGTTACACCCTTAGGGCTTATGACTACCCCTGTTGTAGGTTTTCAGTATCAGGGATGTATTATCTCCCATGGAATGGGACTCCAATCAAATTAGAGGGCAGTTGGTTTCCCCCATAACAGATGTTCCACTATTGCACCTGTTGGCTCATTTGGCCTAGCTGGCCAAATATAATGCTTGCAGTGTCCACTGTTTACCTCCACTGGTGATTTCTCTCTCTCTGATGATACTGCATGTTTGGTAGCTTTTTCCAGCTTTCTGTCAGCTGGTTTACACAGAGTATTTATACGAGTATGGGGTATGGGGATTAAAATAAACAGATAATCTAATAAAGCCAAAATCCCTATAGGGTGTGTTGCTCCATACCCTTAATCTTGTCAACTAGCAAGTTGAGATTTGTAATCTGAAATGGGTTCCAAGTTAGGCTGGGCCCAGTCAGACCCTACCCCCAATAATGACAGAAGAGAAAGACAAAGGCCCTAAAAATCAGGAAACATCAAAAACAATAATAGTCAACACCAAAATACAGCTTATATGAGAAGGGTAAAACCAACCAAGAATATACCATTCAAATATAATTGTGGTGGCTTGATTCAAGTGTCCCCCATAAACTTAGGTGTTCTGAATGCTAGGTTCCCAGCTGATGGAGATTTTGAAATTAACGCCTCCTGGTGGGAGTATATTGTTGGGGTGGGCTTATGAATGTTATAGTCAGTTTGCCCTTGCCAGTGTTTGGCACACTCTCCTGTTGCTATGGTCTACCTTATGTTGGCCAGGGGGTGAGGCCCACTTTCTGCTCTTGCCATGGATTTTCCCTGTCATTGTGGAGCTTCCCCTCGAGCCTGTAAGCCAAAATAAACCTCTTTTTCCGATAAACTGCTCTTGGTTGGGTGATTTCTACCAGCAATGCGAACCTGACTACAATGGTAATACATGACATTTCCTGACATGGAAAGAGAGATTAGCACTTCCAGTGCAGGCCCTGTGTATCTGGCTTTGTATAAGTAGGCCCTGATACCTTTTGGAAAGGCTTCCAATTTTATCAATGCTGAGTTCCCACCTTGATCTCTCTTTCTCTCTCTCTGTCTCTCTCGGTGCTTGGCAGCCAGAGAAGAATGAGTACTGTAGACATTCATGGTCCTGTCAGTTGGGCAATAGAAGGCTATGCAGGGTACCTAGAGTCCTACCAGAGCTGCTCAGCAGGCCCCTGCTGTCTTTCCCTTCAACTTTCTTGACTTTGCAATAAGGCTAATGTGAGTGAAAAATCCCTTCTCCTTCTTTCTTCTCCTGCAGCTCTGCAGCATGAATATCAGTGCCACTAGCACCTCTGCTGGATTCTGGCTGGTTTCCTCTTTTCTGGAAGATCTTAGTCTCTCCTGCTTCTCTGCCATGCTTAATAATAACTTATATACCTTCACTTTTCAGTAGAAGAGTGTATTTTACTGTGATTCTGTTTATGTCCCTCCCTAGGCTGCATTGGTTTGTCTAGTAGGCCACCATCCTAACCACCCCCCTGTACCTTTGATGTACTTGCATTCTCTGAAATCTGCACATCTGCAGTTACAACCCATCCTACACCAACCCAGTTCACATTTAAAACAGAGCTCTCATTAAAGATTCTACAAGGACAAATACTTGTTTCCTCATTAGGAAAATGAAATGTTTCTCCAAGATGGGTAGGCCACAATGCAAAAAAATAATAATAATAATAATGAAAGTCAGAAAAACAGATCATCAGCAAGGATGCCCACAATGGACATCTCCAATGAAATCATAGAGAAATCAACAGAAATTGAATCTCATAATGAAAACACAACAAGCTGTGTGACCCTGATCAAAAGAATTGCTCAACTGGAAGCAAAGGATCCAAAAACCAACAATCACATTAATGAAATTGACCAGAATCATTTCTTAGAGCACTCAGCTATTGTTACTAGGCTTAACTTAATTGAAGAAAACCAGAGAGGCTCAAA
The DNA here is from genome assembly GCA_036346955.1 of Dipus sagitta. Lineage (NCBI taxonomy): Eukaryota > Metazoa > Chordata > Mammalia > Rodentia > Dipodidae > Dipus > Dipus sagitta. The sequence continues at coordinate 90,464,174 of CM070777.1, read as the reverse complement.
AGAAATATAAATTAATTAAAGATGAGTCAACAAATAGAGGACCTCAATAACCAGCTGATTAAGCTTAATGAAGACATGATCAAATGCAAGAATGAATTCCAGGAAGCACCAAGAAAATAAGACCTCAAACTGAAATTGTACCTCAGAAAAGAGATGGACACAATGCAAATAATACAATAAAAAAGAAAAATAAAATAGAGCTTTTGTAAACATCTCTAGAACCCCTCACTAACAGAGTTACTCTTGTGGAATACAGAACCTCTGAGCTGGAAGATAGGACAGAATAAATTGATCAGGAGTCTAAAAATGTTGCTAAGTTCAAAAATTCATACAAATAGAATACAAGGGAACTGTGGGAGTTCCCTAAACGATCAAACATCCTGATCATAGGTATACAGGAAGAGGAAGAAATCCAGGCCAGAGGCATAGAGAACATATTCAACAAAATTATTGAAGAAAAATTTCCCAATCTCACAAAAGAGAGGCTCATCCAGATAAAAGCATTTCACAGAATAGCAAGCAGACAGGACCAAAGAAGAAACTCTCCAAGGCATTTCATAATTAAAACTGGTAACACTGAAAACAAAGAGAGATTGCTAAAAGCAAGAGAGAAACCACTCACTACATATAAATGCATTCCCATCAGAATTACCTCAGATGAAAACCCGGAAATCTAGAAGGGTATGGAATGAAATACTTCAAAGTCTTAAAAATCTATGGTGTCCAACCCACACCACTGCACTCAGTGAAAGCATTCCTCATAATATATGGTGAAAGGAAAATTTCCATGAGAGAAGTAAGCTATATGATTATATGAACACAAAGCCAAACATACAGATAATACTTCAGGGAATACTCTGCACAGAAGAGTCAAAAAGCCAATCTCAATAGCCTTTAAGAAGTAGATGACAGTAACTAATACTAGATCAGGCTCAAAAAAGTACAAAACCCAGGAAAGCACCAAACCTCATAAATCACCCCATCATGGCAGGGATTAAATTGAACCTCACAGTTATAACCTTAAATATTAACAGTCTTAACTCACAAAAGACACAAGATAACAAATTGATCAGAAAAATGCACCATTCTATCTGCTGTCTTCAAGAAACCCACCTCACCACTAAAGATAGACACCTCCTCTGGGTGAAAAGATGGAAATTGATATTCCAAGCAAACAGGAATAAGAAACAAGTAGGTCTTGCTACATTAATCTGATATAATAGACTACAAAAGTAATCAAAAATGACAAAAAAAGGCCACTTTACTCATCAGGCAAATTACCAACATGAGCACATCACAGTCATAAATATGTATGTGCCAAACACAGTTGCACCGTAGTTTATTAAATAAAATCTACTTGACAGCAAAACAGAAATAAACACCAACACCATCATAGTTGGAGACTTTAATATACCACTATCATTAACAGACAGACCATCCAAGCAGAAAATCAATAAGGGAATAATAGAGCTCAAAAACAACATAAATCAACTAGACCTAACAGATATCTACAGAACTTTCCACCCCAGTTCTACAGAATTCACATTCTTCTCAGCAGCCCATAGAGCTCTCTCCAAAATAGGTCATATATTAAGCCATAAAGCATGCCTCCATAAATTCAAGAAAATTAACATAACTTCCTGCATATCAGATCACATAGTTAAAGTGAGAAATTAACAAGAGACATATCAGGAATTCCTCCAGTTCATGGAGACTGAACAACAAAGGTTGTAGAAAAAATCCAAAAAAATAAAATATAAAGTTCCTAGAATTGAATGACAGTGAAAATACAGCCTACCAAAACTTGTGAGACACAATGGAGGCAGTCATAAGGGGAAAATTCATAGCACTAAATGCCTTCATAACAAGAGAGATACCAAATTAATAACCTAACCATTAACTTAAATGTGTTGGAAGCAAGAAGAATCCAACCCTAAGAGCTCCAGATGGAAAGACTGAATCAAGATCAGAGCAGAAGTTAATGAACTAGAAACTACAAAAACTATTAAGAAAATTGGGGAATTCAAAAGCTGATTATTTGAGAAAATAAAGTTGATAAACCCTTGATGAATTTGATCAGACAAAAAAAAAAGAGAGAGAGGAAAAGAGATCTCAAGTTAACAAAATCAGAAATGAAAAGGGAGTGGTCACAACAAACATCACTGAAATTGGAAGAATTATCAAGACATACTTCTAAAACCTCTACTTCCCAAATTTGGATAATATGGAAGAAATTGATGAATTCCTGGACACATACAACTTACCAAAACTAAACTCAAAGCAGATTAATCTCCTAAACAAACCTATCACATTCATTGAGATTGACAAGGTAATCAAAATCAAAAATCAAAAACCTCCTCAAAAAGAAAAGTCCATAAACAGATGACTTCTCAGGCAAGTTTTACCAAACCTTCATTGAAGAACTGAAACCAGTTTTTCTCAAACTATTTCACTTAATTGGAGAACAGGGAATACTCCTTTAACTGCTTTTATGAACCTAGTATCACCCTGATACCAAAACCAAACAGAGATTCAACAAGAAAAGAAAATTATAGGCCTTTTTTTCTGATGAACTTAGATGTAAAGATCCTGAACAAAATCATTTCAAACTGAATTCAACAACACATCAAAAGCATTATCTACCTTGGTCAAGAAGGATTCATACCAGGGATGCAGGAATATTTCAATATATGGAAATTGGTCAATATAATACACCATATAAATACACTTAATCAGAAAAACCACACGATCATTTCAACAGATGAAGAGAAGGCCTTTGGCAAAACATATCACTCCATGATCAAAACACTGGAGAGAAAGAGCATGGCCAATTCATATGTCAACACAATAAAAGATATATATAAAACACCTAAAGCCCCAATAATACTTAATGGGAAAAGACTCAGGGAGTTCCTATTGAGATCAGGAACAAGACAGTGGTGCCTACTCTCACCACTGCTCTTGAACATAGTATGAGATGTCTTAGCCCAAATAATAACAGAGGAGAAAGAAATAAAAGGGATTCAAATTGGAAAGGAAGAAGTGAAATTAGCCCTGTTTCAGATGACATGATCCTATGCATTAAGTGACCTGACACTCTCCATCTCAAAACATCTAAAGGGTAATTAATGCCTTCATCAAAATGACAGTATACAAAATCAACACACACAAATCAATATCCTTTCTATATGCAATGGAAAAATATACAGAGAAATAAATGAGCAAGGCTGTCCAATTTTCAACAGCTACAAAAAATCAAATACTTTGGAATAAGACTAATCAAAGATATGAAAGACCTATTTAAAGAAAGCATAAAACCACGCAAGAAAGAAATTGAGGAGGACTTGAGACAATGGAAAGACCCCTTATGTTCCTAGAGAGTCAGAATATTGTGAAAATGGCAATTCTACCAAAAGCAACATAGAGATTTAATGTAATGCCAATAAAAGTTCCAGCATCATTCTTTTTTTTCTTTATTTGTTGTGCACATATTCAGTGTGTAAACAGCACATGTTGGTACCATCACTAACCTCCAAAGGGACCCTCCTTGTTGGGGATTGTGAGTCATGCATTATGGAGGTACCCATCAGTTGTAGGGAAGGGGCAATGTCTCTGTGCATAATGTCCCAACTTGTGGATCTAACAATCTTTTTGCCACCTCTTCCATGAATTTCCCTGAGCCATGTTGGGCTCATTTTAGGTCTACTTCAGTGATGAGGTCTTGAGAACCTCTTTGTCTGTGAATATCAGGTTTGGTAGGAGGTGAATGTTCTCTGTGTCTATCTCCTTCACCCTTGTGTTGGTACCACATTCACCAAGAAAGCATCACTCTTGCTCATTTCCTCAGTTACTCTATGGCTTCAGCTGGGGCCCTGGTGAGGTGTGATGGGTTGAATCTCTCCTCAGGTTCTGTGTCCATCTGAAAAAGAGGAGCAGATCCTCCAATGGAGAGTGAAGTCAGCACTGGGTAAATAGGATAACCATTATTATTTTAGAGGGAATTTAATTGGTGTATGCCCTCTTGTAGGAGCTTGATATTGGAGAACAGCCTCAATTTTTGGATATGGTTCTGACTTGTTTCCCAGCTCCAGCTATGGGTTCTGTTCCACTGAATGGATCCGTTAGCCAATTCAAGAGCCGTTGGTTTCCTACCATGGCTGTGTGCCACTATTGCACTTGGGTGAGGTCAGGTTGTTTGCTACTGAGTAGCTTAGACCATGAGTTGTTTGGACAGATGTTGGTCATTTTTTCCCAGTTGCTCATGTAGCACCTTCTGGCACTAGACAAGCTAACTGTCTGGGGATTGACTCTCTTCCAGATTCCATCCATGTCTCTCCAGCATCATTCTTCACAGATATAGAAAAAAAAGATCACAAAATTCATATGGTATTGAAGTAGGCCTTGAATATCCAAACATATCCTCAGCTGGAGGTATCACTGTACATAATCTAAAGCTATACTACAAAGCCATAGTAACAAAAACAGCATGTTACTGGCATAAAAACAGAAATATAGATCACTGGAACAAAATTCAAGACCAAACCTTTATAGCTACTTGATCTTTGACAAAGATGTCAATAATGTAGACTGGAGAAAAGACAGTATCTTCACCAAATGTTGGTGTACAAACTGGATAACCACATGTAGAAAAATGAAACTAGGCCCACTCATCTCATCATATACAAAAATTAAATCCAAATGGATTAAACACCTCAATATAAGACCTGAAACTTTTCAAGTACTGGAAGAAAAAAAATAGGAGGAACTCTCCATGATATAGTAGGGAAGGACTTCCTGAACAATACCCTAGTAGCCTAGGAAATTAAACAATCTCTTAACCATTGGGATCTCATGAAACTAAGAATCTTTTGACAGACCGACATACCATAAGCAAAGTCAATTGATTACTCACAGAATGGTAGAAATACTGACAGAGGCCTAATATCTAGAATCTACAAAGAACGCCAAAAACTAAGTAATAAAAAAACAAACAATCCAGTGGAAAAATGGGCAGAGAACTGAATAGAGAGTTCTCAGAAGAAGAAAGACAAATGGCTAATGCACAGTTAAGAAAATTTTCATCATCCCTAACCATCAGAGAAATGCCAATTAAAACACCTATGAGATTCTATCTTACTCCATTAAGGATGGCAGTCAAAAAAAAAAATCAAATGACAACAAATATTGGTGAGAATGTGGGGAAAGAGGAACCCTCATTCACTGTTGGTGGGAATGCAAACTTGTGCAAGCACTATGGAAATCAATATGGAGATTCCAGAAAATGATGAATATAGAACAACCAACAGACCCAGTTATTCCCTTACTGGGCATTTACTCCAAATACTCCACACTTTACTACAGAGGTATTGGCTCAACCATGTTTATAGCTGCTGAATTCATAATAGCTAAGAACTGAAATCAATCCTGGTGCCCATCATTGAACCAATGGATGACAAAGTTGATGTACATATACACAATGTTATTATGTTCAGCAATGTGAAAAAGTACAACAAAATTTGTAGGAAATGGATGGCCTTAGTACAGACCATATTCAGCAAACACACACAATTACAAAAAGACAACCACCACATGTTCTCACTCATCTGCGTATCCTAACCTGGATCAGCTTGAGTTGCTGCCATACTGGATAGGCAACTTGAGGCCCAGATAATAGGGATGGAAGGGTTTGTGAAGAAGAGGGTGGATAAACACAAAACTAAACCCAAAATGAACTGGTGCCATAGAAAACTTTCTCCTTGAAGGTAGACTAAAAGATAAAACCCTCAATAGGAGTATGGGGGAGGGCCTGAAAAGAAGGGCCCTGGAGAGGGTTGGATGAATCCTAACCTTAAAAACTTTTGGCTCTGACCTATAATTTGCAGTACCAGAAATAGGTGCTCCCCACATTGAGCTGTTGACTGGGGAGACCAATGAGCTCCCCCAAACAAGACAGATTTCTGTCAAGGCACTTGATTACCTGCCTGAGGTAAAAGGTAAGACCCTATTACTGAAGGTACCACATTCTGCTGTTACAGAATTCATAAGAGAGTCAGTCCCCAGACAGTTAGCTCATCTAGTGCTAGAAAGTGCTACATGAACTACTGGGGGAAATTGGCCAACAATGGTGTGAGTGAGCAAGGGTCTAAGCTACTCAGAAACAACCAGCCTGATAAGAAGTACTCACCAGTGCAGTGGTGGCACATAGCCTTGGTGGGTATCCAATGGCTGGCTGATTTGCTAAGAGGTCCACTTAGTAGAAAAGAATCCTTATCTGGACTGGGAACCAGGTCAGAAGCCTATGGAGACAAAGATTATGCTCTTCAATGTTATGCCCCCACTAGTTTTTGGCTAAAAGAGAAGCTACATCCATCCAACTTTCCCCAAATTAATAACACTTATCCAATCTAACCTATGCTGGATTTACTCTCCATTGGAGAATCTGTTTGTTTGTTTTTAAAGTTTCAGAAGATAGTGAGGCCTGAGAAGGTAAACTACCCTTCACATTTCAGTTAAGGCCCAGACAAAACCACAGAGGAAGTGGGGAGACAAGGAAGAGTGCTGCTTCCATGGTGAACCTGACAAGCAGAACCAGGGGGAAGGAGACCGACACTGAGGATTCTTAACACATACCAACAGAAATTCAGAGGTTTCTAAGAACTCATCACCAAAGTAGACTTAAAACATACCAACCAAGGCTCAGGAAATTTTGTGGAAGAGGGGGCGGAAGGACTGTAAGAGCCACAAGTAAGGACATCAGGCCAAGAGGCATTACTTCCCTCCAATAATTGCTGCTCCTATGATGCATAACCCACAGCCCCATGGGGAATGCCAGCAACATCGATGAGGGCCAGGCTGTGGAATGGGGGCAAGGTGGAGGGAAAAGATGGTACCAACACATGATGTATCCATACAAAATATGTTCTTAATAAAAAATTTTAAAAAACAATCAGCTTGCTGAATTCTGTAAGCACTTTGAAAAATATACATCTTAAAGATTGTGTTTAAAAGGGTAGTGCTTGTCTTCCTTCTTTATCATTATTTGCCCTCCTGTAGAGTCCTTGTGTTTCATTAATATGGTATTTTTGTAGGAAAGATTTTCTAAAAGGATAATTTTCCTCTACTCATGTAAAATACAAAAATGTGCTATGTTATTGTAATGATCCCATGGTACATCATGTTAAAAAAAAACAATTACATGATTTTGAAAACGTCATTTTTCTCTCACAAAGAAGGAAAAGGGGTATATATATATATATATAGACTCTCTGCCATCTTTTTTACAGTCATAGAGCTAGGGAACCTGGTTCCTGTATAGGATACTTATGAGTGGTTCTGCTTACCACAGGGACCAAAAAGGACTTCACCTCCTTTCACAGTTTAGTTCGCATTTTAGTCATTAAGTCAAGATCAGCATTGCAGATGGAAACAAATGTGGCTGTCTTAAGTATTTTACCTCCAGCTTTGCAAGAGAATCATTAAAATCTCTTTCATTTGCACTGTTTTCTTAGTATATAAAACTAGTGAAACAGCTCCCATTGGGTTGTCTCTGAGTGAGTTACTTAAAGAAATGATTGGTTTGAACTTGTGTTCAGAGCAGTTCTGGCTATTTGTCATGTAGTTAACATTTTACCAGTCACCTTGCAAAAAACATTAATGGATTTTCTTTTTTACTTAACTGGATGCTTTAATTTCCTCCATTTTACCAATCACTGACCAAGGAATAAAGAAGTTAAATGAATATGGATGACTATATATGCCTTTGCCTGTGGAAAACTCAGTTTTCATTTAAAAAGATGAGCCTTGTCAGAACCCATCTGTAAATCAAACACTGCCTCTTCACCCATAAGTCCAGTCACACAGCATGAAGTACCTTCTGCTAGGAAAGGGACCATGTAGCTTTTGGTCTAAAAATACTAGTTTGATATATTTTGACTCATTCAATGAACTTGCTGTTCTTTTTATGCAATATATTTTTCACAAGTTGTAGTCTAGTTGGAACTTAAAGAAATTAGTTTGAGTTTTGCTTTTTAAATTTTGTACATTTATTTTCATGCCTCTATTTTGCTTAGTAAGTATTGTTTCTCCTATTTTAACAATTATCATTACAACATATTTAATAGAAAAACACGGTGTAAAATAAAGTAAAATTCTAAACTATTTTAGTGCTCAACTCTTGAGTTACGCTAAGGGCAGAATTCAGAATGTTGAGTCTCAGTTCTAAGTTCAATTATTGGTTATTTTGTTTAGTTTGGAGTTTATTATTATTATTATTGTTAATTAGTTTTGTACTCAGCGATTACAGTCAATTTGGTACGAATACTAGGCTCATCCATTACCTACCCTCTCCCGTTGGCCCCTCCTTGTTGAGGTATATCGGTCATGCATTCTAGAGTCAGCCCACAGTTATGGGTAGGATAAATGTCTGCATATCATGACCCAACATGTGGCTTTGACATTCTTTCCACCCCCTCTTCCGCAAAATTTCCCTGAGCCATGTTGGGATCATTTTTGGTCTGCTTCAGTGATGAGGTGTTGGGGGCCTCCGGGTCTCTGGATCTCTGATTTGCTAGGAGTTGATTTTTCTCTGTGTTGATCTCCTTCACCCTTGTGCTGTTACCCGGTTCACCAAGAAAACAGCACTCTTGCTTGTTTCGCCAATTGTTCTTAGTTTCAGCCTGGGCCCTTTTGAGGTATGATAGGGTGGCTCTCTCCTTAGGATCTACATCAATCTGAAAAAGAGAAGCAGATTCTCCAATGGAGAGTAAGTAGCACCAGGACAAATGAGATAACCCTTACTTTTTTTATAGAGAATTTAATAGGTGTAGCACCTCCTGTAGCCCACGATTGATAGTAGCTTGATGATGGAGAGTGGGCTTATGTTTGGATATGGTTCTGACTTGTTTCTCAGCTCTGGCTATGGGTCCCTTACCACTGAGGGGACCAGTTAGCTGAATAGAGAGCAGTTGGTTCCCCACCATGGCTGGGTGCCACCACTGCACTTGTGTGGGCATCTCAACAAGTTACTTGCTGCTAAGTAGGTTAGACCATGTGTTGCTTCGACAGATATTGGTCATTTTCCCCCAGTCGCCCATGTAGCACCTTCTGGCACTAGATGCCTCTGGCACTAGGCTGACTGTCTTCCAGCTTCCAGCCATGCCATTCCATTTTACGTGTCAACCACATAAGGTGTCTTCAGCAGTAGGGTCTTAGCACTAACCTTTGGTGAATCATCAAGTACTCTGACAGAAATCTGTTATTCTTTTAGGAAACCTTGTAGGTCTCTCTGATCAAAAGCTCATTGTGGATGATAGCCCCATGCTGGTACTGGGAGTTACAGGTCAGTGCCCACTAAGAAAAGGAGGAAAAAGATAACTAATATACAAGAGTTAGAGAGAAGAGAGAGGGTGGGCTGGAGAGATGGCTTAGCGGTTAAGCGCTTGCCCGTGAAGCCTAAGGACTCTGGTTCGAGGCTCGATTCCCCAGGACCCACGTTAGCCACATGCACAAGGGGGCGCACGCATCTGGAGAGAAGAGAGAGGGTGGAGAGAGAAGCTGTAGAAGATTAAGGTCAGCCTTGATCATACCCTCTCCAGTGTCTTGTGGCTCGTGTGTTCCCTCTGAGAGCCTGGTGAGGGTTCAGCCATTTGGTCTGCCTTTTAGGATGTAGAATTTTATGGTACCATTGCCATTTGAGTCTAGATTTGTGTTTCCCACCCCCTCCATGGCCCTCCCCTACTTCGGCACTCATCCTATTGTCTAGTCCTTGAGATGCTTGCTGGGTATGTAAGGCTTCTTGGGTAGATTCAGGCTAGGTCCTATAGATGAGTGAGACTATGTGGTGATTTTTTTTCTGTGATAGGGTAAGTTCACTGAGAATGATCTGTTCCAGGTTCAACCATTTTTCCTCAAATTTCATTGTATCATTTTTTCTTACTGCTGTATACAATTCCATTGTGTAGATATACCGCATCTTAGTTATCCATTCTTCTACTGATGGACATCTGGGTTGATTCCAGCTTGTAGCTATTACGAATTGAGCAGCTACAAATATGGTTGAGCAAATCTCTCTGGCCTGTGGTTTGAAGGTTTTAGGGTAGATGTCCAATAAGGGAATAACTGGGTCTGCTGGTATCTCTATAGTCAGCTTTTTCAGGAGTCTCCATATTGCTTTCCAAAGTGGTTGTACCGTCTTACATTCCCACCAACAGTGGATGAGTGTTCCCTACTTCTCCACATCCTTGCCAGCATTTATTTTCATTTTATTTTTTGATGTTTGCTATCCAAACTGAGGTAAGGTGGAATCTCCTAGTTGTTTTAATTTGCATTTCCCTGATGATTAGGGATGATGAACATTTTCTTAAGTGTGTGTTTACCATTTGTATTTTTTCCTCTATGAACTGCCTGTTCAGCTCTTTGCCCCATTTTGTGAGTGGGATGTTTGACTTTATACTGTTTAGATTTTTGAGTTCTTTGTTGATTCTAGAGATGAGGCCTCTGTCAGTTGGATAACCTACAAATATTTTCTCCCATTCTGTGGGTAGTCTATTGGCTTTGCTTATTGTATGCTTGTGTATAAAGAAACTCTTCTGCTTCATGTGATCCCATTGGTTGAGTTACTGGTTAAGATCATGAGCTACTGGGGTTTTGTTCAGGAAGTCTTTTTCCATTCCTATATCATGGAAAGTACTTCCTAAATTTTCTTCCAGTAGTAGTCGAGTTTCTGGTCTTATATTGAGGTCTTTAATCCATTTGGAATTGAGTGTAGTGCATGGAGAAATCTGTGGATCAAGTTTCAGTTTCCTGCATATGGTTATCCAGTTTGTCCAGCACCATTTGTTGAAGATGCTGTCTTTTTTCCAGCCTATATTGTTAGGGCCTTTGTCGAATATCAAGTAGTTATAGTTGCTTGACCAAAGTCCGGCTCCTCACATCTATTCCATTGATCTATACTCCTGTTTTTATGCCAGTACCATGCTGTTTTTATTACTATGGCTTTGTAATATAGCTTTAGATCACGCATGGTGATGCCTCCAGAGTTATTTCGTTTGCTGAGAGGCTATTTGGATATGTAAGACCTTCTGCCTTTCCATATGAAATTTGAGATCATTTTTTCTGTCTCTGTGAAGAACACTGTAGAGATTTTAATTGGAATTGCATTAAATCTGTATATTGCCTTTGGTAGGATCGACATCTTCACAATGTTAATTCTGCCTATCCAGGAGCATGGGAGGTCTTTTCATTTTCTCAAGTCCTCCTCAGTTTCTTCTCTGAGTGCTTTTATGTTTTCATTGTATAGATCTTTCACTTCCTTGGTTAACGTTATTCCAAGGTATTTTATTTTTTTGTTGCTATTGAAAATGGGACCATGTCCCTTCTTTCTTTCTATGTAACTTTGTCATTTGCATACAGAAAGGCTACTGACTTTTATGCATGATTGAGTATCCTGCTACTTTGCTATAATAGTCAACCTTCAGGAGTTTTGAGATGGAGTCTCTCAGGTCTGTTACATATACAATCATGTCATCAGAAAATAGAGCTAACTTAACTTCTTCCTTTCCAAATTGTATCCGTTTTGTTTCCTGCTCCTGTCTTATTGCTTGAGCTAGGACTTCGAGTACTATATTGAAAAGCAGAGGTGAGAGTGGACAACACTGTCTTGTTCCTGATCTCATTGGGAACTCCTCCCGTCTCTCCTTTAAGTATTATTTGGGCCTTAGGAGCTTTGTATATTGCCTTTATTATGTTAAGATATGAACCAGCCATGGCAATTCTCTCCAATGTTTTGATCATGAAGTGATGTTGTATGTTGTCAAAGGCCTTTTCTGCATCTATCGAAATGATCATGTGGTTTTTGTGTTTAACCTTATTTACGTGGTATATTACATTGACAGATTTCTGTATGTTGAACCACCCCTGTTTCCTGGGATGAATTCCACTTGGTCAAGGTAGATAATGCTTTTGGTGTGTTGTTGGATTCGGTTTGTGAGGATTTTGTTCAGGATCCTTGCATCTAAGTTCATCAGGGAAATAGGCCAGTAGTTTTCTTTTATTGTGGCATCTCTGCCTGGCTTTGGAATTAGGGTGATACTAGCTTCAAAAAATGAGTTAGGTAGCTTTCCCTGTTCTCAAATTCTGTGTCACAGTTTGAGGAAGATTGGACAGAGTTCTTCCCGGAAGGTTTGATAAAATTCAGCTGAGAAGCCATCTGGACAAAATGATCAAATTGGTCAGGGGTTTGTCAATCTTGTTTTTTTTTCAAAGAACCAGCTTTTTTTTTTTTTTTTTTTTTTTGGTCGATTGTCTTGATTGTTTTCTTAATTGCCAATTCATTATTGTCTGCTGTGATTTTAATTATTTCTTTCCTTCTGGAGCTCTTTGGGTTGGATTTTTCTTGCTTTTCCAGTGCCTTTAGGTGGATGCTTAGGTTATTGATTGGGGATGTCTTTTTTATGACGGCATTGAGCGCTATGAATTTTCCCCTGAGGACCGCCTTCATTGTGTCCCTTAAGTTTGGTATGATGTGTTCTCATCGTCATTCCAGAAATTCTAGAAATTTTGCAATTTCATTTTTTATTTCATCCACTATCCATTTATTGTTTAAAAGTGTGCTGTTCAGGTTCCCGGTGCCGTTGGCATTCTTGGTGGGTCTTTTGTTGTTAATTTCCAGCAATATAGCATTGTGATCTGATATCATGAAGGGAATTCTGTCAATCTTCCTAAATATGTGGAGGCAGTCTTTGTGACCCAGTATATGGTCTATTTTAGAGAATGTTCCATGGGCTTCTGAGAAGAATGTGTAGTCTGTGGATTTGGGATGGAAAGTTCTGTAGATGTCCGTTCGGTCTAAGTGATCTATTGTTTTGTTGAGTTCTCTTACATCCCTGTTGAGTTTCTGTTTGGATGATCTGTCTATTAGTTATAATGGTTTGTTGAAGTCCCCAACCATGATGGTGTTGTTGCTTATTTCTGTTCTATTGTCAAGCAGGTTTTGGTTTATGAACTGTGGTGCCCCTGTGTTTGGTGCATACAAATTTATAATTGTAATATCCTCTTGATGGATCGTTCCCTTGATAAGTAGGAAGTGGCCTTCTTTGTCTTCTTTGATTATTTTTAGTTTGAAGTCTATTTTATCCAACATTAACATAGCTACGCCTGATTGTTTCTTATTCCCGTTTGCTTGGAATATTGTTTTCTTCCCTTTCACCCTGAGGAGGTGTCTGTCTTTAATGGTGAGGTGGAGTGGCGAGGTGGGTTTCTTGAAGACAACAAATTGAAGGATCTAATTTTTTGATCCATCCTGTTAGCTTGTGTCTCTTGATAGGTGAATTAAGACCATTAATATTTAGGGTAATGACTGTGAGATTTGAATTGGTCCCTGCCATATTGTGATGGTATATGTGGTGTAGTGTTTTCATGGACTTTGAATTTTTTTTGTGCCTACTCTGAATTTGGTTATTGTGATCTGCTTCTTGTAGGAATTTGAGGTTGATTATTTGTTTCTTCTCTGTGCAGAATTTCCTGAAATACTCTCTGTAGGTTTGGTTTTGTGTTCATGTCATTGTAAAGCTGAGTTTTGCCATGGAAAGTTTTTCTGTCACCATCTATTATGAGGGATACTTTTGCTGGGTAGAGTAGTTTGGGTTGGAAGCCATAGGTTCTTAGACTTTTCAGTGTTTCTATCCAGGCCCTTCTAGCTTTCAGGGTGTATTAGTCAGGGTTCTCTAGAGGAACAGAATTGCTAGAATGAATTATTTTAAAAAGGGGATTTATTGGATTAGCTTACAGTAGTCCAATAGCAGTTGTAGGCCCGAGAATCACCGAACCTCATAGCTGCTCAGTCCTCGTGGCCAGATGCCTCAGCAGTCCCAACTCAACACTGCACATAGTGCCAGAAAGCCTGGAGGCTTCCTGAGGAGCCACTGGGTTTCGATCTACAGGGGTCTTCAGTTGATGCTGGTCTTTAGTCCGCACTGGTCTTCAATCCACACTGGAAGGTACCAAGTAGCTCTGGTGGCCAAATGGAAGGAAGGAAGGAAGTCTTTTTACCCAGAGCTTCCTTATATCAAGTCCCCCTCTGAGGGGGGCCGTCCACTCTAGGGGAAGGGCTCACCCTGGGAGAAAGACTTCCTCCTTTTGTTGATCCTTCCTAGAAGCAACCTGTGGATTGCTAAACAGATCAAGTTGACAACACCTTAACTATGAAAAGTCCACCCCTTGTCAACTTGGCATCAAATCATGTCTCCTTACATCATACTTAATTTCCAAATGAAAACAGTAACAAGCTCATAATTCCGCCTAACATGGCATAACTATCCCATGTACAACCAGAACCGTAAAATCTTCCCCCCAACACAAAGCTTCGTCTCTAATATAGTGGGTCTAATGTAAATTCAACAGTTAGCTAATGATATAATCGTAATATTGGTATAGATACATACAAACACTCTGTTATGAAGGCTGGACAGAAACATTGCAATCAGAGTCCTCGTTTCTGTAACTGGTCACGTGGCCCTAGCTGGTATTTGTAACTGCCTTCTTCTACCCAATCTGTATTTCCTCCACCTTCAGCAAGCACCTCAGCAGGTCTTGGTTCTTTACCTGGAGGGGTAACCCATACCTTCATTCCTGAAGGATCTGGGCCATTTATCACACTACTTCTATTGGGTTGTTGCAGTCGTCCATTGACTTTGACAAAAGGACACGGTAACACTAACAGACGCCCTAAAGGATCTCCTGCACTCCAGGCATACTCTTCTTTACCTCCATTGTGGAGAAGCAGTCCAATTTCCCCCTGGTAATCTGGATCAGTCACCCCTGCTATCACTGTAACTCCTTTCTCAGCCTGTTCACTCAAGGGCATTAGGAGTCCAAAGTGACCAGTGGGAAGTCTTAGCTTCCAGTTCAATGGAATGTTCTTTGTGTCTTCTGGCAAAAGCACTCCCCACTCTGGGACCAAGACTTGTAGTCCAGCAGAGCATAAGGTTGCGGGAACAGGAAGCAAAAAATCTAGCTAATGGGTCACTTGTGGTGATGGTAAGTGGGACTATTCCCATTTCCACCCCTTGATTCCAGGACCTGTGAATCCAGGCTATAGGAGAAACAGTACCATATATAGGACGCTGATTCAGAGCATATACAGCCTGCTGGAGGACACTCCCCCAGCCCTCTAAGCTATTGCCACCTAGTTGGCGCTGTAGCTGTTTCTTCAAAAGGCCATTCCACTGTTCTATCAAGCCAGCTGCTTCAGGATGGTGGGGCACATGGTAAGACCAGTGAATTCCATGATCATGAGCCCACTGCCATACTTCCTTGGCGGTGAAGTGAGTTCCTTGGTCAGAAGCAAGGCATTCTGTAAGCCCATGGATGGTAGTTTTGGCAGAAGCACTATGTGCAGGAAAGGCAAATGCATACCCAGAGTAAGTGTCTATTCCAGCAAGGACAAAATGCTGCCCTTTCCATGATGGAAGAGGTCCAATGTAGTCAACCTGCCACCAGGTTGCTGGCTGGTCATCCCAAGGAATGCTACCATATCGGGGGCTCAGAGTTGGTCTCTGCTGTTGGCAAATTTGGCACTCAGCAGTAGCCATACCCAGTTCAGCCTTAGTTAGTGGAAGTCCATGTTGTTGGGCCCATGCATAGCCTGCATCTCTGCCACCATGGCCACTTTGTTCATGGGCACATTGGGCAATGACAGGGTTGGCTGAAGAAAAAGGTTGACCACTATCCACAGAACGGATCAGCTTATCTACTTGATTATTAAAGTCATTCTCCAATGAGGTCACCTTCTGAGGAGCATTAACATGGGACACAAGTATCTTTATATCCTTTGCCCATTCAGAGAGTTCTATCCACATACACTTTGCCCGAATGTCCTTTCCACCAATTTTCCAGTTGTGCTCCTTCCAAGTCCCAGACCATCCAGCCAAACCATTGGCCACAGCCCATGAATCAATGTATAACCACACATCTGGCCATTTTTCCTTCCAAGCAAATTGCACAACCATATGCACTGCCCGAAGTTCTGCCCATTGTGAAGACTTCCCTTCACCACAGTCCTTCAGAGTTGTCCCAGAAAGAGGATGTGATGCTGCAGCTGTCCACTTCTGGGTGGTGCCTGCATAACGTGCTGAACCATCTGGAAACCATGCCCTAGACCTCTCCTCCTCAGTCAATTGATCATAGGGCACACCCCATGATGCCATAGGTGCATGCTTGGGGACAGAAGGCATTGCAACAGGAGTAGCAACCATAGGCATTTGGGCAACTTCCTCATGTAACTTACTCATACCTTCAGGGCCTGCTCAAGCCCGATCACCTATATACCACTTCCACTTAATGATGTACTGTTGCTGTGCACATCCAACTTTTGGCCTGGTGGGTCAGATAACACCCAGCTCATGATGGGCAGCTGAGATCACATAGTAACTTAATGGCCCATTGTGAAACATTCAGTTTGCACTAAGGCCCAATAGCAGGCCAAGAGCTGTCTCTCAAATGGAGAATAATTGTCTGCAGACGATGGCAGGGCCTTGCTCCCAAATCCCAACGTCCTCCACTGTGATTCACATTTTGGGGCCTGCCAAAGGCTCCAAACAGCATCCCTGTCTGCCACTGAAACCTCAAGTACCATTGGATCTGCTGGATCATACTGCCCAAGGGGCAGAGTAGCCTGCACAGCAGCCTGGACCTGTTGAAGAGCCTTATCTTTTTCTGGGCCTCACTGAAAACTAGTAGCTTCCCGAGTCACTTGGTATATGGGATGGAGTAAGACACCCATGTGAGGAATATGCTGTCTCCAAAATGCAAATAGGCCCACTAGACGTTGTGCTTCTTTCTTAGTGGTAGGAGGGGCCAAATGCAACAACTTGTCCTTCACCTTAGAAGGAATATGCCTACATGCCCCACACCACTGAACTCCTAGAAATTTCACTGAGGTGGAAGGTCCTTGAATTTTGGATGGATTTATTTCCCATCCCCTGGTGCACATATGCTGTACCAGCAACTCCAGAGTGAATGCCCCCTCCTGCTCATTTGATCCAATTAGCATTATGTCATCGATATAATGGGCCAACGTGACACCCTGTGGATGGGACAGGCGATCAAGGTCCCTGCGAACTAAGCTATGACACAGGGCTGGAGAGTTAATATAACCTTGAGGTAAAACAGTAAATGTGTCCTGCTGACCTTGCCAGCTGAAGGCAAATTGCTTCTGGTGGTCCTTATGGACAGGTATGGAGAAGAAGAAAGCATTTGCAAGATCAATAGCCGCATACCAGGTACCAGGAGATGGGTTAATCTGCTCAAGTAAAGAAACCACATCTGGTACATCAGCTGCAATGGGAGTCACCACCTGATTAAGTTTCCGATAATCCACTGTCATTCTCCAGGATCCATCTGTCTTCTGAATAGGCCAAATAGGAGAGTTAAAGGGAGATGTGGTGGGAACCACCACCCCTGCATCCTTCAAGTCCTTTATAGTGGCATTAATTTGTGAAATCCCTCCAGGGATGTGATACTGTTTTTGATTCACTATTTTCCCTGGTGGTGGGAGCCTCAATAGCTTCCATTTGGCCTTTCCAACCATAATAGCCCTCACTCCACAAGTCAGGGAACCAATGTGGGGGGTTCTGCCAACTCCTAAGTATATCTATCCCAATTATGCATTCTGGGACTGGGGAAATAACCACAGGGTGAGTTCGGGGACCCACTGGACCCACTGTCAGTCTAACATTTGCCAAAACTCCATTGATCACCTGACCTCCGTAAGCACCTGCTTTAACTGGAGGGCCATGGTGCTTTTTGTGGTCTCCTGGAATCAATGTCAATTCAGAGCCAGTGTCCAGTAGGCCCCGAAAAATCTGATTATTTCCTTTCCCCCGGTGTACAGTTACCCTAGCAAAAGGCCGCAGGTCCCTCTGAGGAAGAATAGGTGTAAGTTTGATGTTGAAACTTTTAGCGGTTGCAGGAGGGTCCTTCCTCAAGGGGACCCGGCCACCCCTTCAATCAAGGGGCTCAGGATCTGTAAACTGGCTCAAGTATGGAAACTGATTAAGAGGTCTTGATTCTCTGTTGCTATCATTCAAAGTGGCTTTATGTTCCCTTGCTCTGGAACTTTTCTGCTTATACAGATCAAGAAGAAACTCAGTAGGCTTCTTATCTCTTTGACTTCTGGGAACACAATGATTAATCAGCCAATTCCAAAGGTCCATACGAGTCATACCTTTATGTGCATAATTTGTCTATACTGTCTATTACTAAAAACACGTTCATCCCGCCTTTGGCAATTCAGTGCTGCCAGTTGGTCCTTGTTACCCCGAGATCCAGTTATGCCCATTGCATCTAAATCACCTAATGCAGCAACTGCAGCTCCCACTGTGAGGTCTTCTTTACATAAAAGACCAATGATGGGAGCTTGAAGTATGCTGGCGCTCCCCTCACAAATCTGTTTCTTATAGTCTTAGTGAAGGGCACATCTTCTGGATGCTCCCATTGTGGGGGCAAAGACGAGTTTACATGGCAAATCCACTCCAGCATTCCATGTTCTCTGAGCTTTTTAATCCCTTCATTGACATTAAGCCAAGGGATATCAGGCAGCTCGAGCTCATTCACAGTAGGCCATCTTTGGATCCATACTTCAGCCAACCAATCAAATAAACTCTTGGCACCCCTTCCAACTGCACGAGCTGCATTGTTAAATCTAAAATCTCTTCTCAATGGGCCTATTTCAGTAAATTCAGCCTGACCTAATCTTATGTTCCTTCCTCCATCATCCCACACCCTTAAGATCCATTCCCACATACACTCCCCATGCTTCTGCCTGTACAAGTCAGAAAACTCCTGAAGTTCTTTAGGGGTGTACCTCACCTCCTCCTGTGTCACACTTTCTATCTGACCTTTAGAGGCCTGCCTAGCCTTCTGTCTGGTTATGGGCCTAGAAGCAAAGATGGGTGGGAACAGAGAAGCACCAGCACTTCCTGCTGATTCCTCAGACAAAGAAGGATGAATTCCCTCAGGCAAGGGTGGGGAGTGTAATACTTCAGGATATGGGGGTGGGGATACAACTACTGCTAAGGGAGGGCAGGTCATATTTTCATCCAAAACATCTTCTTCAGAATCTAACACTTCGATGTCGCCAGGTTCTTCAGGGTCTTCCCACACATCACCATCCCAAGTCGCAGGATCCCACTCTTTTCCAATCAGTGCCCTCACTTTAACTTCTGATAGTTGGTGAGGCTGGGATTTGAGTTTATGTTGCAAGTTAGCCAATCTCACAATGAGATCTTGGGTTTGGTTTTCTGCAGTCTGAGCCCTGTTCTGGCTAGAGAGGAGACTCTGCTCCAGGGCACCTTTAGAAACCTTGAGATCATGTATGTGGCTCTTAAGATTGGAATTTTCCTTCTTGAGCTTCTGCTCTTCCCTCACTAGTTTGTATAGAGATGCTAAAAGCAACCAACCAGCCTCATCATTGGTCTTACTTTTCCACAAATATTCAAATGTTTTAAATACAGAGTCACTAAATTCCTCACTCTTCACAAGACATGACTCAGGGTCACCAACTACATCTATCTGACAGAGTTCTTGAAATAGTGCACACTATGGATTATTAGTGCCCTCCTTATTTCCAGGAAAAGCTCTCTCCTTATCAAAATTAGGGCCTTTAGTAGCATTGAAATTGGAGAGCCAACCCCAGATAGCACTAAGCCCACTAGAGAAACCCGTCCTTACAATTCTGTTTCTCTAGAACCAATTCTGGTACCAAAATCTGTATTAGTCAGGGTTCTCTAGAGGAATAGAACTGCTAGAATGAATTATTTTAAAAAGGGGATTTATTGGATCAGCTTACAGTAGTCCAATAGCAGTTGTAGGCCCGAGAATTACCAAACCTGGTAGCTGCCCAGTCCTTGTGGCCAGATGCCTCAGCAGTCCCAAACCAGCACTGCAGATGGTGCCAGAAAGCCTGGAGGCTTCCTGAGGAACCACTGGATTTCGATCCACGGGGGTCTTCAGTTGATGCTGGTCTTTAGTCCGCACTGGTCTTCAATCCACGCTGGAAGGTAGCGAGCAGCTCAGGCAGCCAAGTGGAAGGAAGGAAGGAACTCTTTTTACCCATAGCTTCCTTATATCAAGTCCCCCTCTGAGCGGGGCTGCCCACTCTGGGGGAAGGGCTCACCCTGGGGGAAGACTTCCTCCTTTAGTTGATCCTTCCTAGAAGCAACCTGTGGATTACTGAACAGATCAAGTTCACAACACCTTAACTATCACACAGGGTTTCCATTGATAAGTCTGGAGTAATTTTGATGGGGTTACCTTTATAAGTGGTGTACTGTTTTTTCCCTAGCTGATTTTAGGATTTTCTCTTTGGTGTCAGTGTTTAGAGTCTTAATGACAAAATGTCTTGGAGAGTTTCTCCTTTGGTCCAGTCTGTTGGGAGTTCTGTTGGCTTCTTGTATCTTGATGGGCCTTTCTTTTAAGAGACTCGGGAAGTTTTCTTCAATTATTTTGTTAAATATGTTCTCCATGCCTTTGGTCTGAATTTCTTCTCCTACTGGTATCCCAATAATCCTGATATTAGGACGTTTAAGTGTATCCCACAATTCCCTCATGTTCTGCTCACAGAAACTTTTGAACTTACTGAAATTTTTGAACTCTCAAACTATTTCTTCCATCTTGTCTGCAGATCAGAGTTTCTATCCTCCATATGGCTGACCCTATTCTTGAGAGCTTCTATAGAGTTTTGGAGTTGTTCAATTAGGTTTGCTTTTTCCACTACTTTTCTATGTATAATTCCCATCCCTCTGTCAAGGTCCCTTTTCACATCATTTTCTGATTTTCTTGATGCTTCTTGGTAGTCATCCTTGCATTTCTTTATGCCTTCATTTAGCATTGCCAACTCATTTTTGAGGTCCTCTTTTTTTCACTATCCCTCATATTTCTTAACTGTCTTTGAACTCCTTCCATTTTCTTATCTATTAGGTCTAGTCTAGTGATGGCAGCATCCACACGATTATCGGTCCTTTGTTGCTTTTCTGCAAGTTCTACCAGTAGCTTGGTCAGGGTTGCATTGCTTATAGCTATAGTTTGCTGTTCTGATCCTAATGACTCTTCTATATTTTGATTAGAGATGTTCATTGTAGGACTGGGTAATCTAACTGGATTTTCTTGCATTTGATTTTTCATGTTATTTCTTTTGTGCTGTGGTCTGCCCATGACAGTGTATGGGCACGTAGGTGGGTGGATCAGCCTGGGCTCAAGCACAATGGGACTGTAGCAGCCTGAGGCAGTTGCCAAGCAGCCTGTCTTTTGGCTCTCACTTGCAAAGCTGCTTGAGCTCCTGCCTGGCAGGTGCGCCAACGTTGCCTGAGCTCTTACGGAGTAATGCGCAAAAGCTGCCTGTGTTCGAGCTAGGAGGGACACTGAGGCACCAACCACTGAAGCAGCCCAAACTCTGGCATGGCAGAATACTGGGACCCGGAAGCAGTCTGTGCTCCCCTGCAACAAGACAATGGCTGTCAGCCAGCAGGGCAGACAGGGAGGGGATGGCACCTAAGCTAGCGCAAGCGACAGACAGTCTGAGCTCACCTGGAAAGTTGCAGTGGGCCTGGGATTTTGAATGTGTGGCAGTAAGTGAGCAAGTGGTCAGAGCAGGCTAAGCCTCCACAAGCAGGGATCCGAGAGATGGCGCCGTTTGGCGGGCAAATTGATCAAAGGAGCCTGAGCTCCAATGGGCCAGCAGGCATAGCCTGGCCAAGGTCACTTGTGGGCAGGGGTAGCAGGGCAATCACCCCTGTGCAGTGAGGCAAGTGGAACTATGTTGGCCTGGGACCCTTTTCATACAGTAAGTGCAGGAGTTTCCTGAAGCTGGGACTGTAGGTAAGGCGTCTGTTTGCGTTAGGGGTGGGCTACCTGCATGCTGGGGAATCAGCAATTCCCTGTTTTTTTCCCCACTTTGCCCTCCCACTGGCAATCTATTGGAGATTTCTCTCCCCTATAAGACCCATTGAACCTTTAATGTCTTGCCTTTCTTTCCCAGGGATGTGTGGCGCAGTTAGGTGGTTGCCATCTTGGCCGGAAGTCCATAGTTTGAAGTTTTTAAGATGAACATGACAAAAGTCATGTAAGGTAGAAAGCAAATGTAAAGATGACCCCTAACAAAGTGGTCATGATTGGGGAATTCAGCCCTGGGTGCACACCCAGATAAGAACTGAGGAGAGTGGATGCTAGGCTTCCTCCTCCATCTAGGACAGTGGATTATACTTGTGTACCCACATACCTTCCTTAAAAAGAAGTGTAGTTTAAATGTATAGCCCCATAGACTCAGCTATTTTTGATGAAACTTCCTACTTGAGCCCTTTGGAAGAAGATCTCTGCTGTAAGGGCCATGCCAGTTGTGTTTGGATCTTAGAATTCAGCAATAAGCTATGTAAAGTACAGTTGGTGTTGATGTTTGCTTACCGTTTGATTATGTCTCTCTGCTTGGATCTGTGGAAATGAGCTAGCTTCTTCTGCCATTGATGATGTTACCCTGCAATTTATAAGTGTGAAATAAACCCTTTCCTCCCATAAGTTGCTTCCGGTTGAATGTTTGCACCAGCAACAGGGAGCTGACTGCAACAAGAAGCAACCCTGTGTGCTGACATTGCTGTTGTTACTCACCCCCAGCCTCTCTTTACTTCTCATCTCATTCACCTGTAGTTCTCTTAGTCTTCTGGAATTCTTTCAGAGCTTCAGGATGGTATTGTAAGAGCACAAGGTGACTAGACTAAACAATTGGTCTCACCATAGAAATTGCTGATACCTAGAATTGTGTCTCCTGGCTCTATCGTTTCCTCTTTGACACACAACACAGAATCCCCACACACAACATGATGGCAGGGCTCCTGAATCTGTTTTGTGCAACCTCAAAGCAAAACTCGCTTTGTCCTTCACAGTGAAACACATAACTTCCTATAAAAATCAAAAGTTTTGAAAGCAGCCATGGAAGAACTGATCAGCAAGCAGTATAAACCAAACATGTTTATTTCTTCAGTTCTGTTGTATCAGATCCACTTGCATGTGCTTCACCTAGTGTCAAGTACTAGCATCCAAGAAACAAAGAAAATTAAAAGATTTAGTCACTAGCTAGGATACTTTCTTAGTGGGTAGGTAAGTTCTTGGTTACATTCAGCTATAGAAGCATTGCCTACCATAGCAATCAAAATCATGAAAATGGGTCTGTTAAAGGGAGGCAATGGTAGCTATTTATTTAGCTATAGGGGATGAAATAAAGCAACATTTTTATTATTTTTTAATATAATTTTTTATTGACACCTTCTATACTTACAAACAACAAACCATGGTATTTCCCTCCCCTCCCCCACTTTTACCTTCATAACTCTGCTCTCAGTTATATCCCCTCCCTCTCTCTGTTAATCTCTCTTTTAATTTGATGTCATCATCTTTTTCTCCTATTAGGACGGTCTTGTGTAAGTATTGCTAGGCACTGTGAGGTCTTGGATATCGAGGCCAAATTCTGTCCAGACAGTTCTATGTAAGGAGTGGTACCCTTCCTTTGGCTCTTACAGTCTTTCCACCACCTCTTCTGCAATGGACTCTGAGCCTTGGAGGGTGTGAGATGTTTCAGTGCTGGGCACTCCTCCATCACTTCTCACTACTATCTTGTCTTTTGGGTCATCTCAGTGGTCATTGCCATGAAAAAAGAGATGCTTCTCTAGCCAGAAGTGAGAGTAGCATTAATATATGAGTATGAACATTAAATGTAGTGCTTTCAGGGAAATTTGGTGAGAATAATATATGCATTTATCCACACAAGAGTAGGCTTTATACCCCTGAGGCTCATGACTTCCCCTGCCTTAGGCTTTTGATTAGGTTTTCATTACCAAGCATGTATTCCCTCCCATAGAGTGGGCCTTCAGTCCAATTAGAGAGCAGTTGGTTTTCCCCAGAGCAGACATTGCACTCATTTAGTCATTTGGCCTGTCTGCCCAAACTTGAAGTTTCCAGTGTCCACTGTTTTCACTGCTGAAGACTCTGTCTCCCATAAGGCTGCATACAGTGCAGCTTTTTCCATCTTTCAGTTGGCTGGGCTACAGGGAGGTTTTCTGCTCAGCACCAGCTTGATTTCTCAGTGACTTTGCCACTCAGTCATGTGAAGTCTTTAGCAATAGGGTCTTACTATCTCTTTCTCAAGGTAAACCAAGGACCTTGGCAATGGCCTATAGTGTTTTGGAGGTAAAAGGGACCTCCCTGGCCAATAACTCACTGGAAAGTATCCCATCCTTGGCACTGAAAATTTTCAAGTAACAATCTATGGCATCTGGATGTGCCACTATTCAAGAAAGGAGATTTTCATATGTCATATTCAGTATACTTTTAATTTTGATTGATGACCCCCCCCCCAACTTTCTTTTATATAGTCTCTTTCCCTGACCTCGCTTGGGCCTTTCCCCTCCCTGTAATCTGTTCTTCTACTTACATATATACAATTCCATCCCCTTTAGACCTTCCCTCTCACCCCTCCCTTATAGCCTTTTTCTAGATTATGGGCCTCTGCTACTGATTTTTGGTTCCAGATCACACACATGTCTATACCTTTGTAGCTAGGATCCACATATAAGACAGAACATGCAACATTTGGCTTTCTGGGCCTGGCTTACCTCACTTAGTATAATCCTTTCCAGATTCATCCATTTCCCTGCAGATTTCATAATTTCATTTTTCTTTACCACTGAATAGAATTCCATTGTGTAGATGTACCACATCTTTATCAT
The DNA here is from genome assembly GCA_036346955.1 of Dipus sagitta. Taxonomy (NCBI): domain Eukaryota; kingdom Metazoa; phylum Chordata; class Mammalia; order Rodentia; family Dipodidae; genus Dipus; species Dipus sagitta. The sequence goes on along the minus strand of CM070777.1, from coordinate 90,439,407 downwards.
CCATTTATCTGTGGACAGAAATCTAGGCTGGTTCCATTTCCTAGCTATTATGAATAGAGCAGTAATAAATATGGTTGTGCAAGTATCTCTAAAGTAGTGAGAAAAGTCACTAGAATATATACCTAGAAGTATTATAGCTGGATCATATGGCAAATCTCTTTTTACCTGTCTCAAGAACCTCCACACTGATTTCCACAATCTGGCTGTACCTGATTATATTCCCACCAACAGTGTAGAAGGGTTCCGCTTTTACCACATCCTCACCAACATTTATAGTCAATTGTTTTCTTGATGGTAGGCATTCTGTTGGGAGAGAGATGGAATATCAAGGTAGTTTTAAGTTGCATTTTCCTTATGGCTAAGGATATAGAACACTTTGTTTATTTATTTAATTAGTTTTGTACTCAGTGAATACAGTCTAGTTGGTACCATTGTTAGCCTCCTCCCTGTCCCTCCCCCTCCCCCAGTGCCTCCTTGTTAAGGTATATGGATCATGCATTGTGGGGTTAGCCCTCAGTAATGGGTAAAAAGAAATGTCTCTGTGTATCATGACCCAACGTGTGGCTCTGACATTCCTTCCGCCCCCCTCTTCCGCAAAATTTCCCTGAGCCATGTTGGGTTCATTTTAGGTCTGCTTCAGTGTTGAGATCTTGGGAGCCTCTGTGTCTCTGGATATCTGATTTGGTAGGAGTTAATTGTTCTCTGTGTTGATCTCCTTCACCTTTGTGCAGTTACCAAGAAAACAGCACACTTGCTTATTTTGCCAATTATTGTTAGTTTCAGCTGGGGCCCTTTCATGGTATGATGGGGTGGTTCTATCCTTAGGATCTGCATCTATCTGAAAAAGAGAAGCAGATTCTCCAATGGAGAACAAAGTTAGCACCAGGTAAATGGGATAACCATTATTTTTTTAGAGAGAATTTAATAGGTGTAGGGCCTCTTGTAGCCCACAATTTGTCGTAGGTTGACAATGGAGAGCAGGCTCATTTTTTTAAAATTATTTTTGTTTATTTTTATTTATTTATTGGAGAGTGACAGACAGGAAGAGGGAGAGGGAGAGAGAGAATGGGTGCGACAGGGCCTCCAGCCAATGCAAACGAACTCCAGATGCGTGCGCCCCCTTGTGCATCTGGCTAACGTGGGTCCTGGGGAATTGAGCCTCGAACCGGGGTCCTTAGGCTTCACAGGCAAGCACTTAACCGCTAAGCCATCTCTCCAGCCCCAGGCTCATTTTTTGATATGGTTCTGACTTGTTTCCCAGCTTCAGCTATAGGTTCCATTCCACTGAGCAGATCAGTTAGCCAAATCAAGAGTAGTTGGTTTCCCACCATGGCTGTGTGCCACTATTACACTTATGTGAGCATCACAATAGGTTATTTGCTGCTAAATAGGTTAGGCCATGAGTTGCCTGGACAGATATTGGTCATTTTCCCTCAGTCACCCATGTAGCACCTTCTGGCACTAGATGTGCTGATTGTATGGGGGCTAACTCTCTTCCAGCTTCCAGCCATGTCACTCCATGTTACATGTCAACCACATATGGTGTCCTCAGCAGCAGGTTCTTACCACTAACCTTTGGTGGGTCATCAAGTACTCTGACAGAAATCTGTCATTCTTTTTGGAAACCTTGTAGGTCTCTCTGATCAAAAGCTCATTGTGGATGATAGCCACATGCTGGTACTGGGTGTTACAGATCAGCGCCCAAGAAGAAAAGGGAGAAAAAATAAGTAATATAAAAGAATTAGGGAGAAGGGGGTGAGAGAGACAGAGAAGCAGTAGAAGATTAAGGTCAGTCTTCATCGTTCCTTCTCCAGGGCCTTGTGGCTCAGGTGCTCCCTCTAAGGGCCAGGTGAAGATTAAACCATTTGTCTGTCTTTTAGGATGTAAAATTTTATGGTAACATTGCATTTGGGTCCAAATTTGGGTCCCCCACTCCCTCCCCACCCACCCTATTGTCCAGTCCTCGAGATGCTTGCTGGGTATGATGGCATCTTGGGTAGATTCAGGTTTGGTGCTGTAGATGAGTGAAACTATGCGCCGATTATCTTTCTGTGATTGGCTGAGTTCACATAGAATGATCTATTCCAGGTTTGACCATTTTTCTTCAAATTTCATTGCATCATTTTTTCTTAATGCTGTGTAGAATTCCATCATGTAGATATACCACATCATACTTATCCATTCGTGTAATGATGGGCATCTGGGTTGAAGCCAGCTCTTAGCTATTATGAATTGAGCTGCTACAAACATGGTTGAGCAAATCTCTCTGAGCTGAGGCATGGAGCTTTCAGGGTACATGCCCAGTAATGGAATAACTGGGTCTGTTGGTAACTCTATAGTCAGCTTTTTTAGGAGTCTCCATGTTGCTTTCTAAAGTGGTTGTACCATCTTACATTCCCACCAACATTGGATGAGGGTTTCTATTTCTCCACATCCTCGCCAGCATTTATTTTCATTGGATTTTTTGATGTTTGCTATCCTTACTGGGGTAATATGGAATCTCATAGTTGTTTTAATTTGCATTTCCCTGATGATTAGGGATGATGGACATTTTCTTAAGTGTGTGTTTGCCATTTGTGTTCTTCCTTTGTGAACTGCCTGTCCAGTTCTTTGCCCCATTCTATGAGTGTGTTGTTTGACTTTTTATTGTTTAGGTTTTTGAGTAGATTCTATAGATTAGTCCTCTGTCGTTTGGATATTCAGCAAATATATTCTCCCATTCTGTGGGTAATCTATTTCTTTTGCTTATTGCATGTTTGTCTGTGAAGTTCAGTTTCATGTGATCTCATTGGTTGAGTGATTGTTTCAGATTCTGTGCTACTGGGGTTTTGTTCAGCATGTCTTTTTCCATTCCTATATCATGGAAATTTCCTCCTATATTTTCTTCCAGTAGTAGCTGAATTTCTGGTCTTATATTGAGGTCTTTGATCTATTTGGACTTGAGTGTTGTGCATGGCGAGATGTGTGGATCAAGTTTCAATTTCATGCATATGGTTATCCAGGTTTTCCACTACCATTTGTTGAAGATGCTGCCTTATTTCCAGCCTATATTGTTAGGGCCTTTGTCAAACATCAAGCAGCTGTATTTACTTGACCCAAAGTCCGGGTCCTTGATTGTATTCCATTGGTCTAACTCCTGTTTTTCTGCCAGTTCCATGCTGTTTTTTTACTATGGCTCTGTAATGTAGCTTTAGATCAGGCATGGTGATGCCTCCAGAGGTATTTCTTTTGCTGAAGATATGCTTGGATATCCGAGGCCTTTTGCTTTTCCATATGAATTTTGTGATCAATGTTTCCATCTCTGTGAAGAACGATGTTGGGATGTTGATGGCAATTGCATTAAATCTGTATATTTTCTTTGGTATAGGATTGCCATTTTCACAATATTAATTCTTCCTATCCAGGAGCATGGGAGGGCTTTTCATTTTCTCAAGTCCTCCTAAACTTCTTTTTTGAGTGGTTTTATGTTTTCATTGTATAGATCTTTCACTTTGTTGGTTAAAGTTTTTCCAAGGTGGTGGTGGTGGTGGTGGTAGTGGTGGTGGTGTTGCTATTGAAAATGGGACCATGTCCCTTATTTCTTTCTCTCTATATTTGTCATTTGCATATAGAAAGTCTACTGATTTTTGTGCATTGATTTTGTATCCTGCTACTTTTCTTCTAAAGGAGTTAATCACCTTTAGGAGTTTTGGCATGGGGTCTCTCAGGTCTCTTACATATAGAATCATGTCGTCAGCAAATAGAGCAAACTTAACTTCTTCCTTACCAAATTGTGTCCTTTTATTTCCTTCTCCTGTCTTATTGCTTGAGCTAGGACTTCCAGTACTATATTGAAGAGCAGAGGTGACAGTGGACACCCCTGTCTTGCTCCTGATCTCAATGGGAATTCCTCCAGTCTGTTTCTCTCCTTTAAGTATTATTTGGGCTCTAGGAGCTTTGTCTATAGCCTTATTATGTTAAGATATGAACCAACCATGACAATTCACTCCAATGTTTTGATAATGATGTGATGTTGTATTTTGTCAAAGGCCTTTTCTGCATCTGTGGAAATGATCGTGTGGTTTTTGTGTTTAACCTTTTTTATGTGGTGTATTACATTGACAGATTTCCCGTATGTTGAACCACCCCTGAGTTCCTGGGATGAATCCCACTTGATCAAGGTGGATAATGCTTTTGATGTGTCTAGTCTAGTGATGGCAGCATACACACGATTATCAGTCCTTTGTTGCTTTTCTACAAGTTCTACCAGTAGCTTGGTCAGGGTTGCATTGCTCATAGCTTCATTTTGGTGTTCTGATCCCAATGTCTCTTCTGTTTTGATTAGAAACATCCATTGTAGGACTGGGTGATCTTAGTGGATTTACTTGCATTTTATTTTTCATGTTATTTCTTTTGTTCTGCGGTCTGCCCATCACAATGTATAGACAGGGAGAGTAGGACTGTGTTCTCGATGTTTGGGGGAAGTGGTGCCTCTTGGAGGAGCAGGCTAGAGCTTGCATGTGGGCAAGTGAATGTGCAGAGCAGTCCTGAGTTGCCATGTTGGTGGGTGGACAGAGCAGTCCTGAGCTCACATGTGGGTGGGCGGATCAGCCTGAGCTCAGGAGCGGTGGGCAGATGGAGGGGATTGGGCCTGAGCTCGCATGGGTGGATGGGCAGAGCTGGCCTGATCTTGCACTGCAGAAGGGCAAAGCAGGCCTGAGCTCATGCATGGGCAGGTGGTATGGGCCTGGGCTTGCACATGGGCGGGAGGCCAGAACAGCCTGAGCTCACATGCGGTGGACAGATGGGTAGATAGGCCCTGGGGGCATTGGGCTGACATGGGCAGACAGGCCTAGCAGGGGCTGAGCTTTTGTGTGGGCAGGTGGAATGGGCCTGAGCTCGCGCATGGACAGGCGGCCAGAGTGGCAAGCAGGCAGATGGCCGGATCAGGCCTGAACTCATGCAGGCCACTGGGCAGGGGTAGCCAGGTGATTGCCCCTGTGCAGTGAAGCAAGCAGAACTATACTGGATCCCCTTTCGTGCAGAAAGTGTGGGAGTATCCTGAGGCTGGGAGTATGGGTAGGGGGTTGCTTGGGGGATTGAGGAACTTGTGAGCTACCCCAAAGTGAGGGAATCAGCTGGTTCCCTTTTTGTTCCCCTCCCTGCCCTCCCACTGGTGATCTATTAGAGATTTCTCTCCCCTAAAAGACACAGTGAACCCTAAATGTCTTGCCTTTCCTTCCTGGGGAGGTATGGTGTGGTTAGGAGGACACCATCTTGACCAGAAGAAGGATGTAGAACACATTTTTAGATGTTTTTATGCCATCTGTATTCCTTCTGATGAGAACTTTTTTTTAGTTCCATAGCCCCCCCTTTTTTATTTACTTATTTTTATTTTGTTTATTTATTTATTTTTTGTTTTTGTTTTTGTTTTTCAAAATAGGGTCGCATTTTAGCTCAGGCTGACCTGGAATTCACTATGTAGTCTCAGGGTGACCTCGAACTCATGGTGATCCTCCTACCTCTGCCTCCCGAGAGCTCAGATTAAAAGCATGTGCCACCACGCCCGGCACCATAGCCCATTTTTTGATTGGGTTGTTTGCTTTCTTATTGGTCTGGTTTTTGAGTTCTTTGTATACTCTGGATATTAATCCTTTGTCAGATGTGTAGCTCACAAAGATTTTCTCTCATTCTGTAGGTTGTCTCTTTGCTCTATTCACAGAGTCCTTTGCTATATAAAAGCTTTGTAATTTCATGAGATCCCAGTAGTTGAACAGTGGTTTTATTTTCTTAGCAATTGCGGTTATGTTCAGAAAGTCATTACCTATGCCAGTATGTTGAAGGGTTTCCCCTATCTTTTTCCCTAGCTATTTCAGAGCTTCAGGTTTGATATTAAGGTCCCTGATCCACTTGGATTTGATTCTTGTGCATGTAGAAAGACAAGGATCTATTTTCATCTTTCTACATATAGATATCCAGATTTTCCAGCACCACTTGTTGAAGAAGCAGTCTTTTCTCCAATGAATATTTTTGGCAATTTTGTCAAAAATCAGATGGCTGTAGCTGCCTGGATTAACATCTGGGTCTTCTATTCTGTTCCATTGATCTTCATGTCTGTCTTTGTGCCAGTACCATGTGTTTCGTGACAATGGCTTTGTAATATAGCTTAAAATCAGGTATGGTGATACCACCAGCCTTATTTTTGGTGCTGAAAATCATTTTGGCTGTATCCTTCAAGGGAATGAAGGGAAAATTGCAGGTGATATCAGTGATTGGCAAAGTGTTTCAAGTTGATCTCTGGAATTATGAATAGCTCTGAGGATACAGGATTTCTGACACAAGGACTCGAGATACTTCAAGGGCTTCAGACAACAGAAGGCCAGTGCATAAATATGGGAAATGTACAACAAGTGACTATGCACATTGTAATAGTAGTACAAATTATTTTGTGAATCTAATAAACATTTACAGGAGAGCTACTTCTTAAATTTGCTCTTTTGCTAATACCATTTGTTAAGCCACAGTTATATATGATCTCCATAAAATGTCAATTAGCAGATCTCCATGATATATAATATTTTATGTTAACCTCAAAATATCAAGTTGAAGTTTCTCATGCTGTGATATTTGGGAAAAATTTTCCATAAAACAGTACATGTGATTCAACTATAAAAGAAATGCCCTGGTCAGGGATGAGGGAATGATAAGAAACTTTGTGTTATCTCCAGAAGATAGCCTAAGTCCAGGAAGGGACTAGCAGTATCGGTCCAAACAGTGGCCTCCTCTCTGGAGGACAAACAAATGACTCTCTTTGGTCCTCAGCCTCGTTGTACTGAGAGAACCTGACACTGTAGTATCCATGTGGAGGAGCAGAGAAGAGGATTTCATGCTTTTCTAATATGGGAAAAGATTGAGCCTCCACATAAACTATGGGTTGTATTCAGAGAGAAGAAAATAACCAGTGGGATAAACTATGGGTTGTATTCAGAGAGAAGAAAATAACCAGTGGGACAAAGTGCCATTTCCAGTGATGACCAATGGGAGTAAAGTTCAGAGCTTTGAGCATCTCTCAGTGCCTGGAAGAAAAGACGTGAGGAAAGATTTGCCATTCAAAGCTGAGCTAATCACTGATAAAGTACAGATTTTGTGAAGATGAAAGAGCAGTATTCTTATGTTCCTCATCTCAATGGTAGTGAGTTGTATGGAAAATAAGAGTATGATCTTCAAGGTGGCTGTGTTGTGGGGAGGGGGCCTGATTCTTAGCAAAGCCAGGCCATTTTCTAAGTGATGTGTAGGTAAGTTACTGAAGAGAGCTGTGGTCAATTGAAATATGTATTGTGGAACTGGGGGAACTGGCAGCGGTAACTATACACCAAAGTTGGGTTTTATGAATGTGTCTAGTTGTCTTTGTTTTGTTTATGCAGTGCTGGTGAAGGAATCCAGGGCCCCATGTGTGCTAGGCTACATCTCTAGCCCACTTCTGCATGTATGTGTTTATTTGTTTGTTTAAGTAATGCTTCTGGTTATGTTGCTTCTCTGAATATGGAATGCAGCACTAGCCATGCTTAAAGCAGCTTTAAATGCTTACTTTAAAAAAAGAAGTCTTAGGGGCTATAGAGGGATGGCGTAATAGATGAAGTGCTCACCTGCAAAGCCTTAGGACCCAGGTTGAATTCCCTAGGACCCACATAAGCCAAACACACAAGGTGGCACATGCATCTGGAGTTCATTTTCAGTGGTTAGAGGCTCTGGTGTGCCCATTCTCTGTCTCTTGTCTCTGTCTTTCTCCCTTCTTCCCTCTCCCTCTCTCAAATAAATAAAAATATTAAAATCTTTTAAAAAATCTTAAATAAATGACTGAAATTTCTACCTGAAGGCTTTGGGTAAAGGAGAAAAGCAGGGATCAAAATATTGAATGGATCTAAGATGGAATGAGAACAAGCCCAAGTAGAAACATTGGCCTTAGGTAAGGGTTCCTCATTGTGTCTGGAAGATAGAGCAAAGCACATATTTTGTGTTTCTGTGTTTCTGTGGAGGAGATAAGTGAGGTGCTTTCTGTTGCTTTGTCCGTTCTCTGTAAAGCTGGGACACAGGCTATTTGCAGAATGCAGGAAAATAAAGCATTGGAAGTGTGAAGAATGAGAAAAAAGATTGAGATAATTTTCATGTAGGGCAATTCACATAGTCTTTATGGATAGTCAACCAGTTAAAACTACTAAAGCTTCCATAGACACATTGGAGGCTGGCAATCTTGAGTTGTAAAAGAACTACATTTCTGTGTGACTCCTGCCAGGCTTTATGATGGATATGACTGAATAAGGAAACTATAGGCTAGTGAAATAATAGGACGTGGTGAATAAAGTGGGCAAAAATAGAGAACAAATAGAGGTGTCAGTTCATTAGATGTCAAGAAGATCTGCTGTCTGAATCAGCTCAATGGGGACAGGGTGCCTTTTTTTTTTTTTTTTTGTCCATAGACTAGACATTTATTTCTAAGTCCACATGCAGCATCAGCCACCAGGTGCTTTTTAGACATCTTATACTCAAGATCTTCCACTGAATCATAATGTCCCTCCCCCTACCCAATATTGGGCCCCAGGATTCAAGGACTTTCCTTGACTCCCTGCCATCATCTCCTTTCTTTTCTTCTAACAGCAGTTAGAGTGTCATCTCATGAGAGGGGAAAATGTGGGAGACCAGATTAGGCAGTGGTTTTTTTAAGGCAGTCAGACAGGGACTGGCCCACCTAAGATGTCACACCCGTGCCACGCCTATCCCAGCTCACCCAGCCTCAGTTAGTTGCGGGCTTCAAAGTTTCACCACCTCACCCAATCAGATCTCTCTTGAGCACAGCACCCTGCCCAGGTGTGGGTGGATTCCTCCTCTGAGCCATGGCTGATTGGCAGGGATAGCTGGCATGCCCATCTCACCCTGAGCCAGGACTCAAATATATATTTATCTTATCTGGGCCCACAGAAAAGGCTTCTTATCTTCTCTAGTCCTTGAACTGCACACAAGGACATGCCTCAGTTGAAAGGCCTAGGTTTTTCTGCCAGTAAAATTATCACTCTTACACCCTGGGAGTCCAGCTGCCAGGATGAGAAGGGACACTTTTTATTACTGTTTTTTCTTCTTTTTTTTCTAAATTTTTGTTAACATTTTCCCTCATTATAAAAAAAATCCCATGGTAATACATTCCCTCCCCCCAGTTTCCCCTTTGAAATTCCATTCTCCATCATATACCTTCCCCATCTCAGTCAGTCTCTTTTATTTTGATGTCATCATCTTTTCCTCCTCTTATGATGGTCTTATGTAGGTAGTGTCAGGCACTATGAGGTCATGGATACCCAGGCCATTTTATGTCTGCAGGGAGCACGTTGTAAGGAGTCCTACCCTCCCTTTGGCTCTTACATTCTTTCCGCCACCTCTTCTGCATTAGACCCTGAGCCTTGGAAGGTGTGACCGAGATGTTACTCAGTACTCTAGTCACTTCTTTCCAGCACTATGATACCTTCTGAGTTGTCCCAAGGTCACTGCCATCTGAAAAGAGAAGATTCTGTACCCAAAGTGATAGTAGCATTAATATAAGGGTATGACTATTAAGAGAAGTGCTTACTGGGCAGAATGATAAGCATAGTATATACATTTATCCAGACATCAGCAGATGTTACACCCCTTGGGTCATAACTATCCCTGTTTTAAGTTTTCAGTATCAGGAATGTATTCCCTCCCATGGAGCAGGCCTCCAGTCCAATTCAAGGGCAGTTGGTTTCCACCATGACAAATGTGCCACTATTGCACCCGTTGGCTCATTTGGCCTGGCTGGCCAATTATAAGGCTTGCAGTGTCCACTGTTGAGTATCTTCAGTGGTGGTATCTCTTTCTCCCATTGAACTGCATGTAGAATGGTTTCTTCCAGCTTTCTGTCAGCTGGTCTACATGGAGGAGGTTATCAGATCAGTACCAGCAGGATTTCTCAGTGGCCATACAGCACATAGGGTCTTACCATCTATTCCTGGTGGGAAACCAAGGGCCTCGATAATGGCCTATAATGTTTTGGGGGCATCAGGGACCTCCCTGGCCAACAACTCAATGGAGGGTATCCCAACCCTGGCAATGAAAATTTTCTAGCAACAATCTACAGCTCCTGAGTGTTCCATTGTCCAAAACCAGAGGATTCCATATAATTTATTTATATCTTCTTAGATTTTGATTAGCCCTCCCTCCACCTTTCCTTTACTCAATCTCTTCCCCTGATCTCACTTTGGGCCTTTTCACCCCCGTTCATCTATTCCTCTACTTACATATATACAATACCAACCTATTAAGTACCCTCCTCCACTCCTTTCTCTTCCTTTTGTAACTCTTTTTTAGCTTACTGGCCTCTGCTACTGAGTTTTTCCTTCTCACACAGAAGCCCAATCATCTGTAGCTATGATCGACATATGAGAGAGAACATGCGGTGCTTAGCTTTCTGGGCCTGCGTTACCTCACTTAGTATAATCCTTTCCAGATCCATCCATTTTCCTGCAAATTTCATAACTTCGTTTTTCTTTACCGCTGAGTAGAACTCCATTGTATAAACGTGCCATATCCTCATGATCCACTCATCAGTTGAGGGACATCTAGGCTGGTTCCATTTCCCAGCTATTGTGAGTTGAGCAGCAATAAACATGGTTGAGCATGTACTTCTAAGGAAATGAGATGAGTCCTTAGGATATATGCCTAGGAGTGCTATAGCTGGGTCATATGGTAGATTAATCTTTAGCTGTTTTAGGACCTCCACACTGATTTCCACAATGGCTATGCCAGATTGCATTCCCACCAACAGTGTAGAAGGTTTCCTCTTTTTCCACATCCCCACCAGCATTTATGTGACAGGAGTGAGATGAAATCTCAATGTAGTTTTAATCTGCATTCCCCTGATAACTAGGGATGTAGAACATTTTTTAGATGCTTATACACCATTCATATTTCTTCTTTTGAGAACTCTCTATTTAGCTCCATAGCCCGTTTTTTTAATTGGCTTGTTTGATTTCTTATTATTTAACTTTTTGAGTTCTTTGTATATCCTAGATATTAATCCCCTATCAGATATATAGCTGGCAAAGATTTTTTCCCATTCTGTGGGTTGCCTCTTTGCTTTATTCAGTGTCCTTTGCAGTACAAAATTTTTGTAATTTCTTGAGGTCACAGAGGTTAATCTGTGGTTCTATTGCCTGAGCAATTGGGGTTTATATTAAGAAAGTCTTTGCCAAGACCAATATGTTGAAGGGTTTCCCCTGCTTTTTCCTCTAGCAGTTTCAGAGTTTCTGGTATGATGTTAAGGTCTTTAATCCATTTGGACTTAATTCTTGTACATGGAGAGAGAGAAGAATCTATTTCCATTCTTCTACAGATATATATCCAGTTTTCCCAACACCATTTGCTGAAGAGGCTGTCTTTTCTCCAGTGAGTATTTTTTGCCATTTTTACCGAATATCAGGTGGTTATAGCTACCTGGACTTACATCTGGGTCCTCTATTCTGTTCCATTGATCTACATGTCTGCTTTTGTGCCAGTACCATGCTGTTTTTGTTACTATGGCTCTATATTATAGATTAAAATCAGGTATGGTGATACCACCAGCCTTATTTTTGTTGCTCAGTATTATTTTAGATATTTGAGGTTTTTTGTGACTCCAAATGAATTTTTGGATTGTTTTTTTCTATTTCCATGAAGAATGCCTCTGGAATTTTGATGGGGATTGCATTAAATGTGTAGATTGCTTTTGATAAGATTGCCATTTTCACAATATTGATTCTTCCAATCCAGGAACGACGGATGTTTTTCCACTTCCTAGTGTCTCTGCAATTTCTCCCTTGAGTGTTTTATAGTTTTTATTGTAGAGATTCTTTACTTCCTTGGCTAGGTTTATTCCAATATACTTTATTTTCTTTGATGCAATTGTGAATGGGAGTGATTCTCTGATTTCATTCTCTGTGTGTTTGTTGTTAGCATATAGGAAGGCTACTGATTTCTGTGTATTTATTTTGTATCCTGCTACAAGGCTGTAGCTGTTTATTAGCTCTAACAGTTTGCTGGTAGAGTCTTTATGGTCCTTTATATGTAGAATCATGTCATCTGCAAATAATCATAACTTGATCTCTTCCTTTCCAATTTGTATCCCTTTTATGTGTGTCTCTTGCCTTATTGCTATGGCAAAGACTTCCAGTACTATATTAAATGAAAGTGGGGACAGTGGATACCCTTGTCTTGTTCTTGATTTTAGTAGAAAAGCTTCCAGTTTTTCAACATTTAGCAATATGTTGGCTGTAGGCTTGTCATAAATAGCCTTTATTATATTGAGATATGTTCCTTCTATTCCCAGTCTCTGTAGGACTTTTATCATGAAGGGATGTTGGATTTTGTCAAGCGCTTTCTCTGCATCTAATAAGATGATCATGTTATTTTTGTCCTTCAGTCCATTTTGATTTTTAAAAAAATTTTTTGTTTGTTTATTTATTTATTTGAGAGTGACAGAGAGAAAGAGGGAGAGAAAGAGAGAGAGAGAGAGAGAATGGGTGCACCAGAGCTTCCAGCCTCTGTAAACGAACTCCAGATGCATGTGCCTCCTTGTGCATCTGGCTAACGTGGGTCCTGGGGAATTGAGCCTCAATCCGGGGTCCTTAGGCTTCACAGGCAAGCACTTAATGGCTAAGCCAACTCTCCAGCCCTCCATCAGTCCATTTATGTATTGTATTACATTTATCAATTTGCGTATGTTGAACCATCCCTGCATCTCTTTGATAAAGCCTACTTTGTTAGGGTGAATGATCTTTCTGATATATTCTTGTATTCTGTTTGCCAATATTTTGTTGAGAATTTTTGCATCTATGTTCATGAGGGAGATTGGTCTATAATTTTCTGTTTTTGTTCTATCTTTGCCTGATTTTGGTATCAGGGTGCTGCTGGCTTCATAGAAGGAGTTTGGTAGGATTCCTTCTTTTCCTATTTTATGGAAAAGCTTAAGAAGCAATGGTGTTAGTTCTTCCCTGAACGTCTGGTAAAATTCAGCAGTGAATCCAACTGTACCTGGGCTTTTCTTAGTTGGGAGATTTTTGATAACTTCTTGGATCTCCATGCTTGTTATAGGTCTATTTAAATGATTAATTTCATCTTGATTTAATTTAGGTAGGTCATTATAAATCAAGCAAATCATCCATTTCTTTCAGATTTTCATACTTTGTGGAGTATATGCTTTTATAGTATGTCCCTAAGATTTTTTAATTTCTCTGGCATCTGTTGTGATGTTACCTTTTTCATCTCTAATTTTATTAATTTGTGTCTCTTCTGTCTTTCTTTTAGTCAGATTTGCTAAGGGTTTTTTAATCTTGTTTATCCTTTCAAAGAACCAACTCTTTGTTTCATTGATTGATTGGATTTTTTTTTTGTTTCTATTTCATTAATTTCTGCCCTAATCATTATTATTTCTTCCCGTCTACTGATTTTTTGTTTTGCCTTGTTCTCCTTTTTCCAAGGCTTTAAGGTGAAGCATTAGGTCGTTTACTTGCGACCTTTCTAATTTGTTAATATAGGCACTTACAGCTCTAAATTTACCTCTTAGGACAGCCTTCATTGTGTCCCAGAGATTTTGGTATGTTGTGTTCTCATTATCATTTTTTTTCTTTTCTTTTTTTTATTATTTAGTTTTGTATTCACCAAATACAGTCAGTTTGGTACCATTATTAGGCTCATCCGTGACCTACCCCCTCACCTTGGCCCCTCCTTGTTGACGTATATGGGCATGCATTCTGGAGTTAGCCCACAGTTATGGGTAAGATAAATGTCTCTGCCTCTCATGGCCCAACATGTGGCTCTGACACTCTTTCTGCCCCTTCTTCTGCAAAATTTCCCTGAGCCATGTTGGGTTCATTTTTGGTCTGCTTCAGTGATGAGATGTAGGGGGCCTCTGGGGCTCTGGCTCTCTGATTTGGTAGGAGTTGATTTTTCTCTGTGTTGATCCTCCGCCTTGTGCTGGTATCCGGTTCATCAGGAAAACAGCCCCCTTGCTTGTTTTGCCAATTTTTCTTAGGTTCAGCCGGGGCCCTACTGAGGTATGATAGGGTGGCTCTCTCCTTAGGATCTACATCTATCTGAAAAAGAGAAGCAGATTCTCCAACGGAGAGTAAGTAGCACCAGGACAAATGAGATAACCCTTACTTTTTTTTATAGAGAATTTAATAGGTGTAGGCCCTCTTGTAGCCCATGATTGATAGTAGCTTGATAATGAAGAGTGCCCTTATGTTTGGATATGGTTCTGACTTGTTTCCCAGCTCCGGCTATAGGTCCCTTACCACTGAGGGTATCAGTTAGCCAAATCAAGAGCAGTTGGTTCCCCACCATGGCTGTGTGCCACTATTTCACTTGTGTGGGCATCACAACAGGTTATTTGCTGCTAAGTAGGCTAGACCATGAGTTGCTTGGACAGATATTGGTCATTTTCTCCCAGTCACCCATGTAGCACCTTCTGGCACTAAACGCGCTGACTGTCTGGGGACTTACTCTCTTCCAACTTCTAGCCATGTATTCCATTTTACATGTCAACCACATAAGGTGTCTTCAGCAATAGGGTCTTACCACTAACCTTTGGTGGGTCATCAAGTACTCTGACAGAAATCTGTCATTCTTTTAGGAAACCTTGTAGGTCTCTCTGTTCAAAAGCTCATTGTGGATGATAGCCCCATGCTGGTACTGGGAGTTACAGGTCAGTGCCCACTAAGAAAAGAAGGAAAAAGATAACTAATATACAAGAGTTAGAGAGAAGAGAGAGAGAGAGGGAGAGTGAGAGGGAGAGGAGGGAGGGAATATGTAGAAGATTAAGGTTAGTCTTCATCCTACCCTCTCCAGTGTCTTGTGGTTCAGGTTTTCCTTGTAAGGGCCTGGTGAAGGTTCAGCCATTTGGTCTGCCTTTTAGGAAGTAGAATTTTATGGTACCATTGCTGTTTGGGTCTAGATTTGTGTTTCCCACCCCTTCGGTGCTCTCCCCTTCCTCCCCTTCCATCCTAGTGTCTAGTCCAGGAGATGCTTGCTGAGTATGTAAGGTATCTTGGGTAGATTCAGGTTAGGTGCTGTAGATCATTGAAGCTTTGTGGCGATTTTTTTTCTGTGATTAGGTAAGTTCACTGAGAATGATCTGTTCCAGGTTCAACCATTTTTCCTCAAATTTCATTGTGTCTTTTTTTCGTACTGCTGTATAGAAATCCGTTGTGTAGATATACCACATCTTAGTTATGCATTCTTCTAGTGATGGACATCTGGGTCGATTCCAGCTCTTAGCTATTACAAATTGAGCCGCTATAAACATGGTTGAGCAAATGTCTATGGATTGTGGTTTAAAAGTTTTCGGGTTTAAGGTTAGTCTTCATCATACCCTCTCCTTAAACCTAGAACCCAAAGGAAAATTTACAATACCCTAAAACCTTCAAACCACAGGCCAGAGAGATTTGCTCAACTGTTTTTGTTGCCGCTCAATTTGTAATATCTAAGAGCTGGAATCAGCCCAGATGCTCATTATCATTTGACTCTATAATTTTTTTTATTTCCTTCTTGATTTCTTCATTGACCCATTCATCATTTAGTAGGGTGTTGTTTAATTTCCATTATTTTGTGTGTGCTCTATAGCCTTTCTTGCTATTGATTTGTAGCTTGATTCCATTGTGATCAGATAGGATGCAAGAATTATTTCAGTTTTCCTGTATTCGTTAAGATTTGCTTTGTGTCCTAATATATGGTCTATTTTAGAGAATGTTCCATGTGCTGCTGAAAAGAATGTATATTCTGCAGCATTTGGATGAAATGTCCTGTATATATCTGTTAGGTCCATTCCTTCTTTGACCTCATTTAGTCCAGATGTCTCTTTGTTTATTTTTTCCCAGGATGATCTGTCAAATGATGAGAGTAGGGTGTTGAAGACACCCACTACCACTGTGTTTGGTGTTATCTGTGACCTTAGTTCTAATAGCATTTGTTTGATGAATTTGGGGGCATATATATATATGTATATGTATATATATATATATATATATATATATATATATATATATATATACACACACATATATGTTTAGTATTGTAATGTCCTCCTGTTGGAGGGTGCCTTTAATCAATATAAAGTGGCCTTCCTTATCTTTCTTAACTACTGTTGGACTGAAGTCTCCCTTGTCAGATATTAGGATAGCAACCCCTGCTTGTTTTCTAGGTCCATTTGCTTGAAACACCATTTTCCAACCTTTCACCCTAAGATAGTGTCCATCCTTTGTAGAAAGGTGGGTTTCTTGGAGGCAAATTGAAGGATCCTGCTTTTTAACCCAGTCTTTGAACCTGTGTCTTTTGATTGGGGCCTTGAGGCTATTGATATTAAGAGATATCATTGAAAAGTGTGTATTCATTTTTGCCATTTTTTTGTAGTTCTTCTGGTTTTACATTTGCTCTCTTGTGTTAACTAGTATTTGAGTATTGTTTGTTTTTTCCTGGTTCATTATATGTGTGCATTTCTTTTTCTTCAGCATGGAGGATTCTTTCAAGTATTTTCTGTAGAGCTGGTTTTATCTTTAAATACTCCTTTAGCCTGCTTTTGTCATGGAATGTCCTCATTTCTCTGTCTATTTGAATGGATAGCTTTGCAGGATAAGGAACAGTGGTTGACAGTTGTTATCTTTAACAACTTGGAATACATCACTCCACACCGTTCTGGCTTTTATAGTTTGTGTTGAGTAATCTGCTGTAATCCTGATAGGCTTGCCTTTGTAGGTGACTTGATTTTTCTCTCTGACTGCTTTCAATACTTTTTCTTTGGATTGTGTGTTTGGTAGTTTGATTATTATGTGGTGAGGAGAGGTTCTTTCCAGGTTTTGTCTGGCTGGTGTTCTAAAGGATTCCTGTATTTGCATTGGTACCAATTGATGCCAATTTTTTGGTGATAATTTAACAAACACATCAAATATGGGAAGCTGCAGTTAGACGTGAATGAATGACAGAGGATATTAACATAGACAATACATGTCTAACATATATGTGCAGTAAGTTCTCAGTAACTATTAGTGATTATTTTTGCTGCTTGGACTGTTATAGTGATTGTCCTTTCCATAGAAATAAAATATAAAACCATTTTTGTGTAATTAAGTTGATTTTTTCCAAAGGTTTATCATTTAAGGCTATCAGAAAAATGGAGGTTGGTAAATTTGACTTTATATAGACAAAAATATGAATCATGAATCCATATGATCTTCCTTTCCAAATTAACTTGGTCTTCTGCTAAGGGAATTCTCTTCTGTTCCTTCACTGGCTTTTTTTACCGTGCTCCTCACTAGTGTGAGCAACCTGACATTTACGCTGCTAAATCACCTTAAAAGCATAGTGACCTTTCAGTGGATTTCTAAAGGCTTCTTTGCCTACATGTAGGAATCAAGTCTTATCTAGAAAGAAGAAGAAGTTGATGAGTTGGCTAGTGTAGAAATAAATAATTTTCAAACTATGAACATGTTTCTACATTGAGTTTAAATGAGCCAAAGAGGTATTTCAGTTTTGAGATTTCAGAAGTATTTTCTTCTGTCTTTGGATGACTTTCTTATCTTTCAGGTGTCTTTCATATGACCTGTTTGTCTTTTGAAACTCCATAGTACAGTTAATTGTGCAGAATAGCATTTATTAATTCTGTGCCCACTGATCATTTAACAAGAAAATAAGCAGTTTTCTGGTATTCTCTTTGTCTTTACCTAGGAAATTTCTTTTATGATTTACTTCAAATATCACTTCTAAAATAAGTGTCAGTTCTTACAGACAAAGTGAATAGGCCTCTGTCCTTTTCATAGTAAACAGGTTTTCTATTATTTTCTAGCACAAACATATGTTTGTCATCCTGGACTTTTATCTCCCAACACGCACATTCTTCTGCATTGTCTCCAGTGCCTGTCACGTGTGAAGGGCTCCAGAACTGGATGCCAATGATGGTCTACTAGATGGAAATCTAATTATATAAGGATGTTGTATACTTAGATTGGGAAACCGTACCCACTTCAGATTTTTCTTGAAATTATGGTAATACTTTTATTTTTTTGTTTATTTTTATTTTTATTTATTTATTTGAGAGTGACAGACAGAGAGAGAAAGGGTCAGGAGAGAGAGAGAGAATGGGCACACCTGGGCCTCCAGCCTCTGCAAACGAACTCCAGATGCGTGTGCCCCCTTATACATCTGGCTAACATGGGTCCTGGGGAATTGAGCCTTGAACCGAGGTCCTTAGGCTTCACAGGCAAGTGCCTAACCACTAAGCCATCTCTCCAGCCCATGGTAATACTTTTAAATGAGCAGTGCAGCTATGTGACCCTGCCATAGATGTGATTAACTAGGGGGTTAACTTTTCTTTCTGTGCCCGTCTCTTTTCAAATTAGAATAACACACAGTTGTGATTCAATGTATATTCTTTTTAAAAAGTGCAAATGTCAGGCTAGGGAATTTTTTTAGGGGGCAACAGCACTCTCTGTGCAAGGATGATATTCTCAGATGGCCTGACTTCAATCCCCAGTACCCTTGTAAAATGATTCCCATAGCTTCAGTCCTATGAAGAGGAAAAGGTGAATAATAGAGTTGCCAGAATAAAGTTGCTGGTCAACTAGTCTGACTGAAAAAAAGGTAGGCCCAGATTCAGTGAGAAACTCTATTTGAAGGAAATGAGCTCAGTGAGCAATAGAGGGCACCCAGGATTTAGACATGCACAACTATACCTGTACAGGTGTGCATACACACACACACACACACACACACATTTATTCATTCACTATAAATTCACCACTTACTGCACATACTGCATTAACACATGCCAAAAACAATGCAAATGTCCACCAAGATGTTAACAGTGATCATATTTCAGGCATTTGTATTTTTGAATTTTCCTTTAAATATTTTGGTTTATTGTATGAATTTTGTTTTGTCTCAGGATATGCATGTAATGTATGTATGTATGTACACATATAGGAAAGAGTATTTCCAACTTTTTAATAGCTGGGGCATGAAGGAAATATTTAAAAATAAGTGCTTTGTTATAATTTGTGACCAGTCAAGGCTGGGTCAAGATAAGCAGTCTGTGGTTTTACAACAAATTTCAGTGGTTTAGGAAAGCCAAGACTTTTTTTTTTTTCTCCAAATCTATTGGACTCCTACATCTTCCCTATTATCATGACTTCCAAAGTTGCTATATCCAGCAGAAGAAGAGATAAAAGTGATCTGCCAGCTGCCACCTGGCTCTGCATGTGTCATTTGCCTTGGCCCAAACTAGTTCCAGGTTCCCATGTTTACTGAAAAATACTGTGGGGTATTCATGGAAGCTTCTGGATGTTGTGTGTGGGAACACTAGATGACTATAACTAACTATATCTGGCCAGTATAACAATAACTCTTTTCACATTTCAGTTACTGTAATGAATGTATGTTGGATCCAGACTGTGGTTTCTGCTACAAGATGAACAATTCAGTGGTCATCGACTCTTCCTGTATTCCAGTTAATAAAGCATCTACAAGTGAGGCAGCCTGGGGCAGGTATGTCACTCATTGCTTACCACAACATTATGCTGTACAGTTTCAACATGATAGGTTTCATTATGACATGCTCATAGTATATTCTATAATGGAATCACATCCACTCCCATTGCCTTTTGTTGCACTGTTTACCGTGCCTGCTGGTCACCTTCCTGTTCACAAATGATTCCTTTCTACTTTCATGTCTTTTATTGTAATCTAATTCCATGTGTGAAAGAAAACATGAGAATTTGTCAGTAAGGCTGATTTTTAAATTTTCAGAGTTTCTGCACCCTTTTTAAAAAAATTTTTTGTTCATTTTTATTTATTTATTTGAGAGCGACAGACAGAGAGAAAGAGGCAGATAGAGAGAGAGAGAGAGAGAGAGAGAGAGAGAGGGAGAGAATGGGCGTGCCAGGGCTTCCAGCCACTGCAAACGGAACTCCAGATGCGTGAGCCCCCTTGCTGCACCCTTTTAAAGTGGTCTTTATAAGACTGGGAAATAGCTCATCCATTACAGGCACATTCTTACAAAGCTTCCTAGCCCAGGTTCAACTCCCCCAGTGCCCACATAAAGCCAGATGCACAAAATGGCACATGCATCTGGAGTATATTAGCAGTGATAAGAAGCCCGGATGTGCTCATTCTCATTCTCTCTCTTTCCAAATAAATAAAAACATAAGAAAATAAAGTAATCTTTATATCTATATTCCTTCATAGCATGTAAGGGATAGTTGATACCAACTAATGCAACTGCATATTTCCCAGAGATAAAGTCACTCAAGTTCCACAAGCTAGATGAGTGCACCATGATTATTTAACTTGTCCACAGCCCAGCTGCAGAGTTTTGGATCTTTAGTGTGGACAGGTGTTTGCTTTCACCCCATATTATTTATCTACTCTATAATTTCAAAACTGTCATTTTCTGAACTTAAAAGACAGTTGTAAGCTCAAATTAATATTACTTCACATTCTTCATGGAGCTGTTTTTTTCCTCTGGTGTTTCTGAGTTCAGTGAAATTTAACAAAAGATGGATAAAGATTGGTTATCATCAGTATATGGCCTTAGTATATAGCCTATCTAAAAGTTGTAAGCTTTTCTGTTTCAGTTTATAGTAGGCACATAAATGAAACTTGCATAGGCCAAGTATTTCCCATATTTAAGAGCTATTCATATCTATGAGCTCAAAGTTTCCAGTTGTATTTAGCATGGCTTTACCCTTTTTGGTGTCTTAAATTTCTATATAAAACAACAGCATTCTCTCATTCTGTTGACTTAAGGGTTGATGAAGGTAGTGAGTCTTAAAACCACATAGCTTGTATCTCCTATCATATACTAGTATTTATCATTATACTCCTATTAATCATTTTATTAAAAAGTTGCTCCAAAAGCAGAAGCAAATTTAATTATATAAAAATCCACAGAGTATTAGACATACTAATTTCAAAGAGATATGTGAAAATACATAATTATTATTCAAAACAAACATTTAAAAGAATTTCTTTTAAAAATACCAATTTATAATTTTCATTGGCCAAACACCATTTGTCAGTTAGTTCCTTGCATATTCTTGATATATTGGTTTAGCATTTTAACCCTTTTGATTTTTTCTTACAAGTAGAGGAAAAGGAAAATTAAAAATTATTAGCCTGAAATTACAAACACATAGTACAGTCATTTTAGCTATAATGTATGCAATTTTCCCATATATTACAGAATTAATTTTTAAGCTTATTAGAAATGTCTACTAATAAATAGTAAGGTAACATTAAAAGTACATGCGTTTTGCACTCTCGGTAGGAGACTTAGAAGTCAGATTTCAAAACAGAAGTTTTAAAGCTGAACATAGTGGCTCACACCTTTAATCCTAGCACTTTGGAGGCAGAGGTAGGAGGATCACCACTAATTCAAATCCTACCTCAAAAAAAAAGCAAAAAGAAAAGAAAGAAAAAAACAGAAGTTTTGATCTTACTTTTGCAAATATAACATTTTAGTATATACATTACTGACTTTACTTTTGAAAGATAAACTTATCCATTCTTTTAATATGTCATTTGTGTTTTGCATCATTATCTTTTGACTGCCCATATTAGTAAGGAGAAGTTAAGCAGAGATTATAACTCAAAAAACGAAAAATACCTAAGAACTCATAGAACTTTTATGTTCATTGACTATTGCTATAATAGTCTTAACTTTTGTAGTACCAAAGAGAAGAGAAGATTGCACAAGTTTTGTTAATCTTCCCTGTGCAGGGCAGCACCCCTCCTCCCACCTAGGCTTTTGGTTTTCTCACTCTTTGCTAAAAAGAAATTTTTAAAAGTAGGGTGAATGCACAATAAAAAATTTCTAAAACATATTTTCTACTGGTAACATAAAATAATACTCTTTATAATTTTGCTGATTGGTTAATCACTGGGTATATTTTATAAAGTTACCTAAAACTGAACTTTCAGGCCATACATTACCTTGGACTTTACATCTATCATATGCTGCTTATAGATATTTCAAGGTCAAGTTTAAAGCAGTTGATAGTTATATATTTTGATCTCATCTCTGATCACCCTTTTGTTTGAGCTGTCAATATACTGACAGCTATTCATCTATGTAATCAACTGGAATGGTCTGTTAAAGACAAACTTTCAATCTTTGCTAGCATGCTTTTTCTTGTATCTGTGTTGTTAAATTTCAGTGAGAAGTTTTTTTAAAAAAAAACATATTCATCAGACTTCTAAAAACATAGTAAATGAAGCTGATGCAGAAAATCCTCCTCTTACCTTTTACCCCTATAACACTCACATGCACTACCCCCCAGACACAAATGTGGGTTTACTGCACAGATGAACTTGAGAGATATTCCAGGTGTCAAAAGAGAAGACAAGGCTCATGGGATTGTCATAAGAGAATGAAGGCTGAGTGTCAGTGCTGAGGGAGGTAAAATGGCAGGATTGCCTTCAGGGCTATGGAGTGATAACTACACACTGCGTGCTGCCATCTCACTAGGCTGGCTGGGAAAGCTGTGTACTTGTGCAACTCACTGGGGACACTGCAGTGAAAATAATGTCTTAAACAAAAAAAAAAAAAAAAAAAAAAACTCCCAGGAGCCTTCACTATGGGGAAGTGTGGGTTTCCATTTCACACTGCTTTTGTGAAGTGGTAACCATGAATGTTAATAATTCATAAATAATGCCTGTAATCTTATGATTCAGAAGGCTGGGGCAGAAGGTTCATGAATTTAGGAATAGCCTGGACTACATAGGAAGACCTTGTATCAAAAATGAAAATAAAAAATATGCAAACAAATGAAGGCAGATGCACTGATAGGTTTCTCCAGTCCAAGCTACTCTGGTGAAGGACCTCCTGAGTGCAGAAGTTCAGATAACCTGGGCAACATAGTAAGACTTCATATGTCTCCAAGAATGAATAATAAATAATGGATACATCCATAGAACCACAACAGGGACAAAAACAAAATTTTCAGAACCCAGGACACATAAACTTTCCATGGAAAACAACTCTTGTTTGTTGTTTAGCTTGGTTTATTTTTTTATGTAGCCCTGGCTGGCTCCAAGATCTCCCTCAAATAAACTAATTAGTGTTAGGATTACTGGCAGAGAAAAATAAGTCTTCTTAAATATAGTAGGATGGTATAAGCTATACCAGTTAATAAAGGGGATAAAACTATCAGGTATAAAAGATGGGTACATGAATTTTCAAAGAGTCTGCATAATAAAAACAAGTAAAAAGTGACTTTAAAATAAAATGGTCAACAGAAATAAAGGATATGGTATAATTTTTAAATTATACTCTAAGATATATGCTTGGAATTTTTGTAGCATATATGACATTTATGCTATAATCCACCAAATTTTGCACACATATACAAACTAAGAAGCTAGAATTCTGGGCAAATAATTGTGTAGAATATGTAATAGAAACTTAATGTATATGTGATCTGTTTAAAACGTAAGCTATGTGCTGGAGAGATGTCTTAGCTGTTAAGACACTTGCCTGTGAAGCCTAAGGACTCATGTTCCACTCTCTAGGCCCTATGAAAGTCAGAGCATAAATTGATATAAGTGCACAAGCTCGCACATGTGCACAAGGGGGCACACATGTCTGGGGTTCAGTTGCAATGGCTGAGGCCCAGGCATGCCAATTCTCTCTCTCACTCTTGCTCTCTTACTTTAAAAAAAAAGGCCAGTCTATTGGGCTTGCCTAAAAAAATTTAAAAGCAATAATAAATAAATGAATAAAGTGTAAGCTATTACAAAAAGGAAGAGCATAAAAATCAAACGAATAAAGATAATAACATAGAGAAATATACAAACTTATGGTTAAGAGAAATCATAAAAAAGCAAAACTAAATATATATTTAACTGATTACCATAAAAATAAAACAAAAATTGTACTTATTAAAAATTAAGGTCTTCAGGGCTAGAGAGATGGCTTAGTGGTTAAGCATTTGCCTGTGAAGCCGAAGGACTCCTGTTGGAGGCTCGATTCCCTAGTACCTACATAGGCCAGATACACAAGGTGATGTGTGCATCTGGAGTTCATTTGCAGTGGCTGGAGGCCCTGGTGTACATCACCTAGTGGGCATGTGCAACCTTCCACTTGCCTCAGCTTTATGTCTGGTTTACATAGTATCTGGAGAGTCAAACATGAGTCCTTCAGCTTCACAAGCAAGCATCTTAGCCACTAAGGCATCTCTCAAGCTCTGATAAAATGTTTTAAAGAAGAGGAATAAAAATATCAGACAAAAATAGCAGGAGTTAAAAAATTTGGGAAACTTACCAGCTTAGCATAAGAGTTAAATAGTGAACCTAACCAAGAATTTCATTCATTTAAAGCAACCAGAACACTTGTAAAAATTTGCTATTCACTCAAAAAGTGTAAATGTAATAAGTGTACATAAATTTATATATTCAAATATCCAAATCCAAATAATATCATGTAGAACATATTTTCTGACCAAAATATGATAAATCTGAAAATAAGTTTTTTTTAAGTTTTCTTTTCTGTTTAGTTTACAATCAAACATTAAATAAGAATTTTAATTTTGAGACTAGAAAGATTGCTCAGTAGTTAAAGTTGCTTGTTTTCAAAACCTAACAGCCCAGGTTCAATTCTCCAGCAACCATGTAAAGCCAGATGCAAAGTGATATATGCATCCATGATCCTCATGCACCTATAGAGGCAGAGCCAGGAGAATCTGAAGCTCATGGGCTAGCTTGTCTGGCTATCATTTATAGTCTGA
The DNA here is from genome assembly GCA_036346955.1 of Dipus sagitta. Lineage (NCBI taxonomy): Eukaryota > Metazoa > Chordata > Mammalia > Rodentia > Dipodidae > Dipus > Dipus sagitta. The sequence goes on along the minus strand of CM070777.1, from coordinate 90,414,616 downwards.
CAGTTCATTTACAGTGATAATACCCTGTCTCAAACAAGGTGGGACATAGACCCTTCAGAGTTGCCCTCTGATCTCCACATACATACAGTGGCACATGAGCTCATACACACACACACACGCACACGCACACACATACATGTAAATAAATAAAATAATTTTCTTAAAATTTCATATTCATTAATGAGTTAAGAATACAGAATTGAAGATAATATATCAAAATTAACAGCTACATAAACCCACAAGAAACTAGAACTACTGCACAGAGTAAGCCTGTTTTAGTGATGAGGTAGAGGACAGAAATGTACAAAGGCAGAAGAGTGAAAAAAATGAAAAAACATAGTTGTTGGTTTCTAGAGAATAATCTAAAATGGAGACAATTCTAGCAGTACAATACTGGTCAAAAAGAGAAAAAATGGCAAAAATTATATTTAGAATAAAAAGGCATGTAACAGATGGCGAAGACTTTAAACATCATTTGCTAATGCATCTGAAAATAGGTAAAATAGACAGATTTCTAGAAAAACTACAACCTCCCAGAAACAACTCAAAGTCTATGTGAAATGGCATTTCTACTTGACAGATACATCTCTGCAGCAACAACAAAAATCCATCTCCTGACATGGCGCTTTACTCTACAGTTTAGTAGTGGAAAGGTGCACAGTTAAGGAGGAATTGGTTGGGTCCTGCTTGGCACTAGGAAAGCCTGGCCTTTCTGGAGCTCTTCATCATTTGGACAATGGAAATAATAGACATTATGAACAATAGGGTTGTTATGAAGGTTCAGTAGGAACATATATGAAAAGTCATACCCCATGCAGAAATATGAGGAAATGCTTCGTCCTGAATTCTCTCAGATTTTAATCCCATATCAATCCCACCACTTGGGCTCCATGGGAGGAGAATTGATAACAGGAAGAACAAGAAGTCTTTCCAGCAGAAAGTACACCATCCATTTCAGGGGGACTGAGCAAACCACCAGTGACCAATGGCTGCCTCTTGCATCTGGACTTCAAAGCCTTTGTCTACTATTTCTCCTCTCCTTGCCCACCCCTGGAATGTTCTGGAGTGGCAACCTTCCTGGAATTAGGAGGCCATTTTAGCATGCAATTCAGTATGTTAAAATTAGAGGATTTGGATGCAGCAATATGTATAATGGTAAAAGTACCATAAGGTTGATAAGTTTACTAGGGGAAAGGGCAAAGGGTCCTTGCCCATGCTATTTAGGGAGGGGTACCATGAGCTGGAGTCTGATGAGGCCAGCTTTGCTGCTTTTTCACAATCCTGTCCTTTGTCTCAGGACCCAGAGGCAGCTGTTTTATTCCTCTTCCTTGGTGCTTTTTTTTCTTTTTTTTGTGACAGCTTTTCTTTTTTTCACAGATGGGTCAGTAGCACAGCATCTAGGTTAAAATAAGCATTATCAAATAGATAAATGGATAAAAGCTTTTTATTTATTCATATATGCCTATTCATCCACTTCTATACTTCCCAGCTCTCTGTCTACAGAAAACCATAAATAACCCATGATGTAACTTCAAACTCCTAACTAAAAATATCATGAATGGGGGACACTTTCTTAATGTGCTGGTTCAGTATTTGTTTTGTATAATATAGCATTTTAGCTCTGTAATTAGAAACAATTAAATAGCTAGATAGATTCCTATTTTGGAGTTTATTATTCATAATATTCTGTCAGCTGAGATATTTTTTTCACAGCCAAGTTCTAATGCTATACACAGCCAGTTTCCTCTGAATTTCACCACTTGCCTACACAGAACTGTACTCAGTCCAAACACCTCCATCCTCCCTGCCCCCACCCCACTCCCATTGTCCATAATGTTTTTATCCCTTTTTTGCCTTCCGCCTGGATTGATGTCCTGCTTTAAAATCTCTGTCTGGATTTTAATTATCATTTTCTGTTCAGATCAGATGTTATTTTTTGCTTTTAGTCTCTTTGATAGTCCCCCCAAACAGTGCTGATTATAGGCACTCCTATCTTTTACCACCAACTTTGCTGTAAGATAACTATAAGAGATTTGCTGTGACTGTAAGACTGATAGCCCTGAGGCTGGCTCAAGTGTGGTGCAGGTCCAACATTATGTCACATGGCAGTGTGATGTATTCTGGCCCAGGGACTCCTCCCCACCTGCAGCTATCATAAACCTTATAGCAACGCTCACCTGACAAGACTAGTGCAGCCTTCTCATGGGAAAGAAATGGCCCAGAATGAGTGCAGCTTTGCAAGAGGGAAGAGCTCCCCAAACTCAGATCTTGGTGTCCAGACAGGCAGTTTTCTGAGTCCTGGCTGACTCTGTCATGTGCCATCAAGACTAGCTGATTAACTAGGACCAGCCAGAACCAGACATAGTTGAACAGTAATTATCCTGCTTTATTGAATAGTAATTTATGATCAGATTATCTTCTTATCTAGATTATAAATTCTAATATCTGTATACCATACCATTTAAAACCCTGTGCTTTGTACACAGCAATCAGTATAAATATGTTAAGAGTCTGAAATCAGAGTCCAGGTAAGATGACAGAGTAGAACCCATGACTGAGGAGTGGAGGAACAAAGCTACTGAAGTAGAGGGTCCAGGACACCTCTACCCCCAAGCCAAACTACCAGTGCCAGCTCCATGACTGACCACTGGCAAAGTACTTACTCTGGTCACCGGCAAGCTCCCTCCACAGACAGATGGACTCCCACCTGCTACAAAAGCTGAGAAACTGGGCAGGGCACTCAACAGAGTAACCCTGGATTCCTGACCCCACCAAAGAGATGATGGAAGCTTCATTACCAGTGGCCTTCAACCACAGGAGTGTGCCCAGCATCTGCCATTTTGTGTCTGCTGTGACAATTTACCTCTGACACTATGGCCATCTCCCAGGTGTGCAGTGATGTATTGAAAGCTGGGACAGGGGCATTCTGTAGAGTAGCCCTGGACACCTCTCCCGTGAACAGAGCTGAAGCACCATAGGCCTTCAACTATGAAGTAACCCAGAGTCTACTACTCCTAGTCTCCCTGTAGTAGCCTATCTAGGGTACAGCGTAGCTATCTGCAAAGAAACCCCAGACACTACATGCATAAAACAACACACAACAACTGTGACACCAGCAACTTTCTACCACAAAGGAACACCCATTCACTACTCCTCTGGGTTTGACTGTAGGCCCCAGGTGCCAAAACAGCCACAGAAGTCTGGAGACATGCCATTGGTGTCTCCCAAGAGCTGCAGCTGTCCCCAGACAATGTAGACTACATTAGTTACTCCACTGGTAAACTTCACAAGGACACAGTTCATGGATTCTAGAAAGTTGAACTCTGACTCGTGAAATCAGGCATGGAGTAAGTGCAAGAGAGGGCTTACAATTTGAGCCTGGGACACCTGAACTGGACTCTGCAAGTTTAAGAAGGGCCCCTTCCTCCACCATTGCAGGGGATCCCAGCACTACAAGCACCCTAAGATACTCAGGTGGGCAGGCAGGATTTCTACATTCTTACAGGGCCTGAACCACACTGCCTAGGAGAGTTTTAACCCCATCCCCACAGGTGGCTGGATTGCATCTGGCCTAGGGCACAAAGTGTCCCAAGTCAGAAAACATTGCCAGGAAGAAAGTTACATGTACAGAAGTTTTTCTCAGCCAAATAGCCATACAGGTTTAATCTCACCAGCTGAGTATAGCAGCCCACCACCCATACCTGTGGAAATTAATACAGGCTATAATCACAGGGGAGGGAGGAAACACATCAGCCCAGCATGAGAAAAAAATTAGGACTAGTTCCTACTTCAGTTTATCATTGTTATATTTTTGTTGTTTTATTATTTGATTCTTTTTTTCTTTTTTCTTGGTTTTTGATTGACTATTTTGTGTTTTGTTTCTTTGCTTATTGTTGTTGTTTTGTGTCTTTCAGTTTTTCGTTTGTACTAACATCCTAGTAGGTTAGCCTCTCTAATTGCTTATTTTTATAGTACGTGAAGTTTTATACATTAATTGTTAAGATATTGTATTTCAAATCTCTTTCTTACCAGAATAGACCTTCATAACTATCTTCTACACCTACAAAAATCTACTTCTCCACATTCCTATAGCTACAGTTGTTTCTGTCTTTATTCATATACCTCCAACACAAATACTTACCTCCTTCTCCAAACTTAACTTCCCCTTTCCTCCCTCCCATGCCTTCCTTATTTTACCACTGAAATATCATTGCTCTAATGTATATATTTATTATATATATGTATATATATGTATATATCTACACACACACATACACCTCCTCCAACCAATATCCTAATGCCACCTTCTCTATAACCTAACGGGAACACAAGTGAAATATGAAAGGGTTTCTTACGGTAAGACAAAAACAGAATTGCCCACAAATCTCCCCTTCCTGCACACATTCAAACCTATAGAACGCATACTTCCTACTGAAGAAATCTCCCTAGTGGATGCACAGAAAACAAAACAAATAACCAAACAGAGCTGGAAAAATGTGAAGAGATAAAATTGGAAGCCATGTCTATCTGCACAAATATGTAAGAAATAAAGAATCTAGGACAACAGACCACCACAACACACTCCTAACCTCCCTCTAACAGAAGCCCACACCCCAGAGACTGCTGAAATATCTGAGAAAAGATTTATAGGCCCTACTTTTAAAAATGATTAATATAACTATAGAGACATGCCAAATAGGCAGATGAATGAGCCAAAGAAGTACATTTATGACCTTGCTAATACAGACTCCAAAATGAATGAAATGGTAAATAAATTGGAGGAAAAATCATAAATATGGAGGAAAAAAATCAGGAAATACTGAAAATTATAGAAATGAAAGAAATGGTCAATCAAAGGAAAACCTCATCAGAAAGTACCACCCACAAATGTTCCCAAGAAGTCTGGAAATTCAAGAAACCAAACCACAAAACCCATGGAGTAGAAGAATTCAAAAGGCATAAGTGATTGTTTAATGAAATTATGAGAAGCATTCCCAAAATCTAGAGAAAAAGGTTGAGATCTAAATGACAAGAGACATTTAGAATCCCAAGTAGACATGACCAAAGAAGACCCTCTCCTCAACACTTCAAAGTAAAGATGTAGAAAATGCAAAGTAAAAAAATACTAAAAGCTATAAAGGAAAATATCCCAACAACCATACAAAAACAGGACTATAAGAATAACTTCAGACCTTTTATTGGGAACTCTGAAACCCAGATAAGCATGCAATGTAATATTCCAAGATCTGAAAGTAAATAACTGCCAACCAAGAATGTTGCTATAGAATTATGGAGAAATAATGTTTCAAGACAAACATAAATTTAAGAAAATTCATGTCAACTTTGCCAGCTCTACAGAAAGTTCTGAAAGGAATGGTATTCAGAGAGGCAGAAGAAAGGCTCTTCCACAAGAACTCATGACACAACCCATTCCATGAACGGACCAGAGAGCAAAGAAGAGCTAGGAAAGAGATGATCATGTCTAGCACAGAAGGCCAGCAATGTCTCGGGGAAAAGAGAAATCCAATAGCCCAGACAAGCAGAACATCACCAAACAAAAATCTTAGGAAATTGCAAACCTCTTTCAATAATAACTTAAACTTAAATGGCCACAATTTACCTGTAAAAAGATGCAGATTAAAAAATAAGATCTATCTATGTTCTGCAAGAAAAACACACAGCCAGCAAAGATGTCCAAAATCTGAATATTGAAGGCTGGAACTCAAACTACCAAGCAAATAGAAGCTGTAAACAAGCAGGAATAGCTAGTCTTGTATCTGACAAGGGAGACTTCAAACCAAAACTAATCAAAAAAGACAAAAAGGGGTACTGTGTACCAATAAAGAGAACAACTCATCAAGAATATAACAATTGTAAACATTTAAGCACCAAATATAGGGGCTCTAAGTTTCATAAAATAAACACTAAAAAATAGAAAAGATCATGTAGTGGTTTGATTCAGGTGTCCCCCATAAACTTAGGTGTTCTGAATGCTAGCTTCCCAGCTGATGAAGACTTTGGAATTAATGCCTCCTGTGGGCAATGTATTGTTGGGGGAAGGCTTATGGGTATTATACCATTTTTCCCTTGCCAGTGTTTGTCACACTCTCCTATTCCTGTTTTCCACCTGATGTTGGCCAGGAGGTGATGCCCAACCTCTGCTCATGCCATCGTAGAGCTTCCCATCAAGTCTGTAAGCCAAAATAAACTCTTTTTCCCACAAGCTGCTCTTGGTCAGGTGATTTCTGCCAGCAGTGTGAACCTGACTGCAACAGTAATGTTGGTACCAGAGGAGTGAGATTGCTGTTAGACACCTGACTGTGTGGTTTTGGCCTTTTGGAGCTGATTTTCAAGAGAAATGTGGAAGGATTTGAAGTCTTGGCCTAAGAGACGCCTTGCAGTGCTGTAAGTACAGCTTGATGGGCAATCTGGTCAAACTTGAAAGAATGCAGTAAGAACTATGGACTATGAGGTTTGGCTTGTGAGAATGAGAACGAGCTTTGCTTGGACTGGTCTATAGGCATTTTGTGTGAAAAGCTTGCTGTTATGCCTGTGTTCTGAGAAGTTATACAGGGATGTTTGGCATAGAAAAGAACTGGTGTGGGCAGAGAGATATGGCATAGACAAAAAAAAAAAAATCTTTGGGTGAACTGCTGCCAATTCAGCTGCAATTAAGAGATTACAGCCTTTGAGATTGGGCCAACTGCCCTGCGCTGGGACAATAGGAAGAATGTAGACTCTTTTGAAGGGACCTGAGTGCTCAAGGAGTGCCCTGTTCTTCAAAGTCTGCTTTATTACCCCCTAGATTAACAAATTGACACCCTCTCTGATATTGTGGAGTATAAGAAACGCAGGAAAGAGAGGGTCATTGACTTTGCAACATGGTCTTGTGTTTTGGAAATGGCCATGGGTAGTGTGAATCAGGTTTGCTGGATGCCTGCATGGAGACCCAATGGAGCCATGAGGATGAGATGAACTGTGGATTGCAGTGGAGATTCTGAGACCATGAGATGGCTGCTAAGGAAAGCTGCCAGCCCCAGATGAAGTTTTCCAGGACTATGAGTAGCTTAGCTAGAGGGGCAGAATTAGAACCCCAGAGACTTGTTTCTGGTTAGAATTATCAGACTTGGAGACTTTTCACTGACTAGAGTTGATGGACTTGGGACTACAGAGTTTGGTGTTTCCCCTGTTTAAATCTGTATTGGTTGAATATTTCTTTGCTATACCAATGCCATATTTTGCAGTGTGAGTGTTTATTCTGTGCCATTATGGGGTTTGGAGGGATTTTTTGGTATTATGGCTCAGTTAAAAGACCTTGTATTATGGGATGTTTGAACATCATTAGGATTGATAAAAACTGTGGGGACTTTTAAAGGGACTGAATGCATTGTATTTTACATCATGGGTGGTTATAACTTTATGGGGGCCTGGACAGAATATGGTGGTTTTATTCAGGTGTCCCCCATAAACTTAGGTGTTCTGAATTATAGGTTCCCAGCTGATGGAGATTTGGGAATTAACACCTCCTGTGGAAAGTGTATTGTTGGGGCAGGCTTATGTGTATTCTACCCAGTTTCCCCTTGTCAGTGTTTGGCGCACTCTCCTGTTCCTGTTGTCTACTTGATGGTGGCCAGGAAGTGATATCCACTCTCTGCTCATGCCATCGTTTTCCCCTGCCATCATGGAGCTTCCCCTCGAGTCTGTAAGCAAAATCAACCCCTTTTCCTATAAGCTGCTCTTGGTCAGGTGATTTCTGCCAGCAATGCGAACCTGACTGCAACAGATCACATAGGTCCAGATATAGTAGTAGAGACTTAACTCTCACAATTAGATACATCTTCCAAAAAGTCAGCAAAGAAACTTCAGAGCTACACCACATATATATAGAGTATTTCACCCAACATATAGGGAATATACATTCCTCTCAGTGGTACATAACTTTCTCCAAATTTGATGACACAGTGGGCCACAAAATAAGCCTTGACAAATATGCAAACAAAAAAATTGAGATAATTCCTTGTATTCTGTGAGGCCACAGAGGAATAAAAGTAGAAATTAATAACAAGAGAAACTATAGAAATCTGTGGAGCCCAATAACAGACATACTTAGATGAATGGTGGGTCATTGAAGAACTCAGAGAGGAAATTTAAAAATTCATAAAAACAATTGAAAATGATTGCTCATTAATGTTGGTATGAGTAAGCTGCAGAAGATGCTGAGCAGGGGAGATGAAGCCTCAGGAGCTGAGATGACAGAGGGAACAATTGGGACAGTGGAAAGAGAAATGCATGACTGGAACTCATGCTGGACATCTGAGCTTGGAGCACATTTATCAAAGTCATACTTAGGACCTTAATGGCATTTTTATTGGTTACTTTGACAAACATGAAAACCATACTAGCAGTGGTTATAGGTGAGTGACTCCATGTGATTCCCAGACATGGAAGTCTTGATATCACATGATGAGACGCAGTGTAAATATTCTGAATACATGAGGAGGAATATCATTTGGTACTAGCATTGCCTGTATAGGAAACCTTAACTAGAAATTAAGTAACATCACTGTTTATTCTAGTCTTACTATGTATAGCTCTCCATTCCTACAAGTATACTGATTATCCTGTTGTTTGAAATTGCTGCTGCTACTCCCTGGAAGAGGTATATATTTCTTTGGATTTAGCCTTATTTGCATTCTTTGGCCAAAGAAATGAGAATAGAATAAATCTGTGTCATGTCTGAGGTAAAGTCTTAACACTCAAATTTTTGGGCCAGAAATGTCCATATTCTTTTTTCTTTCTGCAATAAAGTTGGTCATATCTCTAAATCCAGGTGCTGCATTAGTTTTGATTACAGGGGGAAGAAAAACTGGAGCAGACCTGCACAAGACCTGTGTAATAAGAGGAAAAGTAATATCAAAATAGAACAGGGACCACTTGGAAAGAAGAAGGGATTCAGTGGACAAGATATATAGGAAGGGGAAAAAGTAGAATGGTGTGGGGGGATTATGATCATGGTAAATTGTATATGTGATGGAAGTTATCAATAAAAAGTTAAAAAAAATAGGGCAGGATCATAGCTGGTCACAGTCAAACCTATGTGGTGAGCAAGTAATTAAGTCTTCTTTGTGTAAATCACCCTGGAATTTGAGCACTTTTGTTACTTAGGTATACTGTGTTCTCTTTTAATGAAAAGCAAGATAAGCTGAGTTCCACTGTTATGGTGGTTTAATTCAGGTATCCTGATAAACTTAAGTGTTCTGCATGCTAGGTTCCCAGCTGATGGAAATTTGAAATTAATGCCTCCTGGAGGCAATGTATTGATGGGGGAGGGCCTATGGGTATTATAGCTAGTGTCCCCTTGCCAGTGTTGGCCACATTCCCCTGTTATTTTTGTCCACCTGATGTTGGCCAGGAGGTGATGTCCACCCTCTTCTCATGCCATCATTTTCCCTGCCATCGTGGAACTTCTTCTTGAGTCTGTAAGCCAAAATAAACCCTTTTTGCCCAAAAGCTGCTCTTGATTGCGTGTTTTCTGCCAGCAATGTGAATGTGACTACAACAGCTGTGGAAGGATCACAAAAATTTCCTCAAAGTTACAGGAAAACTTTGCACTCTAAGCTTCAGTACAAAGTTTGCATTTTCCAAAACCTGGGTGCAGTCAACCAAAACAGACAAACTTGCTAAGGAATTTCAAAGTTGACGAGAAGCTAGAACTATGCGCTTGTTTTGTCATAGCACGTCTTTAAGTAACATTAAATCAAGAATGAATTCTCAGGACATCATTTTCATTGATGAGACGATAATGTTTTTCTTCCATTTATGGGTATCCTGTGGTTTCTTAGTGGCAGATAAAGTTTTTCAAATAATTATGGACTAAGAATATATATAGTAATACTTAATGTCTGTTGTCTTTATTTATTTTAGTGTTTTATTCTTTTTATTATTATTAACAACATATTTTATATGGATGCATCATGTGTTGGTACCCTTATTCTTGCCCTCATTCCACTGGGGACTCTCCTCAGTGGGGTTGCAGGTATTGCCCATGGGGTTGTGGTTTATGTGTTGTGGGAGCAGCAGTCAATTATTTGGCAGAATGCCTCTGGACATGATGTCTCAACCTGTGGCTTTTATAATCTTTCTGCCCCCATACCACAAAATTCCCTGAGCCATGGGGTGTGAGTTTTAAGTCTACTTCAGTGAAGAGCTCTTAGGAGACTCTGGATCTCTGCTTTGGTAGGTGTTGAGTATCCTAAAGGTCTGTCTCCTATACCCTGGTGCTAATTCAGCATGGAAGCAGCACTCCTGTTCATCTCCCCAATTCCTCTGTGGTTTCAGCTGTGACTTGATTAAAGTGAGAGGGATAGTTTATCTCCTCCAGTCTTGCTACTTTCTAAAAAACGTAGTGGAAAGTGAAGTCAGCATAGTATAAATGGGATGATCATTATTAATTTAGGGAAAATTTGACGTATGTAACACCTCTATTAGCCAAAGACTAGTGAGAGATTGACATTGGAGAGCATAATCTTTGTATCCATAGGATTTTGATCTGGTTCCAAATTCCAGATATGGGTTCCTTTACACTGAGTAGATCTCTTAGCCAGTCTGAAAGCCATTGGTTACCCAACAAGGCTGTATGCCACTATTGCACTGGTGTGTACATTGTATCCTGTCAGGGTGTTAGCTTCTGAGTAGCTTAGACCTCTGGTTGCTGAGACCATTATTGGCCATTTTTCCCCAGTAGCTCATGAAGCTCTTTCCAACACTAGACAAGCTGTCTGGGGACTGGCTTTCTTCCGAATTCCAGCCAAGTCTTTCCATGTTCTATGTCAGCAGCATATGGTGTCTTCAGCAGTAGGGTCTTGCCTTTTGCATCAGGCAGGTGATCAAGTGCTTTGGCAGTAACCTATTTTGATTTTGGGACCTCATAGGTCTCTCTGATCAACAGCGCAATGTAGGTAACAACCAGTTTCTGGTATTGGGAGTTACAGGCCAGAGACAGAACAAAATTTTCTTTCAAGCTTAGGCTTTGTCCCACCCTCTCCAGAGTCCTACTTTTCAGGTGCTCTCCCCTTACTCCTTTTTTTTTTTTTTTTTTTTTTTTTGAGGTAGGGTCTCATTCTATCCCAGGCTGACCTGCAATTCACTATGGAGTCTCAGGGTGGCCTCAAACTCAAGGCAATCCTCCTACCCCCTTACTCCTTTTGAAGGTTATATCTTTTAGGCTATCTCCAACGATAAAGGTTTCTATGGTACAGCTCATTTTGGATTTAGTTTTGTTTGTTTTTCCCCTCTCTCTATTCCCTTCCCCCAAACCCTTCCATCCCTATTGTCTGGGCCTTGATTTGCCTATCAGATATGACAACAACTTGAGCAGGTCCAGGTAAGAGAGTAAGAACCGCAGATAAATGACACTATGTGGCATTTGTCTTTGTGTGAGTCTGTGAGTTCATTGAGTATAATCTGTTCGTTTTTCTACAAATTTCATTGTATCATTTCTTACTGTTGCATAGAATTCCACTGTGTACACGTGCCACAACTCCATTATCCATTTATCTAATGATGGGCACCTTGGTTGATTCCAGGTCTTAGCTATAATGAATTGATCAGTTTTAAACATGGTTGAGCAAATATTTCTTTAGTGATGCCTGGAGCATGTAAGATAAATGCCCAGTAAAGGAATAACTGGGTCTGTTGGTAGCTCTTATGTTCATCCTTTTTAGGAATCTCCATATTGATTTCCATAGTGGTTGAACAAGTTTTTATTCCCACCACCAGTGGGTGAGGTTTCCTCTTTCCCTGCATCCTCACCCACATTTGTTGTTGTTAGATTTTTTTTAATGATTGTCATCCTTACAAGAGTAAGGTGGAATCTCATAGTTGTTTTAATTTGCATTTCCCTAATGGTTAGGGAATTTTCCTAAGTGTGTTATCTATTTAGTTTTGTTTTTCCCTTTTGAGTGTGTTACTACTAAAACCCAGGCCAGAGGACCAGACTTCCTGTATTTCAACTTCCAGCCACTAGTCTAACAAAAAACAAAACCACAAAAGAAATGGTAAAGTGGGAAGAAATTCAATATTCCTGGTAGCTCTATTGGAAAAACAAGAGAACTAGCACCCCAAGCCCTGTCTCAGGTTTCATGACAGGAGGCCCAGGGCTCTATGGGGACAGAGTTGGCTTAGTGGGCAAGAGGGATGTCAGGATAATAAATCCTAGTGGTAGTGTGGTTTGATGGATCATTATCTCAGGTCTGATTCTACAAGGTCCTTGAGAAGTTATCACTTGTTGGAGGTGGTGGGGCTTGTTTCCTATTATGAGTTGATTATTCCTGCCTAGAAGAGGAAGCCTAAGTTTCCCACTTTTTCTCACAAGCAGTAAATCACACTTAGGGGAGCAAGCATGTCCCCTCATGAGATTTTCTTTCAGCAGTGCTGGCTTTTCCAACATATGGAAATTATTCTCTGTTGGTATCTTCATTCTCTAAGGAAGATGAGGTGGTAAGGTAAACAAGAATAATCAGTGTTTCCTTCACAGTGCTGTCTGCATTGAATATTAAATTCTTGACCTTACACTTACTCTTGATTTTTAGTTTTGTTTTGAGGCAAGGGACAGGGCTTGATCCATTGAGACTTCCAAGGTCAGAAGCCCTGGATGAGAACTCCAGTAGCAAGTGCACAGAAAAGTTTCACAAATCAATTGCAAGATGTTAATACACATAATGATAGAGAATCCAATGGCTTTAGGAACTGTGCATGTTCAATCTCCTTTTAAACATTATCAAACCACAAAACTTTAGGACTATCTAAAAGTCCTAAATGCTAAAATTTTAAATAAATTTTATTTACTCTTCTTTTTACCTGGAGCTAAAGATCTGGGAAACCACCAGGCCATGATAGGCATAAATGAGCAGGGAGGATCACATGCCTGGGAACATCCCTCAAGTTAGAGAGGGAACTGACAAAAGAGAACTTTGTGGCAGCTGAGCAATGCAGAAAATCAATTAGGAAACATGCTTAAAGGGTAAGGAGCCAAGAAAACATGATCACCAAATTATCCAGCTTGAGACAATAAAGCAGTAGCCAAGAAACTGGAGAAGTCAAGTCAAAGAGAAGAAGGGAGGATATAAGAGACTAACATGAGAGGAATGGGACCAACACACGATTTGTTCATACAGTAATGTTTAGAATAAATAAAAAGTGCATTGACTTCTCACTGGAGCCCACAAGGAATATCATGGACACCCGTTAGGACAGACCACCCTGATGATGAGAGAAATTATCTATGATGAATAAGCTGCATCCTGGAGCAGAAGATATTGTAGGAATCCATGGGTTTCCTTTGGTCATTAGCAGATGTAACAGCCTCTCTGAAATAACTTGAGCTAAACAATGATGGACAGAACTTGACTGCTTAATTGTCTGCCTTGCCTTCTGCCCCACCTCTTTCTCTCCCTAAACCTACAGCTTGTATCAGTCAGTACACTAAAGACATGCTGTGGTCATAGTACCCCCTTTACCTGTTCATCTTCCCACTGTTCACCTTCCTTTGCTTTTCATATTTCCTTGATTCCTTCATTGGAGGATTTGGGTAGCTGGCTGAGCCTAGCCTGTTGGGGCTGCTGGAACCAAGGCTTTTGCCCTAAAGCTCTAGTCACAAAGTGAAAATCATAGCAAGCCTAGCTAAGTTCCAGGTGTGTTTATCTTAGAAGGTATTAAAAGCTGAAGACAAACATAGTTCTATCTTATATGATGCAGTATGTATAAATTTCATGATCTATGTACAAATTCAATTATACTATCTGCAATATGTTAGGTTTGGGGAAATACAGGCAATTTGAGAGATGAGAGATGTGAACAGGGACAATATTTTTAGGAAAAAGCTTATGTTACTCTCACCCTTGTGGATCTGAAAGGTCTAGAAGGAAGGGATCATAGCTGAGTTGATCTGCAGTCTGTTCTTACATTCTTAAGAATATGGAGTCTCAGGTGAACAGATTCCCCATTCTTTCTGCTCTGAGCAAAGTTCTTTGTCTCCAGCTCCATTTAACTTTTTCTTTCACAGGTGTAAGGGTGGAAAATTTTCTTTTTTTTATTTTTATTTTTTTTATTAGTCAGTTCTGTATTCAGCAAATACAGTCAGTTTGGTACCATTATTAGGCTCATCCGTGACCTACCACCTCCCCTTGGCCCCTCCTTGTTGAGGTATACGGGTCATGAATTGTGGAGTTAGCCCACAGTTATGGGTAAGCTGAATGTCTCTGCATATCATGACACAACATGTGACTCTGACATTCTTTCCGCCCCCTCTTCCGCAAAATTTCCCTGAGCCATGTTGGGTTCATTTTTGGTCTGCTTCAGTGATGAGGTGTTGAGGGCCTCTGAGGCTCTGGCTCTCTGATTTGGTAGGAGTTGATTTTTCTCTATGCTGATCTCCTTCCCCCTTGTGCTGGTGTCCGGTTCATCAGGAAAACAGCCCCCTTGCTTGTTTCTCCAAGTTTTCTTAGTTTCAGCCGGGGCCCTTTTGAGGTATGATGGGGTGGCTCTCTCCTTAGGGTCTACATCTATCTGAAAAAGAGAAGCAGATTCTCCAACGGAGAGTAAGTTAGCACCAGGACAAATGAGATAACCCTTACTTTTTTTTTATAGAGAATTTAATAGGTGTAGGCCCTCTTGTAGCCCACAATTGATAGTAGCTTGATACTGGAGAGTGGGCTTATGTTTGGATATGGTTCTGACTTGTTTCCCAGCTCCAGCTATGGGTCCCATACCAGTGAGGGGATCAGTTAGCCAAATTGAAAGCAGTTGGTTCCCCACCATGGCTGTGTGCCAGCACTGCACTTGTGTGGGCATCACAACAAGTTATTTGCTGCTAAGTAGGTTAGACCATGTGTTGCTTCGACAGATATTGGTCAATTTCCCCCAGTCGCCCATGTAGCACCTTCTGGCACTAGACGCGCTGACTGTCTGGGGACTGACTCTCTTCCAACTTCCAGCCATGCCATTCTAATTTGCATGTCAATCACATAAGGTGTGATTCAGCAGTAGGGTCTTACCACTAGCCTTTGGTGGGTCATCAAGTACTCTGACAGAAATCTGTCTGTCTTTTAGGAAACCTTGTAGGTCCCTCTAATCAAAAGCTCATTGTGGATGATAGCCCCATGCTGGTTCTGGGAGTTACAGGTCAGTGCCCACTAAGAAAATGAGGAAAAAGATAATTAATATACAAGAGTTAGAGATAGGAGAGAGAGAGGTAGTGGGGAAGTGAGGGAGGGAATATGTAGAAGATTAAGGTTAGTCTTCATCCTACCCTCTCCAGTGTCTTGTGGTTCAGGTGTTCTCTGTAAGGGCCTGGTGAAGGATCAGCCATTTGGTCTGTCTTTTAGTAAGTAGAAGATTATGGTACCATTGCTGTTTGGGTCTAGATTTGTGTTTCCCACCCCTTTGATGCCCTCCCCTCCCTCCCCTTCCATCCTAGTGTCTAGTCCAGGAGATGCTTGCTGGGTATGTAAGGTATCTTGGGTAGATTCAGGTTAGGTGCTGTAGATGAGTGAGACTATGTGGTGATTTTTTTTCTGTGATTGGGTAAGTTCACTGAGAATGATCTGTTCCAGGTTCAACCATTTTTCCTCAGATTTCATTGTGTCATTTTTTCTTACTGCTGTATAGAATTCTATTGTGTAGATATACCACATCTTAGTTATCCATTCTTCTGGTGATGGACATCTGGGTTGATTCCAGCTCTTAGCTATTACAGATTGAGCCGCTATAAACATGGTTGAGCAAATCTCTCTAGCCTGTGGTTGGAAGGTTTTAGGGTAGATGCCCAGTAAGGGAATAACTGGGTCTGTTGGTATCTCTATGCTCTGCTTTTTCAGAAGTCTCCATGTTGCTTCCAAAGTGGTTGTACCATCCTACATTGCCACCAACAGTGGATGAGTGTTCCTACTTCTCCACATCCTCGCCAG
Organism: Dipus sagitta; assembly: GCA_036346955.1. Classification (NCBI taxonomy): domain Eukaryota; kingdom Metazoa; phylum Chordata; class Mammalia; order Rodentia; family Dipodidae; genus Dipus; species Dipus sagitta. Next base: position 90,398,651 of record CM070777.1, on the reverse strand, counting down.
CATTTATTTTCATTTGATTTTTTGATGTTCGCTATCCTTATTGGGGTAAGGTGGAATCTCATAGTTGTTTTAATTTGCATGTCTCTGATGATTAGGGATGATGAACATTTTCTTAAGTGTATGTTTGCCATTTCTATTTCTTCCTCTATAAACTGCCTGTTCAGCTCTTTGCCCCATTTTGTGAGTGGGGTGTTTGACTTCTTACTGTTTAGATTTTTGAGTTCTTTGTAGATTCTAGAGATTAGGCCTCTATCAGTTGGATAACCCGCAAATATTTTCTCCTATTCTGTGGGTGATCTATTGGCTTTGCTTATTGTAAGCTTGTCTGTAATGAAACTCTTCAGCTTCATGTGATCCCATTGGTTGAGTGATGGTTTAAGTTCATGAGCTACTGGCGTTTTGTTCAGGAAGTCTTTTTCCATTCCTATATCATGGAAAGTACTTCCTAAATTTTCTTCCAGTAGTAATCGAGGTTCAGGTCTTATATTGAGGTCTTTGATCCATTTGGAAATGAGTGTAGTACATGGAGAAATCTGTGGATCAAGTTTCAGTTTCCTGCATATGGTTATCCAGTTTGTCCAGCACCATTTGTTGAACATTCTATCTTTTTTCTAGCCTCTATTGTTTGGGCCTTTATCGAATATCAAGTAGCTGTAGTTGCTTGATCCAAAGTCCGGGTCCTCAAGTCTATTCCATTGATCTATAGTCCTGTTTTTATGCCAGTACCATGCTGTTTTTATTACTATGGCTTTGTAATATAGCTTTAGATCAGGTATGGTGCTACCTCCAGAGGTATTTCTTATTCTGAGGATATGTTTGGAAATGCGAGGCATTCTGCCTTTCCATATGAAATTTGAGATCATTTTTTCTATCTCTGTGAAGAACACTGTAGGGATTTTAATTGGAATTGCATTAAATCTGTATATTGCCTTTGGTAGGACTGTCATCTTCACAATATTAATTCTGCCTACCCAGGAACATGGAAGGTCTTTCCATTTTCTCAAGTCGGCCTCAATTTCTTTTTTGTGTTTTTATGTTTTTGTTGTATAGATCTTTCACTTCCTTGGTTAACGTTCTGCCAAGGTATATTATTTTTTTGTTGCAATTGAAAATGGGACTATGTCCCTTATTTCTTTTTCTGTATCTTTGTCCTTTGCATAAAGGAAGGCTACTGATTTTTGTGCATTGATTTTGTATCCTGCTACTTTGCTATAGGAGTTAATCACCTTCAGGAGTTTTGGGATGGAGTCTCTCGGGTCTCTTACATATATAATCATGTCATCAGCGAATAAAGCTAACTTAACTTCTTCCTTTCCAAATTGTATCCCTTTTATTTCCTTCTCCTGTCTTATTGCTTGAGCTAGGACTTCCAGTACTATATTGAAAAGCAGAGGTGAGAGTGGTCAACCCTGTCTTGTTCCTGATCTTAATGGGAATTCCTCCAGTCTCTCTCCATTAAGTATTATTTGGGCCTTTGGAGCTTCGTATATTGCGTTTATTAGGTGGAGATATGAACCAACCATGCCAATTCTTTCCAATGTTTTGAACATGAAGTGATGTTGAATCTTGTCAAAGGCCTTTTCTGCATCTATCGAAATGATCATGTGGTTTTTATGTTTAACCTTGTTTCTGTGGTGTATTACATTGACAGATTTCCGTATGTTGAACCACCCCTGAGTTCCTGGAACGAATCCCACTTGGTCAAGGTGGATAATGCTTTTGATGTGTTGTTGGATTCGGTTTGCAAGGATTTTGTTTAGGATCTTTGCATCTAAATTCATCAGGGAAATAGGCCAGTAGTTTTCTTTTTTTGTGGCATCTCAGCCTGGTTTTAGAATTAGGGTGATGCTAGCTTCATAAAAGGAGTTGGGTAACTTTCCCTGTTCACCAATTGTGTGGCCCAGTTTGAGGAAGATTGGTTTGAGTTCTTCCATGAAGGTTTGATAGAATTCAGCTGAGAAGCCATCTGGTCCTGGACTCTTCTTTTTTGGGAGGTTTTTTATTACTTTTTCAATCTCCATGAGTGTGATGGGTTGATTGAGGTGAGTAATCTGCTCTGTGTTTAGCTTTGGTAGATGGTATGTGTCCAGGTATTTATCCATCTCCTCCACATTATCCAGTTTTGTGGAGTCAAGGTTTTTGAAATAAGTCCTGATGATTCTCCCAATTTAAATTATGTCTGTTTTGATCTCTCCTTTTTCATTTTGAATTTTGTTAATTTGAAGCTTCTCCTTTTCTTGCTTGATCAGATTGGCCAGGGGTTTGTCAATCTTGTTCATTTTCTCAAAGAACCTGCTCTTTGTTTTGTCCATTGTCTTAATTGTTTCCTTGATTTCCAGTTCATTGATTTCTGCTCTGATTTTAATTATTTCTTTCCTTCTGGAGCTCCTTGGGTTGGATTTTTCTTGTTTTTTCAGTCCGTTTATGTGGATCATTAGGTCATTGATTTGGGACCTTTCTGTCTTTTTTATGAAGGCATTGAGTGCTATGAATTTTCCCCTGAGGACCGCCTTCATTGTATCCCATAAGTTTTGGTACGATGTGTTCTCATTGTCGTCTTTATTTCGTCCACTATCCATTTATTGTTTAAAAGTGTGCTGTTCAGTTTCCAGGTGCCGTTGGGATTCTTGGTGGGTCTTTTGTTCTTGATTTCTAGCAATGTAGCATTGTGATCTGATATCATGCAGGGAATTATGTCAATCTTCCTACATATGTGGAGGCAGTCTTTGTGGCCCAGCATATGGTCTATTTTAGAGAATGTTCCATGGGCTGCTGAGAAGAATGTGTAATCTGTGATGGAAGGTTCTGTAGATGTCCGTTAGGTCTAAGTGATCTATGGTTTTGTTGAGCTCTCTTACTTCCCTGTTGAGTTTCTGTTTGAATGATCTGTCTATTACTGATATGGTGTATTGAAGTCCCCAGCTATGATGGTGTTTGTGGTTATTTCTGTTTTATTGTCAAGTAGGTTTTGTTTTATGAACTGTGGTGCCCCTGTGTTTGGTGCACACAGATTTATGATTGTAATATCCTCTTGATGGATCATTCCCTTGATAAGTAGGAAGTGGCCTTCCTTGTCTTTTTTGATTATTTTTGGTTTGAAGTCTATTTTGTCCGATATTAATATAGCTACACCTGCTTGTTTCTTATTCCCATTTGCTTGGAATACTGTTTTCCACCCTTTCACCCTGAGGAGATGTCTGTCTTTAATGGTGAGGTGGGTTTCTTGAAGGCAACAGATTGAGGGGTCTAATTTTTTGATCCATCCTGTTAGCTTGTGTCTCTTGATGGGTGAATTAAGCCCATTAATATTTAGGATAATGATTGTGAGATTTGATTTGATCCCTGCCATATTGTGATGGTAAATGTGGGTTGGTGTTTTCATGGACGTTGAAGTTTTTTGTGCCTACTCTGAGTTTGGTTGTTGTGATCTGCTTCTTGTAGGCAATTGTGTTTGATTATTTTTTTCTTCTCTGTGGAGAATTTCCTGAAATACTCTCTGTAGGTTTGGTTTTGTGTTTATTTAATTGTAAAGCTGAGTTTTGACGTGGAATGTTTTTCTTTCACCATCCATTATGAGGGATACTTTTGCTGGGTAGAGTCATTTGCGTTGGAAGCCATAGGTTCTTAGACTTTGCAGTGTTTCATTCCATGCCCTTCCAGCTTTCTGGGTTTCCATTGAGAAGTCTGAAGTAATTCTGATGGGGTTACCTTTGAAGGTGGTGTGCTGTTTTCCCTAGCTGCTTTTAGGATTTTCTCTTTGGTGTCAGTGTTTAGAGTCTTAATGATAATATGTCTTGGAGAGTTTCTCCTTTGGTCCAGTCTGTTTGGAGTTCTATTGGCTTCTTGTATCTTGATGGGCCTTTCTTTTAAGAGACTGGGGAAGTTGTCTTCAATTATTTTGTTAAATATGTTCTCCATGCCTTTGGTCTGAATTTCTTCTCCTTCCGGTATTCCAATGATCCTGATATTAGGACGTTTAAGTGTATCCCACAATTCCCTCATGTTCTGTTCACAGGAGCTTTTGAACTTACTGAAATTTTTCAACTCTCGAACTGTTTCTTCCATCTTGTCTTCCAGATCAGAGTTTCTATCCTCCACTTGACTGACTCTATTCTTGAGAGCTTCTAGCGAGTTTTGGACTTGTTCAATTAAGTTTGCATTTTCTATTACTTTTCTATGTATAATTTACATCCTTCTGTCAAGCTCCCTTTTCATATCATTTTCTGATTTTCTTGATGATTCTTGGGGTTCATCCTTGCATTTCTTTATGTCTTCATTTAGCATGGCCAGCTGATTTTTAAGGTCTTCTTTTTTTTTTTCACTCTCCCTCAAATCTGTTAACTCTCTTTGAAATCCTTCCAATTTCTTATCTAATCCTTCCAATTTCTTATCTGTTAGTTCCAGTTTAGTGATGGCAGCATCCACACGATTGTCTGCCCTTTGTTGCTTTCCTGCAAGTTCTACCAGTAGGTTGGTCAGGGTTGCATTGCTCATAGCTTCAATTTGGTGTTCTGGTCCTATTGGTTCTTCTATGTTTTTGTTAGATGTGTTTATTGTGGGACTGGGTGTTCTAAATGGATTTTCTTGCATTTGATTTTTCATGTTATTTCTTTTGCGCTGTGTTCTGCCCATGACAGTGTATGGGCAAGTAGGTGGGCGTATCAGCCTGGGCTCAAGAACAATGGGAATCTTATGCAGCCTGGGGGAGTTGCCAAGCAGCCTGGGCTTTGGCTCTCACTTGCCAAAGCCGCCTATCTACTGCCTGGCAGGGGCGCCAAAGTTGCCTGAGTTCTGAAGCGGTAATGTGACAAAGCTTCCTGCGTTCAAGCTAGGGGTGGCACTGAGGCACCAAGCACTGAAGCAGCCCGAACTCTGGCTGGGAACACTGGGAATCGGAAGCAGTCTGCACTCCCCCGCCACAGGACAATGGCGGACGGCCGGCACGGCAGACAGGTGGGGGATGGCACCTGACCTGGCGCAAGCGAGAGACACAGTCTGAGCTTGCGTGGCACCTGCTGTGGGAGTGGGCTCGCTCAGTAAGTGGGCGAGTGGCCACAAGTGCGGAGCAGTCTGAGCTTCCGCACGCAGGGAACAATCGGCGCATGGTGGCAGCAGTGGCGGCCAGCGCCGCAGCGGTGGCAGCGACGGTGCTATGAACACGGCGGTTATTTGGGGTGAGGGGTGGACAACCCACCCACGAGGGGATCCGCGATTCCCTGTTCCCTCGCCTCTGTGCCCTTCCAGATTTCTCTCCCCTAAAAGCCACTATGTACCCTTAATATCTTGCCTTTTTTTCCCCGGGATTTGCAGAGCAGCCAGGCGGTCGCCATCTTGGCCGGAAGTCCCATTTTGTCTCTATTGTTGTGGGTACATTTCCCAACTGAAATAGAGACATCTTTTTTTAAAGGGCTATTAATCCTGGATCCTATTTACATTGTTTACATAAGTCTTTATCTCCTCTGGAAGCAAAGAAAGTTTGTAATATGAGGTACGTCTGACCACTTGTTCAGTGGTTTACAAAGAGATATGGTCATAATATAATTTTAAAATTGATTTGCCATTTTTAGGCAAAGTGTTCTTCTATTTGTACTATGAGCATGAAGTTTCAGAGATAAAAAAAAAAAAAAAGGCTGGGCGTGGTGGCGCACGCCTTTAATCCCAGCACTGGGGAGGCAGAGGTAGGTGGATCTCTGTGAGTTGAAGGCCACCCTGAGATTACATAGTGAATTCCAGGTCAGCCTGGGCTAGAGTGAGACCCTACTTCGAAAAAAAAAAAAAAATCATCCACTTTCTTACTAAAGGAAGAAGATAATACTTGTGCCAGCTATAGCTCGTACGTCCCAGAAGCAATCCAATAAGAACTGAAGGGGACTTCCTGTGCTAGAAGAGAAAGAATACAGGGAACTTGTGGAGAAACCATCCCTTCTAATGAAGCCTTATTAAAATACCTTTGAATGATTGGTATGTAGCTCAGCACCCTAGAAATTAGGGATATCATACTTCACTCAATTCCTGAATTGCCACCACTAGCAGGAGCTTTCTTTGAAATTTGTCTCTCATATATGTGCAATTATCTCCCTAAGGTATAATACAACTTTTCTTCCTGCAAAAAAATGGGGAAATTGAACTAAATCATAAGAATTTTAAAAAAAGAAAGAAAGAAAAAAAGAGCCACAGATCCTAGTCACATTGTATCAGAGGCTTAATAGCCATAGGGGATTTCGTGCTGGACTTATCATCTCCATCAAAAACTTTTTAACAATGTTTTTATTTATTTATTTGTAAGCATAGAGAGACAGAGAGAGAGAGAGGGAGGGAGAGAGAGAAACAGAATGGAGGGCCTCTAGTTGCTGCAAAGAACTCCAGATGTGCATGCACCACTTTGCACATCTGCCTTCACATGGGTACTGGGGAATCAAATTCGAGGTGTTAGGTTTTTCAGGCAAGCACCTTAAGTGCTGAACCATCTCTCCAGTCCTCCATCAAAAACTTTTAAGCCAGATGCAAACTGTAGAGCAAGCATCTGGTGTTTGTCTAAAGCAGCAGGATGGCCCTGATTCACCCCCTCCCACACACACACATGCACACGCAAAAATAAATAAATAGAATTTTTAAAGTTAGGCAAAATAGTACAAAGTGTAGTGTAGGAGATAGTATTTTAAAGTAAAGCAAGGAAAACTTTCAAGGGGTGAGACTAGACAATTGTCCTGATCTACATTCTTTGCAGGCTTTATACCAGATTTTAAAGTCTGTGTAAACAACCTAACCTGAGGGTATCTGTTTTGTCCAGGTGATTGACAGGCCTATTTTGACTGACTTGCAGGAGTGGGGTTAGTGATTCATATCCTAAAATGTCACTCCTGTTTTCCTAGCTGAAAGCCCCTGTGACACAGTAATCTTAGTAGGTTTTGAATTCATGGATCCAGTTCTAGATAGTTATCCATTAATAGCTTTCTAGGTATTTCTGTGACATATCTCCTTCCAGAGTTTGTAATGTGACCTAGTTCGCATTCTTCTGACCAGCAGTTAAAATTCTGCTATTCCATTCTTCACCATAAGCAGTCTCTAAAGAAGAGGCTCAGTCTCATTGTCCTATAAACCTCCTAATGTTTGTTTCCTAATATTTAGATAGATGCAAGTCTTAGCAAACTTGTATTTGCTGACCTCCATATGTCAAGAAAAATTCACAAAGCAGTTATATTGGGATTTTTCAAAATGTGTTGAAATAATATGTTTTGATTAATACTAAACCTCCTTTAAGTCAATTATGAAGTAATACACAAAAGGGCACTTCAGAAGTAGGAGGATTGCCATGAATTTGAGGCTACCCTGAGACCACATCGTGAATTCCAGGTTAGCCTGGACTCGACCCTACCTCAAAAAAACAATAGAGAATCAAACTAATAATTTCAATTTCTACACAAATTTAAACAGAAATTTCAGAAACATATTCAAATTATAATGCAAGTAAACAAGTTTTCTAATATTCTTAACTTTTTCTCACAGTGTAGCAGAGGTAGTATCCAAATAACTATTTAAGCCTTAGAGGACTGAAGAATTTTTGTCTAATAGAAGCTGATGCTACAAAGTGACCCAAGATGAGTCAAAATAGCTTTCCTATCTCAAACTTGGAGATAAAGTTTTAACCATAATCCAGAGGCAAATGCCAAATCAGCCTATATAGAAAATAAAATAAAGTGAGCTCTTCTAGAAAAACTCTGAACTTTCCTGTTACAAAGTCAAACAGCGATGCAGCAAATGGCAGGCATTGCAACATGTACCTTAGTTATGAACTGGCTTCAAGAGCATACAAGGAACTCTCCAAATCATAGAACTGAACAACTAGAGTACTTCTCATAAGAAGACCAGTCAAGATCCAAAATGCTCTTTCCTTTACCAGTGCATGAATATCCACTTGTAGGCAAGTAACACCCAAAGGTCAAGGAAGCAAGGAGAAATTTCCAGCAGCTGTGAACTGCCTTCATTCCAACTGTGGGGATAGAAAAACCAGCCATGGGGTTTCTTTAGGATAGCTTCACTAGAACTATCGCTGGTCATGATGGTGTGTAAACTCTCCACTGCAGTTTCCCTGTGCTCTAATGACATGAGGAAACAGATATTGATAAGGGAAAATGGGCTTATTTATAGTTGTCCATACTGGTGAGAAACACCTCCAGTTTCTCTCCATCTCCTTTTTAGTGGTATTACATGAAACAGAACCATGAAAGAGCATATGTGAACTCAGTGAGACATGGTTGAACTGTGTGAAGTCTTTTCCTGACAGATAAGTTCCTCCTGTGAGGCCAGCACCTTAAGGCTGTTGCCTTCTCCATGTGGAATCCCTAGGGAATTTCTCATTTTGGAATCCATTATTTTACAACTGATTGTGAGTTAATCTTATTCTTGAAAAAGAGAATTTCTGATAGATTGAGTGAGATATTCAAACAAATTAGTACACTTTTCTCCAAAATCTCTTTTATCTTCCATATGAAAAGAATGCTTAATATATTCTGCTTACCCTGTTCTGAGAAGAAGGAGGAAGTCGCTTATTTCATATACTTGTTTCCCTCACAGGGCTCTTAGGATTCTGAAATTTGGAATTATCCAACCCACACTGGATGATATTTGTCCAAGATAGAAGGAAATGATAAAGTATGCCTAAATATGCAGGATATAAAAACAAGTTCAAAGTATCTGAGCTATGAATTATTAAATTCTTTCAAACACATGACAATGGTTAGAATATTTCTAAATTCAGAACATCACTGCTTCCTATCCTCTAAATATCTCCCAAAGCTAAGGATAATAAACATGATGATTGCAGTTTCTGGAAGAATTGCCTAATACCCATGGAAGTGCAGGTTATCTATTTGTTTTTTAATCTAGTGAATTGATTATAAAATATACATGAAATTTTACACTAAAATGTAGCCATGTTAAGCATAATAGTTGTGTTAACTTTCTGTCACTATAACAAATACCTGAGATTAAAGATTCATTTTGGCTCAAATTTTTAAATTTTCACACATAGGGCTAGGAGATGGCTGAGTGGATAAAATACTCAGCTGGAGAACCTGAGCTCCATCAAGAGACCACACACACAAACCTGGAGACCATAGTGGGCATGTGTAATCCTGACACAGCATACTGATGGTGAGGTGGGAAGCAGAGAGAAGAGTATTTCTGGGAAGCTGTTGGCAAGCATAGCAAAAAAACTGCAGTGCAAGAAAATCTGCCTCAAATGAGGACAGGCAAGGACCAATGGTAGAGTTGTCCTCTGACCTCTACATGTACTCCTTGTGGGTACCAACTCACACATATGAACACGTGGGTGCACACACATGCATGCATGCATGCAGGTAATAGTAAACATTTTGGGCTGGAGAGATTGCTTAGTGGTTATGGTGCTTGCCTGCAAAGCCAAAGTACATAGGTTTGATTCCCCAGGACCCACGTAAGCCAAATGCACAAGGTGTCACATGCATCTGGAGTTTGTTTGCAGTGGTTAGAGACCCTGGCATGCCCATTCTCTCTCTCCCTCCCTCTCTCTCTCTCTCTACATTTCTCTCTCCCTCCCTCCCTCCCTCCCTCTCTCTTTTTTCTCTCTTTCTCTCTCTCTCTCAAATAAATAAAATAAAAATTAAAAGAAAGAGCCAGGCCGGATGTGGTGGCACATGGCTTTAATCTCAGCACTTGGGAGGCAGAGGTAGGAGGATCGCTGTGAGTTCAAGGCCACCCTGAGACTACATAGTGAATTATTCCAGGTCAGCCTAGGCTAGAGTGAAACCCTACCTCGAAAAACCAATAAATAAATAAATTAATTAATTAAAAAAGAGCAAAGAAAATAATTCTTAAAAAATTAATAACAAACATTTTCACCTGTGATCAGCTGGTTCCATTGCTGTGAGGCCATGGAGGCACATCCTCATAAGAATACTTGCCAGAGCACAACCCCTCCCCTCATGCCAGAATGTGACAGATGGATGGGGGCTGTGGTTGTCCTCTCTCAGTCTAGCGAAGGGCCCCTAAACATGAACACCTCCCTGTGGAGCCTTTCTTTTTAACAATTGTACCACCACCTACTAGTATTATCTGGGGGACTAAACCTTCAGTGCAAGGACCTTTGTGAGATATTCCACCACCAAGGTATGGTAGTATCTTTTTATTTTTCATCCTTGATTTTTTTTAATTCTTTTTTATTCATTTTATTTGCAAGCAGAGAGAGAAGAAAGACAGACAGAATGGGTATGCCAGGGCCTCCAGCTGCTGCAAATGAACAGATACATGTGCCACTTTGTACATCTGGCTTTATGTGGGTACTGTGGAATTGAATCTGGGTCCTTAGGCTTTGAAGGCAAGCACCTTAACCACTGAGCCATCTCTCCAGCCCCCATCCTTGATTTTTTTTGGGGGGGGTTCGAGGTAGGGTCTCACTCTAGCCCAGGCTAACCTGGAATTAACTATGGAGTCTCAGGGTGGCCTCAAACTCACGGTGATCCTCCTACCTCTGCCTCCTGAGTGCTGGAATTAAAGGCATGTGCCACCACACCCGGTACCATCCTTGATTTGTTTAACAAGCCTGACCCTTCATTTCTTATCCTCCCAACAACCACTGAGAAAAAGAGAATTTTTCCCTAAAAAGATGCTGTTTTATGCCATTGATATCAGTAACCATGAGAAAGCCCCTAGTCCACAAAAATGAAAATGTAGGAAAAAATGTTTTTGGACTTCCAGTCAAGATGTATTGTATGCCTTAGAAATTTAAATGCTAATATGAGGACTTTATGAACATGGTAGGTATATGGAATAGCTAAATGAGTAAGTCTTGAACATTTAACTAAATTCATTTATCTAAAAATATGGGGCTGGAGGGATGGCTTAGCAGTTAAATGTGCTTGCCTGCAAAGCCAAAGGATACAGGTTCTATTCCCCGGGACCCATGTAAGCCAGATAGATGCACAAGGTAGCACATGCATCTGGAGTTCATTTGCAGTGACTTGAGGCCCTAGTGTACCCATTCTCATTCTCTCTCTCTCTCCCCCTCTCTCTCTCCCAAATAAATAAATAGAAATAAAAATATGTGCAGAACAAAAGGGAAAATATTTCAGAAATCTGTGGCCTCATAGTATCACTGACTCACTTTGAAACATAAACTAATTAACATCTTCTGGGGTTTTGGCTGTATTTATTTGACAGAATGGTGCATTGTACTAAAAGTTGACTAGACTTGCTGAAAATGTGAGATTTTATTTCCTTGTAGCCAGTGTGCACTGATTGTCAGTTATTATCCTAAGTACTTTGTTCTTTCTTGCTGTCCCTAAGTAGAAGTGCTCATCAGTAATTATGTTCTTATATCGCATTAAAGTTATCTGTACACCTGTTCGCCTCTACCTGTACCAAAACCAGAAATGTCTCACAGACAAGGTGGGGGTAAAGTTCTTTCCGCCAGGCATTATTCATGGCTCATGGGAGCCTATGCATATGTGAATATTAATGAAAGACTAGTAATAGGTTCAAAGAATGTTCTACCTCACCAGACCTCTATTTTTTTTCTCGACAAAGAATCTGTCATGTGTAGAATATCAGATTGAAAATTGTTTTGAGGATGACTGGCTGTCATACCTCATAATCCACAACCTCATGGGGAATACCAGCAACTCCACTGAGGAGGGCCATCAGTGAAATTAGAGGGGGGAAGGAGAGAGTGATGGTACCCACTTGTGATGTTTCCATCCAAAGTAGATTCATAATAAAAAGTGATCTAAAAAATAGCCAGGCGTAGTGGTGCACGCCTTTAATCCCAGCATTCAGGAGGCAGAGGTAGGAGGATTGCCATGAGTTCGAGGCCACCCTGAGACTACATAGTTAATTCCAGGTCAGTCTAGACCAGAGTGAGACCCTACCTCAAAAACAAAACAAAAAAGATCTAAAATTGAAAATATTTGCATATTGAAATACTGAAATAACTGACATTTGGTACCGAAATTATATTTATTAACAGCATAGATCAAGCCATCCATCACAGCTCATGGGGTCCTCTGCATTCTTCTAATTCTTCTCTGTTCTAACTCCTATTTAGTACATAGGATTCAGCAAATTTCTTCCCAAAAATCTAAAACCAGTGGCAGCTGAAGATACTCCCTGAATTAGAACTTCAGTTTGTGTCTAGTCTCCACACTAATCAGACATTACCACCAGTCATTTAGTTTACATCTCTAACCATTTCTGATTTTTAACCTGAAAGGACTCAAGACAGCAAGTCTTCTTACCATGCAGTATCAGTGAGGGAACCAAATTTAAAAGGGCATGAAAATAAGCTATTTTGAGAGATTTAGACTAAGTTACAGCTGGCATCATTAAGTAAAATAAAGAAAAGATATATTCGCTATAGTTAAAATTTTAAAAGTGGTATTCAAGAAACAGACAAAATTATTGATTAAGCCAACTTCCAAAACTGATAGAAAAAGTAATAGAAAAGCTAAATAATCTAAAATCACATTTGTAATTTAAAAATCTCCCAAGAACTCCAGACCCAGATCATTGTTGTGTATTATTCCAGAGAATATGGGATGAGACAGTGAAAGGCCTACATAAATTCTTTCAGAGAACAAATGAATGTGGAGGGAGGAGTTCTCAATTTATTTGATAAAGGTGGCTTGGTCTTGGTACCAAACTTTTATAAACAACCAAGTAAAAGACAGCTGTTCCAGTATCTCTGTGTCTAGGCAAAGTTTTCTTGAATTAAACAATATAAAGGAATTTATGGTTGACATAATTGTTGTGATTCTTGATATTACTAAAATTAAAGAAAAAATACCTGCAAATGGTCATGTTAATCAATGTTTTTGGTGAAATTTAATATATATTCATGAATAAACTTCAAGAAGTTCAATAATAAGAAGGAAACTTTCTCATTCTGGTTTGAAATAAATAAATAAACATAATTTTAGAAAGAATGGTGAGGGACTGACTATTCCCCTCAAAGACTGGGAAGCACATTAAGAATATGTATTTAGCACTTCTATGCAACACTTTGTTGGAGATCCTAGCCAGTGTGGTAAAACAAGAAAATTGGAATAGCTACACTGGAAAAGACCTATAGTACCAAGTGCTGAGTTTCAACACCACATGAGTTGGTAATGAAGTTTTCTATTAAAACTTTGGAAGTTTCTGATGAAGTTTATCATATTTTCATACAACTGTGTTACCTCATTACTGTACATTTAGTAAAGTGAAATAAAATAGGTATCCAACAAATATTTTAACTCTGATAAACAGTATTGTTTAAAAGAACCCTAGTCATCATATAAAAAACTAGAAACTTCTCAGGTATTACCCCAGTAGGTGAATTGGTAACTCTATACCCATATGTAGCAGTTACAGTCTCACTGTGGGACAAAACACTGGATCAGAAACAGTTTATGGAAAGAAAGGGTTTTTTCCAACTTATAGTTTCAAATGGAAGTTTCATTGTGGCAGGAAAAGCATAGCAGGAGGAACCATCCAGGCCTGAAATCACCACAGCAGTAGGAAGGAAGGAAGGAGAGTGAACTCAGTGCAACAAGCAGGCAGGGATATACTGTCCCAAGACCAACCCCCTGTGACATACCTCCTCCAGCAAGGCTCCACAAACCTCCCATACACTGCCAACAGCTATGGGTCATGTATGAGACATAATCATAACCACATGAGGCTGTTGGGGACATTTCACCCTCAAACCATAACACTATCCAATTGATAGACCTATGTGTCATATAGAATGAATTACCAATATGTATAGTAACTGGAAGAATATTAGAACTGTACAAGTCTTTGTGTAAAATCAGTTAGTGACTAAGGCTGAAAATAAAAAAAAAAACTTTTTGGTATTATGGGACTGTTTGATATTTATTTCTGATGGTGGTTACATCATGATTACATTGTCAAAACTGATTTATATGTTTGCAATGGATGTACTTTATATCCCATACATATCAAAATAAAAAATAAAAGGGGTATTATTTTATACCTCATAAGTAGCAAAAGCAAAAATCAAATACTAGACCAACATTTGATTGAAATACTAGATGAATTGGGTTCTAAAGAAAACTCATGACATACCAAATTAGGTTTTTCTAGCTATTTTTGAATGAAAAAGTAATTTGGTTCTTACCAAACAGTATTTACACACAGATAAGACTTTCTGGATACTGTTAATACCTCCCAAATTCTGAAAACCTTTAAACTTTACCCATAAAAGTTTATCAAATCTTCCAGCCACCCTTTACGTGTATCTGTGTGTGTGTTCTTATTTGTGTGTAGGGAGGGGAGTAGTTGACATTGCTGCTCCATCATAGGGTTGTAGGATCATAAGGCATAGAAAGCTCAAGAGGCATTGGAAGAGAGAATGGCTGACACATGCAGTTGAATGCTGGAGCATGACATCACCTGAATGTTGAAAGGTCCTTGGTGGTAGGAAGTAGAAAAATTGATAGTAATCATTATATTCCTGTAGCAATGCTATTTGGATCTTAATGACCCGTAACCTGTAAGATACCATTTCATGTCAGAAGGGTAAGGAAACAAGGGCCAAAAATAATTATTCCAATAGGCAGACCTTGTGCCATTCTATCAGAGCCATCTGTCTGAGGCTTGCTTTCTTAAATCAGATTGTTTTTGTGTTGCCTGGCATACTACCCCTGATTAAACAACATAAATGAAGCTCTCATGGTCAGGTGGGTGTGCCCTTTGGCCACAGTAATTATGTCAGAAGTGCTGTGGTTTTGGGGTGCTATTGAGGCAGGAGAAACAAACTGCTCCTGAAAGGCCATAAGGTCTGCTGATATGTGGTTTCATCTTACAGATAACTCAGCCAACAAGTTGTAAGACTCCAGCCCAAGTCCTCCTAGTCCAATATCCATGCCTACCATAATTTCTAGTCTCTATGAATAACTCTCTTAGTTTGAAAGATCCCAAAATGTTACAAGGATGGGTTGATTTGGGAACAACTTGGATATCAAGATTGATGAATTCAGTGATGCAGATGCCATTGAGCCCAAAGATAGCAGGAGTTATCAGTTACTCATAAGAAGGACTCTGAGGAGGTAAGGCATATGGTGATGTCTAGGGGCTAAGTCAGTGTTCAGTGACCTTTAAAAAGGAGCAAGTTGATATATGAAAGAGACAAGAAGCCTAGACAAGGAGGAGATGAAGCTAATGGATTTAATGACTATTGGGTCATTAAAGAGAAAATATGAACATGTTTTGTTTTGAAGTGTTACTGTCTTGCCAAGGAAACAGGTCAAGACAACTAGCTTATTTGAATTTAGAGTTTCATTTAGTTTTGTCAAACATGCCTATGAGACATATATGTTGTCTTGAAATTGGAAGGTTGAGGGGATATATGTTCTTTTTGCGCTAATAGAAGAGTGAATTTGCAAGATGAAAGACTTCCCAGGATAATTGACTGTTCTGTGGCCAGTGGTCTTAATACAAATGAGATCCTGGTTTAATGTGCTCACAATGAGAGTTGGAAAGGATTATAAATACGGCATGATAAGTTTTTTTGTTGGAAATGTGCATGGAGAGAGATTAATTAGGGCAATTTAGAGTAGCTAGGAACAACTAACAGTCTAGTTAGGAAATAAGGGCAGGCTCAGCCAGGAGCCCTCTGGGAGGTTTCAGTTGTGTTACTTGAGGAGATTCTGGGCCTTTTGGAGAAGGGGATGAGGGGAGGGAGCTATAAGGAGTGGCAGCAGGAGAAGGAAAATAAGGAATATCATAGTGGTTAAAGTGACAATCATAACTGGAAGTAAGCAATGCCCAGTCTCAGAAAAGCCCAAGATGTTTTCCTAAAGGAACAGGTCTAGAATGAATTCCCTAATATGGGTTGTGTCTTATAAAGCACCACAGGAATAGAGGGAAAAACATGTTAAATTATATCATAGACCTCAGAAAGGTAAGGAGTAGGCTGTTTGAGCTTTTTGAAAACATATTTTAATTTATTCATTTATTTACAAGAGAAAGAGGAAGATAGAGAGAATGTGTGTGCCAGAGGCTCTAGCCACTGAAACAAACTCCAGATACATGTGCCACCTGCCACTTTATACATCTGGCTTTATGTGGAGAATTGAACATAGGTCCTTATGCATCTTAACCACTAAGCCATTTTTCCAGGCCTCTTTGAGATTTTGAGGGTAGAACAGTCTTATCTATGAACCCATGGTGATAGGACTTATGGCTTGACTAAAGTTAGAGATGTGAGTAGCACTTGATAAGTTCCAATCTAAACAGCTTGTCTACAGTTGGAGACATGAGCAGTTCTTGATAATATCCAGTCTAAACAGTTTCAAGTAATTTTTTTTATCCTGTTAGTGGTTTTCAAGGTAGACACACTGCCACTGATTAATACTGGGAGAGAAATCCTGAAAAGTTGAAGTTGGGCTTAGAGCTGCATTATCCTTGTGGTCTATCATGACTTGATCATCAGTCCCAGTCCATGAATATATTCTGAAGTTCGGTTCCTATCTCAGTATCACAGGAGGTCAAGTTGGTATTATTATTTGTTATCAGTGGTAGATATTTGAGTCTCTTGCATGGGGGAATCTTCTCTAGACATAGATCCTCAACATACAATGGACTTTAGAAGGGGAAGGTGCTTGAGGACTCCTTTAGCATTGGTCGGACAATAGGTAGGATGATCATTAAGACATGGACTGCAAGACCTGAGGAATTCACATGCCTATGAAAAAACAGCTTAATTAGAATTTGGAGGGTGTTGATAACCATGTGTGTGGCCTGGGGAAACTGTTAAGGATCTTCCATTGGGAGGATGCAGAGAGTAATAGCATGTTTCTGTAATCATCCTGAGATGGCCGGGGGAGGGGGGAGCGGCAGTAGTATGTGAAGCCCTCATCTAAAGCCTGTTGGGTTCCTGAGGGGTAGGTATTTTGTGGTAATGGAAAAGTTATTTTGTATCAAATCATCACATACACACAATTCCCATATTGCTGTTCTTTATGAAAACAGAAAACATTCTGCTAGAGAATTGTTATAACATAAGTGAGAAAAATATTGAACTAAAATTGGGAAATGACATTATATTATAGTTGTAGCTCAGAAAATACAGGTCAAAACCCAAATGAGTTTGGAGTGTGCCAAAAATGTTAACATTTTATAATGTAGTCAAAGAAAATTAAATTACAAATAATGCAACTTTTACCATTGCTTCTTAGTTGAAGCGTTCAGAGGTATCTGTATGCTTACTTTAAATCACTTGAAGGGATATGATTTTGTGTGTATGTTGTTTATATAGCACCATAAGGAAGACAAATAATAAAATGAATAGTCTTCACTATCCATTATTTGCCATTGTTTACCCCAGGAAAGGCTATTATCCTTAAAACTTTTAACTGTGAACAAAAAGAACTATTATTTTACATATGTGAGGTGTAGGTGCATGTGGGTATGTTTTTATGTTTGTGCATGTAGAGGCCCCAGAGGTATATGTTGAGTGTTCTCCCCAGCTGCTCTACAACTTTTTCTTTGAGACATAGTCAGTCTCTCACTTAACCCAGAGCTCACCCATTTGGCTAGTGTAGCTAGCCACAGTCATCCCATGTTTCCCTGTCTCCACTTCCAGGTGCTGGGATTATAGGAGTATACCACTATGCCTGGCATTTTACATGGATGCTGTGGATCTGAACTTTTTTTTAATATTTATTTTTATTTATTTGACAGAGAAAGAGGGGTAGAGAGAGAGAGAATGGATGTACCAGGGCCTCCAGCCACTGCAAATGAACTCCAGACACATGCGCACCCTTGTGCATCTGGCTAACATGGGTCCTGGAGAATTGAA
Source organism: Dipus sagitta (assembly GCA_036346955.1). NCBI lineage: Eukaryota > Metazoa > Chordata > Mammalia > Rodentia > Dipodidae > Dipus > Dipus sagitta. Next base: position 90,380,815 of record CM070777.1, on the reverse strand, counting down.
CCAGGGTCCTTTGGCTTTGCAGGCAAACACCTTAACTGCGAAGCCATCCCTACAGCCCTATCTGAACTTTTAATGCAAACATGTGAATAAATCTTCTTAATTGGAAATTTGGACATATATATAATGTGTGTAAGTGTATGTATGTACATATATGTATATTTCTTATAAGGCTTAATAATAAGCACTCTACTTCTAAAATTGACCTATAAGGAAATAAGTTGACAGGACATTAAAGGCTGCTATGTTCATAGGAACCTTTTTATGTTTGAGATGATGGAGAACTATCCAGAAGGCAAACAGGAAGGTCACTGATTCATTGGCCACATACACATGATTGTGAGGGACCTGGGTGCTAGGTGTTTGTCTCTTTATCTCTCCCTCCTTCTCTCACTCCCTCCCTCCACCCCCTATTCCTTCTCACCTCCTCCTCCTCTCTTTTTCTCTCTCTGTCTCTCTGTCTGCATAAGGGCAGCTTTCATGAGGCCATTTAGATCATTTGCAAAATTTTGATTGTATTATCATTGGCTTTAGAGATCAGTTGTAAAATAGTTGATATTGTTAACAATAAGTCCATAAACATGTGTACCTCATTTAGTCTTGAATATTTTAAACAGTTCTGGTGTACCATTGTATATACCTTATGACAAATTTAATCCTAAACATTTCTCATTTTAACACTATCATAAGTGAAATTTTCCTTGATCCCAATGGCTTTATTATATACAAATATCATGTAAGTTTTTACTTCTTGATCTTGTAAGATGTGCCTTTACTAAACTCATTTATTCCAAATATCTTTCTTTGGATTTGTTATATAAATATTTACTTTGTTTTTAAGTTTTATAACTTAAAAAGGAAAATAGTAATATAGTTGTATTAGTTCTATATAAGCTAGGGAACATGAAGGATTTGAACAGTGATAGAAAACATGAATCATATATAAATATATAGACATGCTTGACTATTTAATGTTCACAATTTGGGTTCTTTAAAATATACTATAAGAGCAGACAGTGTGCAGGTGGGCATGGTGGCGAGTAGTGAGTAGGTCAGACCCCTGTTTCCTGGCTCCTCCGAGCTCCCTAGTCTGGGTTCCATGCACTGATCTCTGTGCAGGCAGGCACTGTTGTGTGCAGTCAGTAGGCCAGACCCCTGTTTTCCAGATCCTCCCAGCTCCCAGTTCCCTGAGCAGACAGTGTGTGGGTAGGTGTGGCAGTGTGGAGTGAGTAAGCCAGACACCTGCTTTTGGGCTCCTCCAAGTTCCCTAGTTCAGGTTTTCTGGGCCAGACTGTGTGAGGGAGGGCATAGCACAGAGTGAATAGACCAGACCCCATGTTCCCTGGCTCCTCCCAGTCTCCTGGTCCTTGTAGGTCCCATTATGCCTTGCTTGGGGAGGCCTGGCCCCTGGGTCAGCTATGGAAACAGGCCTTTTGTTCTGGTATTCTGACTGGCCACTGGGTGCCAACATCCCTGTTCGATTGAGTCAGAGGGTGTATGGGCCAAAGGACAAAAACTTGCTTCCTCCTCAGTAAAATAAAGAGTCTCTCTACAATGGGTAGACAACAACACAAAAAAAGCCAATGAAAGTTAAAAAACTGGAGATCTCCACCAAGTGTACCTAGTCCTACAATGGAAGCCTCCAATGAAATCATAGGGAAATCAACAGAAAATCATTCACAAAATTAAAACACAACAACCAATGAGACCCTGATTTAAAAAATCACTGAACTGGAAGCAAACCATCAAAAAACCAACAATCACATCAATGAAATTAAATAGAACTGTGTCCCAGAGCATTCAGCATTTGATAGTAGGCTTAACTTGATTGAAGAAAAAGTTATAACCCTCCAAACAGATATGAGTAAATTGAAGTTGGGTCAAGAAATGGAAGATCTCAACAACTGGCTGATTAAGCTTAATGAAGACTTGATCAAATGGAAGAATGAATTCCAGGAAGCATCAAGAAAATCAGAACTCGAATTAAAAATTGTACCTCAGATACTTCTGGTTAAGATGGTGGCTTAGGAACCACACCAAAGCAGCCTAGGGGAGAAAAAGCCAAAGAATACCTAGCAAAATACACACTTTTACTACAAAGTGAGGTGTATAAGAAATTGAAACGGCAGCAGAGAAGTAGGAGAGGTCCAGGGCATCCAGAGCCCACACAGGCAAGCCTAAGCGGCTCCAGCAGCAGCAGGTTCGGCTCCGGCAGTGGCAGTGGAAGCAGCAGCTACGGCTCCCACTCCGGCATTGGCACCACCAGCTCTGGCAGCAGCAGCAGCATTGGTTCTGGCAGCAACAGATCCAGCAGCGGCAGCAGCAGCTCCAGCTCCAGCAGCGGCAGCAGCAGCGGCACCAGCAGCAGCAGCAGCAGCTACAGCAGCAGCGGAGGCGGCTACAGCAGCAGCGGATCCAGCAGCACCGGCAGCAGATCCAGCAGCAGCAGCTTCAGCAGCAGCAGCGGCGGCGTCAGCAGGGGCTCCAGCAGCAGCAGCTCCAGCACCGGTGGTGCCAGGTCTGTGGGGCCACAGCTGCCAGGCTCGGCTTGCCCCACAGGAAAAGCCAGTGCCGAGCTCCAGAAAACAGAACAGCAATCCAGCCAGCCTACTTGAACCCACAGAGCACCAAAGAGGGACGCATAACTCAGACCAAAATCATCCAAAAAGGTAACTGGGATTGCACCAGGGAAGGGTCTCACTTGGTCACAAGCTGGCTTGGAACCCTCAGCAGACCAGAAATCTTAACCTCTTTGTTGATAGAGGATCTGGTTGTTATAATACCTACGCTTGCATAAATAATCAGTGGTTTTTCATTGAATGTGTATATTGTTTAGTTATATGTTCTTAATTTTTTTTGTTCATTATTTATTTATTTGAGAGTGACAGAGCGAGAAAGGCACGTAGAGAGCGACAGAGAATGGGCATGCCAGGGCTTCCAGCCACTGCAAACAAACTCCAGACACATATGCCCCCTTGTGCATCTGGCTAACCTGGGTCCTGGGGAATCGAGCCTCAAACTGGGGTCCTGAGGATTCACAGGCAAGCGCTTAAATGCTAAGCAATCTCTCCATCCCTAGTTATATTTTAGAATCTATCTGTATTTTGTTCTACTCAGCCTACTTGAATTCTCCCATAGCAGGGAAACCCAACCCCTAGGAACACCTTTGTAGATACTCTGAGAGTCCTAAGAGCCACACCTAACACATTAAGCTTCTACCCTGAAGATATACATCAGATCAATTGATACAGCTAAGAACACCCAGCTAGCTAGAAAATGCAAGCATTACCTTAATCCAAGATGCAAAAATATATACATTATGACACAATAAACACTAAAATTCAAGACAATATAAATCCACCAAAAAGTATTAATGCATCAGAAATGACCTCCAGTGAGAACAAGTTAGAGGAAATGCCTCAGAAAGATTTCAAAAGAATGATTGTAAATATGTTCAAAGAAGTCAAAGAAGAAATCAAAGGAATCAAAGAGGAAATCAAAGGAATCAAATAAGACACAGGACACCAATTTAATGAAATAAAGAAGTCAATACAAGACATAAATAAGGAAATAGAAATAATAAAGAAAAACCAGTCAGAATTACTAGCAATGAAAAACACAGTTAATGAAATAAAAAAAAACTCTGTAGAAAATCTCACCAGTAGAATGGATGAAGGAGAGGACAGACTATCTAAGTTAGAAGACCAGGTGGCAGATCTAATACAGTCCAACAAAGAGAAAGACAAACTAATAGAAAAATATGAATGGGAATTTCAGAATATTTGGGACACTATGAAAAGATCAAACATAAGAATTCAGGGCATAGTAGAAGGAGAAGAATTTCACTCCAAAGGCATAGTAGGCATCTTCAACAAAATCATAGAAGAAAACTTCCCTGAAATTGGGAAAGAGGTGCCAATACAGATACAGGAAGCCTTTAGAACCCCAGCCAGAGAAAACCTGGAAAGAACCTCTCCTCGACATATTATAATCAAACTACCAAACACACAATCCAAAGAAAAAATATTGAAAGCAGTTAGAGAGAAAAATCAAGTTACCTACAAAGGCAACCCCATCAGGATTACAGCAGATTACTCAACACAAACTTTAAAAGCCAGAAGGGCTTGGAGTGATGTACCCCAAGTTCTGAAAGATAACAACTGTCAACCAAGGTAACTTTATCCTGCAAAGCTGTCCATTCAAATAGACGGAAAACTAAGGACATTCCACAAGAAAAGCAGGCTAAAGGAGTATTTGAAGACAAAACCAGTTCTACATAAAATACTTGAAAGAATCCTCCATGCTGAAAAAAAAGAAAAGCACACATATAAGGAACCTGGAAAAAACAAACAATACTAAAATACAAGTTAACACAAGAGAGCAAAGGTAGGACCTGAACTACAAAAAAAAAAAAAAAAAAATGGCAAACATAAAAACACACCTTTCAATAATATCTCTTAATATCAATGGCCTCAATGCCCCAACCAAAAGACATAGGTTTGCAGACTGGGTTAAAAAGCAGGATCTTACAATTTGTTGTCTCCAATAAACTCACCTTTCTACAAAGGAGAGACATTATCTTAGGGTGAAAGGTTGGAAAACAGTGTTTCAAGCCAATGCGCCTAGAAAACAAGCAGGGGTTGCTATTCTAATATCTGACAAGGTAGACTTCAGTCGAATGTTAGTCAAGAAAGATAAGAAAGATCACTTTATATTGATTAAGGGCACACTCCAACAGGAGGACATTACAATACTAAACATATATGCACCTAACATGGGGGCTCCCAAATTCATCAAACAAACGCTATTAGAACTAAGGTCACAGATAACACCAAACACAGTGGTAGTGGGGGACTTCAACACCCTACTTTCATCAATTGACAGGTCATCCCGGGAAAAAATAAACAGAGAGGCATCTGGAATAAATGAGATCATAGAAGGAATTTACCTAACAGATATATACAGGACATTTCATCCAAGTGCTGCAGAATATACATTGTTTTCAGCAGCACATGGAACATTCTCTAAAATAGACCATATATTAGGACACAAAACAAATCTTAACAAATACAGGAAAATTGAAATAATTCCTTGCATTCTGTCTGACCACAATGGAATCAAACTACAAATCAATAGCAAGAAAAGCTATAGATCAACACAAAATCATGGAAACTAAACAATACACTCCTAAATGATGAATGGGTCAATGAAGAAATCAAGAAGGAAATAAAAAAATTCATAGAGTCAAACGATAATGAGAACAGAACCTACCAAAATCTCTGGGACACAATGAAGGCAGTTCTAAGAGGTAAATTTATAGCTTTAAGTGCCTATATTAAGAAATTAGAAAGGTCACAAGTAGATGACATAATGCTTCACCTTAAAGCCCTGGAAAAAGAAAAACAAGAAAAACCAAAAATCAGTAGACCAGAAGAAATAATAAAGATTAGGGCATAAATTAATGAAATAGAAACAAAAAAAAAAATCCAAAGAATCAGTGAAGCAAAGAGTTGCTTCCTTGAAAGGATAAACAATATTGATAAACCCTTAGCAAATCTGACCAAAAGAAAGAGAGAAGAGACACACGTTAATAAAATTAGAGATGAAAAAGGCAACATCACAACAGACACCAGAGAAATTCAAAGAATAATAGGGATATACTATAAAAACATATACTCCACTAAGTATGAAAACCTGAAAGAAATGATGATTTCCTTGATTTATGTGACCTACCTAAATTAAATCAAGATGAGATTAATAATTTAAATAGACCTGTGACAAGTATGGACATCCAAGGAGTTATCAGAAATCTCCCAAATAAAAAAAGTCCAGGCCCAGATGGATTCACTGCTGAATTTTACCAGACCTTCCTGGAAGAACTAATGCCATTGCTTCTTAAGCTTTTCCATAAGATAGAAAAAGAAGGAATCCTACCAAACTTTTTCTATGAAGCCAAAATCACCCTGATACCAAAACCAGGCAAAGATAGACGAAAAAAAAGAAAATTACAGAGCAATCTCCCTCACGGACATACATGGAAAAATTCTCAACACAATATTGGCAAACAGAATACAAGAATATATCAGAAAGATCATTCACCTGGACCAAGTAGGCTTTATACCAGAGATGCAGGGATGATTCAACATACGCAAATCAATAAATGTAATACATTATATAAATGGACTGAAGGACAAAAATCATGTGATCATCTCATTAGACGCAGAAATAGCATTTGGAAAAGTCCAACATCTCTTCATGATAAAAGTCCTACAGAGACTAGGAATACCAGGATCATATCTCAATATAATAAAGGCTATTTATGACAAGCCTACAGCAAACATATTACTAAATGGGGAAAAACTGGGAGCTTTTCCACTAGCATCAGGAACAAGACAAGGGTGTCCACTGTCCCTACTTTTATTTAATATAGTACTGGAACTATTAGCCATAGCAATAAGGCAAGACACACACATAAAAGGGATACAGAATGGAAAGGAAGAGATCAGGTTATCATTATTTGCAGATGACAAGATTCTATATATAAAGGACCCTAAAGACTCTCCCAGCAAACAGTTAGAGCTGATAAACACCTACAGCCATGTAGCAGGATACAAAATAAATACACAGAAATCAGTAGCATGCCTATATGCTAACAACAAACACACAGAGAATGAAATCAGAGAATCACTCCCATTCACAATTGCATCAAAGAAAATAAAGTACCTTGGAATAAACCTAACCAAGGAAATAAAGGATCTCTACAATGAAAACTATAAAACACTCAAGGGAGAAATTGCAGAGACACTAGGAAATGGAAAAACATCCGTCGTTCCTGGATTGGAAGAATCAATATTGTGAAAATGGCAATCTTACCAAAAGCAATCTACACATGTAATGCAATCCCCATCAAAATTCCAATGGCATTCTTCAAGGAAATAGAAAAACAATCCAAAAATTCACTTGTTATCACAAAAAAAACTCGAATATCTAAAATAATACTGAGCAACACAAATGAGGCTGGTGGTATCACTATACCTGATTTTAACCTATATTACAGAGCCATAGTAATGAAAACAGCATGGTACTGGCACAAAAGCACACAGGTAGATCAATGGAACAGAATAGAGGACCCAGATGCAAGTCCAGGTAGCTATAGCCACCTGATATTCGATAAAAATGCCAAAAATACTCATTGGAGAAAAGACAGCCTCTTCAGCAAATGGTGCTGGGAAAACTGGATATTTATCTGCAGAAAGATGAAAATAGATTCTCTTCTCTCTCCATGCACAAGAATTAAGTCCAAATGGATTAAAAACCTTAACATCAGACCGGAAACTCTGAAACTGCTAGAGGAAAAAGTAGGGGAAAGCCTTCAACATATTGGTCTTGGCAAAGACTTTCTGAATATAACCCCAGTTGCTCAGGCAATAAAACCACAGAATGACTGCTGGGACCTCATGAAATATCAAAGATTTTTTACAGCAAAGGACACTTTGAATAAAGCAAAGAGGCAACCTGCAGAATGGGAAAAAATTCTTCCCAGCTATACACCTGATAGAAGATTAATATCGAGGATATACAAAGAACTCAAAAAATGAAATAATAAGAAATCAAACAAGCCAATTAAAAAATGGGCTATTGAACGAAATAGAGAGTTCTCAAAAGAAGAAATAAGAATGATGTATAAGCATCTAAAAAAATGTTCTACATCCCTAGTCATCAGGGAAATGCAGATTAAAACTATGTTGAGATTCCATTTCACTCCTATCAGATTGGCTACCATCATGAAAACAAATGACCATAAATGCTGGCGGGAATGTGGAAAAAGAGGAACCCTTCTACACTGTTGGTGGGAATGCAATCTGGTCCAGCCATTGTGGAAATCAGTGTGGAGGTTCCTAAGAAAGCTAAAAATTGATCTACCATATGACCCAGCTATAGCACTCCTAGGCATATATCCTAAAGACTCATCTCATTTCCTTAGAAGTACATGCTCTACCATGTTTATTGATGCTCAACTCACAATAGCTGGGAAATGGAACCAGCCTAGATGTCCCTCAACTGATGAATGGACAATGAAGATATGGCACATTTATACAGTGGAGTTCTACTCAGCGGTAAAGAAAAATGAAGTTATGAAATTTGCAGGAAAATGGATGGATCTGGAAAGGATTATACTAAGTGAGGTAACCCTGGCCCAGAAAGCCAAGCGTCACATGTTCTCTCTCATATGTGCATCCTAGCTACAGATGACTGGGCTTCTGTGTGAGAAGGAAAAAACTCAGTAGCAGAGGCCAGTAAGATAGAAAAGAGATAGAAAGGGAAGAGAAAGGAAGGGAGGGGGGTACTTAATAGGATGGTATTGTATATATGTTAGTAGAAGAATAGATTAATGGGGTGAAAAGGCCCAAAATGAGGTCTGGGGAAGCGATTGAGTAAAGAAAAGGTGGAGGGACAGCTAATCAAAATCTAAGAGGATATAAATAAAACATATGTAGTCCTACTTTTTTGGACAATGGAACACTCAGGAGCTGTAGATCGTTGCTAGAATATTTTCAGTGGCATGGATGGGATATCTTCGAGTGAGTTATTGGCCAGGGAGATACCTGATGCCCCCAAAACATTATAGGCCATTGCTGAGGCCCTTGGTTTCCACCAGGAATAGATGGTAAGACCCTATTTCTGAAGACTCCATATACTTGGGCTGCAAGGCCATTGAGAAATCTTGCTGGAACTGAGCTAATAACCTCCTCCATGTAGACCAGCTGACAGAAAGCTGGAAGAACCCATTCTGCATGCAGTTCAATGGGAGAAAGAGAAATCACCAGTGAAGATACTCATCAGTGGACTCTGCAAGCCTCATAATTGGCCAGCCAGGCCAAATGAGCCAAGGTGTGCAATGGTGGCACATCTGTTATGGGGAAAACAACTGCCCTCTAATTGGACTGGAGGCCCTCTCCATGGGAAGGGAATACATCCCAGATAGTGAAAACTTAAAATAGGGGTAGTCATAAGCACTAGGGGTGTAACGTCTGCTGTTGTCTGGTCAAATGTATATACTATGCTTATGAAACTGCCCAGTAAACACTTCTGTTAATTTTCACACTCTTATATTAATGCTACTCTCACTTTTGGTTGAGAACTTTTTTTTTTCAGATGGCAGTGACCTTGGGACGACTCAGATGGTATCATGGTGATGGAAAGAAATGACCACAGTGCTCAGTACTGCAATATCTATATCACACCTTCCTAGGCTCAAGGTCTAATGCGGAAGAGGTGGTGGAAGGAATGTAAAAGCCAAAGGAAGGGCAGGACTCCATACAACATGCTCCCTCCAGACACAAAATTGCCTAGATATCCATGTCCTCACAGTGCCTGATACTACCTACACAAGACCATCATAAGAGGAGGAAAAGATCAAGACATCAAAAGTAAAAGAGAGACTGACTGATATAGGGAGGGGGTATGATGGAGAGTGGAGTTTCAAAGGGGTAAGTGGGGGGAGGGAAGGTATCACCATGGGTTATTTTTATAATCATGGAAGTTTTTATCAAAAAATTTTAAAAAATTGTACCTCAAAAAAGAGATGGACATGATGTAAAATAACACAACACAAAACAAAAATCAAGTAGAAATTATGAAAACCTCTCTAGAACCCTTTACCAACAGAGATATTCATGTGGAAGACAAAATCTCTGATCTGGAAAATAAGACAGATGAAATTGATTGGGAGGCCAATACCTTTGCTAAGTTCAAAAAATGAAGTGAACAGAATGCAAGAGAACTGTGGGATACCCTAAAACAACCAAACATCTGGATCATGGATATACCAGAAGGAGCAGAAATCCAAGCAGAACATCATCAACAAAATTATTGAAGAAAATTTTTTGAATCTCTCAAATGAAAGGCACATTCAGTTAAAAGAAGCCCACAGAACACCAAACAGACAGGACCAAGGAAAAAACCTCTCCAAGAAACATCATAGTTATATCTCTTAACAACAAAAACAAAGAGAGAGTGTTAAAAGTAGCAAGAGAGAAACAACTCACAATGTACAAAGGCAGTTCCATCAGGATTACATTAGATTTTTCAATGGAAACCTGAAAGCGAGAAGGGCCTGGAATGGAACACTTCAAAGTCTAAAAACCTATGGCTGCCAACCCAAGCTACTACCCCAAAAAAGTATTCTTCATAATAGATGGTAAAAGAAAAACTTTCCATGAGAAAAGACAATTCTATGATTATAAGATCACAAATCCAAACCTACAGAGAATACTTGACACAATACTGACAGAATACTTGAAACAGCCAATCTCAAGAGCCAAGAAGATCACAGTAACTAAAACTGGCCAGGCTCAAAATAGTACAAAATAAAAGAAAGCACCAAACCCCATTAACACTTCATCATTGGAGGGATTAATCCAAACCTCATAGTAATAACCTTAAATATTAATGGTTTTAACTCACCCATCAAAAGACCTTGGTTATCAGGGTTAATCAAAAAAACTGGACCTTTCTATCTGCTGTCTTCAAGAAACCCACCTTTTCATTAAAGATAGACACCTCCTCAGGGTTAAAGGTTGGAAAATTATACTCCAAGCAAATGTAAACAAAAACAAGTGGGCATTCCTATATTAATATCTGATAAAATAGAGTTTAAACTAAAAGTAATCAAGAAGGACAAAGAAGGCCACTTCTTACTCATCAAGGGAATGATCCAACATGAGCACATCACAACCATAAGTATATATATATGCACTGTGGTGGTTTGATTCAGATGTCCCCTTAAAATTAGGTGTTCTGAATGCTAGGTTTCCAGCTGATGGAGTTTCAGGACTTAACACCTCCTGGAGGGAGTGTATTGTTGGGGGCAGGCTTATGGGTGTTATAACCAGTTTCCCCTTGCAAGTGTTTGGCACACTCTCCTGTTGCTATTGTCCACCTGATGTTGGCCAGGGGTGATGTCCACCCTTTGCTCATATCATGATTTTCCCTGCCATCATGGAGCTTCCCCCTCAAGTCTGTAAGCCAAAATAAACCTCTTTTGTTCCCAAAAGCTGCTCTTGGTTGGGTGATTTCTACCAGCAATGCAAACCTGACTGCAACATGTACCACAGAAAAAATAAACACCAACACCATGATAGTCAGTGACTTCAGTACTCCACTATCACCAATACGTAGATTATCCATGCAGAAAATCAACAGGTAAATAATAGAGCTCAACAACATCATAGGTCAACCAGACCTAAGAGATATCTGCAGGACTTTCCACCCCAACTCTACAGAATACACACCCTTCTCAACAGCCCAAAGAACCGTCTCCAGAAGTGACCATATATTAGGCCATAAAGCATGCCTTCATTTTATGAAGGAAAATTGAAGTAACTTCCCACATCATGTCAGATCACAATGTTTTAAATCTAGAAATTAACAAGAGACACATCAAGAACTCTACCAGTACCTGGAGACTAAACAACACACCTTTAAACAGTGAATGGGTCATGGAAGAAATCAAAAAAGAAATTGTAAAAATCCTAGAATTGAATGATAATGAAAGCACAACTTACAGAAACTTAAGAGACACAATGAATTCAGTCCTAAGAGGAAAATTCATAGCCCTAAGTGCCTTCATTACAAAGACAGAGAGATTACAACTCAATAAACTGGAAAAACAAGAAGAATCCAACCCAAAGTTGTACAGATGGGAGGAAATAATCCAGAATAGGCATAAATTAATAAGTTGGAAGCTATAAAAAGAATTTTTAAAAATCAATGAAACAAAGAGCTGGTTCTTTGAAAAAGTAGACAACATTGACAAACCTTTGGCCAATTTGATCAAGCAAAAAATAGAGAAGTCTCAAATTAACAAAATCAGAAATGAAAAAGGAAAGATCACAACAGACATCAATGAAATTGGAAGAATCATCAGGGCATACTTCCAAAGCCTCTACTCCACAAAATTAAATATTCTGGAAGAAATGGATGAATCCCGAGACACATACCTCCTACCAAAACTAAACTCAAAGCAGATTACTCTCCTAAACAAACCCACTATATCCATGGAAATTAAAAAGGTAATTAAAAACCTTCCCCAGGCTGGGCGTGGTGGCACACGCCTTTAATCCCAGCACTTGGGAGGCAGAGGTAGGTGGATCGCCAGGAGTTCGAGGCCACCCTGAGATTACATAGTGAATTCCAGGTCAGCCTGGGCTAGAGTGAGACCCTACCTCAAAAAAAAAAAAAAAAAAAAAAACCTTCCCCAAAAGAAAAGTCCAGGACCTGATGGCTTCTCAGCCAAATTCTATCAAATCTTCATTGAAGAACTTAAACCAATATTTCTGAAACTGTTCATCAGAATCAGAGACCAGGGAATCCTCTCTGACTCCTTTTATGAAGAGAGAATCAACCTAATACCAAAACCAGACAGATGCAACAAAGAAAGAAAACTATAGACCTTTATATATCCCTAATGAACTTAAATTCAAAGATTGTGAACAAAATCATTGGAAAGTGAATTCAAAACCACATCAACAGCATTATACACCTTGATCAAGTAGGCTTCATCCCAGAGATGCAGGGAACTTATGGAAATCAGTCAATGTAGCACATCATATAAATAAACTTAAACATAAGAACCACATGATCATCTCAATTGATGCAAACAAGGCCTTTGAAAAATACAACACCACTTCATAATCAAAGTGATGGAAAGAAGAGGCATGGAGGTTTTATATCTCCACACAAATAATACCTTTTTTGTGGAAGCTTTCCTTTTTCCTTTTTTTAAAATATATATATATATGTGCGTGTGTGTGTGTGTATATATATATATATATATATATATATATATATATATATATATATATAATTATTGACAACTTCTATACTTACAGACAACAAACCATGGTATTTCCCTCCCCTCCCACACTTTCCCCTTCATAACTCTGCTCTCCATCATAGCCCCTCCCTCTCTTCACTAGTCTGTCTTTTAATTTGATGTCATAATCTTTTTCTCCTATTATGAGGGTCTTGTGTAGGTATTGCTAGGCACTGCAAGGACATTGATATTGAGGCTAATTTCTGTCCAGACAGTTGCATGTAAGGAGTGGTACCCTTCCTTTGGCTCTTGCATTCTTTTCACCACCTCTTCCACAATGGACCATGAGCCTTGGAGGGTGTGAGATGTTTCACTGCTGGTCACTCCTCCATCACTTCTTCTCAGTACTTTCTTGTCTTTTGAATCATCTCAGTGGTCATTATCATCTGAAAAAAGAAGCTTCTCTAACCAAAGGTGAGAGTAGCATTAAAATATGAATATGAACTTTAAGTTTAGGACTTTCAAGGCAATTTGCTGAGAGTAATGTATGCATTTATCCAGAAAAGAGCAGGCTTTATACCCCTGAGGCTCATGATCTCCCCTGCCATAGGCTTTTGATTAGGTTTTCAGTACCAGGCATGTATTCCCTCCCATAGAGCAGGCCTTCAGTCAAATTAGAGAGCAGTTGGTTTCCCACAGAGTAGACATGCCACTATTGCCCTCATTCAGTCATTTGGACTGTCTGGCCAAACTTGAGACTTCCAGTGTCCACTGTTTTCACTGCTGATGACTTCTATCTCCCATGGGAATGAATGTGATATAGTTTTTTCCAGCTTTCAGTTTGCTGGTCAACAGGGAGAAAGTTTTCTGTTCAGCATGAGCTTGATTTCTCAGTGACTTTGCTGCTCAAGCATGTGAAATCTTCAGCAATAGTGTCTTGCCATCTCTTTCTCGAGGGAAACCAAGAGCATTGGCAATGGCCTGTAATGTTTTGGAGGCAACAGGGACCTCCCTGGCCAACAACTCACTAGAAGGTATCACATACCTGGCACTGAAAATTTTCTAGTAACAATCTATAGCTCTGGATGTGCCATTATTCAAAAAAGTAGGTTTTCATATGTTTTGTTCAGAATATCTTGAATTTTGATTGACCCTCCCCCCCACTCTTCTTTTACAGAATCTCTTCCCCAGACCTCACTTAGGCTTTTCCCCTCCCTGTAATCTGTTCTTCTGCTCACATATATATAATACCATCCACTTAAGTCCTTCCCTCTGCTCCCTCCCTTATAGACTTTTCCTAGTTTACTGGCCTCTGCTACTGATTTTTGGTTCCAGCTCACAAACAAGTCTATACATTTGTAGCTGGGGTCCACATGTGAGAGAGAACATATGACGTATGGCTTTTTGGGTCTGGATTAACTCGCTTAGTATAATCCTTTCCAGATCCTTTCATTTCCCTACATATTTCATAATTTCATTTTCTTTACTGCTGAATAGAACTCCATTGTGTAAACATAGCACATCTTTAATATTCATTCATCTGTGGAGGGACATGTAGGCTGGTTCCATTTCCTAGCTATTGTTACTAGAGCAACAACAAACGTGGTTGTGCAAGTATCTCTAAGGTAGTGAGAAGAGTCAGGAACAAGACAGGGTGCCCACTCTCACCACTGATCTTCAACATAGTACTAGAAGTACTAGCCCAAGCAATAAGACAGGAGAAAGAAATAAAAGGGATTCAACTGGAAAGGAAGAAGTCAAGTTAGCCCTATTTGCAGATAAGGTGACCCTGTATATATAAGTGACCTGAAAGTCTCTATCTCAAAACTTCTAAAGGTGATAAATTCCTTCATCAAAGTGACAGGATACAAAGTCAGTGTACAAAATCAGTAGCATTTCTATATGCAAAGGACAAATACACAGAGAAAGAAATCAGTTAAGTTGTCCTATTTTCAATAGCAACAAAAATATTAAATACCTTGGAATAACACTAACCAAGAATGTGAAAGACTAATGAAAACATAAAAACACTCAAGAAAGAAAGTGAAGAGGACTTGAGAAGATTGAAAGATCTATCATTCTCCTGCTAGATAGAATTAATATTATGAAAATGGCAATTCTACCGAAAGCAATATACAGATTTACCACAATACCAATAAAAATACCAACATCATTCTTCACACAGATTGAAAAAATGATCTCACAATTCATATGGATTGGCAAAAGGCCTCAGATATCCAAACATTTCCTGAGCAAAACAAAACACCTCTGGTGATATCACCATACCTGATCTAAAGCTTTATTACAAAGCCACAGTGACAACAACAACAACAAAAAAAAGCATGTTACTGGAATAAGAACAGAAACATAGACCAATAGAACTGAATTGAAGACCCAGACCTTTGGTCAAGTAACTACAGCTGATTGATCTTTGACAAAGGTACCAGTATTGTAGACTGGAGAAAAGACAGCATCTTCAACAAATTGTGTGTTGGACAAATTGGATGACCATATGTAGAAAAATGAAATTAAACCCACTCATTTTTCCATACACAAAAACCAAGTCCAAATGGATTAAAGGCCTCAATATAAGACCTGAAACACTTCAACTACTGGAAGAAAAAATAGAAAGTGCTCTCCACAATATACGACTGGGAAAAGACTTCCTGAACAAAACTCCAGTAGCCAAGGAAATTAAACAAGCACTAAACCAATGGGATCACATGAAGCTAAAAAGCTTTTTCATGGACAAACATACCATAAGCAGAGCCAATAGATTACCCACTGAATGGGAGAAAAATTTTGCCAGGTATACCACTGACAGAAGCCTAATATCTAGATCTATAAAGAACTCAAAAAAGGGCTGGAGAGATGGCTTAGCAGTTAAGCGCTTGCCTGTGAAGCCTAAGGATCCCAGTTCGAGGCTCAATTCCCCAGGACCCATGTTAGCCAGATACACAAGGGGATGCACACATCTGGAGTTCGTTTGCAGTGGCTGGAAGCCCTGGCATGCCCATTCTCTCTCTCTCTCTCTGCCTCCTTCTCTCTGTCACTTTCAAAGAAATAAATTAAAAAAATTTTAAAAAAGAACTCAAAAAAACTAAGCAATTAAAAAAATATAGACCACAACCTACTCCAAAAATGGAGCAGAGAACAAAATAGGGGGTTCTCTGAGGAAGAATTACAAATGGCTAACACACACTTAAAAAAATGTTCAACATCCCTAACCATTAGGCAAATGCAAATTAAAACAACTATGAGATTCCCTTACCTCAGTAAGGATAGGAAACATTTAAAAATCAAATGAGTGCTGGAGAAATGGCTATGGGGGGGGGGGAGTAGCCAACATCTGTCCGAGCAACTCAAGTCTAAGCTACTCTGAAGCAAACAACCTAGCTTGATGCTCACACAAGTGCAGTAGTGGCACACAGACATGGTGGATAACTAGCTGCCCTTGGATTGGCTAACAGATCTGCTCAGTGGAAAGGAAGCCATATCTGGAACTGGTAAACAAGTCAGAATCATATCCCGATAACAATTCTGCTTTCCATTGTCAAGTTTCCACTAATCTTGGGCTATAAGAGTGTTTACATCCTTTATATTCCCTCTGAATTAATAATAGCCCATTTAACTGGTGCTGACTTCACTCTCCATTAGAGAATCTGCTTCTTTTTTTCTAAAGGGAGCTGGACCTGAGGAGATAAATGACCCAGTGCACTTCACCCCAGCCCCAGCTGAAACCAGAGTGGGGAAATGAGCAAGAGTGCTGCTCTCTTAGTTAATCTGATATCAGCACAAGGGTGAAGGAGATAGACACTGAGGAAACTCAGCTCCTACCAAACCAGACATACAGAGGCTTCTGAATCCCCATAACTGAAGTAGACTTAAAATGCACCCAGCATGGCTCAGAATTTTGTGGAAAAGAGGGCAGAAAGATTGTTAGAGCCACAAGTTGGGTCATTTTGCACAGACATTGCCTCTCCCCCATAACTGACTGCTGCCCCCATAATGTATGTCCCACAATTCCCACAGGGTTGACCTGCATCCCCAACAAGGAAGGCCCCTTCAGAAATGGGGCAGGGAGGAGGGAAAGGACGGTACCAACATGTGTTGTTTACATACTAAATATGTCCATATCTAATAAAAATAAATAAATGAAAGATACTATAAGGTAAAAAGTAAAGCTATGTATTTTTCCAAAGGGATTGACAACAAGTATATCTGGCAAAGGCTTATAGTTGTTAAAGTTATGAAGTGTTTACAGTTGTGCTGACCAAAAGGGTAGCCACAAGTCCTACGTAGCTTTTGAGCACTGGCTTTGTGGCTGTTTCTATCTGAAATGTGCTGTGCTGTAAAGGTCATATACCAAATTTTAAAGACTTAGTTTGAAAAAAAAGAATGAATAGTATAATTGTCACATTAAATAATTTAAAATTTTTCACATTAAATGAATGTTGAAATGAAAAGATATAGTATAGGGCTGGAGAGATGGCTTAGCAGGTAAGGCACTTGCATGGAAAGACTAAAGACCCAGGTTCAATTCCCCAGTACCCATGTAAGCTAGATGCACAAGATGGGACATGCATCTGGAGTTTGTTTGCAGTGGCTAGAGGCCCTGCTGCATCCATTCTCCCAATCGCTGTCTTATAAATAAGTTAAAAAATTAAATAATTACACACACACACACACACACATGGGATAGAGGCTTGGAAAGATGGCTCAGCAGTTAAAATTGCTTGCTTACAATGTTACATAGGACATGCTAAAAATACATTACTAATATTAACCCCACATGCTTCTTTTTACTTTTGGCATGTATATGTGTATGTTATGCAAACATGTGATGCATGTTCATGTGTTTGGGCACACATGTATGCTGATGTGCATGCATGTATATGGGAGACCATGGATCAATATCAGATTTCTTCCTTACTTGCTCTCCATCTTATTTTTTTGTTTCTTTGTTTGTTTGTTTGTTCAAGGAGGTAGGGTTTCACTCTAGCCCAGGCTGACCTGGAACTCACTATGTAGTCTCAAGGAGGCCTCAAACTCATGACAGTCCTCCTATCTCTGCCTCCCAAGTGCTGGAATTAAAGGCATTTGCCACCACGCCTGGCTCTCCATTTGATTTTTTGAAACGGGAACTCTCACTGAATTTGGAACCAATTTGGTAGTAAGCAAGCCTTTGGGATCCACCTGCTTTCACCTCCTCACTACTGGGAATATGGGTGCATGTGACAGCACCCAGCTTTTACTGGAATGCTAGGGATCTTAACTCAGGTCCTCACGTTTGTGTGGCAAGCACTTTATCAACTGAGCCATCTCCCCAGCCTATGTCTGTTTACTTTGATGTAGCTCATTATTATTATTACTATAGGTAATATATATTACCACAGATGTCTACTAATGACTCTTCTATGTTACATAAGTATGAACTGTCTAGAACACATAAGAAGTTCCTATAAGAAATGGAAAAGAGTAGATGTTTTTTTCTTTTCTTTTTTTTGAGACAATCTTGCCCAGTCTGATCTCAAACTAGAGATTCTCCAGCCTCTACCTCCAAGTTCTAGGATTAAAGGCATTAGCCACCACAATAACATAAAACACTTTTTAAATGCACATATGAAAATATGCAGTAAGTATGTGAAAATGAATACAAACTGTTACACATGAAAATGCACATTAGAACATAGTGAAGTGTCATCTTTCATAAACAAATTAGCAGACACTTAAAAAGAGACAGGAAGAAAAAGGATAGAGGGAGGAACGGAAGAAAGGAATTGGGAAGGAAAGGGGGAAAGCAAGGGAAGGGAAGGACAGGACAGGAAAGGGGAAAGCAAACAGGCAAGCTGGATTTGCAGTTTTCTCTTTGTGATGATTAGGACAAAATTCGTGCCATTTATAAAACTTACCATGCATACACTGTGTAGTCCAGCCACTGTACTTCCTTAATAGGGAAGGATGAGGAGAAACGTGCACACTTGAATCAGGTATTCAGAACACTTTCATAACAGCATTATTTATAATTTTGTAAAAGCAGAAACCATGGACATGATACATTTACACATATATGTCTTGGAGCACTGGAGAAATGAGCTATAGCTAGGAGGGATGAATCTCAAAATGTAATATTATAGAATGAAACAAGTCATAGAAGAAAGTATATGATATTCCATTATATTAACTGCAAAAACAGGTACAACAAATCAGTATATTTTCATGAATGCACACATAGTGTCACTGTACAAATTAACAAGAGAATTATTCATAATGCTATTTTCTTCTGGAGCCAAAGATGGCATTAAATCAGAAATGGCCCACAGATTACTGCTACAGCTTGATAATAGTGTAGTTCTCATGCTGGTTGGTGAGGCAATTGATTGTCCATTTTCTTTCTTTTCTTTCTTTCTTTCTTTTTTTTTTTTTTTGAGGTATGGTCTTGCTCTAGCCTAGACTGACCTGGAATTCACAATGTAACCTCAGTGTGGTCTCGAACTCACAGCGACACTTCTACCTCTACATCCTTAGTGCTGGGATTAAAGGCATGCACCACCGTTTCTGGCCTAGTTGTCTTATTTTTATTGTTTAAGGCATTTGTATATATGTTCTGAAATTATTATATGAATAATATTTTTAATAAATTAAGGCAAGGAATAAGTCAGCTATTGCATGAACGTAATTTCGTTATGTATCACTCACATATACATATACATACACACATAAACACACATACATACACACAAAATTTAAATATGCATGGGAAAAAGCTCAAAGGAAATACCTTGAAGTATATTTTTAAAAAATATTTTATATTTATTTATTTATTTGTCAGGGAAAGAGGGGAGGAGAGAAAGAGAGAGAGAATGGGCACACTAGGGCCTCCAGCCACTGCAAATAACTCCAGACGTTTGCACCCCCTTGTGCATCTCGCTAACCTGGGTCCTGGGCAATCAAACCTGGGTCCTTGGCTTTGTAGGCAAACGCTTTAACCACTAAGCCATCCATCCAGGCCTTGAAGCATATTTTTTTCTGTGATAGTGGTTCAGGATTTTGGCTCTCAGATGAGGTCTCCAAGAATCTATGAATGCCAAATTTTAGGTTTTGTCCTACCTTTAGTAAAGAATTAATAAAGACAGACTCAAGAAGGATAAATTATGAATTACTAAGTCTATTGAGAGGGGAAAATCACAAATTGTGAGGTTTATTAAAGACAGAAGTGTCAGATTGTGGAGTTAATTAAGGGAGAATGGGAGCTAGAACAGAGTCATAAATATGTGGGAAGTAGGAAACGTGCTCTCATGTGGAAACTCTGCATATATTATAAGGTAAATTCAAGAGAAATCAAGATCTTTAGAGAGAGACTAAAGTTGCTGGCACATGGAAAGTAGAATCTAGGAGTATTTTCCATGTGTAAAAGGAGACATGGTAAGGCTAACGCAAAAAAATGAGAGAGCAGCTATCAAGCAGAGACCAAGAGATTCAGTGGAGAAATGAGTGATGAAGAGGGTTACACTCCTGGTTAGCCTGAGCTTAAAGAAATTACATATACAGCAGGCCTAAAGTTGGTGAGAGCACCCATGTGGTAATTCTGGAGCGTAATAAAAATATGCACATGGTAGATTCAAAAACCAGAGGAAAAGCATGCATGTAATCAAAGTGAGAATTTATCACAAACTATAAAGCAGAGGCAAGGAGAAAAGTTCCCCAGACCAAGAAACAGTTGTTTTTGGTTTTTCAAGGTAGGTTCTCACTCCGGCCCAAGCTGACCTGGAATTCACAATATAGTCTTGGGGTGGCCTCAAACTAATGGCAATCCTCCTACCTGTGCCTCCAGAGTGCTGGGTTTAAAGGCATGCACCACCAGGAAACAGTTTTAGGCTCCCCCACCACCCAGCCAGACTGGGTGAGGAGGAAGCTAGACTCAGATGTGTCCCTGTGGCCAAGGGAAGAGAAGCAGAGCTGAGCATCAGAACCAGGAAAACAGAGCTGAACTGAGCAGAGTGGGGTGGAGACAGTAACAGGAAGACAGGAACCTTTATAGGCAAGGGGAAGAACCCACTGGTTGGTAGATTTAGAGGACAAATCCCTAAGCCAACCCACACAGGGCCATCTATCTAGGTAGCATGCGAGACTGGGGAGCAAGGGGGTGCTGGAGATCAGTCTTGATCAGAGATCAGACAGGAGTTCCAGTTCTGTCAAGAGTTCTGTTCTTGTGTGAAGGCAAGATGGCATGTGGGATGGCATCTCCTAGTTCTCTCCTTGGGCCTCAATATCTAACTAAACTGCCTTAAAAGGCTAGCTTTCTCCTATCCTGCTTCAACAGTAGATGGACACGTGGACAGATGGGTCTAAGCTTGACTTTCAAGTTGCAGAGCAGTTTTGATTTTTTTCATTCAATGGGTCTTGGTTTTAAAATTTAACTTAAGTATACTTAAATAAGTCCATGACCCAACATGTGGCTCTGACATTCTTTCCGCCTCCCTCTTCTGCAAAATTTCCCTGAGCCATGTTGGGTTCATTTTTGGTCTGCTTCGGTGATATGCAGAGACATTTATCTTACACATAACTGTGGGCAAACTCGACAATGCATGACCCATATACCTCAACAAGGAGGGGCCCAGGGGAGGGGGTAGGTCACAGATGAGCCTAATAATGGTACCAAACTGACTGTATTTGCTGAATACAAAACTAACTAATAAAGAACAAAAGAAAAAATAAGTCCATGTCATGCATATACCTAATATACTTTAAGCATATCCTCCATATCCCACTACCTTCTCCTTTCTGCTCCTTACCCCGTTTGTCTCCTTTGTTACTCTGGACATTTTTACTTCTAGTTTCATTAAGTTGCTTGTAATAGAAATTAGTATTCTGAGACTATTTTTAATAACTATATACATACTTTAAGATTGTAGTTTCTTGTTCTGTAAATAATATCAGGGGTTTTTATGATGCTGGGGATCAAACTGAGTACCTTACACATCCTGGGTCAGTTCTCCAGCACTAAACTCCATCCCCAAGCTTGTCATTGACCTTAATGGTAAGGGTTGTGCTGATTCTGTGGATCACAGACTCGTTCATCCCATGAACACAGGCTGTCTTTTTGTGTATTTCAAACTGAAATGATGAAAATCATTGTTTTCATAGTAGAGATGTCTTACTTCTTGTGTTAGCCATTTATCAAAACTGTAAATAACATTATATGAGTACCAAGCTAAACATACAGACTTGAGTTATTTTAGGCATAGTTCAGGTTCCTAATGGTTTTAGGCATACTGACCCATTAATGTGCATGCATGTCTAGAAGTACAGGTGTAATATATGTATTATTATGTAATTGTTCTTGGGAGTCATACACTATTACATTCTTATACTTACACCAGCTTTCTGGGATGGAAGTAACCACAGCACATATCATATTAGTGTATGTGGATCTTGTGTTGTGAACTCAGTAAGTGATAATACCCCCTCAGTGGATCCATGATTAGAAAACAGCATTTTGAATCAGCAATAAATTTGTCACACTTGCCCTGTTTGATTTTAATGGAAATATAAATTAGTTTTCCCAGTGTTTCTATTCACCTGACATGAAGGTCCATCTGTTTATTCATGGGCTACTTTATCTGTACTGACTTTGGCTGTTTATTCCTTTTCAGATGAGAATGTATCATAATGTTCCAAAAGTTGATTATTTAGTAGAAATAAGTGTAGTTTATTCATAATTGCAGGAAGAGAAAACTTGTTTCAATAACTAAAGAAGAAACCAAGAAGGCATACAAAACATTATTTTAATAGCATAAACACTATATGCTGGAATAAATAAAATGAGCTGAAGGCAAAAACATAGCATTGTAACAGTTCAGATGATTGTGTTCCATCCTTTAGGAAACACATGATATCTTACAAGGGAATATTACACTGTTTAAAACTTCATGAAAGAAAAATAGTCCTTTATGTTCTCAGGAATAACAATATTAATAATTGTTACTCTTTGGTTAGTAATGATTTCATTACATGCAAAGTTCCTTCAAGTGATAATACTAAGTCTCTGGTAGCTTAAATAACTGGATTGTAACCATAGGTGGAAGTAGTAAGTGGTAAAACTAGAATTTGGATTGATGTCTATCCAGCTACAGTGCTGGTTGTTAAGTTGTATACAAAAAGTGCAAATATACTAGTTGTATACAAAACTTTCACCATCTCTGTTTCTGCAATAGCATTTAACAAGATGAAGTAACTTCTCATCTACAGATCAAAGGTTTACATTAACATCTAGCTAGATTATGTTGTTTTATTACATTGCAGAGAAATGACTTTACTTTTTTCAAAAAAGATTCTAGGAATAGTGGTGCACACTTACAGTCACAATACTCAGAAGACAGAGGGAGGAGGATCATGAGGTTGAGGCCCATATGGGTACATACCAAATTTGAGGAACTATCCTAATATCCAAATAGAAATAGCTTATGGGAAGAGAGAGATTTAACTCAGCTTGCACTTTTGAAGGAACTTTCATCATGGTGGGAAAAGTACTGCATACCAGAGCAAGAAGGTGTTACATCAAGAGTGGGAAGTTTAAATTGCATCTCACTTGAGTCAGAAATCAGAGAGAGAGAGAAAAAACAGGACATAGAGCTAGGGTATAACACCACAAGGCCCACCCTAGTGACTCACTTCCAGCAATGCCCCACCTCCTAAAGATGCCACCAAGTAACCATCAGTCTGCCCAGGATCCTCCACAGGCTCCATAGCCACCTCATGATGCAAAATACATTCCAATACAACTTTAAAAGGCCACATAGTCTTTGATAATCCCAATATTGCTCAAAAGTTCATGTCCAGAGTTTCATCTGAGACTAAAGACAGTTTAACTCTGAGCCCTGTGAAATTAGATCACAAATTGCATACATGCAATTTATTTAATGGCACAGAATAAATATTTCTATTCCAAAAAGAAAGAATAGGGGTATAGCAAAGAGATTAAATTAGATCAAAGGGATCAAAACCCAGCAGGGTAAACATCAAATCCTGTAGCTCCATGTCCAGTATCTGAGACTCATGATAAAAATCCTCTATACTCCAAAAGTGTTGGACAGCACCACTTCTCCAGCTGTGCTACCTGGAGCCTCTCGCCTAAACCAGATCTGTCCCAAGCCTGCAGGGGCCCCATGGTTTTGGTATAGCCAACATCATGGGGTCTTCATTGCAACTTAGTATGTACCTTCACAGCTTTGTCTGGTGACATCTCATGACTTCCATGCATGGACTCTGACCCTGCCCCACATTGCTTAGCCTCAGTATCTCTCTGGTACCATGATGAGATTCTCTATGACTTCCTACATCTTGCACTTTTCATGCTCCCCAAAGTGGTACCATTTGAGTGGTGCTGTCAAGTTCTGCCTGGTTGAGATAAACATGGCCTCCAGCCACAGTTGCAGCAGCCTCTATATGTGCTGATTTGGAGAAACAGAGAATTCCTACATTCCCCCCTCCCCACCCCAGGATTCTTCCTTTCAAGAGAATTTGCAGCTTACTATCTTGAGCTTTCAGGGGGTTGTGTTTTGCCTTTAGCTTACCTTTCCTACATGTTTATCTGTAATGGTGGTCATCTCTTTAATGGTTACAGCCAAAGTAGCTGCAGTTTGGGGGCCTGGGATTTTAGGTTCACATTTCTTGCCATGACAAATTTCACACTTTTCATATCTTATTTTTCTGCATTTTGCTCTCTTTCTGATATGTGTTTACTGGGTTACTAGTGATACCTTCTCTCCAAAAACAAACTAGAAAATGTAAGTGTGACTCTGATTTCACTCATGTATAAGTTTCTTTGTTATAGGTACTATACCAAAGTATATTTCACAGTAGGTCATTTATAACATTCTGATTCCAGCAGGTGTACCTTACAGGGAGAACAGAGCATCAAGTATAGGAGAAAGGAAAAAGTATATCAGAATGATCTGGTCACTGAAGCCAAGTCTCTGAGGCTTAATATTCTGTCTCAAGTGATCTCATTTCCTACATTTTTATAACTCTGAGTTTTGCCTATTGTTCTTAGGGCTTCCAGATGTCCAACCATACCTGATACTCACCACTGAAAACTTTTAAATATTTTATGTATTTATGTGGGAGAGAGAGTGTGTAGGTCTACAAAGGCTTCATGCCACAGCAAATGGACTCCAGACACATGTGCCACTTTATGCATCTGGCTTTATTTGGGTGCTGGGGACTCAAACCTAGGCCTTCAGTCTTTGTGAGCACCTTTAACTGCTAAGCCATCTCTCCAGCCCCTCACCTCTGAATTTAGTGCTCTTCCTGAATTGCTGGAGGAAGTATGCACATGTGAACCACAGTCCATTTGGAATATGCGTTTCAGACCCTTTGCAACATCTTTTCACTTCCAAGCTGGAACTTTGAGACATATTATAACCCCAGGGAGCTTTCTTAGAACATTGCAAATGTTTCTCCATGAAAACTGTAATGAAAGTGTAGCCAGATTGCTTTAATTTAGTTTGTGCTTTCCCAGAAGATTTTTTCTTTATCTCTAAAAACGTGCTCTTATTTCTGGCATAGTTCCATAAGCATAGCTGTCTGAACTTCTGAGAATATTAGTTTATCTTGCATCCAAGATGACATGAGACATTGGGTAATTCCTAGCTTCTGTGTCCAAAAACCACCTGTAACCCACTTTTTCCTGTTACTTAATTCATTTGCTCAAAATATTCCTCATAACCAGGAGTTAGATCTGATCTTCTAGGCACCTCTGTAAATAAAAGTGTGCTGAAGCCCCTACTTTGGCGTCTGCTAGTATCATACACAAGCATACTTGCTCTACATTGTCCACTGCTGTGTAACCCTTTCCACTGTTCACAGTTATCTCATGTTAGATCTTCTGGATTGTTTGTGTGTGTGTGTGTGTGTGTGTGTGTGTGTGTGTGCGCGCGCGCGCGCGCGCACGCGTGCATGTGCGCACATATGTGTTGAGAAATATAAGAACCCCCTTCTTACCTGCAAGTTTCTTTTTGGCACTTATCTAAAAATTTTAATTAGCACCTAGTTTACAGCAAATGATTGTTGACTGATACATATGTAACCTTATTTATTCTAACTTTTATCGCCATATCTAGAATACATTTGTTTATTAAATTTATTTATTGCTCATGTACTTACTTATTTATTTTTTTCTTTATTAGTCAGTTCTGTATTCAGCAAATACAGTCAGTTTGGTACCATTATTAGGCTCATCCGTGACCTACCCCCTCCCCTTGGCCCCTCCTTGTTGAGGTATATGGGTCATGCATTGTGGAGTTAGCCCACAGTTATGGGTAAGCTAAATGTCTCTGCATATCGTGACCCAACATGTGGCTCTGACATTCTTTCCACCCCCTCTTCCGTAAAATTTCCCTGAGCCATGTTGGGTTCATTTTTGGTCTGCTTCAGTGATGAGGTGTTGTGGGCCTCTGAGGCTCTGGCTCTCTGATTTGGTAGGAGTTGATTTTTCTCTGTGCTGATCTCCTTCCCCCTTGTGCTGGTATCCGGTTCATCAGGAAAACAGCCCCCTTGCTTGTTTCTCCAATTTTTCTTAGTTTCAGCCGGGGCCCTTTTGAGGTATAACAAAGTAATTATCAAAAGAATGATTTCTTGGAATTGCTATTTCAATACCTGCTCAGCATCTAGGCTTACAGTTTGAGGTTTAGTCCATTATGGGGGGCAAGGCCTGGCAGGCAGGAGGGTGAAGCAGCAGCTCATACTGCACATGTCAGGAGGCAGAAGGAGAGGGATGCTGGTACTTCCACTTACTTTGTTCCTTTTTACTCAGTCTGTGACCCCTGCCTGTGAGGCAGTGCTGCCCACATTCAGGGTAAGGCATTCCTGCTTTAGTTAAACCTTTCTGGAAATACTCTTTAAAGATACACCCAGAGGTGTGTTTCCATGGTGATTCTAAATCCAGTAAAGTTGCAAATGAAGATTAACCACCAAAGGTAGATTTTAATTTTCACATTTACTCAAATGGTAGACAAATCTCTTTATTTGGGAAAAAATTATATGTCTCAATTTTATAGTTTTGTTTCATTGCTGATAATCAATAAGCTGTTTCAGAAAATTCTATATCACACAGGAAAAGTCAATTGCAGTTAAACTGTTTAATCTGGGAAGCTACTATGTTTACACTTTAGCAGTAACTTGAGATGGAATAATGTGAAACTGACTTGCAGTTTATAGTTTCATAATAACTGTGGAGCTCTTCATTATTTACAAAATTCTTAAAGCTGTAATTAATGGTACTATTTATTTTTAAATAACTTCAGGAATGAAACTTCTTGATATATTTTGATATCCTTAGATAACTTCTGTTGAAATGTCTTTTTATTTTTTAATTCCTGGTTGACATGAATATATACAGAAAATCTTTATGTAGCTCCATTTTTAGAATAGTTATTATTCAAAATTGCTGAGCACTGCCTTTCTATTCCATTAGAATGACTACTCTTCTTGTGATATGCTTGTATTGACACCTGTGACCTGGAAGAGATTTCCAGTCATTGAAATCATGATGTGATATTTTAACTTCTAGCTCATACAAGCATCCATTCTGTTCTAATTATTGACGTACATTTGGGAACAAAGATACTGAGGCAAAGAGACTATAGAGGGCACAGAGGCCCGGATCTGCCAAGATGCTGCTCATTTTAATTTTTCATGGTCTTTGAGAAGCTTTTTATTACCTTCACTTTAGAAATTTCAGTGACTTACTTCCTGCTGACATTAGAGAGAATGCTAAATTGGGAGGTATAGGCAGTGTTTATCTCATCTCTTTTTACATTTGAAGTCCATAACAAGCAAGACTCCTCAGGAAAGAGAGGTTTCTATAAATGCACCTGAAGGAGAAAAAAGTGTAGAGTGGATTTCATGCCCCACTGATGTGCTGTCAGGAAAGTCTATTTTCTTATGAGAGTGCCTCATATGCAAAATAGAAGCAATGATGATACCACTTTGATGTACTATGTGGAGTAAATGATTTCTTATATATTAAGATATTTTGTATATGGTACGTGATCTGTACAAATGTAGTCAGTTCCATCAGTGAAAATTTGCATCTAATCAAGGATGGTTCTGTTGGGAGCACAGTTTTCCTAAGGAAGCCATAATTCATTTGATGGAAGGCAGCTGTAGAGTGGAAGAAAAAAAGAATTTTTTCAAAAAGAAAAGCAAGCTATACTATTAGTTTACATCAAGTCAGCCTACGGCAATAAATCAGCCTGTATTCATTCTTTGCACCTGCAGATGGAAGTGAGTCAGGAATCCCATGCAGGCACTCTTGCAATGGAAAGAAAGCAGAATCAAAGTAATGCTGTGGCTTGAAATTCCTAAGGCTTCAGGTAGTGCAGGTGGACTACAGAGTGCCTTCAGTATTGAAACATGCCCCTTCTTCTACTGCCAATAACTGTTTTCTTTGGACAGAGAAAGATTCTGTAGAATATAAGAATTTCAATAGCAAGTGTTATCTGTCCTCTCTAACAGCCCAGATACAATGGATAAATTGATGTCTGCTGACCAAAGATTGGCTTAATGGAAACTGGCTAAAGTATTTGATGTGATGTGATGTGATGTGATGTGATGAGATTTGATAAATAATTAACTGTGTTTGTAAAGTGTTGAGCTAGATGTTGACCTATGAAACCTAGAGAAGGAAGAGAGAAGATAGCAGGCATTATATCCTTCTTGAAGTCAAATATATATATTAAAGATCATAAAAATCACCAAATATCCCAGAGTAGTAACAGAAGTCAGTCAAGACAATGAACCCTTCCATGTAGAAACCCTCAGGTCTCTGAGTGGGGCTTGGACAGTTATGGTGTAACTAGATGTCATGAGATCCCTGTCACAGCAAGTCATAAGAGGCTACTTCTAACCCTGTTCCAAAGAAATAACTTTGGCCTGTGATAAACTATTTGGTTAATTTCATGTTTTGTGTTATTTAGTTAAATTTTCAAATTATTAAAGTATTAAAGTATTGTCACATTAATTATTAAATGTTATGCAATAGATTAGACTAAATTCATTATCTTTCTTATATTTTATTTATTTATTTAAACATATTACATATTGGCCATATTCCCATCAAGTCTCCCCTGTCCCCATTCTACTGAAGGCCTCCTCATTGGGGTTATTGGTATTCACTGTGGGGTTATGAATGCAGCAGTGATGCTGGAGGTTAGGCAATGCCTCCTTCTCATCCTGTGGCTCTTATAATTGTTCTTCTCACTCTTCCACAATATTCCTTGAGCTTTGGAGGATATAAGTTTTCTTCATTCATTTTTTCTCTCATTTATTTGACAAACAAATGTATTGCATTGCTGCAGACATTAGCTATCATCCAAGATAACAGAAGAAGTAGTTATCAGGTTAATTACCATGACTGGCAAGCAGCATGTCTGCAACACAACCTCATTTAACAGCATCTACAGGGGTCATGGAGAGCATAACTTGGCAGGGCTTCCAGAAAATGATGTTCCTATCAGCTTGGGGGTTTACTTTTTATGTATAAAAATTTATACATAAAAATGTATAAATGTACATGGGCAAAGTACTTGCTGCACAAGTATGAAGACCTGGTTTTGTATCCCTAGCACTCATGTAAAATGTTAGGTGTGGTGTCACATGCCTGTAATCCCAGAAATCAAGAAGGAGAGACAAGAGGATCCCTAGGGTTTACTGACTAGCTATCTTAGCTGAACAAGTTAGTTCTCAGCTCTGAAAAAGCCTGCCTCAACAAGAATAAGAAGTAGAGTGATAGATGAGGCACCTGTGACATTAGTCTCTGGCTTACACACACACACACGTGTGCACACACACCACACACGTATACACATTAAAAAGAAAAGTTTAG
The DNA here is from genome assembly GCA_036346955.1 of Dipus sagitta. Lineage (NCBI taxonomy): Eukaryota > Metazoa > Chordata > Mammalia > Rodentia > Dipodidae > Dipus > Dipus sagitta. Next base: position 90,351,113 of record CM070777.1, on the reverse strand, counting down.
TGGGCTAACTCCACAATGCATGACCCATATACCTCAACAAGGAGGGGCCAAGGGGAGGGGGTAGGTCATGGATGAGCCTAATAATGGTACCAAACTGACTGTATTGGCTGAATACAAAACTAACTAATAAAGAAAAAAAGAAAAAGAAAGAAAAATTTAGTAATGAAGAAGGAAAGAATTTGAAATACCACTGGTAGTAGACACATGGACTAGCCCAAAGAGTGAGATCCAAGTCATAAGTAATATATGTCTTTGTCAGAATTGGAAAATAGGTTGCCTTATTCTACAAAGATTGTGACCTCAGGGCTGGACCAAAATGGAATTTCTGTGCCTTCTTGTCCCCACACTGAGTAGCCTTTCTACTGCTACAAAGATTGTCTGGGTGACAGTATGCTCTGAGATGTAGGCAAGTCAATCTCCGTAAATGTCATTTGTGACATTTATAAAGTAAGTATGTTGGATGTGTGTCAGATGTCTTTCTGTGTTGTAGATTTCTTAGGATGACCCTATAGAATCAAACCTACTTATTCCTCATGATGCTTAGATCCCACTATGTTTAATGAACTTATTACTTTGAATTACTAAGGATAATTATCTGGGGGAGGGTATAGGGGATTATACTCAGGACCTTGTACATGCTGAGGACAAGTTCAATCACTGAGCTATATCTCTAGCCCTGTGATTATTTTGATTAAACATTTCCACGCCTCTACTGAATGTTGTCATGACTTTCCTTTTCACTTAGTGTTCCTTGTATGATTGGCTGACTATGAAAAGGAATGGAGAATTAAGGAAAACTAATAAAAGAAGTAGATTACTTTTCTTAAATAAAGATGAAGTACATTCTAAATATGATTCCCACAGAAATAGCCAATATTTTGGGCAGTGTAGTATAGCATGGTTGGAATAAACACAGTGCTTCTACAGTGACAATATGGAAAAAGGTACCTCATCTTTGAATACTATTGCAGAAATGGAGCTGTTTGCCCACTGTGATATATCCTGGGGTCCTTTGTTTTTTCTGTGTGCATATGTTTATGTGTGTATGTGCATGTGCATATACCACAATGCAGTGGCAAAAACCTTGACTGTTGGTTTTCACCTTGTTTAAGATAAGGCCTCTCATTGGTCACTGCTTTATTCTCCAGGCTAGCTGGCCCATGAGCTTCTGGGGGATTCTCCTAGCTCCAACTCCCTTGTCTCTGTAGGCATTCTGGGATTTCAGATATGCTACTGTGTCCATGGTTTCTGGGAATCTGAACACAAATCATCACAGTGGTGCAACAAGTGCTTTTTTCATTGAGCCATCTCCACAACCCCACAACCCAAAGAGACCTTTTATAGATTTGAAGATAGGGTCAGAGTTCTATCTTGAATTTAGCTATCACTTCACCAAAACTTTGAGATTCTCACGTTCCTCAGATAATGAAAATGTTATGGTAAAGGACATAGTAGTGCAAAGTCTCGGTTTCCCTGGGCTCTGCTTCATGGAGATGGAGATGTTCATCTGACTGACAGTGTGTTCCTGGCTTCTCACCTATACTTTCCTCCTGCCACACTTAACTACATGGTTCTTCTTAACTCATGGCTTCTGTTGCCTATGGCCTCTTCTTACCTACTTCTCTCTGTCCTTCCACTTCTATATTAGTTTCTCTATCCTCAGAATATTCTACATTCTGACTTTCTCAGAAGAAAATATGAATGGATTTTCAAGTTATTCTTTGTTACAAAGTATCTCCTCCATGTATGCTGTACATCACCTCATGGGGCACTGGGCTGGCTGTTAGCCATGCAAGCAGTGTGTGGGGCAAAGCATTGACCCTTGTGCACAGGCACTCCCATGAGAGTCCTAAGAAGAAACAGTGTGGGGACTGTGCAATATAAATCCAGTCATGACTTTTGACGCATGTTGTCCATGTGAAGGAATAGTAGGATAAAGAAGGAGCTAATGCAAAGGCAAATTTACCTTCCTTCCCATGTCAGTCGAAAGTGGAATGGCCCATGACATTTAACACTTGCCTTTGATGCAGAAGTAATAGAAGGAAACAAAATAAGAAAACATAGGCCCAACACTGTCCACAAGTTATGAGGTTTCTCCTGTTTCCCGTCTAGCTAACAGCATCACCACTATAAGTCAAAAGTGAAAACAGTCAGTACCTTAATAAATTACATTTTGTCCTCCAATTTCCATATTTTCAGTCTCTCATGGGAATATACCATTGCCCTAGATAAATTTGATAGTTTGGTATCTTTTCTACCATCTTCATGACATTTTTCAAGTTTTTAGGTTATCCTTCTGAAGTTGACCACAGACAGTATTACTATAAATGTGAGGAAGCAGTAAGAGACAGAATAATGAAGAATATACTTACAAAGTAAAATCTCTTATTTGAATTTTGAGCCTGCAGTGCTACTGTGGACTCCCCAAAACAGAGTTCACGGCTTCTCCACCTTGGCAGATTCTTTTTTTTTTTTTCATCCAACAAGAAGCCATAACTTTATTAATGATAGAAATAGTATAAATTTCAAACCAAGCTTCAGTTTCACTTTTGAAACACCGGGGGAAAAAAAAAAAGAAATGTCTTCCTTTTCAGATGGTTACATTGTTAATTCCATAATAGCATTTACAGTATCATTACTGTTGTTTTTCAGGGCTCGCACTGCCTTTGCTCTGGACACATTTGCTTGTGACATGACCAATTCTATGTCCTTCACTTCCACACCTGTTTCTTCATCCTCTTCCTCTTCACTCTCCTCTTGTACAGTTGGAATCTGTGTATTTTCTTGAATATTTGAAACAGCTTCACCTTGAACTGTGCTTGCTGAGATAAATCTTCAATCTTGGATTCCCCAAAAACTATGTAGGTATCTGAAGCTGGGCTCTTATAGACATCTGGTTTCGTGATGACTAAGAGGATATTCTTAGATTTCAGGATAGTGACTCTAGTGACCCCCTGTAACCTGTCGAAGACCCAGTTTGGACATAGCCTTCCGTGCCTTGTTTTCATTCATACTCTGTTTTGCTTTACTGACTGATTCTTCATGGATCTCAGCTTCTGCTGCCAGCTGAGCTTGTTGTGTTGCTGTTTGTGTGGAATCTTGTTCCTCCATTCATCACTGTCAAATTCTGTTCCAGACCCTGTCTCAGCCTGAGGCTGTGGCAACTCCTGCTCTGTAGCGGGACGGTTTCTGTGGCTTCACCAGGCATTTTGTGCGGAGAACGTGGAACCAAAATGGCGGCGGAAAGACCACCTTGGCAGATTCTTTACATTAACCAAAAAAAAAAAAAAAAAATCCAAGAAAAAAAAATGTGAGAGGCACCAAAGACCATGCCCTTTTACTCTTGCCCTTGCTTTAGTTCATACCCACTGTATGTTTATAAATGCCACTTTGAAGAGTACTTTAATATCTAGTTGTTGTCCTTAACTGTCTTAACTTGCTTCCTAGTTCAGGGTTGTTTCAATCTTATGATTTTGTTAACCTTGTGATAAATAAAACCACACTGAATATTACATCTGTCAATGTAAAATTTCTATTTATATGAATCCCTATGGCTATTTTTTTTTTTTAGGTAAGGTCACTGTGGTGGTTTGATTCAGGTGTCCCCCCATAAACTTAGGTGTTCTGAATACTAGCTTCCCAGCTGATGGAAATTTGGGAATTAATAACTCCTGGAGGCAGGGCATTGTTGGGGGTGGGCTTATGGGTGTTATAGCCAGTTCCCCCTTGCCAGTATTTGGCACACTCTCCTGTTTCTATTTTCCACTTTATGTTGGCCAAGGGGTGATCATTTCCCCTGCCATTATGGAGCTTCCCCTTGATTCTGTAAGCCAAAATAAACCTTTTTTCCCAAAAGCTACTCTTAGTGGGGTGATTTCTGCCAGCAATGCAAACCTGACTACAATAGTCTCACTGTAGCCCAGAGTAACCTGGGATTCACTATGTAGTATCAGGTTGGCCTCAAACTCACAATAATCCTCTTACCTCAGCCTCCTGAGTGCTGGGATTAAAGTTGTGTGCCACCATGCCCTACTTCTATAGCTAAATTTTAAGCAGACGACTTTGGATCAGAGTATTGTCGGTAGATAATGGGTCTGTTGAGCACATACTGTTTATTCGAGGTTGTTGTGTCCCAGAACAAGAAATTAGACCAGAAACACATGAGTAGTGCTAGAAACAGTTTATTAAGAAAGGGATTGCTGCTTTGGGCCCATCAATATTCCATCATATGGAATTAGGAATTATAGACATTAGTAGTTAGTAGGTACCAAGGCAGAGATTTTCTTCAGTGGCTTTTAGCTCCAATTTTAGCACTGGGAAGTTGCCCATGTTCCTGTTTTTTGTTTTGTTTTTAATTTCACTCATACTCCTGTAGGCAATCCTGATTAAACTCATTAGTACTCACACACACAAAGTAGAAGGGAAACTATTTGAAGAAAAGAACAAATGGGATCAACAGGAGACAGAAGAGGATAATGAGGTAAATGTAAATATTATGCATTGTATACATGAAAATTTCCTGATGAAACCACAATTATGTATAAGTAATATGTACTGAGGCCAGTGCTGAGAAAAGGTCAGAGGCTCAAAGACATTTAAAGACAGAGGAATAAGACCTTTGTAGGTTACCTGCATGCTCTGTTTCATGTCAGGTTATGTGGGTGGGATTATCAGTTTCTGTCTCTTCCACTGGTTTCTTTTCTACACTCATTTTGATTTCTGTACTCTTCTACTACAAGCAAGTATGAAAATTCTTAATTTAAACCTGCCAAATTTCTTTACAAAAAATTATGCCAAATATTATCTGAATTAGAGACTATACCAATATCACTGCATCCTCCTTTGTTTACTTGTCCATAGTGTATGCATCCATTTCTCATATTTAGGATATATAAGCTATCTGATCTACTAACACAAGGTTTAATTGTAGCAATTTATATAAGCTTTTATTAAATGAAGAAATATTGACTTTTATCTCCAAACTTCTAATGCTTTGAATTTCATCCATAGCTATGATTTAATTGCCTTAGTAATTTTAAAATTTCTTTAACCATAAAATGACTAGGAATACAAAACTTGTATTAGTCAAAGTTGTTTAGAGGAACCAAATCAATAAAATGAATGGATAATATAAAGGAATTTATTTATATTGGCTAACATGATATGGGGTCTATAGTTCAACAATGGCTGCCTATAGGCTGGAGAGTTTGGGAATCCAGTCTACTCAGTTTATTAGCCTGGATGCCTCAGCTTTTGGCCAGGAGAATTGAGAGCCATTGGTCATCAGCCAGTATTGGAAAGCTGAAGAATCTATGTTCCAATGTTCTCAGAAATGGCGGCAACAGGGTAGATGTACACAGCGGCAAGTAGCAAGAGCAGCCAGGCCAAAGGAACCTCTTTATATATAGGCTCCCTACTCTGGGGGAAGTCTTTCCCACTCCTTTCTGGAAATACTCTCACAAATCTGCCCAAGAAGCATGTTTCTTACTTGACTCCTGATCCAATCAAATTGGCAGTAAAAATTAACCATCACAACAGTAGACATTCAATTTACCTTTATATAATATCCACATGCAGGAGTGTATAAAACCAAAAACAGTGGGGTGAGGAACCTAGGTAAAAAGGAATCACCAGAGGTTAATTTCTTCAACTTTGGGGAATCATACTTTAGTCTGGTGTAGATTTATTATTAAATGTTATGCTTCCACTGTTAATGTAAGGCTATTTTTCCATGTTAAGTTACTAAGTAGGGACTAGCCCCACTGAGCAATAAAGAAAGTATGAAGTAGTTATGTTTGTTGTAATGGTAACTTTTCCTGGCTTCTTCATTTACATCATAGCCTTCTGACAGCTTAGCATTTTACTGCTTTATTTCTCCTCAGATAAGAGCAAAGATGACCTTTCCTGGAGGTGCTGTATCCTTTCCTAGATATCATTCCATCACCACTTTCAAATTCTAACTATACTGTCTGATGATGAATTTTTGTAGACAAAAGAACTTTTAAAACTAACCTGTAGGGCTGGAGAGATTGCTTAATGATTAAAGAGCTTGTCTGCAAAGCCTAATGATCTTGTTTCGATTCCCTAATACCCATGTAAAGCCAAATGTACAAAGTGGCACATGCATCTGGAGTTAAATTTCAGTGGCTAGAGGCCCTGGTGCACCCATTCCTATTCTCTCTCTCTCTCTCTCTCCTTACAAATAAATAGTTTTTAAAAATTAACCCCTAGCACTTTCTCATTTGCCTTAAGGAAATAACTTAGTGATCTTGTTTGCAGATGTCACAGTTCTGTAATTGCAGTTGACAGTAGTGATTGAGTAAATAAAACCTGTGCAGTAAACCCAGCTGAATAATTGGAGATAAGTCACATAAGCCCAATAATAGAGGTTGAGAATATGGCTCAGTCATAGACCGCCACCTAGCATACCTGGATTCCATCCTCAGCACTGCCAAATAATACATACATGCATACATACATGAAATGCTTCTGGGAAGGGACAAAGTTCTGTATGTTTATCAATGATTAAGAGTGAATAGATAAAAAGGTGAAGTTACTCTTTTTTTTTTTAACCACAATGCGACCAGGCACCTCCTGCTACTGCTTCCATGCTGTCCTTGCCATGATGACTGTATCCCTTGAACTACAAGCCAAAATAAACTCGCTTTCCCTTAGAAAATGAGAAGTTATGCTTTTTAAATACTTGTGTTTGTTTTTCCCCACTTCCATACATAATATGATATACTTAAATAATTTCATCATACTGAATAAAGAAATAATACAAAACTGTCTCCTGTGTAGGAAGCAAGGATTGTGTGTATCTTCGTGGGTAATCAAGGCCAGAGCAGCACACATTTGCACTGCTTATTATTTTCATGATTTCTGTGGTTTGTAGCTATGTGGCTGTCTGATGGAGAGGCAGTGCAGAAGGGTACTAGTTGTGCATATGCACTGAATGTAGGGATGTTGCCATGTCAAGAGGGAGTTAATCTGTAGAGTGTTGTTAAAAGAAGTGCTATTGGCACTGTGACTGGAGCAAAGAATGATCATTTCTTTATTTGTCAGCATATCATGTTTTAATCCAGTAATTCTGCTGGTAATGATTAGTTCTCACATTGCTAAAATGAGATAGGTCACCTCACTTCATTAGCATATTAATTATATGTTTCACAATGACATTTTCATACATGCAGATCATTGTACTATTCTTGTATCACCTCTCATGGCACCTTTCTGATAGACCTCTAAACTTTGTCCACCACAGTTCCTCCACACAACTTTTATTATTGTCAATTCTGGTCTTGCTCCAGGATGACATGGAAATGCGCCCCATCAGAGAGCATGACTTCTCCACCAACCACATACTGCTGCCCAAATCATTTTCTTTCTCAGGAGCATGATGTTGTCCTGCCAGAAGTGGCTCAGTTATCCAGCAAAGAAGGGGATGTTTCACAGTTGTGTTTGGAATGAATATCTGCTTTGGGCTTGGGATCTCTAGTGTCTTTATTTTGAAGGTCAAGAGTATTGCCTCATCCTTAGTCTTAGCTTCATATCTTGCTGATATGTGTATCTCTTGACGAGCCAATGCCTAGAGTGCTTTTGAAGAGTCACTTTCCACCTTATACAGCCTGATAGGGAAAGCTATGTGAGCAAGTACGCAGTTCAAATTAAAATCTATCACTTATGTTCTCACAGTCAGATGCCAGTGAGGCACGGAGTTGGTAATAGGCTTTCAGGATATTTTTGTTATTTGGTTATTAAGCATTCCTCTTCCCAGGAGACTTGCCTACCTGCCTCTTTGTTCCCCCTTTTCTGTCACCTCTACCTCCTTTCTTATTTTCTTAAGATTTTCATCACTCAAAAGATGTTCTCTCTAATGAAAAATTAAGGTAGAGAATTATTGGTCATGGGATTTTTATCAAGAAATGTCTAAAGCTATTTTTTACTCACAGAGATAAACATAAATGCAAAATAATCCAAAGTTTGGGTGGAGCTGTAAGTTTCACCTAAGTCTAACCAAGGGATAGATTCATTTTTGCTAGCAAAATTCAGCAAGTTGTAGTTTTTTAATTAATTATGAATTTTACCAAATGAACAAATCACGTTGGTCATTTCCCCAACTTGTAGTTTTTATCCAAAGACCACAGTTTCTTAACAAGAGGCATCCCTCAGCTCCTGCCATGGCTCCAATGCAGGTATGCTACATCCTACAGCATGACTTCTTGCATCTCCAAATACAGCAATAAAATAAGACACTTCACTTGAACAGCACGGTAACCTTACCTACTTACTCACATGTGTGCTGTCAGCATTACCATATTGTTGATTAGGAACAGGTCCAGGTATTCCCTGTCCACACAAGACCTGACATCAGGAAACATGATCACATGGGGCTATTCTGAATGATGTCTGCCACATAGAAAGATGCCATTGCAACAGTCTAAATTATGATAATGTAATTCAAATGTGTTCAAGAAGTTAAATTAGGGAAATGTCTTTATGTGTACTTTTCTTGTGTGTGGTTTATAGGATCAAACCCAGGACCTCATGCATCCAGCCAAATTCTAACCACTAAGCTACACCACGAGCCTCTCGTATATATCATCATGATTTTTTTGCCTATGCCATGTGAAATTCATTGTATTCATTATCTTAGGTAAACTTTAAATTATCTTTGAAATATGTGCCAGGGAGTTTCTTATCTCACACATGAGAAAAAGCTTTGGAAATTCATGTAGACAACCTAGACTCACTCTGAGTATCTCTGCCTACACTTGAACCTTGGATATCAGCATAAGAGCTCACAGTCACAGACCCTGCGTTTTCTGTGGACTTAAAAGTATAAAAAGATGTAAAGGTTAATAAAATACTAACAAGGGTTCTAAGACCTTAAACCACCTCAATTCAGAGAATAGCCATTTGGCTGAAAAACAATAACTTTGGTAGACTGCTTAGCATGCAGCAAGCAGGTGGGAGCATTGGTGTTCTAACAGCTGGTCGTATTGTCATTTGCCCTCTTTTATAGATCAGGAAATGGGATCGGATCACACTGTTCTCAGCACACTGAAGACACTACAAGTACACCAATGGTTATTTTGTCATTGCTGCTATCCTAATATCTGACATAGACAATATACATTCTATATAATTTTGGTTGAATAAACATGGCCAATAAGTGGTGATGTCATAATTTGGAATCAAAGCAGCCCCACTCTGTCACTTAACAAGGACTGACTCTGCATCATAGCCACTGCCAGATTCTGAGATACAGATGTTTAGATCCCCAGATCCCATAAGTGAAGCTCCCAAAATAGGTCAAGGCTAGGGCTGGAGAGATGGCTTAGTGGTTAAGCACTTGCCTGTGAAGCCTAAGGACCCCGGTTCAAGGCTCGATTCTCCAGGACCCACGTTAGCCAGATGCACAAGGGGGCGCATACATCTGGAGTTCGTTTGCAGTGGCTGGAGGCCCTGACGCGCCCATTCTCTCTCTCTCTCTCTATCTGTCTCTTTCTCTCTGTGTCTGTCGCTCTCAAATAAATAAACAAAAAAATAGGTCAAGGCTAGAAAAAACCACAAAGGGGCATCCATGTTGGAATTATAATTTTTTTTAAATTAGGATGATTATAAGGATGCCTATCTTTAGAAGTTGCGATGACAAAGATGGATTTTAAAGCAATGAAGACATAGAAGCCAAAGAGATAAGATGGAGGTACAAAAGCAAAGAGGGAAGAAAAGGAAGTAGGGTTACTAGAAATACCACAAGAGAATAATACAGATGACATTTGGATGAGCAGATTCAGTAAAACAGAGCTCATGTTAGCAAGCTGTCTCTTTAACAGATGAAGAAATAGTGAGTGGTGAAGATACAGAGTTTATGAGCATGGGTATTTAATTTTTAAAAAAACTTTATTTTTATTTATTTGAGAGAGAGGGATAGAGAATGGGCATGCCAGGGCCTCCAGGCATTACAAACGAACTCCAGACACATGCGCCCCTTTGTGCATCTGGCTTACATGGGTCCTGGAGAGTCAAACAGAGATTATTTGGCTTTGCAGGCAAAACGCCTTAATAGCTAAGCCATCTCTCCAGCCCCAAGCATGGGTATTTCTGTTTGGAGAGATCCAGTAGTAACTTGACAGAGGGGTCAGAGAATCTCAGTGGGAGAGACTGTGTGTTAGAGACAAATGGGAAGACTCAAGTTGGTAGAAAGAAGCTAAAAAGGTCAGGGAGAGCATAGACTACCGATAGAGCATAATTCCAGAGGAAGCCAGTGGAGAATGGGGTGCAGGACCCTGATAGGAAGAACAATCTTTAGGAAGGGTAAAAAGTGTCTGATTTGACATAAAGCATCTAACCTCCAGTCAAAAAAAAAAAGCACTCATAGAATACAAAAATGAAAGAAAATATAGAAGAGTAGAGGTAAATACAAAACAATTCAAATGGAAAGTCATTGAGTCTTTAAGAAGAAAGCTAGTTTATCTACACAGAAAATAGAAAAGAGAACTGGGGAAATGGCTTAGCAGTTAAGGCGGTTGCCTGCGAAGCCTAAGGACCCATGTTCAACTCCCCAGATCCCATATAAGCCAGACACACAAGGTGACACAAACATGCAAGGTAACATGGCACACACATCTGGAAATCAATTACAGTGGCTGAAGGCCCTGATGTGCCAATTCTCTCCTCTCTCACTCTCTAGCTCTTGCTCTCATATAAAAAAACTAGGCCAATTTGTTGTGCCAAAGAAAGAGAGAGAGAGAGAGAGAGAGAGAGAGAGAGAGAAGAAAGAAAGAAAGAAAGAAAGAAAGAAAGAAAGAAAGAAAGTCAGTCCAAGAAGATGGCAAAGCAGTTGCTTGCCCTGGCATATTTTCTAATCCTAAAACTCAGGAGATGGATGCAGGAGGAGCTGAAGTTCAAGGTCATCTTCAGCTACACAGCATTGTTTGAGGCCAAGTCTCAAAAAGAAAAAAATAAGAGGAGAAAATTTCAAGACTAGTAGGCAGTAGGAAATACTTTAATTAGTGTGGCTACAGATAACAAATGTTTATTGAATTACTGAAATAAGTACACAATTCAGTAGAGAAGAAAGTACAGTATAGTAAGCCTCATTGGGAGCTTACTAAGATGAAACAGCATGACTTTTCAGGGAGCTCAACAACATGGTTCATAGATTCACCACCTTATACATGATTGTTGAAGGAGGTTAATGTATCACATAGAGTTGCAAACTGAAATGCTAAGGATAGCACACAGCATTGAGGAAGGATATCCTACTGAATCAGAAAGCAGTATTGGCACAGCCTGAGCAGACAGAAGCTAGGATATGAAGACTGATTTGTGTATAGTACACATTATAAAACATAGCTGAGAAATCCTCTGTGATCAGGAAAGGGGTGCATGATTTAATGTTTTGGGGTAGAATATTTGTTCCAAGTCCAACAAACTACAAAATGCCGTCTCTGTAGTTGGCAAATGAATACAAACAGATGTAAAAACAATTGTATATGGCAAGGGATGAGAGAGGGCGGGAAAATGACTGACCTGACATTCATGTCATTGAGTCACATGGGCTATTAAGACAAGCTACTAAGCATTGTAACAAAACAAGGTTTAGATATCAAAGTTCTGAAATTGCCACAGACAAATTATACAGAAAGTAGGGCACACAAATGTCTTTGAGACTGGTTGTATCTTTAGGAGGAACTTAAGACTAAAAAGAATTAAGTTAAATTTGATGGGCAATCTAAGCCAAAGACAGTGCTGCACTATAGAACAGGAGACAAGATCACCAGGAGTGGGTGAGGAAAGGCAAGGGCGCAGGGCAGGAAGGCAGAAAGTTACTTGCAGTCAGTTTTGCATCGCAGGGCAAACATCCAACCAGAAACAGCTTATAGGAGGAAAGGGTTTATTTCAGACTTACAGATTTGAGGGGAACACCATCAATGGAGGAACAAGTTGGCTCACTTTCATAGGTCATAGAAAAGAGACATTACCAAGCAACTAGCACCACAAAACCGCTTGAGCTCCAGCTGCTCTCCACACACCCAGTAGAGGTGGGCTCGCGATCTGCCCCCAAACATGACTATGGACTGGACTGTATCATCTGTCCCCAGTGACACACCTGTAGAAGAGATCTGCCTGCTAGGGGTCAAGTTGCAAGATCAATTTTAATAAAGCATTTGAGTCTATGGGGCCATACATTCAAACTACCACACGGGTACAGTCATCAGTCCTCCCATTTGCTTCCTCATCTGCCCTTCTGACTACTTTGCAGATGAGAGAAGTCTGATTCTGAAATTTGGATCTTATCCTGAATTTATACACAAGGCTTTTCAAACACAACATACTCATTCACAGCACACCTGAAGGGTTACTTACTACAGCTTTCAAATTAAAAAGTAGATCTAATTGATGAGAAAGAAACCATATTGTTGTGTTGTTTTTGAAGTATATTTAGACCTAAACTTTCCATATGAACTTACTTATCTAATTCTGTATATTTTACTCTCATTTTTTTAAAGAAAAACACTTTTGAGGGGCTAGGGAGCCGCTCAGGAGGTAAAGGGTTTGCTGTGCTAGCATGAGGATCTGAGTTTAGAACCACAGAACCAGTGTGAAATGTTGGATGTGGCAGCACACACCAGTAATCTCAGCACTGGTGAGGTGAAGACAGGGAATCCCTGGGGTTTACTGGATAGTCTGACCAAATCAGGGGGTTTTATATCTATATTCAGTGAGACACCCCATCTCAAAGAGTAAGGTGACGAGAAGTGAGGAAGACATACAAATTTGACCGTTGGACTCCACATGCACACTTCACACATGTGCATGCATGCCCCTACACACACACACACACACACACACACACAAACATGGTTACATATATGCATGCCACATACACATGCAAAAAATTCTTTTGGCCTTTTTTCTTAAGACACAGAGGTATTTCCAAATATATCCTATATAATCAATTATAATTACATTTATTATATATTATATATTATATATTAATTATAACTATAATCTGCAGTTATATCTTAAAACACTAAATTAATACACTGCATTATTTTTTCAGGTGTGAAAATGAAACCAAGTTCAAAACAGAAGAAGTACTGTGGGCCTATAATTTCTGCCCTACCCCGTACTCCTGGACTGCACTTTTGGGCCTTATTTTATATCTCATTTTCTTTGCACCTGGTAAGAAAATGGTGTGTTATGTTTGCCTGTCTTCTTTTAAGAGAGAAGTTACTATAATACAGATTGCTCAGAAAATTTTGTTTTCACTAAAGTTTTGAATGTTTTATTTCTCAGGAATGGGCCCAATGCCTTGGACTGTGAATTCGGAAATATATCCCCTTTGGGCAAGAAGCACAGGAAATGCATGCTCATCTGGAATAAACTGGATTTTCAATGTTATTGTTTCACTGACATTCTTACACACAGCAGAGTATCTTACATACTACGGTAAGAACATAGGTTTTTCCAGTATATTTTAATATTTTTCTTTTGGTTTTTCAAGGTAGGGTCTCACTCTAGCCCAGGCTGCCCTGGAATTCACTATGGAGTCTCAGGGTGGCCTTAAACTCATGGCAATCCTCCTACCTCTGCCTCCCGAGTGCTGGGATTAAAGGCATGCGCCACCACACCCGGCTAATTTTTATTTCTTGTATTCTATTCTTAGATATGCTATATATTGTGATTGAGAGACTATTGTTCTGTTTTTGCTGCTATGAATGTCTCTATAGCTTGCACGGACTCCAAAGGGCCTTGGAAAAGTATCTGAAAGGAGAGGCATTCTCCTTTCCTAAGCTTCTTATTTCTTAATGCTTATATGATGGTTACCTACCCATTCTTCAAACATCTTCCTCGTACCTGCCAAACTGAAGGCCCTTATAGCATGGCTTTTAGTCTAGCAAAGAAGCATGCAAAGGCAATCATAGGAATATGAAGGCAGGTCATGAGATGCCCCATGAAAGAGCTAGAGCCACATACCAGAAACAAAGTCAGCACAAGACTGACAGGAAAGATGTGCTGCAAGTGTCTGCACTGAACTGTGACTTCCAGTCAAGATGTGTGTCTGTCAGCGTCCTTGGAACCTAGCTTTGGCCACATCCAAAACTGTAGACATGATAAAAATGTTCAAATGAAAGAATATAAAGACAATAATTCAAATAAAACAATATTTGGTAGTTGCTGGGTTGTCAAAGTACATTGGGAAGCTACTTGAAATCCATTTTTAAAAAATATTTTACTTATTTATTTATTCAAGAGAGAAAGAGAGAGAGAATGAGAAGGCATGCCAGGGCCTCCAGGCACTGCAAATGAACTCCAGACACATGTGCCACTTTGTGATTCTGACTTCATGTGGGTATTGGGAAATTGAACTCAGGTTCTTTGGCCTTAACTGCTGACCCATCTTTCCAACCCTGAAATCCATTTTTACTAAAGTTAAAGAGACCTTTCATTTTTTTCTTTCTTTCTTTCTTTCTTTTTTTTTTTTTTTTTTTTTTTTTTGAAAGAGATTTCTGTCTTCTCTTCAAGACTCTGTAAGTTGTGATGAAATGTAAGGTCCTCACTCTTACTGCCCTATAGGCCAATGTGGTACATGTAGAATGTCTACTACTTAGTCCATTCTTTTAATGGTCTGATCTCCTCTGATCCCACCTTTCCTCATTCTGCTCTGGGCAGGTAAAATACATAGAATGTCAGTGATGATAAGTGCTATGAAGACAAATATGAGATGTGGGTGTCCAAAGAAAGAACAAGGAAACAGGGGAATTGTAATAGCATAGATGAGAGAAAATGACTGAGCCACCGGTATACGGAAGTGGTGAGATTGTTCACCTGTAAGTTATACTTTAAAGGCAGATCCAGTAGAATTCTCTTACAGATTGGATGTTGGGAATGTGAGTTAAGAGAAAGGTCCACGGTAACTTTCAGAACTGAGTGTGAGAAATAGGAAGAATGGAGTTGTAATATACTCACTCCATGGAGGCATTGGTTTACCAACAGGAGCACTGTATGTGGTTCTGGAAACCGAGACATTTCTCTTACCCATACTCTAAGTAGACAAAACAGACATATGCATGCATATAGTTAAAATACTTCTCCATTAGTATACTGCTACTCAACAGAATGCTCTGAAAATACAAAACAGGGAGTAATTCCTTTCAATCAGGGATGTGAGAAAAGTCCTCCAAGCAGAACTTACATGGGAACCTCATCTGTTACTGTAGTTCACCTTGGTATTCAATGATTTGAGTTTTGAAAGATTAATTACATGATATTCACCAGGCTAAAACAATTGGAGTAAATCTGGGGGGTAGTAGTTTTTTTTTTGGTCCAATTTCACACCATAATTATACATTATTAACTATGGGGGAAATGTCAAAATCAAGACTCGTTCCAGTGTAAGTCCATGCATATATGCTCATATATATTATTTCCCATTGCAGGAGCCTTCTTCCTCTATGCTGGATTTGCAGCTGTGGGACTTCTGTTTGTCTATGGCTGTCTTCCTGAAACCAAAGGGAAAAAATTAGAGGAAATTGAATCACTCTTTGACAACAGGCTATGTACATGTGGCTCCTCAGATTCTGAGGAAGGGAGATACATTGAATATATCCGGGTGAAAGGAAGTAACTATCACCTCTCTGACAATGATGCTTCTGATGTGGAGTAGTGTTTAGCCAGGAGACATTCAAGTTGTGTACAGGAATATGGGGGAGAAGAACAGCGGTTGGTGTCCTCACTGCCTTCCTCCTAATCTGATTCTTTCCAAAGTCTCTCTGAATGAATTCACATTCTAGAAAACTTGATTAGAAGGAAAATATAACTATCCTGACATTTATTTTCATTTTCACAAATGTAAAAAGTACAAATTTTCTTAAGCAAATATAAGTGACCCCTTCCTAAAATAATTTAAAGTCACAGTGACTTTAGTGGTACTCTTATTTCTTAAGACCACATATAATTATTAGTGGCAATAGAGTTGGTGATAATCTGTACAGATTACATATTTATATGTATAAAGGATTATGTGAAATAGTCCTAGGATGTTTTATGTCAAAACATTGCCTATTAACCCTAAATTTTCTTCCTAAGTAGTGATTTTCTGTGACCAGCTGTTGGAAAGTAAATTCTATTTAGGCTTTCACCAACAAATTCAGAAGTGTTCTTCAAGGGCACAGACATACTTCTCTCCTTTTGGATTCCAGATTTTGGCTTCTCTCTCCAATGCAGATACTGAAATTTCCTCAGAGACTGACTCTACACAGGATCTTTTGAACATTATCAAAAGCAGGTCTTTAAGGGTTATTTTCATACATTTTTGCATCAGCGATAAGTATATTTGCACAGATAAGCTAGCATGTTTTGATAAGTATATTTTATTGTCAAAGTAAGAAAGAAAAGATTTTTATAAGATCCCTAATTCATTAATCACTTGGGAATACAAACTATAAATGCAAAATAGAGCCAGGTCTTCAGTTGTACTCCAGGGTCAGTTTCATCCATGCCAAACCCACCATGTCTTCACTCTTGTTCACTCATCAGCTCCTACTCTTCTGTGCCTTCATTAGTGTTGTATAAACACATGCTAGCAGGCTAGTGTTCCCTTTCCTGGACCCAATTAATTTCTGAAACAAGAGGAAGGAAATCAATGGCACAAATAATCCTACTTTTATTGGTGTTTAATTTAAATCATTCATTTTTATATACTCTTCCTAAGGAAAGTATCACATTTTATTGCTTAATTGTACATGCCTTTTTTCCTCTGAAAACATACTGCAATTTTTGTTTTGCAAGTCTTTTCTCACTTTCCCTAATAATATGCTAAAAGCACCAAGATACAAATATTTGTCCCTATGTTGTTTTTTTAAACTTTTATCTATCTGGCTTGGTTTTCCTTCTTGTCTAAAAGTTCAGATTTTTTTATTGGAACTTACTAATGGTTCTGATGTATCACAAATCTGTGTAAAATGTTCACTTACATTTCTAACTTTTTCAAAGTATTTACTGGTTTCTATGTTCCTTCATCAGTGAGCAATTAATTCTTGTCTACCTAATAAGACTATATAATACATACAAAATTATTTGCTCACAGTCATTTGCTAGTTCCAATAAAAAATATGAATGAATGAATGTTATGTGACCAGTTAGGAATGCATCAGTTTGAGGTATCTTAATATGTCTTTAAACATATAATAAGGTTCTAAATTTGGAGTGAAAAAGTTGCTACTGATAAAATAAAATTTCTGCCAAAATGTTTTGGTCTTCTTTTAAAATCTACCTTATTTTTATCATATTTATCAAACTGAAACTGTACAAAGGAAGTGTATTCTCTAAGTAACCAGAGGTACTCAATAATCATTATTCATGCCCTATAAATCCTTCAGCCAAAAGAGAAATATTCTGTTTATTTTATATTATTAAAAATACACTTTAGAGAAATCTTCTTTAAATTGGGTGCTTTGACAATTGATTTCTAAGTGATATTATGTTGGTTTTCTCCAGAAATTATTTAATTTAATATATGATAAATTATTTATCAATATTTCTTATCCCATAAGGATTTTCTTATCTTGGTAGTATTTTAAAAAGATAAGGTAAAAATGAAAAAAATATTTAGACCAAGTAAAATGCTATTTTTAAAAAGTTACTTTTATTATTTGTTCAAATAATTGCTTCAATTATTTCCTTTTATGATACATAGCCTTAATAATACACTTACACTCAGCTGGGCTGATGCACACTATTAAAGAGAAAATTAAATTTTTACTATTTCTTAAAGCACAGCATGGCCTGTTGTCTCTAAACAAGAAAATGATGTTTTCAACTTTATGCCCATAAATTCACATACAAGGCAATAATAGCCGCAGATTTCCTGCCCTATTCCCCTTTCTCTTCTTTTAAAGGACTATTTCTTATTTATATAATAATAGTCTCCCATGTCTTTAAAGTATAAGACAGAGAGGTACATATAGGAATTATTTATAACTTTTTAAAAACAAATAACTACTTGAAAGTAGTACTTGAAAAGTAGTAGGCTCTTGTTTCTAGATTTGGTGAACCTTTTAGTACATTAAAAGTTAAATGTTTGGATTTTTCAGGTTTTTTATATTAAACACTCTTTAAGTTCTAAGTGTTTTTGACCATCACTGTCACCTCAAAAATCTCCTATGTGCAATATCATCAGACATATATTTTGTCATGCAGTTTACATATGATGTGATCAACACATTAAACATTAGGCTTACAATTGAAATTATATGTTTCTTCCTCAACATGATATAAATTCAATTGTGATATATTACATTTTAGAAAAATTGAGTAAAGAAGATCATAATCACAACTAGGGCCTATCTGAGTGGCTGATGTGCAGTAAAATTAAAAATGTGTCATTTTGTCTATGCATAAATGCATGGTGTTGAATGTGATGTGAAAAAGATGTAGTAGGGGATAGGGATATCATTCAGTGGTAGAGTACTGGCCTAAAATAATTGAGTAATAATATTTTTCTTCTGCATAAATATTCCTAGTAATTTTAATTACCAAATTTAGCTTTGTCATATATAATATTTGATTATTTTTATTACAGATATAGAAGATCTATATATTTCCATTTCAATTTTTGTTCTCAGACATATACATATATATGTTTCATGACCGAATATCCCATGGGAATAATGCCAAAGTCTCTTTCTTAGTTTTATCACTGAAATAGATTTCAGTACATCTTCTAAATATTTGTTATTCACTCTAAAATGGGAAATCAGCTAAAACATCAAATTCATATTTTTGCTATAATTTCATTATCTCTTAAACAGGAGAAGGATGACTATGAAAAATATAAACTAACAACCTTTTGCTTTTGAAGTAAGGATGAAATGTATCATTGATAATTATAGATCCCGAGAAAGGTATATTTTAGATTATACTATCACAAGCTTTCCTTAAAAACTGACTTTTACTTGGTTGTGATAAATTTTCAATAGCAAATCAGACTATTTCCTTGACTAGGAATAAAAAGATTAAATGACAAGCAGGACAGAAGCAGAGACTTCCTAAGTGTGCTCTTTAACTACACTGGGCTGTGCATTAAACTGCAAATTATGGACACACTTTGCTGCTTAAAAATAGCTACTGCCTATAAAAAGTCTCAAAATTGTTCTCTGGATCAATTGTAATGTCCTATTTCTCCCAGTTTCTGTCAATGTTCTTAGACTCCTGCACAGTAATGCTAAGGTAATTTGACGATGTGGTTCAGACCATAGCAGTGTGTAATTGTTGGTACATTTAGCTCTTATCCTAGGTGAGCACTGGTGCTGATACTTTCTGGAAACACTGATCTTAAATTACCAAGCTGCTAACTGCTACCAACTCTTTATTGTAAATTTTCTTCTTAGATAAGAAGGAAAATTTTGTGTGCCAATAATCATCAATGAAGTATTTTATAAGAGTGTCAATGTTTAGAAATACATGAGAGTATTTTATCCTCCTAATTTGCTTATGAGTTTAAAACACTACATTTCCTATAACACTTATGTATAAACAGTCTATTGTGCTTGGATAATTTTGTCTACAAAATATTGCATACCTTCATTTGTAAGTATTCAAGTTTTTTATTTTAGATTTTTAAGTTCATGTGTTTGATTTTATCATATAAATAAGAAAAAGAAATGGATTGTGCAGCTAACTAGTACTCATAATTGCAGATAAAAACTGAGCATGGTGGAACATCCCTGATATCACAGCACTTGGGAGTGAAGGCAGGAGTTACAAGATTTCAAGGTTATCCTCAGCTACATAGCAACTGAAAGGCCAATCTGAGAAACATGAGACTTTGTCTCAAAAAATATCAAACTTACAAATAAATACCTTATACAGTTATAAGATTTTGGTAAATTCAACATCCCACCTCATGAAAAGGTTAAAGAAGATCAGACATAACTCTAGCCAAAGTAGAAATTTATGTTCAAAGTTTCCTGGTAGCTTTTGGACTATATCTCATTTGGTGTCATTGGTAACTTTTATTTGTAATGAATGTTCTTATTTCTACTTAAAAGCTCCAATGTATATTAAGATTAAATCAAAAGTTTTATGCTCTTAAGATATATGTCTTTCTAAATGTATATTTTAATTTCAGAGTGCATGTTATACAGTGTTTAATACTTCAGATATCTTGGCAAATTCAATATATTTATTCCTACTTGTGATATATGGAATATCTATTTAAAATTAAAGTTATGTACCATGTCATTAAATCATCCTAGCCTGTGCTCTATCAAAAGTATTGTATATTTTATGGAGATTTAGTGGTATACATGTGAATGTTTTTAAGTTATTTTATTGAAGTTCAATCCTTACATAAAATTAAACTCTTTTTTTTAAAAGTGTCAGTGCCAGAGCTGTGTATGAAAATAATCAAATAAAAGTTAAGATAATGCATTACTCACTTATCTCTTGTGCATTTTACTTAGTTCTCTTCCTTTGATTTTAGCACTGAGGTTACATAGTTAAGTATCAACAATGACAGCCTACCACTATATCTTAATGTAGTTCTATTTGTTTTAATGTTTTCCAATTTGATGATTCATTGGTCTTCAAGAATATTTTGATTGTCACTGGGTGACTAAAAGCAAATCCCTGCTGAATGGCCAGTTGGTAGCTCCTTTTAGAAAACTTTTGCTCTCCATTGACAATCAGTCCCAACCATGGCTGTAGTTGGCAAATTATATATATATACTTGATGCTGTCAGTCACTAGCCTTGCCTCAATAGTTACATGTATGTCACTCTGAATTTATTATAAAGATAGCCCAAGGAAGCACTCTCAAAAGCCTAGACCTACCATCATTCAAAGTCTTACATGAAGTTTTATCTAAACAAGGATTTTAATGTCACCACAATCATACTGTCAAAATGACTTGTATATCTCACAAATAACACATGAATTGTCCACTTGTAAAGTATATGTAGATATTATTTGCCAGAAAAAAAGTTCTCATTAAAAATGTACACAGGAAATGAATAGACAGTTGTCAAAAGATGAAACACAAATGGTCAATAAACACATGAAAAAAAATGTTCAACCTCATTATTCAATATAGAAAATGCAAAATGCTTAACTTCATTTCAGGGCTGGAGAGATGGCTTAGCAATTAAGGCACTTGCCTGTGAAGCCTAAGGACCCAGGTTTCACTCCCCAGAATCCACATAAGTCAGATGCACAAGGTGATGCGTGTGTACAGGTGGCACATGCACATAAGGTGGCGTATGGTCTGGAGTTCATTTTTAGTAGCTACGGTCCTAGTGCACCAATTATCTCTCTCTCCCCTCACTCTCTCACTCTTTTGCTTTCTTTCTCTTGCTATAATTTTTACAATAAAATAAAATGAAACTGAATTGCAATGACATCTTGCCCCAGTCATTCAGAAAACAAACCACAACAAAAGAAACCAAAAGAAGCCCAATACACCACTGGTCAGAATCTAAATTGCTCCAGCCACTATGGTAATAAATGTGATGTTCTCTCAAAGTACTCCAAGTCAACACATCTAAGAGATGCTTGCACATCAGTGTTTATTGCAACATTATTCACAATAGCTAAGTTATGGAACCGACCTAGGAGTTCAACAACAGAGCAATGGGTAAATAAAACATGGCATATAAAAAACAATGAAATGTTTTCAGTGACATAAAAAGAATAAAATTGGGTGTTTTCAGGAAAATGGAAACAAAAGCCGACGGTTATATTAAGAGAGAATTAAATCAATCTCAGACAAATATTTTGTGTTTACTCTCATGTGATTCCAAGACTTTACGTAGATAAATAAAACCATGTGTGCCTGTATAACATGAAAATAGAGGCAAAACTCTCTAAGAGAAAAATGGGAACTACTGGGAGGGGGAATAAAAGGGAGAATGAGAAGGGGGTATAAGGGATATGCTCAATATACACCATGTACTTGTATTAAAATGTTCTTATGTAGCTTAGTACCATGTGCTATGACTATTCACTGTACAAAATTTGTTTTAATTTTCATTGAATTGTTCAGTTCTGTGGGAAAACACTGTTGTTCTTGTCTCTAAAATTTAAATTCACAACTTTTTAGTGATGTGCTCAAACCACACATTAAACACATGCAAAGCTTTCTGTGCAGGGACAACTCAGACAGGCTTTCTTCACAGGCCCTCATTTTGATCATAATCCTACCACTTGAAGGCAAATTACAAAACAGACATCAAGAAATTCTTGTTTTATAATCTTAGAGACGGTCCTGAAAACAACCAGGAACTTTATTTTGACCAAGACTACAGAACAAACTATGGAAACCATTGTTGTAAGGGATTCTTTCATATGTTAGACAATAATATATAGTTTAAGAAGTAATACTGTTTCCAACTTTCTAGATTTCAATCCCAGCTTTTCCACTTAATTCCTGGTAATCTAAATTATTAAACCCAAGTCACTCTGCCTTGCTTTCCTTGTCTATAAGATAGAGGTGATGTCAGTATCTACCTCAAAGCTGCATTTTAGGGGCTATGTAAGTTACCATGGAGAACAGGAACACACAGGCAGGGTCAAAATACCCGTGAGAGCATTCTTCATTTGAGCATAGTTCCATATGCCCTCCTTCATGCTGCTAAGGTCAGGATGCTCACAAACACACACTTCTTATGAAGCTCCTTTGCTGCTACCAGCATGCTATGACCTGTTAGGGGCCACTGGAGGATTAGAAGGAAAGACAGACAGATACAAAGAATATAGTGAAAGCTGGGATCAGTGGCCTTCAGGCTCTGATGGAGACACTGCAGCACAGCCTAACCAGTGTTGGTTTAATTTCTACACACAAAAAAGCTTTGGCAACAACTTTCTTTTATCAAATGTAGAAAAAGCATGGGAGTAGGTGTACAAGGTCAGACAATGTAAGAATGAGGCAGCCGCAGACTATTTTTCTGCACATACTTTCTTCTGCACAAGGCCAGGCCCATACACAGTCCAAGAAGAGGAACTAAGGAGAGGCTGTGCCCCACTCGAGTCTCTGCTGATTGAGCTACAGGTAGACATGACTGTTCCTATGTCAGTGGTTTCCACTTGTTGTGGTTATCTACACTCTTTCCTGGGAACAAGTACTAAGACTTATGTCATCCCTGTTGGCCAGAGTGGTCCCCTTCCTTTCTCAAACTTTTGGACATAATCATTGTGAAGAGTGTACCCTTTCCTTTTTGAGATATGTAGGACACATAATTTCCATTTATATAATCACAGTCAAGAAATCATATTTGAGTAAGCTGGCATTTAATCCTTTCATTATTCAAGAGAGGTTTCATAAGGGTACCTTCACTGAAGTACATGTATTTTGACCATATTCACCCCATAACTTCCTCATTCTCTCCATTCCTCTGGTCCTCTTGCTTTTTCCAGATAGCATCGCTTCAGCTTTAATCTCACACACATGCACAAGATCTAGGATCCCTGTAATACTTTCTGAATCTGACTTATTTTGCTTAATTTTCTGACCTCCAGTTCCATCTACTTTACTATGAATGACATAATTTTATTCATTATACTTGACTAAAACTATGTTGTATATTGGTCCCACATTTTATTTTTTTTAACTCATATTTTCTTTATCCATTCTTCTGTTAACAGACAGCTAGGCTGATTCCATATTTTGGCTAAACAGTGCCACAATAAATATGGATGTGCAGGTATCTGTCTTGTGCTGACTTAAATTCTAGTGGCATTTTTCAGAGAAACAGGAAAAAATCTTAAAATGGAAGCACAAAAGACTTTGAAATAATCTAAGCAATCCTAAGCAAAAAGAAAAATGTTGGAGGTATCACAATACTCCCTTGCACTCATCTGGTCATAACGGGATTAAACTACAAATCAACAGAAGAAAAGCTATAGATCATACATAAAATCATGCAAACCAAAACAATTGATGAATGGGTCATTGAAGAAATCAAGAAGGAAAATTTTAAAAAATTCATAGAATCAAACGACAATGAGAACACAATATACCGAAACCTTTGGGACAAAACAAAGGCAGCTGTTGTAGTCAGGTTCTCATTGCCGGTAGAAATCTGACCAAGAGCAGCTTGTGGGAAAAAGAGGTTTATTTTTGCTTACAGGCTCAAGGGGAAGCTCCACGATGGTAGGGGAAAACGATGGCATGAGCAGAGGGTAGACATCAGTCCCTGGCCAACATAAGGTGGACCATAGCAACAGGAGAGTGTGCCACACACTGCCATGGGGAAACTGACTATAACACCCATAAGCCTGCCCCCAACAATACACTGCCTCCAGTAGGTATTACTTTCCAAATCTGCCTCATCTGGAAACCTAGCATTCAGAACACTTAAGTTTATGGGGGCCACCTGAATCAAACCACCACATTCCGCCTCTGGCCCCCATAAACTGATATGTATACATGATATAAAATACAATGCATTCAGTACGAGTTTAAGAGTCCCCATAATTTTTATCAATTCCAATGATGTTCATACATCCCCATAGTCCAAAATCTTTTACCTGAGACATAATACCAAAAAATCCCCCCCCCAAAAAAGAACCATAATGGCACAGAATAAATACACTGCAAAAGATGGTATAGGGCATAGCAAAGAAATATTCAACCAATACAAGATTTAAAACAACTAGGGCAAACATCAAATTCTGTAACTTCAAGCCCAATAACTCTAGCCAGTGACAAATCTCCAAGTTCACTAATTCTAACCAGCAATAAGTCTCTGGCATTCCAATTCCACCCTAAAAGCTAGGCTATTCACAGTCCTGGAGAACTTCATCCAGGCCAGCAGCTTTCCTTAGCAGCCATCTCATGGTCCTGGCATCGCCACTGGCTCTCCACTGCAATCCATGATTCATCTTCATGGCCCCATTGGGTCTCCATGCAAGCATCCAGCAGACCTGCTTTACACTGCCCGTGGCCATTTCCAAAACAAAAGACCTGGTCCCAAACTCAATGACTCTCTCTTTCCTGCATTTCTGACACTCCACAATACCAGGTAGGGTGCCAATTTGTTAATTGGGGGTGGGGGGAATAAAGCAGACTTTGAAGAACAGGATACTTCTAGAGCACTCAGGCCCCTCCAAAAGAGTCTATCTTCTTCATGTTGCCCCAGTGCAGATCAGCTAGCTCAATCTGAAAGGATGTAATCTCCCGAACAATTTACAGGTGAATGGGCAGCAATTTAGGCCCAAAGATTTCATTTGTTTTTCCCGTGTCATATCCCTCTCCTCACACCAGTTCATTTCCTTGCAAAGCAACCCTGCACAACTTCTCAGGACCCAGGCATAACAGCAAGCTTCCCACACAAACTGCTAGCCCAGTCCAGGCACAGCTCTTTCTCATCCTCATAAGCCAAACTTCACAGTCCATAGTTCTTACTGCATTTAGGTCTTTCAGCTCTGGCCAGAATAGTCCATCAAGCTGTACTTACAGCACTGCAAGGCGTCTCTTAGGCCAAGGTTTTAAATCCTTCCACATTCCTCTTGAAAATCAGCTCCAAAGGGCCAAAGCCACAGAGTCAGGTGTCTAGCAGCAATCCCACTCCTCAGTACCACTTTACTGTTGAAGTAGATCCAAGCAGTTATATAAAAAGAAAAAATCCCAACTAAAAATTGCAGGTCCAAATGGATTCACTGATAAATTATATGAGACCTTCATGGAAGAACTAACACCACTGCTTCTCAAACTTTTTCATAAGATAGAAAAGGAAGGAATTCTACCAAACTCCTTCTATGAAGCCAGCATCACCTTGATACAAAACCAGACAAAGAGAACAAAAAAGAAAATTACAGACCAATCTCCCTCATGAACATAGATGCAAAAAATTCTGAACAAAATATTGGCAAACACAATACAATAATACATAAATAATTATTCACCCTGACCAAGTAGGCTTTATCCCATAGATGCAAGGATGGTTCCACATATGCTAATTGATAAATATAATACACTACATAAATGGACTGAAGGACAAAAATCACATGATCATCTCAATGGACACAGAAAATGCATTTGACAAAGTCCAACATTTCTTCATGATAAAAGTCCTACAGAAACTGGGAATAGAAGGAAGATATCTCACCATAATAAAGGCTATATAGGACAAACCTACAGCCAACATAATACTAAATGGGAAAAATCTTTAAACTTTTCTACTAAAATCAGGAAACATTACAATGTGTATTCCACACAAGAGAAAACATGCAGTATTTGCCTTTCTAGGTCAAGAACATGATAATTTCCAGGTGCATCCATTGTGCATATGTACCACATTTTTTATCCATTTATGGATGGACATCTGCTTTGGTTCCATTTCCTAGTAATTGTGAATAGTAAAGGCTGTAAACATGCATGTGCAAGTATCTCTGTCGTGACTTAAGAGTCCTTTAGGAATGTACCTAGTAGTGGTTTAGCTGGGTCATATGGCAGTTATATTTTCATTGTTTTTTTGAGGAACCTTGGTTACCACAGTAGCTTCACAGGTTTACATTCCATCCAGCAGGGAATAAGGGATCTTCTTTTTCCTCATCCTTTTGAGAATTGTCTATTCAATTCATCAATTACAGTGTGGGTTTTCCTACTCAGGCATCGGTTCCCTGCTTCAGTAAATTGTGGTTTTTGTATTTGCATGTCTGTCTCTAGTTTTGAGGGCAGAAGTCTGCCCCTGTGGTCTTACCTCTTACTAGAAGATTTATTGATTTCAGCTTGCTACGTGTTAGAACAGAATGTGACTCCCAAGCTCCTCCCAAGCCTGGCTAGAAATCTAATATGCTTCCAAGACTCTGTAAAATACAATTTAACATTATAAGGGGCCTGGGGAGATTGCTTAATGGTTAAAGCACTTGTCTGTAAAGCTAAAGGACCTCGGTTCAATTCCCCAGGATCCACATAAGCCAGATGCACAAAGTGGTACGTGCATCTGGAGTTTGTTTGCAGTGGCTAGAGGCCCTGGTGCACCCATTATCTCTCTCTCTCTTTCCCTCTCTCTCTCTCTCTCGCTCTGTCTCTCTTTCCCTCTCTCAAATAAATAAACAAATAAATACACTTTTTAAAATTTCATCTGAGGTAAACACAACACATTTTTACATAGTTTGAGACACTTTCTCCCAGGAAGAACTATTTGGCAAATGACTAGAAAACACTGAAGCCTTCTCTAAGGTGTTCATGCACAGAGAAGTGTCTGAGCTTCCAGATAGGTTTATCTTTGAACATAAAAATACACAAATTGCCCTTATTGTTTATTGAACCATAAACATCTTTGTTTTATGGAGTGAACTCAAACTATGTACATGGTCTATCAATGAGCCCCAGACCTAATCTTATGTTTTTCAACAAGCTTAATAAATATAGCATGTTTAGATCCCACAAGAATTAGTAAAACTAGAGATTCCAGCTCAAAAGACCAGGCAGAAGAGCAATAGCATGGGATACCCAGTGTTCCACTCTGTCCTTCACCCTCTGCCTGTGAGTAATCCCCATTACAGGCAAGCATGTGAAGCACTACAAGATCACTTACACACTATACCACACCCACCACATT
This sequence comes from Dipus sagitta, assembly GCA_036346955.1. Lineage (NCBI taxonomy): Eukaryota > Metazoa > Chordata > Mammalia > Rodentia > Dipodidae > Dipus > Dipus sagitta. The sequence continues at coordinate 90,323,538 of CM070777.1, read as the reverse complement.
TTACACACAAGCAAAAGACAGAAAGAACAAAAGAAAGAAACAAGAAAAGAATGTTCAAAGGAGCCATCCATTTTCATACAAATCAGGAAACATTAAGAGTTGCTATACTGACAGCTCTACTTTTGAATCCTAGGTTTAAACTGGTATGTCGTATTTGCTAGATTTTATAGTCAAAATCAAGTCCTATGAAATGAATTATTCTCAATGGGGATTGAGCTGGGTGAAATCTACTGATATGCTTGTATGTCCCAAAGGTTATGGTGGTACTATGTAAACTATTTTTTATGAAGACATGGCCCAGGTCCAGTTAGATTATATGAATAATATTGATGGCAATTTACTTAAAAAATTGAAGGCATAAGAAAACTATTCATTCCAAGGAGAAATAGAAATTTTAAGAAAACCTGAAATGATCACTTAGCAGTTTGATAAGGACAAGTTAGACTGTAATCCTTATAAGACTTTTTTTGTTTTTGTTTTGAAGTGAGTATGGGCATTACACAGAAAGTTTAGACTAGTTTATGTACACAAATAAATTTCCTTACACATGAAAACTTTAATTATTGAAGGAAAATGACCTAAATATATAAAGGAAAATGTATTTTTTCGAAAATAAACTGTTATTTGTACATCAAATCTCCAATTTCATCTCTTTTACTTCTCTAACTATAGCAGAGCATAGTGCTCACAGATTCTCTCTCAGTCCATCTGTCTGTCCACAAGTTATCCTATACAATGGAAAAACCTTAACATGTCATGTAGAGTACCCTCCTCACAAATAACATTAAAATTTACAACACATTTAGTGAAAATAGATTCACATTCTCTACTAATTTGATTGATACATTTGTGGCAAAGCAGTATGTCTGTATATATTCTAAATCTAATTTCATATTTGTCATAAAATATACCATAATAAATTTTCAAAATATATGTATACCATACAACTGATATCAAGTGCTTGAGAATTAAAATATTCTTTTTGGTTAGGAAGTACTTGCTTGTAAATCTTGCCAGCCTGGATTCAATGCCCAAGCCATTCATGTAAGCCAGAAGCAAAAGAAATGAGAGTCAGAAATGGTGGCATATGCTTTTAATACCAGCACTTAGGAGGCCAAGATAGGAGGATTGCCATGAGTTCGAGGCCATCCTGAGACTACATAGTCAATTCCAGGTAAGCCTGGGTGAGAGCAAGACTGTACCTCAAAAAAACAGAAAACGGCACAAGCACCTGTTATTTCTTTGCAGAGGCAAGAGGCTCTGGCATGCACATGCATGCACACACACATATGTGTAAATAAATAAAATTATAAAATAATTTTTTCTACAATCACTTTTACTGGTAGACCATGCTGACCCCTCAACTCCAAAGCATCAGGAAGATTTGGAATAATAGTCATATCATGTAGTTTTCACTATGTAACAAGCTACTATGAATGATTTGGTACATGGACAATTTCAATTCGACTCATATGGGTGTTCTGATAGTCATTGCTGACCACATTAATGCATGAGGTCAGTTGCTAGGTTGTCTGTATGACAGCCAAAATGTCAGGGGAAATGGCACAATTGTCTTCCAAAATTTTTACCCAAGCTTACTAATGGCAGCTGGAGTGGTATTTTAAGGGGGAAAGAGGATAGAAGCATATAATTCTGGAGTGGTAGATACAAACTAGCATATTGTCACATTTGCTAGATATGATGCTCAAAGTCGTATTCCTCTGTTAGACTGGTTTTCCAGGCACAAGACTCTATCTCTAGCTCTCTCCTGTAAGTCTAAAACAACAGCCACTATCTAGTGATAGACCTAATACAACAATACTGTACTATAAAATAATCACCCCTTAAGTGCTATCATTTTAGAGAGTAAGTGTAATGAGAATTAGAGTGAGAAAAATTACAGTTAACACTAGATTAGTGTTGGGATGAGAGAAAAGGTAGAGAAGGGGAATATAAATAGAAAGGGGAACTGTTGGGGGGGGATATGGGGAAAGAATGAGAGAATTCAGCTAAATATAGATTGAAGAGAGAGGCTAAGCTATACTATCAGATACTGTAGAGTAGTTCTGTCAATTGGAAAAATGAGGCCTACCATTCTACAAACCACACCAGATTATGCTCTTTGGGAGGACAAAAGGAAGTAGTAAGGATTAAAAATGAAAAATAGAAAAACAAAATCAAATATAAATGAAGCAATAAATAAAAGGAACACAGTGGAGGAGCTAAGCTGACTAAAGGCATAGTGGATGTTAAAGATGAAATAAGTGTAGAGGGAGAGAGAAGAGCTGCTGTAGATAGATATGAAAACTGACTGGCTTGATTGCTGGCTCTTGTTTGGAGTCTCCCATGATCCTTGCCAGCTCCTGGAATACTGTCTTCTCCACTGGGACTTCCTTGGGAATGGTTTTCCTTTGGATTGCTGGATTATACATGCTATCCACATCTGTGGACAGTGCATCTGTATCAGACAGCTTCAGGTTTGCTGAGATGAACTTTCAGACCAGGCACAGTTATGGAGGAAGGGTTTATTGAAGCTTACAGATCCACGGGAAGTTCCATAATGGCAGAAGCAGCTGCCTGCTTTCACAGGACCAAACAGAGAGAGGGAAGCACAAGCCCAAAAGCCAAAAGCCACACAGCACACTTTAGGAACTCCAGCTAGACATACTTTGCATATCTTTAGACTGAAATATTAAACCCACCACCACACCTTAAGATCCACCCAGTGACAGTACCTCCAGCCAAGTGGCTGCAGATGCAAACTACAAAGTAATAAAACACTGAATATATTGGGGGCATCCGTTCAAACTACCACAGCTTCTGAAGTAGTCTAAGATCTAGCTAGTCTGTGAATTTTTTCAGAATCCTCCTGGGAATGTGGTACTCTTTCATCTTTAAACTTAACATCCAAAAGTCTCCTATGCATGGACAAAATGTAGAAAATTCTTCATCACAATGGCCTGCAGTTCAATTTCTAGTACAGTACTTGTTCCCATCTGAAACTTCATGAACACAGTCTTTTTGTTGTTCTTGTTGTTATTTGTCATTTGTTTTTGTTTTTGTTTGTTGAGGTAGGGTTTCACTCTAGCTCAGACTGACCTGGAGTTCACTATGCAGTCGCAGGGTGGCCTCAAATTCACAGCAATCCTCCTGCCTCTGCCTCCCGAGTGCTGGGATTAAAGGCATATGCCATCACACCCGGCTATGAACACAGTCTTTACTGCCAAATTCCTATCAGCATTCTGGCCTCCTGAGTTCCTATCAGAATCACCCATTAAGCTCTGCTTACAACATTCTAGTGCTTTAACATTTATCTGCAAATGTTTATAAATTTCTCCTAAAAACTAATTTCAAAAGCTTCTGAATGACATCAGTGACCCAACTCCTGTTATCAATTTTTCTCTTTTTCTTCTTTTATTCTATTTAGACCATCAGTCTATGGGGTTCTGCCCATTCACGTGTTATCTCCCTGAATCAGTTCTATCTGGGAAGAGCTTAAGATACACTGTTGTGTGACCTTCCTGGAGATATATAAACATCTGTTTACTCCAAGTATGGCCATGATAATATACCAAAGAAATCATTCGACTCATGTCTATTTTAACTAGTGGTCTTATTGGGAATAGATTAAAAAAAAAAAAGTCTACCCATGTCTAGCTTAGTGAGTTAGTGGTCTTATTGGTGAATAATTTTTTTTAATAAAAAACCATGTGGCTTAGTAAACTAGTGGTCTCTTATTGGGAAATAGATTTATTTAAAAAAAAAAACATTCTACCCATGTCTAGCTTAGTGAACTAGTGGCCTTATTGGAATTATTCATTGGAGCACAGGTGAGGGGTTATTTACAGAGAGTAAATGCCTCAAAGGCAGATGCATCACCCTGAAGCCCAATTCAACATGGGCAAGAACTCACAAAAGCAGGTACCCTAAAAGGGGAGGATGACATCATATCTGGTTCTAAGGCTGGGATCTTCCCTGCTGGTTCCCATTTCCCCAGATGACATCAAGACCAGATCTCTCTGGACTAGATTTCCTCCAATCAGTTTCTACTTCCACAAGATAACATCAGGTCTGGCTATCAGATCTGGATCTTCCTCACATGAACCAAGTTGAGTGATCCAACCATGAGTCTAGACTCTGCATTCTCTGAAACCCAATCCAAGGAGGAGAGGAGGATACAGTAGGGATATTCCAACAAAAATTATGCAACAAAATCCAGATCACCTTCATCAGTCAGTGGTAACAAGTTGGGACCCTTTCTATTACAAAGGGAATTTTTCTGTTTTTAATTTTTTTCTTTTTCATTAATATTACTATAAATAACATCTTTCATATTGATACATCATGTGTTGGTACCCTATTTTTACTGGTCCCTGCCCCATTCTGTTGTGGACACTGCTCAGTGGGGCTTGCAGATATTCCCTATGGAGTTGTGGTTTATGCCTTGTGACAGCAGCAGTCAGTTCTTTCTGGGGGGTAGGAACTGACTTTGAGCATGATGTACCAACTGGTGGCTCTTACAATCTTTGTGCCCCCTATTCTGAAAAAATCCCTGAGCAGTAGTGAGTGAGTTTAAATTCTACTTCAGTGATCAACTCTTAGGAACCTCTGGATCTCTGCTTTGGTAGGTGTCAAGTATCCTGAGGATCTGTCTCCTGTACCCTGCTGCTGATTGTTAGGTTCAGCATTGTGGTGGTTTGATTCAGGTGTCCCCCATAAGCCTAGGTGTTCTGGATGCTAGATTCCCCAGCTGATGGCAATTGGAAATTATAGCCTGCTGGGGTGGTGTGTTGTTGGGGACATGCTTACAGGTATTATAGTCAGATTCCCCATGCCAGTATTTGGAACACTGTCCTGTTCCTGTTTTCTACCTGATGTTTGCCAGGGGGTGATGTCCACTCTCAACTGATGCTGTCATTTTGCCCTGCCATCCTGCAGCCTCCTCTTGAGTCTATAAGCAAAAAATAAACCTTTTTCCCCAAAAACCTGCTCTTTGTCAGGTGATTTCTGCCAGAAATATGAACCTGACTGCTACAGTAATGTTGGTACCAAGAGTGGGGTCATTTGCTGCTAGACACCTGACTGTGTGGCTATGGTTTTTTGGTGTTGATTGTCAAGAGGAATGTGGAAGTGTTTGAAACCTTAGCAAAAGAGATGCCTTGAAGTGCTTTAAGTATAGCTTTATGGACTACTCTGGTCAGAATTGAAATACTTGAAAGCAGTAATAACTATGGACTGTGAGGTTTGGCTTGTGAGGGTGAGAAAGAGCTTTGCCTGGACTGGGATAGAAGCAGTTTGTATGAGAGGCTTGCTGTTATGCCCATCTCCTGAGAATTTGTGAAGGGTTGCATTGTGTAGAAATGGACTGATGTGAGCAGAGGGTTATGGCACAGAAAGAAATCTTTAGGCCAAAACTGCTGCCTGTTCAGCTGCAATACAGAGATTACAACCATTGAGATTGGTCCAGCTGACCTGCATTGAGGCAATAGGAAGAATGTAGACTCCTTGGAAGGGGCCTGAATGTTCATGGAGTGTCCTAGAGTGTCCTGTACTTCAAAGTCTGCTTATTCCCACCTCTATTAACAAATTGGCATGCTACCTGGTATTGTGGAGTATAAGAAAGGCAGGAAAGAGAGAGGCATTGAATTTGCAACATAGTCTTGTGTTTTGGAACTGACCATGGGCAGTGTGTAGCAGGTTTGCTGGATTTATCGCCTACATGGAGACCCAATGGAGCTGTGAGGATGAACGGTGGGTTGCAGTGGAGATCCAGTGGAGATGCTGGGACCATGAGATGGCTGCTAAGGAAAGCTGCCACCCCTGGATGAAGTTTTCCAGGACTCTAAGTAGCCTAGCTGGAGGAGCAGAATTGGAACTCCAGAGACTTGTTGCTAGTTAGAATTAGTGGACTTGGAGATTTGTCACTGGCTAGAGTTGTTTGACTTGGAGCTATAGGATTTGGTGTTAGCCCTGCTTAAATCATGTATTCCTTGAGTTTTCCTTTGTTATGCTCAATGCCATCTTTTGCACTATGAATGTTTATTCTGTACCTTTATGAGTTTGGGGAGATTTTTTTTGGTATTGTGGCTCAGTTAAAAGACCTTAGATTATAGAGATGTTTGAACATCATTAGGATTGATAAAATCTATGGAGACTTTTAAAGTTGGACTAAATGCATTGCGTTTTACTTCATCGATGGTTATCAGTATATGGGGTCAGGGCGGAATGTGGTTGATTCAGGTGTTCCCCATAAACATAGATGTTCTGGATGCTAGGTTCCCCAGCTGATGGCAATTGGAAATTAAAGCCTCCTGGAGGCAGTGTATTGTTGGGGGCGGGCTTATGGGTGTTACAGCCAGTTTCCCCCTGCCAGTATTTGGCATACTCTCCTGTTCCTGTTGTCTACCTTATGTTGACCAGGGGGTGATGTCCACCCTCTGCTCATGCTGTCTTTTCCCCCTGCCATCATGGACCTTCCCCTCAAGTCTTTTTCTCGAAAGCTGCTCTTGGTTGGGTGATTTCTGCCAGCAATGTGAACCTGACTGCAACAAGCATAGAAACAGCATTCATGCTAGTCTCCCCAATTCCTCTCTGCTTTCAGCTGTGGCTTGAATGAAGTGGGAGGGGTAGTTTATCTCCTAAGGTCTCGTTACCTTCAGAAAAAAAACAGATTCTTCAATGGAGAATGAAGTCAGCATAGTTTAAATGGGATAAGCATTATTAATTTAGGGAGAATTTGATGTATGTAAACCTTCTTTTAACCAAAGACTAGTGAGAGCTTGACACTGGAGAGCTTAGTCTTTGTGTCCATAGGATTCTGATCTCGTTCCCAATTTCAGATATGGCTTGCTTTACACTGAGTAGATATCTTAGCCAATCAGAAAGCTACTGGTTACCCACCAGTGCTGTGTGCCACTATTGCATTGGCATATACATCCTGTCAGGGTGTTTATTTCTGAGTAGCTTAGACCTCTGGTTGCTCAGACCTTTGTTGCCCACTTTCCCCCAGTAGCTCATGTAGTGCTTTCCAGATCTAGTCTGGGGACTGGCTTTCTTCCAGATTCTAGCCAAGTCTCTCCATGCTCTGTGCCAGTAGCATTTGTCTTCAGCAGTAGAGTCTTACCTTTTGCCTCAGGTGGGTAATCAAGTGCTTTTGACAGAAAGCAGTTTTGATTTGGGTACCTCATATAACTCTTCTATCAATAGCTCAATGTGGGTAGCAACCAATTTCTGCTACTGGGATTTACAAGCCAGAAACTGAAAAAAAAAAAAAAGAATTCTTTTCATCTTATTCTTCATCCCACCATCTCCAGGGCACTACTTTTCAAGTGCTCCTCCATTACTCTTTTTGAGAGTTATATCTTTTAGGCTATCTCCAAGGATAAAGGTTTCTATGTACCAGTTCATGCTAGATTTACATTTTTGTTTGTTTTCCCCATCCTCTTCCCCTCCCCCTAAATGCTTACATCCCTATTGTCTGGGAATTGAGTTGCCTATCAGGAATGTCAGCAACTCAAGCAGGTCCAGGTTAGGAACTTTAGATAAGTGAGAGCATATAGGCATTTGTCTTTCTGTAGTGGTGTGAGTTCACTGAGTATGATCTGTCCCAAGTCTGTCCATTTTTCTAAAAATATCATGGTATTGTTTTTTCTTACTGCTGAGTAGAATTCCATTGTATAAATGTACCACAACTTCATTATCCATTCATCCAATGATGGGCATCTGGGTTGATTCCAGTTCTTAGGTATAATGAATTCAGTAGATAAAAACACATTTGAGCAAATATCTCTGTATTGATACATGCAGCATTTAGGATAAATGTCCAATAAGGGAATAACTGGGTCTGTTGGTAGCTCTATGTTCATCCTTTTGAGGAATCTTCATATTGATTTCCATAGTGGTTGTACACAGAGGAAGAAATACAAATGGCAAACATACACTTAAGAAAATGTTCATCATCCCTAATCATCAGAGAAATGCAAATTAAAACAACTATGAGATTCCACCTTACCCCAATAAGGATAGCAAACATCAAAGAACCAAATAAAAATAAATGCTGGTGAGGATGTGGAGAAGTAGGAATACTCATCCACTTTTGGTGGGAATGTAGGATGGTACAACCACTTTGGAAAGCAATATGGAGACTTCTGAAAAAGCTGAGTATAGAGATACCAACAGACCCAGTTATTCCCTTACTGGGCATCTACCCTAAAACCTTCAAACCACAAGCTTACATTCCCACCAACAGTGGAAGAGGATTCCTATTTGCCCACATCCTTGCCAAAATTTTTTAATTGTTAGATTTTTTTAAATATATATACATTTTTTTTAGTGACAACTTCTATACTTACAGACAATAAACGCTGGTATTTCCCTCCCCTCCCCCACTTCCCCTTCATAACTCTGCTCTCTATCATATCCCCCCTCTTTCTCCATTAGTTTCTCTTTTAATTTGATGTCATCATCTTTTTCTCCTATTATGAGGGTCTTGTGTAGGTATAACTGGGCACTGGAGGTCATGGATATCTAGGCCAAATTCTGTCCAGACAGTTGTATGTAAGGAGTGGTACCCTTCCTTTGGCTCTTACATTCTTTCCAACACCTCTTCCACAGTGGGCCCTGAGATTTGGAGGGTGTGAAATGTTTCAGTGTTGGACAGTCCTCTGACTCTTCTTCTTAGCACTATGTTGCCTTTTGGGTCATCCCAGTGGTCATCGCCATCTGAAAAGAGAAGTTTCTCTAATCAGAAGTGAGAGTAAAATTAATATATGAGTATGAACATGAACTGCAGTGCTTTCAGGGAAATTTGGTGACAGTAATATATGCATTTATCCAGACAAGAGCAGGCTTTATACCCCTAAGGCTCATGACCTCCCCTGCTATAAGCTTTTGATTAGGTTTTCAGTATGTATTCCCTCCCACAGAGTGTTGTTAGAATTTTTTAATGATTTCCATCTATACTGGAGTAAGGTGGAATCTCATATTGGTTTTAATTAGCATTCCCCTGATGGTTAGAGGTGTTGGACATTTTCCTAAGTGTGTGGTGGCCATTTTTAATTCTTCCTCTGAGAACTCCCTATTCAGTTGTCTGCCCCACATTTGGGGTGAGTTGTTTGATTTTTTTTTATTGTTTAGGTTTTTTTTTTTTTTTTTAGTTCTTTTTAGGTTCTAAATATTAGGATTCTGTCAGTGGTATAGCTGCAAAGATTTTATCACATTCTCATATTCGGTGGGTAACCTATTGGTTCTGCTAATGGTGTGTTTCTGCAAAACATTTTTGAGCTTCATGAGATACCATTAGTTGAGTGATTGTTTAACTTCCTTGGCTACTAGAGTTTTGTTCAGGAAGTAGTTCCCCACTTTTATATCATGGAAAGTTCCTCTTATTTTTTTTCTTACTTTTATATCATGGAGAGTTCCTCTTATTTTTTTTCTTCTAGTAGGAAATGAGTTTCAGGTCTTATATTGAGGTCTTTAATCCATTTGGATTTGACTTTTGTGTATGGTGAGAGGAGTGGGTCTAGTTTAATTTTTCCACATATGGTTATCCAATTTGTCCAACACCATTAGTTGAAGATGCTGTCTTTTCCCAGTCTATGTTATTGAAATCTTTGTCAAAGATCAAGAAGCTATACTTACTTGACCTAAGTAAGTACCATGCCAGTACCATGCTGTTTTAGTTACTATGGCTTTGTAATATAGCTTTAGATTGGGTATGGTGCTACCTCCAGAGGTGGTGTTTTTTTGTTTGTTTGTTTGTTTTTTTTTTTTTTTTTGCTGAAGATATGTTTGGATATCTGAGGCCTGGTACCATTCCATATGACTTTTGAGATCATTTTTCTATCTCATTGAAGAATGATGCTGGAATTTTTATTGGTATTGCATTAAAACTGGATATTGCTTTTGATAGAATTGCAATTTTCACAATATTAATTCTACTTATCCAGGTGTATGGGTGGTCTTTCCATCTTCTCAAGTCCTCCTAGATTTCTTTCTTGAGTGTTTTTATGTTTTCATCAAAGAGGTCTTTCACATCCTTGATTACTGTTATTCCAAGTTATTTAATTATTTGTTGCTATTGAAAATGGGACAGCCTTGCTGATTTCTTTCTCTGTATATTTGTCATTTGCATACAGGCTACTGGTATTTGTGCATTTATTTTGCATCCTTCAGCTTTACTGAAGGAATTTATCATCCTTAGAAGTTTTGATATGGAGACTTTTGGGTCACTTATGTATAGGATCATGTCATCTACAAATGGGCTAAATTGACTTCTTCCTTTCCAAATTGTATCCCTTTTATTTCTTTCTCCTGTCTTATTACTTGGGCTAGTACTTCTAGTACTATATTGAAGAGCATTAGTGAGAACGGGTACCCCTGTTGTATTCCTGATTTCAATGGGAACTCCTTGAGTCTCTTCCCATTAAAAAGTATTTGGGCTTTAGAAGCTTTATATATAGCCTTTATTGTGTTGCAATATAAATCCTCCATGCCTATTCATTCTAGCGTTTTGGTCATGAAGTGGTGTTGTATTTTGTCAAAAGCATTCTCTGCCTCAATTGAGATGACCATGTGGTTCTTGTTTTTATTTATCTTATTGTCATTTATTTCTAAAAATCTATTACCTGCTTAAACTTTCAACATCATTAATTTAATAAAGGGATCAAAAATGGCCAATTGGACCATCCTCTTATTCAGTGTTGGGTGACCAGTCCTGACATTGTACACATGCAGAATGGGATGCAACAAGGGGCTGTTCTGTATCTGAATCTGGGGTTGGAAGATCAAATGTTTCCAATGGTCTCCAAACTTTACAAGCGTCTCTGATTTGCATGGATTCTTCCTAAATACATTGACATTTCTTGTCAAATCAACCTTTCTTCATCAGTTAAATTGTAGATTTGCTATTGTATCACTTTCTTTTTTCAAAATACATATATTGACAACTTCTATACTTACAGACAACAAACCATGGTATTTCCCTCCCCTCCCCCACTTTCCCCTTCACAACTCTGCTCTCCATCATACATCATATCCCCTCTCTCTCTCCGTTGTCTCTCTTTTAATTTGATGTCATCATCTTTTTATCCTATTATGAGGGTCCTGTGTAGGTATTTCTAGGCACTGCAAGGTCTTGGATATCAAGGCCAATTTCTGTCCAGACAGTTGTATGTAAGGAGTGGTACCCTTCCTTTGGCCTGTACATTCTTCCTGCCACTTCTTCCACAATGAGCCCTGAGCTTTGGAGGGTGTGAAATGTTTTGGTGCTGAATACTCCATACCTTCTTCTCAGCACTATGTTGCCTTTTTGGTCTTCCCAGTGGTCAGTGCCATCCGAAAATAGAAGCTTCTCTAACCAGAAGTGAGAGTAGCATTAACATATGAATATGAACAATAAGTGTAGTGCCTTCAGGGCAATTTGGTGAGAGTAATATATGCATTTGTCATGACAAGAGCAGGCTTTATACTCCTAAGGCTCATGACCTCCCCTGCCATAGGCTTTTGATTAGGCTTTCAGTACCAGGCATGTATTCCCTCCCATGGAGCACGCAGTCAGTCCAATTAAAAAGCAGTTGGTTTCCCCGAGAACAGACGTGCCACTATTGCACTCTTTCAGTCATATGGCCTGACTGGCTAATCATGAGGCTTCCATTGTCCACTGTTTTCACTGCTGATGATTTCTGACTCCTATAAGGCTGCATACAGTGCAGCTTTTTCCATTTTTCAGTTGGCTGGTCTACAGGGAGAAAGTTTTCTGCTCAGCACCAGCTTGATTCCTCAATGACTTTGCTGCTCAGGCATGTGAAGTCGTCAGCAATAGGGTCTTACCATCTCTTTCTCATGGGAAACCAAGGGCCTTGCAATAGCCTATAATGTTTTGGAGGCAACAGGGATCTCCCTGGCCAACAACTCACTGGAAGGTATCCCATCCTTGGCACTGAAAATTTTCAAGTAACAATCTATGACTTCTGGATGTGAAATTATTCAAGAAAGTAAATTTTCATAAGTCTTATTCAGAATACCTTGAATTTTGACTGACCCCCCCCCACCCTTCTTTTATACAATCTCTTCCCCTGACCTTGCTTAGGCCTTTCCCCTCCCTGTCATCTGTTCTGCTACTTACATATATACAATCTCCTTAAGACCTTCTCTCTCCTCCCTCCCTTACAGCATTTTTCTAGCTTATGGGTCTCTGCTACTGATTTTTGGTTCCAGCTCACACACAAGTCTATACATTAGTAGCTACGATACACATATGAGAGAGAACATGCAACATTTGGCTTTCTGGGCCTGGGTTACCCCACTTAGTATAATCTTTTCCAGATCCATCCATTTCCCTGTAAATTTCATTTTTCTTTACTGCTGAATAGAACTCCATTGTGTAATTGTACCACATTTTTCTTATCCATTCATCTGTGGATGGACATCTAGGCTAGTTCCATTTCCTAGCTATTGTGAATAGAGCAGCAATAAACATGGTTGTGCAAGTATTTCTAAGGTAGTGAGAAGAGTCATTAGGATATATGCCTAGGAGTGCTGTAGCTGGATCATATGGTAAATCTATTTTTAGCTGTCTCAAGAACCTCCACACTGATTTCCACAATGGCTGTACCAGATTACATTCCCATCAACAGTGTAGAAGGGTTCCCCTTTTACTGTATCCTCGGCAACATTTATTGTCATTTGTTTCCTTGATGGTAGCCATTCTGATGGGAGAGAGATGGAATCTCAAGGTAGTTTTCCAAGTTGTATCCCTGATGGCTAAGGATGCAGAACAATTTATGCCATCTGTTTATATGGCATCTGTGTTTCTTCTGATGGAGAACTCTCTATTTAGTTCCATAGCCCATTTTTTAATTGCGTTGTTTGATTTCTTATTGTTCTGTTTTTTGAGTTCTTGTATATTCTGGACATTAATCCTCTGTCAGATGTATAGCTAGCAAAAATTTTCTCCCATTCTTTAGGTTGTCTCTTTGCTCTCTTCACAGTGTCCTTTGCTGTGCAAAAGCTTTGTAATTTCATGAGATCTCAGTGGTTGACTAGTGGTATTATTTTCTGAGCAATTGGGGTTATATTCAGAAAGTCATTGCCTATGCCAATATGTTGAAGGGTTTCCCATACCTTTTCCTCTAGCAATTCAGAGTTTCAGGTCTGATATTAAGGAGCCTGATGCACTTGGATTTGATTCTTATGCATGGCAAAAGACAAGGATCTATTTTCATCTGTCTACATATAGATATCCAGTTTTCCCAGCACTATTTATTGAAGAGGCTGTCTTTTCTCCAACAAATATTTTTGGCATTTTTGTCAAAAATCAGATGGCTGTAGCTGCCTGGATTAACATCTGGGTCCTCTATTCTGTTTCATTGATCTACATGTCTGTCTTTGTGCTCATAGCATGCTGTTTTGTTACTATGGCTTTGTAATATTGCTTAAAATTGGGTATGTTGATACCACCAGCCTTATTTTTGTTGCTCAAAATTGTTTTTGCTATTAGAGGGGTTTTGTGCTTCCAAATGAATTTTAGGAGTTTTTTTTTTTTCTATTTCTGTGAAGAATGCCATTGGAATTTTAATGGGGATTGCATTAAATGTGTAGATTGCTTTTGGCAGTATTGACATTTTCACAATACTGATTCTTCTAGTCCAAGAACATGGGATGTATTTCCATTTCCTTGTGTCTTCTGCAATTTCCCATTTGAGTATTTTAAAGTTCTTATTGTACAGATCCTTCACTTCCTTGGTTAAGTTTATTCCAAGGTACTTTATTTTTTTGAAGCAATTGTGAATGGGAGAAATTCCCTGATTTCATCCCCTTCATGATTTCTGTATGTTTATTTTTTATCCTGCTACATGGCTATAGGTGTTTATTAGCTTTAACAGTTTTCTGGCAGAGTCTTTAGGGTCCTTTACATGTAGAATCATGTCATCTGAAAATAATAATGTGATCTCTTCCTTTCCAAGTTGTATCCCTTTTATGTGTATCTCGCCTTATTGCTATAGCTAAGACTTCCAGTACTATATTAAATAAAAGTGGGGACAGTGGACATGCTTGTCTTGTTCCTGAATTTAGTGGAAAAGCTTCAAGTTTTTCTCCATTTAGTATTATGTTGGCTGTAGGTTTGTCATAAGTAGCTTTTATGATGTTGAGATATTTTCCTTTTATCTCCAGTTTCTGTAATACTTTTAACATGAGAGGATGTTGGATTTTGTCGAATGCCTTTTCTGCATCTATTGGGATGATCGTGTGATTTTTTTCTGTCCTTCAGACCATTTATATGAAACATATATATTACAATTATCAATTTGCCTATGTTGAACCAACCTTGCCTCCCTAGGAGAAAGCCAACTTTGTCAGGGTGAACAATTTTTTGATATATTCTTGTATTCTGTTTCCAATATTTTGTTCAAAATTTTTGCATCTGTGTTCATGAGGAAGATTGCTCTGTAATTTTCTTTTTTTGTTCTGTCTTTGTCTGGTTTTGGTATGAGGGTGAGGCTGGCTTCATAGAAGGAGTTTGGTATAATTCCTTCCTTTTCTATTTTGTGGCAAGTTCGAGAAGCAGTGGTGTTAGTTCTACCATGAAGGTCTGGTAAAATTCACCAGTGAATCCATCTGGGCCTGGACTTTTTTAGTTGGGAGACTTTTTATAACAACTTGGATCTCTGTACTTGTTATAGGTGTATTAAAATGGTTTATCTCATCTTGGTTTAATTTGGTTAGGTCATATGAATCAAGAAAATCATCTGTTTCTTTCAGATTTTCAAACTTTGAGGAATATATGTTCTTAAACTATGTCCTTATAAATTTAAATTATAATTTTCTGAATTTCTTTGGATTTGTTATAATGATGCCTTTTTCATCTCCAATTTTATTAATTTTATTAATTTATTAATTTTTCTCTCTTCTCTCTTTCTTTCCACAGTGTTTTTTATATCATGGACTGTATTCTTCAGAGCTATGATTTCAGCCTAGTTTTTCTTCAGTATTTCTATTTCTTTACTCATGTCTTATAATGCCTCCTTATTTCATTAAGCTGGTTTCCTGTGATCTCTTTCAGAAGTTGTTTCTTCTTTAATTCCTTTTCTTCTTTGATTCCTTTCATTTCTTCTTTGAATATAGATACCATCATTTTTTTTGAAATCTTTGTCAGGCATTTCATCTAAAACAGTCTCATTCGTGATAATTTCTGACAGACTTATAATTTTTGGTGGGACTGTATTGTCTTGATTCTTGGAGTTTCTTGTATTATAATGTAGTGACTTTTGCATCCTAAATTGACTTGATGCTTGGGTTTTCTCCTTATCTGCAGTGTTCTTATATGTACTTTCAGGACACTTTATGGTCTATTATATGATCTATTATGGAGAAGGTTCCATGGGCTGCTGAGAAGAATGTGTATTCTATAGAGTTGGTTTGGAGAGTTCTGTAGATGTCTGTTATGTGTAGTTGATCTAGGGTACTGTTGAGCTCTATTATTTCCCTGTTGATTTTTCTGCTTGGATGATCTGTCTATTGATGATAGTTGGGTATTGAAGTCTCTGACTATGATGGTGTTGGTGTTTATTTCTGTTTGGCTGTCAAATAGGTTTTGTTTTATGAACTGTTGTGTGCCTGTGTTTGGCACATATAGATTTATGAATGTGATGTTCTCATGTTAGATTCCCTTGATGAATAAGAAGTGGCTTTCTTTGTCCTTTTTGATTAGTTTTGGTTTGAAGTCTGTTTTACCAGATATTAATATAGCATTACCTGCTTGTTTCATATTTCCATTTGCTAGGAATATCATTTCCCATCCTTTTACCCTGAGGAGGTATCTCTCTTTAGTGGGGAGGTGGGTTTCTTGAGGACAACAGATAGAAGGGTCCAATTTTTTGATCCACACTATTAACTTGTGTCTTTTGAGTGGCGAGTTAAGACCATTAATACTTAAGGTTATAACTGTGAGGTTTGATTTAATCCCTGCCATGATGGAGTGCCTTATGTGGTTAGGTGCTTTCCTGGGTTTGTACTTTTTTGAGCATGGTCTAGTTTTAGTAATTGTGATCTTCTTGTAGGGTCTTTGTATTGATTGTCTGACTCTTTTCTGTGTGGAGTATTCCCTGAAGTATTCTCTGTAGGTTTGGCTTTGTGTTCATGTAGAGTTGACTTTTTCATGGAACGTTTTCCTTTCACCATCTATCCATGTATTATGAGGGACACTTATGCCTGGTGGTAACTTGGGTTGAAAGCCATAGGTCTTTCTCTCTCTCTCTTTTTTTTTTAAGATTTTGAAGTGTTCCTTTCAAGACCCTCCTGGCTTTCAGGTTTCTATTGAGGAATCTGAGGTAATTCTGATGGGATTGTCTTTGTATATACTGAGTTGTTTCTCTCTATTTTCAATGTTATGAGTTTTAACTATGATTTCCCTTGGAGAGCTTCTTCTTTGGTCATGTATATTTTGTGGGCTTCTTATATATGGATGGGCCTCTCTTTTGAGAGATTGGGAAATTTTTCTTTGAGCTCAGAGATTCTGTCTTCCATGTGAGTAACTCTGTTAGGCACTCTAGAGGTTTTTCTAAGCTCTATTTGATTTTTGTTTTCTGTTGAATTATTTTACACTGTGTACCTCTCTTTTTTGAGGTCTAATTTCAGTTCAAGTTCTGATTGTTTTGAAGCTGCCTGGAATTCATTCTTGCATTTGATCAAGTCTTCATTAAGCTTAATTAATTGGTTATTGAGATCTTCCATTTGCTGACTCTCCTTCAATTAATTTATATCTCTTTTGAATGCTCCAAATGTTTTCTTCAATTAAGTCTACTATCAAAAGTGAGTATTTTAAGAGACAATTCTCCTCAATTTCATTGATGTGACTGTTAGTTTTCAGCAATTCTTTTGATCAGGGTCACACATTGGTTATTGTATTTTCATTTGGGCATTGAATTTCTGTTGTGATTTCTATGATTTCATTGGAGGCTTCCATTGTGGGATCTGTTTTCTGACTTTGTTTTTGTTGTTTTATTTTGTTTTGCATTGTGATCTACCCATCTTAGGGAAACGTTTTAGTCTATTGAGGGGGAAGCAAGTATTTGTTCTTGTAGGATCTTCAGAGGGAGTTCTGTTTTAAATGTGAGTGGTGAATGATGATGTTATAACCACAGATGTGCAGATTGTGGAGATTGCAGGTACATCAAAGACACTTGGGGAATTGGCAACATGGCTCAGGGAAATTTTGTGGAAGAAGGGGCGGAAAGAATGTCAGAGCCACAAGTTGGGTCATGATATGCAGAGACATTTATCCTACCCATAACTGTGGGCTAACTCCAGAATGCATGACCCATATACCTCAACAAGGAGGGGCCAAGGGGAGGGCGTAGGTCATGGATGAGCCTAATAATGGTACCAAATTGACTGTATTTGCTGAGTACAAAACTAATTAATAAAAAAAATATATTTGAAAAAAAAAAGATACTTGGGGAATTGGGAGGTAGGAAAGTGGGCGCTCTGGCCTACTCATTCCACTTGTACCTCCTCTTCAGAACACAGGGATCAGGGGTTGGGAAACCAGGAGCCAGGAAGCTGGAGAGCCTGGGGCAAGACGCCAGCTCCTACAGTGGCTCGTGCACCCTCTGACTCAGGGGAATAGCTATCTAGGTACAAAGGGAAAAATCAGGGAAACCAGAGTAAAAGGCCTGCTTCTGCAGCTCACACAGGGACCACGCTGCCCCAAGGCAGCAGGAGGGATACTGGGACCAGGGAAATGTGAGGTGGGGAACAAACCAGGAGCTCTGGCCTACTCTCTTGGCAAGCATACCATTCAAAGCAGGGTATCCAGGAGTTGAAAACCCAGAGGCCATTCAATCAGGAAGGCAGAGAAAGGGGCTTGCTTCCACAGTAAGCTCGCAGGGTCCAGAAAGCCCCAAGCCAGCAGCAGGGGAACCAACCGGGAATAGGGAATCCACATATGCACTTTTCAGATCAGGGATCCATGAATTGGGGACCCAGGGGCACTTCAATGAGGATGGTGGATCAAGGGGCCTGCTACAATAGCAAGCTTGCAGGGTCCAAGCTGTCCCAATCCATCACCAAGGGAACCCACCAGGGCCAGGGACCTGGGAGGAGGAGGGGCAACAGGAAGATCTGGCCTACTCACTCCATGCGGGCACCTTCCAGAACAGGGTATCCCAAAGGCAATTTTTCTATCAATAAATTTTTATTTCTACCTTGCTACATCTGTTTTCTGTCCTCTTAATTCTTTACCAAAGGAAGAACCAGAACTCTACTAGCAAGTATCATCCTGGTGTCCAACATAGGGGCTGAAAGCAGATCATCTGATCTGCTCTCAGTTCAGTGCTGACTGCCTAACCAAACCAGGGATGAAGTGAATTTGAGTGTTTGGCACTCTCCTCAGTTTGTCATTTCGGGGAGCAGTACCATGGTTAGTACAATGAAATGCCTAGGTAGATCTTTCTTGTATCACTGAACCCATCAAAGGATATGAGCAGCAGGCCATGCAATAGGAGATGTTTTTCCAGAGACTCTGGGATTGCTTGTTCTCTCTCCAAACTCTTCAATTTATTAAATGTTTGTGCCCTTCCTTAGACCTTTGTCCTTTCTGCTCCCCTCAGTAACCAGGGGAAGGGACTATACCCACCTTAAACCATTTATCCATTTCTTAGGACACCTCCTTCACCATGCTCCCTCCTTTGCACAATCCTGCCTGCAAACCATCGATTTGTTTGTAAATGGCAGAGAAGAGGCTACATTTGTGGTCACTGATCACATGGCGCATTTCAACCTGAAGTCCTCTGGGTTCCAATTCCTGAATATTTTCAGGTCTTTCTCCGTGTAATCTTCCCATTCATTGGTGCCAGGAATAGGAATCTCTAACAGTTCTTAAGGCATACTTCTGCTCACCATCAGATACAATCCTGGTGGTTTATTTTTACTCTGAACACTCTTGACTAAGCCCATAAGCAGATGATCTATAAACTGTAGTGTTTTGAAAAGTGGAGGAAACAAAGATACTTAAGTTACAACCTAAAATATCAGGGACTCAGCCTATGAGGAATGGACCAGCTTAGACAGTAATCGCATACCTGGGCAGATCCCTCAGTACCTTAGGCCAAACTGAGAAGCCCAGAACGGAGACTGAGACAGGAGGGGGGACACACCCAGTTATGTGTCTCCTTTTCACTTACAGATGGGTGAAAAGGCTGACAAGATCACACCAGACATACCTCTGAACTTCCTCCAGGGTAACTGAGAAATAGACCCTTGCACCCTTTGCAAGTGTTAGAAGTAAGTCTATGGTTCAAGAATGACCACACCATCCAAATATTGGCAAGGGAATGTCTACTTTGGCGGAAGGGTGTGCAGCCAAGAAAGGTTCTAGCAAGCAAGCATACCGACAGGAAATCTTTTGGTATTTTTATTTCCTGGTACAAAGCAAGGGTTCTATGACTTACTGTGACTGACTGGCAGAGCTGAGTCTCACTTTCTTATGTAATTAGCCAAGACAAAGAAAGCAGTGAAGTTACTGGAGAACAAACTAAGAAAAGGAGGAATCAGTGACCTCTTCCTGGGTATAAAAGAAAGCTTTGGTTTCAGGGATTACTTTGTTCTCAAGGATCTTGGTCTTGTGATTTGTTTTATCCTTTAAGTATTGAGGTCTATTGACTCCAGAGGGGCTTTCTTTAATCTGGTCTCTTTTCAGAGCCATCATTCTTAACCCCTAGACAGAGAAGACAATATGACTTATTTTCATATTCTTCACACAAGGAAGTCCTAATTTTCCTTTGTACCCAGATATAGGCCAAGTTTCCCAGGAAGATGGGAAGATCTGCTTTCACAGGTTACCCTGAATGACACAATTCTTTAACTTGATGTTTTCTGTAGAAAAAAGGAAAATGAAGGAAAAAATTAAGGGATATCCTCCTTATACTAGCCCCTCTGATTCACTGATTACAATGTTTCCACTAAGGACTATCCTAACACCACAGGGAGAACCCTCCCTAGCCCTAGTTGCTGTCCTTTTTTTCCCTTATCAAACTGAAGGAAACTCAGAGAGATTGGGGGAATTTCACAAAAAATTCTGTATAGTGTGCTAGGTTCTAACTGATGATGTTTTCTTTTAATATTTCATTTATTTATTTGAGAGAGAGAGAGGCAGAAAAAGGAGTGTGTATGGACACATCAGGGCTGCCAGCCACTGCAAACAAACTCCAGATGCATGTACCACTCTATATCTGGCTTTATGCAGGTATTAGGGAATTGAACCTGGGCTCTCTCATGCCTTGCAAGCATCTTTAACTGCTGAGCCATCTCTCCAGCACCATGATGATGTTTTGTAATTTAGATACATTAAGTGCATTTTAACTTACTATATCTTAAATTAAAATTCAGTTTATTGGGATGTAACCCCAATATAAATTGAGACATATCTGTATACTGAAACAGTTATTGATTTTGGAGCATAAACACTTAAATCTTGCCACAAAACAGTGTATGAGAAGCAAAGCCTATCTTTTAGGACTAAGAAATATGGATACATTTATGAAAAGAATCTTTGTAACATTAGAATGAGTAACTCAACTAATTTTTAAATTTCAAGCAGTTCCATAAAGGTGTAGACAGTATTCTAAAGATAAAACATTTTTTAATATATTATTTATTTATGTATTTATTTATGAGAGAGAGAAAGAGAACATGGGGATTCCAGAGCCACTGGCCACTGCAAAAAAACTACAGATACATGTGTCACCTTGTGCATATGGCTTATGTGGGTTCTGGGGACCCAAACCTGGGTTCTTAGGCTTGTAGGCAAACGCCTTAACTGCTAAGCCATCTCTCTAGCCCACCATTTTCATCTGAATTAATACAACAATTTATATCATCTAAATAAAATGGGTACATGTTATCTAAAAACTGAGCCATAGCTAGGAGTAAAGCTCAATGGCACTGCATGGGGCTCTGGCATAGGCAGAAAAACAAGGAGAAGAAGGACAGGAATAGGGGGAGGGTCAAGGACACAGAGTGAAAGACTGAGAGGGACAAGGACAGGGAAAGGATAGGAAGAGAGTGAAATAAACAGGAAGAAGGAGATAGACAGGGACAGAGAAACCAGAATTTTTCTTGAAAAGAAAACCTTAATCCAGGGTTTTTAAATGGAATATAATACAAAAGAGAAGTAAATAACAAAATGCTTTCAATGAGTACATAAAGCATGTTGGATATTATTTTTTATTTGAAAACTCTGAAAGAACATTTTTATTTCAAAATCAACCCAACTCAATTTTAAAATAAATGCCATGAGGAGTAAAGTACTTAAGCATATTTTAGTCCACAAATGAGTATATAATAATGAATAAACATGAGTATGACAGTATATTTTTAAAAAACTAAGGCTATCAAAGAACTGCCTACATAAAATATTAACTGCATAAATATTAAAATTTCATAGAAAGAACCATACTTAGGAAAAACATTCTGAATACTTTCCACTAATGCTCAGCTACACTTTCTCATTACTGATTACATAAAGGAAATTCTGAATATTTCTTTTTGCTTTCCAAGGTCATGTGAAATGCTATATCTTAGGCTGAGATTTTAGAGTATTAGTTATTCTTAAGGATTTCCTGCCCTCCAGTGGTATCTGCCTTATTGTTTTCAGCATGGCTTTCAATATTGCAAGGGGAAGACACATCACTTCTACATGTGCATTCTGAGATTATACTGCACTGTATGGCAATATCAAGCTGCCCCCCCATGGGATATTCTCTCTGTGTTTGTACCGCTACATCACATCTTGCAACCTGAAGATTGCAGTTATTGTTGGTGGTGTGCAATATGTGTTCTGAATTGCACTTATACTGTGAAAATTGATCAGCATGGTACAAATTCTCATTCTGTTTATGAATTTCAGCATTGTCTTTAACAATTCCATCACCTACATGTTTGGTCATCCTTTCTAGATAAACACTACTTGTTGTGTTTGTAACTTTCCTGGATATCTTATCCGAGTCTTCAGTTCGCTGCAGGAGCAGATCTTCCTCTTCAGATAGCTAGAAGAAAGTAAAGAAAATTTCTGAAAATCCTAAATTAAAAATCAAATCATTGCAGAGCATTCTTAAAATTCACAGCATAGGAAATGTGTAAAATCAGAACAGGAGCCAAACATGGTAGACAACACCTTTAATCCCAGCAATTGAGAGTGAAGAAGGATAATCACATAAATTAAAGGCCAGCGTGGGCTACAGAGCGAGTTATAGCTCAGCCTCAGTTAGAGAAAAACCTGGAAGACTTTGTCAGATGAAAAATCAACTTCATGGACATATTTTTTCTGTATCTTTTTAAATTGCATGTGTGAGAGAGAGGAAGTAGGAGAGAGAAAGAGAGAGAAAGAGCCAAGCACATGGGCATTATGCCATGATGCACATATGAAGGTTAGAGAACAACTTCAGGTGTCAGTGTTTGCCTCCCCCCTCACCGTAGGAGCACTAGGACTAATGCAGCCAACTTCACTTGAGTCTGTGGATACAAACTCAGAGCCTCACGACTGCACAACAAATGCTTTACCTTCTGAGACATCTTAGTTTTTATGAAGACTATGAAATCACTACATATAAATCATACAGTAAGAAGTATTGATTAGGGCTAGAGAAATGGCTTAGCAGTTAAGGCACTTGCCTGTGAAGGCTAAGGACCCAGGTTCGATTCCTCAATACCAATGTAAAGCCAGGTGTACAAGGTAGCACATGCATCTGCTGGAGTTCATTCAGTAGCTGGAGGCTGGGGTATGCCCATTCTCTCTTTCTCTCTCTACCTTGACCTCCCAAATAAATAAATAAATAAAAGTTTAAAGTATTTATTATTTGCTGGAGGGTTATAGCTCAATAGAAGAGAGTTTGCCTAGCCAGGAATTTAATTCATCCCCAGCCTGAGCAAAAATAAAAATAATTATTCAAACTAAGAAGAGACAAAGCTAAAGTAACAAAAAAGATAAAACGAGGTATATGCCTCAGATGATTGGCAGTAAAACAGCTAAAGTAAGCGTAGGGAATATTACTGAATACAGCCCGGAGGAAGCAAATTTTACTGAATATAACCTGGAGGAAGCAAAAGCAAGCTCAATGAAACTTATTTATTCAAGAAATAAATGTTCATTTAGCATTGGCAATGTGAGTGAAAGAACATGGTTGTATGTTTTTAGAACATACAATATAATGGTCAGAAATTAAATTAGTCAAATAATTACATATGGATGAAAAACTGAGCAAAAGTCCTTATGGCGAACAACTAAGAAGTACTCTGACTTTGATTGGGAGCCAAGGAGTAACTTACTAAAAGCATGTAAATACTTGAACTTACACATAAAGAATGGAGTAATAAGATTGAGAAGGAGACTAAAAGGAAAAAAAAAATATGTGTGGAGCGTGACAGGAGAAGGAGAATTCCTGATAACCAGACCACAAGGCCAAGAGGCACTATAAGGAGTTCAGATTGCTATACATGGGAATAATGTGATATTTGCTATCAGAGAAGAGAAGAAGAATGAAAGTAGAATGTTTTTTAAAGAAATAACCACAATGGTTCAAGAACAAAATAGTGGTATCCTAGAGTAGGGACCTAATACCAGAAGTTGAGAAATAGATATAGTTGCAACTTATTGTGCAGGTAGAATTGATCACATGAAGAGAATGAAATTGATTGAAGGAGAAGATAAGACTACAAAGAAATGGCAAAGTTTACTGCTATACCAGATTTCTTATATGAGCACTTGGGTAGATGGAAGAGGTTTGTTAACCAAGGAGTATTCAGTTTGAAGTATGAAAATATGGAAATTTTGTTAAATATTCAAGGGCATATTTCCATTAGGAAATTGCCCATCTTAATTAGAATCAAGGCTAACACTTTAAAGTTGGGAACTGTCATCACCCAGAAAGTACATAAAGTCATGAACCATAGAAGAAGGTACTATATCAAATCCTAATTATTTCAACATTTCATAGGGAGAAAGGTAGAAGAGACAAGAGACCAAAGGCTAGAGGAATGAAGATGAAAGACTGAAAGGAGGGAAACACCAACTTAAATATATCAGAAATATTCTTATTTACTCCAAGTACTCGGATTTTACCCTCAACAACATTGAAGCCCTACAACTATTATGAATGTATACTAGGTTGTTTTGCTTCAATTATTATACATTCTATTAAAACCCATTTAAAATAAGTGTGTGTGTATATGTATGTGTATACACACACACACATACATAAAACATATTCTAGTTGGCATATATTGTGCACATGTACATGAGTATGCACATTTAAATATCTTGATAAATTCTGTACATAATTTTTATAAGTATGTTTTCATTTGCAGTGTCTGGAAGCCCTGGCATGCTCCTCTTCCCCCCACCCCGCCTCTTTCTATGTCTGATGCTGTCAAATAAGTAAATAAAAATAAACCAAAAAGAGGACTTCTAGCCAAGATGGCGACCGCCTAGCTGCACTGCAAATCCTGGGGAAAGAAAGGCAAGATATTAAGGGTATATAGTGGCTTTTAGGGGAGAGAAATCTGGGAGGGCACAGAGGCGGGGGAAGAGGGAATCGCGGATCTCCTCGCAGGCAGGTAGCCCACCGCTCACCCCAAATAACCGCTGTGTTCACAGCACCGCCCCTGCCCTGCTGCTGCGCGCCGGCAGCCTCTGCTGTGCCAGAGCCCGCACAGCTGCGACCGCGCGCAGCAGATTGTTCCCTGCGCGCGGAAGCTTAGACTGCTCCGCACTCTCTTCCACTCACCCACTTACTGAGCGTGCCCAGTCCCACAGCAGGTGCCACGCAAGCCCAGACTGTGTCTCTTGCTTGCACCAGCTCAGGTGCCATCCCCTACCTGTCTGCCACGCCGGCCATCCACCATTGTCCTGTGGCAGGGGACTGCAGACTGCTTCCGGTTCCCAGCGGTCCCAGCCAGAGTTTGGGCGGCTTTAGTGCTTGGTGTCTCAGTGACACTCTTAGCTTCGAATGCAGGCAGCTATGGCACATTACTGCTTGAGAACTCAGGCAACTTTGGCGCCCCTGCCAGGCAGTAGATAGGCGGCTTTGGCAAGTGAGATTGTTCCCTGCGTGCGGAAGCTTAGACTGCTCCGCACTCTCGTCCACTCGCCCACTTACTGAGTGTGCCCAGTCCCACAGCAGGTGCCACGCAAGCTCAGACGGTGTCTCTTGCATGCGCCAGCTCAGGTGCCATCCCCTACCTGTCTGCCGCGCGGCTGTCCACAATTGTCCTGGGGCGGGGGAGCGCAGACTGCTTCCGGTTCCCAGTGTGCCCAGCCAGAGTTCGGGCGGCTTCAGTGCTTGGTGCCTCAGTGCCACTCCTAGCTTGAACGCAGGAAGCTTTGGCACATTACCACTTGAGAACTCAAGCAACTTTGGCACCCCGGCCAGGCAGTAGATAGGCAGCTTTGGCAAGTGACAGCCAAAGCCCAGGCTTCTTGGCAACTCCCCCAGGGTGCATAAGATTCCCATTGTTCTTGAGCCCAGGCTGATAGGCCCACCTACTTGCCCATACACTGTCATGGGCAGAACACAGCGCAAAAGAAATAACATGAAAAATCAAATGCAAGAAAATCCAGTTAGATCACCCAGTCCCACAATAAACACATCTAACCAAAACATAGAAGAACCAATAGGACCAGAACACCAAATTGAAGCTATGAGCAATGCAACCCTGACCAACCTACTGGTAGAACTTGCAGGAAAGCAACAAAGGGCCTGACAACTGTGTGGATGCTGCCATCACTAAACTAGAACTAATAGATAAGAAATTGGAAGGATTAGATAAGAAATTGGAAGGATTTCAAAGAGAGTTAACAGATTTGAGGGAGAGTGAAAAAAAAGAAGACCTTAAAAATCAGCTGGCCATGCTAAATGAAGACATAAAGAAATGCAAGGATGAACTCCAAGAATCATCAAGAAAATCAGAAAATGATGTGAAAAGGGAGCTTGACAGAGGGATGGAAATTATACATAGAAAAGTAATAGAAAATGCAAACTTAATTGAACAAGTCCAAAACTCGCTAGAAGCTCTCAAGAATGGACTCAGCCAAGTGGAGGATAGAAATTCTGATCTGGAAGACAAGATGGAAGAAACAGTTAGAGAGTTCAAAAATTTCAGTAAGTTCAAAAGTTCCTGTGAACAGAACATGAGGGACTTGTGGGATACACTTAAACATCCTAATATCAGGATCATTGGAATACCAGAAGGAGAAGAATTTCAGACCAAAGGCATGGAGAACTTATTTAACAAAATAATTGAAGAAAACTTCCCCAGTCTCTTAAAAGAAAGGCCCATCAAGATACAAGAAGCCAATAGAACTCCAAACAGACTGGACCAAAGGAGAAACTCTCCAAGACATATTATCATTA